>OY821789.1:27690187-28940187 GCA_963682175.1 Triglochin maritima
GAATTGAGAGGGAGAATTATACAGTGCACTCTTTTTTCCTTCACCAAGTTTTGGTCCCACAGTGTTTTACTTGACAATGTTTTTAATGAGGCAGACCAATCAAGTGACACCTGATCAGATCCAATCAATCGAGAATTTGGCATATTTATTTACAAAGTTATTCCCCACCAATTTTGTCTTCAAAATTGGTGTTCGTCGTTTGAAGAATGTATGTTGAAGTGAGGGGGAGCATCATAGGCACTGCACTCTTTTTTCCTTCACCAAGTTTTTTATCCCATCGGGTTTTTCTTGGTAAAGTTTTTGATGAGGCAGCATCCCGTACATGTAAAGGTGATCCTCCACGGGGGAGTGTTATGAAATCCAAATGTCTTGGATGATTCACCTTCTCCTCCCATAATTCCATCAACCTCTCACATTCTCATTTGTAAACTCTTGTAACATACACCCTTTCATTTGCCTCCTTTAGCCTGTAAATAAGAGACCATTGTAATACTTTGTGGATGGAAATACAAACAATTATTCTCTCTCAAATCACCATCTTCTTTGTTCTTTGTTCTATTATTTTATAACATAGGCATTATTTTTGCATTTGGAATTTTATTTGTAAATAGCAATTGCATATTTCATTTTCTTATATAAAACATGAATATACCGTTATTGGCTTTTAAGCCTCAATCTATGTTAATTTTGATGACTAATCAAATTATTCTTAATTAATCAACATAGTCAATCAAAATGGACAAACATGATTACATGCATTGCATATATACCTGTATGTGTGCAAATCATCTTAATAGTTTGATCAAGATTGTCAAAAGAAGAAGCATTGGGACAAAGACTCAATATTGTAACAAAACTTTGGACCAAAATTTATAATTTTTCATTTATTAAGTCCATATGATTAAATGTGAACTTGAGTATTAGGATTCCGTGCACGTCCAGTTCGGAAGACCAAAACCCTAACATACGCCCGAATTGATCATATTAGATTATTAGTAGACGTTAGCTTCTTACTGGATTCTAAAAGAGAAAACCGAATTCCATTGGACCGGTTTTGGATTTTACTTCAACGGTCATATTTGTCTTTATCTTAGGATGTCATTTGCTTTGTCCATTTCGGATGACCGATCTCCTATTGATCAATCGTTTATGTTTTGGCTTCTGATGCGCAACGACTCTTTCCACATGTCAGTATAGTTGTTACACTCACAACATATATTTGATTTGCAACCGTTGGTCCTTACTGTTATTTTGGATCCAGCTGACCAAATTGGTCCCTGACGATCGAAATTCTTGTGGCAAAGTCGATTAAATCCTTACTGTTACTTTGGGTCAGCCAATCGAACCAAATTCGGTCAATTGAACTTAAATCAGAGGAATTTCGACAAAAGTTACTGGAAGTTGGTGATCGGTTATCCAACCTTTGTTTGGTCAATCGAAAACTAAATTTTGACCAAGTCAACTCTTATTTTCAGACGAGCATTCTTCAAACAATTGACCGATTTGTGCAGATTTCTACCTGAGCTTATGTCACAATCTTTTTCTTGGGTCCAAATCTCACCAACTCTCCCAAACGGCTAGTAGAATTTGAAGCCTTATAAATAAGAGTTAATACATGAGTTTTAGAAACTATGACACATTTCTATACTCCTATCATTTGTGTCCAAACATCAAACTCTTTCAATCTCTCATTTCCTACACTCAAAGCCAAACTTTAGCACTCGTGTATCAATTTCTATCATATTTTTTGGTTTATATTTAAAATTTCATTAATTAATTTGTTAGACTATAAAAAAGCTGATGTTTCCAAAAAATAGTTAAGAATTTTTTTATCAATAAATAATAGTTGGGAAAATAAAAATTGAAGTAGACGTCTCCTTTACTTTGTATGGCGTTCATGAAGGTGGACACAAACCTTACCTTTAAAGTTGAACAAAAACTAACGGGTATTTTACTTGGGTACGTCCACGAAAGATACTAATCTCCAAATTACACCTGTGTTTTTCATACTTACTTATGTACACCTTACAATCTATTTTTTTTACTTGGGTACACCTTCCCTGTCAACGGAACCCACTCCGTAAGACCTCCGTAACACCCCCATTACACCTCTACCCCTCCGTTAAAACAAACCCCTAAATGTTAGGAGTCAGTAAAGTTCTTTACCCGAGTCACCCCTAAATGTCTCATCTGAATGCATCCAATTCCCAAACCCGACACCGACCTCATCATCAAACTCCACACACACCTAAATTCCAGATAGTAAATTTAGACTCGACAATCCCCAACTAAAGCACAAAAACCTCGACATCGCGATCACTAAAACCCTAAACTCCCTCAAATTTCTTTTCCCCAATCATAAATCTCTAAATCCCCGAATTTCACGTTCACCATCCCTAAATCCCCGGATGAAACCCTAAATCCCAATTTCTCCCACCTTCGTCCTTGTAATTGGCTTTCCATTCTTTGTACCACCAGTAGTAGTCTTAATTACCTCCGTTGGAAGAGCCCAATTAGGAGCCCAGCAGAGTTGTATTTAGACCCAATGGTGCACACTAGAAGTGGATTGATTGGCAAACGTGGATAGTAAGTTTCTTATCTTCACTTTGTTTGTTTTTTTAGGTATATTAGTTTGATTTGTCCTTCTACTAGGTTTATTGCATTTCAATTCGATAACTTACTGAGCATCTTCTTTGTTGTTTTTGGTTTTTGTAGCACTAATGATTTCATGGTAGCCTTAAGTTGAAATTGCTTTGTGGGGGTAGGTTTTTTAAGAGGAAGGGTAAGGACAAAGCTGTTGGGTTTACAATGCTAGCCTCAGTGGTAGTTGATTGACATCATTTCATGCTTATATTTGTATCTTATATCCATTATCTTACACCTAAGCAATGCTACGTGATGAGTTTTATGTTTGAATTTCAGAAATAAAGAGGTTTGAAGAGAAGAGCCATGAAAGGACCCAAAAGCAGGGGAAAAAGCTTAATTGTGAGACCTGGGGACTAAGATGCAATGGAGAAGGACCTGAACGTAAGACCGAAGGACCTAAGAGCAAAACAGAAAACTCCACACCATCATGAGGGAGTATTTTGACAATTCGATTCGGGTCGGAGATCTAATAAACAAAGTAGATGCATCAAAGACCAA
The DNA here is from genome assembly GCA_963682175.1 of Triglochin maritima. Classification (NCBI taxonomy): domain Eukaryota; kingdom Viridiplantae; phylum Streptophyta; class Magnoliopsida; order Alismatales; family Juncaginaceae; genus Triglochin; species Triglochin maritima. The sequence goes on from OY821789.1 coordinate 27,693,332, forward strand.
CAAACACATCAAGCAAAGCCCATCATCAAAACCAGACGGATCTGGATCCTGTAGACCGCCAATTGGCGGTCCGGATCTTCCCGGATCCGATGAAACGTCTGGAGAGCGTGTATTAGATGATGTTTAGGCTATTTTTTGTATTTTTTTAGTCCCACATCAGGGGATTGTCCCGGATTACTTTTTTCTGTGGCTATAAATAGAACTCTCCCTCCTCTCATGTAATCTATCTCCCTCTTTGGTGGCCATCTTCCCTACTAAGAGTGAAGCCTTGAAGCAAAACTTTGGTGGAGGAAGGGCTGCTTGTATTGAGTGATTTAATAATAGTTGTTTTTCCTTTAATTGTGTTGTTTCTCTCTTAGTTTAATTTCCTTTCATATGCATGCTTGCTTGTTTGTTTTGTTTTATGCTTCTTTAATATTTCTTGCTTTCTTAGGGTAATTTCATTTCAGTATAATGCTTCATCTTGTTAATATAGTTAGTGTAATGAGTAGTGAGTAGATCCATCCCCATTTGGGGGGGGGGGGGGGTGGAGAAATATGTAATATGATCATGTAGTGTATTAAGTGTGTGTTATCTTAATCCCTTGAGATTTATATGATTTCCATAACCATCTAATGGTTTTTCACTCTTATCTTTGATATGCTAATGCTCTTGAATGAAGCTTAGCTTATGCTTTGATTAGTGGACCTATTTTATGGGGAATGACAAGGTTAGGATATGGATGAAATTAATATTGGAAACACAATTTGTAGTGTTTGTACTCTTGTTGCCTTTACCTTAGTTAATGTCTTGTATGTTTTAATGATATTGAGTTATCTTAATTCATGTGGAGGCATAGTAGGGTCTAGTCTTTATACAAGAGTTCATTTAGCTTCATTCCAATTATTGTCTTGTATGTTTTAATGATGTAGTCTTATCTTAATTCATGTGGAGGCAAAGTTGGATGTAGTTTTATGATTTCATGCACTACATGTTGTGAGGAGCTTAATTGAACACACACACACATCTTTATATTAACGTTATTTCTCTACCCCCTATGGGGTTTAGTTTTATTGCTTATCTTTCATTTCCTCTTGCATTCTAGTGTAATTTAGTGTAATCAATCTTTCTCTCCTTTCTTTACCACTCGCCTTCGCACAAACCAAACGTCGACACACCTCCAAGTGGACGACCCGTATTTGCCACCGCTTCAACGCGGCCGTGCACTTGCGGTTAATATAAAATGAATCAATCAAGTTTTGGCGCCGTTGCTGGGGAGGTGCTTTGTCCAGACCTTGGTGTGGATGATTCGAGTGGTTTTTAATTTTTTGTTTCCAGTTTTTCTTAGTTTCAGGGATCCTAGAGCTCACGGGGAGGCTACTGGAGGAGTTGGAGCACCCAAGCTTCAACAATGACCGCCAATCAGCGGTCTAAGACCGCCAATTGGCGGCCTGGTGAGGGTTTCTGACTCTCAGTTTTCTTCTGGTAGTTGATTAGTTCATTTGCGTTATCTGGGAGCCCTATTTTGCATGCTATGACCTCTAGTTTGCTCCCAGATCATTAAACCAATCCCCATTAATCAACTTGGCCTTAAAATCCAAAGCAAAAGATTAGACATTCTTATTTGTTTAGGTCACGCATCATGAACTTGACTTAGGCATATAGTTGTCTTTTCTTTTAGCTTTATTTTCAGTTGTTGAGCGCTGGCGTGAGGTACACATTTCCTACACTCATTCATGCATCTTGTATGCCGATGCATTAGTTAGTAGGAATTGCATCAGGACAAGACTGAGTTGAGCGTTTGATTGCTAGATTTAGTATCAAAACGTTACTAAGGAGGGGTTGTCCCATAAAAGATAAGGTGGGGGATTTCATCACCCTTTCCTTAGCCCCAAAAATCACTCTTAATCAAGCCTTAACTAAAAGCAAGTAGACATTGGCCCTAAGGATTGCGGACGCACTAGGAGAGTAATCTAGTTGAGACCGTCATGACCTGATCGGCGTTGCTTACCTTATCGATAGTAGGAGGTACTGGATCTCTGGATCTGGTATCACTTGCTGGGCATTGTGGTCCTCGTTGTAGGGAGGTGAGGCATGTCGAGGCTAGTGACCTCGAAGTTAGGTGTCGTCTAGCCTAAGGACCCATAGCCTTAAGTTGTTTGAGCCGTGCTTGCTAGTTAGGCTTCTACTTGATCCCACTACCCACGTTAGATCTAAGGATTCTTCCCTCCTCATCTGAGTCCTCTCCTCATCTATTCTCTACGTGTAGTCTCCTCCTCTGAGTACACCTTCTATTACGTGTTGTTTAGAGTCGAGTCGAGCATTTTTATGCGAGGTTGGGCTCGTTCTGTTGAGAGCGCTCGACTAGAGAGAGTTCATATTTCTGAGATGGACGGTCTTGGTGATCGACCATCTCCGCCTCGTGCTCCTTTGGAGCAAGAGGCCGAGTCGTCGCGTGGTGGCGAGGGAGACCGGGTTCCATACATGGATTACCTCGGTCCGCTCCCACCACCACGTAGACCTCCTTCTCCTCATCCTCTAACTCGAGAGGAAGCGAGATTCGGTCAGGATCGAGTTCTTGGTGCACCACCACCTTTAGCTCGACATGATAGACCGATGACTTTGTGGGAGCGGACCCATCCTGTTCGGGCCGCACAACCTTTTTGCATAGTTCTTCCCCCTGCTCGTGGGAACAACTATGAGCTGAAACCTCAATATATGAGCATGCTTCCAACCTTTACTGCCAATAAGGAGGATCCGTATATTTTTATACGCGAATTCGAGGAAGTATGCTCCATGTTCAAGCTTCAACAGCTTGACGATGATTCAGTCCGGTTGAGGATGATTTCTTTCGCGTTGAAGGATAACGCGAAGAAATGGATGTACAGCCTCCCGGCGAGCTCCATTCGGTCTTAGGATGACTTTGTGACCGTATTTCTAAAGAGATTTTTACCTCAAAGGAAAACTCAACAGATACGGCACCAGATACATCAAATGTATCAGACTGAGACCGAATCTTTTCATGCCTTCTTTGAGAGGTTCAAGGACCTTCTCCAGCAGTGCCCTCATCTTGGACTTGAGCTATGGCAGCTGTGCCAAATTGTTTATGAGGGCATTAACTACAACACCCGTACATTGTTGGAGTCGATATGTCAGGGTGACTTCCAAATGAAACCCGTCGAGGAGGCATGGGACACTTTTAAGTCCATGACTGAACGTACCTTTGAGTGGGACACCATGAGAGAGCCACCAACCGCCAGGTCTTCTGGTCGGGCAGGATCATATCATGTCGAGTCAACTATCGCGTCTGAGGCGAAATTGGCTGCTCTTATGCTTAGGATTGAGAGTTTAGAGTTGTACCGAGCTCCTGTAGCTCAGGTCGCTACTCCTGGGTGTAGTAGGTGTGGACCTACGGGCCATGATGACTTGGAATGCGCTTACGCTCCGAGGGATACTGAGCATGCAAATGCGATGTATCAACAGAGGCCCCGTAACGATCGTACAGTCACTCCTACAACCCGGGATGACGTAACCATCCTAACTTCTCTTGGGGGCCTAGTGGGTAGGGTGTAAACGGGTCGGGTACGGGTCGGGTATGCCCCTACCCGTACCCGTACCCGGCTAAATTAGCGGGTACGGGTATATACCCGGCAAAAAACATATATACCCGTACCCGACCCGTACCCGTTAAGTTAACGGGTACGGGGCGGGTAAACGGGTATAGCGGGTATAATATATAAAATATAAAAATATAATATATATTATATAAAATATATATTATATATAAAAATATATAAAAATATATAATATATAACATATAAAATATTAAAAAATTATTATATATATAATATAATATATCTTAACGGGTATACGGGTAAACGGGTACAGGTAATGCGTATACCCGTACCCGACCCGTTTATTAACCGGGTAAACGGGTACGGGTATACGGGTTTGAATTTTTAAACGGGTATGGATTTTTGTACCCATACCCGTACCCGCCCGGGGCGGGTGACCGGGTAAACGGGTATTACCCGCCCCGTTTACACCCCTACTAGTGGGGGTCACGGTCAGAGCTCGTACGCTCAACCTCAACCTCCACATTATCAACCTCCACGCCCATCGGTGACCTACCAACTTCCACATCAAAGGTCTCAGAACCATAATTACCAACCTCCTCATGCCTCATCATTGGGTTATTCTAACCAGACCACCACCCCAGCGGGTTGACCCCAAGGACCCTTCTTGTGATCCGACCCTTCAAGCGTTGCAAAGTACAGTCAAGGCTTTGGAAATGCAAGTTAGCCAGTTGGCTCATCAATTCCATGAACGTGAGAAGGATCAGTTCCCGAGTCAACCTGAGGTGAATCCTCGGGGTACCCATTCTCAAGGAAGGCCACATGTACCTCATGCTACCTCTGAACTGACCCAACACATTAATGTGATTCATACTTTGAGGTCTGGTAAGGAGGTGGATAACCACATTGGGGTGCCTTCCTTGTCATCACCATCTCTTGGTGTCACCAGACCTGCGGTGATACCTGCATCTCTGAGGGAGCCGGATCCTGAGGTTCCTTCTACATTTCCTTCGACAATGGGGCCGAACCCTGAGGTCCCCTTGTCTCCTTTTGTGTCAAAGGAATTAGATTCTGAGGTCCCCACTCATGCTTCTTTGCACCAGAATTCTGATGTTCCTTCGCACCCTTATGCTCTGAAGGCGCCATTCCCTGAGCGCCTTAAAAAGAAAACCTCTGATCAGCATGACAAAATGCTTGAGATGTTTCGGCAAGTTAAGGTGAACATCCCTCTATTGGAGGTGATTCAGCAAATGCCACCTTATGCCAAGGTTCTCAAGGACTTATGCACCAAGAAGAGAAAAACTCATGTTCCAAAGAAAGCTTTTCTTGCGGCTAACGTGAGTTCTTTGTTGGCACAACCCATGCAAGTCAAGTACAAGGACCCTGGCTGTCCTACTATCTCTTGTGTGATTGGTGATGTGTCCATACATCGAGCCTTATTGGACCTTGGTGCATCTGTTAATCTTCTGCCATATTCTGTCTACGTCCACCTCGGTCTTGGAGACCTCAAACAAACAAAAAACACTCTTCAATTGGCTGATAGGTCTATGAAGAAACTGAAGGGTGTGGTGGAAGATGTGCTGATCAAAGTGGGAGAGTTCATTTATCCAGTCGACTTCTTTGTCTTGGATAATGAACCTGTACCAAACCCACTTGGACAAATTCCTGTCATTCTGGGACGACCATTCCTTGCGACTTCCAATGCTTTGATCAATTGTGGCAATGGTCTGATGCGCTTGACTTATGGTAGTCAATGCGCTGATTTCAACATCTTCACCATCGGCAAGAAGCTAGGTGCCTTCAATGACCCTATTGGGGTCAACCTTATCCAGGGTTTGGATGAAATTGAAGTTGATGGCACCTTCAAGTACTTCAGAGAATTGTTCGATGAAGATCCTGAAGGTGGTGAAGATGTTTCACCTGGGCTGGCACAAGAAAGCGCCTTATGTTCTGATCATGTGGCCTCAGTGCCACCTCCTTTTGATCTTGTGGCCCTTGAGCCACATCCTTTTGATCACGTCACCCTTGAGCCACAACCTTTCGATCATGTGGCTTTTGAGCCACAAGATACCATTTTTATGGCCTCTGGGCCACATGATCTTCATTCTGTATCTGCTGAGGACCCCATGTGGGTTAAGAATCAACAACCTGATACCCTTCAACCTGATAGAGGTTCACCTCTCATTCATGCCTCCTATCTTGCTCACTCTCAAGAGGCATCAAACGACCACAACACTTATAAGGGTATCAGATGGTCAAGCAATTCTGATTTGTATGTCGTGAGCCCATGCATGTGCATTTTTGGCTCGAGAGATGGCGGGTTCCCATTTGATGTCATTTGACATATGAAGATGGGAGCCCATTTTTGTACATAGTTATAAAAAAAAGAGAAAAAAAAGAAAAAAAAAAAAAGTACAATAAAAGACTCCTTCAGTGAGCATCGATTGTTGTGGGCTCCAATCTTTGAGTATTTGGGCCCCATTTCTTTCACGTATTTGTATCCCTTCCTTTGCATCTCACAGGTTTTGAGGTAATTTGGGTTGTTTCCATCAACATAACCACAAACTTCCTTTTTGCGCTTCATGTTGGTGAGATCTTTCCTTTTCATGCATAAATCCATGTAGTCTTTTGCTCACATTCATTGAGGACAATGCATGGAGTAGGTGTGTGTGTATGTGGGGGTGTTTTACGTGTGTACATAGTCGATTCTTTTCCTTTGTTTTTTCTATTTTCTTTTGTGTGTATTGTTAGAGTCATGATAGTGTGCTGCATTTAATATCGATATATCTGCTTGCCATGGTCCTTGGGTGACTTGTCTTTTTTTGCATGCCTAGTGCTTCAAAATTTTCATATTTCTTTCAAAATCTTCATGTATTTGCGAAAGAAAATGTTTTGCGGGTTTTGTGTGTGTTTAGATGCAAAACCATTGAGAGGCATAGTAAAAAGAAAGCTCCCAAAATTGTCTTGAACTTGATGCATTAGGATTTATCTAGTTGATTGACATCATTTCATGCTCATATTTGTATCTTATATCCATTATATTTCACCTAAACAATGCTATGTCATGAGTTTTATGTTTAGTTTTCAGGAATAAATAGGTTTGAAGAGATGAAGCATAAAAGGACCCAAAAGCTGGGAAAAAGGACTGAATTGTGAGATCTAGGGACCAAGATGCAAGGGAGAAGGACCTGATTGCAAGACAGAAGGACCTAAGAGCAAAACAGAATACTCCACACCATCATGTGGAGTATTTTACCAATTCGATTCGGGTCGGAGCTCCAACAAGTCAAGTAACCGCATCAAAGACCAACAATACCAGAAAGAAAAGCCCAAAACAACAATGAGCAGTATCTGAACAAAAAAAGACCGCTAATTAGCGGTCCAAGACCGCTAATTGGCGGTCCATTTTGGCCCAAATCCGCTCAAATTTCTCCAGCACATGTATTAGAGGATGTTTAGGCTATTTGTGGCATATGTTTAGTCCCACATCGGGGGATTGTCCCGGATTACCTTTTTCCATGGCTATAAATAGAACTCTTCACCTCCTATTGTAATCACTCCATGCTTGTGGCCATTCTCCCTAATTGAAGTGGAAGCCTTGAAGCAAGAAACTCAATAGGGAGATGCTACTGGTCTTGTGAGTCTTCAATTAATAAAATTTTCTTTGTTTTGTGCTTCTTTTATTGTTGATGCATGTTTTAGTTTAATTGTCTTTTATTAAATCTAGCTTAGTTAATATGTCTTCTTATTTTAGTGTAATAGTTAGGGTAATGTGTAGTGAGTAAAACCACTCCCCTTTTGGGGGGTGGAGATGATTATCATATATGCAATTAAGGAAGGAAGGATGTTTATGTTAAAATGTGTTGATTAATATGAATGCATACTTGCTTGTTAGAATAGAACACTTCACTAGATGGGTTTTGCCATGATAAGTAGACACCTCCCATACTTGTTTAGTTTCTTAAATAACCAGCTTGTGTTTATGAATGTTAATCAAAATAGGTTAGTGATTTAATTGATGGATTTTGCCATGATAAGTAGACACCTCCCATACATGCAAACACTACCTACACTTGTGCCTATAGGAAGATATTTTTGCCTCCTTATTGTGTATGTGTAGTCACTCCACCCCCTAAGGGGTCTCTCTCTCTTACTGATTTCTCCATAGTGTCAAGTTTCTCTAGCTTAGTTGAAGTATTCGTTTGTTTTGTTTCCTTCGCATTTGCTTCTACGTGTTAGCATAGTTTAGGTTAGCATAAACAACTTTCTTCCATCTTTCTTTGCCACTTGATTTCTGATAAGCAAGAGCAAGCTCACCTCCCTGAGGACGACCCGTACTTGCCACCGCTTCATCGCGGCCGTGCACTTGCGGTTTTAAATAAAACGTTCAACACTAGTCGTTAGGATGCACCCCAGTTTTCCCTCGGGGGTGAGTAACATAGGGTTTCAGTGCTCAAACATTTAAAGAAGTCCACCCTGAACCTATTGAATTAATAATTCGTGTCTGTTAATTTAAGGAAGTTTGTTGTAGTAAGGACCCTTTACATCTTGTTGTAAGACATTAAGTATAGGGGTTTTGGTTCATGTGTAGATAAGAAATAAGTGAGTATGTGTTCTCTCTTCTCGCACAACTCCTATCACTCGGGAAAGTAGGTCTGAGGGGACTTTGTGTCTGGTGCTTTCGAGTCATCTGACTTGGGATGCACCGACCGAACTCCCGTTACACGGGTGGTATGGATTGCCCTATGTGGAGATTTGGGGAAAGGTGTACGTGATAGTGTAAGTCCTCATGGGCAATGATGCACGAAACCTGACCCTGGGAGAATGAAGCTCCAACTAAGAAAAAGAAAAAAAAGATAAAAGAAAAAAAAGAAAAGAAACAAAAAGAAAAAAAATGCAAATAAGAACCTTAATGGACCTTACACTTTGTATCACTTGAGGATGTTGAGGTTGTCAATGTCTTTCACTTAATTCCTTATTTAACTTTCACAAATGGTTCATTAGGTTAGGTGCGTGGACTGATTACCTATATAGAGTCGGTCCGTAGGATTACCGCGTCCAATGATCAACAACATATGTCCAACGAGTCGACTGTCTAGATTGAATAATGCATCTTATTCGGATTTTGTGGGTATATCCGCTGAAAACCCTCAGGAGGCAACACTCCTCCTCCTTGGCAACAAGGAGGTTTAACGGCTTGTTGCACGTGCTAAGTGCAACCGTGATTCCTACGAAAGTGAGTTAGGATTTCTTGTTTCTCGTTTGTTTTTCTCTTTCTTTGTTTTGCTCGGGACTAGCAAAAACTTACGTGTGGGGGTATTTGATTGACATCATTTCATCCTTATATTTGTATCTTATATCCATTATCTTACACCTAAGCAATGCTACGTGACTAGTTTTATGTTTGAGTTTCAGAAATAAAGAGGTTTGAAGAGAAGAGCCATGAAAGGACCCAAAAGCAGGGAATGGCTTAATTGTGAGACCTGGGGACTAAGATGCAAGGGAGAAGGACCTGAACGTAAGTCCGAAGGACCTAAGAGCAAAACAGAAAACTCCACACCATCATGAGGGAGTATTTTGACAATTCGATTCGGGTCGGAGCTCCAATAAACAAAGTAGATGCATCAAAGACCAACAAACACATCAAGCAAAGCCCAACATCAAAACCAGACGGATCTGGATCCTGTAGACCGCCAATTGGTGGTTCGGATCTTCCCGGATCCGATGAAACTTCTGGAGAGCGTGTATTAGATGATATTTAGGCTATTTTTTGTATTTTTTTAGTCCCACATCGGGGGATTGTCCCAGATTACCTTTTTCTATGGCTATAAATAGAAGTATCCCTCCTCTCATGTAATCTATCTCCCTCTTTGGTGGCCATCTTCCCTTCTAAGAGTGAAGCCTTGAAGCAAAACTCTGGTGGAGGAAGGGCTGCTTGTATTGAGTGAGTTAATAATAGATGTCTTTCCTTTAATTGTGTTGTTTCTCTCTTAGTTTAATTTCCTTTCATATGCATGCTTGCTTGTTTGTTTAATATTTCTTGCTTTGTTAGGGTAATTTCATTTCAGTATAATGCTTCATCTTGTTAATATAGTTAGTGTAATGAGTAGTGAGTAGATCCATCCCCATTTGGGGGTGGAGAAATATGTGATATGATCATGTAGTGTATTAAGTGTGTGTTATCTTAATCCCTTGAGATTTATATGATTTCCATAACCATCTAATGAGTTTTCACTCTTATCTTTGATATGCTAATGCTCTTGAATGAAGCTTAGCTTATGCTTTGATTAGTGGACCTATTTTATGGGGAATGATAATGTGAGGATATGGATGAAATTAATATTGGAAACACAATTTGTAGTGTATGTACTCTTGTTGCCTTTACCTTAGTTAATGTCTTGTATGTTTTAATGATATTGAGTTATCTTAATTCATGTGGAGGCATAGTAGGGTCTAGTCTTTATACATGAGTTCATTTAGCTTCATTCCAATTATTGTCTTGTATGTTTTAATGATGTGGTCTTATCTTAATTCATGTGGAGGCAAAGTTGGATGTAGTTTTATGATTTCATGCACTACATGTTGTGAGGAGCTTAATTGTACACACACACACATCTTTATATTCACATTATTTCTCTACCCCCTATGGGGTTTAGTTTTATTGCTTATCTTTTATTTCCTCTTGCATTCTAGTGTAATTTAGTGTAATCAATCTTTCTCTCCTTTCTTTACCACTCGCCTTCGCACAAACCAAACGTCGACACACCTCTCAGTGGACGACCCGTATTTTCCACCGCTTCAACGCGGACGTGCACTTGTTGTTAATATAAAACGAATCAATTAGTAGTCGTTGAAGAGTTGAGTTTGGAGTTTCTTAAGTCTTGGGTTTTTGGTGCCACATATTAGAGTGAAATTGATCTTGTGAAATTAAGACACATGATTCCTAGTAATGTGATAAAAGATTATAGATATATAGCAAGTTTTGAAGATCTAATGGAAGTTGTTAGCTATAGTAATACTAAATGGGAGTTGAATGTGTATATCACTTTAGAGAACAAACCCAATAGTATTGTTAACCCCTTTCCTACTGTAAATCCTCCCACACTATATCTACCCAACATAAGCCAAACTATAGATGAATGTCCTGCTTTAGTTGCAGATGATAATGGCCCACAACCTACAACTAGTGGCAGTGTGGGTGTAAGTAATGAGTCCCCATACATAGTCCCCCCAAGATGGTGGAACTATGGACCAAAGGCTAGTGCCACAACCCCCTCTAACGCAAGGAAAACAAGAATGGAAGACATGAAGGTGGCCGCTGAATCTGATGAGAGTGATCCAGATTTTATGTTGTCTAATTCAGAGTTTGAGAGTAGAGAGGTTGGGGAATATGAGACTCTTAATCCTGAAACTGAGGACTTCATGCAATTTGATGATGAGTCTGCTGCACTAAATGTTGACATGAAGAATCCCGAGTTAACTGATAATAAGAAGTTCCAAAGTGTGCACACATTTAGAATGTCCCTCATGACTCATTGTATTTTAACAGAATCAGAAATAATATACTTTAAGAGTCAACCAGACCAAGTGACTGCTAAGTATAAGGACCCTACATGTAGGTGGAAGATACATTCTTATAGATTGAGTGATGGGTCTATTATTGAGATAAAACGCTTAGGCTTCCACGTACTTGTTCTTCTCTGTACAATAGAGGATCTAAAATGGCCACTAAGCATTGTATTGTTTACCAAAGCGTAGAATTACTAGCACAGGATGATAGATTGTCTGTTTATTGACATCATTTTATGCTTATATTTGTATTTTATATCCATTATCTTTCAACTAAACAATGCTACATGACGAGTTTTATGTTTGAATTTTAGAAATAAATAGGTTTGAAGAGATGAAACATAAAAGGACCCAAAAGCAGGGAAAAAAGACTGAATTGTGAGATCTGGGGACTAAGATGCAAGGGAGAAGGACCTGAACGTAAGACCGAAGGACCAAAGAGCAAAATAGAAAACTCCACACCATCTTGGGGAGTATTTTGGCAATTAGATTCGGGTCGGAGCTCCAATAAACAAAGTAGATGCATCAAAGACCGACAAAGAAATCCGGCAAAGCCCAGAATAAATTCCACCCAGATCCAGACTACATAGACCACTAATTGATGGTCTGTTTTGGCCCAAATACGCTAAGATTTTGGTGGGTCGCGTATTAGTGTGTATTTAGTCCATTTCTGGTATTTGTTTAGTCCCACAACGGGGGATTGTCCCGAATTGCCTTTTTCTTTGGCTATAAGTAGAACTCTTCACCTTCTATTGTAATCACTTCACATTTTGAGTGGCTATTCTTCCTACTAGAAGTGAGGCCTTGAAGCACACACTAAAGTAGGAGGATGATACTTGAATTGTGAGTCATTTTAATAAATGTTTCTTTATTATGTTGTTTGTTTCATGTTGCTTGTTTTACTTTGTTTAATTTCATTTCATTAGTTTTAGTAGCTTAGTTAATATGCTTTCCTTGCTTAGTTTAATCATTAGTCTAATGTGTAGTGAGTAGTTCCATCCCCTTTGGGGGGTGGAGTAGATGTTCATACATGCATTAGAGAATGGAATGAATGCTTTATTTACAATGTGTTGATAAAACATGAATGTATGCTTGCTTGTTTAGGATAGAACTTATAACTTGATGAGTTTTGCCAGAATGATTAGACACTCTCATGCTTGTTTAGGTTCTGAAATAAACCAGCTTGTGTATGTAAATGTTAATCAACTAGGTTAGTGAATAGATTGATAGGTTTTGCCATAACATTTAGACACCTCCTATGCATGAAAACACTACCTTTATTTGTGCTTAAAGAGTGTGTTCAACACCCACCTCTTTGCATGTGTGCACTCACTCCACCCCTTAGGGGCTTTCTATTACTGAATTCCAGCACTTATTTAGTTCTTAGTTTAGTTTGGTAGTTCATCGTTTGTTGCTTTCTTTCGCATTTTGTACTTCGTAGTGTAGTGTAGCGTAGAGTAGGATAATCAAACTCTCTTCCCTATTTTTGCCACTTGATTTCGTGCAAACGAGAGGCTGCTCACCTCCCTGTGGACGACCCGTATTTGCCACGTCTTCACCGACGCTGTGCACTTGCGGTTTAATTAAAACGTTCAACATTTGTAAAGCATATAAGTGACCAACTAGAGAGAACATTTAACCTTAAGGTATCATATATGAAGGTGTGGGTGGGCAAGGAGTTGGCCATGAAGAAGCCATGAACAATATGACTTGGTGCCCAAAATGTTGGCAGAAATGGATAGAACTAATCCTAGGAGTGTTATAAATTTTGAGGTCAACCCTAAGGATGACACATTTCTTAGGTTGTTTGTTTGCTTTAGGGCATGCAGTGAGGGATTTCTTAGAGGGTGCTATCCTTAGGGTTAATTGGACTCTAAGGCTTGCCATTCTGAAATTGGCACTTGTTTGTTTAGATCAAATTTTTAAGGAAAAAAATCAAGAGGAACTTGTATGTGTTAGGATCGATACGGAATTAAAATGTTAAGTAAAGGATTAGTGTAAAGAGCAAGTAAAACACAAATTCAATGCCACTTCGGTTGACTGAAACACTGGGCAATTCCAGAGAGCAACCTATTGTTTACTGTTGGGAGATTTTGGGAGACCGTTTCAGGTTTGGTTGACCGAACTTGGTTGGGATAGAATCCTAGTGCTTAAGTTTACATTAAACCTAATGGACTCAATAAATATAAAATTATGTCTTGGTCTAAAACTTTGATCACAAGTCTTAAGTCTTGATGTCTTTGTCCCAATGCCCATTCTCTTGATTATCTTGATCAACCTTTTAACATAATTGACAAGTATATGCAATGCATGTAATATATTTGCCTACTTTGATTGACTAGGTTGATTTATTAAGATTAGTTTGATTAATCATCAAAATCAATATAGATTAATGCCTAAAAATCAACAATATGTACAAATTTAGGGTCGACTCAATATCAAAAATTGGAAAGGAATGAAGAAAATATGGAAAACTAAGAAACTCACACTTGCCCTCCCAAACTACCTTTTGTTAGTTCAACTGAATAACTGAGGTTTAACATATTCTATGATTCTAGTAGGGTTGTCAAGCATGTCATATTGCCATGTGTAATCATATTTGGTAAACTTGTATATATGGTTGAGCAGTACTTAGTCCAGACCGCAACGAATTCAATCGGTTCGGTTATTGATTCGGGACCTATCCTCAATTCAAGTTCGGTCCAATTTTGTCTCGTTCGGGTTTCCTGCATTTAGTCTGAACTGAAAATATTTTATAAATTATTATTTTTTACCAAAATCATTGGACTTATCTAAGACTTACATTCTTAAATTTAACTAATTTACAAATTATTAGTACTACACATTCCGCTCATTTTTATCATATTTCGTTATGTACAAACACAAGTAATCAATTAATGTACTTTTAGTAAAAGGTTTAAAAAAAGGTTCTGGATCAGACTGAACAAAAATAATTAAATCCACATCGGACATATTAGGTTCGGTTTTTCGTTTGTAGGGTGTGCAAATTCTGGTCCTAGTCCAACTGTACTCGATTCTGTGTTACGAATCGGTCGATCGCTTTAGAGTCTAGAAAAGTCCACACAACACAACTGTTCGACCGGAATTCCATACCCGTCCACCTATCCGGACCGTCATACTCCAAAATGGGTCGGCCACACGTTAATTTGGTTTTTGATTTTATTCTACATTTAGCTGGATTCAGTGGCAGATCCAAGGGTTGTGTGGGCAGGTGACCACACGTTAATTTCGTTTTTACTTTATATAGTATATTTGAGTCCACTATCCACTTAAAAAAATAAAAATATACACATATATTAGTTCCGACATTTATGAAGTTATTTTGAAAACAAAAAAAGTCATTGTAATATTATTTACTAGGCAATTACATTTATTTATTTCTGTTTCAATATGAGAAAAAATATTTAAAAATTAAATAAACACATAAACCAGGGTTACAAAGATTAAAACTAAAGTCCAATTTACATTTATCTCTAAATCTAAATTTACTTTTTATTTGACTTTTCCTATTCCTAACAACACAAGATACCATTAGTCTTCTCTTAAAATTTTCCAAATTTAGCAACACAAGATATCAAATTGCGAAAAAAACCCAAAACACCTACCTCTGCAACTTCAGGAATTGAACAATCGCTTCACCAACGGGAATACAAAGTTACTATGATGCTTATCACGTTTAAGTCTGGAAAAATATTCTTTAAGTTTGACAAGCAAATGCTCCTTAAGTTGGCTAAATTCTACCCTAAAGATTTTTTTACATTTTATATAATTGTTCTTGACAATCAATTTGAGACTTATGTAATGTCTATGAAAATATCGACAATGAAGTAATAGCCAAAAAATTTTAGGACAAGAAAACTCGTCGAGTGAAATTGTAACAAGTAAGAAGTGTAAAATATCATTTTTTTAATGAATGCTATATTTCATATATTTTGCTTGTTTCTCCAAAGAATGTATTTTTATTGTACCCACCCCTAGTTTCTTCCTGGATTCGCTACTGGCCGAATTCACCTTAGTTTTCAAAACTCTTCACACTCATTACATAATTTTCTTGTGATCTTGAAAACTCTCAATTCTCTCATTCTTCACCTTCTTCTTAGCTCTCATTGTCTTCTCATGATCCTATACTTTCACATCTAGTTTATCAAGAAGCTTGCTATTAAGAATTGGTCAAGGATCTAGCTACTCAACTTTGTAATGAGATTCTGGAATGTGGAGCCTCATCTTCATAGTCAAGTGAAGGACCTCAGCGAGTGCTAGTATAAAGACGATATTGCTCGGGTAAAAGGTTTGAGTTAACGAAATCTCAAACATGGAGCTTAATTTGTAACTCGACTAGGTTGAGGGTTCGACCAAACCAGTACAAAAATTTATTGTCTCTGCTCTCACTGCTAGAAAATCGGTCTACAACGTTACCCCTAGCACGTCGGATATTACCAAACTGATGTGGAAGACCTCTTACCACGTCGGTTTCGTAATATCCGACGTGGAATAGTTCATTTTTAAAAATAATTTATACCCTACCACGTCAGTCTCCGAAGATCGACATGGTAGGGGGTCTTCCACGTCGGTACTTATGTTAACTGATGTGGAAGGGTTCATTTTTCAATTTTTTTAAAAATAATTTATACCCTACCAAGTTGGTGTGTAATTAATCCGACGTGATAAGGGGTCTTCCACATCGATGTTCAATTTATCCAATCTGGAAGGGTATTCGTAAACCCAAACAAAACTCCCAACCTAGAATTCAACAAACACAAACCCTTTCTCTCCCCGACTAGAGAACTTCTCTCCTTTGCTCGTGCGACCTCCCCTTCACAACAACACCCTTCCTCGAGCGACCTCCCCTTTCAGCAACACCGAAGTGTACATAAGTCTTTCTATGTCATGTTATTTGGCTATAAACTCTTTTGTTGGTTGAAAAAATGTGTTTTTGCTCGAAAATGGTTGATGAAAATGTGTTGTTGTATGACAACTTCTTTCATGTCATATCATTTGGCTATAAACATACATTGAAATGCATTACGAATTTTGTGTTTTGGGCCTGTTTTGGGTCATCCACGTTGGTATTTAATTATTCCGACGTGGAAGGGTATTCGTAAACCCTAACAAAACCATGTTATTGGGATATTAGCTATCTAAACATGGTGAGTTTCTTTCAAATATCAGTAAATTTAACATACCTAGAAATGTTATGTCAATAGTGGAAATGCCTTACACTTGTTGTCGTAGTCGATTTCTAATTGTTTTGTCGTGATTGTTTTTTTTTGTCTTCTTTCAGGTTAATGACTCTCAGCAAGAAGAACCGCCACCAAACTGGCGATGAAGGCCCGACGTCGGTTCCTCCACGTGGAGCAATTCTTATGTTATAGTTGCAACAAAAAATATAATGTGAAAGTCCATTGCCTTTGGACTTTGATAGTGTTTTATTGCCGATCAGAGAGAATAAAATTATTGGCCTAGTTATTTGGGTACTCTTGCTAGAACCAAGGTTGATATTTGTATTGAAAAGTGGTCACAAGTTGATTATTCTCTAGAAGAAAAAATTTGGTAGGATATAACTGTATGTCTTTGTTTATTAGTTTTATTTAAAATTTCCCCTCTTATTGATTCTAATTTACATTGTTTTGGTTGTAGGAAAAATTCATTTTCAATCCACTAAAGCGTTGATGAAGAAGTGGATTTCGTATGTTGGTAACTAGTGGAAAGACTATAAAACAAAGCTCACGTACATGTTCATCTTTGGGGAATACAAGGATCATGACCCTTGTGCTATTTACAATTTCATTTCGCCGAGGTCATGGGTTGAGTTCAAAAGAACCAAACTTTCTCCAGAATTTATGGTAATATATACTCATTTTTAATACATAGAATTTATTATGTTTATTTTGATAATTAATCCATTAATTTCTTTTTCAGGAAATACGACAGGTGAACAAGAAATGACAAGCTGGTAACAAGTTTCAGCATAGATGGTCCAGAGGCGGTTACCGCTAACTTGAGGAAGATATGATGATGAATTTTTTTCCAAAAAAAAGAAGAAACTTTGGAAGCGGGTATGAGTGAAGAGCAGGCAAGTAATTTATCACCTCCATCTCCAATATACAGAGAAGAGAAGTGGAAGAAAGCGCGTATTACTCCGGAAGGCAGCTACATTAATGAGGAGTCTGAACAAGTTGCTTCCAAAATTAAGCTTCTCAAGGAGAATTTGTTTTAGATGGAAGAAATGATATATTGTCCACAACCTTGGGTAATGAGGAGCATCCTGGGCGAATACGCGGTGTAGGTCGTCGAATAGGACTAGGTCAGTATTTTAGGTCATCATCCTGACAACGTCATTCCAAAGGTGATCACGTGAAATGTGACGAGAAGATCCATCACATGGAAAACTGATTGACATCATATCATGCATACATTGGTGTCTTATATCCGTTATATTTTACCTAAAAAATGCTACGTAATGATTTTATGTTTAAGTTTCAGGAATAAATAGGTTTGAGGAGAAGAGACACAAAAAAGACCTAAAAGCAAGAAAAAAGACTAAGTTGTAAGACTTATGGACCGAGATGCAAGAGAGAAGGACCCAAATGTAAACCAAAAGGACCAATGAGCAAATCAAGAAACTCCACACCATCATGAGGAGTATTTTGGAAATTTGATTCGAGCCTAAACTCCAACAACCAACTAGGGTGCATCATCACACATGAACAAATCAAGCCAGACAAGCCCACTCCAAATCCAGACCCAATCTAGAGTCTATAGACCGCCATTTGGCGATTCCAGACCGCTGATTGGCGGTCGCGTTGTCTCCAGATCCAACAAGATTTTGGTGGGTCATGTGTTAGAGTGGTTTATGTCTATTTTTAGTAGTGCATTAGTCCCACATCGGGGGATTTTCCCAAACCACTTTTTTCTATGACTATAAATAGAACTCTTCATCTTTCCTTGTATTACACTACATGCTTGGTGGCTAATCCCTCTACTTAGAGTCAAGCCTTGGAGGAAAAACTCAAGTGGAGTGCTACTTGTATTGTGAGTCTAAAATTAAATAAAATTTGCTTTGTTATGTTGTCTCTTTTGTGTTTATTGCATGCTTAGCTTAGTTTCCTTTCATTAAAGTTAGTAGGCTTAGTTAACATGTTTTTCCCTCTTAATATAATAGTTTGCTTAATGAATAGTTAGTAGCTCCATCCCCTTTTGGGGGTGGAGATGATGTTCATACATGCATTAAATAATGGAAATGAAAGCTTTATTTTGAAATGTGTTGATAAATGTGAATGTATGCTTGCTTGTTTAGAGTAGAACACTTAACTTGATGAGTTTTGACATAACTATTATTCACATCCCATACTTGTTTATGTTCTGAAATAACCAACTTGTGTATGTGAATGTTAATCAACTAGGTAGTGATTAGATTGATAGGTTTTTCCATAACCATTAGACACTTCCTATACATGAAAATACTACTTACATCTATGCCTATTGAATGCATTCTTCTCCATCTTGTTGCATGTGTGCACTCACTCCACCCCTTAGGGGTCTCTCTTCCTGATTTGTAGCTTTTCATTAAGTTCTCTTAGTTTAGTTTAAATCACTCGTTGTTGCTTTCTTTCACATTTCTTCATCTTAGTTTAGTGTAACTTAGATTAGCATAATCAACGCGCTTTACCTCTTTTTCCGCCACTTGATTTTGTTCAAATCATAATCTACTCACCTCCCCGCTTATAGACCCGTATTTACCGCGTCTTCACTGATGTCGTGTACTTGCGGTATTTTAAACGATCAAACAAGTTTTGGCATCGTTGCTGGGGAGGTTCATAGTCCATACTCTAGTTTGGACGATTCAAGTCGATTTAATCTTTTGTTTGTAATTTTATTTGTTTCAGGAGACTCTAAATATCAAGGGAAGTCACCAGAAGAAGTTTAGAGGTAAACAGAGCAACATTGACCGCCAATCTGTGGCTTGAGACCACCAACTGGCGGTCTGGTGAGCTCCCTTTTCCTTGTTCTTTCTCTGGTTTACTTATACATTTCATATAGTTTTCTGGGGCTCAATTTGGTATGTTTTGACCTGTAGTTTGTCCCCAGATCAATAATCAATCCCCTTTTAATCAACTTGCCCACTGAAACCCAAAGCATAGACATTCTTGCTTGTTTAGGTCATGCATCATATACTTGACTTAGGCATGTGGTTTGTCTTTTATTTTAGCTTTACTTTCAGTTGTTGAGCGCTGACGTGAGGTACGCATTTTCTACTCTCATTCATGCATTTCGTATGACCATGCATTAGTTAGTAAGAATTGCATTGCAAGAAGTGTGATTTGAGCGTTTTGTTTGGAGAGTTGCTTTCTAGATTAAGACTCCAAAACGCTACTAAGGAGGGGCTGTCCCATATAAGATAAGGTGGGGGATTTCATCACCCTTTTGTTAGCCCAAAAAATAACACTAATCAAGAGCCTAACTTTAAAATCAAGTAGACATTGACCCCTAAGGTTCTCGGGCGCATTAGGAGAGTGATCTGGTCACGACCGTCATGACCTGATCGACGTCGCCCATTTTGTCGATAGTAGGATAGACGAGATCTCCAGATCTTGGCTCACTTTCTGGGGTTGTGGTCTTCGCCGTAGGGAGGTGAAGAATATTGAGGCCGCATGACCTCGCAGTTAGGCGTCGTCTGGCTCTAAGGACCTATAGCGACCTTAGGTTGTTTGAGCCTTGCTTGCTTGAGTACTTATACCAGTACCTACCCGCCGTAGCATAAAGACTTCCTTCCTTTTTTGCTGAGTCATTCCCTTTCATCTGTGTCTTCCCGTCTTCTCCTCTACGCACATTCTGCTTTAGTTGTTTTAAAAAAGTTTTCTTTATTTTTCGTCTCACTCGTGTGGGTGCACATCTTTGTGCATGCCAGTGTGGTTGATTGACATCATATTAAGCATACATTTGTGTCTTATATCCGTTATCTTTCACCTAAACAATGCTATGTAACGAGTTTTATGTTTAAGTTTCAGGAATAAGCAGGTTTGAGGAGAAGAGGCACAAAAAGACTCAAAAGCAAGGAAAATGACTAAGTTGCAAGACTTATGGACTGAGATGAAAGACAGAAGGACCCGACTGTAAAACCAAAAGGACCAATGAGCAAATCAAGAAGCTCCACACCTTAATGAGGAGTATTTTTGCAATTAAATCCAGGACAAACCATCAACGACCAAATCGGGTTCATCAAACACCAAGAAATCAAGCTAGAACCAAGCCAAACAAATCCAGACCCGATTAGATAAATCCAGACCGTTAATTGGTGGCCCAGACCGCCAATTAGCGGTTAAGATTGCTTCAGAATGCACATGCCTTTGTCGTGTGTTAGATTAGGTTGTATTTAGTCCATGTTTGGTATGCTTTTAGTCCCATACCAGGGGATTGTCCCGGATTAACTTTTTCCATGCCTATATACTTCACCTTCCTTTGTATACATCTCCTCTCTTGGTGGTCATTCTCTCTACTAGGAGTGAAGCTTTGAAGCAAAACTCTGGTGGAGAGAGGCTACTTGTAGTGTGAGTGAGTAATAAAAGATGTTTTTTTTTAGTTTTTCATAGTCTTTTTTTTTCAATTCTTGCATGCTTAGTTAACTTTGTTTGTTTTAATCATAGAATTAATTAGCATGTTTTCTTTCCTTAATATGCATGTTAGTCTAATAATGTGTGAGTAGCTTCATCCCCCTTTGGAGTGTGGAGATGATGTTTATACATGCAATAAAGAATGTAAATGAATGCTTTATTTTGAAATGTGTTCATAAATGTGAGTGTATGCTTACTTGTTTAGAGTAGAACACTTCACTTCTTGTGTTGATATTTGGGTTTTCACAAGATTTTGGGGGGTCATGTATTAGAGTGTTTTATGTCTATTTTTAGTAGTGCATTAGTCCCACATTGAGGGATTGTCCCAGATCATATTTTTCTATGACTATAAATAGAACTCTTCATCTTTCCTTGTCTTACACTACATGCTTGGTGGCTAATCCCTCTACTTAGAGTCAAGTCTTGGAGCAAAAACTCAAGTGGATAGATGCTACTTATATTGTGAGTCTGAAATTAAATAAAATTTTCTTTGTTATGTTGTATGTTTTGTGTTTATTGCATGCTTAGCTTAGTTTTCTTTCATTAAATTTAGTAGGCTTAGTTAACATGTTTTTCCCTCTTAATATAATAGTTAGATTAATGAATAGTGAGTAGTTCTATCCCCTTTTCGGGATGGAGATGATGTTCATACATGCATTAAAGAATTGAAATGAATGATTTATTTTGAAATTTGTTGATAAATGTGAATGTATGTTTGCTTGTTTAGAGTAGAACACTTCACTTGATGAGTTTTGCCACAACTATTAGACACCTCCCATACTTATTTAGGTTCTGAAATAACCAACTTGTCTATGTAAATGTTAATCAACTAGGTAGTGATTACATTGATAGGTTTTTCCATAACCATTAGACACCTCCTATACATGAAAACACTAATTACATTTGTGCCTATTGAATGCATTCTTCTCCATCTTATTGCATGTGTGCACTCACTCCACCCCTTAGGGGTCTCTCTTCATGATTTGTAGCTTTGCATTAAGTTCTCTTAGTCAAGTTTGAATAACTCGTTCTTGCTTTATTTCACATTTCTACTTCTTAGTTTAGTGTAGCTTAGATTAGCATAATCAAAGCTCTTTATCTCTTTTTCCGCCACTTGATTTCGTTCAAACCAGGGTTTGAGTCTGAATTACAGCAATCAAAAAACAAAAAAAAACAAAACCCCCTACAATGTCTGCCTTTCTAGACAATCGACATTGTAGGGGATCTACAATGTCAGTTGTCCAAGCAACAAACTTGGTAGTGGTTTAAAAGTTCGAAAATAACAGGGACTTCTGAGACCCAAATCTGGTCCCCACTATCACGCCGGAATTAGCTACAAACCGACGTGGAAGGGTCCATTTTTCTTTTTTTTTAAAATAATTAATAGCCTATCACATCAATGTTCAATTAAAACGACGCGGTAGGGGTTCTTCCACGTCGGTGTTTAATTTATCCGACGTGGAAGGGTGTTGGGTTTTTGGCCTTAATCTATTTTTTGATGATTTAATCAACCTACTCTTAATTGTAATCAATGTAGAGTAGCACACATATATATTGCATTGCATATATATTGTTTTGTGCTAACTTCTACAGGTGATCAAGACTCAAGGAAGAAAGAAAATCAAGTCAAGACATGTAATCAACCTCATTTGAAGACATGTAATTTGTATTTCTTTTGAGTCTTAGTAACATTGTGTAAATTGAGCATACTTGAGCTAAAACTACTCAAGCACACATTAGGTTCCTTATAGAAGTCACACACAAAATTACATATAATTTGGAATTCAATAGATCACACTAGGTCTCTTTGTTGTTTTCTTATTGTTTATTTTGCAATTCTCTTTAAATCACTAAGAAAACTCAATTAACAAATGAAAAAGTCTAATCACTCTATTCATTATTGTGTATTATCATATATCTCCATCGTGTTAGTTGTATCTGCCCGTTATACCCATATTTGATTTATTTAACAATTGTGTTACAGTCTCATATTCATCTTTTAACCGTGTAAAATTTCCCAGATTTATAAACGAAAATGGTTCACGACTGGCGTCCGTAGTACAGTCCAAACTTTTGTCATGCTTGTTTTGCATCTAAACCCGTAAAATCCTAGTTGAATGTGCAAGCAAGTAATTAATTATCTTATAATTATTTGTCTTAACTTTCCAATGTTTCTTTTATTGGAACCTGCAGCTAGACCTGGGAGTGGCGCTAGACCGTGCCATGCTGGCACGACACGGTAGCAAGGTCACTCGGCCCGGCACATCTGAACCGGCCTGGTGTGCCGTGTCAAGCACGCCAGGTTAGATATCCGGCCCGTGGGGCCGGTGTCGTGTTGGACTGTACTGACACGGTCCAACACCCAGATCTAGCAGCTGTTTTCTTGTTTCACTTGTACGTGCCATGCAAAAGTGGATTAAATTAACATAATCAAGCAAGTTGATTTACCATGCAAAGTTAAATTAATGTTTCTTTATGTCGTATTCTCTCTCTCTATTCTTCGCCTTTCCTTGCCCAACTCATATTTCCTCTCCAGCACCGTACTCTCTCATTTTTCTCTATCCTCCAACTTTTGTTAAAGGAAGATTTCGGTATTTCTTCCTTAAAAATTTCTACTGTAATTTTAATACATTCACCAATTGCTTATATCATTTTATTAAGATTTTCGTCTCCTTTGCATTTTGTAATTGTTATCTTACTTTGTTTTGAATGACCCCCCTCCTAAACTTTTCGTTGGTCCTTCTAATGAAGTTCTCGTCGCCAATTTACCTCATATTTCAGAACCTCCACTTTAGATTAAACTTACGATCTCGAAATCTTTTTGTGACATTAACCACCCTAACGTTGGTATGACATTTGAAGACTATGACAAAGCTAAAGACTGGTACGAACAATTTGGTAGATCTTGTGGTTTTGGAATTGAGGTTCTTTAATTTTTGCATCAAAGTCGGTTCGAGACGTCTTAAGAAGTTCGGTTGCTTGAAAGCACGCAAGCCTCCTAATGTAATGTGTTTTTTGTCCAGTTGTCCTTAACATATTATTTTACTCTATTTATTTGTAAACATTTGCTTCATTTGTAAAGTGTTAAGGTATGTGTTAATATCGTTATAATAATTTTTTTCCATCATTTTCTTTTAATTTCCCTTTCAATTGTAATATTATTTATATGATAACTCACTTTACCATTATAGAGTTTTTGTTCGTTAAATCTTTAATGATTTTCTCCGTGAATTATTTATTGCATACATTAACTATTTTTATCATAACTTATAGGATGTTTTCCTTGCATGCCATTACAAAACAATGTAATTCCTAACGACCACCACTCAACACATATTTGTCCATATGCCACTCGAAAATAGATCTCGTATCCCTAATGCCATTACTTTTTCGAACAGTTATTCCGTTAGGCATCACCCATGACTAGGGGTGTACATAGGCCGGGTTGGGTCACGTTTAAGCTAGAACCCGACCCAACCCAAAAAATTCGGATTTGGGAAAAACCCAACCTGACCCGAATTTTCTGGTTGGGTCGGATTAGACCCGAATTTTTTCATTAAAAAAAACTTCTCACAAGCTTCAACCCGAATTAAAAAAACTATAGCTTTACATTAAAACCCCCCGTAACTTTACATTATAAACCTGAATTTTTTCTCATAAGCTATTAAAAAACCATAACTTTACATTAAAATAAAACAAAAAAACTTCGGGTTCGGGTTGGTCAACCTGACCCTTCAACCCGAACCCAACCCGAGACCATTGATTTTCATATATTCCAACCCGACCCGACCTAAACCCCTACCCAACCCGACCTGACCTAAACCCTAACCAACCCGACCTGACTAGTCGGGTTGGGGTTAGTTTTTGGGTTCAACCCTACCCGTGTCAACCCTTATCCCTAACAGTGTTACTTGTAGTTCAATTAAGTGTTAATGTAGAATCAAGACACCATTGGTGAAGTTATTAAACTTTCTCCCAAACACCCACCTTTCCTGCTCTCTCCCCCAAACACCCCACCTTTCATACTCTCTCTTCCAGTTGCACCCCTCTCCTCCGACTCTTCGCTCACTATCTCGTGGGCTTGACAACGAATTGAAGGTTGAGGACCTCTGGTGATCATAGTAGGTCGTCTGGGAATTTCAGCATCTCTGGTCGCCAATTTTGGGAGTTTGGCACTTCTGATCATCCCCTCCTTCAACATCTTTGGGAACCTTTGTCGTCTCTGGTTGTTGTTCCATTCGCTGTCTCTGGTCGGTCCCACTTTCCATCTCTGATCGGCCCACCCTCCCCAATTGACTTCAATTGCTGTCGGTCAAACCATCAACACTTCTTAGGCTAATTAAGTGTCAAATTTTGGTTGCATTTGTGGTTGTGCTTGTGCTGCTTTTTTGCTGAATTGAAGGGTTATTTTGTGTGCTGAGAATGCTAGACTTAGGTGCGACATATTGGCTATTTTGATATCGATTTTTTATTGCATTAGTGGTTGCTTGTGCTATTTCTACTCTCTTTTGTCATGCAACCAAACTTCTGAATTCTGAATTTCTAAAAATTGCGGACCATTGGGCTGCACTTATTACATTTGGTTCTATGTTTTGGATTTGAATCTTGGCTGAATTCTGAATCATTCTTGACTACAACTTTGCAATTTGGGGTCGAATCTTGACTGCAACTTGGTTCAATCTTGGCTGAATTTTAGAGTTGAATTGACTGCAATTTAGTGCTTAATCTTGGTACGATTTACCTCTGATTTTTGGGCTGCATTTTGATCTACATATGGTCTGAATTTTGGTATGCACTTTGGCTGAATTTCGACTACAATTTGGGCTCTATCTTGGTTGCAATTTCATGCTTTTTCTTGCTGCAATTTGATTTAATTTTTAGGGAATGAGGATTTTTAGAGTCGGGAGGGGATTTATTTTCTGAATTAGGGTTCCACGTCCGATTTGAGGTGCTATGGGTTTAGGGGGTTGGGAGGGGGGTTAACTTAGGAGAAATTAGTGAGATTAATGGGGGATTAACTTCGGAGAAATTAGTGGGATTAACACATATCGCAGACTAAGTAACTGACTAATATCGTTCTACCAATGAGAGTGCTACACATGGCACGACCTAACGGTGGAAGACAAATGATGATTAACGGAGTTGTAGTTTCGAAAAAGTATTGACATTTTGGATACGAAGTTTGTTTTCTAGTGGCATATTGGCAACTATGCGTCGAGTGGTGGTCGTTGGAAATTACAGGGCGTTGTAATGACACGTAAGCAAAAAACCCAAGAAACTATTGTTCATAATTTATGCTTGTATAATTCGTAATCATAATTTTCTTATTAAATTTCAGTTTCATGATTTACGTTATCAACCAGAATGTAGAATGGTTATTATTTGTGTTATTTTGAGATCCACAAGATCCCTTCTACCACATTCGCATTTCCGGTCATTGCAAATGCGTGGCCAAAATGACTGTTGTTCTCGTGCCTAGTGGTGTGAAAGTATCTTCATTTGAATTATGCCATAGTTAGGGGTGCACACGGGTCGGGTTGAACTCGAAAACTGGCCCGAACCCGACTGGTCGGGTATGGTTGGGTCGGGTTGGGAAGGAATTCGGGTTGGGTTGGAAAAATCTGAAAACCGAATTTTCAGGTTGGGTTCAGGTTGAGAGGTTGGGTTGACCCAACCCAACCCGAATCCGAATATATATTTTTATATTTTTTCCAGATATATGTTGACCGTCCATCCCTAAGATATAACCCTAACTAAAAACACATTTCACCAAATCACCTCTCCTCTCCCTCATCACGCGACTCCTCCTCCCCCTCACTCCCTCAGTCCTCCATACCACTCAACCCCTCAGCCTCTCCTCTCCGCGCCTCAACCCCCTCCCCCTCAACTCTCTCCTCTCCGCACCTGAGCCCCCTCAGCCGATCTCCTCTCCTCGCCCCCTCAGTCGATCCCTTCACCCCCAACACGTCATTGTTTTGTGTGATAATGTGCAGTAGAGTTCAAGGAATTTTGTGATATTGTAGAAAGTTTCAAAAAAATTCCGATATCTTGTGATTTCTTATTTGTTTATTTGAGTGTCTTTGTGGGATTGTTTTTCTGCTGTAAGTTTGTTTATGCGTTGACAAAGTTTTAGTTTATTGTCTCATGAAGTATTTTAAATGAAATCACATCACTAACATGAGATGAGCTTAAGAGCTCCTCCCTTCTACAGAGAAAGTTGCATTTTTTTGGTGGATATTGTGTTTTGGTGTTTCCGTGATTTGTTGTTGAACCATGTCACTACTGCCAGTATGCGTAGATAGAACATGAACATCCTTAATTCATTTATCTATATATTTTAAGCTTTGATTTTAATGATATGATTATTGAAACTTGTAGAAATTCTTGTAGGCTGTAAGTTAAATTTGGTTGCTCTCATTTCTAAAATTTCAAATACCTAATGTTAATGTTGGTTTTTAGGTGAAATTTGGATATGCTTAATTTATTCGGGTCCAACCCGAACCGACCCAACCCAACCCGAAAATTTCGGGTTGGGTCGGGTTATGACCCATACCCGACCCATGTGCACCCCTAGCCACAGTCATGATTATATTCTCGAGGATATGATTCGTTATTTGATTTCTGATTGACATATTATCATGCATACATTTGTGTTTTATATCCATTATCTTTCACCTAAGTAATGCTACGTAACAAGTTTTTTGTTTAAGTTTCAGAAATAAATAGGTTTGGGGAGAGAAGGCTCATAAAGGACTTAAAATCAAGGAAAAAGACTGAATTGCAGGACTTATGGACCGAGATGCAAGAGAGGACCCGAATGTAAACCAAAAGGATCAATGAGCAAATCAAGATGTTCCACATCATCATGAGGAGTATTTTGACAATTAGATCCGGACCTAACCATCAACAACCAAATCGGGTTCATCAAACATCAAGAAATCAAGCTAGAATCACGCCACCCAAAACCGGACCCGATCAACCCAATACAGACCGTCAATTGGTGGTCCCTTTGGATCCAAACCCGATAAGACTTCTCCGGGTGTTGTATTAGTATGCATTTAGTCCATTTATGATATGCCTTTAGTCTCATACCGGGGGATTGTCCCTGATTGCCTTTTTCTATGACTATAAATAGAACTCTTCCTCCTCATTTGTATTGACCCATTGCTTAGTGGCATTCTCTCTACTTGGAGTAAACCTTGGAGAAAAACTCAAGGTGGAGAAGAATGCTACTTGTAATGTGAGTCATGTTAATAAAATAATTCGTCATAGTTTGTTTAATGTTGTCTTTGTTTTAATGCTTGCTTGTTTAACTTGTTTTGTTTGTCTTAATCTTAGTTGAAGTAATTAGCATGTCTCCATTTCCTATCTTAATTACCTTAATGAGTAGTGAGTAGTTCCATTTCCCTTTAGGGGTGGAGATGATGTTCGTACATGCATTAAAGAATGGGAATGAATGCTTTATTTTGAAATGTGTTGAAAAATGGGAATGTATGCTTGCTTGTTTAGAGTAGAACACTTCACTTGATGAGTTTTTCCACAACTATTAGACACTTCTCATGCTTGTTTAGGTTCTGAAATAATCAACTTGTGTATGTGAATGTTAATCAACTAGGTTAGTGATTGGATTGATAGGTTTTTCCATAACCATTAGACACTTCCTATACATGAAAACACTACATACATTTGTGCCTATTGAATGCATTCTTTACCATCTTATTACATGTGTGCACTCACTCCACCCCTTAGGGGTCTCTTTTCCTGATTTGCAGCTTTGCATTTAGTTCTCTTAGTTTAGTTTAAATCACTCGTTAGTTGCTTTCTTTCGCATTTCTTCTTACTAGTTTAGTGTAGCTTAGTTTAGCATACTCAAATCTCTTCTACCTTTATTCGCCACTTGATTTTGCACCACCCAGAAGCTACTCACCTCCTCGTGGAAACGACCCGTACTTGTCGCGTCTTCACCAACACCGTGCACTTGCGATAAATATAAACGATTAAACAAGTTTTTGGCGCCGTTGCCAGGGAGGTGCTCTTTCCAGCCTCTGGTTTGGACGATTCGAATGGTTTTAATCCTTTGTTTTTAGTTTGTGTTTGTTGCAGGGATATCACAGAATCCAGGGGAGGCCCCAAGAGAAATTTGGAGACAAGGGTAGCTATTTGGACCGCTAATTGGCGGCTGGGTAAGCTTCTTTTGCTCCAAAATTTCCTCTAGTTGTTGTTTATTTCAGTCTAGTGGTCTGGGAGCTCAAATTTGCATGTTGTGACCTATAGTTTGCTCTCAGATCAATCAATTCCCCTTTTTAAGACAACTTGGACCATAAAACTCAAGGCAAAAAGGTTAGACTAATTGTCATCTAGGTCATGCATCACTTGTAGACCTCACATGCACATTGTCTTTCATTTGCTTTAAATTCCTATTGTCGATTGCTGGCGTGAGGTACGTGCACCCGTTCTCTCATTCATGCATGGTTAGAGCATGCATTAGTTAGTAAGGTGCATTGTAACAAGAGTGAGGAGTGCTTGTTTGGTGAGTTGCTTGCTAGCCTAAGATTTCAAAATATTTTTAAGGGGCATCATCTATAGTCTTCAAAGATAAGGTGGGGGATTTCATCACCCTCCCTTAGCTCCAAAAAGCACACTCAATTGACACCTTAATCTAAAATCAAGTAGAGAATGGCCACTAGGACTCGGGCACATTAGGAGAGTGATCTAGTCACGACCGTCATAGCCTGATTGGCGTTGCCCACTTTGTCGATAATAGGTGAGACGAGATCTCCAGATCTTAGCTCACGTGCTGGGCTTTTGTGATCTTTGTCGTAGGGAGGTGAGGCGTGTTGTAGCTGTGTGACCTCGCAGTTAATTGTCGTCTAGCTCTAAGGACCCATAGCCCAGCCTAAGCTTGTTTGAGCCGTGTTTGCTAGACTAGACTTATACCCTCACCCTTTACCCACACTAGTTTTTAGGGATTTTCCCTTCTCCTTTGAGTCATCTTCTTCTCATCTGCTTCTACGTTCTAGTCTCGTCCCCTTTACACTCTGTGTTAGCGTTTTAGGGTCGAGTCGAGCACTTTTTGCAAGCTTGGCTTCGTGGTGGTGAGAGTGGTCGACTCGAAGTTTTTTGGCGAGATGGATGGTTACATAGGGACCATCCATATCATTGTTGGGACCAAGATTATTCTCCCTGGTACTCCAGACCCATGCATCCTGGGGTGTCTCAAACAGACACCCTATATGGTTGGGACAATCTTGATTGTGTGACTGAGCAGTATTCAAATTGGGGTCATATGAGAGAGGCACCGACTGCTAGACTACCATCTAGTTATGTCGGATCATATGTTGGTCAATAAACTCAGACATACAAGAACCTTTGGCCTCTTTCATGCATGTGGTAGAAGACATGTGTGCACTGGTAGCTCCAGTAGTTGTACCATGTTACTATTGTGGGTTGAGTGGTCATGTTTTCGGGGAATGTCCTTATGTTGCCCCACAACTTGAGTATGAGCACACTTTTTCCCCAAAATGCTCAATGTGACCCTTACGCATCCGCGTACAACCCGAGAGGGATGGATTCGTGGGGAGACAATTCTTATTCAAATTCTTATATATCATTTCCACCCCAGTATCCTCCTCCCGAATACCCAGAAATCTACCAACACCCTACTCCGAATCATTGAACTCATTCTCAGCCTATCAACACCCAACCCAACAATTTACCAAATTTTGACTTGAGCCTCACAGTTCACCCCATACTTGATTCTTTAGAACAAACCCTCCAAACGTTCATGGAAACCACTCAAAATGTAATGAAATCCACTCAAAATTCCCTGCAACTATGAAAATGTATGTGAGTCAAATTACACAACAATTAAGTAAACGTGAGGAGGGTGATATTTCTTGTCAACATGAGGATTTATCTTCTGATATCGAACCACCACCACGTACACAAATTCAAAGCACAATCTTTCAAAGTCAAACTCCTAGTCAGTCTAAAGGACTTGGGGTTTCAATTCACGATCACATGGTGGGGGATTCGATCCAAATTGAGAAGAGAATGGACCAGTTTCATTATGAGTCGGCACATGATTGTGCCTTACCTTTTTGTCACGTGGCCTTTGAGCCACATGATATTGTTGTCGTGCCTCTTAAGGACTCACCTATGGTGGAGCAAGAGCTCCCTAGTACCCTTAATTTCATACGACCAGATGAGAGTGTGTCTCTCACTATAGTTCCTGATCATCTTGGAAATGATGGGACATCAAACAATCACATCTCCATGAGGGTATTGGGAGTGCCTTAGAGGATCCTTCGGTAAGAGACTCATTTCTGTTCGCTTGGTGAGTCGGACATGCATAACGAGGTTCTTTGACCTTGTTCCGACCTACCAACCTGTCGGTTGGAGAGTTTGGATTGACGATTATAACTTCAATTCTGCAACGGGAGAAACTCTTCTTTCGTTGCACATTATGTCCCAAACTCTTGAGAGGTTCAAGCTCTTTCAGTTTGATCATTCGAATGAGACACCTTTGCGTTTAATTCATGGACCTCTCCTTTCATCTTGTACTCTTTGTGAGGGGGGCACACATGAGTATTCTGGCCCCACGTGGTGTCATGTTTCCATTCCAAGTGCATTGACCCACTTTTGAGGTTCCCATTTGATGTCATTTGACAAATGAAGATGAGAACTTATTTTTGTACATAGTTATATTTCAAAAAAATAAAAAAATACATAAAATACTCCACCAATGAGCAATGATTGTTGTGAGCCTCAACCTTTGTGTATTTGGGCCCCATTTCTTTCACGTATTTGTATCCCTTCCTTAGTATTTCACAGGTTTTTGAGGGGAATTCGGGTTTTTGTCCATCAACATAACCTTGAACTTCCCTTTATGCTTCACGTTGGTGAGATCTTTTCTTTTTCTTGCATAAATCCATGTAGTATCATGCTCACATTCATTGAGAACAATGCACGAAGTAAGTGTGTGTATAGGGGGTGTTTTACGTATGTACATAGTCAAGTCTTTCTCCTTTTGTTTTGTTTTCTTTTGTTTTTGTTGTTAGGGTCATGTTAGTGTGTTGCATTTAATATCGATATATTTGCTTCTCATGATCCTTGGGTGACTTGTCTTCTTTAGCTTGCCTAATGCTTAAATTTTCACATTTCTTTCAAAATCTTCATGTGTTTGCGAAGGAAAATGTTTTGTGGGTTTTGCGTGTGTTTAGCATGTGCAAAACCATTTTCAGGCAATCAGAAGAGAAGCTCCCAAAATTGACTTAAACATGATGCATTCAAATATCTAGTATACCGACTTTAGGTCTTATCGAGTTGTAAGGATGCACCCTAGTCTTCATTCGGAGGGCGAATAATCATAGAGTTTCAGTACTCAAACAAATAAAGAAGTCCACCCTAAACCTAGTAAGTCAAATAATTTGTGTCTGTTAGTATAAGGAAGTTGGTCGTAGTCAGGGACCCATAAAATCTTATTATGAAACTTTAAGTGTAGGGGCTAGATAAGAAATAAATAAGTGGTTCTATCTTCTCGCACAACTCTTATCACTCGGGAAATTAGGTCCGAGGGGATTTAGTGCATGTTGCTTTCGAGTCATCTGACTTGGGATGCACCGACCGAACTCCCATTACACGGGTAGTAGGGATCTCCCAATGCGGAGATGTAGGGGAAGGAAGGTGTACGTGATACTGTAAGTCCTCATAGGCAATGATGCACGAAACCTGACTCTGGGAGAATTACACACCAACTAAATATTGTCATGAGGTACTTCTTATGCATAGTAACAATACCTATACTTGTGCTCTATTGAATGCATTCATCACCACTTATTTCATGTGTACACACACTCCACCCCTTAGGGGTTTCCATTCATGCTTTCCAGCTTCCTTCTACTAGTCACTTAGTTTAGTTTTATTTCGTCACGTGGTTTCATCTTCTTTGTTTGTTTCGTGGTAGTTTAGCATAGTTTAGTTAGTTTAATCAATTTCTTCTCACCTTTTTTTCCCACTTGCCTTCGAACAAACCAGAGTCGACACCCCTCCTTGTGGATCGACCCGTATTTACCACGTCTTCACTGACGCCGTGCACTTGCGGTATTTAAAACGAACACATAGAGAACAAAAAAAAAGTCGTGACATGAACATTTGCACGACCATGTTCTCCCACTCACGGGAGAAAGTAATTGGCGTTCTGACATGCGAAAGAAAGATTTTTTTTGGATTTGTTCTTGTTTACGGTGGGACCCACTAATGAATAGAAGAAGATGTTGGTAATCTATTTCTTTGGTGAATAACAGGTTTCAAACGAATATATTCCTAACTTTCACTTTTCCAATAGTTAACTTTAGATTATGAGGATTTACTTTTTCAGAAATTATATTCTCAACTCTTACTTTTTGAGAGATTTTATTCTCTAATCTGATTTTTCCAGAATTCGACTCCCAAATCTTACATTTCTAGATATTTGACTCTCAACTTTACTATTTCAAGTTATATTTTTTCCAACAACTCTATATCTCGAACTCTATACATAATCACTTTGTTATAACCTCACACATCTTCCCAATCTCTTACCTCTCTTAAATTTTCATCTTCTTGTCCCAATCTTACTTTGATTTACTTCAAATGGATCCTTTAAATTCAGGGAATAATCCAAACCGTCCGCCAAATACAAACTCGCAACCATATTTTTCACAAAATTTTCTATATGATCCTAGTTTTCATTCGTATCCAAATTTTCAGATGCCAATCCAGAGTAACATGGGTATGAACCCGTATTTGAATTATTTTCCAAATAAGTTATTATTCCCAACTCACAACAATTTCCTTCCTAACCGCCTTTTCCTTAACTTCTGATGTTTTGAAGGGAGTTCTTCTCATTGTCAGGTTGAAGATGATGTGGAAGAGAATGAAGTGGGACCTGATGATGAAGAGGTTGAGATTTATCCACAACATTGCACACAACCAAGCTCAACTCCTTCATCACAAGCCCAAAAATCATGGTCTACTGTGCAAGATTAAGCTCTTATTTCTTCATTCATGAACATCAGTTGTGATGCAGTTGTTGGAACCAATCAAAAAAGGGTCAGCTTTGGACAAAGATAGAATGCTTATACGAATTGGCCTTACAAACAAACCCTAATATCATTTTTGGAAGAACTATATCTATGTTGAAAGGTCTGTGGAGAAGAATTGGAGTGATTAATCAATTAAGTTTAGACCGCAAGTGCACAGTGGCAAGTACGGATCGATCCACGGGGAGGTGAGTAGCTTCTGGTTTGTCTGAAATCAAATGGAGAATAAAGGGAGAAGAAATTTGATTATGCTAAACTAAACTACACTAAACTAGTAAGTAACAAATGCAAAGAAGGCAACTAGCGATGGAATTAAACTAAACTAAGAGAGCTTAATAACTAGGCTGAAAATAAGGAAGAGAAACCCCTGAGGGGTTGAGTGAGTGTACACATGCAATAAGATGGTGATGAATGCATTAAATAGGCACAAATGTAGGTTGTGTTTTCATGCATAGGAAGTGTCTAATGGATATGACAAAACCTATCAATCCAATCACTAACCTAGTTGATTAACATTCACATACACAAGTTGGTTATTTCAGAACCTACACAAGCATTGGAGGTGTCTAATAGTTGTGGCAAAACCCAACAAGTGAAGTGTTCTACTCTAAACAAGCAAGCATACATTCACATTTATCAACACATTTCAAAATAAAGCATTCATTTCCATTCTTTATTGCATGTATAAACTTCATCTCCACCCCTTATTTTCATTAAGCTAACTACTCACTTTTCATTAAGCTAACTATTATGTGAAAGAAGAAAACATGTTAACTAAATCTACTAAGATTAATAAAAGGAAATTAAGCTAAGCATTCAAGAAACATAAAAGAGACAACATAAACTAAGAAAATTTTATTTAATTTCAGACTCACAATACAAGTAGCATCTCTCTACTTATGTTTTGGCTCCAAGGCTTGACTCTAAGTAGAGAGATTAGCCACCAAGCATGTAGTGAAATACAAGGTAAGAGGAAGAGTTCTATTTATAGTCATAGAAAAAGGTAATCAGGGACAATCCCCCGATGTGGGACTAATGCACTTCTAAAAATAGAAATAAAACACTCTAATACATGACCTGCCTAAATTTTATTGGGTCAGGAGAAGACCCGACCACCAATCAGCGGTCTGGAACTGCCAATTGGCGGTTTATAAGCTTTTGATCGAGCTCAGATTTGGAGGGTGGTTGTCTGTGTTGATTTCTTCATGTGTAGTGCACCCGATTTGGTTGTTGGAGTTTAGGCCCGAATCGAATCACCAAAATACTCCTCATGATGGTGTGAAGTTTCTTGATTTGCTCATAGGTCCTTTTGGTTCACATCCAGGTCATTCTCTCTTGCATCTCAGTCCATGAGTCTCACAATTCAGTCATTTTTCATGCTTTTAGGTCATTTTTGTGCCTCTTCTTCTCAAACCTGTTTATTCCTGATAAATAACTAATCACATACACACTAGGTTTCTTGTAGAAGTCACACACAAAATCTCAGATATTTTGGACTTCATTAGGTCACCCAAACTTAGACTGGAAAATACTTAAACCAAAACCAGAACTGTCTGAGCAAAATTGGTCGACCGAACGAGTTCTCTGTTCAACTGATTGGATCAGTTAATCTGTTAGCCAATAGTGTTAACCCGATCGACCATTTTGAGCATTTTGTTCGACCTTCTACACGTGTCATTTGACCATTAGACTTGTCGTATTATACCAACGGTCGTATTCACATTATTATCCATACCCCAAAAATACAAGTAACCACCAGTCGACCGTGGAACTAGTTTTGGTCGACCAAACATGAACGTTTCGTCAACCCTGTAGTGTATGTTTTTATTTGTCAACCGAATCAACCATTTGGTTCGACCGTTTGTCCCTGGACTTTCCTGGACAATAATTCTGGATTGCCTAATCGGTCGATCGTCCCTCTTTTGGTTCGACCGTTCACTAGAGTTATAGACCTGTTTGTTCGATCGCCCCTTGTTCGGTCGACCATTTGTTTATGGATTGTTCTGGACTCCTTGTCTGGACAGATTTTGGTCGACTGTTAGACCCATTTTGGTCGACCAAAATTGCCCAGAACTGTGACATGTGCTTTTCTGTTTTGTGGTTCTTACACAAACCTTTACCTTATTAATCCCAACGGCTATAACCCCTTAGTAGCTTATAAATAGATGTTACCAAGACACAATTCATCAACTCTTACACTCCATATTGTGATAAACATCTAAGAGAAAACTCCCAAACCTTGAATCCCCAATCATACTCTCCAAGCCAAACTTTCAACACTTTAGATCAATTCCAATCATACTCTAAGTGTGCTCAAGTTAGAGAGTGATTGTTCCACTCAAAAAATGTCTATCAAGAAGCAAGGATTTCAGTGAAAGCCGTAAGTATTCCCTCTCGGGTTATGAGACGAAGAAATCAACCTCAGCGAGGATAGATCGCGAGACTTGTGGTGTAAAGGCCTAATGTAAGACCCGCTCTCCTACTATACTATTAAGTCTTCTTTCATCCTTATACTTATTTATGTGTTATCTTTACGCTTGATGTATTTTTGTGATTTTATGCTTGGGTTCGGAAAAAGTTTCCTTTTGGGCAAGTTAAATTGACTCGTAGGCGGGTGTGACCTTTTGGGCGGTTTTGCAATCAGTTGACTTAATCGGGTTAATTGGGTGCAAGTCATGTGTGTGGGTTGGCATGGACCTTGAGTAGGCGTGTAGGGCTGAGGTGTGTAGGTGGGGTGACGTGGCTGCCACTTTAGCAAGAGCAAATCTCTTGAGATTTATAAACTTTTGAATGGGGAGCTTTTTGGTAAGTTTTGATTGGCCTTCAATTGCAATCACTTCTTGCCTTTTGTGTTGGTTTCCTTGAGACAAACACAACCCTCAATAGCCGTCCCATACGTCCGTACCCTTCTCTTCTCCATGCCATCCACCTCAGACCACCGACACCTCCCTATCCGGCGAGCTACTGGACTGATCTCCGGCATGATTGGTAGAGCAAGCTAGTGGACATCATTTGTGCGGCTAGAAGAGGAGTGGTGATCTCCACCTAATCTCAGTCTTTTCCTTGCTGATCAGGTATGCCTCTAGCCATTAGAATAGGATGTGGTGGTGGGGGTTGGGCAGAGTTCTGCACAACACTAGTGGCTGGTCGGTCATGAGGGTGGGGTTTGCACAACTAGAGTTCTACCAATTGGGTGGGCTGTGGTGCAACTCGGATCTTCAGTGGCTGACCGTGCTTTCTTCCCCATAGCACGTCCCCTACTCTATGTTTCCTTGGTGGTTTGATGGAGAAGTTAGTAGGGAGAATGTTGGGCAGGGTTGTTGCATGCATCTTGCGTGAGATGCAACCTTACTCATGTGGGTTTGATCTTGAGATCTTTTGGTGGTCTGTTATCATGTTTAACTTGGTATAGCATACTCACTCTCCTGGATGTATTACTGATTTGTGAGTTCTCTCCTAGTATGATTTTATGACTTGTTCTGTTGATAGTCTCGTGAATCACCTCTGATTTCAGATCTTATATCTATGCGTGATCCAGCTATTTTGTCCAAAGAATATTGCTTGATTCGTTCTGATTTTTGATCATATGTCTTGAATTGTTTTGTGGCCATGATCAGATAATTCTCCCATGATATGCTGCTGGTTATAAGACATATACTCATACGTTGTTTAGTGACTATAGTCAGATAAGCTTTCATGACATAGGGGCTGATATAGATCGCATATCAATGCATTAATTCGTAACTATATTAAGACAATATCCCATGCCTTGTTTGCTGATTATTAGGTCAAATATAGTTGCATTACTTCTTGGTTTCATTCAGATAATATTCCATGAATTGTTTTCTAACCATAAGTCACATAATCATGCATTAGTTGAGGTCTATGTTCAGACCATATGCCATAATGGGTTTGCCGATTTTATATCATAAGTGCTAGCGTTGCTTAGTGATTATATCCGGATAATCTCCTATAAATTATTCGCTGATTTCAGACCATTGTTCATGCATTATCTCATGATTTGATTCATATCATCTCTGATGTAGTCTGGAATACTAAGTTCCTATCATATACATATGTTCTGAAATTCATGATGCATGATATAGATTGCTTGTGATGTTTGTTTATGATTCTTCCCACTGCTGTACTTGTTCCATTACTTCTTTCACGTGTCATGTTACTGATATGAAGTATGTTGTTGTGGATATGTACGACGCATAGGATTTCAGACCTTATAACATCCATATCATGACCCGGAGATGACTTGTTTAGTTGTCGTGTTGATTTATCAATCCCGGTTATGATCGATTGCTTTTGAGAGTGCTTTTGCATTCTGATCTTAATGTTATGGTGTCTGCTTTTGTGTGGAGATGCAAGGAGGTATTTGTATACCCTTCCTTAAGCTTGTTTTGGATTTTATAGCTACACTAGATTTAAAGATCCGTAGGTAGCTTGCATTGCATATAATCCGATAAAGTAATTTTGGGCATGTTCTATTTTCTGGGCCGACGGGCCACGGGTGGGTCCTCTAGCTTCAGAGGCCATTCGGTTAGGACCCCTATGTGAGGGCTGTAGGATCGTGTGGGTCGGGTTAATCTAATCACTTTTACGCTAATCCCTAACTAATCAAACAATAAACGCAGCGGAGACAATTTAAAGACTAGTAGGTAAAAGGAACAAGCAAACCACAAATCGACTCGGCGTTTTTATAGAGGTTCGGCACCCCACCTGGGTCCTAGTCATCTCTTGCAAGCTCCGCTCGACTCCGCGAGCTCCGCCTATGACTTCACTATCCACTCCTCGTTCCGGGCCGGGAGACAACGCCTTACAACCGTCAAACTCGCGAACAACCCTCGCCGAGCTTGGAATCCTCTTCTCACAATCTGAGAAGGATCACTTCGGGCTCTCACCAAAGTCTATACTCTTTTGACAAACTTTGTAACTTAGTGGGATTCACTCTCTAATTGAACAAGTGTGTGTAGATTAGGCTTATGGAGTGTAGAAATGTGAGCTTTGAGGATTGAGGTTTCTCTCTAATGTATTGGGACAATTGGAGTTGGAGAGTTGTCTGTAACACTAAGTTTGATCCTCTATTTATAAGCTCCTAAAGATTTCTAGCCGTTTGGACAAGATTTGATTGGGTTTTGTGCAAAGCACACAAAGCAGAAAATCGGGCTGCAAATCTGTCCAGAAACGGTCGACCGAAAGGTGCAACGGTCGACCGAACGCTTAGGTTCGTTAAAGACATGGTCGACCGAAATATGGAATGGTCGACCGAACTCTTAAGTTTGTTAATGAAACGGTCGACCAAACTGGGTTACCGGTCGACCGAACTTAAGGTTCGATAGAAGGAAAGTTTGATCGGTTGAACTAAATAGTATCGACCGATAGCAGGGAATTTTTGACTGGATCAACCCGTCGACCGGTTCTAAAATATATGGGAGGGTGTATTTTGTCTTATACGAATACGACCGTTGAAGGAATACGACAAAGGTAACGGTCATAATAAAATCCGGGATCGGTCGACCAAAAAGGTAGAACCGATCGACCGGTGGAGTTCGTTAAAACACTGTGGAGAGTCTGTTATAAACCGGTCGAACTGAGAACTGGTTCGGTCGACCGGTTCACACAGGAATTCTGGGTTTAGGTTTTAAGTGATTTCCGACTAAGGTTTCAGTGATCTAATGAAGTCCAAATAAGGTGAAATTTTGTGTGTGACTTCTCTAAGGAACCTAGTGTATATGTGATAAGTTTTTAGCTCTTGTATGCTCAATTTACACATGTTCCTAAGACTCAAAATAAAATCAAGATTACAAGTCTTCATATAGCTTTATTACAAATCTTGACTTGATTTTCTTCCTTCCATGAGTCTTGATCACTTGTAGAGGTTAGCACATTCAATATATATGCAATGCAATATGTGTGCTACTCTACATTACTTATGATTAAGATTAGGTTGATTAAATCATTAAAACAAGGATTAAGGTCAAAAAGCCAACAAGGGCCAGGCGTAAGATAAGTTCTATGCAGGTGCGCTGCTATTCTGTCTCAGGATATGTGTTCCCAAGTTTGCGATGACACCATGTAGGTTATTTCCACGAATTGGGACAATTATCCGGCACACCGCTTTGTGCCAAACGGTGGGTCACTAACCTATTTGATTAACATTCATAAACACAAGTTGGTTATTTCAGAAACTAAACAAGCATGGGAGGTGTCTTAAGATTTGTGGCAAAACCCATCAAGTGAAGTATTCTATTCTAACAAGCAAGCATACATTCATATTAATCAACACATTTCAAAATAAAACATTCTTCCATTCTTAATTGCATATATAAGTATCATCTCCACCCCCAAAGTGGAGTGGTTTTATTCACTAAACATTAAACTAACTATTACATAAGATAGGAAAATATATTAACCAAGCCTACTAGATTTAATAAAAGACAATAAAGCTAAACATGCAAAAACTATAAAAGAGGCAACAAAAGATGCAACAAAACAAGGAAAACTTTATTGATTTTGGACTGACAATACCAGTAGCATCTCCCCACTTGAGTTTCTTGCTTCAAGGCTTTCACTTCAAGTAGAGAGAATGACCACTAAGCATGAAGTGATTACAATAGAAGGTGAATAGTTCTATTTATAGCCATAGAAAAAGGTAATCCGGGACCATCTCCCGGTATGGGACTAAACATATACCAGAAATAGACTAAATACACTCTAATACACGCCCCACAGAAATTTTAGCGGATCCGGAGCAACCCGGACCACCAATCAGCGGTCCCAGGCCGCTAGTTGGCGGTCTACATGGTTTGGATCGCGCTGAGCTTTCTTCTGGGCTTTTCTGGATGTCTTTGTTTCTCTTTCATTCATCTACTTCGCTTACTGGAGCTCCGACCCGAATAGAATTGCCAAAATACTCCCCATGATGGTGTGGAGTATTCTTGTTTGCTCATTGGTCCTTCGATCTTACATTCAGGTCCTTCGATCTTGCATCTTAGTCCTCGAGTCTCTCAACTCAGTCATTTTTTTCCCGTTTTAAGTCATTTTATGCCTCTTCTCTTCAAACCTATTCATTTCTGAAATTCAAACATAAAACTCATCACGTAGCATTGTTTAGGTGAAATATAATGGATATAAGATACAAATGTAAGAATGAAATGATGTCAATGAAATACCCCCACACCTGACTTTTGCTAGTCCAGAGCAAAACAAAGAAATGAAAAGCATACGAAGAACGAGAAATCCTAACTCACTTTTGTAGGAATCACGGTTACACTTAGTACGTGCAAAAGGCCGTTGAACCTCATTGTCGCCAAGGAGGAGGAGTGTTGTCTCCTGAGGGTTTTCAACGGATACACCCACAAAATCCGAACATAGATGCATTATTCAATCTAGACACTCGACTTATTGGACTTATTTTCTTTCGCAAGAACAAAGGTCGTAGCCGGAAAAGAAGAACCGAAGTCGTCGCTGGAAGTGAAGAACATAGGTCATCGGAGCCGTCGACGCACGCCTGGTGAGTCGGGAGAGGTGGGTCGTTGAATCAGGCTCGTCGTGGGGATCAGAGAGTGGCAAATTTCTGTTGGATTCTGAGGGTGAAATGTGAGAAAAGAATAGGATTTGCGGCTTTTATACTGGGGAAGGAAACGGAAACTCCTTCTGCTTTACGAAAAATGTACAAACAACACTCATTTCATAAGGGAAAATAATTTTCTCTCTCTTGGTTTTCGTCGGATTCCTAGTGCACAAATCTTACCTGTGAGTTTACAATTGCTCGTGACATTTATTTTACCAAGTTATCTCAGCCTTCATCCCTACGAATTCCTAACCATTGATTAATCATTTGAGTTTCTACTTTTATACCATTTTAAGATTCATCGTTCAAAAGTACCTATTTCTGATTTTATTATTTTGTAGTCCTATTTTTGT
The DNA here is from genome assembly GCA_963682175.1 of Triglochin maritima. Classification (NCBI taxonomy): domain Eukaryota; kingdom Viridiplantae; phylum Streptophyta; class Magnoliopsida; order Alismatales; family Juncaginaceae; genus Triglochin; species Triglochin maritima. Next base: position 27,735,104 of record OY821789.1, read on the forward strand.
TTTAAGACTATCCATTTTATGTTACGTTATCCTATCTCTTCTCGGTAAAAATGTTCTTTGCTTTTTTATTTAACGTAACTTTTCTATTTCAACCACTGACATCACATCGTTCTGCTATATATTCCACGAAATTTAGAAATATAAAAAGTCCACTTAGAATATCATTAACTATCCAATATCTTTAGCTAATTGACTACCTTTTATATACCGGTCATATTTATAATTACCATTTCAGCTATATTCCATATAAACTCAATATATTGAATGTAACATCCCGAAACAGCGGAAAATTTAAAATTTAGAACACAAACATCACAAAGGTTAAGACCCCAAAAGTGTGGGAACGTTACTTATAAAATATCCAAGACGTGCATCATAATACAACATAGTTTGTCAAAAGGTATGACTACATGAGAGTACATGAAAGAGTAAATACAAGCAGTCATACAACCTAGGAAAGTACGGAAAGATGATATGATCCCAGAGTGCCCTCATCCTCGGTCACCATCCGCCAGAACCTATTGCGGTCCTGAAATGCAAATAAAATGACAATGCCGGAGTTTCCATAAGGAAACCATGTATACCAAGCTCACCTATATGCATGCTAAAGTACAATGAAAGAACCAAGCATACTAGTGTCACATGGCATGATATAATGCAACAAAACATTCCCTCCAAGGGTAAAATACGGACATTTGTCCCATAATCCATCATCGGGTCACCTGCAGGGACCTACCACAGGCACATACGGTCGTTCAGAAAATTCGCAAGGCACTCCACACGCAGCTACATTAATCACGGTGTTCGGTGAGTGGAGCCCGCACATTCACGTTAGTAGAATCAGCTGAATCTCGAGGTCACCTCACTGACGGAGCTGTCACTCAGGTCGGTCCATCTCACATGGTTCTGCAACAACCAAGCTACGTGCCGGAAAACATCATCGGATAATCACCGCCGCTAACAAGGTCGCGCGGTCCTCTCCACCGCCATTTACTTCACGGGTCCATAAACATCGCCATTAAGGCCAGTCGAAGGTTTCCGTCGCCCACAGGCCGTCCCAGAGTGACTAAATAAAAAAATGCAATATGTAACATGAAAAGCAATAAAACTCAAGGATGGTATGTGCAACTAAAACCAGCAGCTCTGTCCCTTAGTCCAGAAGTCCGTCCCAAAATCCGTCCAGAGATTATGTTCCAGAAGTCCATCTAGAAATCCGTGCAGAAGTTCGTCCAAAAATCGATCTAGAAATCCTTCAAGAAATCCTATCCAGAAATCCTGTACAGAGATTCGTCCCAAAATTTTGTCCCTCCATTCCAGAAGTGTCGTCCGTCTATTCCTGAAGTGATGTCCATCCATTCCAACACTCCACACAAAACCCAGCCACCCTTGCGGCTAGCCTGACGTCCGACAGGGACAGACCACTTCGGCAAGGCCCCCAGTCGGCCGACGGTGAGACACCCCTCATATCTTGTGTGAGTTAAAAATGTAAACTTGGCATACCTTTCTTACTAGATGGAGCTCACCAGAGATCGCTTGACGTCACCTCCAACCGCAACCCAAACGGCTAACTCCTCGCGTAAAACTCCACACGCCTCAAGGCCACTATCACACCATCCTTTTTGCTCGTCTCAGCCGCTTCCTCCGTGTTCGGTCAGTGGAGTTGAGGGAGAGAGATGGAGAATTGGTGTGAGAATGGAAGAAGAAGAAGAAGAAGAGTGGAGGAAGAGGTGTGGTTTTCTTTTAAAACAAACCTCCCCTCAACCTAGGGTAGCCCAGCCCATGCCTCCAACACCACCTCCTTACCTCCCATCACCTCAAACACATCCACCATCACATCACCCATACCTCCCCGTTAATACGGGATTAGCACCCTAATTAAGGTTTGGGATATAAAAATCCACCATCCTTAAAGGCTTTTTGTACCAAAATTCGAAACAAAAGACTCACAAAAAGCTCCAAATATTGCTTTTGAAGTTCCTCCTCGATCTCCTAGGTTGCCTCGCGCTTGCTATGATGCTGCCACCACACCTTCACCATCGGAATGGTCCTACTCCTAAGTTGGTGCTCCATTGGCATCTCCTCTAGAGATAAGTCCTGCTGGATATCGGGAACCTCGATCTCGATAACATGTGTTGGATCTACAATGTACTTCCTCAACATCAATACATGGAAGGCGTTATGAAGGCCTGAAAACTGCGGTGGCAAGGCGATCCGGTAGGTGACCTCTCCAACATGGTCGAGAATCTCGAATGGTCCGACGTACCTCAGATTGAGCTTCCCCTTCTTCCTAAACCTCATTACTCCCCTGACAGGAGACATCTTCAGAAAAACATGGTCGCCAACCTCGAAGCTCAACTCTTGTATGTGCTTATCAACGTAACTTTTCTGCCTGCACTGTACTACTACTAGTCTCTTCCTGATCACATCAACCTTCTCTGCATATAACTGCACCATCTCAGCCCCAACCAACTTTCTCTCGCTTACAACACTCAAGATAACCGGTCATCTGCAAGGTCGCCCGTACAAAGCCGTGTACAGTGTCATCCCAATACTAGTGTGGTAGTTGTTGTTGTAGGCAAACTCTATCAGCGGAAAGTGTTTTGACTTAGGATTTCAATCCTTCCATGTTTCAGCAGTAGCATATTGTTCAATGGAGCTAAGATCCAAAATATGGAAGAAACCAATATTTTCGCGACTCTACCACCCGGTCAATTCTGTTCCACTTAATCCCTCTTTTTCATGGCCACATATCTTTACGGCTAGGAAGATCATCCCAGTGTCCTGCCCAATCAAGGGTGCAAGCTCTCAGCATGTTCTCTAAGGTCTGGATAGTGCTCTCTGACTGATCATTTATCTGTGGGTGATACATTGTACTAAACTTCAATCGCATCCCCAAAGCCTTCTGCAGACTCCTCCAAAATATGGATGTGAACCTGGGATCTCGATCAAAGATGATGTTCACTGGTACTCCATGCAACCTGACTATCTCTTCTATGTACAACTTAGTTATACCCTACAGAGGCAAAGTGGTCCTGATACCTAAGAAGTGCGCTAACTTGGTCAGTAAATCAACTATAACCCAAATAACGTAATGAAATCTCTTCAACTTCGACAAACCGATGAAAAAGTCCATCGTCACGTGCTCCCACTTCAACTCGGACAACTCAGTACTCTGCATCATCCCCGTTGGTGCTCAATCTTCACTTGCTGACAGACTAAGCATCTGGTCACAAACTCAGCTATATCTCATTCCACTCCCTTCCACTAGATATGTTGTACGTCCTTGTACATCTTTGTGCTCCCTGGGGGGATAAAATATCTAGCTCTGTGTGCCTCCTTCATGATTTCCTCCCTCAGCTCATCCACCTTCGACACCCAGAAAAGATTGTTGAACCTCAGACCTCCGTCTACTCCCACACTGAAGTCAAATCCTTCCTTAGCAGCCAAGTACACCAGACTAGTTAACTCTTCATTTTCACTCTGAGCCTGCACAACCCTCGAGACTGTCTGCGGCTCCACTCTCAGCCCGGCAATCACTGCCCCACCTGATCTCTCAGTGAATGGCTTCCACTCTGCTAAGGACTCAAGCAGTCTCTACTCCTGAATGCACATACTGGCTACTAACGTCTCCACTTTCCTGCTCAGTGCATCTGCAACTGAATTTGCCTTCCCCGGGTGATAGGAAATGGTGAAGTCGTAGTCTTTGATGAGCTCAAGCTATCTGCGCTGCCTCATATTCAGCACCTTCTGTAAAAACAGATACTACAGGATTTGGTAATCCGTGAAGACCTCAAACTGCTCTCCATATAGATAACGTCGCCAGGTCTTCAATGCATGAACCACTGCTGCTAGCTCCAAATCATAAGTGGGTAGTTTTGCTCGTGCACCTTCAGCTGCCTCGAAGCGTACTGATTAGCAGCATAGCATGCATCATATTCATGTTATATCTCCTTAATTTTACCCCAATATTGTGCTACTTGAGTGTTTTTTGTTATATTTCAGGTATTAGGTAATAAAGAAGAGAATGAAAGAGAAAAAAAGACTTAAGCGTAAGAAGAAAGGACCTAAATGAAGCAAAATTGACCTCATTGTCATGCACAAGGATCCATCTTTAAGAGGGAAGGACCTGGACATAAGCCCGGAGGGACCAAATAGAAAACTGAGAAACTCCACACCATCATGAGGAGTATTTTGGCAATTAGATTCAGGCGCACACTCAAACAACCAATCTAAGTGCACCCCACGTGGAGAGTTGAAGCAATGAAGAAGCCAACCAAAACCAGGTCGAATCCGACCAACTATGATCACCAATTGGCGGCCCTAGACAACTAATTGGCGGTCTAGTATGCTCAGGATCCGACCCGGCTTCTCGTGGTTGTGTGTTATGTTGTTTGTATCCATTTGTAGAAGTTTCATTAGTCCCACATCAGGGATTGTCCCCATTTGCCTTTTTCATGTCTATAAATAGAACTCTTCTTCCTCCACTGTAACATACTCCTTTCTTGGTGGTCATTTTCTCTACTTGGAGTAAAGCCTTGGAGCAAAACTCAAGTGAAGAGATGCTACTTGTCATGTGAGTCGTGAATAAAATAAATCTTTGTTAGTTTCATGTTGTCTCTTTTAATTCTTGCATGTTTAGCTTAATTTTGTTTTATTAATCTTAGTATAATTAGTTAGAATGTTTCTCTTCTTAATATAAATGTTAGCTTAATGAGTATAGAGTAGTTTCATCCCCCTTTAGGGGGTGGAGATGATGCAGATTTATGTTTTGAGGTTTTCATGTTTGACGAATTTTGATTGTGTAGACTTGTATGTTTGTATGTTCATCGGGTTTGTTTTAATCTTCTACATGTTGGTTATTTTTTATGGTTTGCCATAATATTTAGACACTTCCCATGCTTGGTTTCCTCATGTTTATTGGCTGAAATTTCCTATTGGATATGCTACGTGTTAGTTATGTGTTTGTATTTGTGTTTGCTTGCTTGATTGATTGAAGAAACTATGTTTTGATGGGTTTTGCCATAACATTTAGATACCTCTCATGTTTAGCTTTTTTCTTCACATGAGTTCATGGTTTTTGATAAGTCTTGCCATATCTGTAAACACTTCTCATGCTGAGCCTAATCTTATGATAATCAAGTAGTAATTGCTGATACGTTGTGTGAATGGATTGATAGGTTTTGCCACATCTTTATACACTTCCTATTCATGAAGACACACACGACACACACATACATGCTTACATGCGTCATTCATCACTTATTTCACTTCATATGTGCACACACTCCACCCCATAAGGGTTTCTCTTCTTGATTTCCAATATTTTGTTGCTTTCTTTCGCATTGCTTACTTACTAGTTTAGTGAAGTTTAGCTTAGCATAACCAAATCTCTTCTCCCTTTATTCACCACTTGATTTCTGACAAACCAGAGGCTACTCACCTCCCTATGGATTGACCCGTACTTGCCACTTTTTCATCGCAGTCGTGCACTTGCGGTAATTAATAAAACATTTAACAAGTTTTGGCGCCGTTGCCGGGGAGGTGTCAGTCCAGACTCTGGTTTGGATGATCCGAGTGGATTTATTGTTTGTTTTGTAGTTGCCTTTGTTTTAGGAGACTTTGATCCTCAAGGGAAGGCACCAGGAGAAGTTTCAAGGCAAACAGAGCTACATAGACCTCCAATCAGCGGCCTGAGACTGCCAACTGGCGGTCTGGTATGCTCCGATTCCCTCCTTTCTTTGGTTTGTCGATACATCTGATATACTTGTCTGGGGCTCAATTTGGCATGTTTTGACTTGTAGTTTGCCCCAGATCAATAATCAATCCCCTTTTAAGCAACTTGGACCATAAATCCAAAGCAAAAGATTAGGCATTCTTGCTTGTTTAGGTCGTGCATCATATACTTGACGTAGGCACAGGGTTTGTCTATTGTTTTAGCTTTAATTTTAGTTGTTGAGTGTTGTCGTGAGGTACGCATCTCCTACACTCATTCATGCATTTGGTATGACCATGCATTAGTTAGTAGGAATTGCATTGCAACAAGTATGAGTTGAGAGTTTGTTTGGAGAGTTGATTTCTAGATTAGGACTCCAAAACGCTACTACGGAGGGATTGTCCCATATAAGATAAGGTGGGGGATTTCATCACCCTTTCCTTCACCCAAAAAAACTACACTAATCAAAAGCGTAACTTTAAAATCAAGTAGACATTGGCCCTAAGGATCTCGGGCGCATTAGGAGAGTGATCTGATCATGACCGTCACTGCCTGATTGGCGTCGCCCACTCTGTCGATAGTAGAAGAGATGAGATCTCCGGATCTTGCCTCACTTTCTAGGCTTTGCGGTCCTCGTCGTAGGGAGGTGAGGCATGTTGAGGCCACGTGACCTCGCAGTTAGGCGTCGTCTAGCTGTAAGGACCTATAACGACCATAGGTTGCCTGAGCCTTGTTTGCTTGTGTGCTTCTACCAGTACATACCCGCCGTAGCATGGACTTCTTACCTTCTCTCCTGAGTCATTCTCTCTCACCTGTGTCTTCTTGTCTTCTCCCTGCACACATTTTGCCTTTATTGTTTACAAAAAAACCAAAAAAAAGTTTTGTTTCTTTTTCATCTGACTCGTGTGGGTGTGCAATCTTTGTGCATGTCAGTGTCGTCACGAGATGTTGTGGGTCGTTTAACGAGATTCGACATCGATCTATCCTCGATTGTTGACCTTTCGAACACATCCTCATCCCTTGTCCTATACAGTCCCGGGACCATGACCGGTCGTCAACCACACGAGGGCGACCTAGATTTTGGATTCACACCACCTTCTGGTCCAGGAGGTTGGGATCCACAATCTCATCACCTGGTTCCCCCTCCGCGATCCATGTTATCCGAGTCATATTGCTCTACCTTCCTGCATCGTATTGCTAGAGGCGAATGAGAACCACTTTGAGGTTAAGCCTCAATTTATCTCCATGCTCCCTCACTTCACTGGGAAGGGTGACCCATATATCTTTCTCAGGGAATTTGAGGAGGTTTGTGCTATGTTCAAGCTGCAACAACTTAGCATAGACTTTATCCATCTTAGGCTTGTCCCCTTTGCACTAAAGGATGATGCCAATAAATGGTTGTACAACAACCAAGCGGATGCCTTTAGGACTTGGGATGAATTTCAATATGCATTTCTCAAGAAGTACTTTCCAAATCATCGGACTAAAAATTTGAGGAACAAAATCAATTCGTTTATCAACATGAGACCGAATCATTTCATGCATACTTAGAGAGGTTCAAGGAGCTACTATCCTCATACCCTCACCATAGCATCGAGTTGCGGCGCCTTTGTTAGATTGTCTACGAGGGTCCTCACAACCCATCTCGAACGCTCCTTGAGTCCATGTGTCAAGGAAAGTTCTTAAGAAAGGATGAAAGGGAGGCATGTGCTTTCCTAGAAGACCTCGCTAAGAAAACCATATAGTGGGAGAGTATGAGGGAACCACTAGCATCATCTAGCATAGGAGCAAGGATCGCAAACGCAAACTCGACTATGTCGGGTGCCGTATTTGCTGTCGATACCACTACGGCCACCGAGGCACGCATGGCAGCCTTAATGCACCGTATGGATTCGATTGAGCTCCAAAACCAACAAGGTGTGTCTCATGTGTCTGCATATGGTCTGGTTCCTTGTCATCTATGTGGTAGGATAGGTCATATAGGAGGCGAGTGTGCATCCATTCCTCCTGAGATGGAACATGTCAATGTCATCTATGATAGATCCAGGAATGACTCATACTCATCATCATATAACCTTGGATGGAGGAACCACCATAACTATTCATGGAACCAAAACAATGCACAGGATGGTCTTTCAAACTTCCTAGATCACCTAACCAACCACCTCTCATGCATTCACAGTCTTATCAGGAACCCCAAGCTCAAAACACCAACCCACCAGGTTTCCCAAATTCCAACAACATGGAAACCCGGTTCAATTCGCTTGAGAACTTGACTCGTGGACTTGAAAATTCAAAAAAAACTTTATACCTTCCACAAGTCAAGTTCTCACTTCAAATCAGCAGACCATCAAATCTCTAGAGTTTCAGATGAGCCAATTGGCTCAGTCTGTACATGAGAGAGAGAGACTCTGCTAAGCCAGCTTGAGGCTAACCCCCGCATGTACCAGCAACAACACATGCAAAATGAGAGAAATGCCACCAATCAATGGGTGAATACAAAAGGAGAGGAAAAGTTCTATTTATAGGCATTTAAAAAGGTAATCCGGGACAATTCCCCGGTATGGGACTAATTACATACTATAAATGGACATAAAACAACATAATACACCACTCGACCAAAGCATGTCGCATTTGGACATATTTGGACCGTTGATTGGAAGTCTTGGACCCCCAATTTGCGCTCTATATGTGTATATCGAGTCTGTATTTTGGTAGCAAGTACGGGTCGATCCACGGGGAGGTGAGTATCCTCTGGTTTGTCAGAAATCAAGTGGCGAATAAAGGGAGAAGAGATTTGGTTATGCTAAGCTAAACTTAACTAAACTAGTAAGTAAGAAATGTGAAGGAACATGAGGCACGCATGGCAGTCACTTTTATGCTAACATTCATATTAAGAAGAGAAAACATTCTAATTATACTAAGATTACTAAAACACAATTAAGCTAAGCATGCAAGAATTAAAAGAGACAACATAAAACTAACAAATATTTATTTTATTCATGACTCACATGACAAGTATCATCTCTCCACTTAAGTTTTTGCTCCAAAACTTTAGTCAATAGAGAATTGTCACCAGGTAAGGAGTTGTTACAAATGAGGAAGAAGAGTTCTTTTTATAGGCATGAAAAAAGGTAATCGGGGACAATCCCCTGACGTGGGACTAATGAAACTTCTAGAAATGCATATAAACAACATAATACACACCCATGAGAAGTCGAGTCGGATCCTGAGCATATTAGACCGCTAATTGGTGTTCCAGGGCTGCCAATTGGCGGTCACTTTTGGTCGGAGTTCGACCCAATTTTGGTTGGATTCTTCATTGCTCCATTCTCCACGTGGGGTGCACCCAGATTGGTTGTTTTAGTCTGTGCCTGAATCTAATTGTCAAAATACTCCTCATAATGGTGTGGAGTTTCTCGATTTTCTAATTGGTCCTTTGGCTTACATTTGTGTCCTTCCCTCTTGCAAATAGGTCCATAAGTCTCACCGATCAGTCTTTTTCTCACATTTTGGTCCTTTTTGTGTCTCTTCTTCCCAAACTTATTTATTCCTGAAACTAAACATTAAACTCATTACGTAGCATTGCTTACGCTCAAAATAGAAGGTATAAGTTATGAATATATGCATGATATGATGTCAATCAGTCTTGCCCCTAGTAAATTGAATTTATTTCTTTGTCCTAAACTAGCACTTGAAACAGGGCCCGTTTCAAACGTTATTTACAATCCAAACCGGGTAAAAAATTAACAATCATGCCACTGCCTATTTATAAACCTGCAGATGATGTCCCGTGAAGAATCTTGTTTTGCTCTGTATCCCGTCGGAGGTCTCGCCCTCTCTCTCCCGCGCAGTTAGCTGGAGTTGGTGGCAGTCGAGTGACTTCGATGCTTCTCCTCTCCGCCTACAGGTATGCGTCGTTAGCTGGATTGAACATTCGTCGATCCTTGTCTTGAAAACCCATTTTTGAAACATTTTGGGATTATTCAATGAGCAAATTTTGTGGATTTTTGTTATGTTGTAGTAATCACCAACTTAAATGTAACTAATCCTAATTAGACTTTCTATTTGGCCTTTCAATTTGCTGATCCAACATTGTGGTATTCGTTCTTCTTCTCTTCAAACGTTGGATGGTTTTAAGCTGGCCATATTTGTGGTTGGTATATCCTACCCTTGCAACAATTTTAAATTAAGATATTTGTGGAGAATTTGTGTATATATTTTTTCCTTTTATGTATATTTGAATTTATTAAATTGGGGATGCATTAATTTGTTTTGGAGGTAATGTACATAATTGGTTATATATAGTTATGGCTTTTATGTATATATTATCTATGTGTATATATTTTGGCAGTAATGAATATAAATTGGTTCTACCTGTGCGCTTAATTGTTTCATGGGGGTTTATGGAATATAGGGTTGCCAAGTTATATAGTTGGGCCATTTATTTATTTTTTCTGTTTTTATTGCCCTATTAGTTAAACAAACATGACTACTAAAAGATTGGACCTAAACTTTGAGGATGATGAGGATCTAGAGGATGTCATTTCTTCTATTATGGAGAGTATCCAGGAATATGTTGACATATATGTAGTCAAAACTAAGGTGCACAGAACACCTTGTCCAGGTCAACAGAGCACCGAAGATCTACTTACCGACCACTACCGAGTTTGCTTCGATGGTTGTCGGATGATGCCTAACATATTCGTTAATTTATGTAATCTTTTTAAGGAAAAGTACTTTTAACAACAACTAGAAATGTAACCGTAGAAGAACATATAGATATTTTCTTTTATGTCTTAGGACATGGTCATGTCAACCGTGCATCTCAATAATACCTTCAACACTCAGGCAAAACAATTAGTCATCACATAAATCATGTTCTTAGAGCGATGAGCATTTGGTCATGTGACATGATCAAACCCAAAGAAGACCTGAATGCAATTCCTAATCACATATTGCAACACCACGGTGGCAAATATTTTTCATATTTCAAAGATTGCATTGGTTCTTTAAATGGAACACGTATTCAAGCGTCTGTTCCAAATGTAAAACAACCGATGTACCAGTCTAATCGACAACCCAAGCACACCACTCAAAATGTTTCAGGAGTGTGTGACTTCCGAATGTGATTCATTTTCTTGTCGGCTTGTCTGGAAGGTAGTGCGCACAATAATCGGGTGCTAAACCATGCTATTTACAAGTTCAACTATGCTTCCCGATGCCCCCACCCTATAAACAGAGATAATAATTTACCTTCCTAAGTGCATGCTTTGATTATTTAAATGTTAAAATAATAGTTCTTTCTACAGGAATATGTGTAGGTAAATATTATCTGGTGGATTCGGTATCCCAACAGACAGGGGTTCCTAGCACCGTACTGGAACACGCATTATCATCTTCCATAATTCCAGTCAAGTCATCCCCAAGTGAAGGAGGAGATGTTTAATAGTATGCACTCTTCCTTAAGGAATGTGATCGAGAGGGCATTTGAGGTATTGAAGAAGAGATGGTGTATGCTAAATATTATGGCCCCTTACTCGCTCGAGGACCAAGCGATGTTTATAATGACTGTAATGTCATGGCATAATTTCATCATTGATCACAACAACGATGAGCTAACCGTGGAATTCGATAATGACGACACAATGCCTATCAATTGTAATAATGATGAAGGTCAATCAATAGGAGGAGACGATAACGATATGGTGGTACTCCACAATTGCATTTGAGATGCGATTGTCGTGAGTAGAGGTTTGTAATGTTTGCTTTTAGTGTTTTGTTTGTTATGTCTCATGACCTGTTATACGTCTTATGTGGGAATTTGCTTGACATCAAACATGGCCATGTCCTGAAATTGTTTAAGTTTAATGTCAAATGTTGTACTTTGTTAACTACACTTTTGGATGACTACTCTTTATTCAATTTTCAATATTGACTTTTTCAATTTATTCTATGTTCTACATGGTTGAAGGAATGGGAACCCCTCCGTCACTAACCGATGAAGAATCTTGGATGGCAGAGTTAGAACTGCACATGTTTCCACCATCATTGTCAAACCTAGAGGCTTGGAATGCCGATACGCAATCCTTTCACCAATGCAGTAGCCAATTCGGTTCGTTGAACAATACTTCTTCTTAATCTACACAACCAACGCCTATTGAAGACATTGGGGGTCGAAGTTGTGATGGCAAGACAACTAAGAAGAAAGTGAGTACAGATAGGAAGAGAAACAAGGCTCATTGGGTTATGTTGTGCTTAGATAAGGTTCATGCCCGCAACAAGGTTGACAATGTCCTAACAATAATGGTAGGAAACTTTTAGAACAAAATATCTTTAGACTAACTGGGACACACTACACTTGGGCACAACACAGGAACTACTGGGATAAAACCAAAAAAATGTACCGCAATTGGCAATGGTTGAAGAAGCAAACAAGGATTGGATGAGATGACGAAAACAAGATGTTCATTGCAGATGACGAATGGTGGAGAGCCACCGCTAAGGTATTACAACTTCTATTCCTATTTTAATTTTTGTTCTTGCGCATGCTAATACTTCCGAACAATGTGACTTTAATTGCAGAAAAGGGATTAGGTCGAGAGATTTATGACCCAAGGATTTGAGGATGAACTCTGTGTAATATTTGGTGAACATATAACTAATGGAGATACAAACTTCATACCTGGACAACGTGGATTGAAGCAAAAACCCACAGTAGGGAAGTCCACCTCCGCTCACATCAGTGGCATCGACGACCATGAAGTTGAAGACAACCCAGTCAGATGAGGGGAAAAATGAAGACTCAACATTCCAGCATTCTAGAAAAGATGGCAGTGTGAAGCACAAGAAACCTAGTATAGCGAATGCAGTTACTGCAATCATGTCCAAGCTGACTTGCATTCAAGAGGAAGTTTCAAAGATTAAGACCTTATGGGAGGATGGAACTGAAACGTGGAAGAAATACAACGTTGAGTTATATGTACAACTACTACAGGAGTGTGGTGTAAAACCAGGTACTAGAGACTAGGGGAGAATGTGTCAGAAATTCAAAAACTTATCAACATGATAAACGTTTGTACTTGTAGGTGAGAGTCGTACCTTTTGGCTTCAGTAAAAAGTCACCTATTTTACCCATTTTAGTTGAACCAATACTTGAACAGATGGAACTGATTTAATCCTCCGTTGGTTAGAATTATGTGAGTTGTTTTTGTGATGTTGTAATGATTATGGGTGTTGCCTAATGTGTGATTATGTTGTCACTTAATTCAAGTGTTAGTTTGATGGAGTCCAATGTTTGATTCTTATCTTGCTGGTGAGTTGTTTCTGGTACTTCTGTTATAACATACTCTCAAACCTTACACCTTTAGGTCTATAGTTAAATCAGTTTCTTCCTGTGAATTTAAAACAAGTGCTAGCTTTGTATTCTATAATTGTATTCTAATAAGATGGGGTAACTGGCTAATAAAATAGTTGTCTTTGGACCATTTAAGATGGTTGAAGTGGTAGTCATGTCTTCCCAACTGATTGGAGGGAGAAATAGAGTTTCTTAAATTCTAAAGCAAAAAAATTAACTTACAAGACCAGTAAAAAAGCACACAACTAACAAATGGAAAGCTAGCGCTTGAGATGGCACTTCTGTTGAATGATTGTTGCTAATCAGCTGCACTGCCATCAACTAAAACAATCACAAGTTTCAAATTTTATCAATCTTAAACAAGGAATAATGGCATATGAAGTACTATCCCTGTCCATCATCAGACACGAGGAATGACAATCATAAAAAAACTATACATTCTCTATGGGAACGAACTATGCCTACCCCAACTTGTTTAGGAATAAAGGATTTATTGTTGTTGTAGCTTAAGGGAAAGAAGTGATATTTGACATGATAAATTTAAACAAAAATGTATTTTAAGATGCACAAATATTGGTATACTTCTATTCTTTAGACTTCAAGTTCTTTTACTACTTTTTCAAAGATAAATTATATTGCTTCTTCTTAAGCCTTCTTCCACTCCCCACAATTAAAAACACCATTTTCACCAGTGTCGAAACACTTGGACCACATTGGATAAGACCACACCATTTTCAAGCAGTGGTATATAATAACAACAACAAAAACAACCTGAGTATCCACGTTTCAAATCAGATTTAACATTAATCCACGTCATGATTTGGCTATTCCAAACACCCAATTATTAACACTAATCTAATTATAAAAATCGACACACCAAGTAGTATCAGTAGGAATGCAATTAACTATTGAACTTCAACCATTACAACTAAATAATTTACATCTACCATGGCTGTTACATTGAGTTTGTGATTACATTACTTGTTGGTTGACGGGGCAAGACTAGGTACAACCAAAAAAACAAAACTTGAACCGCATTTGAGCAAAACAAGGCCACCATCAAAACAAAACCCATGACTATAATATTCCTCCTCTTGTTGCCACCCAACAAACCTCCATAAACCTTTTTACTTCAACACATTTTAACCTACACACCGCTTCCATGGTTGGAGGCATTGTTGTTGAACAAGACGACTACCCGAACATGCCTAACATTATGGATTGGACCGGGCATGCCAACAGAGTGGTTGTTTCTGGACCGTTCCACTTGTTGACCAATGCAAATGCTCCCGCACTTGATGCATAGGTGCTCCTTGAATCTCGTTTTCCTCTTTCTCTTCTTGGTTGAGGGCCGACCTGATGCATTCAAGGTAAACTTAGAAGGGAAAACGAGATTTTGCTAATCATGTATAAGATTTGAAGACCACCTAAAATTCATAGACATAGTAATGTAATAGAGTGTTATAGGAGTGTCTTACAAGCCAGGTTTTGAAAATCTAATAATTCATTGACATAGAAAACCATAACATAGACTGAATGCTAGCATTAAAAACTATGTCAAGTAGAACCCCCAGATTTAGTCATCACTGCAGTCGTCAGACGCATGACACGCTTCTCGAAAAATGCCTTCTTCTATTTCATTACGTCGTTCTTTTGTCTCATGAGTGGTCATATCTCGGCACCATTGCCTTTATAATTCCTCTTCCTCAAGCCTAGTCATTTCATGGCCCTCAAGCATCTCCTCAAACGTTGGTGGGAGTTCGATGCCCATGCAGTGATACACAGGTTGTTAAGGTCGTCCAACAATTGCACTGATTGATTAACTTCAAAACCAACCCAAAAATATTAACATCTTAAAATCAATGGAGTGACAGAAGTAGGTTGAAGTCATTGTCACTATAAGAATTACTAATTTTGATGTATAAATACATTGATGCAGCTCATGATTTTTATTCCATACTCTTCTTATGTTTTCATGTACAATATTCAGAGAATCTTATGTGGACTCCTACTCCTCTTTTGTTTTCAAACGAATGCATTCATGTGACAATGGCATGTATATTTTAATGATTGCATGTTTCTGTTAAAAATAACTAACAAGTTTGAGTAAGAATAATATTAAGACGTACATGTAAACCAACTTACAAAATAACTTTTAAACACATCCTCTAAAACCACAATGTTTTGGACCTAATAATAAGACATACATGTACAAGAAATGTTAACTTGATGAGTGACCTTTTTCCCCTTAATAAGAAGGAATACATTACAACAAATGTCAACTTGACGAGTGACATTTTCTTTTGTTGGCTTAAAGTTTTTTATTAATAGTGAACTGTATGTTGACAGTATGGGAAATGAATATATACATTGTGTAGGTCTCAAGTTCCAACGATCTTATTACTTCACATTCTCAATTCCATCTACAAACTCAGACTCCTCTTGAGTTTATTGTTGATAACTAAAATCTCTATTTGGAAATGTGAGATGGGAATTGAAACAGTTGACTAACATATGATTTAGTATGTTGAATTGTTGGACTTATTTGTAATGATTGTAATAGTATATACGATACCATTATGTGAACAATCGTTCAATCAAGTAGTTGACTACTTTAAGAGATCATGAACCAATTAATAGCAATGAATTACACAAAACATCATTCATCTATATGTACAACAAAAAGAATATTGTCAACCCTAAATAGAATAATCACAATACTCTTGTTCAACACACATTCTTAATTTTTATATTGAAAGCCCCTCAATCTTATAGGTTTATACAATCTATTTATAAACTCTATCACCTAAAATGAAGTTGTAAATGCAATATATGAGCAAGTATGAAGTCCTAAACCCAATAACTGAGCAAATTAAATCTCATCTGAACAATTAATAGATGAAACAACACAAACAAAATCTTGTAATTTAACTTAAACTTCCTATGAAGCTTCCTTCTGTTGACCTCTTCCTGTATTTACCTTTTACTTTGACTTATAGATTCCAATCTCCTCTTTCCGTCCCTCCTTCCTCCCTTCTTGGGGAACATACCCAAGTATTAGCAATCTCTTTAGAATTATAACCATCGATGTTTGAAAAATTAGAGAATAGTTCCAAACTTCCACCTGTGTCTGACACAGTGTGGTACAAAAGTTCCAATCTTTCTGATCTCCAAACCAATTTTTCTTTCTAATCCCAAACATCACCATCTTCCTCCTTAGATGACAAATGAAAAGGTCATCTTTGGCCATCTGATCTTGAACACTTAAAACTTCAAATCTCTCAAATACTCCAATATCATGCAAGCTCTTACAGAAGAAAACAGAGCAAGAATCAAACCCACAACCTTTAGACCCACCAAGATCAAATCTTTCCCACAATCCCATGATCCCCATCTGTTGTTGTGCATAAACTGTCTAAGGTTGTTGTGATCCTACTTTTTACTTGATCATTTCATGAAACAATTTATTTTTACTCTGCTTCATGGTTGGACCAACTGCTTTGATGCTAATACTTATTTCTGTTATCCTTACATTTCACATTTTTAATCATTTTTCAGGAGAGATATTCTCAGATGTAGTTGGGAGTCCCTATTATGTTGCAGCAGAGGTGTTGCAGAAACATTGTGGTCAAGAATATGATGTTTGGAGTACTAGAGTCATCTTATATATCTTACTTAATGAAGTTATTAACTCTGAAGTTGTAAACCCAATTAAAATCAACTCTAAAGTGTGTTTAAAAACCCATCGATTTATGAATTACATCATCTAAATATATTGTATATGACGATGAGCAAAGCTAAGCATGCATTCCACGACTACTAAAGATGCAACATAATTTGGGGGGGGGGGGGGGGGGGGGGGGGGGGCTGCACAACACCCCCCCCCCCCCCCCCCCCCCCCCCACCCACTGTTCCTAAGAGGGCCTTCTCCGGCTTTTGAAATAGGTCATCAAGGTGAGCGACGACACCACCAACCATGGCGACGACCGACTCTTCAGACAACATGTAATGGCAACGAGTGTCATCCAGCTGAAACAAAAAATAGCAACAATAACTCCATCCATACTTATCACGACGAAATAAAATCGAAGAACATATGGAAACCACCTTTAAATCAAGTATAAACACACCAAATCTCGGGTACATTCAAAAGAAACCCTAGTTGGAACACCTTCTTCAACTCTTTTCGAAACTTTCGCCAACACTCCACAGAAGCAAAAGGGGATCGTCGATGGGGGTTCAACACACGTTGAAGGGCCGTCCATTTGGTGGTTGGTCGTCGATCGATATTGGCAGGCTAGAAAGGGAGAAGGGAGATGATGAGGTTTGCTTGGGATGGAAGCAAAGGGGGTGGCAGGGTTAGGGTCAAGTAGTGGAGGGCATACAGGATTGGAGGCACTTCGAGGATTGCATAGGACAAGACATATGCGGATCCACCCCAACTTATCCCATCCAAACAGCTCCGGTGGGTGGTAGGGGTGAGCATCGGTCCGGACCGGACCGGACTCGGATTCTTTCTGGGGTCCGGATCGAAGACCGGACCGGTCAGGTTCGGTCTGGACCGAACCCGGATCGATCGGTCCGGTCCGGTCCAAAAACCCAAACCGGAACGAACTTTTGTGGGGATTTTTGGGTTTTGGTCCGGAACCGGACCGGACCGGACCGAAACCCGAATCGCTCCGGTGGGCCGGACCGAAACCAGACCGGTTGGTTTCGGTCCGGACCGGACCGGAAGTTGCTCTCCCCTAGTGGGTGGTGGTGAAGATACAACTTCCAGGGTCAAGATTTTGGGAGCTGGCTTCCTTGTGGATCCACACACTTGGGAGCCCAGTAAGGCCCAAAGTCTCCCAAACTTCCCTCATCTCTATTGTACTTTTGTTCTGTAATATACAAAGTTAATCCACTGTCTCATGTAAAATTATTCCAGAAAACAATCGACGTCTTGAAATATCACATTCTTGAGAAAGCATAATATATACAGACACAAATGTTATAAGTTCATCAGGCCGAAATCTTCTAATATGAAATCACAACTTCCGGATTAATGCTAAGTTCAAAGAATTAATTTACATAAATTACTTGTCACCTCTTAATTCATTAACTTCATTTAACCTCTTACCTACCTTCACTACCACATGTATTCTCCCAATTCAAATAAATCAACGAAATGACATTTCAATGAACAGAAAATAAATTAAAAAAATTCACAGCAGTGAGTTTGACAAGCATAACAGTTATAGTAGTCATTACATAAACTACCTATGAGAATACCTCAATACAACACTAGGCTTCAAGAAAGTATTCAAAATCAACATAATAGCAATTCACACAAAAAAGCGTCTATAGAAGTTGCCAACGGCGGTCGTGGGGGTGGGGAGAGAAGTGGAGAGAGAAAACTCTAGAGGAGAGAGAATTGGAGAGAGAGGCACAGGGAGATGAGTGGGTTTTGGTTTTTCGTTTATATATTTAAAATTAAGGACACTTTAATTTTTAGAGGGTGTTTAGTTAAAATTTCTAACAGTGATGAAGTAGGCCCCACAAATGGTATGCACCTAAGTAATTTGTAATGAAATGTAGATGTATGCAAGACTATAATGAAAATGTAAGTGTAAAGACTCGATTATTCCACGTTTGAAGTGTACCTAAACAAATAACTCCCAAGAATATCCAATTTATGTACGTTATTCTGTCTCTACTGTAGATGCATGCTCTTTGCTCTTATTAATACGTAACTGTGCTATTTCATTATTCTGACGTTAAGTCTCCGTGTTGACACGTTACGTATACCCTCACATGTTGGCATTTCAATCATCTGGTTTTAAATATCCTTTCATTTCAGTAGAGTCTTAATTCTAATCACCATTGAATTTTTAAGTCAATAATTTAGTAAAACGCTCAAGTAATTCCTCTCGACGTTATTCCCAACATGTTGACATTCCAATTTATTGAGTGATAAATATCCTCAAAAGTGGATTAACTATCATTTATTCAAGTTAAGTTTAACTTCTAATTATCATTCCTTTGATCCAAATTCATGTTCGTTATCAAAACCCTGAGTTATCACTTTATTAAATATTATTGTAACATCCCGGAATAGTGGAAAATTTGAAATTTTAACAATAAAAGAAATATCAAGTCAAACGGGAATGTTACTCAAATAAATTAGCAGTCGGTGCACCAAATACAACAGAGTTTGTCAAAATAAATGATTACATCAATACAACGCAAAAAATACAGGTAATCATGACGACATCGAATAGTCTGAAGATGATCTGAGCCCTAAAATGTGTGTCTGCTGTCACCAGCCCCCACAAAACCTACGGCGGTCCTGAAATATGAATTAAACAACAATGCCTAAGTTTTCCATTAGGAAACCCCATATGATAAGCTCACATATATGAATGCACAGTACGGTAATGAACATATCATACTGGTGGCATGTCATGTCATTAACAGTAATGAAACAAAACCCCTCCAAGGGCAAAACATGACATCAGTCTTACAACAACAACAAAACCCTCTGGGGGTCAACAAGGACATCAGTCCAACAAATAGCATCGGGTCTCACTGGGAGACCTGCCGTAGGCACATACGGTCTTACGGACAGTACGCGACGCACCCCCACACGTGATTACTCGAACCAAGGGATCGGTGAGGAGCATCCGCACTTCCGCGCCAAACGAAACCAAGTGGTCTACACCACACCAACGGAGTCGTAGTCTGTTCGGTCCATCAATCCCTCAATAGGTGACCAACTTAGGAATCATCGTCGGAACAACATCGGCGGCATCGCCGACACAACATCGGACGGCCACAAGCCAGAGCATCATCGACAACATCATCATCGGCACAACCTCAGCGACATCGCCTGCACAACAATGGTGGTACAACATACGTCTGACACAACATCGGTGGTACAACATACGTCCGACACAACATCGGTGGTACAACATACGTCCGGCACAACATCAGACGGTTCCGGACCGTAGTACGCAGGGTCATCAAGCTCCAAGAGTCATGCATCAACATGCATTGAGATCCGTGATCCCTCAGGTCTACTACTCCAGTGAGTCAAGACAACAATTACAACAGACCACAGTCTATCAACAGAGATTGCTCGTCCCAAGTACCCACACTCTTCCACTCGGCGGTCCCTGGGCAGGCACGATCACGCACCCACTGTCACCTCCTGGCTCATGTGTGCTAGGCGAGGACACAGGTTTTCGCGAACAGAGTTGGCACATCACAAGGACTAGAAATCGGGTTCTACGCACAAACGATCGACCGGAAATAGGCAATCTGGTCGACCGTTCCCATGGAGTTCGGTCGACCAAAAGTCTGAAATGGTCGAACACTCTACGCATCACCGAAGTCCCGACGGTCGGACCAAACTCTATAACTGGTTGACCGATACGTGGTCAAAATCAGGAGTCTGGTCAAAATCAAACAACGCAAACAGTCAACCGACTCAGGGGTCCTGGTCGACTGGAAACTACCAAGCAACCTAGTAGTTACCAAGATAAAGCAATCGGTCGAACAACAAATAAGTCACACAAGTTCACTTAAGTTCCGGTCGGACCATAAGTTAGGAATGGTCGACCGTTTAGATGGTCAACGTCCAGTCCGAGCGAAACATGAAGCAACGGTCGAACAACTCAGGGGTCCGATCAAACTTTCAGTCACTCCTCCGACCCACCAGCACAAGCACAACAGGTTGACCGCCACATGGCATCGTTCGACCGGTGTTGGTTAAAGTCATGCAAAACATGGAACCGGTCGACCGTTTGCCAGTAGCGACCTGGTCCAACCTTCGAGTTCCGAATGCAAACACGACGTCGGTGAGGTCTTCGACTTCCACCGACCTGCCAAGACCTCACACGACTTGTGTGAGCGACCAAAGTAAACTATTGAACCAGCATACCTTCGAGTTCGACAGAGCACGCTAGAGATCACTCAACGTCGCCCGCCGACCACAACCTCCACGCCTCACAAACACGATCGCCAACCACCACCGGAGCCGTCGCCTCCTCAGGTCGCCGGAAAGTAGCTAAGAGAGAGAAGAGAGAGTGAGACGAGAGTGAGAGAGAGAGGAAGAGTGAGTTGATTTTTCTCTCACCAAGTCAACCAAACCAACACCTCACCCATAACCCTACCCCATCATCCTACCAACACCCCACCATACCCCCATCACCTCAACTTCCTTCCCATGCAAACCTCCAATTAGCATCCTTAACTGAGATTAAGCCTAATCAAGGTTTAGGATATAACAATTACGCTTAGTTAGCGATTCATGTTCGTCGTATCCTGTAAAAGTCATCGCCTATGAGATCCCAATACCGTGATTTCTGCAGGTCCAACTTCATGGATTCTAATCTTTCCACATTCCAAATAGCATTAAAGTAATACCAGATAACCGTCTATCAAATTATCATATCACCACATAATTTAATAGCACCCAAAAAAGACTAATATGATCCACCACAACTACCATTACCATAAAGTGATATTACATCCATAACCCACAAAACATCATATATAAAAGCACTACAATATTCTAAAGCAAACTGAACCACAATAAAGTCCAAGACCACAAACACGACGCCACGTTCTTCCACTGTAACAGGAATTGTCAGAGTTTTGCAATTGCAATTACCCCTATAATTAAGCCAAAAACAAACAATATAAACTTCCATCTTCCTATACATCTTGATTTGCCATAATCACGAACCACTGGATCATGTTATAGATCAATCAGCACGTTCTCAGTCTTCCTCACATCACATGGTCCTCTTAATGCTAACTCCAGCTTTTTAATTGTCGGCCTTCCAGATGCTTCCAAATTGACACGAACATCTTCTATGACCGATTTTAACTTCTCCGTCTCCTTCTTCAGTTCATTTCAGAACAATAACATTTTATGCGTTTAAGGGTCTTTTTGCTGATACCTTAAAGCTACCTGAAATGTCAATATCCTCACATTTCAGGGCTAGGAGTAAAATATTTCTGACAAATATCAGAAAACCTAACCGACTAATAATCATCAATATTATGAAATATCATTGTTATGATTTCCAAATATACTTTGGGTAACCAAAGAATTAGTCTAAGTTCTCAAAAAAATTAATTTTTCACTCTCCTACGTTCAAACACCCTAAACAATAAGCTAATTTCTTCTAAAAACTAGAAAATTTCAAAATGGGTTTTTCCAGGTTTTTCCAAGTGATACATTTTTACCCACATTGGAATCAATATTTACAAGACATTTCTACTTTGAAAAAGATTTGAAAATGGTAAAATAGACTTTTCCCATGAAAAGTCAAAAAAAGGTGTCAAAAAAATCAGGTGGGAGACAAGTTTGGCTCAAATTTTAGTTTTTGGAGATAAGAAACATTTTTTTTGCTTTATATCATTCATATCTTTTAAGCCGAGAAATACATAGCTTATGGTTGTATTTGGATTAGAGCTGTCAATTTTACATTAAACACGATTACACGATACGAAAACGACACGAACTTAGCGGATATGGATTGAGAATTTGAACACGATAATAAATAGGTTGGATATGGTAACACGATTATTAAATAAGTTGGATATGGATTTCTGCTGCAAAAACGATTAACTTGATTAAGATATGATAAGTAATCAAGTAATTAGGTACATCATTACGAATACTACACGATTAAGACACGACTAATACTGACAAGTCTACAAGTAATATATAAGTTATAAATTATAATAAACAGGTGGTGTGCAATCATGCAATCCGGTATTCGTGTAATAAACAGAACTAATTGTGTATGGATTATTGTATAATGGTGCAAACGTTAGTCGTGTTAAACGTGTACACGAAGTAACCCGTTTAATAATCGTGTAAAAACGGGTTGGATATGGCAACACGATTATTAAATTGGTCGGATACGGCGCAACACCTAGAGCTTATACGACTTGACACACCACGATTAGCACACGACACGACACGATTGACCACCCTAATTTGGATGTCTTGAAACAACTCCAGTTTTTTTTTAAAAACTTGCCTGTTCATGATACGATTTTTAATGTGGATTTTGACGGTTCGTATTCCGAATGTTGGAAGCCAAAAATATTTCTCAATTTTTTATATCTAATCACGACGAAAATACGCATTAGCTCTTCCGTTCAGGTTATAACTTTTGGTGTTTCATCTAGAAAATAGACTAACAATGGCTTAATCAAACATATTTTGGAGAAATTGGTGTAATATTTCGGGTTGGTGTCAAAGGGATTTTGGATTTTAGGTGACTAATTAGTTTCTAATAAGGGCATTCAATGAAGTAGCCTAATAAAATCGGGGGTATAACAGTAATAAATCAAGTGGCAAAATATGTCGGAACAACAAATGTCTTACGTGGGCTCCACCTAAAACTCGAAAAACTAACTTCGTGTTTTGAAACTCAATATTGAAGGCCCAAAACTGGGCACAATTTTTAGGAAAATGGGGTTTGACATTTTTTGTTTGGATGTCGAGAAACCAAAAAATGGATTTTATCAAAAACTGTGTCGGTTTTTCAGTCATCCAAACGCACCCCTATAAGACATCCACCTAGACCTGGCAATTTGACAAGAAACACGAACACAACACGAAAAAGTCGTGTCTACGTTTACAAATTTCGTGTTTCATGTCGTTTTGACAGTACACGAAAAAAAGTTTGATGTCGTTTTTGTGTCTCACATGTTGGGTACCCGAAAGTACAAGACATACATATTACCCAATTACCCGAATACCTGATTACCCAAGTATCCATTTACCCAAATACCAAGTTATCCAATTAAGAATTATCCAATTAACAATTAAAGTTGAGTTTGTTTAATTAATCTCTTTTGAGTTTCGTGTATTTTGTGTAGAATCGTGTATTGGTTTTGTGTACAGGTTTCATGTAACTTCGGGTATAATCGTTACCATGTTGTGTTGTGTCGAGTCATTCGAACATGATAGGTACACGAAAAAATCTCTTGTACAAACCGTGTCATTTTCGTGTCCCCAAAGGAAGACATGAATTCTAAATGTGTCGTATTCATGTCCACTAAAATTATTTAATACACACGAAATTACACAACACGAATGTACACGAAACGACACGATTGTCTGGTCTATGATCCACCTTATAAGGAACAACGAGTAATCTACCTTGAAAAACTGTTGCCAAAAAAACTGCGCTAATATGTCCATTGTAAGCACAACATCCTGAAAGGTCATGACTTTATTAAATCATATCAATTTCATAATTATGCGAAATTACGAATTAGGGAAACACAAGAATATGACAAAACGCCTAAAAGTGCAGGAATATCCAAAACACATCTTGTTGGTTCCTACGAGCTTACTTTCGTTAATCAAGTTTTTTGCCAGAAAATGAGCTATAAATCTCAGGAAACTGAAAAATCATTATCCCGATACATTAGTAATATGTCTACTGGAAATCTCCAAACAAAACTAATATACCCATACAATCATAGCAAATATGTCCATTGCATATAGTAACTCATCATCCAACAATAAACATGTTCTACCTCTTCGAAAAGTTAATAGAAAACCAAAAAAGACTCCAACCCAAACCAAACGTAATCACCACCTTAATTAAAAAACAAACCTCACGGGGGATCCAGGAAAGAAACTATGGGTGAGCACAATAAAAATGCATTCTTCAAATCATTGACTGTTAAATTTTGACTGTGGGAATTTTCCATTTAAATTTAGGACCTGTAAGCCGACTTGGTCCTCTTAAATAATACTCTCTACGAATTTGATCTTAAAAACTCGCATGAAAATCAAATATTCGTTTTCTTTGTCCATGATATGATACTAATTCATTTAAATTCAGTTTAACCCGACTTCGCTTTTGAGAGGATTCCATTTCTCTGGACTTGGTGATTGATTTCTTTATTAGAAACTTATCTATGACCTACATTATTATAATTTTGTAAATCAAACTTGAACTAACACAAAAAAGTAAACAAACCATAAGTTCCATGATTGGCTAGTAAATCTCTCCCTAATCACCACGAAAATCTCTTAGTAAATTTAAGTTTTAGAGATAAGAATCTCAGGAGCTTAAAGAGGGGTTATTAGCTAGATTCTAAACCTTGTTAGAGATTGATTGGCTAGCTCCTTTCTCTCTAATCTTGTTTAGAGTTTGGTGAACACTCGGAGGCAAATCCGTGGACGAGACAACGGGCAACGCCACTCCGGATCATCAAAAGGTTTTAGAGAACCTTTAGGTATGATTCTATCTTTGTGGATTATTTTAATAAATGTAGGTTGCATGTTATTAGAATAAAACACAAATAGATGTACATAAAATTGCTGAAAATATGAAAATCGATCTTGTATGTTATATTAAAATTTTAAAATATATACATACATAGGGACACAAAATACTACAGGTAGTACATTAAAGTCTGCGTAGGCCAAGGGAATTCACATGACACACAAACGAGTCCGTAGCTATCGCAATTGTAAGAGGGTCAGCTACTATACGACTAGTAAATACATGTGTTAACACAACTTCGTTTCTCGCTATAATGTCTGTAACAAAGTGGTACCTAACTTGTATGTGTTTGGTTTTTTATGATATTTGGGGTCTTTTACATAACAAAGGGCAGTCATGCTATCACAATAGACAACAATAGGCTCATCAGATATCTCTACCAGCCCAGTATGTTGTAAGAACCTCCTCAACCAAACAACGAGCATCCTACACTGTGGCAGAGCATGCAACATTCCCTGCCTCCATAATCAATAGGGCTATACAATTTTGCTTCTTGCTGGACCACGAGATGGCTCCATTTGCAAGCAAGAAAGCATAACCAGAGGTAGACTTCCTTTCATCGATATCACTAGCCCAATCGGCATCACTATAGCCGATTAGATGGAGGTCTGAAGTTTGGTAACAGAACATATAGTTACTCGTTCCCCTGTGGTATCTCATGATTCTCTCGACGACCTTCCAATGCTCCATGCTTGGGTTGGATTGGCATCGACTCACCATGCCCACAACATAACAAATATTTGGTCTAGTACACATCATAGCGTACATAAGGCTTACTACAGTGCTGGAGTATGGAACCCTGTCCATTTTGACCTTCTCTCCAGGAGTCTCAGGATGTTTATCAAAGCTCAAGTGCAAACCTTTCTCAACAGGAGTGTCAATTGGTTTGTATTTTTCCATATGACATTGTTAATGTAGGTCTCTTGAGACAATCCCAGAAGTCTCTTGGACTTATCTCTAACTATCTTGACACCAAAAACATAGCTTGCCTCACCCATGTCCTTCATATCAAATGTAAAGGACAACCACTCTTTAGTGGATTCCAGGAGCTCGTTGCTATTGCCAGCCATGAGTACGTCATCAACATACAAAGTCAGAATGACAAATTTACCATTAGATCTATTAACGTACACACAGTGATCTTCCTCAAGCATAGAGAATGCATTCTCTGTTATAGCTTGATGGAAGCGAATATTCCACTATCTAGATGTTTGTTTTAAGCCATATATGCACTTGTTGAGATTACACAGCTTGCGTTCTTGTCCTTTGATTTCAAAACCTTGAGGTTGATCCATGTAGATTTACTCCTCAACCCTCCATTGAGAAAAGCAATCTTTACATCCATTTGGTAAAGTTCTAAGTCCATCTGAGCCACAATAGATAGCAGAAGACTGATTGAGGCAAACCTAACAACTGGTGAAAAAGTTTCCTCAAAATCCATGCCTTCCCACTGGGTGTAGCCTTTAGCTACCAATCTAGACTTGAATCTTTCAACAGATCCATCCACCTTCCTCTTAATCTTGAGGATCAACTTGGCTCCAATGGCCTTTCGGTTTTACGGTAGGTCAACCAAGTCCTAGACATGATTAACTTTCAATTACTCCAACTCCTCCTCTATAGCATTTAACCACTCTTTTGCATTTGGACAATCCAAAGCCTCTCTAAAGGTCTCTGGCTCTTGATCATTGATTATAGTCATCCCAAATGATTCACATTCATTTTCTTCTTGAGTTATCGTAAAGCCTTCTTCCTTTAAGCTTAATCGTCGACGAGGAATGAGCTTGCGTCTACTTCGATGCAGATGGGGATCTGATTGCTCATCCTCTGTGAGATCTATCTGATTATCAATGTTACCATCCCACTGGAATCAACTGGTGGAACCTCATGTTAAACTTCCAGATCCTGCCATTGCGAAGTAGTAATTTGTTGTTCAAAGAAATCCACTGACTCTTTGATAGCTCCTACAAAAGTTGGAAAATCACTTTCCAAAAATGTGGCATCTCTAGATTCTAGTTCCGTCATTCTCTCATTTTCGTCTAACCCGATAAAAACATAACTTTTAGAAAAATAACAGTATCTCACAAAGATACTTTTTTTGCAAAGCAAAAGGGAGGTAGAGCCTCGAAATTTCATTTAGCATGTAAGCTATGATTTACAACCTACCAAAAATGAGAAAAATAAAACTCACGGGATCATGCCAAGTGAATGCCCAGCCACACGTCAACAACATAAAACGTTCATGAGCCCAAGTCTCATTTACACGAAAGCCCTTATGACTCTATTGCTACGCCTACGTGTGTGATCTCCTTATCTCCATGCTTCGGCAAATGCCCTGAGCGCCATCGGGTCCTCATTTAGCTCCTTCATCGTGGACTCCATGATCCATACCGTCTTTAACCATGCCTACGATATCTTGGACTCGCTTCTGCTCTTGGTTGAAAATCCTTCTATTTTGTTCCTACCAACACTCATAAATAACAACACTAAAGGTCAGCTTCAAAGTTGTCATTTGGACTCGGCCACCCTTCATTCGTTGCAAGCGAACGACTTCCTCCACGAGTGTGGTTCGAATTCCGATTCCTGGTTGCATAATTTGTAACACTCGTTTCTAGTTCTCTTTGTTGAATTGGCATACCCAAAACAAATGTCTCGTGTCCTCCTCGCCATCATCACTCAATGTACAAGTGCGCCACGATCCTACATTAGCCTCTTAGTAATCAATCGACCATGAAGTGCACGCCAAGCATGATATTATCACCAATTCGCCGCCCTGTAATGAAAGCACTTTGCTCCTCTCCAACAAGTCGGGGTAATACCTTCTTCAACCTATTTGGCAACACTTTGGATATATAGCGGTAAATCATGTTGCAAAGGGATATTGGCCGATAATCGTCCACCATGGATGGTGTAGCCTTCTTTGGTATCAACGTGATGGATGTGTGATGAGAATTAAATTTATACCGCAAGTGCACGGCGTCAATGAAGACGTGGCAAATACGGGTCGAACACAAGGAGAGAGAGATCTTGTTATTTGTGTGATTTTTGATTAAGGGGAAGAAGGAGAGAAGAAATAAATTGGGTTTTGAGATTTTTGATTTTTAATTTCCTAAAGCATGAAACATGAACAAATAAAACTAAAGCAAGAACAAAGATGGTGAATTCCGTTGGGTGGAGGTTTAGGTATTGGGTTTAGATTAGAGAATTCAGAAACTTATAATAAATCATATTAGTTATAAAGCATTACATGATAAATGATTTAACATAAACTCAAGTAATCAAAATATACTAACACGAAATTAAAATAATAACTTTTATTCTTCTTCTCTTCACCCTAAATCCATCACCTCCACCCTTTGGAAAGAGTTAGAAACTCGTGGATGGAAAGGAGGAGAAGGGGTCCTAGAGGAATTACAAAAAAAAACTAAAAACAAGAAATAAAACAACAGAAATTTATTAAACTAAGGAATAAAAACTAGAACATAAGCTAAGGACTCTCACAACATCGTTTCAGGGCTATTTATAGCCGATACAAGGGACTTAGGTATAAAATAGGAAAGTAGACGCGTCAACACGCAACCGGTAAAAATTTTAGAGCATGCATCTAGTTTAGTACGGCGGATTCGCCGCATTTTGTACATAAGGTACGGCGGATTCGCCACCTTTTTATCTCTGATTTAATCCGGATATTTCCTGTGTGTTTATGGTATGATTTCAATATCATTTGCGCATCTGGATTGATTCTTTCCTTTCTTTTGAGCTCCGACTTTATTTCTTTATATATTTGGAGATCCACATTGATTTTCTTTAGATTTTCTCCATAATAATAAAATCTACTCGTAATTTGCAATTAGGTCCTTGGCTTTTTGCAATTAAGTCCTTGTCTACTTTTGTGCTTAAGTCCTTGTCCTTTTTGTAATTAGGTCTTGAATGCTTTTATGCTTGGATGCATTTCCATTTGAAACCCGATAATCTTGAACTTGGTCTTTATGCCAGGAATGAGTCTCTTGCACGCATTTATGCTCGGGATATGGGTAATTTGCATTCAGGTCCCTGTATTCTGTAAATAAGACTAAACACATACCTTAGTAGCATTTATTGATATAAAATTAATCTAAATGAAAGACATATGATGCAATGTATGCAATGCATCAAATACCCCCACACCTAGATTTTGCTAGTCCCTAGCAAAATAGAATATAAGAAAAATGAAAACAGGGAAATCCTAACTCACTTTCGTAGGAATCACGGTTGCACTTAGCATGTGCAACAAGCCTTTAAACCCCCAAGTTTCCTTAGAGGACGAGTTTTGTCTCGTGAGGGTTTTCAGTTGACACACCCACAAAGTCTTAATTCAACATTCCATTAACAACTTTCAATATCGCTACCCTAACCTTATACATCTCACTAAGAATTCGTGCATGCTCTTTATATAAAACTAACTCATTAAAAATATGACTTGGTCTTTGTTCCTCCGACATTCACACCACTAACCCTTCTACACATGTTTATCACTTGAATTATTTTGCACGCCTCCTCTGGTGGTGAAGTATCATTCGGATCAACCATGGCATGTATCATTCTTTTAGCTTTGGGCCTTGAGTATTATTATTTTTTTCTTTTCTTCCGTGATTCAACACATTTTCTTTTTGACACTTTTACCCTTTTTGCATTCGTGTAGCGAGTTTGGTCGATAATCCCGAGCTGGTAGACTCAAGTTACCGGGTTTCAAGATACCCCTACGGACCAGTGACTCAAAGGCTTGGGCTTTTGTAATCATTTTGCAGAATGTGTTTTCCTCACTTTATTCTTTTATTTTTAATTTTATTTTCCTCAAGGCTTAATTGCTATTTAGAAGTCCACACTTCCCGGTATATTTTCCTCAACCTCTGCTTTTTATCAACCACTTCAAAGATTTGATTCATCCAATTTAAGTGCATACATGTCTTAAAGGGGAATGGGTTATTTCTTTGGAACTTAGATTTATGTCATAGTTTCTACAAGCAGAACTATATAATAAGGAACAAAAAATTCAATGCAATTTGTACTCGGGTTTTGGTAGTTCAATCTTAAGCTATGTTATGAAACATTGAAATATTTTTTTTGTAAGAGATAAAAGAACAGATATATAGATAAATATATACATAAACATCCCCCCACACCTAAATCATGCATTGTCCTCAATGTATGCATATATAAAGCAAATGCACTTATTACCTTGGTGAACTGCGGTGGAAGGATGAGATTTTCTTAAAGTCAACCATAGTCAGAACTGGATTGGATGACACCATATTGGTGCATGTATACAGGTTCCACACCCCTCACATAAATTGGTTCTCTTATTTGCTCGAGTGATGGTGGGTGTGTAGATGAATTCCGCCCCTTTTTCTTACTTCCTTTTTGATTTTGTGATGATTCAGAAATCTCATAGATATGCGATTTCATCACAACATCACTTTGATTGCATATTATTTCTGGCTCACTATCAATATGAAAGATATTAAATTCAGCTTTTAAGTTCCCAAAAGATAGTTGCATGAGCCCATTTCGACAGTTTATCAATGCTTCAGAAGTGGCTAAGAAGAGTCTGCCTAGAATTACAGGGATTTGTTGTTTAGGATTTACAACAGGTGCGGTATCTAGTACGACAAAATCCACTGGGTAAATGAAGTCACCAACCTTGATCAAAACATCCTCTGCTATACCTCTTGGTTTCTTAATAGAGCAATCAGCAAATTGAAGGGTTGTCTTAGAGGGTTTTAGTGGACCAATGTTCATTTGCTCATAGACAGAGTACGGGAGTAGGTTAACACTAGCACCAAGGTCTAAAAGGGCTTTGTTGATAAAAGTGTCTCCTATTGCACATGAAATTGTGGGACATCCAGGATTCTTATATTTTATAGGAGACGAGTTTGACAGGATAGAGCTTATGTTTGCAGTTAAGAATGCCTTCTTTGGTACGTTCATTTTTCTCTTTTTAGTGCACGAATCTTTTAAGAATTTAGCATAAGCAGGTATTTGTTGAATCATGTCTAAGAGTGGAATGTTCACCTTAACTTGCTTAAATACTTCCAAGATTTTCTCCATTTGTGCACTTGAGTTCTTTTTGAGTCTATTAGGGAATGGGGCTTTAGGAACATAGACTCGCTCAGGTTAAGGTTGAGCTATGGGTTCAGGTTGAGTAGGTGGGTTGGGCGTTTCAGATTGGACGTCGGGTTCAATGGTTAGGTCATATGTGGTAGCTTGATGGCTAGATTGATTAGACGTTCTAGGATTTACCACATTATTATCAATTTGTCTTCCGGACCGTAATGATACTACATCATTTATTTGTTGGAACTGTCCTTCCTCATTAACCATTTGAACCGGTCTAGGGTTGTTATTTCCTGAAGGTGCTTGATAGGATTGATAAGAATTATTAGATCTAGGGTTCACCTCAGGTTGACTTGGAAACCGACCCTTTTCTCTTTCACCTACTATTTGTGCTAGTTGGCTGACTTGTGTCTCTAGCCTTTGGAAGGTCTGGTTGGTTGTTTGTATAAAGGTTTTCATCAAATTTTCCAATCTTGTCAACCTAACCTCATGATCACTATTGTTACTAAACCCAGATGATGTATTATTTTGGTTATACGGGTTTGGTTGTTGTCTAGGAGGTTGGCCTTGTTGGCTTGATGAGAAATTGGAATTATTACGCCAACCCGAGTTATAGGTTGATGCGTATGGGTCATTTCTAGCATGGTTAAACGTGGCGTTAACTTGTTCCCAGTCCGCACAATCCTCCATTAAATGACCAGTCCGACCACATCTAGAGCAAGGGATAGACGAGGCTTGTCGGGTTTGTAGTTCTAGACTTTCCATTCTGCGCATAAGGGTAGCTAGTTTTGCTTCAGCTGCTATGTTGGCATCTACAGCTAAGACACCTGGTTTGAGTTGACTTGCTATTCTAGATCCTATACTTGGGTTAAGCGGTGTTCTAACATTGTCCCATTGCATACTGTTTTCAGCTAAATCCTCAAGAAAAGTCCAGGCATCGTTTTCATTTTTTGACATGAAGTTCCTTTGGCTTACAGATGCTACCATAACCCTAGATGTGGGTGTCATTCCCTCATAAATAATTTGGCACAATTTCCATCTTGGAATTCCGTGATGAGGGCATTGGGTCAGCACACTTTTAAATCTTTCAAGATAGGAATAGAACGGCTCGCTCTCAGATTGAACGAATGCAACAATTTCATTCCTAATCCTCATAGTCTTATGGTTGGGGAAATATTTTTTCAGGAATACTTGAACAAACTCAGCCCAACTCCTAATAGATCTTTCGGCTAGACTATATAGCCATTTCTTAGCGTCATCCTTCAGTGCTAGAGGCACGAATTTCAGATGCACTGCCTCCTCAAGGATATGCTGGTATTGCATAAGAGAGCAGATTTCCTCAAATTCTCTAAGGAAGAGATATGGGTCTTCCCTAGAGGTTAACTTAGGCAACATACTCATGTATTGTGCCTTAAGTTCGAAGTCGCGACCCGGTATGGTGGGCATAACGATGCACGATGGCTGAGCAGCCATCGCTGGATAGCATCGATCCCTCAGAGTTATAGGTTGTGCAACAGGCGGGTCCACTACGTTCTCACACATTGGATCCGGGTGAGGTGGTGCAGCAGATGGATTAGGGCTAAGTTCTAGACTGAAATCTAGATGAACTCGTGAGAGTCGATTACTCAACTCCCGAATCCAAATCTGAGTGCACCGGGTTGAATCAATTTTTGAATTCAAATTACAAATTTAAATTCCAAATTTAATTTCAAGAATTAATTACAATTTTTTTTATATTTTCGTTTTTTTTAATATATATATATATATTTTTATGTTTTTTTCAAAAGGGAAACAAACAATAGAATGGGGAAAGATGAGAAAGGAATCCTAATCTAGAGAATTTAGGTGAGAAGAGAAAGAAGACTCAGATGAGAAAAGAAACTTAACTCTAAAGATAGAAAGAGGGTTGGTCAGAAAATTCCTAAGAAAGCACGGTTCAAACAATCCTAGACCTAGTGTCGCTTAGATCTAGACGACGCCTAACTGGTTGAGTCGAATTGATTCGCTTGATTCACCTCCCTCACTAATCAAACCAACTTGGCCAGGTAATGTATAGCTAGTGGGGGTGCTTCCGACAGAGTCGGTGCCAATTAGACAACCACTTCGCTTGGAAGACTTGCGTCAACACAAAAACACTTCCTAGGCACCAAATTAAATTCGATCAGCTTCAAGTCATAGCAAGTCAAACCAATCTTCTCCTTAATTGAGTCTGAGTCCTTAGGGGTCAATGTCTAATTGATTTTAATTTAAGGCTTGGGTGACACTTTAGGATTGTGATTTGTGGGCCACGGAAGGGTGATGAAATCCCCACCGTATCTTTTCCAACGGAGTTGCCCTTAAGATAGTTTAACTTAAATCTAGCAAAGATAGTCAAACAATGGTCTTTAGATGGGGGCAATTGCAAGGTTGTATGCAAACTAAATTATATGCTTAAATGCAATCGTTAAAACGCGATACGTACCTTGCCTCCAGCACTCTTCAACAAGAAAAATAATTTGCAAGAATTTAGCAAGAATAATGCAAACAAAACATTATCTGATGCATGCACTAAGTTCTTCTAGTTTTGCCAATTTTTAGGTCAGAGTTGAATTATTGCCAATTATGGAATTTAAGCTTAACACATGCAGTTCTACAAAAGGAATTTTTCCGAAACTAGAAATTACGTGGAAAAATGCAACAAAGGTTACCTACGCATGCTTAGTCGGGTTCACCGCCCGCTCTCGAAATTTCCAGATGCTCTACGCGTCCACCCAGAGATGGAAACGACCCCAGAAAAAGTTGAAGCCCAGATGCTTCAAAATGTGCGGCGATTCCGCCGCAGGTTCCTCTTGATGTGCGGCGATTCTGCCGCCTTTGTTGCTCAAACTGCGTTCAGATTTCGCTGCGCGCTCTGTTGTCTCCTGAAACACAAATCCAAATACTTAGATCGCGCACAAGATAAACAGAATAGAATCGAAATCAACAAAAAAAACAAAATCTGCGTCGCCTCCCCGGCAACGGCGCCAAAAACATGATGAGAATTAAATTTATACCGCAAGTGCACGGCGTCAATGAAGACGTGGCAAATACGGGTCGAACACAAGGAGGGAGAGATCTTGTTATTTGTGTGATTTTCGATTAAGGGGAAGAAGGAGAGAAGAAATAAATTGGGTTTTGAGATTTTTGATTTTTAATTTCCTAAAGCATGAAACATGAACAAATAAAACTAAAGCAAGAACAAAGATGGTGAATTCCGTTGGGTGGAGGTTTAGGTATTGGGTTTAGATTAGAGAATTCAGAAACTTATAATAAATCATATTAGTTATAAAGCATTACATGATAAATGATTTAACATAAACTCAAGTAATCAAAATATACTAACACGAAATTAAAATAATAACTTTTATTCTTCTTCTCTTCACCCTAAATCCATCACCTCCACCCTTTGGAAAGAGTTAGAAACTCATGGATGGAAAGGAGGAGAAGGGGTCCTAGAGGAATTACAAAAAAAACTAAAAACAAGAAATAAAACAACAGAAATTTATTAAACTAAGGAATAAAAACTAGAACATAAGCTAAGGACTCTCACAACATCGTTTCAGGGCTATTTATAGCCGATACAAGGGACTTAGGTATAAAATAGGAAAGTACACGCGTCAACACGCAACCGGTAAAAATTTTAGAGCATGAATCTAGTTTGGTACGGCGGATTCGCCGCATTTTGTACATAAGGTACGGCGGATTCGCCACCTTTTTATCTCTGATTTAATCCGGATATTTCCTGTGTGTTTATGGTATGATTTCAATATCATTTGCGCATCTGGATTGATTCTTTCCTTTCTTTTGAGCTCCGACTTTATTTCTTTATATATTTGGAGATCCACATTGATTTTCTTTAGATTTTCTCCATAATAATAAAAGCTACTCGTAATTTGCAATTAGGTCCTTGACTTTTTGCAATTAAGTTCTTGTCTACTTTTGTACTTAAGTCCTTGTCCTTTTTGTAATTAGGTCTTGAATGCTTTTATGCTTGGATGCATTTCCATTTGAAACCCGATAATCTTGAACTTGGTCTTTATGCCAGGAATGAGTCTCTTGCACGCATTTATGCTCAGGATATGGGTAATTTGCATTCAGGTCCCTGTATTCCGTAAATAAGACTAAACACATACATTAGTAGCATTTATTGATATAAAATTAATCTAAATGAAAGACATATGATGCAATGTATGCAATGCATCAATGTGTAATTTACTTGGGTCAGGAGATTTCCACTTCGAATAAAGTCATTGACGGCCTTGAATAAGTCCCTCTTCACCACCTCCCATGATGCCTTGAAAAACTTCGCATTGAACCCATCGGGCCCGGGTACCTTGTCCACGTTTGAATGTACGATCACCTCCTAAAAAGCTTGCATGGAGAGCACCGTAACAAGGTTGGACGCCTCATCAAGCGTGAGATGAGGGAAGTGGGTAGTAGACGGTATCGGGGTAACCTGAAAACTATTAGCAAACAAGTTAGAAACACAACGTTGGAACGCCTCACGAATGGCTTATCCCTCAGCCACAATCTTGCCATTTTCACTCACTAATCTCACATTGTTGGTGGCTCTCCTCACTCGAATGGAAGCATAGAAAAATCTAGTGTTTCGGTCACCGTCCCGCAGCCACCTCACCCTCTATTTCTGCCTCACAAGAGACTCCTCCCTAAACAGGGCTAGCTGCAGCTCATCCTTACAAGACACCTCCTGATCAAACAAAAATTTATCCTCCAGGGCATCACGCCTAGCCATCATAACACTCGCAAGACGTTGCTGAGCTTCGCCCACCTTATTTTCAACATTCCCGAATCAGTCACTCCATTGTTTCAGTGCCT
Organism: Triglochin maritima; assembly: GCA_963682175.1. Lineage (NCBI taxonomy): Eukaryota > Viridiplantae > Streptophyta > Magnoliopsida > Alismatales > Juncaginaceae > Triglochin > Triglochin maritima. The sequence continues at coordinate 27,771,426 of OY821789.1, forward strand.
TCTTTACCATGTCTAGCTTTGCAACAACCTGGTACATGCGCTCTGTTGTCTCCTGAAACACAAATCCAAATAGTTAGATCGCGCACAAGATAAACAGAATAGAATCGAAATCAACAAAAAAAAACAAAATCTGCGTCGCCTCCCCGGCAACGGCGCCAAAAACTTGATGAGAATTAAATTTATACCGCAAGTGCACGGCGTCTATGAAGACGTGGCAAGTACGGGTCGAACACAAGGAGGGAGAGATTCTGTTATTTGTGTGATTTTCGATTAAGGAGAAGAAGGAGAGAAGAAATAATTGGGTTTTGAGATTTTTGGATTTTAATTATCTAAAGCAAGAAACAAGAACAAATAAACTAAAACAAGAACAAAGAGGTGAATTCCGTCGGGTGGAGGTTTAGATTTAAGGTTTAGATTAGAGAATTTAGAAACTTATAATAAATCATATTAGTTATAAGGCATTACATGATAAATGATTTAACATAAACTCAAGTAATCAAAATATACTAACACGAAATTAAAATAATAACATTCATTCATCTTCACTTCACCCTAATCCGTCACCTCCACCCTTTGGAAGGAGTTAGAAACTCATAGAGGGAGGAAGAAGGGGTCCTTGAGACATTACAAAAGAAAACTAAAAGTAAGAAATAAAAGATAGAATTTTATTAATGAAAAGAAGAATACAAAACTAAGATTAAGAATAAAAACTACCACCAAAGACTAAGGACCCTTCTAACATCGTTCTCGGGTCTATTTATAGTTGCTACAAGGGATCTAGGTATAATATTGGAAAGTACACGTGTCCAGACACGACTGGACGAAATTGGAGCACACGGATCGACTAGGGGGCGGCGGAATCGCCGCATGGTGTGTGTGATCTGCGGCGGAATCGCCGCACATCATGCTCTGATTTGGTCCAGATTTTGGTTGAATGTTTATGGTATGATTTGATCCTCCTTTACGCGTCTGGATTGATTCTTTCCATTCTTTTGAGCTCTGGATTAATTCCTTCACATATTTGGAGATATACATTGATTTTTCTATATATTTTCTCCAAGAGAATAAAAGCTACTCGTGATTTGCAATTAGGTCCTTGACTTTTTGCAGTTAAGTCCCCGGCTACTTTTGTGCTTAAGTCCTTGATCTTTTTGCAATTAGGACTTGAATGCTTTTATGCTTGGGATGCATTTCCATTCGTAACCCGATAATCTTGAACTTGGTCTTTATGATAGAAATGAGTCTTTTGCATGCATTTATGCTCGGGATGTGGGTAAATTGCATTCAGGTCCCTGTAATCTGTAAATAAGACTAAACACATACCTTAGTAGCATTTATTGATGTAAAAGTAATCTAAATGAAAGACATATGATGCAATGTATGCAATGCATCAAATACCCCCACACCTAGATTTTGCTAGTCCCTAGCAAAACAGAAGATACGAAAAATAAAAACAGGGAAATCCTAACTCACTTTCGTAGGAATCACGGTTGCACTTAGCATGTGCAACAAGCCTTTAAACCTCCAAGTTTCCTAGGAGGAGGAGTGTTGTCTCCTGAGGGTTTTCAGCGGATATACCCACAAAATCCTAAATCAACGTTTCATTAATAGTTCTCAATATCCCTACCTCAACCTTATACATCTCACTAAGAATTTTTGCATGCTCATTATATAAATCTAGCTCATTAAAAATATGACTTGGTCTTTGTTCCTCCAACATTCACACCACTAACCCTTCTACACATGTTTATTACTTGAATTATTTTGCACGCCTCCTCTGGTGGTGAAGTATCATTCGGATCAACCATGGCATGGATCATTCTTTTAGCTTTGGGCCTTGAGTATTTTTTTTTTTTTCTTTTCTTCCGTGATTCAACACATTTGCTTTTTGACACTTTTACCCTTTTTGCATTTGTGTAGCGAGTTTGGTCGATAATCCCGAGCTGGTAGAGTCAAGTTACCGGGTTTCAAGATACCCCTACGGACCAATGACTCAAAGGCTTGGGCTTTTGTAATCATTTTGCAAAATGTGTTTTCTTCACTTTATTCCTTTATTTTTATTTTTATTTTCCTCAAGGCTTAATTGCTATTAGAAGTCCACACTTCCCGGTATATTTTCCTCAACCTCTGCTTTTTATCAACCACTTCAAAGATTTGATTCATCCAATTTAAGTGCATACATGTCTTAAAGGGCAATGGGTTATTTCTTTGGAACTTAGATTTATGTCACAATTTCTACAAGCAGAACTATATAATAAGGAACACAAACTCAATGCAATTTGTACTCGGGTTTTAGCAGTTCAATCTTAAGCTATGTCATGAAACATTGATGATTTTTTTTATAAATAAAAGACAGATCTATAGATAAATATATACATAAACACCCCCCCCCCCACACCTAAATCATGCATTGTCCTCAATGTATGCAAATATAAAGCAAATGCACTTATTACCTTGGTGAATTGCGGTGGAAGGATGGAATTTGCTCAAAGTCAACCATAGTCAGAGCTGGATTGAATGACACCATATTGGTGCATGTATCCAGTTGAATTGTTCCCCATGTTGCAATGAGATTCCTGAGTCACAGGTTCCACACCCCTCACATAAATTGGTTCTCTTATTTGCTCGAGTGACGGTGAGTGTGTAGATGAATTCCTCCCTTTTTTCTTACTTCCTTTTTGATTTTGTGATGATTCAGAAATATTATAGATTCGTGATTTCATCACAACGTCACTTTGATTGCATATTATTTCTGGCTCACTATTAATATGAAAGATATTAAATTCAGCTTTTAAGTTCCCAAAAGATAATTGCATGAGCCCATTACGACAGTTTATCAATGCTTCCGAAGTGGCTAAAAAGGGTCTGCCTAGAATTACAGGGATTTGTCGGTTAGGATTTACAACAGGTGCGGTATCTAGTACGACAAAATCCACTGGGTAAATGAAGTCACCAACCTTGATCAAAACATCCTCTACTATACCTCTTGGCTTCTTAATAGAACAATCAGCAAATTGAAGGGTTGTCTTAGAGGGTTTTAGTGGACCAAGGTTCATTTGCTCATAGACAGAGTACGGGAGTAGGTTAACACTAGCACCAAGGTCTAGAAGGGCTCTGTTGATAAAAGTATCTCCTATTGAACATGAAATTGTGGGACATCCAGGATCCTTATATTTTATAGGAGATGTGTTGGACAAAATAGAACTTATGTTTGCAGTTAAGAATGTCTTCTTTGGTACGTTTGTTTTTCTCTTTTTAGTGCACAAATCTTTTAAGAATTTAGCATAAGCAGGTATTTGTTGAATCATGTCTAAGAGTGGAATGTTCACCTTAACTTGCTTAAATACTTCCAAGATTTTCTCTATTTGTGCACTTGAGTTCTTTTTGAGTCTATTGGGAAATGGGGCTTTAGGGACGTAGACTCGCTCAGGTTCAGGTTGAGCAACGGGTTCAGATTGAGTAGGTGGGGTGGGCGTTTCAGATTGGACATCGGGTTCAATGGTCAGGTCATATGTGGGTGCTTGATGGCTAGATTGATTGGACACTCTAGGATTTACCACATTGTTATCAACTTGTCTTCCAGACCGTAATGATACTACTGCATTTATTTGTTGGAACGGTCATTCCTCATTAACCATTTGAACCGGTCTAGGGTTGTTATTTCCTGAAGGTGCTTGATAGGATTGATATGAATTATTATTAGATCTAGGGTTAACCTCAGGTTGACTTGGAAACCGACCCTTTTCTCTTTCACCTACTATTTGTGCTAGTTGGCTGACTTGTGTCTCTAGCCTTTGGAAGGTCTGGTTGGTTGTTTGTATAAAAGTTTTCATCAAATTTTCCAAGCTTGTCAACCTAACCTCATGATCATTATTGTTAATAAACCCAGATGTTGTATTATTTTGGTTATACGGGTTTGGTTGTTGTCTAGGAGGTTGACCCTGTTGGTTTGATGAGAAATTGGAATTATTACGTCAACCCGAGTTATAGGTTGATGCGTATGGGTCATTTCTAGCATGGTTATACATGGCATTAACTTGGTCCCATTCCGCACAATCCTCCATTACATTACCAGTCTGACCACATCTAGAGCAAGGGATAGACGAGGCTTGATTCACTCGGTTTTGGGTTTGTAGCTCTAAACTTTCCATTCTGCGCATAAGGGTAGCTAGTTTTGCTTCAGCCGCTATGTTGGCATCTACAGCTAAGACACCTGGTCTGGGTTGACTTGCTATTCTAGATCCAATACTCGGGTTGGTTGGTGTTCTAGCATTGTCTCATTGCATACTGTTTTCAGCTAAATCCTCAAGGAAAGTCCAGGCATCATTTTCATTTTTTGACATAAAGTTCCCTTGGCTTACGGATTCTACCATAACCCTAGATGTGGGTGTCAATCCCTCATAAATAATTTGGCATAATTGCCATCTTGGAATTCCATGATGAGGGTATTGGGTCAGAACACTTTTGAATCTTTCTAGATAGGAATAGAACGGCTCACTCTCAGACTGAACGAATGCAACAATTTCATTCCTAATCCTCATAGTCTTATGGTTGCGGAAATATTTTTTTAGGAATACTTGAACAAACTCAGCCCAACTTCTAATGGATCTTTCGGCTAGACTATATAGCCATTTCTTAGCGTCGTCCTTTAGTGCAAGAGGCACAAATTGCAGACGCACTGCCTCTTCAGGGATATGATTGTATTGCATAAGAGAGCAGATTTCCTCAAATTCTCTAAGGAAGAGATATGGGTCTTCCCGAGAGGTGAACTTAGGCAACATACTCATGTATTGTGCCTTAAGTTCGAAGTCGCGACCCGGGATGGTGGGCATAACGATGCACGATGGCTGAGCAGCCATCGCTGGATAGCATCGATCCCTCAGAGTTATAGGTTGTGCAACAGGCGGGTCCACTACGTTCTCACCCATTGGATCCGGGTGAGGTGGTGCCACAGGTGGATTGGAGTTAAGTTCCAAACTAGAATCTAGATGAACTCGTGAGAGTCGATTACTCAAGTCCCGAATCCAAATCTGAGTGCACCGGGTTGAATCAATTTTTTGAATTCAAATTCGGAATTTAAATTCCAAATTTAAGTTCAAGAATTAATTTTTTTTATATTTTCGTTTTTTTTTAATATATTTATATATATTTTTTTTTATGTTTTTTTTCTTCAAAAGGGAAACAAATAATAGAATGGGGAAAGATGAGAAATGAATCCTAATCTAGAGAATTTAGGTGAGAAGAGAAAGAAGACTCAGATGAGAAGGGAAACCTAACTCTAAAGATAGAAAGAGGGTTGGTCAGAAAATTCCTAAGAAAGCACGGTTCAAACAATCCTAGACCTAGTGTCGCTTAGATCTAGACGACTCCTAACTGGTTGAGTCGAATTGATTCGCTTGATTCACCTCCCTCACTAATCAAACCAACTTGGTCAGGCCGTGTATAGCTAGTGGGGGCGCTTCCGACAGAGTCGGTGCCAATTTCCCATCAATCGAATCACTTTTTCGAGAAATACGAGACATCTAAGTCGTACAAGTAAAGAGATAGATCTATTCATTGATAAGAAAAACAAAAAACGTGAACGGTGATTGGATTGATGATAAAATAGAATCCTGGGTCGCGAACAGTGATTCGATTGATGATCAATAATTCCGGCTCGGCCCGGGAAAGCGCTGGCAACAACAGAAAGGAAGGGGTCCATGTAGCTGCTGCGCCCGCACGCGCAACTCATTAACAGCTATGGAGTGGCTCTTGCTGCAGGAGTTTTCTTGCTCGGTTCCGGATTGGAAGAAGGAGTTCCATGTTCATACTGACGCATCACTCTATGCCATTGGATGTATGTGAAACTGGTTGGAGAAGATCTTCGTACGTTCGTTTGAATACAAAAGCTCGCGATGTCGAGTTATTTATACAACAAAATCCCAACATCGCATGTCGCCGGTAGCTTGACGGATAGAATGCTGCACAACGTGGGATCTCTGAGCTACAAACACGTCGTAGCCCAAGGATATGCCATTCGGACCATCTGGTGGAGCGCAGGCAGGGTAGATCTCCCTCAATTCGACGAACCCATGTTTTGAGATTCGGACAAGAAGTGGAGACATGGCAGGCTTCCTGGTTCAACCAAGACATAATTTAACCCGTATTCTTATTCTTGCCCAGGCCGACAACCACTTCGCTTGGAAGACTTACGTCAACACAAAAACACTTTCTAGACACCAAATTAAATTCAATCGGCTTCAGGTCATAGCAAGTCAAACCAATTCTTCTCCTTAAATGAGTCCGAGTCCTTAGTGGCCAATGTCTAATAGATTTTAAATTTAAGGCTTAGGTGACACTTTAGGATTGTGATTTGTGGGCCACGGAAGGGTGATGAAATCCCCACCGTATCTTTGCCTATGGAGTTGCCCTTAAGATAGTTTAACTTAGATCTAGCAAAGATAGTCAAACAATGGTCTTTAGTGGGGGGCAATTGCAAGGTTGTATGCAAACTAAATTATATGCTTAAATGCAATCGTTAAAACGCGACACGTACCTTGCCTCCAGCACTCTTCAACAATAAAAATAATTTGCAAGAATTTTGCAAGAATAATGCAAACAAAACATTATATGATGCATGCACTAAGTTCTTCTAGTTTTGCCAATTTTTAGGTCAGAGTTGAATTATTGCCAATTATGGAATTTAAGCTTAACACGTGCAATTCTAATAAAAGGAAATTTTCTGAAACTAGAAATTACGAGGAAAAGGCAACAAAGGTTACCTACGCAATGCTCAGTCGGGTTCGCCGCCCGCTCTCGAAATTTCAGTAGCTCCACGCGTCCACCCAGAGATGGTGCTAACCCCAGAAAAATTTGAAGCCCAGATGCTTCACTTGTGCGGCGATTCCACCGCAGGTTACTCTTGATGTGCGGCGATTCCGCCGCCCTTGTTGCTCAGACTGCGCTCAGATTTCGCCGCGCGCTCTGTTGTCTCCTGAAACACAAATCCAAATAGTTAGATCGCGCACAAGATAAACAGAATAGAATCGAAATCAACAAAAAAAAACAAAATCTGTGTCGCCTCCCCGGTAACGGCGCCAAAAACTTGATGAGAATTAAATTTATACCGCAAGTGCACGGCGTCTATGAAGACGTGGCAAGTACGGGTCGAACACAAGGAGGGAGAGATTCTGTTATTTGTGTGATTTTCGATTAAGGAGAAGAAGGAGAGAAGAAATAATTGGGTTTTGAGATTTTTGGATTTTAATTATCTAAAGCAAGAAACAAGAACAAATAAACTAAAACAAGAACAAAGAGGTGAATTCCGTCGGGTGGAGGTTTAGATTTAAGGTTTAGATTAGAGAATTTAGAAACTTATAATAAATCATATTAGTTATAAGGCATTACATGATAAATGATTTAACATAAACTCAAGTAATCAAAATATACTAACACGAAATTAAAATAATAACATTCATTCATCTTCACTTCACCCTAATCCGTCACCTCCACCCTTTGGAAGGAGTTAGAAACTCATAGAGGGAGGAAGAAGGGGTCCTTGAGACATTACAAAAGAAAACTAAAAGTAAGAAATAAAAGACAGAATTTTATTAATGAAAAGAAGAATACAAAACTAAGATTAAGAATAAAAACTACCACCAAAGACTAAGGACCCTTCTAACATCGTTCTCGGGTCTATTTATAGTTGCTACAAGGGATCTAGGTATAATATTGGAAAGTACACGTGTCCAGACACGACTGGACGAAATTGGAGCACACGGATCGACTAGGGGGCGGCGGAATCGCCGCATGGTGTGTGTGATCTGCGGCGGAATCGCCGCACATCATGCTCAGATTTGGTCCAGATTTTGGTTGAATGTTTATGGTATGATTTGATCCTCCTTTACGCGTCTGGATTGATTCTTTCCATTCTTTTGAGCTCCGGATTAATTCCTTCACATATTTGGAGATATACATTGATTTTTCTATATATTTTCTCCAAGAGAATAAAAGCTACTCGTGATTTGCAATTAGGTCCTTGACTTTTTGCAGTTAAGTCCCCGGCTACTTTTGTGCTTAAGTCCTTGTTCTTTTTGCAATTAGGACTTGAATGCTTTTATGCTTGGGATGCATTTCCATTCGTAACCCGATAATCTTGAACTTGGTCTTTATGATAGAAATGAGTCTTTTGCATGCGTTTATGCTCGGGATGTGAGTAAATTGCATTCAGGTCCCTGTAATATGTAAATAAGACTAAACACATACCTTAGTAGCATTTATTGATGTAAAAGTAATCTAAATGAAAGACATATGATGCAATGTATGCAATGCATCACCTCACGAATGGCTTATCCCTCAGCCACAATCTCGTCATTTTCACTCACTAATCTCACATTGTTGGTGGCTCTCCTCACTCGAATGGAAGCATAGAAAAATCTAGTGTTTCAGTCACCGTCCCGCAGCCACCTCACCCTCTATTTCTGCCTCACAAGAGACTCCTCCCTAAACAGGGCTAGCTGCAGCTCATCCTTACAAGACACCTCCTGATCAAACAAAAATTTATCCTCCAGGGCATCACGCCTAGCCATCATAACACTCGCAAGACGTTGCTGAGCTTCGCCCACCTTATTTTCAACATTCCCGAATCAGTCACTCCATTGTTTCAGTGCCTTCTTTACCATGTCTAGCTTTGCAACAACCTGGTACATAGGCTTCCCATTGATGAGTGTTGCCCACACCTTACGAACCATGGTGAGTGGAACTGGAACATTCGTTTCTTTCGCGTGCCTACTGTTGTTGTAGCCATGGTGAGTGGCGCATGGTCACTTAGCTCTTTTTCTCCCACCACATGGAACGAATCCGGATACGCCTCAAGCCAGGAGAGGGACATGAACACCCTATCAATTCTGGTTTCAATACACGCTTCACCTTGGGAGGAGTTAGACCATGTGAACTCTCTACCTCCGGATGGCACGTCCATCATTTGTAGCCTATCGATACACACATTAAAGTCCTCCATCGCCGTCCAATTGAACCCAAACCTCCTTTCTTCTCATGGAAATACCGAATCAATTAAAGTCACCATACAACAGCCACAGTATAGAGATATTGGTTTCACTTACTCAAGGTCAGCCCACAAGCTGCGTCACCTCATATGTCCATTAGCTCCATAGATGGCCGTGGTGGCCACATTTATCCCGCTTCCTTGCACAACCCCGTCCAAATGTAAGAGTTGTAGTGTTTCGAAAGTAACCTGGACATCTACTTTCTGCTCGTTCCATAACACAAGGATTAGCCTTGAATCGTCAATCATGTCATTTGCTGCCCAATTATGTGGCCATATAGCTTTCTAGAACCTCTCAAGCTTCTTGAGCTTAACTTTGTGTTCGACAAGGCACACTATATTAGTTTTAGACTCGCTTATTTGTCCCCTTATCATGAGTGCACAGCCGGGGAGATTTGCTCCACACATTTTCCACGCTAGGATATTCATGGCTTCAGAGTCGGGGAGCAAGTCCCCTTACTTCCACTGTTGATTCATTGCTGCTTGAGCCGTAAGGACACCCACTTTGCTTTCACTTATGGTGCACTATCCTTGGGTGGATATGGGGTAGCTGGCCCCTCCTCTTCATTCAAATCTTTGCCGGTGGTCTCTTCTTTGCCTTGTGGATTTAGTTCTTCCTCCTCTTTGGTATGCACAACCTCCGCTAGACCCAACAATACCCCAAAGTGACCCGCTCTTGAGCCTCCATGACTTTGTAATACATTTTTATCCAAGCTGGTACGCCCTGATTACCTCACAACCCTCTTGGGAGAGAGCCAATTATCACTATTGCTGGGCCCCGAATTTTTTCCTTCACTATCATGGAACACTACTCCCTTGGGCCCCAAACTTTGTTGTGACTTTCCACAGGGCACGCTGAGGTTTACTCCTTTATCTTTTCCTCCTCCCTTTCCACATGGCGTGTGGTGGTTTTCCACTTCCTCCTCAGCCTCAATACCAAGAGGATCAACTTCAAATTCCTCCCCCATGATTGGTGCAGCCAGTGGGCAGGTTATACTTTTACTATTCACCTTTTGCCCCCTTCCCCCACTGATGCATTGCATACATTGCATCACATGTCTTTCCTTTAGATTAATTTTATATCAATAAATGCTACTAAGGTATGTGTTTACTCTTATTTACAGAATACAGGGACCTGAATGCAAATTACCCATATCCCCAGCATAAACGCGTGCAAGAGACTCATTTCTGTCAAAAAGACCAAGTTCAAGATTATCGGGATTCAAATGGAAGTCCATCCAAGCATAAAAGCATTCAAAGACCTAATTACAAAAAGGCCAAGGACTTAAGCACAAAAGTAGCCAGGACCTAATTGCAAAAAAGCCAAGGACCCGACTGCAAATTAAAGTACCAAAATATTATTTTGGAGAAGTTCTAAAGAAAAATCAAATTGGATCTCTAAATATATGAAGAAATAAATTCGGAGCTCAAAAGAAAGGAAAGAAATCAATCAAGACACTCAAAGGACATTTAAATCATACGATAAACATACAGGAAAAATCCGGATCGAATCTGAGCCAAAAAGGTGGCGATTCCGCCGCACCCCATGTACAAAATGCGGCGGATTAGCCGCACAAAAGTCGATCTGTGCGCTCAAATTTTTACCAATGTTGCATTGACGCGTGTACTTTTCTTTTATGTATTGGGATCCCTGGTTGAGGCTATAAATAAGGCCGGATCATGTATTGAAGAGGAACTTGTTTTATTCCATGCTTTAGTAATAAAATTCTGTTGGTTTATTTTTTGTTTTTAGTTTTTTTTTGTAGTTTCTCTAGGACCCCTTCTCCTTCCCTCCATCCATGAGTTTCTAACTCTCTCCAAAGGGTGGGGGTGACGGATTTAGGGTGATGAGAAGGAGAATGATGTTATTATTTTAATTTCGTGTTAGTATATTTTGATTACTTGAGTTTATGTTGAATCATTTATCATGTAATGCTTTATAACTAATGTGATTTATTATAAGTTTCAGATTTCTCTAAACAAAACCCGATATCTAAACCCCACCCGCTGGACTCCCATCCATATTTGCTTTATTCTTAATTTGTTTTTGTTGTTCTTGCTTTAGGAAATTAAAAACCAAAAATCTCAAACCAAACTTATTTCTCTCTCTTTCTTTCCCTAATCGAAAATCACAAAAATAACAATATCTCTCCCTCCTTGTGTTCGACACGTACTTGCCACGTCTTCATTGACGTCGTGCACTTGCGGTATAAATAAAATTTTCCATCAAGTTTTTGGCGCCGTTACCGAGGAGGCGACAAAGATTTTGTTTATTTTTTGTGATTTTGATTCTATTCTATTTATCGTGTGCGCGATCTAACTATTTGGGTTTGCATTTCAGGAGACAACAGAGTGCGTGGCGAAATCCGGGCACATTCATAGCAAGAAGGGCGGCAAAATCCCCGCATCCAAAGAAGAATCTGCGGCGGATCCGCCGCACGTCTGAAGCATTTGGGCTTCAAATTTTTCTGGGGTCGTCTCCATCTCTGGGTGGACGCTTAGAGCAACTGGAAATTTTTGAGAGCGGGCGACGAACCCGACTGAGCGTGCGTAGGTAACCTTTGTTGCCTTTTTCCTCGTAATTTCTAGTTTCGGAAAGTTTCCTTTTCGTAGAACTGCACGTGTTAGGCTCAAATTCCATAATTGGCAATAATTCAACTATGACCTAAAAATTGGCAAAATTAGAAGGACTTAGTGCATGCATCATATAGTGTTTTTTTTGCATTATTCTTGCTAAATTCTTGCAAATTAATTCTTGTTGAAGAGTGCTGGAGGCAAGGTATGTGCGCGTTTTATCGATTGCATTTAAGCATATAAAGTAGTTCGCAAACAACCTTGCAATTGTCCCCAAATTAAAGACCAATGTTTGACTATCTTTGCTAGATTTAAGTTAAACTATCTTAAGGGCAACTCCGTAGGAAAAGATACGGTGGGGATTTCATCACCCTTCCGTGGCCCACAAATCAATATCCTAAAGTGTCACCCAAGCCTTAAATTTTAAAATCAGTTAGACATTGGCCCCTAAGGACTCGGACTAAATTAAGGAGAAGATTGGTTTGACTTGCTATGACCTGAAGCTGATCGAATTTAATTTGGTGTCTAGAAAGTGTTTTTGTGTTGACGTAAGTCTTCCAAGCGAAGTGGTTGTCTAATTGGCACTGACTCTATCGGAAGCGTCCCCACTAGCTATACACTGCCTGGCCAATTTGGTTTGATTAGTGAGGGAGGTGAATCAAACGAACTAATTCGACTCAACCAGTTAGGAGTCGTCTAGATTTAAGCAACATTAGGTCTAGGATTGTTTGAACTGTGCTTGTTTAGGAAATTTCTGACCAAACCTCTCATCTATCTTTTAGAGTTAAGTTTCCCTTCTCATCTGAGTCTTCTTTCTCTTCTCACCTCAATTCTCTAGCTTAGGATTCCTTTCTCATTTTTCCCCTTCCTATTGTTTGTTTTTATTTTTGAAAAAAAAATTAAAAAAAAATTAAAAAAATTAATTCAAACCGGTGCACTCAGATTTGGGTTCGGGACTTGAGCAATCGACTCTCACGAATTCATCTAGATTCTAGTCTAGAGCTTATCCCAAATCCACCTGTTGCACCACCTCACCCGGATCCAATGGGTGAGAATGTAGTGGACCCGCCTATGACTCTGAGGGATCGGTGCTACCCAACGATGGCTGCTCAGCCATCGTGCATCGTTATGCCCATCATAGCGGGTCGCGACTTCGAACTGAAAGCACAACACATGAGTATGTTGCCCAAGTTCACCTCTAAGGAAGACCCATATCTCTTCCTTAGGGAATTTTAGGAAATCTGCTCCTTTATGCAATACCAGCATATCTCTGAGGACGCAGTGCGTCTTAAATTCGTGCCTCTAGCACTGAAGGACGACGCTAGGAAATGGCTATGTAGTCTAGCCGAAAGATCTATTAGGAGTTGGGCCGAGTTTGTTCAAGTATTCTTAAAGAAATATTTCCCCAACCATAAGACTATTAGGATTAGGAATGAAATTGTTGCATTCGTTCAATCTGAGAGCGAGACGTTCTATTCCTATTTATTAAGATTTAAAAGTTTGTTGACCCAATGCCCTCATCATGGAATTCCAAGATGGCAATTGTGCCAAATTATTTATGAGGGATTGACACCTACATCTAGGGTTATGGTAGAATCTGTAAGCCAAGGAAACTTCATGTCCAAAATTGAGAATGATGCTTGGACTTTTCTTGAGGATTTAGCCGAAAATAGTATGCAATGGGACAATGCTAGAGCACCGAATAACCCAAGTATTGGATCTAGAATAGCAAGTCAACCCAAACCAGGTGTCTTAGCTGTAGATGCCACTGTAGCTGCTGAAGCAAAACTAGATACCCTTGTGCGTAGAATGGAAATTCTAGAGCTAAAAACCCGACCCCTAGTGAATCAAGCCTCTTCTATCCCTTGCTCTAGATGTGGTCAAACTGGTCATACAATGGAGGATTGTGCGGGCTTGGAACAAGTTCATGCCGTATTTAACCATTCTAGAAATGACCCATACGCATCAACCTATAACCCGAGTTGGCGTAATCATCCTAATTTGTCATGGAACCAACAAGGTCAACCTCCTAGACAACAACCAAACCCGTACAACCAAAATAATACATCATCTGGGTTTAGTAGCAATGAAGACTATGATGTTAGATTGACAAGCTTGGAAAATTTGGTTAAGACTTTTATGCAAACAACCACACAATCCTTCCAAAGGCTAGAAACACAAGTCAGCCAACTAGCACAAATAGTAGGTGAAAGAGAAAAGGGTCAGTTTCCAAGTCAACCTGAGGTGAATCCAAGACCTAATAATCAATATCAGCCCTATCAACCACCTCTAGGAAGTAACAACCCTAGACCGGTTCAAATGGTTAATGAGGAGGGACCGTTCCAACAAATAAATGCAGTTGTTTCATTACGGTCCGGAAAACAAGTTGATAACAATGTGGTTAATCCTAGCGCTCTTAATCAATCTAGCCGTCAAGCACCCACATGTGACCTAACCATTGAACCTGAAGTCCAATTTGAAAAGCCCAACCCACCTACTCAACCTGAACCTATAGCTCAACCTGAGCGAGTCTATGTTCCTAAAGCCCCATTCCCCAATCGACTCGAGAAGATCTTAAGTGCACAAATGGAGAAAAACTTGGAAGTATTTAAGCAAGTTAAGGTGAATATTCCACTCCTAGATATGATTCAACAAATACCTGCTTATGCTAAATTCTTAAAAGATCTGTGCACTAAAAAGAGAAAAACGAACGTACCAAAGAAGACATTTTTAACTGCAAACATAAGCTCTATTCTGTCAAACTCGTCTCCTATAAAGTATAAGGACCCTGGGTGTCCCACAATTTCATGTGCGATAGGAGATACTTTTATCAACAAAGCCCTTCTAGACCTTGGTGCTAGTGTTAACTTACTCCGGTTCTCTGTCTATGAGCAACTCAACCTTGGTCCACTAAAACCCTCTAAGACAACCCTTCAATTTGCTTATTGCTCTATTAAGAAACCAAGAGGTATAGTAGAGGATGTTTTGATTAAGGTTGGTGACTTCATTTACCCAGTGGATTTTGTCGTTCTAGACACTGAACCTGTTGTAAATCCTAAGAGAGAAATCCCTGTAATACTAGACAGACCCTTTTTATCCACTTCTGAAGCTTTGATAAAATGTCGAAATGAGCTCATGCAATTATCTTTTGGAAACTTAAAAGCTGAATTTAATATTTTTCATGTTGATAATGAACCAGAAATAGTATGCAATCAAAGTGATGTTGTGATGAGATCGCGTATCTATAAGATTTCTGAATCAAATAAATCATCACAAAATCAAAACGAAGGTGAGAAAAAGGGGAGTAATTCATCTACCCAACCACCACTACTCGACAAGATAAGAGAACCAACACATGTGAGGGGTGTGGAATCTTTACCTCAGGACTCTCAGGGCAATATGGGGAACAATGCAACTGGATACATGCACCAACATGGTGACATTTAATCCAGTTCTGACTATGGTTGACTATGAGCATATTCAATCCCTCTACCGCAAGTTGACCCAGGTAATAAGTGTGTTTGCTTTATCTTTGCATACATTGAGGACAATGCATGATTTAGGTGTGGGGGTATCTATCTATCTATCTATATATTCTATAAAAAAATTATTCAATGCTACATGACATAGCTTAAGATTGAACTGCCAAAACCCGTGTACAAATTGCATTGAGTTTTTGTTCTTTATTATATAGTTCTGCTTGTAGAAATGATGACATAAATCTAAGTTCCAAATAAATAACTCATTACCCTTTAAGACATGTGTGCACTTAAATTGGATGAATCAAATCTTTGAAGTGGTTGATAAAAAGCAGAGGTTGAGGAAAATATACCGGGAAGTGTGGACTTCTGATAGCAATTAAGCCTTGAGGAAAATAAAAGGGGAGTAAAAGTGAGGAAAGCACATCTTGCAAAATGATTACAAAAGCCCAAGCCTTAGAGTCACTGGTCCGTAGGGGTATCTTAAAACCCGGTAACTTGAGTCTGTCAGCTCGGGATTATCGACTAAACTCGCAACACGAATGCAAAAGGGTAAAAGTGTCAAATAAGTAATTGTGTTGAATCACGATAAAAAAATAACTTTAAGATACTCAAGGACCAAAGCTAAACGAATGATCCATGCCATGGTTGATCCGAATGATACTTCACCACCAGAGAGGCGTGCAAAATAATTTAAGTGATAACATGTGTAGAAGAGTTAGTGGTGTGAATATTGGAGGAATGAAGACCAAGTCAGATTTCTTATGAGTTAGATTTATATAATGAGCATGCGAGAATTCTAAGTGAGATGTATAAGGTTGAGGTGTAGATATTGAGAGTTATTAATGAAATGTTGAATTAAGACTTTGTGGGTGTGTCAACTGAAAACCCTTACGAGACAAAACTCGTCCTCTAAGGAAACTTAGGGTTTAAAGACTTGTTGCACATGCTAAGTGCAACCGTGATTCCAACGAAAGTGAGTTAGGATTTCCCTGTTTTCATTTTTCTTATATTCTGTTTTTCTAGGGACTAGCAAAATCTAGGTGTGGGGGTATTTGATGCATTGCATACATTGCATCATATGTCTTTCAATTAGATTAATTTTAAATCAATAAATGCTACTAAGGTATGTGTTTAGTCTTATTTACAGAATACATGCACCAGAATGCAAATTACCTATATCCCGAGCATAAACGCGTGCAAGAGACTCATTTTTGTCATAAAGACCAAGTTCAAGATTATCGGGATTCAAATGGAAGTCCATCCAAGTATAAAAACATTCAAAGACCTAATTACACAAAGGCCAAGGACTTAAGCACAAAAGTAGCCATGACCTAATTGCAAAAAAGCCAAGGACCCGACTGCAAATTAAAGTACCAAAATATTATTTTGGAGAAGTTCTAAAGAAAAATCAATTTGGATCTCCAAATATATGAAGAAATAAATTTGGAGTTCAAAAGAAAGGAAAGAAATCAATCCAGACGCTCAAAGGACATTTAAATCATATCATAAACACACGGGAAAAATCCGGATCGAATCTGAGCCAAAAAGGTGGCGATTCCGCCGCACCCTATGTACAAAATGAGGCGGATTAGCGGCACAAAAGTCGATCCGTGCGCTCAATTTTTTACAAATGCTGTATTGACGCATGTACTTTTCTTTTATGTATTGGGATCCCCGGGTGAGGCTATATATAAGGCTGGATCATGTATTGAAAAGGAACTTGTTTTATTCCATGCTTTAGTGATAAAATTCTGTTGGTTTATGTTGAATACTTGAGTTTATGTTGAATCATTTATCATGTAATGCTTTATAACTAATGTGATTTATTATAATTTTCAGATTTCTCTAAACAAAACCCGATATCTAAACCCCATCCGCTGGACTCCCATCCATATTTTGTTATTCTTAATTTGTTTTGTGTTTTTAGTTTTTTTTGTAGTTTCTCTAGGACCCCTTCTCCTTCCCTCCATCCATGAGTTTCTAACTCTCTCCAAAGGGTGGGGGTGACGGATTTAGGGTGATGAGAAGGAGAATTATGTTATTATTTTAATTTCGTGTTAGTATATTTTGATTACTTGAGTTTATGTTGAATCATTTATCATGTAATGCTTTATAACTAATGTGATTTATTATAAGATTCAGATTTCTCTAAACAAAACCCGATTTTCTAAACCCCCATCCGCTGGACTCTCATCCATATTTTCTTTATTCTTAATTTGTTTTTGTTGTTCTTGCTTTAGGAAATTAAAAAAAATCTCAAACTAAACTTATTTCTCTCTCTTTCTTTCCCTAATCGAAAATCACAAAAATAACAATATCTCTCCCTCCTTATGTTCGACCCGTACTTGCCACGTCTTCATTGACGCCGTGCACTTGCGGTATAAATAAAATTTCCCATCATCCACCTTTTAAAATTTGTACCCCCCTTCCTTTATTCGTTCCACTACCTCCGTTGAGTGGCCCTCCTCCCCATTTTCCTCCCCACCCAGCTCAACAGCACATTTTTTAAGGACTCATGGTATATGACTTTACCACTCTACTAAAAGCAATTACTTTTAGTGAGGGGACACTTCCAATATAGTCCATTTCAAGGCACTGCAGAGCCCCAAACTAAGCTTCGGGTGGACATGAGGGGATGCACGCTAGTGCCAATGAGTCGGGCAGTTAAGCACTTAGGCCCACGAGCCAAAGTAAGAGACTGCTTGGCAACAATCCCCCATATATACAGGTGGTCCCATAACCACCAAGGAATTTGCTAGGGTCCCATAACCCCAACATTTTTACCCCAACATCACGCATAATTATTTCCGACAAGCTGACCTCCTCATGCATGTGTGCTCCTTCCTCCACGCACAAACTCACCTCCTTGTCCGCACTCTTGCCATGCCCCTTGCCCACAACGACCCACTCCAGCTGGGTCTTACCACCATTTCCAGCCTACTTCACAATGGGTTTGTGGGGACACTTCAAGATGGTGTGCCCGAACACCCTACAATCTCCACAGTAACCCGGACGCCACTCGTACTCAATGCTAACATCCTCCTTGCTTACCCCTTCAATTTGGACATCAATGGAGAGTGGGTAGTCAAACTCTCTATCCACTCCACACATACCCTTTGATTGACATCATATCATGCATAGTATATTATATCCTTTATTTTTAGCCTAAGCAATGCTACGTAACGAGTTTTATGTTTATGTTTCAGGAATAAACAGGTTTGAGAAGAAAAGACTCAAAAAGGACTTTAAAGCAAGGAAAAGGACTAAGATGCAAGACTTATAGACTGAGATGCAAGAGAGAATGACCCTGATGTAAAACAAAAGGGACCAATTAGCAAATCAAGATGCTCCACACCATCATGAGTATTTTGTCAATTAGATCTAGGCATAACCATCAACAACCAAATGGGGTTTATCAAACATCAAGAAATCAAGCAAGAATCAACCATCCAAAACCGGACCCGATCAACCCAACCCAGACCGCCAATTGGTTGTCCCAGACTACCAATTTGCGGTCCATTTTGATCCAAACCCGATAAGACTTAGTCGGGGGTTGTATTAGTATGTATTTAGTCCATTTATGGTATGTGTTTAGTCCCATACAGGGGGATTGTCTCGGGTTACCTTTTTTCATGATTATAAATAGAACTCTCCCTCCTCCTTTATAATATATCTCCTCTCTTGGTGGTCATTCTCTCTACTAGGAGTAAAGCCTTGGAGCAAAACTCTGGTGGAGAGAGACTACTTGTAAGGTGAGTGAGCAATAAAGAATGTTTTGTTAGTTCTATATTGTCTCTTTTCAATTCTTGCATGCTTGGTTTAATATCATTTTTGTTAATGAGTAGTGAGTAATTTCATCCCCCTTTGGGGGTGGAGGTGATGTAGATTATGTGGTAGTGCTGGGTTCTTTTATTTGTGTCATTTCATATGCTAATGTAGATCTATACTTGTAGCATGCTTAAACTTGTATTAGATGGGATAATGTACACACTAGGTACTTATTGCATGCTAGATTTAGAGTTTATCTTGTTGCTTGTAATGGTTTGATGGGAATGACTTGTTATGTATGGATCCATGTTTGGTGCACATTCACATGAATGATTTAGGTTGTATGTAGGATTGATTGATGCTCTAATGGCCACACTAGGTACTTGTTACATGCTTCATAATCTAAAATCAACCTAAACTTCATGTGAGATATGCATGTTCATGGTTTTCCATGTAGTGTTGTGTATTCTACACTTAGATTCTACACTAGCTTCTACTTATATGCCACACAAACTACACTTGTTCCTAATTGAAATGAAGACTCACTCACATACACATACCTACACACCTCCACTCCATGGGGGGTTAGTTTAATTGTTAGTTCATTCGTAGTTTAGTGTAGTTAGCATAATCAACAACTTATTCTCCTCTTTTCCCACTCGATTTCTGAAAAACCAAAGTTGACACACCTCCTCGTGGACAAGACCCGTATTTGTGAGATCCTAATCCTAATTATGCCTTAATGATGTTTTAGGTGGTGATTAGGAGGAGATGGATTGGAGGGCTGAGATGGAGTGTGGATGGATGAGGGGTTGAGATGGATTGGAGATGAGATGGATGGTTGAGATGGAGAGGAGTTGGATGGATGGTGAGGATTGGATTGCAGGAAGATATTTAGGTGAAATTCTCTCTCTCACTCTCACTTCTCCCTTTCCTCTCTCTCCCTCACGTCTCTCTCTCTCTCCCTCAGTGGTTGAGCTCCGGCGTGGAGGTGGTGCTCCGGCGAGCGGAGGTGGTTGTCGGGTGTTGGTGGCTTGAGGTGAGTTGTTGGTTCTTAACCCTTTCCTCACGTTTTGGTTCTCTCTCTCAACCTCACTCGTGTGTTGTGGTCGTGGTTGGTTGGTGGAGGTTGATGGAGGTGGAATCGTGAGGGTGGATCGTCGAGGAGATGTTGATCGTGGTTTAGACACGAGGTTCGTCGACGGATCGTGATTTTGGGAGGCGTGCTCGTGGAGGCGTCATCGTGGTTATTCTAAGGTTTCTTCAAACCTTCCGGTATGTCAACTCGCTCACTTGTGTAGTGTGAGTATTTTGAAGTCGACGGTAGGCCTTCCGGCTCGTCGCAAGTAAACGTGCAACAGATTTTACTACGTGATCGGTTGACTGGTTGGTGCAAACGGTCGACCGTTCGTATTGAGATTTTGGGTTCTGCCTCAAATCGGTCGAATGATGCCCTTGGGGCGGTCGATCGATCGTGCATGGGAGGCAAGCCTGGTGGTTTTCGGTCGAACGGGTCCCCTTTGCCGTTCGACCGTGTGCACTGTCATAGGTCGGTTGGGGGCATTGACCATCCAAACGGTTGACCGCTCGTTGACTTCGTACGACCGTGACTTAAGTTGGAATAGTGGTCGGTTCGACCGAAGGTGGTTTCGGTCGACCGGACTTGATGAGGAGCGTGGGGAATGCTCTGGACGAATTCAGCCGACCGAGAGTGCTCGGGCGTTCGACCGGATTTGTGGTGACAGTTTGGGGAATTCCCTGGTGGAATTCGGTCGACCGAGAGTGCTCGGGGGTTCGACCGGATTCGTGTGGTGATTGTGGGATTTGTCCCTGGTGACTTTCGGTCAAACGGGGCCCCTTTGCCGTTCGATCGATTGGTCATTTTGTTCGTTGAACCTGGGAGTTGACCATCTAAACGGTCGACCGTCCCTTGATTTGGGTTCGACCGAACGAATGCAGTTGGTGGGAATCGGTCGACCGAGGGAGTGCCAGTCGAGGCGATTGCCCTGTGTTTTCGTGATTCGGTCGACCGGGACATTTGGTTCGGTCGACCGTTTGTGTCCAGTTTTGCACTGTGGAGGTGCGGTTGTTGTATTCGTCATTGTGGGGCGGGTTGTGTGCCGAGGTCCTTCCGGCGAGTGTGCTAGGGTGCACGAGAGTTGCGGTGGTTGGGTGAAAAAGCCCTGGAGCCCCGTAGCTGTGTGAGAGCTTGGGTTGGCTGAAAAAGGCCTGAGGCCCAGCTTAGAAATTGTGGTGTTGCGGTGGTTGGGTGAAAAGGCGCTAGAGCCCCGTGACGGTGGTGTGTGATATGGTTGGGTGAAAGAGCCGTGGAGCCCAGCTTGTTTGAGATGCTTTTCTTGTTAGTAGAATTGCATGCTAGGGTGCTTTCATTTCATGCATTGTAAAGTTTGGCATACGGGGTTTCCTTTTGGAAACTCAGGCATTGTTGCACGTTTACTTTTCAGGTCGTGACCGGTGATAGGGGGTGGTGACCGAGAAGAGGAGCACCGCTACCGGATCCAACTTTCTCTCAGTTGAGGTCGGGTGATTACTGTATTCGTTGTATAGCCTTTTGATGTAATCATAACTTTTGAAATACTCTGATGTACATATATATATTATATATGTGGGTGCACCTGTTTCCATATTTGCGTAATATCCTCTGTTGATTGTGTGTTATTTGAAATTTTAAATTCTTCCGCTATTTGAGGTTGTTACAGTATTTGTCACGTCTTCACCGACGTCGTGCACTTGCGGTATATAAACGAACACATCACCCTTTCATAAGCTAACCTCCTCCCCAATGTTGTATTGTCATCCATGTATAACGGTCTCCCTAGGATGCTGGAAATCATGCTCAGATTTTTTACCGACCAAAACCGCAAATCCAAGTCGGGAAAACGAACCCAAATTGGTACAGAAGTTTTGTCCGCCTTCCGCAGCACCGTCTCTTGTGTTCAGCTTTGCACCACCAAAGGCAACCGCTTCACAAACCAAGGCCAATTTTGCAGCACATGTATCTTGTCCTCCTCCAAAGTTAAACGGAAGAGGAGAAAGCCTCGTTTCCGGAGAATAACCTCCACACCTCTAGAAATGCCCTCACAGCTTCAACAAATGCTTTTCACGTGTAGGGAGATGAGGTCTGAAATCAATAAACTAACCCACCAAAACCTTGTCTCATCTCTTCAAAGTGTCGGTCACTTGTTTCCTAGAGCACACAGCCACTCGCACTCCATCTTTCCTTGCCGGTTCCACAAACTCCAAAGTCGTGGAGGTCCTTGGACCAGCAAGAAACAAATCAGACCACTTCCTTGCTTTGGGTACCTCTCCTTCCAGAAGTGGGTCACGAGGAACATCCTCTCCAAATTCATCCTCTTCCACAAAGACACATTTTCTCCTTCTAGGTCCCAGCTTTCCATATCGGTGAGCAGCAGAATGAATATATGTCGCGCAGCTAGCTAAAATCAGGCTTCCTTCCTGTCCCAAATGGAGTTGAAGGGGCTGACTTTGTAAGCAACAGTTAACAAAGGATCTCCCAAATAGGAAATTGGTAAACTTTCGTGTGTCATCATGGATCTAACCATGTCTAGCAATGTTCTATTCCTTCTTTCAGCAACACCATTTCGGTAAGGTGTATAAGGTATAGTGAGTTGTCTAGATATCTCATTTTCATCACATAACACTCTAAACATATCAAAGAGATACTCTCAACCTCTATCCGTTCTGAGAGTTTTTATCTTATTATTCAATTGATTCTCAACCAAACTCATGAATTTTTTAAAACAATCTAGAGTTTCTGATTTGTGAGAAATAAGATAAATATGACCGTATCTTGTAAAGTCATCAATAAATGTGATGAAATAATTTTGTCCATGTCTAGTACGCACATTCAAAGGTCCACATATATCTGAGGGAATTAGTTCTAAAGGAGAAGTAGCTCTAATAGATTTCCTAAAGGTTTTCTAGTTGCTTTTCCTGCTAAACAGGATTCACAGGTTGGCAACTCATATTTAAAGCATTCACCTAATACCCCCTCCTTTGCCAACCTATTAATCCGGTCAACACCAATGTGTCCCAATCTAGCATGTCACGTAACTGAATCAATATTCTTGGAATTTTGGCACATAAAAGTACTAGTATTACGATCATTAAAATCATAAATTGTGTCCAACACAATAAAATTGTCCAAGAGATAAGCACGACTATAAAAAAATACCACCAAGGTATAAACTCACATCATTGTTTTCAAAAATAACTTTAAAACCATGCCTCATTAAAACAATAACAGAAAAAATAATTCATCGTATAGCTGGCGCATACAACACATCGTGAATTAATAGAATTTGGCCACTTCGCAAAGTCACTTTGCATGTGCCAATCCCAAGAACTTCAATGCTACAGTTGTTTGTCATGCTTATTCGCCTCCCACTTGGGACACGATGATATTCCACGAAGGCGGAATGATCTTTTGTTACGTGGTCCATTGCACCTGAATCCATAATCCACACAGGAGATGTTCAGTAAGCATCACAAAACTAGTTACGTAACAACTCGAAAAATTACACACAACAATAACCTTTTGCACAGTGCATTCACGAGCAAAATGTCCAACTTTGCGACAGTTAAAGCAAGTCACATTTGGCTTGTCTTTCCCGCCTCTGGATCCTCGAGATCGTTTCTTTTCTACTTTCTTTTCTGTTTGTTTCCATTTCCACCCTTCTTGCCTCCAAAACCTTGAGTTTTTTCTCTTTTTCGCTTAAAGCTTGCACTCCTCCGAGGAGCGCTAGCTTCAGCAGCAAACACTTCACCTTGAGGAGCTTCGACATGAAATCCTCCTCTAGCTCAAGGTGTTTGGTAGCCTGGCCAATTGTCCTAATGTCATCAGCGTGAGTTAAATGGACCTTCATGTGCTCCCAATTCTTAGAAGGCAATGATCTGATAAGAGCGGACACTTGCTCCTCATCGGTCTTAGCACGACTGGCAGTGCTCAACTCGCTTGTCATATTTAAAATCGCGGTAATATGCTGCCTCATAGTGTGACCTTGGCGCATTTTATACCCGTCAAACATAAGCCCAAGCTGGCGGGCCTTTGTGACAAAGGTCACTCCGTATTGAGACTTGACAACTTCCTACAAGGTCTTTGCAATACGACACTTTTCGAACCGCATCAACAGATCATCCCGCATCGAACTCAGAATTGTAATGTGAGCAATACGGTCTTTCTTTTTCCAGTCATTATAGACATCAATAGTTCTGCGATGTTGCGCAGTGTTGCCTTCTTCAGGTGGGTCATGGTTTGGGTTATGTTCTCCAACATGTCCTGATCCTCTCTGACACACTCAATCTTACGATACCACATATCATAGTTTCTCTCATTGAGTTTGTCTCCTCGAGTCAAATCAGCAACAATGCTCTTGGAAGCAGCCATGAAAAAATCTAAGACATAAATATAGCGACAAATAAGTCCTAGCATAAAATTATTTGAGCAGCAACAATATAAAAATAATAAAATAACTTAATAACTACTGCCACTAGTGGAGAATAGGGTTTACTCGACGTCTAGTAGGGAGATAATAGAATAGACGTCGGTTGTTATTATGAACGATGTCTATATGGTCATATAGACGTCGGCTAGTACAATACCCAGTATAACCGACGTCTATAGGGTATAGACGTCGACATATAGACGTCGGCTGTTAAAATACCCTACGAATCCGACGTCTATAGGGTATAGACGTCGACCTATAGACGTCGGATATTATGGACAGACGACGTCTATACTCCATGCATATAGACGTCGAGGTATAGACGTCGGATATCTCTAACATCCGACGTCTATATGTCTTAAAGAAATAGAACACACGCGTTTCTGTCATTCATCTCAAACGAAAACCCACCCAAACCCTAGCCGTTCCGTGACCGAACACTCCTCCGCGACCGATTTGCACCGTCTCCGGCACCGCAGCGACGTCCCTTGTGCTCTCCTCCCCTTCTCCGTCCCTCTGCACTGTCTTCGTAGCCCGCCGCGACCACCGTCACCGCACCCTCCTCCGCGACCGCCGTCACTGCAGCCACGACCTCCTCCTCCTCTGGTTCGTGCTCATACTGTTTGTGTAGTTGTGGATTGAGTTTTTTATTTAGTTTTTTGATTTGGTGTAGTTGTGGGTGTAGTTGTTGGCGCTAGCACCGGCACTGCACCTCCTCTGTGACGTCGGCTGCAGCTTTCCCCTCCTCCTCTGGTTCGTGTTTCACCACCTGTAGAAAAATTAACTTCAAGTTTAGGCAAAAGGAAATGTACTAGTCTTGTCTTGTATCTTGTTTGATTAGGTTCTCATATTTGATATGTTTAGATTGTGGTGTTTGGATTTGTATTTTAGATTGTGGTGTTTGGATTTGGATTGTTTAGTTGGTTGTGGAGATTGTGAATTTTGGATTTGTCGAGAATTGAGTGTGATTGTGTGAATGTTTTGGATTGTGTGAGTGTACATTTTGGATTGTTTAGTTGGTTGACGAGAATTGAGTGTGATTTTGTGAATGTTTCATTATTTTTTATATGTTATTGCTATATGTTATGATGATGGATGCGACCTTTATTAATGAGATATCATTTGATTTCACTCGTTCATTGGATTGGTTTGTTTTGGATTGAGTTAGGTTGGTTGGATGATTTAAATGAGTATATGTGAGTTGGATTGGTTTGGTTTGCTATCTTAGGTCTTGAGTTGGGTTGGTTGGATGATTTAAGTAACGATGGAGTGTTGTTTGGAATTCATTATTAAGTAAATTTGAATGTAAATAAACTAACGTTTTCATGGACCTCATTCATGTGTATTTCAACATGAGTAGATTTGTAATGTGAATGTGATGTAGTGGAGAAATGCATGATGTGAATGTGAGTAGATATACATTTTTCTTGTTAATTCCAGGATTTAAAGAATTTTACATATAAAATATTAAGGGGAGGTTATGCCAAAATTTCAATAAAATTTTATTTTCAAGTGTTATTAATAACATGATATTTTGTGTTTAAAATATTTTTCTGTCAATCCAAGTAATTATTCTTAATACTTGCTTTTAATATTTAAAATGTTTATTACCTTGCTTTTTTGAATTTTCAATATTATGATAATAACTCATTGACCCCCTTAAGTAACTTGGCCTTTAATAACCAAAAGCAAAAGATTAGACAATATTTGCTAAGTCATTCATCATATAGGATTTGCATTCATCGTATTTATTATAAATTTTACGATTTCTGTCGTAGATTGCTGGCGTAAGTTACGTAATATCTTTCACTCATCATTCATTAGAAAGCACGCATTAGTTAGTAGGAATTGCATTGGAACAAGAGTAAGGTGAGTGTTTGTTTGGTGTGTTGTTTGTTAGATTAAGGTATGAAAGACACTTAGGGGGCAGTCACCTATAGGAGATGAGGTGGGGGATTTTATCACCCTTTCCTATGCCCAAAAAACACTTAATAAAAGTGCCTTAATAAAATCAATTAGACATTGGCCCCTAGGATTTTCGGACGCATTAAGGAGAGGAAACCGTTTAAGACCGTTATGGCCTGAATGTCGTTGCCCATCTAGTCTCCCTGAGATTTTAGGAATCTCCGGGTTCTTGATTTCCTATAGATTAGTGGTCCTCGATGTTTAAGACCGTTTCAGCCTGAACATCGTTGCCCATCTAGTCTCCCTGAGATATTAGGGACCTCCGGGTTCTTGATTTTCTACAGACTAGTGGTCCTCGGTGGGACCTCGAAGTTAGGCGTCGTCTATTACTAAGGACCTATAGTGGACTTTATGTTGTTTTGGCCTTGATTGCTTAGTTAGGTTTCTAACCTTCCTTATTCCCACGCTAGATTAAGGACGTCATCTCCTCTCCTCTAAGTCATTCTTTTCTCATCTTAATGTCTTTGAATCTTCTCATCTACGAACACATTCTTTTAAATTGAAATTTTATTTAGTCTCCAATAATAACTATCATTTTTGTTAATGTTTAGATTGAAATGGATCGAGAGTGGATTGTTTCAAACAGATTGAGTGATGAGTATGAGAACGGAGTGAATATGTTCTTAGAGGTTGCCAAAAAACATTCCAAGAAAATGAAAGACAACGACATGGCATATTGTCCATGCAATAAGTGTCATAATGTGTCAGTGCTGACTTTTCGGAAAATGAAAGATCATTTGTTTGAGAAAGGTTTCGACCGAAATTACAGACGGTGGATATGGTACGGCGAAAATGAATCATTTAGTCGTTCCAACACTGATGGGGAAGACGTTAGTGTGGAAGATCACTTAGAGGAAATGGTTTAGGATATGGCTAAAAAGTTTTCATCCAACCCCGATTTACTTGGTAATTTGTTGAGTGACAATAAGAAGTCGTTGTATAAGAATCATACCAAATTCACTAGATTGTCAACGGTGTCGAAGTTGTACAATTTAAAAGCTGGAAATGGTTGGTCTGATGTCAGTTTCACATCAATGTTGAAGTTATTGAAAGAGATGCTTCCAGATGATAATGAGTTGCCAGATAGAACTTATGATGCTAAGAAAGTGTTGTGTCCTATGGGAATAGAATATAGGAAGATACACGCATGCCCGAACGATTGTATATTGTATAGGGGTGAGTTTGAAAACTTACATTCCTGTCCCAGGTGTAATGTTTCAAGATACAAAATGAAACGTAGTGGACCAAACCACAATGAAGAGGCTGATGAGATGAAAATTAAAGGACCTCCTGCTAAGATTTTGTGGTATCTTCCGATAATACCAAGGCTTAAACGTTTGTTTGCGGGTAAGGAGGATTCCAAGAACATGTCATGGCATGTTGATCGTGAGAAACCAAATGGATTGACCACGGTGAAGGTATATGGATTGAAAATCCATTAAGGAAAAAAAACAGTAAAGGTGCAAATTTTTTGTTGTAAGACATTGTAATAGACATTTAATGTCTTGACCTTATTTAATGACTTGAATTTATCTTTTATAGTATAATGGCTCTGAAAAAGAAACCCACTCCCTCAGAGTCTGAAGGCTCGAAGACATACAGTACACGAGGTCCTTGTCTCATGAAAGAATACGTGGGGAGAAGAAATAGAGACGGTAGAGTTCCAATCCAGTTTGATGACCGTCTTGAGCAGTTAGGCATGTTGTCTGATAATTGGAAAAGTTTTCTGGGTACCTTAGCGAGGGCCAAAGTTGACATTTGTTTCTCGAGTTGGGCTGATGTAGATGAGAAGTTGAAGGACACAATATGGGATAACGTGCAGGTAATGATTCCATTATAGATTTCTATAGTTTTAGTCAAAATTTAGATATATATATATATATATATATATATATATATATATATATATATATATATATATCAAGTTAACATGTTGTAGGAATCTTTTGAGTTCCAATCTACTGACAAGTTGAAGAAAAAGTGGATGACATACATGTCAGTTCGTTGGAGGGATTTCAAAACAAATTTAACGAACAAGTACATATTCGGAGACTACCAGGATAGAAATCCATGCGATGTCTATAATTTTATCACTCCGAATCAATGGGAGCTATTCAGAAAATCCAGAGATAGCCCGGAGTTTGAGGTAACTGAGTTTAATTTAGAATATAGTAACTGAGTTTCAAAACAAACGTTTTAGTTATTGATTTTAGTGACAATCTAATAAACTTGATTTTAGGTCATCCGAGCAAAAAACCAAAAGATTAGATCTTCTAACAAGTATACACATCGTATGTCTCGAGCGGGGTACCAAAAGTTAAAAGCACAAATGATGGTTGAAAAAATTGCTCAGAAGAAACAAGAGGCAATTGACTCCGGTATGAGTGAGGAGCAAGCAAGTAACTTATCTCCTCCTTCTCCCACAGCTCGTTGTGATTCGAGGAAGAGAGCGAGAGTAAACTCCATAGGGGAGTATGTCACAGACGAGTCGCAAGCGATCGGCTCGAAGATAGTAAGTTGCATCACTTATATATATGTTATTAATTCATAATCATTAATTTTATATTTTTCAATTGTTAGTAAATATTGTTTTAAACTTAGGACTCTCTGAAGTTGAGAGAATCTCAAGGAGAATTTGCTTCCGATGGTCGGAATGATATTCTACGCGAGGCCTTCGGAAACGACGAACACCCCGGTCGTGTGCGGGTAGGGAGTAGAGTTGGACTTCGACAATATTATGGAAAGACTCAACGGTCTACTTCGTCGACTGGTCATACCAAATGCCAGCAAGAGATCGCAGATTTGAAGAATACGTTGCAACTTGTCTTGGAGAGATTGGATCGTGATTTGCCTACTTCTCCTACCCGTCGTAAGACCGGTTCTTCCTCAGAGACTACTCCTCCAGTTCCGCCAGTGTTCCATCCCGATCGACAATATGATTTTGTGTCTCATTCTCGAGAATTGGCCCTCATCGGCGATCCCTCGTTTGGAAAGTTCGCGGATGGATCTAGATGTGCTTTATGTGTCGAAGACCCTGATCGAAGATTGGTGGGACACGGGAAAGTTTATAACATCTCCAGACACCACTTCACAGAGGTAGGAGAGGGAGAATTGAAGGTTGCAGTTGAGAGTTGCTTAGATGTTGGTGCTTTTGTGCATTTCTGGAAGAAGAGATTGTTCCTCTCGGAGATGCTATCGGTGGGTTCGTGTGGTGGCCTAGTTATTTAGTAGAGCTAAACGACAAACATGAGGTATAGTTTAACTTTGAAAGACTTTAAACTTCAAATTTGTTAACAATTGTATTTTAACGGTTGTATATATATATATATATATGTAAGGTGTCAAGCCCCCGGAGCAAAGAGTCAAACAACCAATCTCCGATCAACATTAATTCGCTTCCAAGTAGGTGCAAAATGTTGTATCAATGTATGGTAGGTAGGGAAGCACAATCCTTAAGTACCTGGGAGTTGGAGGAGGATAAAGGGTTGCCTCCCGCTTTGTACGTCACCAAAGAGGATATCATGCAGTTCATGGCGATGGATTCGTTGTGTATCATGATTATCAACGTGCAAGTGAAGTAAGTGTTTTTTTGTATACAATGAAAAGTATTGAATAATTTTATCAAAACTGTAATAAAGTATAATTTTTATACTTGTAGACATCTTTACGACGCCAGAATGTCAATCTTTCCCGAGGATGACGTGAGCATCAACTAAAGGGAATATATATGGAATTCGCATATACCATATTGAATGCATGTAACATATATAATATTATGCATCAATGCATCATATCCAAGACATGAAGTCATAGATCCCAACCAGAACATGTTTCCTTTCATCTATAAACATGTTTGTTTAAAAAAATGATAAACTTCTACAAATGAAACGGGAAACAACATGTAAACATGTTGTTGGATGAGATAACACAACATCCAAAAAATTATGCTTTAAAATCAAGACAAAATTAATTGTCTAATAACAACATGAACATGCAAGCAAAAAGAAACACATAGGAACGCAGCAACAATTATACATGTTAATTAATATTGGTCATAGAACATCAATCTCTAATGTTTATGTTATGGAATAAGAGCATCGTAAAAAATGATATTGATCATAAAAGAAGATTTGATTCAAAAGCAACCGAGATAGCTCTGATACCAATGTTAGTAAAACGTGATTTACTTTATGGGATCGAAAATACCTCTCCTAAATCCGAACCTGGGCAACAGAAGATGAATCGCACGGTCGTCTTACAGAGTCTTTCTTCTTCTGTCGTCGGTCTCCAACTCTCTTGGAGGAGAAGCGTGAATCCACAAACCAAATGTCCTTCAGGTGGTGCACGTGAGACAAAGAGGTGGAGTTGGCAACTAGGGTTAGGGTTTTTTCTCTTAGAATTGGAGGCCTTGCACAATATTTATACGTGGCCTCCCCATAACCCTAATATTATTGGTCAATGCGTACGCGCCACGTGTCAGACACGGCATGTGTCAGTGCCTTGGGCAAATATTAACTTATTCCAATACTATGAATCAAAATCCCAACAATTTCATTCTCTTGTTGGGGATGTTTGAGATTTAAAATGATGTGGTTTAGTAGATTGGATAAGATAACATAAAATAAAATAAAAGTGTTAGCATACTAATTTCCTTAACCGGAGAAGGGAAATTTGAGTCTTTATGCTTAAAGTGTCTCAATAATTGAAAAAAAAAGTTCACACTTTGACATCGTCGTAGAAATATGTTTATCTTTCATGTGCTACTCAAAATACCCCTTGCATAAATCATTCCCTTTCTCGATGGTACTCGATGAGTTTAATAAGTTCTCGATATGAACTCGATAGATCTCGTTGAATGATCACTTCTTATGGTTGAAGACGCATTTCGATTAAACTCGATTGTTGTACTCGATATGAGTTCGATAGAAACTCCATAGAGCTTGATAGCTTATGAATTTAATTTTAATTTCACTTTTTTGACAGATTGTTTTTGTCGTATCAGATTCAACTGTAACGTATTAACTGTGTACAATAGTGTTTGGGACGGTTAACGTATCAACTGTTAACTTTTTTGTCATTCATATGTTTATTGTCCCTATATGTCACACGACCGGGAAAATGATCCTTAACTGGAAGTATTGACTTCGGCATCTTCAAAACCAAAACACGAAAAAACTACAACCAGCTAAAAAATTGCACACAAAAAGGTCTCATATCGAGCACTTATCAAACTCATCAAGCATACTATCGAGTTCATATTGAGAAATTATTGAACTCGTCGATAATGCTAACAAATTAGTCACTATCATAAGAAATTGTCATTCATCGAGTTCTATGGAGCATACTATCTAGTTCATATCGAGAATTTATCGAACACGTCGAGTACCCTCGAGCTCTATCGATACCATCAAAAAAGGAAATAGTTTATGCAAGGGTTATTTTGGGTATTACAGGAAAGATAAGCTTATTTCTACGATGATGTCAAAGTGTGGACATTTTTCAATTATTGAGTCACTTTATGCATAAAGACTCAAATTTTCCTTGGAGAATTGGTGACGCATTGAGGATGTTTAAGCAAATATGAGAAATGTCAGCAAAATTAAAGCGGGTACCAAAACATTAAAAAAACATTGTTTTTTTTCCGGTCACATTGACTTGGAATCATCTAACGACTCTACTAGTAAATTGTAACACCTCATCCTAGCAAAACAAAAACATCCAACACCTCTCACTTCCCCAACTCAAGTATATATAAATCAAAATTCCGGCGAGTAACCGAATTCTCCGGCTAGATGGCGTCATCGTCAGCGAGGATCGAGGCGGCATCGGAGAAGCTGGAGGCCGACGACAAGATCCCGCTGAAAAATTACTACGGGCTTGCGGAGGACTTACTCAAACAGGTTGTTACTTGCAAGACAAGTTACTTATTGAGTAGAATTTTGCTAGGAGATGTCTTTTGATGCTGAAGTTTGAATTTGTGAATTTTATCTTTACAAGATACTGATTTTGAGTGAAAAATAAAATTTGGGTCTTGTCGATTACACCATTAAAAAGTAAATTATATGTTAGTCATTTTAGGATATTCAGGGGATTTTTTTCTGATGATCTTGGATTTTTTTTATTTTCGTTATTGTGGAATTTATGCGAAATCCGTTCATCAATAAGTGAGTTTCCAGGTAAGAAACATTTTAGTCAGAACTAAATTTCCAAGAAATAAATATAATTCCTTTTCTGTCCCTTTTCATGAGTTTCAAGTTTGAAAGTCAAAATCATCACTGACCAGAGATAGAATTCCAGAAAGTCAGTTACATGTTGTGATTTAATTTCAAAAAATCTAATTTTGCCGTTTTTCGTATGTAACGAATTCGACATTGTATTTATAGATGATCAATATCCTTGCAGGCTGGTCCTCTCAGAAAGGAAAAGAAGTTTGAAGATTTATATATTCTGCTTCTAAGGTTCTCAAGGTAAAAGAAGTTCACTTAGTGAAAACACTGCATAGAATTTCCACAACAGTTGTATGATGTTGGCTTTAAGTGGTCTAAAATGTGAACTCCTTTTACTTGAAGTCTGGTCCTTGAAACCATACCATCCCATAAAGAATACAAGTGGAAACATCAGAAAAAGAGAGACACTTTATGGAAGGTATGCTCATATGCTTCAGTTAACAAATTGGATTTTAGGAATGTAATCTTCCCAAAACATGCAGAAAGTTAAGTCAATACATTTTGATTTAATATTTCAGAAAGCAATCGATGCCATAAGCGAGATAGATTTGTTGAGGCCATACATCGAATGCCAGAATAGGGAATCGAATAACATTCATGATTTTGTTGGTTCAGAGAAGAATTCATGGGATTACCTCAAACAGGTATGCTATAGCAACATTCATGACTCTCTCAAATCTGTTTTTCTTTCCATTTTGCACTACATCTCTTGCAATGTTGTTATTGAAGTGTGGATGTCAAATTCAAGATCATTGCTAAAAAGTGGAGCGGCCCAGGATCTCATAAGTCACTAGAAAGTCTAAGTTGTCCGAAAAAAATTCTATTTTGTGGATGTAGGGAGGGAGTGGATGTCATTTTTCAGAGAAGCAAGATAGTGACTTGTATAAAGATGCCAAAAACTCCAAAATAGACAGGTATAGATTGATTCTTTACTATATTGTTTTACATCTGTGGAGTTCTTAGTATCCCTTTGTTTGATTTTAACATGTTTTTTATGAATGGGGGCTAGCTCAGTATTGTGGGATTGCCAAAACCAGGGATCGAATCCCAGCAATCATATTTATATGTTAAGAGTTGAAATGGAGTAGGGTAGAGTAGATAAAATAAAAAATCATGCTTTCTGGTGTTTGTATTGATGCCTATTTAATTGGTTCTCATCTCTTGTCCAAAGCAATTAGAAAATTTTCGTTTCGTGACAATCAAAACAATCGTATGATATGCAAACATCATAGACATGCTTAATTAAGGCTGAGCATCAGTCTAGGACCGGACCAAACAGTCCATACCGAACTGCACCGAGGACCGAAACTTGGTCACCCTACGGTCCGAAGACCGGACCGAATTCGATAATGGATACATTGGTAACCAACAAATGATGTTTTATGTCTACCGGGCTGACAGTTTATAACATTCTTATACATTCTTCTGCAACTTTTTTGGAATATTACAAAATTCCACCAGATTTTGATGCAAACATATTGCAGAGTTTTTTTGTGATGGATATGCTTGACAAGAAACATTGTGGTTATGTTGTTCATATATAACAAATTAGCACCTCTACATATTTTAGAAACATTATGATTATGTTGTTCATATATAACAAATCTTGATTATGGCAGAGTTTATGCTATTTTTCATAGCTTTTGGGTGATTAAAGTATTTGTTCATATATAACAAATTTCTAACTTTTGTGTAAATTCTATTGATTTATAGTAATTCAGATGTTTGTCTACATGGAGAAGGAACATCAGCTCAATCCATTGATGATCATCAAAGCTTCAAACAGGTACCAAGTTCTGATAACTGTTCCTTATGTTAGGATCTAAAAGAGAGGTTCATTAGAATGTTGAAGTAAGTAGTAGTTGATGAGGTCCTAAGGCGCGTTTAATTGTTTCACTTTACAGGAAGATGCAAAATCCGAAAGTGGTCTCTTTTATCAACTGAAACACTCCATTGCAAATATCGCGCTCCTGAAGCAAGAGATCTATGAGGAGTCCAGTAAGCGTAAAAATGCTGAGAAACAAGCATTTGATGCCGAATATAATGCAAGTTCAATTTCTAATATCTTCTCTGACTTATGATTTTCTCCTTCAAACTAATTTTTAAGTTATCCTTCTTGTAGGCTCAAATATCAGAAGAATCATATATCAAGGAGATGAATCAACGGGTAAAGACGGAAGAGGCACTAATAGAGCTGGTAATGAAATTAGAAGAAGTCAAGAAAAATAGAGATGAAATCTTTCAAGAGCTCAAAAAGATTCAAGAGAAAAATGAAAGCTTTGGAACTAAAATTTCTGCCGTTGAGGATGAAATGCCGATGTCGTTGTCTACTGTAAATGCTCCCGAAGTGGAGAATGGTACCGCACTTGGGACAATTGAACTGGCTCTTCAGAAGGTCCGTACTAATTCGAATACATCGTCCGATGTGATATTGCATTTCTCCTATTCAGAGCTTGAGGAAGCAACTCGTAACTTCGACATCTCAATGAAAATTGGAGAAGGTAGATATGGAAGTGTTTACAAAGGTATCCTTCGCTACTCCACTTTCGTCATAAAGACCATAAACCCTCAATATAGGCGAGGTCATGCAGAGTTTCTTAGAGAGGTCAGTTACATCCTATGAAAAATATTACAATAGCATTTTTATTTTTTTACTTCTCTTAAGAGCTGCTTATGTTGCTGCTTGTGTAGTAACAATATTATACTTAATTTTCCTATGGATTTCGTAGAGTTAATTTTGATTTCTTTTTTGATTCTCTATAGTTCTTAGTTGCACAACGCCCTTTGATTAGATTCACAGACAGATTAATTACTTCAACAAGAAATTCCTTTCATTGTAAAATGTCGATACATACTTAGCAATAGCGAATAGGAGGTTTGCAAATGCATTCACCACTACAACTTGGTGTAGATTAAGGTACATCCAGTACTATTTTGAGCCAAACATGCTTGGGAAATTTCTCTAAGCATATCACACTTACCAAATTGTTTGGATTTTAGAAAATAGAAAGGAAATTTCATCAATATAGTTTAAAAAGATGTCATTATTTTTTATCTTTATGTTACTATCACCTTTTCAAATGTTGAATTCATTTAGAATGGCACAACTAAAAATACTCCTATACTCTACTTTCCTAAACTAGGTTGGCGTTCGTAGTCATTTAAGGCACCCAAACTTGGTTAATATGATAGGGGTTTGTTCAGAATCCGAGTCGGTCATTTATGAGTTCCTGCCAAATGGAAGCCTCGAAGACCACTTGAATGGAAATGGCTACTTCTCCCTTATCAATTGGCAGAATCGTATAGCTATTGCGACCGATATAAGCACGACTCTCGCCTTCCTACATTCCTGTAAGCCT
Organism: Triglochin maritima; assembly: GCA_963682175.1. Classification (NCBI taxonomy): domain Eukaryota; kingdom Viridiplantae; phylum Streptophyta; class Magnoliopsida; order Alismatales; family Juncaginaceae; genus Triglochin; species Triglochin maritima. The sequence goes on from OY821789.1 coordinate 27,807,330, forward strand.
TACAGTGTTGTCCGTGGAAACCTACTCAAGCCTTCCAATATCCTCTTTGATGGAAACTTCGCAAGCAAAATTTGTTGGTCAAGCATATCTCCTGATATTGACTCCAACATTTCGTCTGCCTATACGATAGAGTCTGACATTTACTCGTTCGGTGTCGTGCTCCTTCGCCTCCTAACTGGAAGACCTGCGGTTGGAGTCATCGAGGAAGTAGTTAAGGCCTTGCATGAGGGAAATTTGCACAACATTCTGGACAAATCAGCCGGAGAGTGGCCATTCGTGCAAGCAAAACAGTTAGCTCACTTGGGTCTGAGATGTTGTGATTTGAATCCGGATAACCGCCCAAATTTCGGAACCGATGTCTTGAAGGTTCTCGAGCCAATGCGAAAGGCCTCAACAGTATCAGTCTCTCTCTTTCATGGTGATGATGATCCACCGTCCTACTTCTTATGTCCTATACTTCAGGTTCGCAACATGACTGATATTGTTTTGACATTTCATGCAAGTAACATAAATTGTTTCAAATTTGTTATTAAAAAATTGAAATGTCATTGGCATGGAAATATTATTTGTATCATTGACATCTTTTATTCGTATTCTACACATAAACAATGTAAGGAGAAAAGCCATATCGAATAGTTTAGATACATTATCAGATTGCCCTATGCTATGATAAAATTGAACTTAGATGGATGAAACCTAAGATAAATGGTAGCATTTCTGATTGCAACATTCTCTTTACGTATTTTAAGTAAATTGTAGTTTGGTTATTCTTAAAACTTCACTCACACTCTTCTCTAAACTTGTTTATTTGTAACTTGTCGACCGTGTCTTGCAGATCATATTTTGTTCAGACAAAACAGTTAGATATATATGCATCAGTTTTGTTTGTAACTTTGTTTTGATTGGAAATTGTAGGAGATCATGACTGATCCTCAATTTGCAGCAGATGGCTACACTTATGAAGCCGAGGCTGTGAAAGGATGGTTCGACAGCGGCCACGACACTTCTCCAATGACCAATGTGAAGATCACCAACAAGACCCTCATTCCGAATCACGCTTTGCGGTCTGCCATCCAAGAATGGTTGCATAAAAGAGGTAAACTTCAATGATCCTTCTTTCAGAGACATGATCAGATCAGATGTGTTCTGTAAATAATTTCTTGTGCTATATAACTGTAATAGTAAGAGAGGTCTTGCCACATCCAACAGAAAATAAAAACAAGGAAAAATTTATCAATTATTGAAGTAAAAATAAACAATGATAAAATCATTATTTATGAAACTTTCCAATTTTCACCTTGCGTATCCTGATTACCTTTTTCTTAAGGGTCGAAAAAAATCTCGAAAACTTTTTAAAATTTGTCCGCTGTGACAGGGATTCAGAAGAACATAATTTTCAGTTTCCCTTTTCTTCTTCTTGCATGTCTCATAGTTCAGAAAAACACGTAGATAATATGAGTCATATACAGTTTTGAATTTCCATTTAAAAATTAACAGTGAAGTTATGAACAAGGATAAATCAATATTGGCAAAAGTTCAGGGTAGTGGATTGCTCCTCATATATTAATTAAAATCATAATTTCGGAAAAATATGAATTTCTAATGTAAGATCATACGAACAAAATTATATGACTAGCCCTTTCTTGGATTATTATGTGTTTGTTGGTGTTGGTTGTAGAATTTTCCCCACCAACCCATTTGAAAAGTAAACAAATATGTGGAATACTTGTAGTTTAAATTGGTATTCACATTCTTCTCTATTTGTCTAATTCCATAAAACAATATTTTTGTTAACCATAAGACAAGTTACCTCAATTATCCAAACCTATTTTGAATATTGCATCACAATTTCAATACAAGGTCGAAGGTAGGGGTGTAAACGAGCCGAGTCGAGCAAATTTTTCGAGTCATAAGTATCATCTTATGTTATTAACAAATACGAAAAAATAATTATAAATAGAGCAATAAAAATTTCGAGGCAGCTATCGAGCGGTGCCTCAATTTTTTTCGAGTTCGAGCGACTCGTTTGCCGAACCAAGTTTGAAGATCTTTTTGTTTTTCATCAAGTTCCTTCATTTTCAAGTTAAATTAGAGTCGAGCGTTTTTCGAGTAGAGTTCAAGTCGTCCTATCGAGTCGAACCAAAGTTGACAGACCTAGTCGAAGGTATCTTGGTACTTGGTTTAGCCCACTAGTCTTACGTACGCATATGTTCTGAAAGGAATTTATAGATTCTAAAATTTGTTAAGCACAATGAAGACAAAATGCTAATGTTGTTCCACATAGTGAAAAAATTAAGGCAAGTGAACTATTTGTAGGATCGTGTGGTCTACAATTCTAATCACTTTTATCCCTAATTATCCACTTGTTTAATCGATCAAGTTATCCAGCGGAATTTAAAACTAAACAAACAAGTAAGGAAGGAATAATGCAAACCACAATGGACTCGGGGTTTTTTATAGAGGTTCGGTCACCGCATACGTCATCTCTTGCAAGCTCCGCTCGCGTCTTCACACTCCTCGTTCCGGGCCGGGAGAGAACGCCTTTTACAAAACAAGCTCGACGAACAACCTCGTGAGCTTGACTTTCTTCTCTCATAATCCGAGAGGAACACTTCGGGCTTTCACCGAAGTCCTTGTTTCTTTACAAACGAATCTTGAGTGGAACAACACTCTCTAAACTTGAGCACACTTGAGTGAGATATGATTTATGTATGACTAAAGTGTGGAAGCCTTGAGGCTTTTAGTGTGTTGGGTTTCTCTCTAATGTATTGGACAAGTATGTGCGGGAGAGTTGTGTTAAAATGTGTTTCCAACTCTATTTATAAGCATTAGAGAGAATATAGCCGTTGGGATTGATTGGGTATAAGTTGGTGTAAGATACACAAAATAGAAACTAGCAGGACCCAATTCTGGATGAGTTTGGTCGACCGGATTGGGCTGAACGGTCGACCGTTAGGCAGTTTTGAACTCAGTTTGGTCGACCGGTTAAGAAACGGTCGACCGCCCAACGCTAAGACTTAGATACACTTAAGTGATCGGTCGAACACCGAATAGGGTTCGGTCGACCGATTCACAACAGGCTCTAAGGGGTTGACAAACAAGGTTATATTCGGTCGACCGAACCAAGGTCTAACGGTCGACCGATTTCCAGCAGTAGATTCGTGTTTGTCAAGAGACAGATATTCGGTCGATCGATACATGAAATGTATTTGGGGTATTTTTGGTTAATACGAATACGACTGTTGGGTATATACGACAAAACAAGCGGTCGGAAAATACTTGGGTCTCGGTCGACCGAAAAGGTCTGAACGGTCGACCGAACTTAGGCAGTTAAACACTAACAGATTAATTGATCACTTGGTCGACCGAACAGTCTGTTTCGGTCGACCGAATGTGGGCAGACGGTTTGGGTTCAGGTTTAGTGTTTTCCGGTATAAGTTTGGGTGATCTATTGAAGTCCAAATTATGTGAAATTTCGTGTGTGACTTCTATAGGGAACCTAGTGTGTGTTTGAGTAGTTTTTAGTCAAGTATGCTCAATTACACAAAGTTCGTAAGACTCAAAGAGATACAAAATACATGTCTTCAAATAAGCTTGATTACATGTCTTGACTTGATTTCATTTCTTCCTTGAGTCTTGATCACATGTAAATGTTAGCACAAAGCAATATATATGCAATGCAACATGTGTGTTACTCTACATGATTATAATTAAGATTAAGTTGATTAAATCATCAAAACATAGATTAAGGTCAAAAAAACCAACACTATTAAGCATATTGTCTTTCTGTTCTTGATAGACTATGCAAGCACATTTATAAGAGAAAAGCTCACTTTATTTTCTAGATGTTGATGACAACAAGCTGATCTTGAAGAAGAAACAAAAACTTTAGTTTTTATGGTCGGGATTGATGAAATCGAAGGTCAGACTTGTTCCGTTTATATCATATTGGTATCAAATTTGAATCAAATAAAATCAGATCTCCGGTTCATCCGAACTTTATCGTGATGTAATGGTTAAGAGTAATTAGTTTTATTAACTCTATTTATATAATTATATCCACAATTCTAAGCAACAAAATTAAGACTAAAGTATCACGAATCATTTTGTCCAAACAATTTGCTTTCCTTAACATCCAATTTATGATGGCTTCATTGCAACTCAAGAAACTATCCATTATCTTCGTAAGCATGAATGAAGTGGCCTGATTTTGGTTTTGCATAAAACATAAGACAAAACGATATCTTGGAATTTCATGTGTGGCAATTCATCATCTTTTCGAATTTTCGCTGATGTAAAGTTGCTCCCTTACTTCAAAACTAGTAATGGCATCATTGGCATGACCCTTCTAGCTTATTCCTTATCATTATCATTTTTATAAAACTATTTTAATTGTTTACACAACTGAAAGCCAAAAATCTAATTTTTGGTGTTAAGTTAGGCAATGGAGGTCCAAAAATAATGAATATTCAATTCACCGACGACAGCTTAATTTTTCCCGATCCAACCTTCGAAAATATAGTAAATTCAATCGTACCAATTGAAAAATATACTAAATACGTAGTTACAATAACAAATCAATGAATGATATCCTTATCGAATTAATGAAATTTTATCAAATGCGATGTGATCGGCCCCAATAAGGTCTTCATATAACATTTTTTTAACGTTTTAAGACTACTCCATGTGGATGACAATAAAAAAGTGTGGACGAATATTTCCAATTTTATGGGTCGTGTTATGCTTTACAACCGATTTCTTTTATGAAAATTGTTGTTACCAGTTGCTTCAATATTTAAAAAGAAACATCTTTGATAATGATTTTGAGATGATTAGTTGGTAGCAAAGCCTGATTGATGTCGTGAGACACATGTGTGTCATGCAAAAATTAATTTAAGTGTTAGTGCATGTGTTGAAAAGTCAATGCATTAAACCTTTGGGAAACCACTTTTAAGAGATAGCATTTAGTGCTATTTCTGCATCCACTTGCCTCATGTATAGCAACAAAAATGCCCCAACCACTGTAATTATCCCTTCTACATTAGTTACTAGAAAATCTTGTCAACTTGTAATTTATTATTCCATCATCCATTCTATACACCTCATAACCCAAAGTAATTGTAATTTGTAAGATTTGTGCTTTGGCTCCTTTAGGGGTGAAAAGCCTATTTATTAATATTAATAAGAAAATTAAGGAAGGCTGCTTTTTTGCAAGTAAAAAAAATTGAGACTTCTAAATTTCTTCAACAAAAAAAACTAATTTAAGTACTTATATTTTCTGTCACGTGAGAAAAAAATGGTTAAAATGAGTGATTCATGTCTTAGTGAGACCATCGGGCTCATATCCGTCCAATCATAAAATCCACATTCTATGATATGTTTTCCTTACAAATTACCATGCTTCTAATAGACACAAGCCCCTATTCATGTAAAAATGTAACGATGTGGAAAAATTATATAACGACAATTCAACATTCACGGAGGAGGAAACAAGTGCAAAAATATAAATTCAAAACCATAGTGAGAAATGATGATCAAATATTTTAACTAAAAATATCTGTAATTTTGTGGTTAAATACATATATGCAATCCAAAGACCAAAAGATATAAGCCGGGTTCACCTTTTCTCTTGCTCACCTTTTTCACGTTTTATATTTGTATTCTTTGTTTAAATGCTTATGTTGTAGATTTATAGGAGGTCATTTTTCTCAAAGAAGTAAATATATTGTCACCATCCAAAACAAAAACAAAAAAAATACTATGAAAAAGTTCTGATAAAAGTTTGATATATTACCAATTATTATCATTAAAGTCATCCTTCTCTTTACCCAGTTTCTCGATTCAAAAGGAATGTACTCTGGGACTAGGGTGAGTTTGGATGAAAACTCCCAAATATCAACTTATGATGGAAAGTCGGTTTCTTGGAATGTGGATTCAATAGCAGTTTTTTTTAAGGTTGAGAGTTGTTTGGATAGCAAAAGACTTCTGGTAGTAGGTGATGTCTTGTCAAAGGAAATTTCTAAATTACCTCCGAACTTTGATTAAATAAAAATTCATTTTAAATTCGTTTTAAATATTTTTTTCATTTTTTTTGGATGAAAAAATGTTTTTTATTTGTTTATATTGAGAAAAACAATTAACCAAAAATTAATCTCTAAATGATATAAAATGTAAATTTGTTCAAACAAAATCACAATTTCGAAACAACTGACTAGCCACCCCCAACTTCTCCATTCCATTATAATTTACATTGTTTTGGACTCCAGAGCTAAGATTTAGAAGTTTCAGTCTTGTCCTTCTGACAGGAGTTAACTTTTGGACATCCAAACGGATCTAAAAGTGGTTTCCACTCCACTCCACTACAAAAGAAAAATATAAATATTATCGTGTGGTGTTGCATTAAATCAGATGGCCCCACGAGCCAACAATTCCCTACCCTCTGAGATCGATCTCCTGCTCATCACATCATTAAATCAAATGGCCCTTATCTTTTATGTTCCCTTTTTTTGCAAAAATATGTAAGACAAAACCCCCCAAAAGTTGTGGTGGGTCCGGTGGTTGGTGGGGGTGGTGTATTTATTCCAGTTTCCATGTTCGAGTATCCCAACTAATAAGTTGCGTATGGAAGAGAGAGATTGGAGAATTTGGGAATTGGTAGTTAAGCTGATTATAAGAGTTCTGGTCAGACTTATAGAAACGTGTTAGGATTTAATTCTTTTGAAATTGACTCAATTGAACAAAATGAAGTCAAAAGGTTTGTTCGGTAAAACCTCTATTAATTAGTTTCTTCAGTTATTTAAATTTAAGATTAATTGCATTTTGTCCATCCTTTCACCCATCGGCCTTTTGCAATCCTGACTTTTAAAAGGTTGCGGTTTACTCCCTATCATTTTACTTCTTGGCAGTTTGCCCCATTGTGTCAATTTTGACCTAAAAATGACCAAAGTGTCCTAACTCAAATCCTAATTTACCACCAAATTTTTGAAGAAAAAACATTAAAAAAATTAATGTTAAATATAAACAAGATAGTTTGTAGGGTTATTTTTGATGTTTTTCAAAAACTTTTGTGGTGATTTTAAATTTTCCGGTGAAGGGTAATTTATCATTTTTAAGGTCAAAAAACCAAGGGAGAGTCAAACTGCCAACAAATGAAAGAATAGAGGGCAAACTGCAACATTTTAAAGGGCAATGATGCAAAATGTCAACAAGTGAAATGATAGGGCACTAGTGTAAAAAATGTCATATACGTCGGATGTACAATGCTATATACGACAGATTTTAGCGATCTAAGTGTCTGACGTATATTCCACTGACGCTTATACTCTTGTGAGTTATCTATGCATGGTCGGAAAGTGATTTCGGATGGGATTTGTGTTGGGATTGTCTCATACTCCTTATGCTCACTCTGACGGGTCAGTCGAGGGTCGAGCTTGAGGATTTATTAGGAATTCTAACTAGTGCAGAATAGTCTTTACTCGTCGCCCAATAGACGTCGGCTGTTATAACAGTCGACGTCTAGTTGGACGAAGATAACATAGACGTCGGTCGTTACCAAGGCCGGCGTCTATATGGTACTATAGACGTCGGCTATTGGAATACTGATTTCATTCGACGTCTATACGCTATAGACGTCGACTTATAGACGTCGGGTGTTAGAATCCCTGTGAATCCGACGTCTATAGGGTATAGACGTCGACTTATAGACGTCGTCTGTTATAGACGACCGACGTCTATACCCCCGCATATAGACGTCGAGGTATAGACGTCAGATATCTATAATATCCGACGTCTATAGGTCTTAAAGAAATCGAACAAACGCGTTTTCTGTCATTCATTTCAGACAAAACCCACCCAAACCCTAGTCGTCCTGCGACCGAACTCTCCTCCGCGACCGATCTGCACCGTCTTCGGCACCGCAGCGACGTGCCAAGCTCTCCTCCCCATCTCCGACCCTCTTCTCCTTCTTCCTCCGTCTTGCTCTTCATCCTAACCAATGTAAGTGTTAAGTTCGTTTTTGTTGGTTTGTTTTCGGATTTTTCTTGTAGTTATGATTCTTTTCAATGTTAGTAAACTTCTCCTCTCGTTTATTGTTGGTGAATGCAACATTTCGATTTTTTGGTTTTAATCTTGAATATATTCGTATTTTCGTGATTTACGCTTAAGTTTGTTGATATTTTGTATGTTCTTGAAAGAAATGGAGTCTCTTGCTAGCTTGAACTAGTTAAGCTTTTGATCGAAGTCTTTTGGACTCGTAATTTACTAGAAATTGTTAATTTGGTAGAAATCATTTGGTAGGGGAGTTAAAGGTTACTCAAAGCTAAAGAAAGCTGACCTCGTCAAACTTCTAGAAAGTTAAATTTGGTAGTGAATTAATTTGGTAGAAATCATTCGGGCTCCAGTTTCTCATAGTTTTGGTTTCTCTTTGTTTTTCTACAGGATATTCCTTCATACGTATGCTTTAGTGTGTGTTTTAATACTAAATGAGGAATTTTCGTTGATGTTTTATTTGTGTAGGTTGCTTTGTAACAGTGGTATAACATTGGTACCCTAATTGAAAATCTTTGGTTTTTTAATTTTTGCTATGCCTTGCTTGTATGTTATATCCGAGCCTAGCTTTTTATGTTTAAAGTTATAGATTAAAATTTAGTTACATGTTTATTTAGTTAAATGTTTATTTATGCTTAAGATATTCTTTTATTTAGAAAGTTTTATGTTTAACTCATTAACCCCCTTAAACAACTTGGCCTTTAATAACCCAAAGCAAAAGATTAGATAATATTTGCTAAGTCATTCATCATATTTATTTACGATTTCTGTTTAGATTGCCGGCGTAAAGGTACGTACTATCTTTCACTCATCATTCATTAGAAAGCACGCATTAGTTAGTAAGACTTGCATTATAACAAGAGTGAGGTGAGTGTTTGTTTGGTGTGTTGTTTGTTAGATTAAGGTATGAAAAACACTTAGGGGGCAGTCACCTATAGGAGATGAGGTGGGGGATTTCATCACCCTTTCCTTAGGTCAAAAACCACTTAATAAAAGAGCCTTAATAAATCAATTAGACGTTGGCCCCTAGGATTTTCGGACGCATTAAGGAGAGGAAACCGTTTAAGACCGTTATGGCCTGAATGTTGTTGCCTATCTAGTCTCCCTGAGATTTTAGGAACATCCGGGTTCTTGATTTCCTACAAATTAGTGGTCCTCGATGTTGAAGACCGTTTCGGCCTGAACATTGTTGCCCATCTAGTCTCCCTGAGATATTAGGGACGTTCGGGTTCTTAATTTCCTACAGACTAGTGGTCCTCGGTGGGACCTCGAAGTTAGGCGTCGTCTATTACTAAGGACCTATAGTGGACTTTAGGTTTGATTTGGCCTTGATTGCTTAGTTAGGTTTCTAATCTTCCTTATTCCCACGCTAGATTAAGGACTTCATCTCCTCTCCTCTGACTCATTCTTTTCTCATCTTAATGTCTCCGAATATTCTCATCTACGAACACATTCTTTAAAATTGAAATTTTATTTATTGTCTCCAATAATAACTATCATTTTTGTTAATGTTTAGATTGAAATGGATCGAGAGTGGATTGTTTCAAACAGATTGAGTGATGAGCATGACAACGGAGTGAATATGTTCTTAGAGGTTGCCAAAAAACATTCCAAGAAAATGAAAGACAACGACATGACGTATTGTCCGTACAATAAGTGTCATAATATGTCAGTGCTGACTTTTCGACCCAAATTAAAGACGGTGGATATGGCACGGAGAAAATGAATTATTTAGTCGTTCCAAGACTGATGGGGAAGACGTTAGTGTGGAAGATCACTTAGAGGAAATGGTTCAGGATATGGCTGAAAAGTTTTCGTCCAACCCCGATTTACTTGGTAATTTGTTGAGTGACAATGAGAAGCCGTTGTATAAGAATTGTACCAAATTCACTAGATTGTCAGCGGTGTTGAAGTTGTACAATTTAAAAGCTGGAAATGGTTGGTCCGATATCAGCCTCACATTAATATTGAAGTTAGTGAAAGAGATGCTTCCAGATGATAATGATTTGTCAGATAGAACTTATGATGCAAAGAAAGTGTTGTGCCCTATGGGAATGGAATATAGGAAGATACACGCTTGCCCGAACGATTGTATATTGTATAGGGGTGAGTTTGAAAACTTACAATCATGTCCCAGGTGTAATGTTTCAAGATACAAACTGAAACGTAGTGGACCAAACCACAATGAAGAGGCTGATGAGATGAACATCAAAGGACCTCCTGCTAAGATTTTGTGGTATCTTCCGATAATACCAAGGCTTAAACGTTTGTTTGCGGTTAAGGAGGATTCCAAGAACATGACATGGCATACTGATCGTGAGAAACCAAATGATCAGTTGCTACGTCACCCTGCAGATTCACCTCAGTGGAAAAAATAGATTTCGACTTTCCTATGTTTGGTGAAGAATCCAGGAATGTACGACTTGGACTCTGCACTGACAGAATGAATCATTTTGGTAGTTTGAGTAGCATTCACAGTTCTTGGCCTGTTCTGCTTGTAATTTACAATCTGCCCCGTCGTTATGCATGAAACGCAAATATATCATGTTGTCCTTAATGATTTCTGGTCCGAAACAACCTGGAAACGATATCGATGTGTATTTAAGACCTTTAATTGATGACCTAAAGAGATTGTGGGATGACGGAGAGTCAGTTTTTGATTCTTATTGTCATGAGTTGTTCGTAGTGCAGGCAATGATTTTTTGCATGATTAATGACTTTCCAGCTTATGGTAATCTGTCTGGATATTCAGTCAAAGGTCATAAAGCTTGTCCAATTTGCGAGGAAAATACATGGTCTTTGCAACTGGTTAATGGTTCTAAGACTGTCTATCTTGGTCATCGGAGATTTTTGCCAAACTTCCATCCTTATCATAGGTTGAAGAAGGCATTTAACGGAAAACAAGAGTTTCAGAATCCACCAGTTGAAATCAGCGTCGAAAAGGTGTATGAACGTGTAAGGAACATTGAATGTGAATTTGGAAAACCGTACAAACGAGCAAACGACAAAAGTAGTTGGAAAAAATATCCATATTTTTTGATCTCCCTTACTGGAAAACTTTAGAAGTTAGACATTGTATTGATGTGATGCACGTAGAGAAAAATATTTGTGATAGTCTTGTTGACACTATGTTGAACATACTTGGTAAAACCAAAGATGGATATAATGCAAGACTTGATCTTGTTGATATTGGTATACGAGCAATGTTGGCACCAGAGAAGAAATGAGATCGGAATTACTTACCTCCAGCTAGTTATACATTGTATAGAAAGGAGAAAAGAATTCTTTGTTAGTGTTTGCACGATGTAAGGGTTCCACAAGGTTATTCTTCAAATATCAGTAGTCTTGTTGTTATGAAGGATTTGAAACTTGTGGGGATGAAGTCTCACGATTGTCACACTTTAATGCAGCAGTTGTTAGACATGCAATAATAAAGTTGTGTTCCTTTTTCAATAAGATTTGCAGTAAAGTGGTCGATCGTGTGCAGTTAGATAAGTTACAGAATGAAATTATGGTCACATTATGTCAGTTGGAGATGTTTTTCCCTCCTGCTTTTTTCGACATTATGATTCATCTTGTTATTCATTTGGTTAGAGAAGTTAAATTGTGTGGACCAGTTTTTTTAAGGTGGATGTATCCTTTCGAGCGTTATATGAAAGTGTTGAAAGGTTATTGCAAAAATCGTCAAAGACCAAATGCTAGTATTGTTGAAGGATACATAGCTGAGGAGGTTATCGAGTTTTGCACTGGATACCTAGCAAACACCAAAACTGTTGGACTTCCAAATAATCGTCATGATAAACGTGCCGATGGTAAATGGACACGTGGGATGAAAATGTTAAATCCAAATGGCGATGACTTAATGACAACATATTTTTATGTGTTGTGCAATTCGAATGAAGTTCAACCTTACCTAAATGAACACATGAAGTTTCTAAAGGAAAGAAATCCTTTGTGGAGTGATCAACAAGTAATTAATAGTCACAATAAGAATTCCATCTCTTGGTTCAAAAATCTGGCTTACAAGCGTGATTTTTCTGAGACAATACAATGGTTGGCCTACGGTCCGCATTCTGTTGTTATAAGTTACAGTAGTTATGATATCAATGGATATTCTTTCTACACAGTTTGTGAAGATGTGAAAAGTGTTGTTCAGAACAGTGGCGTCACCTTAGTAGCAGAGTCTTTGCATGTGTCTAGTTCTAAAGACAAGAATCATGTATATGCTGACATGTCCTATTACGGTGTAATTGAAGACATATGGGAGGTAGACTTTGTTAAATTCAAAGTATCAGTATTTAGATGCAAGTGGGCTGATAATAAAAGTGGAGTTTGAGTGGATGACTTGGGGTTCACTTTAATTGATTTTTCAAAAGAATGATATAAAGGAGAACCTTTTATTCTCGCTTCTCAAGCGAAACAAGTCTCCTATGTGGCTGATCCATGTGATAAGAAATGGGCAGTAATTCTGGAAGGGAAGAAAAAAATTGTATCAGATGATAGTCTGATCGAGTATGAAGAGACACCACCTTTCTCTAAGCAAGCACCTTAGTTGAACTCAGTAGATGAAGAAATAAATGTTAAGACTTGTATGTTTAGAGATGACCACGGTGAAGGTATATGGATTGAAAATCCATTAAGGAAAAAAAAGTAAAGGTGCAAATTTTCTGTTGTAACACATTGTAATAGACATTTAATGTCTTGACCTTATTTAATGAGTTGAATTTATCTTTTATAGTATAATGGCTCCGAAAAAGAAACTCACTTCCTCAGAGTCTGAAGGCTCGAACACATACAGTTAGGGGTGAAACTTTGTGTCTGAAATCCGTCAATCCGACCGACTCCGTATTCGAAATCAAAAAAAATATCCGAGAAAAAAAATCCGTAATCGAATTTGTATTCGGATATAAACATCCGTAAAAAACGAAGCGAATATGGATATTGGTACATCCGATTCGAATAATATCCGGTTCGTATTTTATATGCACATATAAATAAAAATAAAAAATATATACAATATATATGAATTAAATTATGTTATTTATATTATATTTAATATTTTTTCATGTAGGCAAAAAATAAAAGTTGAAATTTATTCTTGTTTAGATCAATCAAAAAATGTTTTTAAGTCTATTCGGATTTTTTAACGAATTCGGATATCCTAATTCGGAATGGATTTTAAACTTGATTCGGATGCGAATTTATTCGAATTCGGATCCGAATTTGACGGATACGAATTCAGATCTCTTTCTCAAACATTCACTCAGATTCGAATTCGGATTCGGATTCGAGAAAAAAAAACGGATACGAATTCGGATACTGGCACATCCGCTTCGTATCCGCTCCGTTTTCACCCCGACATACAGTACACGAGGTCCTTGTCTCATGAAAGAATTCGTGGGGAGAAAAAATAGAGACGGTAGAGTTCCAATCCAGTTTGATGACCGTCTTGAGCAGTTAGGCATGTTGTCTGATAATTGGAAAAGTTTTCTGGGTACCTTAGCGAGGGCCAAAGTTGACATTTGTTTCTCGAGTTGGGCTGATGTAGATGAGAAGTTGAAGGACACAATATGGGATAACGTGCAGGTAATGATTCCATTATAGATTTCTATAGTTTTAGTCAAAATTTAGATATATATATATATATATATATATATATATAAAGTTAACATGTTGTAGGAATCTTTTGAGTTCCAATCTACTGACAAGTTGAAGAAAAAGTGGATGACATACATGTCAGTTCATTGGAGGGATTTCAAAACAAATTTAACGAACAAGTACATATTCGGAGACTACCAGGATAGAAATCCATGCGATGTCTATAACTTTATCATTCCGAATCAATGGGAGCTATTCAGAAAATGCAGAAATAGCCCGGAGTTTGAGGTAACTGAGTTTAATTTATAATATAGTAACTGAGTTTCAAAACAAACTTGTTAGTTATTGATTTTAGTAACAATCTAATAAACTGGATTTTAGGCCATTTGAGAAAAAACCAAAAGATTAGATCTTCTAATAGTATACACATCGTATGTCTCGAGCGGGGTACCAAAAGTTAGAAGCACAAATAATGGCTGAAAAAATTGCTCAGAAGAAACAAGAGGCCATTGACTCCGGTATGAGTGAGGAGCAAGCAAGTAACCTATCTCCTCCTTCTCCCGTAGCTCGTTGTGATTCTTGGAAGAGAGAGAGAGTAAACTCCAGAGGGGAGTACGTCACAGACGACTCGCAAGCGATCGACTCGAAGATAGTAAGTTGCATCATTTATATTTATGTTATTAATTCGGAATCATTAATTTTATAATTTTTAAATGTTAGTAAATATTGTTTTAAACTTAAGACTCTCTGAAGTTGAGAATCTGAAGGAGAATTTGCTTCCGATGGTCGAAATTATATTCTACGCGAGGCCTTGGGAAACAACGAACACCACGGTCGTGTGCGAGGCGTAGGGAGTAGAGTTGGACTTCGACAATATTATGGAAAAACTCAACGGTCTACTTCGTCGACTGGTCATACCAAATGCCAGCAAGAGATCGCAGATTTGAAGAATATGTTGCAACTTGTTTTGGAGAGATTGGATCGTTTGCCTACTTCTCCTACCCGTCGTAAGACCAGTTCTTCCGCGGAGACTACTCCTCCAGTTCCTCCAGTGTTCCACCCTGATCGACAAGATGATTTCGTGTCTCATTCTCGAGAATTGGCCCTCGTCGACAGTCCCTCGTTTAGAAAGTTCGCGGATGGATCTAGATGTGCTTTATGTGTCGAAGACCCTGATCGAAGATTGGTGGGACACAGGAAAGTTTATAACATCTCCAGACACCACTTCACAGAGGTAGGAGAGGGAGAATTGAAGGTTGCAGTTGAGAGTTGCTTAGATGCTGGTGCTTTTGTGTCGTTTCCAGAAGAAGAGATTGTTACTCTCGGCGATGCTATCGGTGAGTTCGTGCGGTGGCCTAGTTATTTAGTAGAGCTAAACGACAAACATGAGGTATATTTTAACTTTGAAAGACTTTAAACTTCAAATTTATTAAAAATTGTATTTTAACGATTGTATTTTGACAATCTATGCTCCAAGTAACCCAACCTCTGAAAAATATCATCCAGTTTGACTCTCGCTGAAAAATATGCTTCTCTTTCAACTTCTCCCCAAAAGACTCCTACCTTTAAAAAAACCAAAAACCTCTATATGCCACGCATATTCTCTCTCTCTCTTTCACGTAACCATTCTCCGTCGTAGTCGAACCCAGATGTATTTCAGGGGGAGGGAGTTATTTGTGCATGTTCGGAAAGTGATTTTGGATGGGATTTGTGTTGGGAATGTCTCATACTCCTTATGCTCACTCTGACGGGTCAGTCGAGGGTCGAGCTTGAGGATTTATTAGGAATTCTAACAGTTTGGATAAATAAAAACGGACGATTTTTTGTGTTTCCAACGAAGCTCGATGGCTAGATATGAGTTCAATAGGAACACGATTGTTGTGCTCGATATGCTCGATTCCCTTTGCACGTGAGCTCGATAGGATTAGAATAAGTGTTTTGTGGAGTGGATTGAATTGATGGAAGTTAGACCGATCTTCTGTGTTTCTAACGGAGCTCGATAGACTCGATTCCTTTTGCATGTGAGCTCGATAAGGCTCAACAACAATTTGTTGAGTTTGTTTTGACTTGATGTTGAGTTTGTTTTGATGTGCTCGATGGAACTCGATGTCGTTTTCACAGCACGCTTTTTGAGGATGTTTTATGACAAACGGAATTATAATCGTTTGGGTGTGGAGAATTGTAAATTCGATGAGGTCGATGTGCTCGATATGTGCGCGAGATGAACTCGATGATATAGATTTTTTTGAAAAAAATGATACTTTTAACCGCACGATTTTTAGCATGTTTTATGACGAACGGAATTCGAATCGTTTGAGTGTAGAGAATTGTAAACCTTTATGGGCTCGATGCGCTCAATATGTGCGCGATATGACCTCGATAATTTAGATTTTTTGAAAAATCGCTACTTTTAACTGCATGATTTTTTAGGACGTTTTATAATAAACGGAATTCGAATCGTTTGTGTGTGGAGAATTGTAAACCTCGTGATTTTTATGGATGGAAGAGAGAGAGAGAGAAATAAATAGAAAGAGAGAGAAATAAGGAGATATGAAATGGTATAACGGTTTAGGCAGGGGTATTTTGGGGAAGAAGTGGAAAGATAAACATATTTTTCAGAGATAGCCAAAGTGGAGGATATTTTTCAGATGTTTGATCACTTGGAGCATAGATTTTCAAATTTTCCTTTGACTTTTCTAATTATTCATGGCATTTTGAAATTTTACTTCTATATACAAATTGTCAAAACCAAAATCCATGTTAAGATGCGGAATTCCGAAATTCCATATATTTTATTCTAACTTTAGTCATTCAAAATAATATTATATATTGATGTTAAATCATGAATATGATCTTATTCACATTACATAAATTGGATAACCAATAACATATCATATTTTTGCAATTGTCATTTTAAAACAAACATATTAACATGTGGATCCAAATAAAGTAAATGCAAGTGACGTTGCAATCATAGATTTGTCAATTCCATCGTTAAAAGTTCCATGAAATTTCTAAAATGACCACTCAATCTGAAATTCCGTTTAAAAAGAAACACATACGGAAGAAGCTCACTATCAATTAGATACGATAACTTGACACTATCATTTAGATACACTCTTCATGTATTGACTGACTATGACATCATTTTCATGAAACATGACATAATTTAGATCTTTGAATTGTAACTTCTTCTCTCTTTCATGTGACGGTGTGACCCGAGCCCAATGTATCACTCCAAATTCCACCTCTTCTTTCTTTGTCACACGTTCACAAATCAATGGTTGAGATCCGATGGACGGCTGTCCACGTGGATCACTTGTTTGATCACATCATCATGTCGCCAAAAGTGAAATTATGTGACCCAAACAGTCAATCCTTAGCGGGAGGGCGCGCCCAGCGGATTCGTCCGGATTTTTTTTTGTTTTTTTAAATAAAGATTATTTATATATAATTAGGATAATGTATTAATTAGGTAAATAGAATTTAATTAATTAGGTATTACAAAATAATTGAAAAAATATTTTATGATTAATTAACAATTTTTTGATTTACTTAGATATAAAAAAAATTAAAAAAATCATAAACAAATTAAGAAATACAAAATATAAATACAATACATATACACTTCGGAAACAAAATACAATACAAGTACAGAATACGAAATATTGTAGGTCCTCGATGTTTGAGAAGTTCAAGCCTCGATCCAATCGTCTCGTCTTTAGTGAGTCACACGCATACTGTAGGTCCTCAATGCTTGAGAAGTCCGAGTCTCGATCCAATCGCCTCGTCTTTAGTGAGTCACGCGGGTATTATATGGCATCGATGCTTGAGAAGTCCAAGTCTCGATCTAATCGTCTCGTCTTTAGTGAGTCACGCGCGTACTGTACGTCCTCGATACTTGAGAAGTTCAATCCTCGATCCAATCGTCTCGTATTTTGTGAGTCACGCGCGTACTGTAGGTTACTTTTCACAACTATAAATGTACTCCTCCTGGTTGATTCTCTCTCATTCATCTACGAACAATGTCTTCGCCCAATAAGTCTTCCAGTTGGAACCTTCAAGCCGATAAGTCTTCCAGAAGGAGAGATCAATTGCGTGATCACACCACACATTTGAACCTTAAAGCCGATTTGATCGACAATATATGACAACGCTTTGGAGGAAATGCATCTTGATGTATTTTAAGTTTAGTATTTAATTGTGTATTTTTAGTTTTAGTTTTTTAAATTTCCAGTTAATGTACTATGTAATGTGGTTTTCTAAATTTTAATAATATTTTCGTATTTATTAATTAAATGTTAATTAAAAACGAATGAATTGTTGATATTAAATAATTACGATAATGATTATTAATATATTTTGTTGATTGTTGAAAGAGTTTTGGAGAGAAGAATAAAAATAATAACGTGACAACAAATATTGTAGCGTGACTTGGTGGATTGGGTAATGGTTAAGGATTTTGGAGGGGGGGTTTGGTTTGTGCTGACGTGACAGAGAGAGAAGCTGACGTGGTTGAGAGAGGAAGCAGGACGCCCGGGAACTGTCAGGGCGCTGTTAAGGATGCTCTAAGTTTCGTCGTATTTTGGTAAATATTTTTTTTGGTAAATATATTTTAACAACTTTTATTAGTTAACAAAACAACGCAACATCCATAAATCCCGAAGAAAGTGGAGATTAGAAAATGATCTTGAGTTGCTTGCCTTTCTTTCTCGGGCTACAATATTAAAGTCGAGCCACTCCAATGGCAAATCCAAGATTTCAATCTGGATCTGCACAATTTAATAAAACATTAAAAGATCGTTTTCTTTTAAAATTAAAATTATTTTAAAAGATAGAACACAATGAAATTTTTCCAAAGTAGTTTGAAAATTAATATTGGAGTACCAAGTCAAACTAAAATGTTAAACGTTTACGTCAAAAGACTATAATAGAATTGGTCATTCTTGCAAGGTATTGGAATCGAATCCCAGGTTTACTTGATTGTCATTTCCATGGACTCAATCGGTCATCTTATGGTTCGTCTCTATGTGCGTACTCTTAGTGTCACAACTTGCTATTAGGGTGGATCCAAAAGTTTTTATGTGCAACAACAATTAATGGGGAAAAAATCTATCTTGTTGTTTGTTGGAGCGTGATGCTCCAAAAGTTCTTTTATCACCAAAATTACTCGGGCAGTGGATTAAACTCAAAAGGTATTCTCGCATAAATTACTAGGCTACAATGTTTGATCGCTTAAATCATCGATAGATTTGTGTGGGAATTGTTGGAGTATAGAATATTTTGGTTAAACTCAATTACTATTAAATTGAAATCCAATGTTGAGTTGTAAAAAAAGCTTCTTGGTGGTTACAAATTTTGTGGGGTCACTAATACCATGAATTCAACTATTTAGGCGATTGCGAATTGTATATATATATAGGGTCAAGCTCTAGTGAGCCCAGGGATCATCAAATTTAGTTTAAGCCACATACAATCTCACTTTTGGATCTTATTTACAGTTAATCTCATCATTCATTAGCATAACCGTTTTTTTCTTAATCTACCTTACAATTTGAAATGAGTGATGTATATTGTGGGGGTTTAATTTAGAAAAGTTGAGCCCTGGGCTCACTAGAGAATTTCTGTATATATATATATATATATATATATATATATATATATATATATATATATATATATATATATATATACAGAAATTCTCTAGTGAGCCCAGGGCTCAACTTTTCTAAATTAAACCCCCACAATATACACCACAATATATATATATATATATATATATATTTGATTGCCCTACGGATTTTAAATAGAATAATATACAACAATCATATTTCTCCTCTTCATCGTTCTCAAGTGATCGTTGTGCGGGTCTTGAACTGCTCTCGTGGTTCGTCGGAGTGCGACGACAAAGATGTTGCGACCATTCTATCCTGGGAGAAATTGCTTGCACTCGTCACATCGGTATGTTGGCGCGATAATTTCTCTAATGAGTGTCTGAAAAGGATGCTCGGTTGAGGTGTTCTCTGTACTTAACTTTGTTTGTTTTATTGTTTTGCGTACAAGGATTTGTTAATCAGGTTTATTTGGATTGTAACGAACTTGATAATTGACATGTGTACCCTATTGTTTTGCAAATTATTAATTTTTTTATTAATAATATTAGAGAAATTATCGGTTATGTCGAGTAATTAATGGGTTTCCCCTAAAGTGGACATAGCATGAATGCCCAAAAAATTTATAGGGCAAAACTTCAAACGTTGACAATAACAAATGAAAATCTGGTTGACCACAATATGATTGGATGATGTAATTAAATATGTTTCGCCTTTTATTAATTTGGATGATCCCACAAATATAGAAAATCATGAGATGTGGATTGAGAGAGACAAACTATATCGATAATGCATGTTGTTGGCTTTGTCCAATGTACTCTTTGATGTCTACAGTTCATCTTCTTCCTTCAATGCAAAATATTATGAGAGGAACTTGAGAAAAAATATAATATTATGGACTTAGGTCACGAGAAGTATCATGTTGGAAAAATCTTAAAGTTCCAAATGAATGAGGGAAAGTCAATTACTGAACATGGTCATCAGTTCATGGTTCTAATCTATGGCTTGAAAGAGGTGGACATGAAATTTCCCTAGAAGTTTCTGGTGATGTCCATCATTGTGAAGTTCTTTCGCTCTTGGGAGGACTTCAGTATGTTTCTTAAGCACAAAAAAGAAAATTTGAATATGGATGATCTCATGATTGTCATCACAATCGAGGAGCAAGGGATAGAAGATGCTTGATTCACTAGGGGTCGGGTTTTTAGCTCTAGACTTTCCATTCTACGCATAAGGGTAGCTAGTTTTGCTCCAGCAGTAACCGTAGCATCTACAGCTAAGACACCTGGTCTGGGTTGACTTGTTATTCTAGATCCAATACTCGGGTTATTCGGTGCTCTAGCATTGTCCCATTACATACTATTTTCGGCTAAATCCTCAAGAAAAGTCCAAGCATCATTCTCAATTTTGGACATGAAGTTTCCTTGGCTTACAGATTCTACCATAACCCTAGATGTAGGTGTCAATCCCTCATAAATAATTTGGCACAATTGCCATCTTGGAATTCCATGATGAGGACATTGGGTAAACAGACTTTTAAATCTTTCTAAATAGGAATAGAACGGCTCGCTCTCAGATTGAACGAATGCAACAATTTCATTCCTAATCCTAATAGTCTTATGGTTGGGGAAATATTTCTTTAAGAATACTTGAACAAACTCGGACCAACTCCTAATAGATCTTTCGGCTAGACTATATAGACATTTTTAGCGTCGTCCTTCAGTGCTAGAGGCACGAATTTAAGACGCACTGCCTCCTCAGAGATATGCTGGTATTGCATAAGGGAGCAGATTTCCTCAAATTCTCGAAGGAAGAGATATGGGTCTTCCGTAGAGGTGAACTTGGGCAACATACTCATGTATTGTGCCTTCAGTTCGAAGTCGCGACCCGGTATGGTGGGCATAACGATGCACGATGGCTGAGCAGCCATCGTTGGGTAGCACCGATCCCTCAGAGTCATAGGTGGTGCAACAGGTGGGTCCACTACATTCTCACCCATTGGATCCGGGTGAGGTGGTGCAACAGGTGGATTGGGTCGAAGCTCCAGACTGGAATCTAGATGAACTCGTGAGAGTCGCTTGCTCAAGTCCCGAACCCAAATCTGAGTGCACCGGTTTGAATCAATTTTTTTTATTATAATTTTTTTCTTTTTTTTCAAAAATGGAAACAAACAATAGAAAGGGGAAGATGAGAAAGGAATCCTAATCTAGAGAATTGAGATGAGAAGAGAAAGAAGACTCAGATGAGAAGGGAAACTTAACTCTAAAAGATAGATAAGAGGGTTGGTCAGAAGTTTCCTAAACAAGTACGGTTCAAACAATCCTAGACCAAATGTCGCTTAAATCTAGACGACTCCTAACTGGTTGAGTCGAATTGATTCGCTTGATTCACCGCCCTCACTAATCAAACCAAATTGGTCAGACAGTGTATAGCTAGTGGGGGCGCTTCCGACAGAGTCGGTGCCAATTGGACAACCACTTCGCTTGGAAGACTTACGTCAACACAAAAACACTTTCTAGACACCAAATTAAATTCGACCAGCTTCAGGTCATAGCAAGTCAAACCAATCTTCTCCTTAATTGAGTCTGAATCCTTAGGGGCCAATGTCTAGTTGATTTTAATTTAAGGCTTGGGTGACACTTTAGGATTGTGATTTGTGGGCCACGGAAGGGTGATGAAATCCCCATTGTATCTTTTCCTACGGAGTTGCCCTTAAGATAGTTTAACTTAAATCTAGCAAAGATAGTCAAACATTGGTCTTTTTAGTGGGGGGCAATTGCAAGGTTATATGCAAACTAGATTATATGCTTAAATGCAATCGATAAAAAAACCGCGCACATACCTTGCCTCCAGCACTCTTCAACAAGAATTAATTTGCAAGAATTTAGCAAGAATAATGCAAACAAAACACTATATGATGAATGCACTAAATCCTTCTAATTTTGCCAATTTTTAGGTCAAAGTTGAATTATTGTCAATTATGAAATTTTGCCCTAACACGCGCTGTTCTACTAAAAATGAAATTTTTCGAAACTAGAAATTACGATTAAAAAAGCAACAAAGGTTACCTATGCACGCTCAGTCGGGTTCACCGCTCGCTCTCGAAAATTTCCAGTCGCTCTACGCGTCCACCCAGAGATGACTATTTTTGTGCTTAAGTCCTTGGCCTTTTTGTAATTAGGTCTCTGAATGCTTTTATGCTTGGATGGACTTCCATTTGAAACCCGATAATCTTGATATGGTCTTTATGATAGAAATGAGTCTCTTGCACGCGTTTATGTTCGGGATATGGGTAATTTGCATTCAGGTCCATGTATTATGTAAATAAGATTAAACACATAACTTAGTAGCATTTATTGATATAAAGTTAATCTAAATGAACGACATATGATGCAATGTATGCAATGCATCACCTGTCAATGTGGTGTTTGGTAAAACTTCTCGACTTACAAAAAACTCACCGTAATTCACCTCATTAATACCAAAAAACTTGGAACGGAACCTGAAATAATTTGAGATAACACACCGTATAATTTTTAGATTTTTTATTTAAAAAATAGGGCGTTTAAGCCAGATACCACCCCCATGGGGAAGGCGTCTGCAAAACACGTCATCGCCACTGGGGAGGCGGCTCCGGCGGACGTCCCTTAATTTATTTATTTATTTTCATTACTAAAAAGAAGTTGGACATTTTACTATATTTGAGTACACCAGGGCCTCCGTTGGCTACTTTCCTGACCTCCAAACATTATTTTTGATGATTATGAGAGGAAGATGAAGAAAAAGTGGTGGTAGGAGAGTAAAATGATGAGATATATAAGTATAAATGAGAAAAGGATAAAACGGTAATTCACACGAGTAATTTTAGTTTTCTGATGACGAATAACAATTCAGTACGTTTAAAGAAAAAAGCCTTAACATCACCTTTGATCTATATATAGAGAGAGAGAGAGAAAAGTTTATTTAAAAAAAAAATATGGGTATGCACTTGCATACGTATGGTGCATAGGAAACATTGGAAATTGGTGTAGCAGACGGAGCTTTACTTCACAGTTGCTATCTCGAATATGTCAATTTTGTTCCTTACATAGATGTTAATAGTATTAATTAGTAGTAAAGTAAGTACACTACTCATGATCCCACCCATCATACCTGATAGGGTTGTGCAGAACCCGGTCCGGGTTCGATCCGGAACCAACCGGTTTGGGTTGCGGTCCGGACATTTTGAAATTCGGTTTCGAACCGGTCCGGTCTTGGTTTTTTTTAATTGTTAAGGTTAAAACCGGTCCCAGACCGAATCGAATCCAACCGGTCCGGTTTCCGGTCCAGACCAGTTTGGTCTGGTCCGCTCTCCGATCCGGACATCAGATAAAAATCCGGTCCGATCCAGACCGGATGCACAGCCCTAATACCTGACGTATAAAGTAGGAAAGATGCAGATAAGTGTCATGTGTTGGGTAGAAATACGTGGCAAATTGGAAATGGAGAAAAAAACATTTATTCATTTCCTTCTTTCTCGTACAACTAATGCTTGACTATCTTTCATTTCAAAATTCAAACTCACTCCATCCCTCGTCTCATCCCACTCCAACCAAATTAAATTCAAATTGAGTAGTGATACACGGACGCATGCGTCTGGGACGAGCACTGAATATACGATTTCGTGTCCCTATGTATGTGTATATTTTTAAAAAATTAATATAATCATACATGATCGATTTCTTATTTTCAGCAATTTTATGTACATTGTTTTGTGTGTATTCTAATATCATGCAAACATACATATATTAAAATAAATAAACAAGAGATGATCATACTCAAAGGTTCTCTAAAACCTTTTTGAAGATCCGGAGTTATGTTGCCCGTCGAATCGTCCGCCGATTCGCCTCTAAGTGTTCACCAAACTCTAAACAAGATTAGAGGAAAAGGAGCTAGTCAATTCATTCTCTAGATCAACAAATTTTTGAAAGGAATGTGTTGTAAAAGTTTTACTTTTATATAACAATTATTTAAAAAATTCTTTTGGAAATTGGATAAACTGTGGTTCGAATGTTTTGTATTTTGAACTACGGATGTATAAAACCATTTTTAATGTATTTCAAATGAATTTGGAATTGTTTGATTTAGAGATGAAAGATAAACTAAATCGAGTAATTTATAGTATATGTACATGTGTTACTCAAGTTGTCTTTTGCATGGATATGTGAGTTTGTATGTTCTGACGAAGCCATGTGTGAATGAATGAATGAATGTGTATATTATTATTCATTCACATGAGCTTATGTATATGTAAAAGCCAATTATTTTATGTATATGCATGCATATTATAGGATTTTTACATATGACTTGCACTAGACAATTTTCAAAATTGTGAGATGCAAGTTTATATTTTTCAATATCTACATCCATGGTCAAGAGGAAATCGCGGAGAAGACGCTGAGGAGGCGCAAAGGTCAAGGACGCGGGAACATATAAACTCACACCAATGTATGTGTAAATGAATATTTTTTATGTTTGTGTGCTTGACATGTATGTGGTTGTATGAATGAATGTTAGGATGTGCATAAAAATAAATATGCATGATCACTTAAATTCTAAAATCACATATAAATGTTTAATTGTCCAATCAAAAATTAAGAGTATTTTCCTTTCTTGTTTCATCCACTAGCAATCATTGATCGAGGGATATTCTTCTCGCCCTTAGCGGGAGATAGCTTCCTCCATCTTTGAGAATAGTAAGAGATATAAAGTTATCTATTGTTGTACCATGAATAGATGTACGAGGTGCGATTCACCCTTAGTAGACACTAAGTGTATTTATTTGTGAATACAACGGATAAACGTATCTCGTATCAAATGAAATAAGTTTTCTTAGCCTAGCTCGGTTTCGAGAAAAATAGTTTTCCTTAGGAGGTTTGGTCAAATTCCCTCTTAATTAAAACGACAAGAGTCATAAGTGTTTGAAAATGCAAATGTTACAATATTTGGAAATGATTATGATTAGAAAATATTTTCATACCTTGATTTTATAATATATCTGATAGTCCTTAGCTAGTTTGCATAACCACGATATGATTAGAAAATAGTTTGCAGTATTGATTTTCAAACATAAAATTGAGATAAAATCTCATATAATTTATTTTATATAAATGTTGAATATTCAACCTATTGTGCGATCTATGATTGAAAAACATCATTTGGCAAATGATTGCTCAAACTTTATAAGTTGTCAACTCAAGCTCAATATCGTGTTGAAGTTTGAGAAATTATCTCATATTTTGGATGGTGAAATCTCAAAATTGAATGAGAAGGCAACTGATAGCAAGAGAGGCAAAAGCCAAGTGGGAAGAACAAGAGAACCAGGTTCACAGTCTAATGTTGGCCTCTATGGGTTACTCGCTTCAAGCGAAATACTTGGATTCAAAACCCAAGAAGACCATGGAAGTTTTAATAAAAATGTTCGTGAGGAATGATCTCTATTTGCTTGAATTAAATAATAGACAAATTTAAACATCAATAACAAAATACTTAAAACTACTCACGTGAATGATACACTTTTGTGATACTATCATCTTGGTCACATAAATGAAAAACGCATCAAGAAATTACAAGAAGCTGACCTTCTTGGTCAACTTGATTTTAAATCATTGGAGACGTGTGAACCTTGCCTAATTGGCAAAATGACCAAGAGGCCTTTCAAGAAGAAAGGTCTAAGAGCGAATAACTTGTTGGATTTGATACATTCCGATGTATGTGGTCCGATGAGTACAAGTGCAAGAGACGATTTTAGGTACTTCATTATGTTCATGGATGACTATAATCATTATGGTTATATTTATCTAATGAGAAACAAAAGTGAATCCTTTGACAAGTTAAAGGAATTCAAGAATGAAGTAGAGAACAAACTCAATAAGAAAATCAAGTATCTACGAACCGATCGTGGAGGTGAGTACTTAAGTACAGAATTTGATTTGTTCCTAAAGGAGTGTGGTATTGGACCACAGCTCACTCCTCCCGGAATACCTCAATGGAATGGGGTATCTGAAAGGAGAAATAAAACATTGTTTGACATGGTTCGATCAATGATGAGTCAAGCTGAATTGCCACTTTACGTTTGGAGTTATGCACTAGAAACTACGGCTTACACATTAAATAATGTTTCATCCAAATCCGTAAAGAAAACACATTATGAGTTGTGGAGTGGTAAAACATCTAAGCTCAATTTTCTTAAGAGTTGGGTTTGTGAGGCCTACGTCAAGAGATTGATGTCGACCAAACTTCAACCAAAAGAAAGTGCTTCTTTATAGGTTATCCTCGTGAGACAAGAGGATACTACTTTTGGCATATAACCTCCAATCGAGTGATTATAGGTAGGGATGTCGTATTCCTTGAAAAAGAATTTATGGAAAGAATAAAAGTAGTGGAAGTAGAGTTGTGCTTGAGGAGACTCCAGATATTCTACAAGATCATGATATGAATGGTGGCATTCAAGATCATAAAGGCTCAACCGAGGTTTCCTTTGGTTAGTGGGAGCGTGAGTGAGAGACCCTCACAAGTAATTGTGAGAGAAACTCAATCTTCCCCACCTAGTGTACGTTCGAGAATCGAACACGAACCAATTCCGCAAGAAATTGTGGAAGAAGTTCGAGACGTACACGTAGAACCAAAAGAACTTAGAAGGTCAACGAGGGAAATGAAGAAACCCGATATGTATTTGGGATTTCATGAGATCATGGTACTAGATACGGATGATCCATCGACCTTTCACGAAGCAATGGAAAGAAAGGACTCCAAACTATGGTTTAAGGCCATGGAATCCGAAATAGAATCCATGTATGATAATCAAGTATGGAACTTGGTTGACCTTCCTCAAGGGAAAAATGTCATTCAAAATAAATGGGTTTTCAAAAGGAAGATGGACATGGATGGGAACTTGACAACCTACAAAGCGAGACTTTTAGCAAAAGGTTTCACTCAAGTTCAATGAATTGACTATGATGAAACTTTTTCACCGATTGTCATGTTCAAGTCTATTCGGATTATGCTCGCTATTGCCGCATTTCATGATTATGAGATATGGAAAATGGATGTTAAAACGACGTTCCTTAATGGGAGCTTGGAGGAGGATGTGTACATGGTACAACCTCAAGGTTTTGAAGATCCAAAGAATAGCGAGAAAGTATGCAAGCTTCAAAGATTCATTTATGGATTGAAGCAAGCATCAAAGAGTTGGAACAAGCGTTTTGACGAGTAAGTCAAAAAGATTCACTTCGTCCAAAGTAAGAAATAGTCTTATATATACAAGAAGGTTAATGGGAGTCACATAGTGTTCTTGATCTTATATGTCGATGACATACTCCTCATGGGAAATCATATACATTTGCTTGAGCAAACGAGAAGTTCATTGAAATTTGCATTTTCAATAAAAGACATGGGTGATGCTCAATACATCTTGGGAATCAAGATACATATAGATAGATCTCGTAGACTCATTGGCCTAAAACAATGTGCATACATTGACAAGGTCTTGGAAAATTTTAACATGAACTCCAAAAAAGACAATGTGCCAATGAGTATGGGTGTGTAACTCAAGAAATCTCAATGTGATGAATCACGTAAAGACTTGGAGTACATGAAAGATATTCCTTATGTTTCGGCAATAGGGTCGATCATGTACGTGATTACTTGCACAAGTCGTCACCAATCCAACGCAGGTCCTGAGCATTAGACTGCGGTCAAGAATATTCTGTGGTACCTTAACTGGACCAAAGATAAGTTTCTTGTTTATGGAAGACAAAAATGGAGCTAATAGTCATGGGTTATTCAAATGCGAGTTTCATGAGTGGTCCCGGCGATAGGAGATCGCAATCAGAATATGTCTTCCTTCTAAATGGTGGAGTCGTGAGTTAGCGTAGCTGGAAGCAAACTACTACGACCGACTCAACCACTGCTTCCGAAGTTATGGTTGTCGCTGAAGCGAGCAAGGAATGAGTGTGTATTAGGAAGTTCCTTGAAGATCTTGGAGTAGTACCTTCGAGAGAATGACCCATAGAGCTATTTTGCGACAATAGTGTGTCTATCTCGCAAATCAATGATCCTAAATCACATCACAAAGTGAAGTACATGGATAGCAACTACTTTGTCACACGTGACTTCATCAACGAAGGCAAAATAAATTTATTATGGGTGGACACAAAAAACAACATAGTTGATCCATTCACCAAACCCTTATCTCAAGCTAATGGCGAAATGCATTTCGAGTCCATGGGTCTGAGGAACCATGTGGATTTGCTTGATGAGTGATTAGAGATTGTTACCCTAGTTATTATTGTTTTATACATTGAGAATGTATGTGAAAGAAAACTTTGATAACAAGTGGGAGATTGAAAGGAATGTGTTCTAATAGTTTCACTTTTATATGTCAATTATTATGAATCGAATGTACAAGCATTTTGTTCCTTGATTATTGTATTCGTCTTTTGGAAGAGAAAAAGACTCTTGGTCCATAATCATAGAGCTCTAAAAGATAATGGTTTACATAAATCAAAAGTTATTCACAATCATGGTAACTAACATGGAACATTAATTACCGAGATAAGATTGTCGAGTTGGTCATCAATATTTATGCTCTCTGAGAATTTAATCATCGATTATTAGCTTGATTCTAAGTTTGATTTAGATATTGAATTGACTAGCTCATTTCTCTCTAATCTTGTTTAGAGTTTGGTGAACACTTGGAGGTAAATCGGCGAGCGATTCGATGAGTAACGGAACTTCGGATCTTCGAAAATGTTTTAGAGAACCTTTGGGTATGATCCTCTCTTGTTTGTTTATTTTAATATATGTAGGTTTGCATGATATTAGAATAAACACAAAACAATGTACATAAAATTGCTGAAAATATGATACCGATCATTTATGTTTGTATTAAAAAAATTAAAATATACACATACATAGGAATACGAAATCCTACACATTTTCCATTCAAAAAATCGAACACACAAACCATCTTATGTTCCCTTCGCCCTCCCATACCTATGTTCCCTCCGCCCCCATACCTATGTTCTCCCCTGTTATTTTTCTTTTCGCGTTACGACGAAGAACAACCACCCTGGTTCGCCCCTTCTTCGTAACCACATGTTCATGTGGTTTTTATTGTGGTCATACCATATTTATTGTTTTTTTCCTACTTATGTGGTTAACTAACTTGCTGTATTTAATGTTTTAACCAACTTGTTCTATTATTGTTTCAGGAATCTCATTCTCATTCTCCCCTTTCATTTGCTACCTGATTTACCATGTCTACTGTTATGTTCGTTTTTTTGACTTTATCATTCACTACATTATTCTCTTTTGTCGTTACCTGTGATTTTTCTTACTCTTATGTGTTTCCTATCCTACTCTTTTTTTTGTTTTAATGTACCCTTTACATGTTTTTTTAGCTTGGAGTTGGTGGGTTTTTTTTCTCTCCTCTCCTTTTCTATTTTCGATCCAACCCTTTCTTTGTTTCAAACTTCTTCTTTTATGTTGATTTTTTAGCCTGGGGTTGATGTTCCTTCTCCTCTCATCTTTTTTGCTTTTTCCTATATTTTTTCTTACTTGTTTTTATGTTCTAGCTAGCCTACCTTTTTTTTAAAGTTCCTTTTTAGGCTTCTTTTTTAAACATGAGTTACTATTTTCTTTTTCTCTTTTTTTGCTGTCACGGGTTATTTTTCTTACCCGTTATTTTTCTTATCCTTTTTGTATTTACTTGTGATTTTTCTTACCCTTGTTTGTTTCCTATCCTACCCTTTATTTGTTTTTTTAGCTTGGAGTTGCTATTTTTTCTTTCTCTCATCCTCTTTTTAATTTTCCTGATAATTTTCTTACCTCTTTCTGTTTTCGATCCAACCATTTCTTTGTTTTAAAGCCCCTTGTTTAAAAGTCCATTTGTTATGTTGTCCCTTTTAAAGTCCATTTATGTTGTTTCTTACCCTTTTTTATGTTCTATCCTACCATTTTTTGTTTTAAAGTTCATTTTTGAGGTTTCTTTTTTAGTCATGAGTTGTTTTTTTGCAAGTCATGAGTTGTTTTCTTTTCTCTTACCCGTTTTGTAGTCATATAATTTTACTTACCCGTTTGGGTTATCTACCACACCATCGGTTAGTTTTAGAGTCTACATACCCTTTAAAGTAATCACTTAGACATCCGCAGTGCACCAAAGAAAATATTTGAGGATCACACAACCCAACAATCCCCCCCCCCCCCCCCCCCCCCCCCCGGAATATTCCATTCTAGGAGAAGGTGGCTTGAACCCGCCACTTGCTCGATACCAAATGATAAGAGATTGAGCTTAAATTAATCCGTACTATGCATATTGATAAGAGAGCATTATATACATGCATAGTTCACATATATGAAGGGGGAGAAATCATATCGAAATGGGGAGAATTTAATTTAATCTCAAGCATTAAGATATATGTTTGCCAACATCAAAATGTGGGAAATTGTTGGATTTTAGGCCTTAATCTATGTCAATTTTGATGATTAATCAAACTAATCTTAATCAATCGACCTAGTCAATCAAAGTGAACAAATATGATTACATGTATTGCATATATACTTGTATGTGTGAAAATCATCTTAATAGGTTGATCAAGATTATCAAAAAAGGAAACATTGGGACAAAAAGACTAGACTATAACAAAGTTTTCGAACTAAGAATTGTAATTTTCCATTAATTGAATTCATAACATCAAATGTAAACTCGAGCACTAAGATTCTATCCACGTCCAGTTTGGATCACCAAAACCCTAACAACCGACTGAATTGATCATCTCAGTAGTCGTTAGAATCTTTACTGAAATTTTCCACTTGGATGACTGATTGACTATCGGACTGCCGAATTCCCTTGGACAGGGTTTGGATATTACTCCAATGGTCATATTTGTCTTTTGTTCTAGGGGTCCTTTTGCCTTGTTCATTTCGAACGATTGGTTGTCTATTGGTCAACCATTGTATATTGACATTTGATGCGCAACGACTCTTTTCATGTGTCAATATAGTCGTTGGACTCAATTTGATTTCCAACTGTTGGCGCTAAAAGACAAACTCTTAACCCGGACGACCTGAAAGTCTTGTGACAAAGTCGATTAAATCAGTACTGTTATTTTGCATCGACCAACTGAACCCAATTCTGTCAATCAAAATCAAATCAGAGGAAATTCGACAAAAGTTACTAAATGTTGGTGATCGGTTATCTAACCTTTGTTTGGTCAACCGAAAGCTTAATTTTGACCAAGTCAACTCCTATTTTCAGACAACCATTCTTCAAATGATCGACCAATTTTGTGCAGATTTCTGCCTGAACTTAAATCACATCTCTCTTTTTTTGGTCCATATTTCACCAACTCTCTCAATTGGCTAGTAGAGCTTGAAGCCTTATAAATAGGAATTTATACATAAGTTTTATACACTAAGACACCTCTCTATACTCCTATCCTTTGTGTCCAAACATCAAACACTTTTAAGCTCTCATTTGCTACACTCAAAGCCTAATCTTCACCACTTGTGTATCAATTCTTATCATATACAACTGTGCTCAAGTCTAGAGTGTTAGTTAGTGATTCAAACTCCAAAAGAATTACCAAAGTTGTAAAACTTCGTGGAAGCTCCATCACAGGTTGTGAGGGACAAAATCAAGCAAGACGAGGTTGTTCGCAAGGCGCGTAGTGTAAAGGCATAGATCTCTGTCCGAAATGAAGATTGAATAGTGGAAAGTCAAGCGAGGCTAGAAAGAGAGGACTAGATCACAATGGTTGTAATTGAACCTCTATAAAAATCTTGTGTCGATTTTTGTAGTTTGCTTGCTCTCTCCCCCATTTAGTTTTAATTCCACGTTTAGTAGAACATTTAGCTTGTTATTAGAGGGTTATTGATCCTAACATTGATGACACAAACTTAATGAAGAGCGTCAATACTCCAACCAACAAAGGAATGAAGTCCAACCACGAATTCTAGCGGTATAGGTACATCAATGCAATCTGGAACAAAAAGACTCCACCAGTTCAACCAATTCCAGAACATCACGTTCTTCGGTGCCTATCAAGTGGACCAACTAAGATGCTGCTTTTGTCTATTCAGTTTTTGGGTGTAACTTTATTATACTTGTGTAGCTTGTCAACACTTGTGTACACTATAACATGTTTCTGCTTGTTGCCATGCCTCATTGTAGAGGTGTGTGTAGTTAAATTATGTACTCTGGGTATTTTGTATTGCATGTTTGGGTATTCTATCATTATTGATATGATATGATCAATGTTTCGTTGGTTTGTTTTTATCCCTGCTTGCTCAATATGTGTAATATACTTAAGTGAGACAGGTAATATATTGACAGGGAATGAGTACTTTATTGAGCATTAGAGCATAACTTACATTACCAAAGTGACCCAGAATCGTTGGTTAACAAACAAAGTACCCAGCCAACCTGAATTAGTTACCTAACCGCCTAGAACATTGGATTCTACTACCATACACGGATTTTAAAAAAGGGTAATGAAATTTGAACGATTTGGGGTACATCCGGGTTGGGAAGTAGGTGATCTTGTCAAAGGTCAAGTATTTTTTCAAGCCGAAAAAATGTTTGTGTGGTAAAGGTTGAACCTTTCATATGTGGCATAACCTCCTTTTAAATTTGTGACGATGATGGTTTTGGAGGAAGAAGAGAAAGTAGTGTATATTATTGTATTTGATTGTTTTATTACATGAGTATTTATACATATATTTGTAGCTGTTTGACTTTATTTATTGTCTAACTGGGGGACTTCAATCGTTCATCTTGGGCATGTCATTCGGGTGCTTTGGTAAACTTCTATCTTAAATTGTCTTCAACGGTCTTTTTCTTTTAACACGCTCCCTCAAGTTGGGTCTGGAAATGGTTGATAGATCATAACTTGAGAAGTATGTTGGAGAAGGTCTTGCGATCTAAAGCTTTGATGAAGATATCAGTCAGCTGATCTTTGCTTGGAACGTAGGGGACTTCTATTTGCTTTGATTGTATCTTTTCTCGAATAAAGTGACAATTGACTTCAATGTGTTTAGTCCTTTCATGAAAGACTGGGTTCATGGAGATGTGTCGTGCTGCATTATTATCACAAAACATCTTCATGCGGTTCTGAGTTGTGATCTTCATATCTTTAAGTAGTTGATTTAACAAAATTAGTTCGCTAGTAGTTGATGCCATTGCACGATATTCTGTTTCTGCACTAGATCTGGCGACAACATTTTGCTTTTTGCTTCACCAAGTTACCAAGTTGTCTCCCACGAAAGTGCAGAACCCAGAGGTAGATCTTCGATCATGACTTCCAGCCCAGTCTGCATCAGAATATCCAATTATCGAGTTAGAGTTGTTAGGTTTCATCCAGAGACCTTGTCCGGGTGTCCCTTTAAGATAACATGGGATTCATTTTACCAAATCTAAGTGGTGTGTGTGAGGATCATGCATGAATTAACTTATTAAACTGACATCGTATGTAATGTCTGGTCGGGTAACAATAAGATAAATAAGTTTCCCTACTAATCTCTGAAATTGCCCAATATTAGAAAGAGGGGTTCCATCTGTTGGTCCTAGTTTTTTGTTGGTTTCTATAGGAGTAGTTGAGGGTTTTGATCCTATTTTTCCGGTTTCTTTAAGTAGGTCAAGGGTGTATTTTCGTTGGGAGGGAAATAACCCTTTCTTGGAGTATGCAATTTCTATTCCTAAGAAGTATTTTAAGTATCCTAGGTCTTTTATGTCAAACTTTGATTTCAGATATTCTTTAACTAATGTTATTTGGTGATTATTATTTCTAGTTATGATAATGTCATCAACATAGATAAGTACAATGGTAGTAGTGTTATGACTATGTTTTGTAAACATGGATGCATCAGCAGAGCTTTTAATAAATCCATAATTAATGAGAGAGAAGCTAAGTTTTGCGTACCAGGCACGAGGTGATTGTTTTAGTCCATATATAGACTTGTGAAGCTTGCATACCTGGTTCGGACAAGTGGTGTAGCCAGGTGGTGGAATCATGTAATCTTCTTCTTCTAGATTTCCCTGTAAGAATGCATTTTTGACATCCATTTGAAACAAATTCCATCCTTGATTTACAGCGATGGAGAGAAGAGCACAGACAGTGTTCATTTTGACTACAGGGGCAAAAGTTTCTAAGTAATCAAGACCATAGGTCTGAGTGTAACCTTTGGCCACTAGTCTAGCCTTATATCTTTCTATTTTCCCATCGCTATGATATTTAATCTTGTAGATCCATCTACATCCAATAGGCTTGGTACCTGGTTGAAGAGGAACTAGGGTCCAGGTGTGGGTTTTTTCCAGGGCTCGTAATTCATCATTCATGGCTTTGACCAAATTCTGGTTGTTTATAGCCTCATGGTAATGTGTTGGTTCTTTATTTGTGTCTATTGTTCCTAGGAAGGCTTGATGTTTTTTGTGAGATTTGTCGGTATGATAGAAAGTTTTGGATAGGGTATGTGGTGTGTGAGAGATAATAATCATTGAATCTAATAGGAGGGTGAGATGGACGCGTAGATCTTCTTGGAGGTTGTTCTCCCCTTGGATTTTCTCTTCCTTCATCTCTCCTTTCGTCTTCGCTTTCTCCTCCATCGCTTTCATTTCCTCCTTCATTTTCGTTTCCTCCTCCTTCTGGGATTGCTGGTGGTGTTGTGGGTAGAAGGTTATTGTAGGTGATGTGAGGTACTGGGATGACGGAAGCATTTTCAGGACTGGGATTTTTGAAGAAGGGGACTTCTTCGAAGAAGGTAACATCTCTTGAGACATAGGTTTTTTATTTTCTGGGTCATAGCATTTGTAACTTTTTCCCCTTAAGGAATACCCCAAGAAAATACACTTGATGGAGTTGTAATCAACTTTATCTTCCCGTTTTTTGTGGACAAAACAGGTACAACCAAAAATTCTAAAATGGTCGATATTAATTTCTTTATTATACAAGATTTCTAATGGTTTTCTATTGTTTGTAGTGGGACTAGGAAGTCAGTTGATAATATAAGTAGCAGTGAGAATTGCATCGGACCAAAAAGATTTAGGAACATTGTTTTGAAAAAGGAGGGAGCGAGTGACATTTAATAGATGCCGGTTTTTTCTTTCTGAAATCCCATTTTGTTGCGGTGTATTAACGCATGAGGTTTGGTGAAAGATACCTTTTTGTTGTAAAAGATTTTGAAATAGGTTGCTCATATATTCAGAGCCGATATCAGATCTAAAAAATCGAATTTTTGCGTCAAACATGTTTTCAATAAAACGGAGGAATTCGCAAAAAACAGAGTAAGCATCAGATTTGTTTTTCAACAGATAAACCCAGGTTGCTCGTGAAAAATCGTCAATAAAACTGATAAAATACCGAAAACCGTTGTAAGATTCAACAGGAGCTGGTCCCCAAATATCAGAATGTATTAGTTCGAAAGGCATATGAGTTTTGGTGCTAGAATTTTGAAAAGGTAAGCGAGTTTGTTTAGCAAAACGACATACATCACATAATAATTCATTTCTATAGGAAGGAAAAAAATATCTTAATATACTTGATGATGGTGGCCCATCCTTTTGTGCCAGAGAATATGGTTGTTTAGAGTATGGGTATGAAGTGCTTTTTCGTCTGTTTCTAGAACATAAAGACTGTTCGTGAGGATGCCCTTACCAATCATCCTTCCTGAGATACGATCCTGAAAAACAACATCATTAGGAGCAAATATAACATTACAATTGAGATTTCTGGTGATTTTGGCTACAGATATAAGATTGGTATCTAGGTTAGGTACATAGAAAACATCATTAAGGGTGTTGTTAAGTAAGTTGATCTTCCCGATTCCTTTAATTGGTATTTTGTTTCCATTTTCTACTGTTACAAATTTATTTACTAAACTTAGATTTTTAATATTACTAAGTATTGTTGGATCTCCAGTCATGTGGTCGGTAGCTTGTATCGATTATCCAAGATTTGTTATTGAATTTAGTTGTTAACCCAGAGAAAACAGTAAAATCAGAAATATTTAATTTACCTGAGGAATTACCAATTGCATGGGGGTTGTTTTGCAAAAGATCGTTAAGCTGGCCCACCAGACTTTTTAAATGAAGTGGGTTAATGGTAGAATCCGGATTTCCATTACCGGATCCGAATGGGCTGGATCCGACCGAAGTTATATCCGAACGGGTAGGGTTGGAAAATCCGACAAGCTGCTGAGTATAAAAGGCGAAGTTATCCCCATATCCGGTAGGGTTTTGTGTTTTTTTTTGTGTCGGTTGCTATTCCGGAGCAGACGGGTGTTGCAGTCGCCGCCTCCGAGCAGGCTGGTGTTGCCACCGGTGACTCCTTCCACCACGTTTGCTTTTGTGTTTTTCTCGTTTCTTTGTGGTCTAAGATAGGGAAAAAGGAACCAACACTGATTTCTGTTGTGTCCTTGCTTTTTGCAGTTGTCGCAGTGTTCGGTGTTTTTGTTTCCGAACCTTTTTTTTACTCCTCCCTGAGCTTGGTTCCGACCGGCGATGAAGGCTTGGTTGTCCGCGTTGTTTTTCTGATTTTTCATTGTGTTTCTCCGCGTTTCTTCCCTCTGAATGAGACTCGTGATGTGTGGGAGACTGGGGAGATCCGGTGCCATGAGTATTTGAGACTGAATAGTCTCGTAGCTTGGATCTAGACCCACCAGAAACTGGTAGATTTGATTTTGTTTTTGCCGGGTTTGGATGATTTTTGGGTCTGTGGTGGGTGGTTCGTATATTCTGAGCTCATCACACCGTCTTCTGAGGGTACCGAGATACTCTGTGATTGAAGTCACGTGTTGTTGTGTTTGTGCGATTTCTTGCTTGATCTTGAAGATGTGCGCGAAATTTTCTGCCTTTCCGTAGTGATCTCGAACAGAGTCCCACAGATCTTTTGCGTTGTCTTTATATATGAAGATTTCGGCGATGTTTGCATGCATGGAGGCAATGAGCCACGACATCACCTGGTGATCCGTGGTTTGCCACTCCTCTTGAATTTTCTCATTCGCGTCTTCTTCTGGTTTTGGGATTTTCCCGGTGATGTGGCCAAGCTTCCCCCTGCCGCTGAGGGATAGCGTGACCGCGCGAGACCAGGACAAGTAGTTGGTCTCGTTTAGAGGTGTTGTGACGAGGCGATGAGGATTCATCACTTCGGTTTGATTTCCGTTGTCGTCCGACATTTTGTTTTTGTTCTCTTCCTCCTTGGGTTAGGATGTGGGTGTGTGGTGACCTTCAACCCTCTTGGATGAGGTGAGGCCTATGATGAGATTTGGGAAGATCTGAGGCGTATGGATCAGTGCTCTGATACCATGTTAAATTTGTGACGATGATGGTTTGGGAGGAAGAAGAGAAAGTAGTGTATATTATTGTATTTGATTGTTTTATTACATGAGTATTTATACAGATATTTGTAGCCATTTGGCTTTATTTATTGTCTAACTGGGAGACTTCAATCGTTCGTCTTGGGTATGTCATTCGGGTGCTTTGGTAAACTTCTATCTTAAATTGTCTTCAACGGTCTTTTTCTTTTAACACCTCCCCTAGACCATGCAGATCTGGCATCCATGCCACCCACGTGTTGAATTCCGCATGACATTACTAGAAAAACAGGCTACACCGACGGATTTGTATCCGTCAGTATCGGTCAATGTTCACCAACGGATATGTCTTACCGCCGGTGCCAATCTACACTGATGGACACGAAAACAAACACCGGTGGATATAGTCCGTCTCTGCATATTTTTGTAGTATTCGTCGATCAATTAGGCTACACCGACGGATATTAGTCGTCCACCCACCGACAGATAGGTATTGTTGGTGTTTCCCTGTATCGTAGTAGTGTGGAAAAATGGGTGGGCGTCTCGGGATCCATTGTCTATACTTTCTTAAAATTAAGCTTTGTACCCTCACACTTTTTATCGATTTATTCGAAGGTCTTCATTGATTTTTGCTATTTCAAGGTTACAATTTTAGCAAAGATGTTAATTGCAATTTGGTGTTAGAAGAGTAGTGGTAATCAAGCTCCATTTCTTAGCTCACATACTAACCCCACTAGTAGAGGCATGTCCCATTAGATACAAACATGTCTCATCAAACTCCACCATCTCCACTCATTCTTCCTCCACTACATGCAAACTCTCTTCACTTATTCTCTCTCCTCCACCTTATGCAAATATTGATGTATCAAGATGTCCATGCATGATGCAAAGATATATTAGAGAATGAAACCCACCCCAAAATATGGTCAAATATATCACATCAAACATGATATATCTGACACATATCTTCACTCAAACAGTACATATATCAAACACCAACACATTCAAACATCTTCTCATTTAAATATATCACAAGATATATCTGGCCCATTTGCATATGCATTGTTTGGGTGGAGATATATGTCATATATATCACGTCCAGTGTGATATATTTGACTTCATTTTGGGTGAGTTCCATTTTGTGATATATGTGATCATATCTTTGGGAGAAAATGAAAAATATGGGTCAAATATATCCCACTAAACGTGATACATTACTGTTTGGATGAAAATTCACATGATCTCTTAAGAGGAAACGGAATATAAAGTCAGATATATCACACTGTGCGTGATATATCATTGTTTGAGTGGAGATAAGAGTCAGATATATCACGTCTTGGGTGATATATCAGACCATATTTTGGGTGAGTTTTATCTTGGGATATATCTAACTCATATCTTTTCTTCTACGTGGACATGATACATCAATATTTGCAAGTGGTGGAGGATGAGAGAAAATAAGCGGAAAGAGTTTACACATGGTGGAGGAGAAAAATGAGTGAAGAGTTGAGATAGATGATAAAAAAATATGAATGCAAATAGTTTTTTGTGTTGTGTCGGTCAAGAATGAAAAGAAAGAATTAGCGGAGACATAGACGTTGGAGTGCAACCTATTTTTGGAGCCCATTTTTGAGCCCCACTAGAATTATCGGTGTCATATTTGAATTGATGGGATGATGTTGAAGAGGTTTACCGGCCATCTCCTACTTGGAAGGTCATGAAGCTATGTCGAGGTGATGATTGGCATGGTCTTAATATGTTAATTAAAGGCATATTATCAGAATATGACATTGTAGTCTTCAGCGGATCTAACTTGTTATCTATTTTGCCAAAGGTTTTGGTTGAAAGAGAAACACAAAGCGGAAATATACTAAAAGTGAACAATTTGATTTAAATAGGTGAGCTATTTTAACTCGAATTTAGTCCCAAAAAAATCAAATTCTTATTTTGCATGTAAATGAACAACAATACGCTCCTTCTTGTCATTGCGTAACGATGAGTAAAGAGTTCTTAATTTTTGTGCTCGGAGACATCTACATGGTCATTAATTATCTTTAATTAGACCAAAATAGAACTAGAATATATAAAAGGAGTTTTAAAATGACAAAATGAAGTATTAGTAATTTGTAATGAGATCAGATGTCAATCTAAACTTGCGTACTTCGTGAAAGTGTGTAGTAAAAATACAATTGGTTCCATTCCGACATATCAAGTGACGTCCCGTCCCTGAACTCGAATCGAGGCCGGATCCCGGTCCGTCACCCATGTGCTCACTGACCCACAACACCCACCTATTGGCACAAAACTTAAGTTGGTAAATATTATGGTAGTAGACTCATGTCTTTATATCCAACTCCAACATTCTCATGTTAAGCAATGTGAGACTAAACTTGAGTGTTTTACGTATCACATATACATTTATCTTCTTTTAGACGTCTAAATAATATGTCAAACCATTTTTAGTTATATAATTACTATACATGTGACACGATTAGTCTTTTTTCAGTTGCATAATTGGTTCTAATTTAAGAAATATTTTATATTAAAGAACATCTAATTCAACTAACCAAGAACAGATCCACATGCAAAGGAGAAGAAGACTACGTACTATTTTTAAATAAGAAATCCTACATGGGAAGAAAACTAACCATGATTGTAAATGCTATAATAAATTCCGAGAACAAAAAAAAGATATTAAAAAAGACGATCTTTAATTTGTTTTCTTTTTCTTTTACATGTCCAATTGGTGCACCAGAAAGTGATTTTGAAGTTTGAAAACGACATTTTCCTAAATATTCTCAAACATTTTTGGCATTTCTTAGGGTTTGTAATTATAAGTATAATTTGTTTTTTCAATGGCTTGTTTTCTTTAAACATTAGAAAAATAGTTCAACATGAATCCAACTGAAACCGAAGTGATTAGTGAACTTATTAATTCCAACTACGTACATTTCTGACCTCAAGACTACATTTCACAACTACGTATGCTTAAGATTACAATATATTAATTTGAAAGAACAAGAAAAACCATTTGTTGAAACTATCAAACTAATTAAAAGCCGTAGAACGTATAAAACATTATATCAACTAAAAAACCACTAAGAAGCAATTAATTATCGAGTCATGACTAAGCTTCCAAGAAACTTGCTTTCCTTAGAAGGCACATAAATTATTATTTTTTAATTTACTGTGACCTTAAATTGATGCGGCACAATTAGTTCATGGAAATAATCTTTAAACAACTTATCAAGAAGTTGTTGGTTAGTGGTAACACCGACCACTATGAAATTCTGAAGAGTTCGACTTACTATGGAATGTGGTTACAAATTTTGAAATTATGTTTTTGAAGAGTGAGTTTTTTAAGAGTTACAAAATTTTGAAGAGTAATTTTATTAATTACCATGTAATGACCAAAGAACTAATCGTGTCACGTGTAATGTGGTTATCAAAGAACAAAGCACTTTGAAATTTACAAATTTTGAAGAGTGGTAACACCTTCGGCTTTGTAGATTTTGAATGGTTTAACCGTCTTACCATTGCGGTGCGGTTTTTGTAATTTAATTTTTTTGGGGAATTTAGAATGTGACTTTTTAGGAAGTAGTAGTAAGGAAGATAAAATATTACTCAGGGATGTACTGATGGAATGTTCTAACGTGGCTAGCTAATAAGTAACTTAGTTCAGGAGAGCAATTTTCGGTCCAGACTGAAACCAACCGGTCCAGGTTTCGATCCGGACCTCGGGATAGATTTGAGTCCGGTCCGATCCAAACTCGATCCAAAACTCAAAAACCCCCCCACAAAAATTTGGTCCGGTCTGAGTTTTTGGACCGGACCAGACCGATCGGTCAGGGTTCGGTCCGGACCGAATCTGACCGGTCCGGTCTTCGGTCGGAACGGAACCGAAGCTCAGCCCTAACCTAGTTTGTCTATTTCAGTATTAATTTCCTCCGTGAGAGATGATATTGAGGTCCTATTTATTGATAATTTGGAATTTAGAATATAGAATATCCAAAGGCACCGTAGATATATAATTTTTGACGGGGAGCTCTTATATGATTATCCTAGTTCTTCTCATGGCATGGCCATCAAAAGCAACCAAAATAATAAAAAAAATCAAATATCTGATCCCAAAAAAGCAGTTCAGGTCTTCTAGATTTAACCCTAATTCCCATACTCCAAAGCCAAGAAAGAACGCAGACACCACACCAACATGGGCAAATCTGCACTCCAAAGTTAATAGCAACATCACATCTACCTTGGGTTCTCAACCCACATTGGAAAGGTCATTTCCGTCATTTTGCACTTGTCCATCCTCTATAGTCTATACTTCAGACACTGACCTCTCTGTCCACACCCTCACCACAAAAGACAGCAAGAATCAAAACTTGTTTTATCAGAGAAAAACGTTGATTATAAATAAAAAAACTGATTTTAAAATTCAAACGGAAGCGTCACTATTGTAGGA
This sequence comes from Triglochin maritima, assembly GCA_963682175.1. Classification (NCBI taxonomy): domain Eukaryota; kingdom Viridiplantae; phylum Streptophyta; class Magnoliopsida; order Alismatales; family Juncaginaceae; genus Triglochin; species Triglochin maritima. Next base: position 27,849,396 of record OY821789.1, read on the forward strand.
TCCCATGCCGTGAAGAACCTAAATTTCACAGCATTCAATTCAAGGATTAATTTCGTAAGTACCCTCCAAATAACTGAAAAAAATTAGTAACACCTTTTAATGTTTGATAATATGATAGATACATTTCCTAAAAATTAATATGTTAATTACAGTTACCATCCTTGAACTGTGGCCTAATATCACTAACTTCTTTAATTATTTTTTGTCACACTTACACTTCCTTGACTATCCGTTGATATCATACTGGACCACAGTTCATGAGTAGTAACTGTAATCAACCTAAAATAATGTCATACATACTTTTCAAATTTTTGACAAAATTTTCCAATTTCAACATTTTGGTAATAAATAATGGACAATACAATTTTTTTTATTTTTTTGCTTAGGGAACTTTTATAATCTATTTAATCGTCCCCATGCCAATCTCTTGCATTATATGACCCTAGGTGGCTCGACTACCTTTTAACAATCGGTCAATAAACAAACCAAAAATTGAACTTAAGTTGAGAGCTACTACACATTTGTGTTCCTCTGGATACAATTTGACCAAAGGGTACAATTGAAAGGGTACAATGTGAAGAAAATGTTTGTTGAACTTTAATTATTTACCAAAGCCCAAAGGGTACAATTGAAAGTTTACATTAGACATTATGAAATATCAAAAGGCACTATCCACATTTTGAGTTATTTGAAGGACTCTGATGAAACTCTCTCTAAAAATCAAAACCTGATTTATACGGAAACAAATAATTAGATTAAGAAGTGTATATTTTAGACAGGAATTTCCTGTGCTTTGTCTGATGCCATCCTCACTTTCCACACTTATACTGCTGCCAAATTGGCTTCTCTTTGACAGTTCTCATAACTCTAGAGAGAGAAAAGAGAAAGTTAGAGAGAGAAAGAGAGAGAGAGATTAGATTTGGAAGATGGGTTGAGAAGGAGAAGAACAGAGCAGCTGCAAGAGGGTTTTCATCAACACCAACTGCTTCCTCTGGTACTCAATATTTGGTCTTTCCTACTCTCTTTATTATCAAAAATCCGCGTTTTGATGCTTACCCTTTCGAAAAATCCAATCTTTTGGCGTTTGGAACCATCTCCAGATCGATTCTGTGGAGGGTTGGATCTTTGGTTGCTCTGGGTTTTCTGTTCTTGGTAAAAAGATTCCAACTTTGGTGTTGGAGTTTGGTTTTGAGAGTGACCCAGTTCGGGAAAAGGTCTTTTAACCGAGTTTCTGTTGGATCCCGAGTTAGTTTTGAGGAATTTTTTCTTGGTTTGGTGTTTTGGGTGTTGGTTTTTGAGGCTCTGCTTTTATTCATGGGTGTGGTAATAAAGCTTTTGTTTGCAGCTTCAAAATTTTGTTTCTGTTATGCTTCAGTTTGTATTTTTCTCTCATGATTTTCTTTCCCTTTTTAGGTTAAATTGGGATTTTAAAAATCTCTGCAGGTGGTTTTTTCTAAGTTGAGTAACCAACCTTCTCACCTATTTTTCCTGGTAAGTGCCTCAAAGATCTGGGTTTTCTTGTGTTTTTTGCATTTTTTTTTTGGAAACTGGATCTGTGTTCTGCCTTGTTTTCTTATGTTTCTTTGATGTTTTTATGGATCAGGTGATTTGGTACTTTCATCTTTTTAGTTTCTTAGGATTTGGTGTTCAATTTTTTGTTCTACAATCATAAGGTAAGTTTGTTTCATTAATTTTCTTCTCATTTTGTTTTTTTCGGATGGATCAATCCAATAAGTTCCAGTGCCCATGTGCATCTGTTTTTTTTCTTAATTAACAACTCATGTTTGTTGTACTTTTTTCAGGTTTGTATATAGGTGATTTCTCTTGATATTTCTTTTTTCTGCTGAAAGTGATACTGAAGTTTCTGTCAAAGAAATTTAGAACCCTGAAAAATCTGAACGAGTATATGCTCGCTCATTGTAATGGCGACTCTAACGCATGCCGAATCGCGGCGGATGTACTCGTGGTGGTGGGACAGCCATATCAGCCCGAAGAATTCAAAGTGGCTTCAGGAAAATCTTACAGGTGAATACAATCTTTGATTCTTTTTCACTTTATCGCATCCTGTTTTGGAATGAAATATTTGTCTTGTTTTTGTTGAATTGAAGATAATCAACCTTTTTCTTGTATGTAACTGTACATTTGTCGGTTATCATGTTTCGAATCAGTCGGCACAAAATCTTCATGTTGAAATTTAATATCATCATAGTGGTCCAACGGTTCTTATTTCATGGTCAGTTACTGATTTGTTAAATATCGTTCTGAAGACTTATATATGATAAATATGAGTTATTTGTAAGTGTAACCTATGATCAGTTGATTCTCTTTTATCAGATACTTATTATTATTTATGATTTCAGTTTGAAAGTTCTTCTATGCTAATCAAGGTTTTATATCATTCCATCTAAATTCTCAACCTTGTCAGTTATAAGTTACTAATATGTTTTACTTACCAGATATGGATCTCAAGGTCAAATCGATGATCAAAGTCATAGAAGAAGATGCAGATTCCTTTGCTAGGAGGGCTGAAATGTATTATAAGAAGCGACCAGAACTCATGAAGCTTGTCGAGGAGTTTTACAGGGCATACCGTGCCTTAGCAGAAAGATACGACCATGCAACAGGAGCCCTTCGGCAAGCACATAAAACAATGTCCGAAGTATTCCCCAACCAAATGCCATTTGGACCTGCGGACGAGTCACCATCTGGGTCTTCGTTCAACGATGGTGATCCTCATACTCCTGAAGGGCTTTTCGATGATGATCCGTCAGGAGATGGGTCGGGTCCTAGGTCTATTAGAAGGAATGGAGCATTTTCATATGACAGTGACTCGACAGGGAAAAAAGGCTTGAAGCAATTGAATGAAATTTTCGGGAAGTTCACTGAGAATGGGGTGAGGAAGGAGCTGGATTTTGAGGAACATTCGAATGAGTCCAAACACAATTTGAGTAATGGTTCAAAAGCACAGCAGAAAGGTAGTGAAGATGAGGAGTTTCTCGAGAAGGTGAAAAATTTGCAAGAAGTGGTTTCTCAGCTGTCTGCGGAAAACCAAAATCTCAAGTTACAACTTGAGGCCGAGGCCAAAAGTGAAACTGAAAATAAAAGTGAGATTCAACGGTTACGTGAGGCTCGTTCTAAATTAGAATCAGAGAAAGAAGAAGCGCTACTTAAATTCCAGGAATCCTTGAGAAGGATGGCCGAGTTGGAGACTGAAATCGAGATGTTCGAAAACCGAAGTGCTGAGATGCTAGAGAAAATTTCAAGATTAGATGGTGCCGAAGAAAAACGTTTAATGTTGGAGAAAGAGAACGAAGCTTTGCTTTCAGACACGACAGCATTGAAACAGAAAAATGATGAACAGAAGGACGAACTTTTGCTTAAGCAGGAAGAGTTGGAGAAGCTTAAATTTGCCGTCCAAGACGAACACTTGCGGTGCGTACATGCGGAAGCAGCGCTTGAGTCGTTGGAGAATTTGCAGGCCCAATCCGTGGAAGCTCTGAGAGTTTCAACGCTACAAATTCAAAGTGGAGTTCAGCTACTGAAGGAAACGGAACTGAAAAAGCAAGCGCTCGAAGAAAAACTTGAAAGAGTGAAGGAGGAAGTCCAATACTTAAACAATCAAAACACATCATCTCACCTAACAATCCAAACCCTGGAAGATGAGATCTCACACTTGAAAGAAGCACAAGTGAAACTCGAAGATGAGATTAAGAACTATATGGAAGTGAAAAGTGCTCTTGAGGAAGAGCGCAGCAGTATAAAAGAAGAATTAAATGTTTTGAAGCATACACACAAAGGAATAATTGACCAAATAGAAGCGGTTGGTCTGAATGAAGAGTCATTTCAAGCGTCGGTGAAAGAACTTCAAGAGGATAACCTTAAGATGAAAGAGAGCTGTAAGAAAACGGACGAAGAGAAGGCACTTCTTTTGGAGAAGTTGGAAGAGATGCAGAAAATTTCAGAGAAGAACTTGCTTTTGGAGAATTCTCTTTCGGATGCTAATTACGAGCTAGAAAGGTTGAAAACAAAGATAAAAGTGCTAGAAGAATCACGCGACATGCTTGAGGAGAAGACTTTGACTCTCGAGTTAGAAAGGGACAAACTCGTCTCCAAGTTGGAAAGACTTACTGAAGACATTGAAAAGCTGTCAGGGAAGAACATCCTTCTAGAGAACTCTGTGTCTGATACCCTCGTTGAAGTTGAAGGGTTGAAAGGAAAATTGAAGAGCTTAGAAGAAACTTGTCGATCGCTTGAGGACGACAAGTCCAACTTGCAATCCGAGAAGGACTTGTTACTTTCTCAGGTATCATCTTGAGCAAATGTGATATTATGATTTTTATTCATTAAAAGTACATTAGTTTCCGTTTCCTGAAAATTAAATTATTCTTCAGGCTTGTTATAACTTATATCTCTGTCGGTATGTCCTAATCATCATGTTATTCAATTTTAACAATTAAATTGCTAAAGAAATCCTTAATACCATCAATTCACATGGAAATTAAAATGTATCTGAAATCTTCCCAAGCACTATCTCTTGTGTCAATGTTTCTCAGTATTTTGCACGATCAAATTATATTCAGAATTTAAGACATTTCCACTGTTTTTTTATATAAAAAAAGGATATCCTGATTTTACAAGGTCTTGTTCGAAGAAATTCTCAAGAGATACACTGTAAATGCTTGAATTGTTTCGTCACAGAGGCAACTATTCTACTTTATACCAAAAATAAAAATTTGATATTTATATCTGAATTTGCGGTTAGGAGATTATTTCACTAACATCAATTTTTGTGGTATTTGAAACTTGAAATACTACTGGTAATCTACAGGGTTCTTTTTTGTTGCTATAAGTTATAGACAATACAAAATCCGAAACTCCTCAAAAGTGAAGTTTTTTTCTGCAAGAAAATCTCAATAACTGTTTAAATATTTTCTTATAAAAATGTCTAAATTTTTGGCATAAATTTGTTTTAGTTGTTATACACCAGTTTGTCTCTCATGATTTTCTTTTCAATGGGAACTTAACTTTTGAAAATTCCAGGTGGAGCTGATGGGGCGTGATATGACAGATCTCGGTGGTGAATTTACAGAATTACAAGGCAAGCATTCGTGTCTCGAGAAACAAAAAGAGTTGAAAGATGTTCAGTTAGCTGAGCTTGAGGATCTATTCAATCTCAAAAAGAAAAACTATGAAGAGTGGATTGCTTCTAGCAATGCTAAGGTAGCCAGTTTGGAAGCCTGTATCCATGCAATACGTGAACATGGCCAGTGGAAGGAGGAAAAATTTAAAGACGAACAACTGAAACATTTTGCTGCTCAGACTCAAATTTTCATTCTCGAGAGATGCATTCTCGATTTAAAAGACCGGAACGTAAGTCTTCTGAAGGAGTTGCAGAAGATGGAGCAATGTATTCTTGAAAATCGCAAGAGGGAACGGGCATTGTTGGATCAGGTCGGAAGGCTACGGAAAGGGGTGCAATCGGTTTGGTCGAGTTTGAACAACGATGAGATTGCCAAGTTATCAGACGGGTCCGAAGAATGGGCATTACCATTTATACTGGACAAAATAAAAACAATGCAGAACTCGGTCCGCGACGTCGAGGACGAAAGGCAAGGTTTGCTATACGAGAAATCAGTTTACGTCACTCTTCTACAGCAGCTTGGTTACCAAATGTCGGACTTGAGAACCGAGAAGAATTCTCTTCAAAAAGACCACAAGTCGAAAATCGACGAGTTATTACTTGTGCAGGCCGAGAAAGTTGATCTTCTTGAGTCGACCGTGCAGTTGAAGAACGAACTGGAGACTGGCCAGAAGAGGAAAGCAACACTGGATGCGGAAATCAAGAGTCTTAGTAGACAGTTTTTGGATTTAAAAGCAGCTCAGCTGACCTTAAAAGATGAAAATACTAAGTTGCGTAAAGAAAAGGTGGTCGTGTCATGTCAACTATCGGATGCAAGAGAGGAAGTACGTGTGCTAGAAGAGGAATACACTGCCATCTTTCGTAAGGCCACACTTTTAGATTCACTTTTAGTAATCTATGAGAAGTTCGGTAGCGACAGAGTCAAGGACATAAAGAGCCTAAACAGCGACTTGATCTGCTCCCAAGAAATGAACGACAATCTTGAGAAAAACGTTGTTGAGCTAACCGAGAAGACACATGTCGCCGAAGCGGAAAATTCGCATCTCAAGGATGTGGAGTTGAAGATGGACGAGTGCAAACACCATTTAACAGTTCTGGCAGTAGATTTGAGCATTGCTAAAACTGTGACCGGCGAGTTGATTTCTCGAATCGAAACTGTTAATCGGCTACTTGACAATAGAAGTCATTTGTTGATCATGAAAGAAATGGAACTCTCAGAAGCCACCCTGAAGCTCAAAGTTGTACAAGCCGAAAATGCGGTGTTACAAGCCGATCTTGAGGATATTAAGTTGGAACTCAATGAGGTAAAGATTGCAAGAGATGGGTTACAGGAAAAGATAACTGCATTTGTAGAGAGCCTGTCAGTTAAGGAGAAGGAAATTGCATTGACTCTCGAAGCAAAAGAAACGTTGGGAAAAGAACTCCGCAGACTGGATGAAGAAAATGCTGATCTCAGGGTGAAGGGAGAGGAATCAAGATCAACATTGCTGAATGAGATCGATCGTTCCGAGGGCGAGGTGGCTTTGCTTCGGGATGAACTTCAAGTTTTTAATGTTCAAGCAGCCATGTTCGAGGAGAAAGTTTTGGAGCTTATGGGAACATCTGAGAGACTCAAGACAGTCAATCTTGTCGAACGAGAATCTTTTAATAAGGAACTTGTCTCGCGACACACTCACATTGAGGAGTTGAAAGGCAAAATTCAAGGCATGGAGTTAATAAATAAGGAAATGAAAGCCGAGTTGGATGAGTACATGTCTTTGATGTTGCCCTTAGGGAAGGGAATATCTTCTCTTGAAAGCTTAATCCTTTTGTCGAGAAAGCGGAGTACACCAAATCATCACGAGCCTAAGGTATTTTTTCACTTTTTTCTTATGACTTTCATGCTTGTATTTTTGTTTGTGTTGGTCAAGTCAATGCAAATTTCAACTTTCGATTCAATTTGTTATGCGCTTTCTAGAATGATGTGGATATCGCGAATCATGGAGGCAATGTAGAGCAAGACAGTGATATGAAACATGAAGTGTCGCAAGGCATTCTGGAGTTGCAGAAATTGCTAGCTAAGGTTGAAGCACTTCGAGAAGTTCTAGTCGAGTCTGGAAGTCCTCCAGCAGTAGACTACGGGGACAGTTCGGTTCAAAGTGTAATGACGTCTTTGGATGGAGCAAGCACTCGGTACGGGAAGAACCCGGATGTACCAACGAACGAGTCGAAGAGATCTAGCGGTGCAGAGCTGAAAGACATCCAACTAGATCATGTTACAAGCGCTTCGAAGTACGATTTCGATGAGATCTACGACAACGATGATGTAGACAACAACTCCGGAATGCAGGACCAAATGCTTGAGTTATGGGAAACCACCGAGAGGCAAAGCAGTCCGATCACTTCGGAGAGCTGTACCCGCCATCCGTCTTCCGAGATGGTAGAGGAAAAAGAGCTGAGCGTCGACAAACTAGAGGTACCGATGAAAGAACTGGATTTCAGTTGGAACAAGGATGTCGTCGAAAGGCTTTCCACGGATGCTGATAGACTGTCAGTTATTAAAGCAAGCGTGGAAGAGCTGAAAAACAAGATGGAGAAGTCCGAGGGGAGCAAGGCTCCGAAAAGTTTCGAGTATGACACCGTAAAGACGCAACTGCAGGAAGCCGAAGGAACCATTTTGCAGCTCATTGAAACAAACAAGAAACTGCTGAAGAAAGCTGATGACTATTCCACGTCGCCCGGGACTAGCACGCCCGACCTACAGGAGAAGAGGATTCTAAGGAAAAAACAGGTCTCTGAGCGCGCAAGAAGAGGGTCCGATAAGATCTGCAGGCTTGAGCTGGAACTGCAGAAATTACAGTACATTTTGCTAAAACTCGAGGAGGAATCCCAAAACACTAAAACGCGTGCAGCGGAGAGGAGTACACGCATTCTGCTGAGCGATTATCTTTACGGCAGGAAAACAGGGAGGCGGAAGCGGAGGCATTTCTGCGGGTGTGTCCGGCCAAAATCTACTGATGATTACGACTGAATTTCGAGTTAAAACTGCACGCATTTTCTCTGTTTTACACCCAATAAGTCAGAATCAAGGAAGGTAATAGTTGGTTTTTCGCAGATCATGCGTGATCCAAACCTATCTATTAGATATCACAAGTTGCTTGTTGATTCTCTTAAATAATATATTGCTGTAGTTCAGAGAAATTGTATATGTCAAAGGCTATATCTAAATATTACTAGATTTTATGCGTTTAGTGAGTGGTAATAATTTGCATTTGTTGCTCATATTTTGTTATGGTGTTTTTTTTTAAAGTTTTATTATGGTAAGGTCGCTACGGGAGATTTAAAAAACCAACCCAAACTAAAACATATGGATTTCGAACTCCCTAATTTCTAATAGCTAATGTTGATGTTATCATGTGATTTCAAAATTGCAATTCGATTTTTTCGATAAAAATGTACATCTATATGATTAGGAAAAGAACTTCCCGGCTTCAGATTCAAGATAAATTACGCGTGGATCAAATTCCTTAATCCAATCACCATAATTAAAAAACCGAACTACAGATTTTTCTGATCTATGTGAAATTCTACCTTACTAAAGTGGCAAATAAAAAGATATACTTCTGACCTACAGGCGGCATTACATATGAACGGATATAGGATTTTTCTTCTTTATCTACTCTACTACATTTCTTTTTAGAACCCAAACATGTGATTGCATGTGTTAGGATTCAATCTTTGATTTTAAACATCTCAAAACTAAAAATCTCCTCATAGTTAGTCTCACTTGTACTCATATATTTTACTTGAATTTCGGATACCAATATGAATCAAATCTTTTACATATATGAAAAATGCATATCAATATGCTTATATATATATATATATATATATATATATATATATATATATATATATATATATATATAATTCATAATCGTGTACGACTTTACACACAATGAATGGGCTAGTAAATAAATTGTATATTGTAATTACTTATGAATATTATAATGTACATAATTTGACATAGATGTGGGTAATAGAGTTATAAAATTTAAGTGTTGCTTGGCCATAATTTTTTACTTTAAATATTAGCTAAGCAATATAACAAACTTCTGAATATAACATGGCATCCTGGTATTGTTATATAATTTAAACTTGAAATGGTAATATTTTACAATATCTTTATGTCGACGAAATTACACAATTTCCAAAATAAATTTGATGTGGCATAATGCGACTTTATTTTTTAAATTTTCAAGTGTCGTAAATTGGTTCGAAAAGTATACAATTTGTTTGTTTTAATGAAACAACAATAAAATTCAATAATAGCGCAACATAATGTGATTTCCCATTAGAAAATCACCCATGTGAAAAATTACTTATAGCTCAATTGTAGATCTGACAATTATGTCGTGTCGTATACTTTCGTGTCGTGTTTTTTCGTATGTACTAAATTCGTATACCAATACTTGATACACGAACACGACCAATCCAATTTCGTGTCAACACGACACGACACGGATGGACACAAAATTTTTATTTAATTATAATAAACAAGTATTGAATTCGTATTAAAATAAATTCACTTAATTACTACTGCTTGCTTGGTCCAGCTTCAAACTAAGAAGCACTAATGCCCAAGAATGCTTCTCCACTACTGCCTATGGCCAGCTTATATAGGCTGGAATGGATGGTAAAGGTTTTGTCGAGCCAACGTGGGACTAAAGTCCCACACTTGATTCCCGTTCATAGTGACACTATAAATATATAGAAGGCATATCTACAACAAACGTGGATTTGTTGGGTGGTAAGGTGCTTCCGTGTAGTGGCATGAAATTTCGTGTCGTGTTTTCGTGTCCCGTGTCAAATTGTCACGCCTACTCAATTGGTTAGTAAGCATTCGTGGATGCCATAACAACATAAAGTTACAAACTACTTTCTCCAAGTGCATCTTCAAAATTCTTTCAGCTAATTTTTATTTTCAACAATAAAAGATGTTCCAAAATATATTTGAATCATATCACGTGGATATAATTTTTGAACATGATTACATTGTACAAACGTTTTTGAACTAATAAAATTAATAATAAGAGTGGAAAATTATGATAAGGATTATGAAATCAAAACGAAAATCCAGCTATCGTTTCAAAAATTAAAAAGGTAACTCAAATATCATTTTCTACTTATCATGCTTATTTTAGGGAATAATGCATTACAATAACTAAACAATTTAAAGTTTGTTTTAACACGATAGGATAATTTCTAGGGTATTTTTATAATATATTCAAATTTCTCTGTTCTTTTTTCTCAACAATTCAAGAACTGCATTGTCAGGGTTTTGTCGGTTCTTACAATTATATTTTTCTTAATTAAAAATTAGTCGTTTCACCAACACCAATACACCATAGCAAATTGGTAATTAATTTAAAGAGAAAAAGAAATTAGAATAGGAAAAAAATTCAAAATAATATATTTTTTAATTTTTTTGCCAAAATAGACATCATTTAAAAGTATTTTTCATACTAAACCTGATGTCACCACGTAGTGACACGTGGCGGCGACAGATTTTGTTTTTTAGTGTCTAGAGAACTCGGCACTAGTGATGCTGAGTTCCCTCAACTATAACTCGGCATCACAAGTACCGAGTTCAGTTTGGTTTTTATTGCCCAATACTTGTCATATTTCGTTCGACGTTAAGGAGAACTCGGCACTTGTGATGTCAAATTCTATTTGAACTGTTCTCCTGACACTCATATCGTGCATGAGACGGTTGACGCGCCAGGAGAACAGTTTCTTAAATAGAACTCGGCATACTAGATGCCGAGTTCTAAAGGAAGAACTTGTTGTTTGTAACGCCGAGCTCACTTAAAACAAAGTGAACTCAGCATTACAAACGTCGAGTTCCGTCGGGCTATAAAAGCAGCCCGACCCCCCCCCCCCCCCCCCCCCCCCCCCCCCTCCGCCGAGTTCTCGCGATTTTAAGGTTAGGATTTCGATTTTTTTCGTTTTCCACCGTTTTCTTGTCTTTTATGTATTAGGATGATATACATTGTTGTTTTAGGTATGATTGTAGTGTTTTTGTTGGTTTAGGAACCCGTTTTGGTTAGATTTCGATTTGGATTTTTAGGCCAAACTATTTATTTCTTGTGTCTTAGTTGATTATTCATTTCATTTTTGTTGATTGTAGGTCTACGGTAGTAATATTAAAAATAGTTGAATTTAAGTTTGATTATTGTTATTCAAATTAGATTTTTTTTGTTGTTATTTTGGTTTGATGTATGTTAGTTTCAATGAATGTAAACTTAAATTGATTTATTTGGGTTTGAATGTATGTCTTTGATTGTATGTTGGAATTGAAATTTGATTTTTGTAATCTTAAAAATAGAGTAATGAATGTATGTGAGAAATATGTTGAAGTTGAGAAAAATGTGTTTGAAATATGTCGTGATTTGCATGTTTGAATGTATGTCGTTTGAATTTGTGAAATATGTCGTTGTTTAGATGTTTGGAAGTTGAGAATGTTATTTGTAGTATCGTTAGTTTTTTTACAATGCAAGTTTATATTTTACGAATTTGAAAATATAGAAGAGGTTATGTCAAAATTTTAAAAAAATTCTAAAATTAATCGTAACGTTGTTTATTGTAGTTGATTTTGCTACTACACTCTTTGCCTTACGTTTACATATGTTTGCTACTACACTCGATTAAGGTAATTTTTAAAACTTTTTAGTACTTTTAATTTTTTAATTAATTATTAATAGAAGAACAACCATCTCACTTGAACACATTTTCAAATTTAATTAATATATGTTAGGAATGGATAAAGATGATGAAGGATCTTTGTTGGTTATGTATAATGAGAAATTAGAATGTAACGAAGATGTGACAGAGTATACAGGATCTGACCGCAAATTGGTAGTTGTTTCGTTGAACATAAAATATGAGGATTTAATGGATGTCATAAGATCCGAATGTTGATATCCACACAATATGTTTGATGTGATGTTGACAGTGAAATTGTCATTAAACAATGATTGGACATACGCTCCATTAACCAATGATAGGTCGATTTATGGAATGATGCATTTGTTTAAAAAGATGTTTGTGGTTGGAGTGTTTGTGGAAGCTGAACCTAAAGTGCCCGACCTTACGCTGACAACCAACACTCATTCGTCGGAGTATGGTACAGTAAGGTCGACCGGTTGGGACTGCGGAATAGATTTGAATATAAGTCTAAATCCTACAACCGAAGTTCCAGCATACCACCAAATTACATATTTCCAATCGTAGAACTACCAGCAAACAAGCAATGAATGGCCAGAAAATGCATGTGACATTCCGTCTAGCAGTGCAAATCCTTATCCTGGTCTGTCGCAATTTGAACCCATGCATTACAATCATGATGAGTTTGTTGGTAGGGCTGGACCGTCTACCTCATATCCCTCCCTTGGGCTTGGTTTGTCAACTGTTGACCCAATTCATTTTAGTCGACCAGAATGCATGCAAGAGATGGATAACGTTGAAGATGATGACACTAAGGAATTAACGGATTACAGTAGACCATTCGCTGTAGAAGATGAACCTGAAGGTGTTTCTTCTAATAAAGTCGTTCCGGAGACGCAAGACGTCATATATGCGATGGGTCAATCCATAAACCGTGAAGACGACGACGTTGTTGATGATGTAGTTACTAACAACGAAATGATTCCAACTCTTAATGAACTTCCCGATATCTTCGAGGACGACAACTGGATAGAGAATTCTGTAATTGAACACTCATTCTTTGATGTTGCGAACAATTTGGAACGAGATGATTGGCGTACGGAAGATGGTCGTTCTTTTTGGGATAAACGAAATTTCCCAACGAAAGATGATTTGTTCACGCTCTGCAGTTGTGGCACATTAAAAAGTTTGTTCAGTATTCAGTTGTGGTTTCTTCAACGAAACGGTATATTGTTCATTGTCTTCGTTGTGATGGGGATAACTGCAAATAGCGTCTACATGTGTCTGTCCCAAAAGGTTGCAGATATTTTCAAGTGAAAACGTACGACGCCGAGCACACTTGTTGCAATCTGATGTTGCTAAATGACAACAAACAATGCAGTGCTAATTTTGTTTGTGACTTGATAATGTCATCTGTTAGAACTAAGTTCACAATTACTCCTGCTGAGATAATAGAAAGGGTGAAGACCAAATACTCACTTGAAATCGGTTACGCTAAAGCATGGCATGCCAGGCAAAAAATGTTGACACGAATTTATGGTGCCGAAGAAGACAGTTTTAAGGTTCTACGAAGGTTCCTCACAGTTCTATGTCAAAATAATGAAGGATCTGTTGTCTAAATAGAGATCGTATAGGTAAATCCAGAGGATGAGATGTTTAAGCGTGTGTTTTGGGCGTTCGAGCCATCAATTAGTGGGTTTCAATATTGCATACCCGTTGTCAGTGTGGATGGAACTCACCTCTATAGCAAATATAGAGGTTTATTGCTAATTGTTGTGGGCACGGATGAAGACAATGGAATTTTTCCTTTGACATTTGCTGTTGTAGAGAGCGAGAAGATAGAGTCGTGGACGTGGTTCCTTCAATTGCTGGCAAGTAGAGTGACTAGGTGACCCGATTTGTGTATTATTACCGACAGATGTTCGAGAATAAATGCTTGTGTGCGAGCCACATTTCCACCTTCATAGGGGCATGTACATTGATTCTGTCTTCTACACATGAAAGCAAATCTTGCTAAACATCGAAATTGCAAGGAAAGAATGTGACAAATCAAATTTTAAGAAGCAGGTAAACCTCATTCCTTTATGAAATTTGAACAGCTAATGAAGGCTATTACAGAGGAACATAAACCGATATACAAGTGGATTCAGCATCAAGGTCCTTTGGAAAGATGGACTTGTTGTCACGATGGGGGTCGACGTTTCGGATGTATAACAACAAACATGTCAGAAGCTTTAACAATGTCTTACGAGGGGCACGCGATATGCCAATTAGGATCATGATTTTGATGACATTTCTCCATTTGAACAAATTCTTTGTTAAAAGAAGAGATGTCGCTGAGTCATGGAATGAAACATATGTACCAACAGTCCACACCGTGGTAACGGTAAACAGCAATCTGGCCAGAACTTATATAGTAACTCGATACCACCAGTTGATGTACCAGGTTGAAGCCAATGATCAGAAAAAATACCTTGTGAAATTTGAAGGAGTTATTAGTTGCACTTGTGGATACATAATTGCAATGCACGTCCCCTGTTCACATGTACTAGCAGTTTGCAGCGCCAGACAAGCAAATGTTAGCACTTCACATCTAGTCTCCCCGTATTATGAGGTTCAAATGTACAAACATGTGTACAAACCAATATTTATCCCAATTCTTGATGTGAGGCATTGGCTAGTTCGTGGCAACATCACAATGAAGCCTCCGCAAACCAAAAACCTCCTGGTCGGTCAAAATCAACGTGAATCCAAAACGAGATGGACGAGCACTCTGGAAGAAGGGTACGGTGTGGGAGATGCGGAGGTTTGAGACATAATAGAAAACGATACAATGAACCTATATAGTAAAATTGTTTAAAAATGTCTATGTTAGTATTATGTAGGATTTCAGATAAATGTAAGAGTTGATTTGATGTGGTGTAAGACTTGGTGGTGTAAGAGTTGAATGTTGTGTAAGAGTTGAATGCTTTTTAAGATTTGATTGTGATGTAAGACTTCAAAGAATATCATTCCCTATTGGTAAAAAACTAGATGTTTGATTTTTATGACTCAAATTTAATATTACGTTTATTCTTAAGATATGATTTGCAACACTTCAATGTTTTCTAATATTTAACATGTTATGTACAGATGAAGTTTGTTGGTTCCAGTACTGGTTTGGTTAGAGGCAGCTACGCTTCACAGGGTCTGGTAGACAGATCAGTGTTGGTTTTGCAGGCCAACCACAAGTCTGACTTGTTCAAAGATTTTGTCAGCATTTTACTACTTTAAGTGAAATATTTGCACGTATGTATTAATATTCTAACATTTATCTTAAATTTTGCAGAAGGATGTTGATGGCGTAAAATGCGTTGAGCATGGATTGAAGCTCAACGAATGGCACATCACTGATGAGAGGATGTTGTTTCTGCTAGATATGGCGGGGTTTAACACAGTCACTCCGTTGGGTCGAGTACAGTTGGACCATACCTTGCTGGGGGCGATGGTTAAGCATTAGAGACCGGAGACTCATTCATTTCACCTACGGCATGGTGAGATCACTTATACCTTGCATGACATCTCTATGATTATCGGCTTACGCGTAGATGGTTTGCCGGTGTGTGAGTCTCAGGAGTACGTTTGGTCAGAGGTCTGCATGGATTTATTGGGTCAGGTCCCCGTTGACTTGGGTCGTAAGGGTTCGGTAACTCTTGGTTGGTTGCAAGCTCAGTTTCAGCAGTTGCATTTTGATGCTGACGAGGAGACGGTAACACGACACACCAGAGCCTTTATTCTGTTCTAGCTGGGATGCAGTATTTTGGCAGATAAGAGCAGTACGATGGTTCACTTGAAGTACCTGTCTTTGCTTGAAGTTTGTGTCATTGCATCGGAGTACAGGATGGGTAGTGCGGCTCTGGCCCACTTATATCACATGTTAGACGAAGCTTCACTGATTCCGACCAAATATCTGTGTGGTTTTCTTACGTTCCTGCGGTTGTGGTGCTGGGAACATCTACACATTGGGAGACCTTTGAAGAGCAAACCATTACTATACCTGGATGACCACATGGCACCATTAGGTGCCCGTTGGAGACGACCAAGATCATTCAAGGGTAGTGCGAAGACGACGACACTTGATTTTTATCAGAATGAGCTGGACGTGCAGGAATTCGATCAAGTGATCTGGGACCCTTATGCACATTTGAATCTTAGTCAGTTACCACCACTATATACGGAAGGTTCAGAGATATGGATGACCCGTACTTGCCTTATAAATTTTGGTGAGGTGACTATGCACTGTCCAGACCGAGTGATGAGACAGTTCGGTCTACAGCAGCACATTCCAGAGCCGATGGAGAGACATGTAGTGAAATCGTCTCAGAGGAGGTCATATGTTAATTGGTTGGCGGAAAATCACCAATTCATTCAGCATTGGTCGCACAGAAGAGATCATCTACAGTTTGAGCGACCACTCCTAGGTGTTACTCCTAAAGAGAGCACACATCTGTATATGGAATGATACTGGAGTATCACCGTACGTTGAATTGTTCATCACACCTTGGCTCCGACTCATAGCTTATACAGACCTCGAGCGGGTAGAGAGCGGGAGATGGTAAGATTTAAACATTTATTTTAACAATTACCACGTTTTAAAATTGTGTTTAGTTTTTGATGAACTGCTTAATTATTTGTAGGTGCACGGAGTTTATGAGTTCCACAAATAACTACATCAAATTCACAAGGCAATCAGAGATCACAAGACAGGCTCTTCGATGGTTGCAAAATTGAAGAAAAAAATGAAGGTTTGGCTGATGTGTTTTGGTGCTGAAGAACCGACATTACATTTGAGTCAGGATCGCGTCGTTGAAGAAAAAGATCCACACACTCAAGAAGACGTTGGCGGTCTGAATCAGGATACAGAGAATGCAGCACGAGAATGGGGGATAGGGCAGGGGGAGAGGACGTGCTCAAGCACGTCCTAAAAGGAATAAGATATTGAGAGGTCACTTATGATAGATTTTTAGTTGTGTTAAACTTATTTGGTTGTTATTACATTACTGATTGATCTCGTTTTATATTTAACCGCAAGTGCACGACCGCGTTGAAGCGGTGGCACGTCCACTAGGAGGTGTGTCGACACTTGGTTTGTGCGAAGGCGAGAGGTAAAGAAAGGGAAGAAATGTTGGTTATACTAAACTACACTAAGGTGCAAATGGAAATGGAAGAAAAGCAAGAAAACTAAACCCCAAAGGGGGTAGAGAAATAATGTGAACATAAAGAAGTGTGTGTGTGTTCATTAAGCTCCTCACAACATGTAGTGCATGAAATCATAAAACTACATCCAACTTTGCCTCTACATGAATTAAGATAAGACTACATCATTAAAACATACAAGACAATAATTGGAATGAAGCTAAATGAACTCAAGTATAAAGACTATACCCTACTATGCCTCTACATGAATTAAGATTTCACTACATCATTAAAACATACAAGACAGTAGCTAAGGTAAAGGCAACAAGAGCACATACACTACAAATTGTGTTTCCAATATTAACTTCATCCATATCCTAACCTTATCATTCCCCATAAAATAGGTCCACTAATCAAAGCATAAGCTAAGCTTCATTCAAGAGCATTAGCATATCAAAGATAAGAGTGAAAAACCCATTAGATGGTTATGGAAATCATATAAAGCTCAAGGGATAAAGATAACACTCACTTAATACACTACATGATTATATCACATATTTCTCCACCCCCCAAATGAGGATGGAACTACTCACTACTCATTACACTACTGATTAGACTAAGTAAAGAAAACATTTAACTAAGATACTACAATTACTAAACAAGAGATTAAACAAAGTAAAGCAACCCACACAAAACAAGCAACATAACAAAACAAGATTAAAAGAAACAAATAAACTTTTATTAACAATAACTCACATTTAAGGCAACATTCTTCTCCACCTTGAGTTATTGCTTCAAGACTCACTCCTTAGTAGAGAGAATGCCACCAAGCAATGAGTAATTACAATGGAAGGTGAAGAGTTCTATTTATAAGCATGGAAAAAGCTAATCGGGGACAATCCCCCGATGTGGGACTAAACCAATACCAAAAATAGACTAAGAATACACTAATACAAGCCCAGCACAAATGTTAGCGGATCTGGAGACATATGGACCGCCAATTAGCGGTCCAAGACCGCCAATTGGCGGTCTATATGATCCAGATCGAGTTGGTTTTGGTTGTGGGCTTTCCTGGTGGTCTTTGTTGGTCTTTGATGCATCTACTTTGTTTATTGGAGCTCCGACACGAATCAAATTGCCAAAATACTCCTCATGATGGTGTGGAGTTTCCTGTTTTGCTCTTAGGTCCTTCGGTCTTATGATCAGGTCCTTCTCCATTGCATCTTGGTCCTCAGGTCTCACAATTAAGTCTTTTTTCCTGCTTTTGGGTTCTTTCATGGCTCTTCTCTTCAAACCTCTTTATTCCTGAAAACTAAACATAAAACTCGTCACGTAGCATTGCTTAGGTATAAGATAATGGATATAAGGTACAAATATAAGCATGAAATGACGTCAATCAACTACTTTTGGTTTTATGTTAAAATATTAAACTCCTTATTGTGTTAAACTTGGATTTTTTGGTGTGTTGAAATGGTGATATTGGTTGTATTTTGCTACTTGGAAATGGTAGCGTTTGTTGTTGATTTTTTTGTAATTGGAATGATTGTCTTTGTTGTCAAAAGGTATTTAAACAAAAAATGAAGTTGTCGAGTTCCTAAATTAAATGAATTTGCACTCTTCAACAGAACTCGACATCACAAGTGTCGAGTTCACATTAACAGAACTCGGCATCACAAGTGTTGAGTTCAATTTAAACCATTGTACTCCTGGCCCTTCGTCTCATGCATGATCTGAGTTGTCAGGAGAACAGTACTTCACATAGAACGTGACACTTGTGATGCCGAGTTCTATTTGAACCAGTGTTCTCCAGACAACTCACGTCAAGCGAAATATGACAAGTGTTGGGCAATAAAAACCAAACTGAACTCAGCATTTGTGATGCCGAGTTCTGCTTGAGGGAACTCGACATCACCAGTGTCGAGTTCTCTAGACACTAAAAAATAAAACCCGCTGTCACCACGTATCACCACGTGATGGCAGCGGGTCTAGTATGAAAAAACTTATAAATGATGACTATTTTGACAATTTTAATAAAAAAATATTATTTTAAATTTTTTTCCATTAGAATATGTGATACCCAAAAAAAACCTCAACTCTAGTGTTGAAATTAAATTAGTTCTCTTATACTGATATATGTGTTAACCCAAAGAAATAAAGTGCCGAATTCAAAATTTCAAATCCTTAAAACCCCAAAAAAATACATTGTTAATGGAAAACGATGAAATCCAATCCAAAAAATTTAAATTTTCTTACAAATTGTTTTTTATTTTGAAAAATTTATGGAAAGGGATACATATAGTTGAAGAAAATAAATTTAATTTTAACATAAGAGATGAGATTTTTTGTATTTTGATTGCATATTAAAATTCATTTCCTTGTTAGCTTAAATATGAGTACAAGTTTATTATGATTTTGATGGAATGTCTAGTTTGTAGCCATAATGTTTAATTTTCAACATCAACAAAATTCTAATAATGCGGTACTTGAATTCACGCAAAAATGATGAGAATTAAATTTTCATGTTTCCGTCAAAATACTCCCCCCCCCCCAAAAAAAAACTTATCACGTAATAACCAACTTTCATTTGTTTTTAATTGATTGCCCCATAAATAAGGATGACAAGTAGACAATAATATTTGACTCTGTTATGAAAATTGTGTATAGTGGATGATTCACCTTCCAAGATGTTTCACCTTCCAAGATTGTTCATCTTCCAACCAATCTATTATAACTCCTCTATTAATATGTGTTGTAATGTTTATATTTACATCATTATTTAATGTAGACTATGTAACTTACACACCTCTATGTGTATAGATATGAGGTTGTAGTATGTATTGAGAACACACAGAAAAAGATGAAATACAACTCTTCCATTCTCCCTCAACTTCTTGTCTTTTTGTTTGATCGTTATTTTACAACACGTTATCAGCACGACTTCGCTCGATGTGATCAACTCAAACAATAGTTGTTTGATTAAGTTAGTTTACAACATAAGGTTGTATTCATCTCCAGGTAGTCTTTTACAATTTATAATATTATTAATCTATTTACTTGTTGAATATGCACATATTATATACTTAAATGTGATGTTATATGTCTAGAAATTATACTCATATTATATTCTTAAATATGATGTTGTATGTTTACAAATTTCTATTGCAAAATCTTCTTTTGAAATATTATGTTTTGTATATATATTCTTAGATGGCGGACTATTAACTTTATTTTAGAATGATAATCACGCACGTAACATTTATAGATGCATATGAGCACGTGATTTGATAAATTTGTATTAATCGATGTTTATAAGCATTTTGTTTTGCAAAATTTGATCATATATTTGGAATATCACTAGATGACTTAACATTCCAATGATAATGACAACTTTTTTGTGCATGTCATATCGAATGCATGTTGTTTTTCTAGAAACTATAAACGTTTCTTTTTATCTATTTTATTTTGTGTAATCTTTTATATGATGTTGATCATCTTGATTGTTGAAGAATGTTAAATACACGTCTTTTGATAAATGAACAAAAAATTTACTTGTCGCATTTTGGATGTTGAAATCCAACTTGATGCTCTTCAGAATACAAATGAAAAAAATATATATATTGCTTGACATAGTTAGATATCTTTTTGGAATAATGAAAACATGCAAATGATATATTTTTTTCTTATAAAAGTCTACATGTTATTATTGCTTTTAACTTGTGCATTGAAAAGAAAAGAAAAATGCTTGGATATTATATCATATTATTCTTGTGATGAAACACTAGTTTCAATCATATTTGATCCATTTTTGCAAATTTAATATTTGATGCATCCCGTTAAGTTATCATATTATGTCACATAAATTATTTTGTTGCATCACATTTGGAAATATTATGGTTATTCTTTCCAGCACATGTGATTTATTTATGCAATTATATATATAATATAATGTGGTATATTGAAACAAAATTTGGATATTCATATTATGAAAATAATTATTTACCATATGTCATGTTATCATTGAAAAAGAAGCACTTCAAGCCCGATGGCAAAAATTGTAATCTTCATGAGGTGCAAATATATAATGATATCAAGATTGTATATTCATGTGAAGAAAATTATGAAAATGTATAGCAATCCCTGAAGGATTCTTATGAGCATCAAAAGGGTGTGCAAATGCCAAAGTCTCATAAACTCATCAAACTCATTCCCTAAATCTAGCTCTATGCGTGTCCAGAAGACCATAGAGAGTTGAGATAGGAAAATCTTATATCCATTTCACAAATTAATGATCTGATACTCTAGTAGTAGTACGGAGTCCAAAAAATCACAAGTAATTGACTTGCTCCATTCCCTGAAGTGAATGTATGAGAGCGTAAAAAACATACAAAAGTCTATTATAATCATTTTGTGACCATGATTATGGATGTGAATATGGATGAGATAAATGACAAAATAATTAATGTCCTTATGGTATATAAATTCCACGATCAAAATGGGTTTATTTGTAGTTATGTGTGTTTTATTTGATAAGTAACATATACTTTATCTAGTAGATATACATGATTATATGCTGGAATACCAATATGACAAATGAGTATTATATACAATGATACAAATATTTTGTTTAAGCTTTGATTTATTTGTCATTTATATTGAAACTATATATTTTATATTGGTCAGCGCTCTCGTTAGTCCAATATATTTTCATACTTGTGATTGTTATTCACTTACGATGAGATTCTTTTTAGATATTAATAATACATATGTATATGTTGCTAACATATTGATATTCAACATTTTTTATATGTTTGTGATGACTATTTATGCATATCATTATAATATATTTTTTAAGGATCAATAACAAAGACAATATTTGCATTATCGTCTTAAAATGGCAAAGTACACATGCATATGGTGATATGTTAGTATGCATAATTTCTATCTAAAAGACTTATACCAAGTTACGTTGAAATTAATTGACATTCATGTGATTGAATGCATGGTTCTTATTTTATATTTTGTCATTGGAAGAACCTTATCATTTATTTTGTAATAGTTGCATAAATAATTTATCTACAATAAATATTTTATTCGGCTTGAAATGAAGAGTATAGATACTCTTCGGTCTCCAATTTGATTTAAGATCAGGAAAGATGAATTATGCATCATGTATAGTGCTGTCATGCACACTAGCTTAAGAGATAAGTATTCTCTAATTTGATAATTA
This sequence comes from Triglochin maritima, assembly GCA_963682175.1. Classification (NCBI taxonomy): domain Eukaryota; kingdom Viridiplantae; phylum Streptophyta; class Magnoliopsida; order Alismatales; family Juncaginaceae; genus Triglochin; species Triglochin maritima. The sequence goes on from OY821789.1 coordinate 27,871,643, forward strand.
GAAAAGTCAAAGTCACTACTGTACAAGGTCATACAAATTTAGTAGAAAGCTCCAGAAGAGTCATATCTACTATTACAAGTTGAATTATCTTGGCTTTAAATGATGCATTTTATATATTATGTCTCAAGAAACTTATTAAGTTTCAAATCGCAAGAATAACTTGTGTTGAGACTACAATTGAAGTAAAGTGGAATATTTTTATATTCCTACAATCGTGTCAGGCAGGAAAAATGCTATCAAGAAAATTACCTGACTTTTGAACAATGTGTCATTGCACACGTAGTGGCTTGGTCAAAAAACTTGCACTGGTGAATCAAATGAATATTTGTTCTAATAACATATGGTATGACCGATTGGGTCAACGAGGACATATATGATGACAAATATTTCTGAAATTTCATATGATCATCCACTAAAGAATGAGAAGATTCTTCAACTAGGTAGGTATCTACGAGCTCTATCTTTCCATAAGATGAGATAACTTGTGATTGAAAGTCATAAGCATAAGTTATTGCAAAATCACAATATGTGTCACATTGCAAAATCACAATATGTGTCATCGTATTTTGGATCATGTGCCTGAAGCACACGTTACAAATTAAGCATCGATTTATAAAATATCTCTGAATATGAATCATTATTAGATCTCAAAATTTATACATGATACATTAATATGCATACATGTTGATATTATTCATTTATTTTGTTATGTACATCATGTTATGAATGTTCCCCTATTTTACTTGTACAATATTGAATGAAATGTTTCCCATCTGCGATTAATAGTTACCACCTCCAAAATTTAGTGGTCTCAAATTAAATTGGACATTTCAGTATGATTCATATTCCCGATAATATTAAAATACTTGAAGCCCCTGAAGGACGATGTATTTTATTGTCCAGTCCAATATTTATATATATAGAGAGACATATTTTTCTTGGCATTAGGGGGAGAAAGTCAGAAGCTTAAAGAATGCCAAGAAAATGTACTATATTGAACCTGAAGTTCATTAGAGAATATACGTACAAGTATCGTTGCACTTGAAGTTCCTAAAATCATTAACTTGCAATATCTAGCAAGTAAATGTCATACATCTTTATTGATCACAAAAGAGTGACTATGTCTTGTATTACTAGACATAAAGCGCATAATATAATATAAAGTGGAGATTTTCACATGATAAAATATATTTGAGCTCAACCAACGCCAGAAGCGTGGACTATAACATATATTATTTGTGGAAATGAAAATAAAACTTAGTCACTCATTACACATCCTGAAAAGGTTATTCCGGAAGAATATAAAGCCGGTAAAATAAAAGCAACTGCTAGCAAATGTAACAATTCCGGGAATACATAACGGTCAGATCCTAATGTTTTGGGAAACAACGAGGATTTGATTATTATAAAAGTTGCAATCAACTATGTTGATACGAGAGAAGCAGTAAAAGGTTATCGTCGACGACAAATTCGCCTTCTTAGAGCATGCTAATTCAATAGAAAATCTGGATCCAGAATCTATAGTATTATAAGAATGCCAGAAGCATTCGTATTTGAAATGAACAAAAGAAGGCGAATAAAATATAATTAGACTTGCTTATTGGACATGTAGTCCTGATTTCTGAATAATATGAATAGAAATCACATTACAACATGGTGGTACATTATAAAGCAAGTAGTGACACAAGGCTCGAAATGTATAATATTACGTTATGTTACTTGATCAGTATGACATAATTATAGATGAACATATGAGATATGTTTGACTGCAAATTTGTATAAGTCATTTGGTATTGATATAAATAAGAGTCCCTGAAGGACTAAAATTGCCCAAGGAAAATTATAATGAAGAGATGCATTATAATCATCATATGAACAAACAAAGAGAATATGCATATCATCTCGAATAATGATATTAAAAGGGACTCCTGAAGAGATTAAACACGTACCCGTGAAATATTTGAATGATAAATTTTGAAATAAATGACTAGAGAACAGTCAACTATTTTCCGATATGCAGTTCGGACATTCTCCAGAAGAGAATTGTTACAATAATTCAATTATATAAAGATATATTATACAAAGAAAATTCACATGGAATTATCAATATTTACTTACTATATTCATGAGATAAATATTTTGTTCAGTGATGATTCTTATATGTCTAATCCACAACAATAAAAAATCACAAATTATTTTGTGTTATTGGGGAGACGTTGCAATGTTTATACAAGTTGGTAAACTACGTATCATGGGGAGTAGATTTCTAATTATCATCCCTAAAGAACAATTATCCCTGAAGGATAATACCCAAAAGGCCTATAGTTGTACTCTTTTTTCATTTTCCAAGTTTTTGTCCCACAAGGTTTTACTTGGTGAGGTTTTTAACGAGACAGCTTGCGCAATTGTATTAACATATGTCATGCACTCTTTTTCCCTTAGCTATTTTCCCACTGGGTTTTTATAGCAAGGTTTTTAACGAGACATGAACATAACACTATTTTCCAACATAGTGTATAAATATATGTTGAAATGAGGGGGAGAATTATACGCTCTGCACTCTTTTTTCCTTTACCAAGTTTTTGTCCCACAATGTTTTACTTGGCAAGGTTTTTAACGAGGCAGATCGAAAGGCGTATACCAAAAGGTGATCATCCAAGGGGGAGTGTTATGAAAATTGTGTATAGTGGATGATTCACCTTCCAAGATGTTTCACCTTCCAAGACGGTTCATCTTCCAACCAATCTATTATAACTCCTCTATTAATATGTGTTGTAATGTTTATATTTACATCATTATTTAATGTAGACTATGTAACTTACACACCTCTATGTGTATAAATATGAGGTTGTAGTATGTATTGAGAACACACAAAAAAGAGATGAAATACAACTCTTCCATTCTCCCTCAACTTCTTGTCCTTTTGTTTGATCGTTATTTTACAACAGACTCATCATTTTATTTTCTGAAAAAATATTCACATTGCGCTTTTATGTATTATATTTCGTCAAATAATTTCACAACTCTTACAAGGATCCAATTTTTGTTTTTTTGTTATTATTTTGAAAATTTTCTTTATATTTTTATTACTCAAAATGGAAGCCAATTTCGAATTATGATTTGATAGAAGCATTTGTAAAATTATTCTTGAGATGTCATCTTAGTGTAAACCTGTGACTCGTGTCGTGTCTTGCCCATCAGGTCGGTTGGCCTTGCCGTGTCGTGTCGAGCACGGTATCACAGTTGGACCCCTAGGCACGACCTCGTTGTGCCGACACAGCACGGCCGCCTGGGTCGGGCAGGATCCGACACAACACCGTAGCATGTTTGTTCATATTCTTCGAAACGGATCGTGCTCGCCCCGAGCCGGCCCGCTGGCGCGCCGGGCTGGGCCATACCGGGCCGCCCTGAATCCCAAGTCTATCTTAGTGTATTAAAATTTTGAACATAATCTTTTAGGCACACAAAAGCTTTAAATGACCATTTCCTTATCTTTGAAAGTACTCGTGTTTAGAACAGTAGCTAAGATTCTCGTGATCAATTGTAAAGTTTGTCTTAAGTTGGAAATGGAGAAAGAAATCGACAAATTTTGTATTATTTCCTCTTTCAAAAATTATGACGATTTCAGTGGGGTAATTGGGAAAAATCATCATGTGTGTAATAGTTTAAGAAATTATGGAACTCAAGTTCCATAATTTTTAAAAACAAATAACTACGTGGAAGTCAGGTAGATATCTCATTCTATATTTTCAGACTACTTCCGTGGAAACTTGACTCGCCCTAAAGATAAAATTGATTTGACCCGACACTCCCCAAAAAAAATAAAAACCTGTCCCTTCTATCAAAACATATTGAATTAAAGAGTCAAATTACAACCATATAACAAGTTATTAACCTTTAAGTTGGGTCAGCGCGAGCTGAACATTAGTGAGTCCTTGGGAATTAAGACAGTAACTAATATTCTTAGTAATGGTGATTGATATGCAATGAACATGAAATAAATAAGACATTATTTGACATCAGAATATGAATGCACGATTTATGAAATTCTACACGAAACTGACACGTTTAGAACTATCTATTTGCTATCAATCGTTTTTCCCCTCGAGAATTATCGTTTAAGATGTCTGTAGTAAGAAACACTAGATTGTTAGTTACACGTAATTCGACTATTAGATATGAATCAAGCATGATAAATCATCTTCAAAATATGCTCGACATGACTAATACGATTCCCTCATCCAAGCACACGATGATTTGTCTGGAGAAGTACACGACACGACTCAATTGTGATGCCTACCTGAGATGAATGCTATAATTAGGTAACCTATGCCTGTTAGGAGGTGGAGCATTGAATTAGATTGGTTACTTATCATGGAATCAAAGCCTTGGAGATGATCAGATGAGTGATGGGGACTTTGCAACTAAAAATGTGGTGCTATCTACGAATTCTATGGGCTAATTAATTGTCATCGCACAAAATTGTCATGTTTATATCTTAATTCATTGGGGAATTTTAAGTGAAGGGACACCTGATTGACAACAAAGATGGTTAGTACAAGATTAGGTACCAAACAATTAACATCCAACTTGTAGAATGATTTGATACCTGATTTCTGGTTGCTTGATATTTTTCTTCATAAAGATGAAGTAAATGTTTGGAGGAATTTCATTTAGAAGGGCATATGGATATATTTTTCATTTAGAAGGGCATATGAATTTCATTTAGACCGCCATTAACGGGGTCGCTGGAGAGACCCGGTTGGTCCCAAAAAAAATTGGTTTTGGTTTTGGTTTTGTTTTGTTATAATAATTAGGATTTATATTTTGATAAATAGTTGCGATTTAAGTAGTTTTAGTTTATATTTTGATAATAATAAGGGTTATGATTTACAATATTTTGATAACATTTAGATTTTCAAGATTCAAACACACAAACAGATACAAAATTACTAATAAATTTCAAGCTCAAAATAAATTTCAAGACCCCGACCGAGCCATTGAGATGGGCATAAGACGTTTGAGTTAATCCTAACAATAATGTTATTGTTATTTTGTTTTTTTAAATAGATTATTAATATTTTTGGTAAATATAAATGATTTTGGAATAAAATAAAAGTTGAAAAAGAAATTTAATGATGTAAAGGAAAGAGAGTAGAATGACCTAGATCATAGGTGTGGATGCTCTTGGAAGGGCATATGGAAGTCCATGAATTCCTACCAACAAGCTCATTTTTCAGTAGCATTGCAATACAAAAGGCTTAATTCAAGCTACAATGACGTCGGTTCTACTCTTTCAGGTAATTTCCTCTTCATGATATTTGAGTTTTAATTATATGACATTTTTTGATTTTTTTGGGGAAAAAATCGTAGGTTCATTAGATTAAAGGATTGATCGTAAATCACGACCAACTCAAAAGATTTTAATTATAGGACATTGTCTATCGTGTACCAGTTATGAGTGGGATGCATATTCGATCATAACTCTTGTAACAACCCTTAATATGTGAGTTTGATGGAAGAGAACAAAATTCATTAGACCATCTATAACCATGACCCGGACGACCTGGTCATGAGCTTTCTCTCTCTTCTCTCTCTTTTCCAAATCAATTTTCTCTCTCTTCCACATCAGCTTTCTATCTCCCCAACCAACTTTCTTCTCTTTCCTACACTTAACATTTAAAAAAATATTCAACACAATTTTTATTATAAAAATGATGAAAATAATAATTTAAACCAACCCGGACGACCCCCGTTACTGGTGGTCTTACCATCCGCAGCAATGACCTAGGTCATCCACTCTCTCTCTTCTTTCTCTCCCTGTAATGTCATTATGACCCAACCTCTTATTTCTCTCTTACTATTCACACATTATCAATGACCTAATTCATCCTACTCTCTTTACTCCATATCATTAATTGTATTCTCAACTTTTATTATATTCCAAAATCATTAATAATTACCAAATACTAAATATCATTAATACTAAGAAAACAAATATTACATTATTTTTAGCAAACGTACGGTTACACCAAAGAAGATGACAAACCAAATACAATAGATAAACCAAATAACACACGAAATAAAACACAATTAAGTGTCGGTTCCGCTGAATCACTGCCAGATGTTTTCAATCAAGTCTGTCCTCAGCGCGAGATGTTCAGTTTTATTACGAACGTGGTCTCTGTTGTTCATGTATGCATTAATGTCTAGGACCCGTGTAATGGAATAAGGTGTTGGTTCCGTACCCGATATGTCGTGATCCTGTTCAAACTCAGTTGTATCATAAATCATGGAATAAGATTCACGCTCGTCATCCACAATCATGGTGTGCATTATGATGCACGCAATGATTATTTTGTTTAGGAGGTCAGCATTCCACACAACAGAGGGCCTCCTTAGGATTGTTCATCGTGCTCGCAACACTCCAAACGTGTGTTTTACGTCTTTACGCACTGCCTCCTGGTGTTGTGCAAATAACCTGTCCTTGGGAGTTTGTGGAAGCGGGATGGACATCATGAATGTCACCCACTGCGGGTAGATATCATCTGTAAGATAATATCCCATATCATATTGACGACCATTCACCTCGTACTGGACGGGCGGCGCACGTCCTTTGAACACGTCATTAAAAAGGGAAGATCGTTGAAGTACGTTGATATCGTTACTGGAGTAGATAATGCCAAAAAAGCTATGTCATAACCAAATGTCGTACGACGCTACGACCTCTAACACAATTGTTGTCTTGCCGCTCCGACCTTAGTATTGTCCTTTCCAAGCTGCTGGGCAATTTTTCCACTCCCAGTGCATACAATCGATGCTCCCCATCATGCCCCGAAAGTCACGTTGCGCATGAAGTAATCTTGCCATGTCTTCTGGAGTGGGTCTTCTCAGGTATTCAGCACCAAAGTTGGCTATCACTCCTTCTACGAACTTCTGGAGAGTCATCATTGTCGTCGCCTCACTAAGGCGTAGGTACTCGTCAACGGCAACGCCGTAGGCTAACATTCGCAGAGCTGCAGTGGTTTTTTGTAGGTCTGATACGCTCATTCGACCCGCCGCATCCGGTCTTGCTTGAAAGAAGGCGTCAGAATTCTCAACGGCACCCGTGATACACAGATTTACTTGCTTCCTCATGCTGAATCTTCTTCTGAAAATACGAGGATCATACACATGATTTTCAGCAAAATAATCAAAAATAAAACGACGGTAACCATCTTCCCGATCTCTATCGGGGTTTTGGGTCGTAGCACGCCGTCGCCTTGGAGCCTCACGACTCCGCTCACGAGTCGCTCTACTAGTCGCCCCACGCTCAAGCTCTTCGAGTGCTTTTGTGCTTACTTGCCTCCAAAGCTCGTCGAAGGCATCGTCAGAGGAGGAGGAGTAGGTCGCTCGGTATCTTAAATTATAGTTCATTGAATTAGATGTGTTTGAGGAGATATGATTTACCATTTTCTTACTTATAATGTCGATCTTACAATCTATAGTACGCACATGATGTTTTATCTTGTCGATCTGACAATCTCTAGTACACGCGTAATGCATTATCTTGTCGATATGACAATCTATAGTATACGCGTGATACATTTACTCTGACCGAATTCAAATCTTGTCTGGAAATATAATTATCTTCAAACCATTTTGGAAAATATAACTATCTTCCATTGAAGTTCTTTTAAATAGAATTTAATAAATACTCACCAATTTACAAAATAATACTTCAAACTATAACTGTAATTCTGATTATTATCAAAATATAAACTACAACTACTTAACTCCTAATATTGAACAAAATATAAATTCTTAATTATTAAAATAAATACCAGAAAAACTAAAACCGAACAAAAAATTCAAAAAAAAAATCGGCCAACCAGGTCGTGCCAAGTGGCACGACCGATGGTTGGTCGACCAAAGACCGGGTCATCCTTGGCGATGACCCGTCAAGGATGGCGTTAGTAACTCAACTCATTAATTTGACCTCCTTTCCGTAAAAAAATCCAGGAAATGAACAAACAGTGATCATGACAAAAGATCCAAAACATGTCATGTCTTTTGTGGAGCACAAGAAACAAAAGCAGAGAGGGTATGATTTGTCAGAAAGGATTGAAGAACTGATGTTTACTGGTTAAAAGAGTGCTTACTTACTGCTTAGGATTCTCCGGGAGAAATTGCACAATCGTACTTCTAGTATCACTAAATTATGACATTTTACGTTGTCTTCCTTGGCACCACGTGTATCTATTTATGTATCTATTTACGTCGGCGAGAATACCGGTAACACTTTTTGATTAAGTTTTTTATAGACATGATCTAGAATAGTGTTAGAATCTTATTTTTAGTTGCTATTACTTGGCAAAATTATCTCCTCTCACAGGTAACAATTCTTAGATTCTGCAAGTATTCAAAAATATAAAAAAATCAGAAAGGTTTGAGGGTAATTGTAACAAACTATTTTATGTTTTTTGGAAACTTAATACTATGATAAAAAGATGTCATTGGAATGCATAAAAACTAATAAATTTTGAGTAGATCTTGGGAAGCGAAGATGCAATTTGAAATTAGATAGTAAAGAGGTCAATTACGTGATATGACAACTCATAATAGAGACTTTGACAAATGTTTGAAATTTGAAGATGTCTTTCCTAAAATACCATTGGTCTCGCAATTGTTCTACTGCAAAATCTAAAATAATCAAGACGCCAAACTCCTTCCCCTGCCTCTTGTCATCCGCCATCAGAATCTCATTTGGACAGTCAAAAGTGTCTAAGGTGATAATGCCATTTCATTTTCTTCGCACACTTTCTTATAGAAGCTATTACTACTATATTACCATTACTAATAAAAGGATTACATTGAGTCTATTACGCTGCTATATTCTTATAAAAAAAATTAACTTCGGCAAAAAAAATCCTACCGCAATATGTAGTAAACTTGCCCGAATAAACTACAATAATAAATAAGAAAACCATGTAAACAATCCTAAAGTTGTAAAAAAAAAAATCTTAGTAAGCCTAAGCACAGTCCAATTTAAGAAAATATGTATAATAACTAGGCCTGTCAATCGGGTCGTGTACGTGTCTTATCGTGTCGTGTATAGTTGGATGCTAACAGGTATTAGGTATACACGAACCCGACACGATAAGGAAACGTGTACACGAACTCGGACACGGACACGACACGATAATTATCGGGTATACACGGACACGACACGATTTGTACACGAATTCTACTCGTGTCGTGTAACACGATACACGATAATACCCGAATGGACACGAGTAGTACCTGTATACACGATAAGTACCTATATACACGATAACAACCTCCATACACGATAATATATGTATACACGATTACCTGTATAAAATAATAAACACGATAAAGACACGATTACACGATAAACACGAAACTATAGAATTTCTGGAAAATACCAAATAAACCAAACAAATACAAAGACATTATAGTATAATACTAGTTCAAAGCTTCAAATAAATAGTTTCACAACAAATAATGGTCTAAAATATACGCAAAAAATATAATAGTTCAAGACTTCGTTTTCATTTTCCTTCTAACTCCTTCTACTTCCAACTTTTTTTCCTCATAGCTTCCCAACATTACTTGACGAAGGATCTAAAAATATAAACAAGACATAAGCATCAATGTTAGTATATGTTCATAATTCAAAACAATAATTTGAAATTGTTAAAATACCTTCAGATCTTGATGTAGGAGTAGGGGTACTAGTTGAACCTTGTAATAAAATCGACTCATTTCGCACTAAGTTCTCATTGATTGTAAGCCCTACAATATCCTCTGTAAGATCATCTAGTGATGGCCCTGAGGGTATTGGTGTTCCCACAATTCCTACAAGTTTAACCATACAACCATTTAAAATTCAAGCAATGTTAAGTATTATAATGATTTTGAAAGTAAACAATCTATTTAATTTACCTGTTTCAATATCTGATGCCCAATCTCTTGAACAAAGTAGACTTTCAACAGATTCATGCGACAAAGAGCTTCGTTCTTCATCTATGACTTTCCCTGCAATGCTAAAAACAGATTCGGAAGCAACTGTAGATACAGGAATTGACAATATATCTCTAGCCATAAGAGCAAGATTTGGAAATCTATATTGGGTAGATTTCCAATATGCAAGAATGTCAAGATCAATTTGCCTATCAAGTCTCTTCTCCTCCAAGTACCTATCCAATTCTGATTTTTCCAAGAATGAGTGGAGTTCTGCATCTTTTTTTGCATCAAATTCCTACATATTCAGAAAAGTATAAAAGTAAATAAATGAGTTAAGGTAAATACAAATACTAGGTAGAAAGATCATTACACTTAACACTGCAGCTGCAATACTCCGAGGCTTAGGTGTGGAATGTGTTGAAGTTGATGTTTTACTAATAGGATGTGTAGGAACAGTGTCCTTGTAGACCCCAAAGAGTGACTTCAACTTAAATTCGAGTTGATCAAATTGAGAAGATTTGGGACCATATAACCTATCATAGCAAAACTCCACGAATTCCATCTTGTATCGAGGATAAAAAACAACTGCAATACCATAGCATTAACTTCAGCTTGGTCGTCTATGTCCATCTCGATTCTTGACTATTCAAGCTAATATCAGGAAAATAACAATAATATCAGGAAAATAACAGTAAAAGCTCCTACAAATATTCACAACTCTCATAGAAGATATCTGAATTGAAGATATCTGAATAAAAAGTGAAACAATAGTCTTCGAAATAGAATCACTACGCAGTACGTAGTCGAAATAAAATACTTGCCGCACAAAAGAATTCAGCACATCGTGCGCACCTAATGCAGCACAATACAAGTGAGGATGTGGCCTGTCGCATTTTAATGCAAGGTTAGGAACCAATATCTATTGCAAGATTTAGAGGCCGACAAAATTGAAAACAAAGGACTGATGATATACCATCTGTTGAATGGGGATAATTGGCATATGCATGACTGACGAAAGTAGTTAATGCTGGAGAACAGGAAATGAAGTGGACATTATGCTTCCATGACATATAGAAATAGTGGCGTAGCTTAATGAACGTGTAATTGAGACTTGTTAGCCCCAAGTTTTTCATGTCTTACTAAGCGTGTTATTCGACTTCTTATTCCACAAAAAAGTGGGAGCTAGATCAATGCAAAGTTCTTACGCATACTAAGATCTTCTAAGAAGGGTGAAGTTGCATAACCCTCAATCCTATATGGAGTTCGAAGACAAAAATCACGAACAGAACAGAAGCATAAATGTAGAACAGAACAAAATCACGAACAGAAGCAGAAGCAGAAACAGAACAGAACAGAACCCCAAATCCCGCAAACACCAGCAGCAGAAATGATAGAAGAAGAACACGAACAGAACAGAAGCGATCCCCTTCTGGGTGATGAGTGCAAACCTTGTCGTTTCTTCTGACCCTTTCCTCCAAACCCAACAAAGAAAACCAGTGTGAGTAGCGCGGAGGCAGAAGGCAGATCGGCGGGGTTAGGTTAGGGACTTAGGGTTTGGTCCAGAAAAATGAGATTATATATGTGGGGAAATTGTATAAAAAGTATATGATTTTTGATATTACATAACATATACAAGATAAATTAATAACATTAAATCGTGTGCTAACGTGTATATCGTGTCTATCGTGTATCGTGTATACCTGGTATACACGATACCCTTATCGTGTATGATATCGTGTATTTCGTGTATAGACTATCATACCCGGACCCGACCCTATAAGGATTCGTGTATCGTGTCGTGTATGCTTATCGTGTATTCGTGTCCAGGTTCCTATACCCATACACTAAATTATCGTGTCGTGTCCGTGTCGTGTTATCGTGTCGTGTCTGATATTGACAGGTCTAATAATAACTAGGGTTAATTACATTTTGACCTCCTGAACTATACATTAGTATCACTTTGCACCCCTGAACTTTCAAAGCTGACAGTTACCTCCCCTGAACTTTCATTTTGTAACACTTTGCTCCCTGAACTTCAAAAATTCATTATTTAACACATATTCGATATTTTTTTCCTAATGGTTTTTGTATCCCTGATACACTTCTAAACCTATATTTACGTGAAAGTTTGGATCGAAACGGAGGTCGGATATGGTTGGAATTTGAGTCTAATTGTGTGATAGTCCGACCCAAATTCCAACCATATACGACTTCCGTTTCGATCCAAACTTTCACGTAAATATAGGTTTAGGAGTGTATTATTGATACAACAAAAAAATTGTGAAAACAAACGTCGAATGTGTGTTAAATTATGAATTTTTGAAGTTTAGGGGGTCAAAGTGTTACAAAAATGAAAGTTCAAGGGAGGTAAATGTTAACTTTGAAAGTTCAGGAGTGCAAAGTAATACTAATGTATAATTTAGGGGGTCAAAATGTAATTAACCCTAATAACTATTGATTGTGAAAGTCAAAGCCTCCAAATATGTGTATCCCTGTCGTATGATGTTACGATGGTATTTTTTGTTTCTTATTGGGTGATTTATATTATAAGCATGACAATGAAATTATTTTTGTGGTATGTAAAAATGTATTTTTTTGTAAATAAAAAATAACATCTGTGGTGTATTTTTTTGTTAATGAAAACGGTATCATAAGTATTGTTCTTTTGCTCATATTTTGTCAAATAATTTTTAATATTTATATTCTTTCAAAAAAAATGGTGATTATTTAAAAAAAGTACTGTATTATGTCATTACCCTTCCTATTTAATAGAAAGCATCCGAATAAAAATAGAAGCATCATGCATAACTCTTTCAAGACCAAGGGTAGTGACTTGTAATGTATGTCTTTAAAGGGTTTATTTATAAGTTTTCCAATTTTAACTACCCAACGGTTCTCACGACCTTGGTGGTTGTGTTGTATTATGGCAGTGTAAGAACTCCAGAATTCCAGTCAAAACGTTCAGTAATGGTCACCTTCTTGAGTACTTCTTTTGGTACTCTGCAATCCCTTACTTTCTCTTACCACACCACTATTCACTGGTGTTCAAGTCCACTCAAGGTTTGGATAAACTTTGACTACACTTTCTGGGAAACAAAAGGACGAGCTTTGACTCTCACTAAATTAAAGTAAATTGGTTGTTCTCAACTGTTAAATATCTCACCAGATCTCCTGTTTAGAGGCATCTCTAGAGGTACCAATGTACCATAATGAGTTTTGACGAGGTAAGCATTTTCAAAAGGTTCAATGCCTAGTTTAAGAGAGAGAAAGGAATAAACCAGAAACCCATAATTTATTTTGACTCTAGTCGTATGAATTACAAGTAAAAGAACTAAATGAAACATTTGATATACGACGTGGTAAATTGTTAAAGGTCCTCTTTGGCATGGGTGTCGTCCTATGCCAGCACAGCCCGGCAGACCGATTTTCCAGTCTGTTACCTGGGTCTACTTTGTAATAAATGAATATTTTATTTTACCTATAAAATAATACTTAATTGAATCCTTAATCTTAAGATAATCAAGATCAGAGGTCGAAACTCAAGATCTTTAATCTTGAAATAGTCAAAACAAGTTGACCATAAAGAATCTTAACATGTAGATTGTATGTCTAGGATCTAAATTAAGATTGATGAACATTATATAAAATAAAATAAAAACTTAATCTCGATATTTATTGAGTTAGGAAATATTTGAAATTTTGTAATTTAGTTGCCCCTGTGGATTTGTCACATGTCTACCCTGATTTGGAGGGAAAGAAGTTGCATTCTCTCCAACCGGAATATGTTGTTATGTTTAAATCATATGTTATCGTCTTGGACTGAGTGTCTTCCAAGAGTTTTGTCTTCTTTTGTCAACTTGGGGATGTAAACTAATCTAAGCCAAGTCTAAATATTTGTTTTCACTGCCGAAACTTGCAGTGCATGGGTTAAGAGAGAAACATAGCCATACGTGAAGGTAGATCCCAACCTCTTAACACAACAATCGATCCAATTTCACTTGTAAACACAAACTCTACCTTGTAAAAACAACAATCGATAACGAATATTGTCTTAATTTTGTGTCCGACAATTTTGTATCTACGTTAGGAACATTAAGCATGTTATAGAATGAGTGTATTTCAACTGGTCCAATGACTAATTGGATAGGATACTTACACAAATTTGATCCCCACACTCATAACATCGGTAGAATTCAATTAAGCAACTCAACTTAATATTTTAAGACAAAATAGCCACGTTGTGTGAAAAATAATCCGAGGACATACGTGGTCCACCCCTCTTGGTAAGTTAGGGTAGAAGGGTAGTTTGGACCAAGAAGAAAAGACTACTTGTCTTTATTTCCATGACCGCCAAATCCAATGTCACATTGTTGCTTCCTTTTTGTCTCTTTAAATTTGGGCGGTGTTGTGATTTCTGAGCCACTTCAACAAGAAATATCTCACTTGAACCCGAAACTTTTGTTGTATGTTAATTTTCTAAAACTATTGTTTGATAGGACATTAAAGGATAAAGTCAAAACTTTTCCATTTATCATAGTTGCGCATATGATATGAATCGATCGTGTTTAGTAAGGTGATACCGTTTAGTTAATGCTAGTAGTTAAATTAAGCATCGCATCCTACTATTACACAACAAAGTCTTAGCAAGTTTAGTTGTAAGTAAATCTGTGAAAGTACATGTTTCATATGATAAAACGGGCAACATTTCGGTAAGTGGAGAAAATATTATCTCTGTCGATTTATTAGACATAATCTACAGCAATAATCTACGTCTTTTTCTAAGAAGCGGCATGAAAGACAAGAGGAAAGTCATGACTATGAATTCGTTGTTGGAATTTGATTTTGCAACCTTCACGACAATTCACTAAGTTCATTCATCTTGTGAGTATTTTTTTGGGTCCATTATTAGGTGTTAAGAATATTCTTCCAGTTTTTTAAAATAAAAATAGTTTGTGGACTTGACACAAAAAAAAACTTCTCTGCGGGAGCAGGAGCTGAGGTGGTGATTTTGTTTGCCAGTCTTCGGATTTTAATAGATTTGGGAAGATACCTGACATCTACTTTTGCCTTCCCTGAGGCTTTACCTTTTCAGATCATGAGACCGATAATGTGGCCCACAAGTTACACACAATGACACTTTACTTATTTGTTTTTTTTATGTTTGTTTCTACCAAAATCACACCATAAATTGCTTTTTCGAATTTAATAAAAAACTATTCAACCAATTTTATCAAAAGTACCTCATGTTCTATCTTTTTTTCTTTTGAAATTAAGTACCTCATGTTCTGTCCAATTTTACACTTAGAACTTGTTTCGTAATTCCGGTAAACACGAGATGCTAAGTCGTAGAAAAATGAAGGTTATTGGTGGATGATTGTTTAAAAGTAAGATTTCTAGGATAATGTACCTTTTTTTATATGTAGATAATTTGTATTAATTATAGAATATGTTTATGAACCACAACTCGATTCTCAAAAGTCACACAATTTGATCAAGGTTCCTGAAAACTAGGAGTGTAACTAGGGCGAGTATTACCCGTTTACTCGCCACATTTAATAAACGGGTACGGGAACGTTTTTTGTATACCCGTGTACCCATACCCGTTTTATCCGTTTAATAAATGGGGCGGGTACGGGTATACCTTTACCCATACTCATTTACCCATTTAATTAGTATATAAATTAATATATAATATATAGTTAGTAGTACCCAATAGTGAAAAACTACGATTAATGATATATAATTAAACTTCGATTTGTTTTGTTTATTTAGTAGCACCAAACAGTGAAGAACTACAACACAAGTCTTTTGTTTTTTTTGTTAATCTTTTGTAATTTAGAATTAGGTAATATCTCAATAAACACAATGTAATAATACCCAACAAACTCATTATACCCGCCATGTACCCGTTTATTAAACGAGTATGGGACGGGTACGAGTACAACAACAATTAAACATGTATATACTAGTACCCGTTTAGCTAGGCGGATATGGATACGGTTATGACCATACCTGCCCCGTTTACACCCCTACTGATAACATATTACCACAAGCACATATTATATATCTTCTACTTCATGATGCCTCTCGCTTCCCTCTATAGCCTGGTTAAGATCCTCATCGTCTCTCCGGGTAGCCTCATCAATCAATCACATTTGTCTTGCAATTCCGGTAAAATGAGATGCTAAATCATAGAAAAACGAAGGTTATTAGTGGATGATTGTTTAAAAGTAAGATTGCTAGGATAACATTTTTTTATAAGCAGATAATTTATATTAATTATAGAATATGTCTAACAACCACAATCTGATTCTAAAAGTCACACAATTTGATCATGGTTCCTGAAACATATTACTGCAAGCATATATTACATATCTTCGACTTCGGAATGCCTCTAGCTTCCCTCTATAACATGGTTTACCATCTCTCGGGGTAGTCTCATCCATCAATCACACTTCTTCATCGTTTGGGAAATCATCCACAAGAGAAATGTTGACACATAATGTCGACATATATTGGGCACCCCCAGCGAGGGTGCCCATAAAGCATCATTAACAGCGTCCGGGCAGTTCTCGGGCGTCCTGGTTTCTCTCTCCGCCACGTCAGCTTCTCTCTCTACCACGTCAGCTCAAACCAACATCCCTATATTTTCCTTAACCACACCCAAAAATACCTCAAGTGTCTTACATTCTCTCTCCTACACGTCATTTCGGGATCAATTCTACGCAAAACACGAAAAATTATCAAAATATTCTAGAAAATATAAACAAATAAAAAACTTATTTTCATAAATTTTTTTTTTGAAAAAACGATTTTAAATTATTTTTAAAACATTTTTTAAAACAAAAACACAAAAAAAAATCTGCACCAATGGGAGGGGGTCGCGTGGCCCCCCGCCCGGGCGCCCAGGGTGCATTTTCGGGCGGCAGGCATTTTCGGGTGCGCCCTCCAATTAAGGGTACGGTGCTCTTATGTTCTCTTTGATAAACACCAGACCACATGTTTTACACGCATCTAAACTTTAAAAGTAACTACGTTGTACATAGGTATGTGTCACATGTTTAAAACAAGTACCAACAAAACTTAGTACACACCTATAACAAAACCTTCCTCTAAGAGGTGTCACTGCCGGGTGTTGAGATGTAATGGCAATTATCATTTCCATCTTGATTCAAGTTTCCCTCGTTAGTGGGGGCTGGTCGTCCTTTAGACCATCACTAACCATGACCTGGACGACCCGGTCATCAGCTCTCTCTCTTCGAAATCAGCTTTCTCTCTCTTCCACATCAGCTTTCTCTTTCCTCAACCCACTTTCTTCTCTTTCCTATACTATTCACATCTTAACCACAACCCAACACAACCCACAACAACCTATCTCTCTCCTCCACATCATTTCGGGATCCATCTTGATAAAAATTTAAAAAATATAAAAAAAATTCTGAAAAATCAAAACAATTATAAAACGTATTTTCGGAAAAAAAATTAAAAAAAAACTCAAACAAAAAATTAAAAAAATCAAAACAAAAACAAAAAAATTCAAAAAATCAAAAAATAATAAAATATTTGATGACCGGGTCGACGACCCGGTCATCTTCGACCGAAGTTTTTGAGCGTTAAAAAATCCTTTTTCAAGGTCATCTTCGACCAAACTCTCACGACCTCTCACAACCGAAGAAAAATCCCCGTTAAGGGATGCCCTTAAGAGTGCTTGTCCAAGAAATAGTCAAGTGAATATCTTCACCTTTGGTGGAATGGAGACTTCCACCAAACTTGTGTCATGTGTGCAGTGTGGGTATCTAATTAGCCCTCGGTCAAGCAAGAGAGAATAAAGGCATAGCAACAATAAACTATGACCATCAAGCATTTGATCATCAATTTGATTGTTGAGTAGGTCAGTATTAATGACTTAATGTCGTGGTAGATAGTACACGAGGCCAAAGTCGACAACTAGATTGTTGGTTCGAAGCTTGAAGCCGAGATATTGTTGCTATGCAATTGGGCGTTTCGGAAGTTGGAACTCCTGGAGATGAGATTTGCATCCTGACTCCCCCCCCCCCCAATAGTGACGTTAGCACAATAGATCAAAAGTAAAGGTATAAAACCAAAATAGTTGTTTTTTAAGTGATGTGATAGCAAGAAACCCTTATCAACGTAACACTCGTCCTATGCTCGTGTGTTAGTTCAACAAACACGACAAATCATACGGCAAGAATAGGGGTGTAACAGGGACGTGTATTATCCGTTTTCTCGTTCCATTTAAATAAGCCGGTACGGATATGGGTGTGGTTTTTGTATCCATTTAAAAATTATACCCATTTATGCATACCCGCTTTATCCATTTAATAAATGGGGCAAGTACAAGTATATCTCTACCTATACCCGTTTAATTATTTAATTAATATATAATTAGTAGTTAAAATAATAAAAGTTGGGTTTTTGTTGGCAAAAATGGTCGTTTCGGGGCTTGTTTATGAGAAAATTGGTGATTTCTCATCATTTTAGTTTAATTCCTAATCTAAAAAATCGTAAATTTAGCATTTATTTGGCTTAAAACATTCTCATCAAATTATTAGGTTTTTTTAATTTAAATTTTGTTAGCAAACATACCCATTTTGTTAGCAAAATATATATTCACAATACCCACTATACCCGCCCCATACCTGTTTATTAAACGGGTATGGGACGGATACGAGTACAACAATATTTAAACGGATATACACTCATATCTGTTTAGTTAGACATGTATGGGGACGGGTATGATCATACCCGACCCGTTTACACCCCAGGCAAGAAGAACCATTCAACATTAAACTAATTTATCTTGGCTCGTGATACCCGAACATGAAATTATAATATTCATATCTTTGCAACAAAACTTTCTAAAACCACATACTTAAAATGTCTTTTCTAATCATCAAACTAGTAAGAAAGCCCCTGCGTAACTGCGTTGTATAGTTGCGTCATATATAATTTTCTTTTGATCAGTTTCAGTATATTAAAATTTTGCTTCCACATAACCCTTCCATAAAATGATTACCTCCAACATTCTAGATCATACAATTAGTTTACGTATGATCGCCATGTTGGATTAAGATACTCTAGATGATTAAAGTTTGGCCTTACTTTGCAAAATTAAAGAGTATATTAGCATCATTCAATATGAACTTCAGGAGAAAATAAATTACAGTATATTAGGAGAGAAAACCTAAATAGTGCAAAAATCATATAAATAAACATCTATTATTTTATTTGGATATATCCCGACAGCTTAATTTTCATAAGTTAAAACCCATTCTAAGAATTTGGCTTTAGAAATGAAGATTTGATTTGAGGTCAAATTTTTGGGGTTTTCTAAAGTGGTAATGTATTAAAATTAAAATATGTAAATGTTATCATCTAAATAAAGGATGAATAGAAAACATTATTATAAAGGTGTTATAGAGAATGTTATGTTTAAAACAAAAAGGCACAATTGAAAGACAAATAAGATGAGCCGTGATAGACGGACGCAGGCGTCACGGACGCGCCTTACGTGGATCTGTACAGCTCAGATATTTTCTTTGAGTCAGCATCCAGTCAGCGAAATTTCTCTTCGCGCGTTTTGGTCTTTTAAAAAAACGCCGGTTCTTTAAGTTGAACGATTCATTTCCCAATACACAGATAAAACAGTATGCAGTCTCTAGGACATCGTGCAGTCTCATTATTCGTGCAGAGCCCACACTTATCATAATCAAATATTTGTTTTTAAGTTTTACGTTGGATCAACTTAATTTGTCTAGTTTACTTTATGTGTGTGTGCAGTTTACATTATGTGTTTGTCCTGTTTACGTTATGTGTCTGTCCGGAATAAGTGTATTTGCAGTCCGGAATAAGTGTATTTGTTGTCCGGTTTAAGAATAAAGTGTGTCCAGAAACGGAACATAAAGTTTGTCCGGAATAAGTGTATTTGTTGTCCGGAATAAGTGTATTTGCAGTCCGGAATAAGTGTATTTGTTGTCCGATTTAAGAATAAAGTGTGTCCAGAAACGGAACATAAAGTTTGTCCGGAATAAGTGTATTTGCTGTCCGGAATAAGTGTATTTGCTGTCCGGAATCGCAATAAGTGTATTTGTTGTCCGGAATTAGTGTATTTGCAGTCCGGAATAAGTGTAGTTGTCCAGAATAAGAAGAAAGTGTGTTCAGAAACTGAACAGAAAGTTTGTCCGGAATAAGTGTAGTTCATGTCCTGTTTATGTAGAAAGTTTGTCCTGTTTTGTCCTGTTTATGTAGAAAGCTTGTCATGTTTTGTCATGTTTATGTAGAAAGTTTGTCCTGTTTATGTAGAAAGTTTGTCCTGTTTTGTCCTGTTTATATAGAAAGCTTGTCCTGTTTTGTCCTGTTTATGTAGAAAGTTTGTCCTGTTTATGTAGAAAGTTTGTCCTGTTTATGTAGAATGTTTGTCCAGTTTATGTAGAAAGTTTGTACTGTTTATGTACAAAGTTTGTCCTGTTTATGTACAAAGTTTGTCCAGTTTATGTAGAAAGTTTGTCCTGTTTATGTAGATATAATGAGAGCACATGGAGATATTGATGATACATATTATTGATGATAACTATTACACAATAAGATACAATGAGAGCACAAAGACAAACAAACAATACAAGCACAAACACAAACACACAAAAATTACAAAAATAATATATCTTCTCCCAGTAAATCACACACAAACAAACAATACAAACACACACAAATTACAAAGATAATATATATTTTCCCAGTAAATCGGAAAGAAGATGTAAGACTTAAACATGATCGTCTCATTCACGCTGCTTACGTTGTGAAGAACCTTGAGAGTCGACATCAGACGCTTCTTCGACGTAATATCTTACTCGAAATGGTGATTTATTACGGAGAGATGTACGACATAAACCGAACAGACGTAAGTCTTCACCACGGAGCGTTGTACCTCTCTCTAGAATAAATCACCATTTCGAGCAAGATATTATTTCGAAGAAGCGTCTGATGCCGACTCCCAGAGTTCTTCACAACGTAAGCAGCGTGAATGGGGCGGTCGATGACACTCTTTCTTTCTTCTTCCTTCTTTTTCTGTCATGGGCACTCCAACAATGCAGCAAAGATGTTGTGGTGCGAAGTCTTCACCACCGGATCGTCACATTCACGATGCTAACGCTGACAAGAACATCGGGAAGTCTTCGCACTGTCCCATTCACGCTGCTTACGTTGTGAATAATCCTGGGAGTCGGCATCAGACGCTTCTTCGACATAATATCTTGCTAGAAATGGTGATTTATTCTGGAGAGAAAGAATGAAGAAGAAAGAAAGAGTGTCATCATATTTGTATTTGGGTGGAGAGAGAGAACGTGCTGAGTTGAAACACATTTAATGTGATTTGAGTGGACATCAGGAAGAAAAAACAAAAAAAACATTCATGCTTTGGCCACGTAAGGGCTGACATGGATATCCACGTAGAGCGCGTCTGAGATATACACCAAATAAGATATACACCAAAAAGAAGAAGAAGAGAAAAACAAAACCTAGCATTAAGTTTTAAGCACCAACCTTATTTTGTTTTGGGGAAAAAAACTTTTTGGGTTTGGATAAGAAGAATTTCATTATTATATTTTTTTAAGAAGAAGAAAGTTGAATAAAGTTAACGAACTCACGGCTACGATTGTGATGGAAAATGAGATTTGTGATGGAATATAGTAGTACGGTAGTTGTAGTAATATGATAAATGATAATATTGGTTAAGATTACATCTTAAATCAAATTTGAAGCGGCAAAATTAGTTTTTTTAACTAAAAATTAACTGAAGTGTTATTCATCATCGGAAAACTACTTAAATCGTCCGTACGTTATCATTTTGCACTTCTACCATTTCTATTTATTTCACTTTCCTAACATCACTCTCTCTTCATGTTACTCTCATATTCATCAGAAAGAATGTCTCGGATGCTAGGAAAAAACCCAGAGGACACCCCAGACTACTCGAATATGGTAAAAATGTCTTATTTAGTTTTTTTAATTTTAAAAAAATGGGCCAGGGGGCTGCTCTCGCCTCCGCCTACTAAAAATTTGGGTCCGGATAGGACGCCTCTGCTTTGGTGTGGGCGTCTTAGCCAGACGCCCGGGACGGAAGAAAAATTCGTATCGCTTACCTCACCAGATCCAGGCGTTTGCCAGACATTTTCGTGGTGTTGGTATTGGAAATGTGATGAAAACTGAGACAAAAATCTTGGTTTATGACTCGGGACGAAATGAGTATTAAATGAATTGTGAAGGGCAAAATGGTAATTATTTGGACGATTTAAATAGTTTTTTAGCGACGAATAATCCCAAAATTAATCAAAACAAAATATTTTTAAATACGAAATAAGAAAGTAAGCATTAAAAATTAAAATATTAGCGAGATTATTGAGTGTCCGGAAGACGTGATTGTTTGCTTTAGAGGAGGAAATTTCAAATGTATTTTTGTGATCATGTGGATCTTAAGTACGAAGGGTTGAGAATTGAGATTGCTTCCACAAATTATATTTTTCCTTACAACAAATACTCAATTGTTGTTGGGCCTAAATTGTTTAGGGAGCATGACAAATTTGAGGATCAGAAAGTGGACGATTGAGATTATATTTGTGTTTTAAAATCGAAAATATATAACCGACGACTGAGACTGGTTTGCGGGACCCACCAACAGACAGTTGAGATTAATCTGAGAGAGAAAATACTGAGAGAACCATACTATATTATGGTAACGTTTGGATTGGCCAAAAATTGTCAGTTTTTTTGTAGAGGAATCCAACTTAAATTACAATATGCATCTAAACATGATTTCTACCTTCTACTTTTTTTAGGGTTAATTACAGTTTGACCCCCTGAACTATGCATTGGTATCACTTTGCCCCCCTGAACTTTCAAAGTTAACAGTTACCTCATTTGAACTTTAATTTTGTAACACTTTGCCCCCTGAACTTCAAAAACTCATTATTTAACACACATTCGACGTTTTTTTTTCCTAATTTTTTGTTGTATCCCTAATACACTCCTAAACCTATATTTACGTGAAAGTTTGGATCCAAACGAAGGTCGGATATGGTTGGAAATTGGGTCGGTTCGTTTTTGAAGTTCAGGGGGACAAAGTGTTACAAAATTAAAGTTCAGGGAAGGTAACTGTTAACTTGGAAAGTTCAGGGGGCAAAATGATACCAGACATAGTTCAGGGGGTCAAACTGTAATTAACCTTTTTTTTAAATGTTACCCCAGTTTATCTTTTTTTACATACCAATCAGTAAGCTAGGAAAGAGAGCTTTTCTGCTTCTTTAGTAGGGCCCACCAGAATTCCTTACATGTTAGGACACGATGTTGCATTGAATTTACTAGTTTTGCCATCTTCTGAATGACCTTTTCACCCTTAAAGATTCGATTATTTACATAGCATATCGCATAGCATCTACACTCCATCGTAAACATCGATCACTTTCCTCTCTCACCACTAGCCACCTCCGTCCCCCGCCATTTCATCGCCCCCACCTCCGTCCATCGTGGTGTCTCCCCCAACTGTCGTGGTGCGTCCGTCGTCGCACACCAATCAAGAGTTAATCCAGAGTAAATTTCCAAACTAATTTTTCAAATTTTGGTATTATTATAGGTTCGATTCCGAAAAATTAAATTGATTTACCCTTTTTTTACATACTTTCGGTTTTCCAACATCTATAGTTTAATTATTATCTTATTGTGTAATGTACATGTTCTTTGATGTTGTTTGTTTGTCGACCATTAGGGGTGTAAACGGGGCGGGTAATACCCGTATACCCGGTTACCCGCCCCGTCGGGTACAGGTATGTGAACAAAAACTCATACCCGTTTAAAAATTCAAACCCGTATACCCGGTTAATAAATGGGTCGGGTACGAGTATACACATTACCCGTACCCGTTTACCCGTATACCCGTTAACATATATTATATATTTTTATATTTTTTTATATGTTATATATTATATTTATATATATATATATAATATTTTATATGTTATATATTATATTTATATATATAATATATAGTATATATATTATATACTATATATTATATTATATATATTATATATTATACCCGTTATACCAGTTTACCCGCCCCGTACCCGCTAACTTAACGGGTACGTGTATACATGTTTCTTGCCGGGTATATACCCGTACCCGCTAATTTAGTCGGGTAGGGGTAGGGGCATACCTGATCTGTACCCGACCCGTTTACACCCCTATCGACCATGTTGTTTTTTACTGTGTTTTATACCCTAATTTTCAAGAAGAAATCAGACATTAAATTTGTGGCCCAATCTGAAGTCCCATGCGTATGATAATCCAGAAGTAATTTTTTCCATCTTTTAATTATTCTAAGTTTGATGAAATAGATCGAAATCCTCCTTCTGGTTGTCAGTTGTTGTAGTCTCCAAAATAATGTTACGACTTTTAGGTCGATTTTGTTGATATTTTCTTGAAATAGCTTAATGACTTGTGTCGATTTTGTTGAAATTTGCCTAAATTGAAAGTAGATAATGGATGGACTAGTTGACCCACAAATATTTGAAGGCATCCTATATGAAGATGAATTAGCTCTTGTTTTAGGAACATTAGGGAGTGTTGAGGAATACATCAGATTATATATGACAAAGTCCCTAGTTCACACGCCCCCTTATGACGGGTAATCAGAAGACCTTGGACATGTTAAGAGGGCATTGGCGAGTATGCTACGACGAGTGTCGTATGCACCTGAGCGCATTCGTCAAGTTGTGTGACGTTATGAAAAAGAAGGCCTATTAAGACACACGCGCGGGGTGACTATCGAAGAGCAAATGCACATCTTCTTATTCGCACTGGCACATGCCGATGTAAATAGGAAACTGCAAGGTGAATTCCAACACTCTGGCGAGACCATTAGTCGACACTTCAATAGTGTGTTAGACGCGTTGACCATTTGGGCTTGTGATGTCATTAAACCTACAGACGACTTGAATGACACACTAGATCACATCCTCCATAGATCTGGAGGAAAATACTATCCGTACTTTAAGGATTGTGTTGGTGCATTAGATGGAACGCATGTTCACGCGATAGTCCCAAAGGAAGATCAAATCCGTTATCGCTCAAGTCGGGACCCAAAGCACACCACACAAAACGTCTTGGGTGTATGCGACTTCAAGATGCGGTTTATATTCGTTACTGCGGGTTGGGAGGGCAGTGCCCACGACAATCACATCTTGAACCATGCTCTATTCGATCCCACCCAGAATTTCCCTTTCCCCCTGGAGGTAACCAAACTCTTTTGAAATTTTATTAAATACATGAACTTTGAGTAATAGAAGTAATAACTTCTTCCCTCCAATGTCTTAGATAAATAATACCTCGTGGACGCGGGCTATCCAAACCATAAGGGTTTCCTTGCACCATACCGGAATGCTAGATATCATCTTAATGAATTTGAAATGGCACAACCTCGAGGGAAAGAGGAGATGTTCAATCGGATGCATCCATCTTTAAGGAATGTGATCGAAAGAGCATTTGGTGTCCTCAAGAAACGTTGGGCTATGTTACGCAAGATGGGACCCTTCCCGTTGGAATCCCAAGGCAAGATAGTCGTTGTCGCCATGGCATTACACAATTTCATTATAGATGAAGGGAATGACGAATTGATTCAAGAATATGGTGATCCGGATCTGGTGGATCACATTGTTGAGGAGGTGGGTGCGCAACAGGCTTCGAGGATTTAGGATGACCGACCTATGTCATCCATTAGGGATCAAATAAGGGATGAAATAGCTGAGGGCCTCGTTTGATGGCATACTTTGATTTGTGTTGTTTCTTAACTAAAAAGTTGTATTTCAATCATGTTTATTTGTTATTGCATGGAAGGTTGTTGTAAACTCAATTGCTATGACAATAATTATAAACTTGTTGCATTTAGGTGTGTGTATTACAAGTGTTCTTTATATGGTTCATTGTTGTTGTTGGTGTTTGTAGGTCTGATGGGTTCTAGTCGTACTGATCAGCAAGGGGGGCTCGTTCCCTACCAAGTGACCTATGATGATGAAGTTTACTCCCAAGAATTGAGTTCACAATTTCTTAGTGTCGACGCCCCCCGGGCCTGGATGTTCCTATAGTTTCTGAAGTTCAATGGATTCCAACGCGGGCGCAAGTTGGCCAAATTGTGAACATCGAGGAAGTAAAGGCAAAGAAGGCAACCTAGACATCGAAGCGCCAAGAAATTTGTCTCTGTATCGTGCTGCAGGAGATGCGTTTAGGAAACAAGCCCACAACCGTCCTTAACACTGATGGAAGGAGGAACTTAATAGAAAAATTCCATCGTGAGGCTGGTGTGTATTACAAATGGGACCAACACAAGAACCATTGGGATCAAGTGAAAAGCCACTTCCAGACTTGGAAATGGTTGCAGAAGCAGACGGGCAAAGGTTGGGATTCTAGTAGACAAACTGTAGCCATGAATGATGAATGGTGGAAAGAAAATGCCAAGGTATTCTTCGTGTTCGATATCTACCTTTCGAACAAATTTTTTTCACACACAGGTTTTGAAGGACTTCTGAGCTTCCGACACTCACCAATTTTGTTTGAGGAAGAGCTGGAAATGATTTTTGGCCGAGACATTGCTAATGGTGAGTTATTGGTAAACCCAAACAAGAAGATGAAGAAGAAGAGGTTGCTATCGAAAAGAAGTTCGTCCTCTCACTTTAGCAATGACGCATTGCAGCAGCCAAGGGAGGATACAACCGACTCTGGTGAAAATGTTATTGAGAATGACAGTCCCCCAAAACCATGTGAAGAAGGGGTTGAAGACTCCACGAAACGCAAACAAAGAATTCCAGCTTCCGTTAAGGCATTAAGCGATGGCCTGTTTCAGTTGCCAACGTGTTGAAGGTGAGGTCGGATAAGGCAGATTTGTACTCCCCTACAACTTGCATGGAAATGTGTAGGGAGTGGATTGACTCCCGGTACGGATGAATGGGTGGAGGCAGCACAGAGATTTGAACCACCTGCAAAGAGGGAGATATTCTACGCGTTAGGTGACGTTGAAAGTCGAAGGCGTTGGATTGCCAAAGAACTAGCAAGTTAGAGGATCCAACGTGAAACTGCAATCTTGTTTCAGCCGTCCTTACTGGCTTG
This sequence comes from Triglochin maritima, assembly GCA_963682175.1. Lineage (NCBI taxonomy): Eukaryota > Viridiplantae > Streptophyta > Magnoliopsida > Alismatales > Juncaginaceae > Triglochin > Triglochin maritima. The sequence continues at coordinate 27,898,781 of OY821789.1, forward strand.
TGTCATAAGTTATTGTCCTTCCTAGACATTTTATTGCAAACTTATTTTTACACAGGTTGGATCTATCGATCAACTTGTTTTATTGATCCACTTGTGACAGATGTCTATAAAGTTTGTGTCCTAAGTTCACATGGGCAGACATCCAATATTACCATACTGTTGTTTATAATTTTTTTATGTTGCTCACTTTCTTTCTTGATTTCCTCTACCCCAATCCCTTTAATAAAATTAAAGCCAACAACGAAGAAAGATTGCTGCTTCATTTGGTTACTTGTTTACTTTAAGGTACTACATTGAACTTTGTTTTCTGGCATGAGTTGAGATTGAAACTTGAGAATGTCTATTGAACCAACAAAATCATACAACACTATTTTTTATATACTGAACCATGCCAAAGGAGTCGCAAGAAGAAGAAAATGATCCTTAATAATGTCAGAAAATCATACAAGAATCAATTTTTATATACTGAATCAATTTGTATGTCAGTCAACTTAACTGTTCAACTTAATCACCAGCCTAAACTTTAGGCTGCATATTCTATACTAGCATGTGTTAGGATCTATGTCCCTCTAATCGATGGATAGATGCGGAATTAAAAAAATTTATCGAATGATTAAGGAAGAGACAATTGCAAACCACAAAAATGACGACGCCGAAGTTTAGAGAGGTTCAACACCCACACCCGGGTCCTAGTCCTCCTCGCAAGCCTCGCTCGATCCCCCGAGCCTCGCTTACGGTTCCACTAACCGATCTTCGTTCCGGGCCGAGATCAACGCCGTTTACAACACCGAGCCCCGCGAACAATCCTCACCTCTCTCGTGTCTCCTCTCACAACCCGAGAGAGAGCTTCCTCGAAGCTTTACAACTTGGTGATTCTTGAATAAGGAATTGGAATCACAATCTAACTAACACTCTATACTTGTGCACACTTGGATATGATATTGAATTGGATATGCAAGTGGTGAAGTTTAGGCTTGAGTGTTGTGGATTGAGAGCTTGAAGATGAAGAGGATTTGATTTTGAGTATTGGATAGATAGGAAGTGTTCAAGATGTCCAAAGCAACCAAATAAGGTCCTATTTATAAGCCTTCAAGCTCATAGAGCCATTTGGGAGTTGGTGGGGGAATGGACCAATAGGAATGCAAGATGTGACTTATGCTCGGGCAGAAATCGAGACAAATTCGGTCGACCGTTATCCAAACAGTAGTCCGAAGAATTGGTCTGAACTAAGAACTCGGTTGACCGATTATGTATCAGATCACCGTTCACCAACCTCCAGTAGCTTTTATCTCTTTAGCCCTAATTAAATTCGGTTCACCAAAGTACATTCGGTTCACCGTTCCAAGGTGGACAGTAGAATTGATTGGGCTCTGATTATGTCAAGTTCTGTTGATCGTGTATACTTCGGTAGACCGAAGTAGCGCGGGTATTGCGCTGACATTGTATGTGAAATTGGTTTATCGATAATAGTTAAGTGCCACGTGTAAAATAGTTGTTGGGCTCCTAAAACCAATAAGGATTTGGTAGACCGAAGTGTGTGCGGTAGTCCGAAGTGGGTCAAGTTAATTGGGCTCTAGGGACTCGATTTGAATGCGACCGTTGGAGCAAAGTCCAAAACCGGTCCAGGGCTATTCGGTCGACCGAAGGTAGTTCAGTCTTCCGTAGGGGAAATTCCAGAGAACACCTAAGTTTTACTGGTGGGAAGAATTCGGCTATCCGATAGGTGTTCGATGGACCGAACTAGGTATGATTCAGTTAACCGAAATAGGTTCGGTTTACCGAGGAATGACGGGACAGAATCTTAGTGCTCAAGTTTACATAAAACCTTATGGACTTAATAAATACAAAGTTACATGTCTTGGTCCAAAACTTTGATTACAAGTCTCGAGTCTTGATGTCTTTCTTCCAAGGCTCATTTCCTTGATTGTCTTGATCAACCTATTAAGATGATTGCAAGTATACAAATATATATGCAATGCATGTAATCGTGTTTGCTCACTTTGATTGATTAAGATTAGTTTAATTAATCATCAAAATTAATATAGATTAATGTCAAAAAGCCAACAACATGTTCTCTCTTATTCCAACGGAGACATGTTCTCTTCAAGACACGTGTCTCTTATCAATCGATCAATGGAGTTAACACAGATTGGATCAATTGAGCAACCAACTAGAAATATTAGACCACCATGAATACCAAAAGAAAACCACAATATTACACCACCATGTTCACACAGATTTTATAAAATACTAAACAAAGGTAGAGTAACTGGGGTACAATCGTCATGTTATTGTGCTAGCACCATGACATCAACCGCCTAATCGGATTTGGAGTTCGTTGGGATCTGGAGGAACCAGGGTTTGGATGAGCTGCTGTGCCACCCACCGTCGTACACGTCTTCATTCCCAGACGACCAACCATGGCAGAAATGTGTTGTGTCATATGGATCGGGTTCGTAGGAGGCGCTGTTGTCGCTACGTACCTCCAAGGTGTCGTCTGTGAAAGGTCAAGAGATAAAGTAAACATGATGTCCTGCAAGAAGAATTGGACTAGTTGAACCATTTCCCAACCATTCTCATATTTTACAATAACCCAAACAGTAATAAAACTGATGTTTTCAAATGCTTATTGTTAACATCACTAAAATTGTTAAGTATTCTAATATAATATATAAACACAGAAGTGTGATTAATAGAAACAACCATTACAAGCATAATTCACTATTTTCCATTAATTTATAAGTTCCTTCACACGCTAAGGGATTAACAAACGTGAGATCATGAAATAACGAAGATCACAAAAACTACATAAACAAAATCAGATCTTTAAACTTCATTAAGATCAATACAACCCAAAAAACTAAATCCATGCTAGTCTTCTAATATACTAGTACACGGTCATTCGTCATCTGAAGAGGAATTGTTTGTCATCCTGTCCCACAAGTTCATACCGGGAAGTGGGTCTGCGGGAACGAGGTCGTTTCCTGGGAGAGGTTTAGTGGGAATTGGTGTCTCGAAGAAGGTGCCCCCCCGTAGTAGCCACAAGTATGTTCTTCAAATGGGGTTCTGGGTGGAGTGTTTGGTTGGTTCGGCGGACCATCTACAAAATAAAGACAGGGGCAAGTGAAATTGCAACTATCGACATACCAAGACAATGGGAGCCAAAGGGAAAATTATCTGAAATGAGAACAAAATTATCTGAAACGCAAACACATTTATATGAAATGGATCAAAATGAGAACCACATTATCTGAACGTTTAATGTCTGAACAAAATAGCATTTAATGTCTGAACATTTACTTATCTGAACGCTTAATGTCTGAACAAAATAGTGTTTAATGTCTGAACATTTACTTATCTGAACGTTTAATGTCTGAACAAAATTATCTGAACGTTTAATGTTTGAACGTTTAATGCATGAAAAAAGGAGATAACTTCAACAATATCTGCACGTTTAATGTCTAAGAAAATCAATGGTCATGGCCTGCATGTTGAACATACCAATGTTGAATCTTCATACAATACATGTAAACATTGAAATATGCCAACTTAAATTGATGTCCTTACCACGAATACCCAGACGCTCTCCCATTCTGGTTAGTAGCACTCTCAAGGTTTCAATGCGGTTGACGACGTCGACAGTTAGGAGAGGCTCCAGAGGCGGAGGCGGTGCCGGAGTCATGGACTCAAACACCAAAAACCTACAACGCTGGTACCCCTGCAAAAGAAAAAAACATGTCGATCAACACCTACTACCTCGAAGAAGAACAAAAGCACAAGTTCTTCGGCTGACCCACCTCGATGTTTGACCCCCCGCACTCCCAGTACACTTGAATGATACCACCAGATGATCCAACGCAAACCCGATTACTAGCAAAACCACACAGACAAATGATGATGTCGCGGGCTAGGGAACAACCACCTATGGGACCAATCAAAACCATGTCGACGAAAAGGAAGAACACAAGGAGAATGGCGATGTTAGGTGTTGGTGGTGGTATGGTAGAGAGGAAAAATGATGGGAAACCACTCTGGTTGGCTTTTATACGAGACCATTACAAAATAAATGGCATTATAGACATTTCATGTGAAATGATGTTTCCAAGCTGGGATGCATTTGTTACATCCAAATGGTCAAGCTTATTTTCACCATAAAGCCACCCATTGGACTTCCGTTGAAAAAGCTGGCAGCTTTTTCAACATCCAAACATTACCTATATATGATAATGTTCAACATCAACGTAGAGTAATCTTACTAAAAATATTGAAAATAACAATACTCAAAGTTTTAAGGAGTCATAATACATATATTGTAAACACTTTTCAAAAGAAAATTCATCATCCTTTATTTCTTTGTAGTAATTTAGGGGCGTAATTGAAAAAATACTCATAAAATATCCACTAAAATGTAACACCTTTATTACTTTCTAGTGATCATAGAGATAATTGAAAATACCCATAAAATGTCCCCTACCATGTATTAAAATCATAAACTTATTGTAAGAAGCAAAGTGTAAATAAGATGTCATTGATACTATGGAAGTTGGAAGAACTTTAAAATTTCTGTCAACAGCTTCTATGATTGAATGCCACTAGACAATTGCTCAATATGAGAGAGTTATTCCAAGTACCATCGATCCACAATTACTCAACGAACGAATGCTTAAAAGAAGCAGTACGATTCCTGAAGACAGGTGGTGATGATCACCCCGGGGCATGTGCGGGAGGCCCTTGAAGGGCACTCCAGGACCTAAAAATACATATTTTTTTAACTTTTGAAAATTCTTCTGCACTTGACTTGGAGATTTTAAAGTAAGTCATTCCAAAAGTCAAGTTTCTCACTACCTAAAGTTTTCCGAGTTACAGATCACGCGAGCCGGAAACCAAATAAAAAACAGAGAAAAACAAAATCCAAAGAAACAGGGGGAGGAAGGTATAAAAAGTCCAAAAAAAGGACTCGTAAGCCAGAAGTGCTATCCTACTGGGACTACTACTGTACACTACACTGTTTCCGTTCCTCTCTTCTCCCTTTTTCAGCTTTTTTTCTCACTCCGATTTCGAGCTTATTAAATCAAATCCCTACTCGAAGTTTTCCTATTTGATTCCACATTGCCGCCTCTCTCTCTCTCTCTCTCTCTCTCTCGGAGATGGCGGAGGATCTGACGAGGTTAGTTCGTTCTCGCTCCGGTTCCGCATTGCGCCGGTTTGGCAGTTTGGAGCCGTTTCATGAGCTGTTTGAGCTCTCGTTTGTTTAAAACGGCTTTGAGTTTGGCTTTGCTTCTTTTTCTAGGTTTTGTACTCCTCCTGTGGGTGGGGGACTCGCGAGGGTTGGTTGGTTGCTTTGACTTCGGATTCCGTTTCTCTAGGGTTTGTGAGGTTCGGTTGGGGAAATGTGATTGTTTTGGTGATCGGAGGTTTTTGTTTTTTGCTGTTTCTGTTTCTGGATTTGAGGTGGATGAGGAGTGTTTCAAGTGTGTCTTTTCCCTTTCTCTCTAGGTTTTGTGATACTCGTCACATTGTGTGTTTGGCATTTGATGGTTGGAGCTTTGGTTTTGTGAGGTTCGGTTGGAGAAATGTGATGGTTTGGGTGATCGGAGGAGTTGAGGAGTGTTTGGAGTGTTGAGAGGAGTTCGATGTGTGCCTTGTCATTTTCAAGTTTGATTTGCTTGGAAAATCGTCGGTGGTTTGTGAGGTTCGGTTGGAGAAATGTGTTACTTGTATTGATTGATTTCTAGTGTTTATCTCTCTCTCTCTCTCTCTCTCAGTGGATTTTGTTGCCGTTATTCGTGAGAGTTCTGTGTCTTTCAGTGATGGTTTTGTTGATTTGAAGCGTTCAGGTGTGTGTTTTCTGAGTATTTGGAAGAGTTTGTCTTTTCCGGCTCAACATTTCGCTGCTTGTTGTGATTTCAAGAGTTTGAAACGTGAATTATGTTTTTCTCACTTCGCCGTTTATTTTTTCTTTCAGTTGACAGATTGTGCTTGTTTTGGTGATTGGAAGTTCACCTCTGGATTCTGACGGATGGTTGTTTAAAAGTGATCTGTAAGGGTTGATGTGCCTATTATTGTTTATTTCCTCTAGTTTTGCCAAAGAATCATTGTGTCATGCTGTTTTTGGTTATTCGAAGTGTTGTGCTAATTCCTTCTCTAGATTTTGCTTGATTCTGCATTGCGCTCTTTTGGAGTGTTTTGAAGTAATTGATGCTAGTATTCTTTTTTTCTTGCTCAAGGTTTTGTCGTTTGTTGTCATTTGAACTGACTGAAGTGTCCATTTTTTCCCCCACTCTCTTAAAGACTTAAAGTTGCCCTATTCAATACATTGTGCTGTTTCTGGTGAGCTGGTATGTTTCTTTCGCCAGATTCAGTGCTCTCTCTGGATTTAGTTTGAGAAGTCGAGATGAATTTTTATGTCTATGCATATGTTTTCACATATTCTTGTGCCAATTTTCTTTTGTTGCTTGTATTTATCAGTATAGATTTGGTGACGTCTCATGCATTTTCCTTGCTCTAGTTTTGGTGTTGCTTTGTTAGATCTAATTTCTGGTTTGAATGGGGATGCTTTGTTAGACCAATGGTGTTGTCTTGGAGTTTTTCTGCTCACAGGAGTGGGATGCATTTGTTTCCATGCATTTTTGCAAAAAATTATGCTACTTGAAGTGCTTAGTATTTGTCTGAAATCTCCACATGTTATTCTTCGCAAGTGTTTTCTGTGTGTTCTCAGATGTGATTTGTTGCTTAATTGTTTGCTAAGTGATTATTGCTACTAGTCGTCCGTTCAATTTTCGTTGTAGTTTCGCTTTAATCCTTTCAATCTTGGGTGTCCATGAACTAACCTCAATCACATCTTGCACATTTTTTACTATAGATGACTGCTTTCCTAAATAAGTAGTCAAGTAGTACACATATCAACTTACGAGTCAAATTCAGATTAGGTTGAGAAGATGTGAAAGAGAGGGCTTTTAGTTACCCTAACTACTTTCACTATTTAGTTATGAGCATACAGAATTACAGATATACATTTTAATTAGGGACTATCAACCTATCAGGTTTCCAAGAGTTACTTTAAAGATGTTAGAAAATTCTGTGCCTTCAGAGCCCGTCGAGACTAAAAGTATTTATGTGAGAAGAATGAAGAAGAATTCAACACCAAAGCAGTGAAGCACCAATCAACTACTATAGAAAATACCACAAACTACTTGAGTCCGTCTTATCCATGGGGCCAGTTGCAAGTGATAAAAATTGCACTATTAAAAATAAAGTTGCAAGGTCGAAACAATTTTGATCTAAGCCCTCATAAATTGTCTTCCAGTTTCAACCCGAAACCATATAATTTTCGCTCAAGTTTGCAAAAACCGTGTATATTAATTATTAAGATAAACTATATCTAGAACGGGAAGTAATAAACTAAGCACTACGTCAAGATAAACATGGGGATGAAGTAGGTCAAATTGAATCACTATGCCATGCCCTATTCCAAGGGTCTTATTTTAGCAACTATGAAAAACTGTCATGCGGCTCATGCCCGTATGATGTACTTTTTGGAGTTGTGTCATGCTGCTTTATTTCTTCTACATCTGGCTTCCTTAATTTCTATGCAAGATGCATGTTTTTTGCACTACATTAATAACGTGTTATAACATGTGAGTTTTTCTTTTTGGTCTTTTCTCTCTTGCATGCTGGTAAAATCACGTGACTGGACTTTATAACACCTGTATTTCTGTTTACTGATGGACCTCATATGTTTGGACGACTTCATAGCATATTCTTCTTAGAAAAGATATTTGGCTATACTATAGTGTTTTTATTTTGATGGCTTACATTTTGCTGTTATTAGCAATTTTGGAGAGTGCAGTATAGTTGTATTAAGTAGAGGAAATTAAGGTGATTCCTGTGGGATTACATTTTCCTGGAGTCATCCTCTACCTTGTACTTACTAAAAACTTTGTATTGATGTATCCGACGACACATTACTTAATTTGATAATGATATCTATGCCTTCCCTTGGTCTCTTAAGTTTCTATTGCATGCTTATCTTACTCCAAAAATTTGGTTCTCTTGCATTCAGCAGATTAGCTGGTGCATGATTCAAGACTTATCACATAGCATATTTCTAAGGCTGAAAATGGATCAATATGAGGTGCTAGAGCAGATAGGAAAAGGAGCATTTGGGTCTGCCCTACTTGTGAGGCACAAGCTGGAAAGAAAGAAGTAAGATAACTCCCACACTCCATGCTTCTCCGGTGCAAACAGTTTTCAATTGCTACTAATTCTGTCCAATTTTGAAGGTATGTGCTGAAAAAGATCCGGCTTGCCCGTCAGACTGATAGGTGCCGCAGATCAGCTCATCAAGAAGTGAGGTTTTTCATATTCACTATTCTGTAAATCCATTTTCCATGGTTCTTTAAAAATCTTCAACACTGTGAAACTCTACCTTTTTCTAGATGGAGCTTATTTCCACAGTTTCTAATCCATACATTGTGGAGTATAAAGACTCCTGGGTAGAGAAGGTTTGTATCCTGGTCTTTGCCCTACCATCTCAGACCTTTTTGTTTCTCTTTCAGTTGGCTCATGCGATTAAATTTTACGAACCTGTTGATAGAGTTTTACTTGAATCTCGTAATGTGATTTTTTCAATAACATTACAAAGGAAAAAGAAATGCGTCTTATTGCTGTAGTAGTTGCAACAAGTAATATGTACAAGTTCAATGCTGTAAAGGTTTCTTAACTACATTCCAGTTTGCTAAGATGCTCTAGTTTCACTCTCCAGGAAACCTCCAAAATGTAAATCTTTTTAGATTTCTTATAAGTCATAATGCCTCGAGTGGTGTATGAAACTTGTAAAACTTGTACATATGACAAGTTCTGTACTAAGATTTAATTAAGAAAATACTTGTAGATCTCAGAGATGGGATCTAATTTGCTCACGTCTAGTTGCTTTCTAAATACATTATTTTACCTTTTAAGCCAAGAACAAAGTACAATTAACCGTATTTAAAATGTTCACAGGGATGCTATGTCTGCATAATAATTGGTTACTGCGAAGGAGGGGACATGTAAGCTATGAAATGGCTCTGGCAGCCTGCTGATTTGCTTCTTTAGTCAAATATTTCTTCCTTGTATGGTCCTCACGTTTAATGATTGTTATTGTAGGGCATTGGCTATAAAGAAAGCAAATGGACTTCTTTTTCCCGAGGAGGTATTTACTTAACAATTTCTAGGAGTACCAAACATCTACTTTTTTCTTTCAAGATTTCCCACTGGTTTTGTCATTTCACTTCCTACAGAAATTGTGTAAATGGCTTGTGCAACTTCTCATGGCACTTGATTATCTTCATGCTAATCATGTATTGCATCGAGATGTGAAGGTAAATGATCCTTAAATTTTATTTTATGACATCCAATTCTTTGGTTCACTTGAGGTTTTTGCTGACGCAGAAAATTGGTTTTGCAGTGTTCAAATATTTTTTTGACCAAGAGTCAGGACATACGTCTAGGTGGGTTTACCCTGCCTCAAGCAGCGTCTCTAGAGTCTAGATGTCGAGAATACCCATGACAACTTACGTATGATTATTGTTGTTGCTGTATATAACCATGTATTTGCACCTAATTAGGTGATTTCGGGCTTGCTAAAATAATGACATCTGATGATCTTGCCTCTTCTGTGAGTCATTGCTTGGCTGTAAGTTCAGTATATGGAACTGCATTATCAATTACTAATATTACTTATATTTGGTGTTATAATCTAGGTTGTCGGAACTCCAAGCTATATGTGTCCTGAACTTCTTGCTGATATTCCATATGGATCTAAGTCTGATATATGGTCTTTGGGTAAATTTAACTTCATCAACAAGAACTTTGATTTGCAATATGAAAGGTGTCATTTTTAACCCAATGGCTGCACGTCTTCAGGATGCTGTATTTATGAAATGGCTGCTCTCAGGCCTGCATTCAAAGCATTTGTAAGTTATATTTATATTTCCATTTTTATTTGAGAATGTGATGTTAAATGTAATGAAGTATTGTGAGTTTTGTATGCTAATGGTTGTGGGACTCAAAGAATTCATAGGCGTTAAGGCTTGTAGTTGTGGAGCTGGAGTGGTGGTGTTGATCTAATTTCACTTTTTTTTTGGTGTGCATGGAACTTGCTATATGTTTTCCTACATGGTGCATCTCTATAATGTTGTCCCAAATAATTATTTTTGCCTCTTAACTGTGATTATATAATTTTAACTTGCAAGACATAATCCCCCCGGCATACCATTTTTTTCCTGGTTATATTGTTTTTTCTTTTTCTCCTTCAGTGATTCTTTATAATCTTATTTTCTTTCTGTATACTGTCAACCCATATAATATGATTTTGATAAATGAAATGAAACTAATGACCCAAGTAAACGTAGTCTGGTTGTTTAATGCTAGATTTGAACGTGAAACTATATATAGCCATTACTTTAGGGCTCAAGGGGTATTGCAATGCAAACGTGATTCTTTCAACAGTATGTACACAAACCTCCTAACTTCATACGGGTGTACTCTATTCAGTCCTATCATAAAAAATAAAACCAGCCATCTGTAGATAATGTATTTCAATCAAATTATTATCTATTCCATAATGATACACCATCATCCTAATCAAGGTTTTCATAACCGAACCGGACGTCAAACCGGCAACGTCAAAGGTTCAGAGGTTCGACCGGGGTCGGACCGGTTGAACCGGTGACGCCATCATGACGTCATAAATATATATTATAGATATAATAATCATATTTAATTATTTATTAAACAAAAAATATTCAAATCATATTATAAATATTCAAGAAAACAAAAAAAAACAGTTTCCTGAACCGGTTGTTGAACCGCCGGTTCAGCCCGGTTCAATGCAAAAACGGGTTTGGGAGGTGAACCGGACCGGACAGGCCTCCGGTTCACAGTTCAACCGGTTGAACCGGCCGGTCCGGTTTTCAGAACAGTGATCCTAATACCGGAAGCTCATCTACTTTGTGGACTTTGTCTCTGTGCATATAATATTCTGCAACTGGTACGAAGTGTATTACCATTAAGCATGACCAGTGACGATTGGTCCATAACACTTGTACTCACTGCAAATAGCCTAAATTGTTTTTATGTGATTTTTGTGAAGGATATGCAAGGACTGATAAACAAAATCAACAGATCAATTGTGCAACCACTACCAACAATGTATTCTAGTGCATTGTAAGCATTATTTTCTTACTTTCTCATTCCCTTTTGATCAGTCTTTTCCGTCTTCATTTGAACCCTATAGAGTTACAATTGGAATTTTCTAGTAAAAGATACTATGTATTGACATGCCTTTGTTTTTTACTTTAATGCAGCAGGGGACTCGTGAAAAGTATGTTACGAAAGAATCCAGAATTCCGCCCAAGTGTATGTCTTAAATCTTTCAGCAAAAAAACCTTTCAATTTGAGTTCTTTTGTATGATTTCTGGTTGCTCGTTTAAGTGTCTCTTGTTAATTTGATGATATATATATTATTACATATACTATGCTTGATGTCAAGTATTATAATCTGACATTTAGCTTTCTGCTATGTTCAGGCTGCCGAGCTTCTCAGACACCCTCTTCTTCAGCCATACATACGCAAAATCCAACTGCAGTCTAGTTCTAGCCGGAAATCACTTCCTGCTCAACTGCCATCAACTGGTTTAGCAAAGAAGCTGAGGTTTCCAGATCAGGAAGATGCTGTTTCCCGTATTCAGAAGGAACGACGAAGATTTTCTGGTAGCCATGAGGCTCTGAAACTAGCAAAACCTGAAACAAGCCTTGGTTCAGTTTCTTCTTCACAAAGTAGGCATGCACGATTTCTGATATTTTTATTAAGAAAATTTTATGGGATTGTTGTCTAATAACAGCTATGTTGATGAACCAGCTGCTTGTAAACAGACACACACTTGGGTGTACAATGTCCGTAAAACCCCTCCATATGCTACTGACAAAGTGTTTGTAACTCCTCGGAGGCAGAGTCAACCTGGAAAAACCTTTCGCACTGGTGTTCGTCATGAAAAGGTATGTCTTAAGGAACAATGAAAGACCTTTAGGAAAGAATGGTACAGAGCAGCGATTTAAAAGTCACCCGGACGGTCGCTAGGTGGCCTTGGGCTGACTAATTTCCTAGAGATATGTCCATACGTCTAAGATCAAGTATTTGAGGCAGCTTATCTGCTTAAGGATCTGATTACCCAATTGACAATAAAAAACTCCTAATCCTACCTGACCAAGCACCACGACCACTGACTCCAATCCCAAGAAAACAATGATTGATTGTAGCTGACTTCCACAGCCAGTGGCTAGCTCCTATCATTCCTGCACCAGCAATCCCTCTGGCTGCTTCCCCAACTCTCATATTCTTTTTTAGTTAAATTATTGATTTTGTATTAATTATTGGGTTTTTTACTTGTTGGCACATATTATTAGTTAAATAGTACATATTACTAGTTAAATTGAAAAAGGTTATTTGGTGGAAAAGTCTGCCACATCTGGCAATCGATACAATCCTTGGGTATATAGATGCAAAACTAGAAGAAAAAACAAAAGGAAGAAATAAAATGAGATGAAAAAAGCTAATCATGACCGTCTTTCACGTTCTTAAAAAAATATTTAGCTCTTTGAGTTTGGACTTGTATAAGAAAGATCAACTAAAATAAAGTGGAATGATTTTATATATTACTATAATTCATAGCAGAAGTAATTATGTACATTCTGTTGTAAGACAATTTTTGAACAACACAATTATGGATACAGTATCAACTGGATCTACATAGTACGAATTATCTATATATGTTATGATTCAGCACTTATCAACAATATATCCAAACAAAGTGCCACTTCTGCCATTTCTCTTGTTTTTTTGAAGTCACGATTACCCAATTCACATTTATCTCTATTTGCAGACATATCAACCATCACAACCTTCTGCGGATAGATCTTTTCGGCCTAGTAGAAGAGTTTCCCTGCCGCTGTCTGCATATGAAACCCCTTGCAAGCCTAAAGTCAGCTTTCTCAGTGACATGAAATCCCCAAATATCTCAGTGAACTCTCCTCGAATTGACAGGATTGCAGAATTTCCATTGGCCTCATCAGAGGAACCTCTTTTTTCCATTCACAGGAGCCCGTCAGCCCCTGGATCCTCTTCCAGGACTCCACATTGTGGTGATCGCTCTCTCACTAAGGACAAATGCACCATTCAGACTTTTAGAACTGAAGGTAATGGTAGTAGTCAAAGTTCTGATAAAATTCCAAGTGCTGCTGATGGATCAAGCAGGGGATCATCTGAATCAAAACGAAGGTTTGATACTTCTTCATATCAGCAACGTGCAGAGGCATTGGAAGGGTTGCTCGAATTCAGTGCAAGATTATTACATCAAGAGAAGTTCGAAGAGCTAGGTGTACTCCTGAAACCATTTGGACCAACAAAAGCTTCCCCACGGGAGACTGCCATATGGTTAACCAAGAGTTTCAAGGAAACTGTGGTGAAGCCAGAAGAACGTCAATTGTAGTAAAGCATCTTAGAAGAAGTGGTTCAGCAGTCCTGGTGTTAGAACCTATTTTGTTTGTTCCCGTCACTGCTTACTAACATGTTAAGTCTAGTCTTTCCCCATTTCGCATCACTAATATTACTAAGTTATACATATCCAGTATTGGATCTGAGTACAAGTACACTAGGAAGTAGCAGCTAATGGAAGAGGAACAGTAGATTTTTTTTTCCTGATTTTCGATGTCCAAATCTGCATATATACCACTGCGGATGTAGCATGTTATTGTAAACCTTTCTTTTAACAATTAGAAAGGACTGTATCTCGTATATTTTCTAGTTCACCTCTCTCTCAGGTTTCAGCTATGGATTATATGGCAAATGGTATGAACCTAGGAGTGGCTGGTGTTAAACTACGTTTCTTTCCATATTTACTCTGTCCAGCCAGTAATGAACAGGTTGAGTTGCTGATGCTTCTTTCTGGATTTATCATTAGCTGAAGCTGAACCAGCCTTGCATCACTGCATTTCAGGTAACGAAACCTTTCTGTATTTTTACTCGGTTGAACTACCTTGTTTGGGCTATCTTTATCTATGCTTTGAAGCTTCAATTTTGATCTTGGTTTTCCATTGATTGGATTCTTTTCAGTCTAGAGCATTTCTCAGCTTTGCATCTAATGTTTCACAGTACTTTTAGATGATGTTTACTGTCATTATTATAAATGGTACACAACTAAAATAAAAGATAAAGAATCTATCCATTCAATATTCAACTTTGAGTTTCAGTTCATTGTACTGATTTCTGGATCAAGAGAAATAAAACAATGAATATGAATGCTTTTGCTGATAGACTGAAGAGTTTTGTGGTTATGTCAACATGCTATACTTGTCTTTTTGTTTCAGGCAATGATTCTTGTTCATGTAATGCAACCATGTGATTGCAGGATGAAGTTTTATAAAACTTGCATGTTTTTATTGGTTATACGACATTCATAACGCCTAAATTTATATTGTGAGCTACATTATGTGTGGTCTCTGCCCCTAAGGAACATACCCGAAAACATCTTACTTAAAATTATTTTCAAGTTGTACCGGATCAAACGTCTTTTGGGTCTGATGTTGCTTTTGGTTACATTTTTTCATTCGATTTATTTGATTTATCGTAACTTTATTGGGTGTTTTTCCGAGAGGACAACCGTATCTAAATTTATTATGAAATGCATTTAAATATTAAATAAGTGTATGACTTAAAAACGTTGCATTATTTAACATTTAACAAGATTGATTCTATCAAATGCGTTTAAAAAAAGTATATTGTGATAGTAATTGTGCTATATTAGTTGAAAATGTATTTTTTTGGGGAAGAAAAATAAGATGTCACCTAAATTTAAAAGATGCTGTCGAATGAGGTTTGTTTTGCCTGAAGATTCATCTACTTTTATACAAGTATTTTCTTAACTTATATTCTAGTATTTTTTTTGGAGAAGCGGAAATTCATGCCTGAGATTTCAAACTAGAAAGTCATTGACTCGTTGGCTGTGCGCGACTGCGGCATTTGAGAAGTGAACAAGTTTTTTTGGTAAACATAAGTAATCATAACAAATACGGAAAGTTATTGTTTTTCGTTACATAATCATTCAACAATAATAAGTTAACAACAGATAAAAGCTTTCCTAAAAAAATAAACAAAATAGAAGCACATAGCAATCCCATCAACTATTTACAAATCATTCTAAGCACGATTCACAAGTTAAATTAGACATCCTTGACTGGCGAATCTTACAATTCTATGTGAGATATTACTTGAAATGAAACTTCATGGCACTAGATCTTCAGTTACCACCATGAACCTGTTGATAAAAATCAAGATTTTTTTTTTGAAATTTTCCGAAAGGTTCCAATTTAATAAACTACAAGCACAATTATTTTGTATTTAACTTGAAAAAAAGAGTTTTCTACATTAAAATCATGGATGATTTCTTTTCTTGTGATACAAACTATATTACAATTTACAATGTAGTTGTACATGTTTACATCCACAGTCATGGTACTACTTACTCTCCCATCTATGATTGCAATTATTTCTGTCATATCTCTACTTCCCTTTGTTTTTCACCCAAGAAATGCCTACTTTCCCGATTGTATTTTTCTTCGTAGAAATCAAACAACGAGCATGGTGTCTATAAAATGAAGAAATATAAGGATCTTATGTGAATATTCAGTTTATAATTTTTAATATTTTGTCCGTGATCATCTCAAGGAGTCAAAATCAAATTTATCAAAAAATTAGTTGGTTTTTTTTCTACTCTATTTTAATTTAATGCAAGACATGACCCATATTCATTAATCCGATGGTATCTTGGTTATCTCAAGATTAAGAATTTACTAATTAGAAATTTTTAAAAATTGCATAGAGTACCAGAGTTTGGTAGTGATGGCGCTCCCTCCATATATGGACTTTGGCACCCTCCATTGCCCATGAAGCCACCATGCAATGGTGACTTCTCAATAGAAAGCCTTCTCCTCCTGGGTACACTCTGAGCTCGAGTCTTGGCTCGGGACGACTCAGTGTTACCCATGTAGCTCGGGTTCGAGCTGCATTGAGTCGAGCGAAAGTAAGTGTTCTCTTTGATGGAGCAATGTGGGCTGCTTTGTGCCGTTCTGAAGGAGGAGCTGTCGAAGTGCACGTTGGAAGCTAGGGTAGATGTTGCTGGTGAAGAGTGGTAGTTGTTGGTGTCTAATCTTTTGAGTTTTGAGCTCAATCTTGGTATGTTGTCCATTTCGAAGTTTTTGATGTTTACTTTGGCGATTCTGTCGAATTCCTGCATGATTTTGCAACGCACTAATGTCACGTGATAGCAAAAAATGATACTACATTAAATAGTCAAGATCAATGATTAAATTCTAATATGACAACTCATACAAAAAAAGTTATGTAAAATTTTGGCCAATGTATAAATATCCAGTCCCTAATTAACAATATTATCCAATCTTGTCTTTGTATTTTTTGATATTTTTTCTTTAGTATCCTCAAACTATAAAAATATCATTCATTCTCTAGGTAAAAATATCCTAAATATCCCAAATGATTGAAAAGTATCTAGGTAAAAAGTTTGAAATTGCATCCAACTACTTTTCATTCATTCTCCTCAATTGATACTTCAAACTTGCTTGCAAGTTAACAAATTGAAAAATAAAAAAGATATTGGTTGGACTTACAAGTGCTCTTCTGGATCTAGAGTGCAGTGGTGATGGTGATCTTCTATGAATGAGGTGCTTGTGTGGTGTAGATGTTTTTGTTTGGAATGCTACAAGTCTCCTCACCAAATCTCCTCTTATCAAAGCTTGTAACATCACCAGTCCTCTTAGTGCTCTCAGTGCCTTTCTTGCCTGCAACAACATCCATCAAACTATTATTCCACCAAAACAAGTTTTTTCTTTTCTTTTCCGGGTCACCAATTTTTAATGCCATAACATATACAATTACGTTATGGTTGGTAGATTTTGCTTATGTTATTTATTACTTATATGGAATGATTTTGTTGAGCTTATTCCGAAATTTACTTTGTGTGAATTTGGGGTCGTAGCAACTTTTCTGTTTCCAGTCAAGTTTAATAAGTCATTAATGGCATAAGTGAACGCTTATAGATTTTTTAAGAAAGAAATCACAACTAGATGCGACAAAAAGTTTAGTCTCATGGTTCCCTATATATCAAGAGTACGTTACTAGTTTTTTAATAAGTGATGGATGTCAATTTTAATTGTTAGCTGATTTGAGTCCTATGACATCAAATTACGAGTTGTTACGAGAACGAGAATTGAACTAGTACATAACTTTAGGTGAAAATAAAAAAAAACTGCATAATAACATATACAACTAAGTTATGGTTGGTAGATTTTGCTTATGTTATTTGTTAATTATATGGTATGATTTTGTTGAGTTTATTCGGAAATTTACTTTGTGTGAATTTGGTTTATAATAGCAAACTTTTCTGTTTCCAGTCAATTAAGTTTAACAAGTCATTAATGGCATAAGTGTACGCTTATAGGCTTTATAAGAAAGAAATCACAACTAGATGCGACAAAAAGTTTGGTCTCATGGTCCTATATATCAAGAGTACATTACTAGTTTTTTATAAGTGATGGTTAGCCAACTTGAGGAGTCATGTGATACCAAATTAATCACGAGTTGTTACGAGGATGAGAATGATAATTGAACCAGTAATTTCCCATCATCATCCATGTCGTACTTGGATCAACAGTACAATGCGTGTAAGAGTATTATTAGTTGCAACATAACTATAGGCGAAAATGAAAAAAAAGTGTATGAAATCAATGAAGTTCTTAAACCTAGCCAATGATCATCACATCATCTAAAAGGCTAGATAAGACCCTAACTAATAGTCAAGCTGTTCAAGTTCTCATTATTTTCCACAATATTAATGAGGCTTACCAAATAAGAACGGAAGCATGACTGAATCTTAACGGCAGCCACGGCCTCCGCTTCACATATCCGCCGTCTTGCAGCCTCCGTTAGACGAATCACCACTGCAGCCGCCTTAGCAGCCGCCACAGCTGCATCCGCCGCGGCAGCTGTGGCGGCCGCCACCTGCAATGCATGTTTCTTTTGCTCCACCTCGACATAATTCACATCCTTAAAGCTACATCCATATAACATCACCCAACATTATTTTAAAAAAAACACACAAATAATAACAAGATTTACGTGGAAAATCCTTCGTAAGTAATAACACTACGCACCACCATTTTCCAGTACTTGTGGTCTTCCGAAAGCTCCACCCACTCTTCTCCTTTGCGACCGAAACCTTTTGAGATTTTTGTTGATGTTGATGATCTTTCTTATTCTTGTTATCTTCTTCCTTGGATTTCTCTTTCTTGCCACTCAAGAAGGACCTAAACCATCTCCCACCTTTCATAATTTCATGAATGAATGATTGGTACAATGATATCAAATGCTTACCAGTCTAATACTAGTGTGGGCTTTGTTTTCTTTCTATTGGTTTGTTGCAAGATGGAAATGGAATTTATGTGACAAGTTGGGGGTGATCCAAGGTGGATGGAAGAGAGGTTGTCAGAGAGAACATGCATGTTGGCAAGTCTGTAAAGGTGCAATAACTTTGTCTGTAACCACTATTACTAGATCTTGACTTGATATATGGTTGATTTGATCTTAAAAGTTAGAGTTTGGGTGTGCTTAAACGAGCATATAGATGGTATGTGTGCTGTCACTCACTATGTTGGCAACATGGGAACTTTTGCTAGAGTGGGTGTTTTTCATGTATTCTTTTAACTATTTCATATTTCTATTTTACTGAAATAATATGTTCCCAAAAGAAAATGTAGTAATCCAAATGCTCAAGTGCGTTCGTTTTATGACATTATTGATCCTCTTCAATAGTTCAATTGGCTTAAAGAATCAATTTTAGGCCACTCAAGGATCATGCACTAAGGAAACAAGTGTCATACTATAATTAGCTAGAATGAAGTAGCAAAAGCTTATTGAAAAATTCTCTATCATATCACATTATTTGATGCTTAATGTTACTTTTGCACAATTTTGTTTTGTCTACAATGCATCTTCACACAACACAGTGAGAACTTAATAATTCAAGAGAATTGGTGAATGTATGTTTAGATAAGGCTATACATAAGAGAACTCAAGTGTGTATTTCAAGTGGAAATAATTTTTGTGTTGTTGTAGTAATTTTTTTTGCAATTTCCTTTTATAACTAAGTCCAAAAGTGTGGAGGTAATTAAAAAAATTAAGTAGTAGTTTGAGTTAAGCATGGAATCTTATGCTTTTCTTGTTGTGGGAGAGAAAAGTTTGGTTCCAAGTGCAACAAGGTTGGTTGGGTGTAAGATGTTACATGTTCACAATCAACCACGTGAAGGTCATTGCTTCAAGATAACTTTCTCTCAATAAAGCATATGGGTTGGTTCCTTACTTCCTTCTTTTGATTGCTCTTTCTTTTGCCCCCCATGTGTGAGGCTTATATATGTCAATAAATTCTTTTAATATTTCACACACATATCCTTGCAAGAAATCATATTTAAGAATCTCATTCATTGATCAGTGTTGTCTAAAATACCCTTTCAATTTGTTGTTTTTCCTTTTAATTTACCTCTCATGTTGAACCTGTTTCGTCGAGTGGTTTATAACATTCTATTCATTATTGGTGACAACTTTCTGTGAACTGAAATAATTCATTGTAGGTTGTTTATGTTTCATTTTCTCTTCACTTCCAGTCTTCTTTGCTTCTATTTGAGCCTCAATAAGCTTTGGTAAATTGAATACAAACTTATCATTTTCATTTATTCCTATATATACATAACCTGACCTTTCTCCTCGTGATGTATGTTTAGAGCAAAATTTGAGAGTGAAAGGAGATATATTGTTGTCTAACTTAGAAAGTATGTATTGTTTTGTATGCTTTGATTGTGTTCATTTATACCCTGTAAGGTAAATATCTTAACGAAGAAGGTTACTGATTTGAAAATTTACAAATTCAAAATTGGCAATCTCTTATGCTCAAAAAATTATTTGGATCGAGCTGAAGAAGGTGGTCAACAAACTGAAAGTGTCTACCTTTAAAAACAAGCTACAAAATATTTGAATTCAATAAACATGGAGGGCATAAATGTTAATTTTCACAACTTACGATTATTGGTTGTCCTTAATTTCCTTATCTTTAGACAAGATGATGTAACAAAGTTGTCATTGCACGTGGAAAGAGAATATAATATCAAGTCATCCGCAATAACAATTTTTAAAAAAATATTATTCCACTTTTCTCTTTCCTTGTATGTTTCACTTTAGAATATTTAACCATAATTTTATTCTTTCTCTTCTTCCTAATCACATCATTTTATTAAAAAAAATCTTAATCTCAAATCAAATTGTCTCTTACCTCCAACTCATTTATCACTCTTCACAAATAAATATATATTATCATTTGAATTTTATATATTAATTTTAATTATTAATAAACTTGACTATTAATGTTTTCCCATTATTTTTCAAAATCATTGTTGGACAAACGTTCATAAATAATTAATTTGTTAACTGCAAGTTAATAAAAGTAATTTGATAAACTAAACTCATCGAAATTACAATAATGATGACATATAATTAAACATTACAACAACTAAGAAGAAAATAATAAAGACATTTTAATTATCACTCTCCCCATAACGTTGCCAAATATTCTCAATCAAATTCGTTTTAAGAGCCAAATGTGTCTCCCAGTCAAGACTTCGATATCTATTGTCATAGTAAATATTAATATTGACAATACGGTTGAAAAAGTATTCGAATGACTCATCATATGTTGTTGTTCCTCTGCTACTTGTATGTTGATGTTGATCTTAACAAATTCACTTGTACCAGTATTGTGAGCATACGATTCTCGTTCATCTTCTACTATCATATTGCGCATTATGATGCAAACCATCTTAAATTTGTTTAGCATGTCGACATTCCATGCAAAAGATGACTTTTGAATTATTGCAAATCGCGATTGAAGCACTCCAAATACGTGTTCCACATCCTTGTGTGCCGGTTCTTGGTATTGAGTTTTTAGTAGCATATCATACAATGCATTCAAGTTATATATCATTTATTTGTGCTACTTGGGTATTTGTTTCTTATATTTCAGGGTTTAGATAATAAAAAAGAGAAATTTAGGTAATAAAAAAGAGAAATAAAGAAAAAACAACCTAAATGCAAGAAGAAATAATTGATTTGAAAATCTTTTGAACCTATTTGTAATGCTCAAAGACTGGGTTGCAAGTTCGGAAGGACCTAGGTAAAAATCCGGAGGGACCTGATCATAAAGAAAATATGTTGGTCGTAAAAGTCCATAATCTCATGAACCTGAGAAGTAATTCAACAATTAAGACCAAACGGGATCGAACCCACGACTTCGGGTGCACCCCACATGTGGTCACAAAAGCTCAAAATCTCCTGAACATGAGGAGTAATTAAATAATTAAGACCAAACGAGCTTGGACCCACGGCTATGGGTGCCCCCACATGCTAAATTGGTTAACTAAAGGTGTGGGTGAAATTTGAGGCTAATCCAAACAAACGATCCTCCATTGGCGAATCAAAACCGCCAATGGAGGATCCGGTTGGGAGGCTGACACCCGAATTTCTGCAACGGGTTCAGTATTTGGGTAAAAACACGCCGAAGCATCCCAATGTGATTTTCAACTGTCCAATTGCACCTAGATTAATCCAGACATTTTAATCTTTTATAAATACACTTGTAGCCTTTCCCCTCTTCTTACTCTTCTCCCCCCCTTAGAGTAGGTATTATTTCTTGTTTTAGTAGTGTAGTTAAGGGGTGCAGAGGAAACCTTGTAATATTTTATCCAATAATAAAGTTTTGATATCATGTTCTTTACATTCTTGTCTTTAATTTGATGTCATTTATGTTTCCTTGTTTTGAGTAGATTTAGATTTCTTTACATGTTGATGGGTTGTTTTTACTTTGTTACTTTTCTTGTTGTTTATATGATTAGTTAGTAGTCGATCCCCATTGGGGGGTTGAGAATGATGTGAAGTATGGATGTTGTAAGATTAATGTCTGTGTTTAATCTTAATCTTGGAGCTTCAAATAATTTCGATAGTCATTTTGATGGGTATTCTCACTCTTGCCTATGATGTGTTAATGATCATAATGGATGCTTAACACATGCTTTGGTTAGTGGACCCACTTAATGGGGAATGATGAGGTGAGGATAAGATCTAAATGGATAATTATATAAGATTGACATGTGAGCATGTTGTTATATTTGTCCTTATCTTGAATAGTGTTTTGTATGTTTTAATGATGATGATAAATCTTAATCCATGTGGAAACACACTTAGGATAGTGGTCATTATAGATGTCCATATTAATTAGATCCTAATCCTTGCTTAGGGCTAATCTTGTTTTGGTTGGGTGTTTAGGAGTGGATTTGAGTCGATGAGGTGGAGGCGTGTGGTTGGTTGAGAAAAGGGTGAGGGTATGTATGTTGAAATCACTCATCTTTTCTCATTTTTATTTCCTTCACGCATCTCACTCCCTCTCACACTCATCTCTCTCTTCCAGTTTCGGTTGGTGCAAAGGTAAAGGTGGATTGTGTGGGCGTGATCAGAGTTGAGCTCGTATTGTTGATCTCGAAGCTAGGAGTTAATCGAAGAAGAAGGCAATTGTATGGTGGAGATCGACGTTGGTCTTCAAAGGTTTCTTCAAGCCTTCAAGGTAGGTCAAGCTTCTAGTTA
Source organism: Triglochin maritima (assembly GCA_963682175.1). Classification (NCBI taxonomy): domain Eukaryota; kingdom Viridiplantae; phylum Streptophyta; class Magnoliopsida; order Alismatales; family Juncaginaceae; genus Triglochin; species Triglochin maritima. Next base: position 27,921,573 of record OY821789.1, read on the forward strand.
AGACTCACTAGAGGTGCGTGAGTAGTGGATTTAGTCAACGGTAGTCGTTAGGCACGTCGGAGGTTGTTGAATGGCAACTTTATGCTATTAACGGTCGACCAATGCATGCCTTGGTCGACCAATGCAAGAGTAATTTCTGGTTTTTACCTTGCACCGGTCAAACAATGCCTTGGGCGGTCGACCGATTATGTGATTTAGGCAAGCCATGGTGTATTTTGGTCGATCGGGTCCCCTTTGCCATTCGACCGATTACACTGTTGTAAGTCGGTTGGGGGTGTAGACCTTCAAAACGGTCGACCGCTCTTTTGATTTGTTCGACCGATTGTACCTGTAGCTAAGTCGGTCAGAGTCTAAACCACTAAACGGTCGACCGCCTTTTAATATGTTCGACTGATGTTTGTTGGACTGGTCTGGACTGAGCGTGGACTACCCAAACAGTTGACCGCTCTTGACTTTTGTTCGACTGGTTACTAAAGTTATGTTAAAGTCCATTCGACCGATACTTGCCTTGTTCGATCGGTTGTCGATTGAGAAAAGATTGAAGTCCTAGTTAGTTTTAGTCGACCGGGTCCCCTTTGCCGTTGGACTGTTACGACGTTTATTTTTAATTGTTGGTGGCATAGACCATCCAAACGGTCGACTGCCCGTGACCTTTTGTTCGAACGTTTGGTCGTTTTGTTTGTTGGTTTGTTCGATCGGTCAAGGAGACAGTCGAGCCTTTGTGCGTTCCTGGATGCAACCGATCGACCGACATGCCGGTTCTGGTTGACCGTTTCTATTCAGTCTGGTATTTTGATTGTGTTGTGGGATCATCTTTGAGGGCAACGAGTCCCCGACCTTTTTGGGGCAACAATATGGACATTCCGGCCGGATAGTGATCATTGGTGTGCACGTGTTGGTTGTTGGCCGAGGATGTTTCCGGATATGGAGCTTGTGTGCATGTGTGGGTGATGGGTGAGATGAACCTCAAGACCCGTTGTGGTTCGTGTCCACTGTGGCTGGGAGAGAGATCCCTGGAGCCCAGTTTTGACGACGATTTTTGTATTGTTGCATTTTGTATCATACCATGCTAGTTGTTGTCTTGTTCATATATGTGATTGAGGTTTGACATACAAGGTTTCCTTATGGGAAACTCAGGCATAATTTTATGTTTGCATTTCAGGTTGTGAGCGGTGCTAGGAGGTGGTGACTATGGAGGAGCACATCTGTGGACAGATAATGTTTTCCCCCTCTTTCTTGAGGTTGTAGTGATTACTTGTATTTTATCTTGTAGCCTTTTGATGTAATCACTCTTTTGAAACATTCTGATATTATATATATATATATATATATTTTGGTACACCTGGTGTTCTATGTTTGGGTAATATCCTTGCGTAGATTGTATGTTAAAAGTTTTAAAATTTTCCGCTGTTTCGAGGATGTTACAACTTGGTATTTGAGCGGTCGGTTCCGATGTACTTGTCCAAAGAAACCACCTTAGAGGTTGTTTAGATAGTATTGTTGTAGAGCATGCATGCATTGTTTTTTTGTTGTCTCGTGTGTAGAGATGCCTCCGAGATGCGTGAGATCTCCCCCACGTGACCATAGCACCAACGAGGAGACTGGGGGCACAGACTGGGCGGAGGAGCGACATATGCTCTACGACACAGTGCAGAGATTGGGCGTGCTGCTAGAGCACCAGTTTGGCCTAGAGGAGACAGTGGGGGAGGGGAGCGGTGCACGACCATTTTATGCGTCAACATCTGCCTGCTTTTGATGACAGAGGTGATTCTGAGGCTGCCGAGGACTGAGTCTTTAAGATCCAGGAGATCTTCCAGGCGATTGGGAGCCCCCTGGAGAGGGTGGTGGGGTTGGCTACCTATGTTCTGGGCGGTGAGGTGTCCAACTGGTGGAGGACCACAACTGTAGTGGTGTTTCCTGGCAGAGATGATGTCAACTGAGATGAGTTCCTCGGGGAATTCAATGAACAATTTTTCCTGAGCATGTCAGAGACGGGAATAGAGAGGAGTTTATGACCCTTGAGCAGGAGGGGATGACACTAGCGGTCCATGTCCCGAAGTTCAACACGTTGGAGCATTATTACAGGGAAATCTATGTGATGCCGGTTCAGAGAGCAAGGAAGTTTGTGTGGGGGCTTCAGAAGCAACTCCGTACTCGTGTGACATAAAACATGCTGCAGACTCTAGCAGATGCTGTGAAGTTTGCAACCATCATAGACAAGGACTACCAGGAGAACTACACGAAGTCTAGGAGGTCGCAGGGGAAGGTCAGTGGATGTCTAGGAGTTCCACTAGCAGGGAATTCAGGCAAGAGGTCCGGGATTAAGGGGAGTAGTATATGCCAGCCTGAGCCATGCAGGAAGTGTGGCAAGGTCCACCCAGGGCGAGAGTGTTGGACCCGTTCTGAGGTTTGTTTTGGGCGTGGTTAGCCAGACCACTATGCTTGAGACTGTCCGAGTGGGCCAGGCGAGTCTAGTGGCCGAGCAAGACCCCCAACGGCAGACAAAGGGGGAGGTCGCCATCCTTTTGCGCCACCTCAGCAGGGTTAGAGCACTGGGCGAGTTTTCACCATCCAGGCAGATAAGGTGAGGGACACTCGTACTGTGGTGGAAGGTACATTTTATGTTGCTGGTTTGGTTGCTAGAGTGCTTTTTGATTGTGGGGCTACACACTCGTTCATATCGAAGCGAGTTGCGAGCGTGTTAGGTCGTACCCTTGCAATGTTGACTGCCACTTTGGAAGTCAACATACCCATGGGTTTGGTGGGCACTGTGTGAAGCTTTCTCCCCGGCGCCACGATTGTTTCGGGAGACCAAGAGTTTCCGGCAGATCTGATCTTGCTGCCGATGGAGGACTTTGATGTCATACTGGGGATGGATTGACTATCACAGTATGATGTGAGATTCTAGTGCCGAGAGAAGAATATTTTGATCCTGAGGAAGGGCCTACCTGATGCGTTGATCGGGGGGACGAATGACAAAGGAGGCCGTGTACTAGTATCTGCAGTGAGGGCACAAAAGTTGATGCAGCAGGGTTACAGAGCTTTTATGGCCACCCTAATAGTTCCAGATCCTGAGATGAAGAGGTTGGAGGACATTGAGATCGTCCAAGAGTTCCTGGAGGTGTTTTCTGATGATGTCACTGGTCTGTGGCCTCACAGAGAGATAGAGTTCGACATCGATATGGTAGCTGAGACCACTCCACAGTCGAAGGCACTGTACATGATGGCCCCTGCAGAGTTATCTGAGCTGAAGAAACAGTTGCAGGATTTGATGGATTCTAGGTTTATCCGACCTAGTTTCTCACCTTGGGGAGCGCCGATAATCTTCGTGAAGAAGAAGGATGACTCGTTGTAGATGTGTATTGATTACTGGATGTTGAATAAGGTTACTGTTAGGAATCAATATCCTTTACCCAGGATCGAGGACTTTTTTTACTAGTTGCAGTCAGCGAAGGTGTTCTCGAAGATCGATCTGCCATCCAGTTATCATCAGTTGAGGATCACGGAGGGATATGTCCAGAAGACAACATTCAAGACGAGGTACAAACACTACGAGTTTTCGGTGATGTCGTTTGGATTGACGAACACGCCTACGACATTGGATCTTATGAACAAGACGTTCACTCGGTATCTAAATAATTTTGTAATTGTCTTTGTGGACGACATTTTGTCTACTCGCCAGATAGAGAGCAACATCGATAACACATGAGGATTGTGCTTGGCATCTTGCGGGATCAGCAGCAGTATGCCAAGTATTCGAAGTGCGAGTTCTGGCTGGACAATGTTTCTTTTCTGGGGCACATAGTATCGAGAGATGGGATATCAGTGGATCCAGCGAAGGTCGAGGCAGTGACTCAGTGGACAACCCCGACGAGTGTGACTGAGATTAGGAGATTTGTTGGATTGGCAGGTTATTACCGTCGATTCATCAAAGACTTCTCGAGACTTGCTTTGCCTTTGAAGGTGCTGACGTAGAAGAGTGTGAAGTTTGTCTGGTCCCAGAAGTGCAAGGATAGATTTCAGGAACTGAAGAGTCGGTTGACGACTGCTCCGGTTCTGACTATTCCCAGTGGCAGCGGAGGATTCGTGATTTATATCGACGCTTCAGGTATTAGTTTGGGAGGTGTACTTATGCAACACAGACAAGTGGTTGCGTATTCTTCGAGGCAGCTGAAGGTACACGAATAATCCTTTAGTGGATTATTCCCGAAATTCAGAGAATCTATTTGAAGTAAATCAAAAGAAGATTGATACAAGAAGATTAAATATTAAGAGATGTAAGAGATTGTGAAGATATGTGAGGTTATAACAAAATGAGTGTATATTATCAAGTTTGCGAAATAGAGTTGTTGGAAAAAAGACAAGTTGGAATAGTAAAACTGAGAATATATAATCTTTGGAAAAATGAAAGCTAAGAAAAATATATCTGAAAAAGTAAGATTTGAGATAAAATCTCTGAAAAAGTTAAACCTGAGAATCTAACTCTTGGAAAAGTGAAAGCTAGAAATATATTCTTTCGAAATTAGGTAGTTGTCTCATTTTAATTAACCACGTGTTATTTAAAATTTTGAAATTACAAAATTTATATAACAATATGGGTGTGGTTGTACTTTGTAGATCTTGAAAAATATTTTTTTAGTGATTTTTTGAAATTTAATAATTTTTATTTCACCAGATAAATAGATTACAAAAGTTATTTTTATTTTATTCATCAGTGGGTCACACGGTAAGAAAAACAAAACAAAAAAAATACTACAATGGCTCACTCGTGCCCATGCAAAAAAAACTGATCGTGGCAGGCGACTCATGCCCAAGTACAGCCTTTTACTTTGTTCTCCATTTTCAGGTTTTCAAAAAAATCTTGACCTTAGCAGTTTTTTAGGTATTATAGTTTTCTCCCATTATTGATGCCCTTAGAGGTCATATAATATGCATCATGAGCATATAAGGAATCTTATGATTCTTTTATTAGTACCGAGGATTTCAATTAAAAGAATCATCATCCAGTTGTAATTATGTAGTTAGCCACGAGCTTGACAGGAATGTACCCAAAACAAATCTAAGTTAAATACATTTGCTAAAGTGGTAAGGACGGAATCAAACCTAAAGTACAACTATCCTACGGAATAAAGGATTTGCTATTCTCGAAATTAATACTGCCTCATAAACTAATTGTAAACGGGACGTGCTTTTAGATTTTCAGATCGTTATCATTTGAGTCTAGTTAAGTTTGAAGGTTCTTTTTCTTAAAATAATTAAAATTAGAAATCGAATCGTAGCAATATTGTTTATTTGTTTGAGATGTTAAAATTAGAAATCGAATCGTAGCAATATTGTTTGTTTGTTTGAGATGTTAAAATTTAAAATTTCATAAGGCAGAAGAGTAGATAAAATTAAAAGAAAAACAATTCAAGAAAAAATTAACTTAAAATCTTGCTAATCCACCTGTTTGTCTCACATAGGGCGGATTGTGTCGCCCTTTGTGTATGTTGTGTTATTTAATAAATTATCTCAACAACTAAGCCGATTCAGTTACTTGATCGTTAACCTTGGATTCACAAGGACCATAAAACATGGGATTTTGGGAACTACTATTCGTCGCCGGAAAATTACTTAAATCGCCCCAAAAATGACCTTTTTGCCCTTAACAAATCAATTAATATCGATTTCGTCCCGTGTCTTTAAATAAGGTGTTTGATTCAGTTTTACTCACATTCCTAGTACCAACACCACGAAAATGTCTGGCGAAGCACCTGAATCCGGCGAGGTAACTGGGGCGGAATTTTTTTCACGACTCGGGCGTCTGGCTAAACCGCCTCCACCAAGGTGGAGGCGTCTGCCTAACACGCCTCCACATAGGTGGAGGCGGTTTAGACAGACGCCTCCACCTTGGTGGAGGCGGTTTAGCCAGACGCCCGTTTTTTTTAATTTTTTGTTAAATTCAAATTTTTCAGGTTCCGTTTCAAGATTTCGGTGGTGATGGAGTAGATTACAGTGGGCTTTTTGACAGTAAAGAAATATTTACAACAATCGATGAAGGTTGTAAATGGGCGAAACAAGTTGCAATAGGAGCCAGATTTTTTTTGGTTATATCATCATACAAACCGAAAGCAGATAACCGGATGGATTGTTACCTCAGATGTGATCGCAGACGTGAGATGAGTTCTCGTGATACGAGTATTGCATTGCGAAAGAATACGAAAAGAAAAGGTTGCGGTTGTCGGTTTTTGGTAAAAGTGGTGGAGCGACGAGATCGTGATGGATGGGTTATTGTTTCTAGTAGCATGTTTGGGCAGCACAACCACCCATTGACAGTTTATTCAGAGGGTCACCGACAGGTCAGCGGACTTAGTGCTGGGGCAAAGCAAATTGTTCGGGATATGACAGAGGCACAAGCAAGGCTCCGTAACATTTTGTTGGCGGTAAAGAAGAAATTTCCGGACGATAATCCTAATCAAAGGCACATTTACAACTTCAGAGAGTACATGAGGAGGACGAAATCTGAAGACAGGAATCCCGCGCAGCAGTTTCTCAGAGAGGCAGTGCAGCATAAGTATTTGCATTGGATTGTGGCAGATGAAGAAACTAATGTCTTGACTCACACATTTTTGGCACATCCGACTTCAGTTCAGTTGTTGCGTACATACCCATTCGTGATCTGTATGGATTCGACGTATAAGACGAACAAGTACAAGATGCCTTTGTTTGAGATGGTTGGGGTTACTCCAACAAATATGAATTTCCTCGTCGGATATGCGATTTTGCAGGATGAGACCGAGTCTAGTTACCGGTGGGTGTTGGAGAGGTTGCGAGATCTGTTATTGGATATTGTTAGCCCGACAGCAATAATTACGGACCGGGAGAAGGGTCTGATGCGACCAGTGGCAGAGGTTTTTCCTGAGTCAGCTCATTTACTATGCACCTGGCATATCAACAAAGACGTGTACAACTACGCATACCACGTATTCGGCAAGGACAAGCAGTCTGCAGAGATTTTCAGGCGTGGAAGGTGGAGGAAAGTCATGATTTCTGATTCACAGACGGATTATGATAGAGCAGTCCGTAATCTGAAAGATTCTTTCAAGTCCTGGCCAGTGCTGACGAAGTATGTGGAAGACACGTGGTTGGTGCATAAGGAAAAATTCGTGTTGAATTGGACGAATCAAGTTCTTCATTTCGGCAACACTACGAACTGCAGGGTGGAAAGTGCACATTCGGCTCTGAAAGAGTGGATCACTACATCGACTGCCGCTCTCGACACTCTTTTCGACTGCGTGAACTCGTCTATTGAAATGCAGCTGACGAATATTCGGAACTTTCTTGAAGATTCGAGACGTCGAAATTTGGCACAATACATAGGTCCTCTGTTTCAGCATATAAATGGCCGAGTTTCGCATCACTGCTTGTCGTTAATGACTCAGGAGTTGAAGAGAATGCAGGACTTAAGTGATGAAATTGAATATCGTTGTGGGTGTGCTTTCCTGACAACACATGGGATTCCTTGTGCATGTACCATGTACGAGTGTTTCGCGTCAGGTGATGGAATTTATTTAGAGCAGATTCATCCATTCTGGAAAACACTTGTTATCGGAGAAGGAGTCCAGATGTCAGAGTTTGTTGATCAGTCAGCACAAGACACCGAGCATTTTCGGAAGCTAGTGGATGAGATCTCGCAGAGCGATCCTGCAGTAATTCGTAGTGCCTCTCGTATTTTATACGAACAGTTACACCCCGATCAGTCGAACTATGGAGAACCCGAAGAAAATACTAAGGTACGAGGTCGACCTAGGGGAAAGTCGACACGTCGGGACCCGAGTGCCTTCGAGTATGCTGAGCGAGGTCGTGGTCGGTCTGGCAGTAGTGGGAGCAGGGGTCGTGGTCGGTCTGCCAGTAGTGGGAGCAGGGGTCGTCGGTCTAATTCGTCTCGATCGTCCTTGAATACGGGCACATGATCTTCTGGTATGTCGATATCTTTGTTGTTATGTTATTTAATATATATTAGTAATCTAAATGGGGTTGAATATATTATCTCCTAATTTTGTTGTTTTAATGAATTGTTATTTACCTATCTTACAGTGTCCGGACGGGTTGACGTGGACAACTTCCCATATAATGATAGACTGCCAGGAATCATTTTGCCATTTCTGCAAAGGTGGAATGACGTACGTGCTGATGGCAACTGTGGATTTCGATGTGTTGCCGATGTCTTTCATGGTGGTCAGGAGAACTTGTCGTACGCCCGTCGTGCGATTTCTAATGAGATAGGTGCACATCCTATTTATGAGACAGTCTATTTCGGCCATGTGAGAGAGGCTCGTCAACGAATTGATTGGGGCGGGGGAGGTTGTGGCGAGGATCATTATATGGAGGTTTGGTCCGACTTGTTTCCTATTGCGAATTTTTACAAGTGTGCGGTCATGTATTTCGCAGTGGGAACGGATGGTTCGTTGTTCCCGTGTCTTACTGTTCTACCCTGGGAGTGTCCCTCTACCATGACGAGGCCTGTCAGAGAGTTGGTCATTGCTCATTTAGGGAGTTACGCTCATTTTATTCGTTTGGAATTACTTGATGATTTCCCAGTACCTCCTATAGCGACCTTATGGTATCAAATGCGAGATGAGAGTGTTGTTGGATGGGAGGATCAGTACCAAAGTAGGATGGAGTATTGGAACCGGTTACGTTGATTGTAATTTGTAATGTTTTGCAATGTATAATATATCGTGTATTTCTACTTATATCGTGTTGTTTTTTTTACCGTATTTTAAATTTAAATATTATTTCATATCTAAAGAAATAAGTTGAAAATCTTTTCGTGAAAAATAAATATTAAAAAATACGATAGTCAAAGAAATATGTAGAAGATATGTTCGTCAGAAATAAATAATAAGAGTACACAAATAAACATAAGCATATACCAACAAATGTACTAACAGTGCAACAAAACGAAAGTAAAAGCAAGACAACTACAGCTCAGCATCTGAATCATGGTCCGAAATGCCCAACTGGCTGTTCCAATCCTCGATCAGGCGATCCCAATCTGTACATGCAAGTCTCGTCGCCTCACTCGGCATGACGTCTCTCTCTCGCAAGAACGGCTGCGTACACCGTATCGCCCTACTCATCCACTGTATGTAAAATAGAAATTAGCGTACAATAACAAAATATACTTTACAATTAAATATAAAATTAGATAAACTTACCGCATCGGCACATGTCCTATCCAGTGGTCTCTCCGGTCTCGGAATGATACCGCGTACGAGCAGTGGATGTGAGCACCTACCGAACCACTGCAAATAATCTGGAGCACAGGTGGAGGGGTCGCGGCTACGACTCAGATCGGCCAGGTGTAGTCGTCCTACTCTCGGAAATGTCCTCCAAATCGATTCCGCAGACGAAACGCTGTGCCTGACGTCGTACATCGTCGCAGTCGCAGACCGTACAGCATGGTCGGGCGTCGGGATGTCAACCGGGATCACCTGAACGTAACCTAACTGACTTAACACGCGATCAGGTAAATAAGGCTCTGTGATATCCCTATAATGAATAACGCCCATAAATGTAGTCCTCGGCACAGCTACAACAGGCTCGGGACCATACGGTAACCACTCCACCTAAACGTTTATACGTTAATAATAATAAAGTTAAATTTAAATAAACGTGAATGATATATACATTATATACCTGCGATGCAGTCATCTGATCTAGCCATCTACGAATAGAAAGAAGTCGACTCTCGCTCTTATCCTCCGCCCGGATAGCCCACATACGCGAACGAGGATGGCCACGCTCAACAATCTTCCGCTCACGATGTGGGCGGAAAGCAGGAAAATACTCATATATCCAAGCCTGCAGCAGTGTAAGACAACCCGTAATCTGACCACAATCAGCACGACTAGATATGCCCAGCTGGCGATACAGATATGCCAACGTCGCCGACCCCCATGAGTAATCAGCAATGGTATCTGGGTCCCTCGCCTCCAATAAGTCGCGTGGTCTCAGTCTGGAACCGCTCTTGTCGACAAACAATACGCAGCCTAGCAGTAAGAAGAAATAAGCAGTCATCTGCGTATCCTCAGTCCGTGGTGGTCGCCCCCGTCTGCAACACTCGTCCACAACGTCGATACTAACACCACCGCCACTCCAAAATGAGCTATCCCGCCCAAGACCCTCCAGGCTGACACCCAGCAACTCAGATACATATAACTTCAGCTCAGATGTTGGCGCCTGCGCACTGACCATGGGACCCTCAACAGGAATGTGAAGAATCTGAAAGACGTCATGCAACATGATCGTCATCTCTCCGAACGGCAAGTGGAAAGTGTTGGTGTCAGGCTGCCACCGCTCCACGAATGCCGAAATCAACGGCATGTCGATGCAGGAAAACATGCTGTACGGCAAGTGACCCAATCCACTGTCAACCACGGTCGCCGTCATATCCTCAGTCATCACTGAGCGCCATGCCTGCAATGTCGTACAGGCTCTGTGCCGATTATGGCACTTCAAAACCTTCCGCTCCTCGCCATCCCAGATGCGTTTGGCGACGTGGCCTCCGAAACTCGGAATGACGCTGCCATCTACAGGACCACCGGGAATAATATCCGTGACGATCCAAGACTCGTCATCACCCCTCTTCTTCTTCTGAGCTCGGGCGTCTGCAGTGCACGAACTCGAATCACCGATCACAAACCGGCCACCTCGATCCTTCCTAATGACCCACTCAGATGAAGGACCACCGTGTCGCCCCCGTCCTCGACCGGCCTGATGTACCGCCTCCTCCTGTGGCCCCAAGTCGTATCGGCCCCCATCGTCACTGTCGTCGTGACTCCTCAGCTCATCTGAATCATCCTCGTCGTCGAAAGACTCTCCAGGTGTCTGACGACGACGTAACAGATCTCTCTCTCTCCTAACTGAAGCAGAAATACCACGTCTACGTGGATGACGAGGACCTGACTCGTCTGCTATACTACGTACCGCGCGTAAATGAATTGATTTCCCTTTTCCTCCACGGTAACCCGATGACTATTAATTCAATTTTAAAAATACAAATTTATTAATGAATTTACTAAATTAATTAAACTAATAATTAACTGAATAATATATTAATTTAGCAATTATCACAATTAATCAATAATCCTTTACTAAAATCGTACACAACTAATTACTAACATAATAATCAATTTATTTAGCGATTTAATTATTAATTATCACAATTTATAATCAATAAACGATTTACTAAACTAATTTAACTCATTATTAACATAATATTCAATTTATTTAAAATTTATCACAATTTATAATAAAATTAAAAAAAAAACCGGGCGTCTGCGGGAGATGCCTACCCTACGTGGTAGGCGTCTGCCGGAGACGCCTACCGTACGTGGGAGACGTCTCCCGCAGACGTCTGTTCATTGGGTCGGGCGGTCGCGGGAGACGCCCGACCCAACGATCGGGCGGTCGCACGAACCGCCTCCCCCAAGGGGGAGGCGGTTCCGGCGACCGCCCGACTCAATTTTTTTTTTTTAAAAATTAATTGAAATAAACAAGGTAATTTACCAGATGTGAGTAGTCAGGGGTCTCCGCTGGCTCTTTCCCTGGCCTCCGAGACATTTTATTTGGTGAATAAAAGTGTGATATGAAGAGAAAGTTGTGTTAAAAGAGTGAAATGAGGAGTTATATTAGTAGAAAGGGCAGAGGGGCAAAATGGTAATCTTACGTGCGATTTAAGTAGTTTTACGGCGACGAATAGCAGTTCAGTAAAACATCGAGGATTACATATTGAGATTTAATTGAAATGTATCATGCTTTCCAAAAGAATATCTTTTAGACAATCGATTGATATACGTGAATCAATACGTGAATCTATCCTCGTTTTGACTTGCACGCTAATCTATTTTCGGCCCGTCAACATAGGCTGCGTTTGGGAAAGTTTTCTTGGGGTGAGAGTAATCTACACTAAAATTTGTTTTTTTTTCTTCCAAAGGAGTGCTAGACTCGTTTCATTACTGAAAGTGGTACATATTACAAGGAACAAATCGGATAGTATCTCAACAAGCAAACTCACGCACATAAGCAGAGGCTTAATATTGTCCAAGGATAACTTGTAAGAGAACAAGAGTGAGAGACATCTTCTGTTGAATTATGTAATAACGGCTATCTCCTTGTCATTGTGCTGGCTCAGAATCCATCATCGCTAATCAAGGATTATGTTCCTCATCACAAGATTCATCGGATTATGCATTCCATACAAAGCAAACCATATTAGGAAACTTGTAAACGACTACATTTAGCCATAGTATATATAGATGATGTTGTGTAACCAAAACAAGAATAATAAGAACAATACCCACAAATTCCATATTCTGTCGATCTCATTGTGCTTTGCAATATGGTATCAGAACGTAGATTTTGATCTCAGACAAGCCAAAACTCCTCCCCATCGATCTTTTCCTCAGAAATCCAGTGATCTCCTCACAGCAGGCCGTGACCAGACAACCTCAAACCAAGGAAAAGGGGGTTAAAGCTTGCGCAACCTCCAAACCCTCCTAATGACAGACATAGGCAACACCCACCAAGAGGCAAACACAACACAACATCTGACCAGTTAACCCCTAAACGGGGAAAATTTCTTATCATGGGAGCAGTCAGTCACCCTGTCCCTCAGTGGGAAAGGAAAACTCAGGCATATCAGAGGTAAAACACAAAAACCAACTGGCGCAAACACAGAATGCAACAAGAAGAGTGGCAAAACACCAACGACCTGGTCATGTCATGGATCCTCAACTCCATGACTCGCCAACTCGCCAAGCCCTTCATATTCTCAAACTCTTGCAAAGGAGCTCTAGGAATCGATCGAGGCGATTTACGGCAAACAACAATATTTTACACATATTTTCAAAATCAAACAAGAAATCTCGTAGACAAAACAAGGGGCAAAAATCGTAATAGAGTATCTCAGATCGCTCAAAAGCAAATGGGACAAGCTCGGGGTATACGGACCACCAAGCACCGACCTTAAAACCATCCAGGAAAGGATCGAGCAGGACCGGGTATACAAGTTCTTGGTCGGACTCAACTCAAGCTTTGAGTCAGTCAAGTCACAAATCCTCCTGGCACCCAAACTCCTGCCATTCTCTAACATTGTAGCGATGGTCCACCAAGAGGAGATCGGACGCAACACGATGAACAACCAACATGCAGAGAAAGAAAGCCAAGTTTTCACCTCAACCTGAGGTTCAAACCAAAAACGACCAAAGAAAGACTACGAGAACCAGAAGGAGGAGTTTTGCGACAAGTGCAAGATGCAGGGACACAATCGGAGCCAGTTTGGTTCTTATTCCCACACCTTTGGCCGCCACCCAGAGCAAGAAACCCAACATCGAGAGAAGGAGGTGAAAAATGGGGATCACACGAATCCGACCCGAGTAATCAGACTCTTATAGGGATGGTCGAAAGAAGAAACCCCACTAACCCACTCCAGATACAGACAAACCTGATCCGCACGCCTTATGAATCCAGTCTTCTCCAGACCGTACCAACCCACAACTAAACCAAATTCTGGCACAACTCAACCATATTCTGCAAAATCAAAACATAGGTAGTACCTCAGGTGTTGGTTCCATCTCAATCTTTTTTAATTCTTCCAAATCTAATGTATGGATAATTGACTCTGGTGCCACAGATCATATGACCAGTAATTCCAATCTAACATACAATATCAAAACGAACTCAAATAAATCAGTAATTGTAGCTAATGGTCAACACGTTAATATAAAAGGTACAAGGCACATATATTTGTTAAACAAAGTAAATCAAGATGTGTTATATGTTCCTGATTTTAATGCAACTCTTTTATCAGTTGCAAAAATCACAAAGAACTTAAATTGTAATGTGATTTTCTCACCTTATGGTGTGATCTTTCAATCGAATAACAAGGAAGATGATTGGTAGCGGCTTTCCTGTGAATGGACTTTATCTTCTTAACCGTGAAACCATTAGTGCTAATAAGGTCTCCCTTGGACGGGCCATCCATCTAATGTAGTTGTAAAACATATTACCTCTTTCATCTTCTGAAAGCAAAACATGTGTTCCTCTTGAGTTGGTCCATTCAGACAATTGGGGACCAATTCCTCTTGAATCCTAGAATGGGTTCAAATACTTTATGTCATTTATTGATGATATTTCTCGTACAACTTGGCTATACCTGCTTAAAGCCAAATCCGATGCCTTTTTGTTTTTTTTGAATTTGTCAATTTGGTAGAAAACATGTATAATTTAAAAATTAAAACGTTTAGGTCTGACAACGAATCTAAATACACTAGTCACAATTTTTCAAAATGTTTTGAAACAAAAAAGGATTTTCCACCAAACCACTTGCTAAACACACTAGGACAAAATAGAGTTTCTGAAAGAAAAAAATGACATCTTTTAAATGTTATTCATTCTCTTCCTTTTCAAAATAATGTCCCAAAAATGTTATTCGTTCTCTGCCTTGTCTGATGCTACTTTAACTGTTGTTTTCCTGATCAATCGACTCCCTAGCACCTCAATTCATAATAAAAAACCTATGGAAATTCTGAAGAAAAGAAAGATGGGCCTTCATAACCTGTGTATTTGGTTGTACCTGTTTCGTTCATAAAAAACGAACTTATAAACTTGACTCTAGTTTTGTTAAAACCATCTTCCTTGGTTACTTTTTTCAGAAAAATGTATATTTCCAGAGTTGTTACCTTCTTTGAAAATGAATCCTATTTCAATGAATCTTACAGCGACATAGGTCAAAATATACATCTGTCGGAGGTTGACTTCCTCGAGGAAAGTCCCACTCCTTGAGAAGATGGGGAGAGAAATAACACAGGAGGAGACACCACTCGACCTTGGGAGAACTAAACAACAATTAGTAAAAAAGGAAAAATGATGAAAAAGGAGAAAAAGAAGAAAAAGAAGAGAATGTAATACAAATAAGAAACTTAATAAACATTACTCAATGTATCACTTGAGGATGTTAAGGTTGCCTATGTCTTTCACTTAAGTCCTTAATTAACTTGCACAAATAATTCCCTATGCTAAATGTGTGGACTGAATACATATATAAAGTCGGCCCGTAGGATTACCTGTTGGATTTCGTGCCATACTTGTGTATCTTTTACAAAAAATTACAAGCAATTAGGATCAATTTTCATATTTTTCAACAATTTTATGTACAAAAATTCCTAATTATATTTCAATATATTTAATATACTAATTAATATTGAAATACATAGATTGGATCATACATAGTGGATTATTGAATCCCTTTTACCAATAGGAAGTTGAGTGGCATGTTGAATCACCTTGGAATTCCTCCAAGTGTTCACCAAACTCTAAACAAGATTAGAGAGATCAAAGCTAGTTAATCAATATCTAATACAAGGTTAGAATCTAGCTAATAACCCCTCCAATGATCCAAAGAATTTAATCTCTCAAGCACTCAATTAATAAAGAAATTTTCGGATGGCTTATGTGGAGAATTATGGAGAGGAGAATTTTTGCATCATGTAAACAATGAAAAGAGGAGGGACCTATTTATCAGGAGGAGGAGGGACCCACATCATGTGTAACGCATGTTGAACGTTTTAATTAAACCGCAAGTGCACGGCCGCGATGAAGCGGTGGCAAGTACGGGTCGTCCTCAGAGAGGTGAGCAACCTCTTGTTTATCAGAAATCAAGTGGCAAAAATTGGGGGAGAAAGATTGATTATGCTACTCTACACTAAACTACGCTAAGAAGTATGAAATACGAACGAAAGAAACAAACAATGAAATGACAACTAAGCTAAGAACAAAAGAAGAATGCTGGAATACAGAAATGGGAAAACCCCTAAGAGGCGGAGTGAGTGCACACATGCAAAAAGGAGGGTGTTGAACACATTCTTTAAGCACAAATGAAGGTGGTGTTATCATACATAGGAAGTGTCTAAATGTTATGGCAAAACCTATCAATCCCTTCACCAACCTAGTTGATTAACATTTACATATGCAAGTTGTTTATTTCAGAACCTAAACAAGCATGAGAGGTGTCTAATCATTTTGGCAAAACTCATCAAGTTATAAATTCTATCTTAAACAAGCAAGCATACATTCATGTTTTATCAACACATTGGAAATAAAGCATTCATTCCATTCTCTAATGCATGTATGGACATCTAATCCACCCCCCAAAGGGGATGAAACTACTCACTACACATTACACTAATTATTAAAATAAGCAAGGAAAACATATTAACTGAACTACTAAAACTAATGAAAAGAAATTAAACAAAGTAAAGCAGGAAATATGAAACAAAGTAAAACAAGCAAAATGAAACTAATAACATAACAAAGAAAACTTTATTGATAAAATGACTCACATTTGAAGTAGCATCCTCCTACTTTAGTGTGTGCTTCAAGGCCTCACTTCTAGTAGGAAGATTAACCACTTAAAATATGGAGTGATTACAATGGAAGGTGAAGAGTTCTATTTATAGCCATGGAAAAAGGCAAATCGGGCCAATCCCCCGATTTGGGACTAAACCGATACCAAAAATAGCCTAAACATACTCTAATACATGTGCTTGAGAAATTTTAGCGGATTTGGGCCAAAATGGACCGCCAATTGGCGGTCTATATGGTTCAGATCCGAATCCGCCAAAACCGATACCAAAAATAGCCTAAACATACTCTATATACTCTAATACATGCTCATTTTTGATGTGGGCTTTTCTTGGTATATTTTCTGGTCTTGCATGCATTTAATTGGTTTGTTGGAGCTCCGACCCGAATCGAATTGCTAAAATACTCCCCATGATGGTGTGGAGTATTCTGGTTTGCTCTTAGGTCCTTCTGTCTTACGTTCAGGCCCTTCTCCCTTGCATCTCAGTCCCCAGATCTCACAATTCAGTCATTTTTCCCAGCTTTTGGGTCCTTTTATGTTTCATCTCTTCAAACCTATTTATTCCTGAAAACTAAACATAAAACTCGTAACATAGCATTGTTTAGGTTAAAGATAATGGATATAAGATACAAATATAAGCATGAAAGGTGAAAGATAATGGATATAAGATACAAATATAAGCATGAAATGATGTCAATCAAATACCCCTACGCCTAACTTTTGCTAGTCCCGAGCAAAACAAAGAAAGAGAAAAGCATATGAAAAACAAGAAATCCTAACTCACTTTCGTAGGAATCACGGTTGCACTTAGCACGTGCAACAAGCCGTTAAACCTCCTTGTCGCCAAGGGGGAGGAGTGTTGTCTCCTGAGTGTTTTCAGCGGATATACCCACAAAATCCGAATAAGATGCATTAATCAATCTAACTACACGACTCGTTGGACTTATTTTGTCGATCATGGGACACGGTAATGCTACGGGTCGACTCTATATATGTAATCAGTCCACACACCTAGCCTAATGAATTACTCGTGAAAGTTAGTTAAGGACTTAAGTGAAAAGACATGGGCAACCTTACTTCTGAATGTGATACAATGTGTAAAGTCCATTTTGGTTCTTATTTGACTTTTTCTTTTTCTTTTCTTTTTTCTTTTTTTTTCTTTTTCTTTGGAGCAATTTATTGGTTGGTGTTTGATTCTCCGAGGGTCAGGTTTCGTGCATCATTGCCCATGAGGACTTACACTATCACATACACCTTCCCCCAAATCTCCACATAGGGCGATCCCTACCACCCGTGTAATGGGGGTTCGGTCGGTGCATCCCAAGTCAGATGACTCAAAAGCACCAGGCACAAAGTCCCCTCAAACCTACTTTCCTGAGTGATAGGAGCCGTGCGAGAAGAGATAACACCACTTATTTATTTATCTTCATGGGAACCAAAACCCCTACACTCAAGTTTCACAAAAAGAGATTAAGGGCCCTTGACTACGACAAACTTCCTTATACTAACAGACACGAATTATTTGACTCACTAGGTTCAGGGTGGACTTCTTTAAATGTTTGAGTGCTGAAACCCTATGATTACACGCCCCCCGAGGGAAAACCAGGGTGCATCCTAACGACTCGATATGACCTAAAGGCAGTAAACTAGATATCCTAATGCATCGAGTTCAAGAAAATTTTGGGAGCTTTCTTTTTTACTTTGCCTCTCAACGGGTTCGCATGTGCTAAACACACGCAAAACCCACAAAACATTTTCTTTCGCAAACACACGAAGATTTTGAAAGAAATGTGAAAATTTTAAAGCACTAGGCAAGCAAAAGAAGACAAGTCACCCAAGGATCATGGCAAGCAGATATATCCATATTAAATGCAACACACTAACATGACCCTATCAATACACACAAAAGAAAACAAAATCAAGAGAAAAAGACTCGACTATGTACACACGTAAAACACCCCCACACCTATTTCATGCATTGTCCTCAATGAATGCGAGCAAGATACTACATGGATATATGCATGAAAAAGGAGAGATCTCGCCAACATGAAGTACAATGAGAAGTTCAAGGTCATGTTGATGGACACAAACCCAAATTCCCTCAAAACCTGTGAGATGCTGAAGAAGGGAGATAAATACGTGAAGAATTGGGGCCCAAATACGCAAGGGTTGGGCCCCACAACAATCAATGCTCGCTCATGGAGTCTTTTATTTCACCTTTTTTTAGTATGATATGTACAACAACAACGATATTCTCATAATCATTTGGTCAAGGAACATCAAATGAGAACATCAAGTCATGAGGAGCAGAGACTTGCCGAGATGGGCAAACTTCACTGGTACTCTGAGGTGTCATGAGGGGTGAAATGTCAAAGCTGAAAGGCTCGAACCCCTCATGATATTGGTTGGGTGTGGGCAACAAAGAATGAAGTTGTGTTGCCTCACTAGGGTTTAATTGCTCATCGAAGAAAACCCTCCAACCAATAGGCGGGTGCATCAGAATGAGTTCCTCAGGCTCATTCGATGGATGCAGCAGACTTGCATCACTAAGAATGAGGCTTCTCCCCAAGTCATCCAACAAGGACCTCCCACCATCATTTAGATCATCAAGCATAAGCTCGGTCATAGGTGAGTCCTTGTTGGAGTCAATATGACGCTCAAATGGCTCAATGGCTATGGGACATGAGGTAGAGACACCTTCTGGTATAGGCATATGATGAGGTGTCTCACTCCCACTAGTACTCTCAACTGAATCATTCAACGAACACTCCCTTTGGACATTCATGTTCGAGGCCAGCTCACACTGTTGCCTTGCGAAGACTGGCAATGAGTTTTCGCTGGGCCCACGAACATTCTCAACGGATTGCATTGGGGTTAGGGGTGTTCGTTGATTTTGTGGTGCTTTCTCCAATTGGCGGATGAGATTTAGATTTAAAGGTTCATCCATGGGTTCATGTTGCCTACCAGAGTTGAACATATGAAACTCGGCAATCATGTTACCGAATGAGAGCTTCATGAGACCATTTTTACAATTAATCAAGGCATTGGAGGTGGCTAGAAATGGTCTACCCAAAATCAAAGGTATTTGAGAGTGGGTGTTTGCAACATGATTGGTATCGAGGACAACAAAATCGACTGGAAATATAAACTCCAACTTTGATAAGCACGTCCTCGATAATCCCCATGGGAATACGAATGGATCTATCTGCCAATTGGAGGGTGATCTTAGTTGGTTTCAATTCTCCTAAGTTCAACTGTTCATAAACAGAGAATGGGAGGAGGTTGACCGCTGATCCTAAATCAAGCAAAACATTGCTCATTCTAGTGTCCCCTATCGTACACTGAATAGTAGGACACCCAGGGTCATTGTATTTTGTGTAAGTGGGATTGGACAAAAGTGAGCTGATATTTGTAGCCAAGAATGCTTTCTTAGGAACATTGGTCTTCCTCTTGGTTGTGCAGAGATCCTTCAACACTTTGGCATATTGAGGTATTTGTTGGATGAAATCCAACAAGGGGATGTTAACCTTTACTTGCTTAAACATCTCTAATATCTTGTCCATGTTGTGACTCTGCTTTTTGGTTAACCTACTTGGATAGGGAGCTTTTGGCAAGTAGATTTTCTGCGGTGCCTGAGAAGGAAGCCTTGGTGTATTACCCTCACCCTCAACCTCTTCTTCACCACCATTCCCACTAAGGAGATGCATAGATGGTGGTGGGTGTGGCAAGGAAATGTGATTGTCAACCTGTTTTCCATTCCTTAAGGTCACAATGGAATTGACATGGTGAACAGGTTCCTCCACATGGTTCACTGGCCTCCCCCGAGGTACCACATTCTCATTTTGCATGTGTTGTTGCTGGTACATGCGGGGGTTAGCCTAAGGCTTGCTAGGAAAAGACCCCCTCTCTCTTTCATGTACAGACTGAGCCAATTGGCTCATCTGAAGCTCTATAGATTTGATGGTCTGCTGATTTGAAGTGAGAACTTGACTCGTGGTTGACATAAAAATTTCATTGAGTTTTCAAGTCCACGAGTCAAGGTCTCAAGCGAATTGAATCGGGTTTCCATATTGTTGGAATTTGGGAAACCCGATTGATTGGTGGTTTGCGCTTGGGGTTGCTGATAAGATTGTGCATGCATGGGAGGTTGGTGTGATTGGTAAGGTGGTCTAGAGGAGTTTGAAGGACCACCCGGGGCATTAGTTTGGTTCCATGAAAAATTGGGGTGGTTCCTCCATCCAGGATTATAAGATCATGAGTATGGGTCATTCCTAGCTCTGTCATAGGTGGCGTTGACACTCTCCATCTTAGGAGGAATAGACACACACTCGCTTTCTACATGACCTACCCTACCACATGAATGACAGGGAACTAGACCAGATGTGGACATGTGAGGTGCACCTTGTTGGTTTTGGAGCTCAATCGAATCCATACAACGCATTAAAGCCGCCATGCGTGCCTCAGTGGCCGTAGTGGTATCGATAGCAAATGCGGCACCCGAGCTAGTCGAGTTTGCATTCGTGATCCCCGCTCGTATACTAGATGATGCAGGTGGTTCCCTTACACTCTCCCATTGCATTGTTTTCTCAGCAAGGTCTTCTAGGAAAGCCCATGCCTCCCTTTCATCCTTTCCCAAGAACTCTCCTTGACACATGGACTCAAGGAGTGTTCGGGACGGGATGTGAAGACCCTCGCGACACAATCTGACAAAGGCGCCACAACTCAATGCCATGGTGAGGGCACGAGGCTAGTAGCTCTTTGAACCTCTCTAGATATGCATGAAATGGTTCGGTCTCATGTTGATGGAACGAATTGATTTCGTTCCTCAATTTTTGAGTCTAATGATTTGGAAAGTATTTCTTGAGGAATGCAGATTGAAACTCATCCCAAGTCCTAAAGGCATTCGCCTGGTTGCTGTACAACCACTTCTTGGCATCATCCTTCAGCGCAAAGGGGACAAGCCTAAGATGGATGGAGTTTGTGCTAAGTTGTTGCAGCTTGAACATAGCACAAACCTCCTCAAATTCCCTGAGAAAGATATAGGGGTCACCTTTCCCAGTGAAATGAGGGAGAATGGAGATAAACTGAGGCTTAACCTCAAAATGGTTCCCATTAGCCTCTGGCAATACGATGCAAGAAGGTAGAGCAGTACGGCTCGGGTAGCATCGATCAGGTAGAGGTATGGGAGCGACAACTGGAAGCACAGGTGCAACAGGTGGGTCCACCAATTGCTCCTCCTCACGGAAATGAGCAGCCATTGAACCCGAACAGTGAGTGACACGAGAGGAGGAAGGTATCGAGAAATCGATGACCAAAGCCGGATTGACAACGCTCCTCGTCAAACGACCCCTCTCGTCTTGTGTCCACGAAAGCATACACAAAGGTGCACGCACACAAACCAAAACCTTTTTTTAATAAAGAATGTACGTAGGGGAGAAGACGGGGAACACAGGAGAGAAAAAATGACCCAGGAGAGAAGGGAAGAAGTCCTTATGCTACGGCGGATGGGTACAAGTAGAAGCACATAAGCAAAGAAGGCTCAAGCAATCCTAAGGTCGCTATAGGTCCTTACAGCTAGACGACGCCTAATTGCGAGGTCACACGACCTCAACACGCCTCACCTCCCTACGTCGAGGACCACAAAGCCCAGCAAGTGAGCCAAGATCTGGGGATCTCGTCTCTCCTACTATCGACAAAGTGGGCAACGCCGATCAGGTCATGACGGTCAGGACCGGATCACTCTCCTAGTGCGTCCGAATTCCTTAAGGCCAATGTCTACTTGATTTTAAAATTAGGCTCTTGATTAGTGTGGTTTTTGGGGCGAAGGAAAGGGTGATGAAATCCCCCACCTTATCTTTTATGGGACAACCCCTCCTTAGTAGCGTTTTGGAGTCTCAATCTAGCAATCAACTCTCCAAACAAACGCTCAACTCACATTTGTTTCAATGCACTTCCTACTAACTGATGCATGTTCATACGAAATGCATGAATGAGAGTAGAAGGTGCGTACCTCACGCCAGCTCTCAGCAACAGAAAATAAAGCTAAGATAAAAGACAATCTAAATGCCTAAGTCACATACATGATGCATGACCTAAACAACAAGAATGCCTAATCTTTTGCTTTGAGTTTTAGGGTCCAAGTTGCTTAAAGGAGGTTTGATTTGGGGACAAACTATGAGTCAAAACATGCCAAATCGAGTCCCATATCACTATATCAGATAAAGAAATACTCCACAGAAATTTAGAGGTGAAATGAAACAACCAGACCGCTGATTGGCGATCTTCTTCTCTCAGACCGCCTCCAAACTTCACCAGATGCTTCCCCTTCTCAATGTGAGTCTCCTGAAACAAAGAAAACTACAAGACAAAAATTAAATCCACTCAAATCGTCCAAACAAGAGTCTGGAATGACACCTCCTTGGCAACGACGCCAAAAACTTGTTGAACGTTTTAATTAAACCGCAAGTGCACGACCGCGATGAAGCGGTGGCAAGTACGGATCATCCTCAGGGAGGTGAGCAACCTCTTGTTTATCAGAAATCAAGTGGCAAAAATTGGGGGAGAAAGATTGATTATGCTACTCTACACTAAACTATGCTAAGAAGTATGAAAAACGAAAGAAACAAACAATGAAATGACAACTAAGCTAAGAACAAAAGAAGAATGTTGGAATACAGAAACGGGAAAACCCCTAAGGGGCAGAGTGAGTGCACACATGCAAAGAGGTGGGTGTTGAACACATTCTTTAAGCAGAAATGAAGGCGGTGTTATCATGCATAGGAAGTGTCTAAATGTTATGGCAAAACCTATCAATCCATTCACAAACCTAGTTGATTAACATTTACATATGCAAATTGTTTATTTCAGAACCTAAACAAGCATGAGAGGTGTCTAATCATTTTGGCAAAACTCATCAAGTTATAAATTCTATCCTAAACAAGCAAGCATATATTCATGTTTTATCAACACATTGGAAATAAAGCATTCATTCCATTCTCTAATGCATGTATGAACATCTAATCCACCCCCAAAGGGGATGGAACTACTCACTACACATTACACTAATTATTAAACTAAGCAAGGAAAGCATATTAACTAAACTACTAAAACTAATGAAAAGAAATTAAACAAAGTAAAGCAGGAAATATGAAACAAAGTAAAACAAGCAAAATGAAACTAATAACATAACAAAGAAAACTTTATTGATAAAATGACTCACATTTGAAGTAGCATCCTCCTACTTTAGTGTGTGCTTCAAGGCCTCACTTCTAGTAGGAAGATTAGCCACTTAAAATATGGAGTGATTACAATGGAAGGTGAAGAGTTCTATTTATAGTCATGGAAAAAGGCAAATCGGGACAATCCCCCGATGTGGGACTAAAACAATACCAAAAATAGCCTAAACATCCTATAATACATGTGCTGGAGAAATTTTAGCGGATTTGGGCCAAAATGGACCGCCAATTAGCGGTCTTGGACCGCCAATTGGCGGTCTATATGGTTCAGATGCTGCTCATTTTTGTTGTGGGTTTTTCTTGGTATATTTTCTGGTCTTGGATGCATTTTAATTGGTTTGTTGGAGCTCCGACCCGAATCGAATTGCTAAAATACTCCCCATGATGGTGTGGAGTATTCTGGTTTGCTCTTAGGTCTTTCTGTCTTACGTTCAGGCCCTTCTCCCTTGCATCTCAGTCCCCAGATCTCACAATTCAGTCATTTTTCCCAGCTTTTGGGTCCTTTTATACTTCATATCCTCAAACCTATTTATTCCTGAAAACTAAACATAAAACTCGTAACATAGCATTATTTAGCTGAAAGATAATGGATATAAGATACAAATATAAGCATGAAATGATGTCAATCAACGCACTTACACATGATCCCTTGTTAATTGCTCATCTAAACCAATCATATTTCGATACATAATCATCCCATAACCTCCCTTGACCAAGTTGGAACAAATCCAACCCGTGATCAGAAAAATTCTCTTATTAATTCAGGCAAAATCGTGGGCAAATGGTCGAACGAATCGGCCAACTGGTCAACCGTTTGGTTATCTAGAAAAGTTCTTGATAATTTCGGTTGAACGAAATGCCTCACCGGTCGACTGTTTTGCAACAAAAATAATGTTATTTTCGGCAAACCGCGGGTCCAACCGGTCAACCGTTTTCAAAACCCAGAAGTTATTGTTCAAACCGGTCGACTGTTTTGGGAAAAAACGTTTGATCGGTTTTCACTTTTTTTTGGCTTTGCCGAATTTTGGATCAATATCCAACAAAATTTAACATTTGGGATCTTAGCAAACTTGTACGTTATAATGTTGTGGATCATATTATATTATATAATATATTATCATATATAATGTCAAATATTATACCACATAAGATATACACATCTCATACAAATTCATTTGATATTCTAACCTTGTTGTTCTTACGACATACCAATTTTATCATTTCACCATATGCATATCAATACATCACATAAAATGTAAAATCATATTTCTTGTTTCCCAGTTTTGTGGTGTGACCTATAAGAGGATCTAAGTTGTGCTGACAATGATATAAAAGTGGTTTATATCATAAACTATAAGCGATATCTAGCTACATATTATAGTTACCCAAATAACAAAGATGTTTTTGCTCACTTGAACTAAACACGATCCACTTAGTGATATAAGTAATATCACTTATATCTATCTGATGCATTGCATACATTGCATCATATGCCTTTCATTTAGATTACTTTTACATCAATAAATGCTAGTAAGGTATGTGTTTAGTCTTACTTACAGAATACAGGGACCTGAATGCAATTTACCCACACCCCGAGCATAAACGCATGCAAAAGACTCATTTCTATCATAAAGACCAAGTTCAAGATTATCGGGTTACGAATGGAAATGTATCCAAGCATAAAAGCATTCAAGTCCTAATTGCAAAAAGAACAAGGACTTAAGCACAAAAGTAGCCGGGGACTTAATTGCAAAAAGTCAAGGACCTAATTGCAATTAACGCACCAAAATATTATCTTGGAGAAAATCTAAAGAAAAATCAATGTAAATCTCCAAACATATAAATGAATTAATCCGGAGCTCAAAAGAATGGAAAGAAATCATCCAGACGCGCAAAGGAGGATCAAATCATACCATAAACTACCAGCAAAAATCCGGATTAAATCAGAGAAGATTGTGCGGCGAAATCGTCGCATATCACATACATTGTGCGGCGGAAACGCCGCCCCCTCAGCGATCTGTGTGCTCCAATTTCGTCCAGTCGTGTCTGGACACGTGTACTCTCGAATTCTATACTTAGGTCTCTTGTAACAACTATAAATAGACCCGAGAACGATGTTAGAAGGGTCCTTAGTCTTTGGTGGTAGTTTTTATTCTTAATCTTAGTTTTGTATTCTTCTTTTCATTAATAAAATTCTGTCTTTTATTTCTTACTTTTAGTTTTCTTTTGTAATGTCTCAAGGACCCCTTCTTCCTCCCTCTATGAGTTTCTAACTCCATCCAAAGGGTGGAGGTGACGGATTTAGGGTGAAGAGAAGATGAATGAATGTTATTATTTTAATTTCGTGTTAGTATATTTTGATTACTTGAGTTTATGTTAAATCATTTATCATGTAATGCTTTATAACTAATATGATTTATTATAAGTTTCTGAATTGTCTAATCTAAACCTTAAATCTAAACCTCCACCCGACGGAATTCACATCTTTGTTCTTGTTTTAGTTTTAATTGTTCTTGTTTCTTGCCTTAGATAATTAAAATCCAAAAATCTCAAAACCCAATTATTTCTTCTCTCGTTCTTCTCCTTAATCGAAAATCACACTAATAACAGAATCTCTCCCTCCTTGTGTTCGACCCGTATTTGCCACGTCTCCATTGACGCCGTGCACTTGCGGTATAAATTTAATTCACATCAAGTTTTTGGCGCCGTTGCCGGGGAGGCGACGCAGATTTTGTTTTTTTGTTGATTTCGATTTTATTCTGTTTATCTTGTGCGCGATCTAACTATTTGGATTTGTGTTTCAGGAGACAACAGAGAGCGCGGCGAAATCTGAGGGCAGTCTGAGCAACAAGGGCGGCGGAATCGCCGCACATCAAGAGTAACCTGCGGCGGAATCGCCGCACAAGTGAAGCATCTGGGCTTCAAATTTTTCTGGGGTTAGCAGCATCTCTGGGTGGACGTGTGGAGCTACTGAAATTTCGAGAGCGGGCGGCGAACCCGACTGAGCATTGCGTCGGTAACCTTTGTTGCCTTTTTCCTCGTAATTTCTAGTTTCAGAAAATTTCCTTTTATTAGAATTGCACGTGTTAAGCTTAAATTCCATAATTGGCAATAATTCAACTCTGACCTAAAAATTGGCAAAACTAGAAGAACTTAGTGCATGCATCATATAATGTTTTGTTTGCATTATTCTTGCTAAATTCTTGCAAATTATTTTTATTGTTGAAGAGTGCTGGAGGCAAGGTACGTATCGCGTTTTAGCGATTGCATTTAAGCATATAATTTAGTTTGCATACAACCTTGCAATTGCCCCCCACTAAAGACCATTGTTTGACTATCTTTGCTAGATCTAAGTTAAACTATCTTAAGGGCAACTCCATAGGCAAAGATACGGTGGGGATTTCATCACCCTTCCGTGGCCCACAAATCACAATCCTAAAGTGTCACCTAAGCCTTAAATTTAAAATCAATTAGACATTGGCCCCTAAGGACTCAGACTCATTTAAGGAGAAGAATTGGTTTGACTTGCTATGACCTGAAGCCGATTGAATTTAATTTGGTGTCTAGAAAGTGTTTTTTTGTGGACGTAAGTCTTCCAAGCGAAGTGGTTGTCTAATTGGCACCGACTCTATCGGAAGCGCCCCCACTAGCTATACACGGCCTGGCCAAGTTGGTTTGATTAGTGAGGGAGGTGAATCAAGCGAATCAATTCGACTCAACCAGTTAGGAGTCGTCTAGATCTAAGCGACACTTGGTCTAGGATTGTTTGAACCGTGCTTTCTTAGGAATTTTCTGACCAACCCCCTTTCTATCTTTAGAGTTAGGTTTCCCTTCTCATCTGAGTCTTCTTTCTCTTCTCACCTAAATTCTCTAGATTAGGATTCCTTTCTCATCTTTCCCCATTATATTGTTTGTTTCCCTTTTGAAAACAAAAAAAAAACATAAAAAAAACGAAAATTTTAAAAAAATATATTTGTAATTAATTCTTGAAATTAAATTTGGAATTTAAATTTCGAATTTGAATTCAAAAATTGATTCAACCCGGTGCACTCAGATTTGGATTCGGGACTTGAGTAATCGACTCTCACGAGTTCATCTAGATTCCAGTCTCGAACTTAGCCCCAATCCACCTGTTGCACCACCTCACCTGGATCCAATGGGTGAGAACGTAGTGGACCCGCCTGTTGCACAACCTATAACTCTGAGGGATCGATGCTATCCAGCGATGACTGCTCAGCCATCGTGCATCGTTATGCCCACTATACCGGGTCGCGACTTCGAACTTAAGGCACAATACATGAGTATGTTGCCTAAGTTCACCTCTAGGGAAGACCCATACCTCTTCCTTAGAGAATTTGAGGAAATCTGCTCTCTTATGCAATACCAGCATATTCCGGAGGAGGCAGTGCGTCTGAAATTCGTGCCTCTAGCACTGAAGGATGACGCTAAGAAATGGCTATATAGTCTAGCCGAAAGATCTATTAGGAGTTGGGCTGAGTTTGTTCAAGTTTTCCTGAAAAAATATTTTCCCAACCATAAGACTATGAGGATTAGGAATGAAATTGTTGCATTCGTTCAGTCTGAGAGCGAGCCGTTCTATTCATATCTAGAAAGATTCAAAAGTGTTCTGACCCAATGCCCTCATCATGGAATTCCGAGATGGCAATTATGTCAAATTATCTATGAGGGATTGACACCCACATCTAGGGTTATGGTAGAATCCGTAAGCCAAGGGAACTTTATGTCGAAAAATGAAAATGATGCATGGACTTTCCTTGAGGAATTAGCTGAAAACAGTATGCAATGGGACAATGCTAGAACACCGCTTAACCCGAGTATTGGATCTAGAATAGCAAGTCAACCCAAACCAGGTGTCTTAGCTGTAGATGCCAACATAGCGGCTGAAGCAAAACTAGCTACCCTTATGCGCAGAATGGAAAGTTTAGAGCTACAAACCCAAAACCGAGTGAATCAAGCCTCGACTATCCCGTGCTCTAGATGTGGTCAGACTGGTCATGTAATGGAGGATTGTGCGGAATGGGACCAAGTTAATGCCATGTATAACCATGCTAGAAATGACCCATACACATTAACCTATAACTCGGGTTGGCGTAATAATTCCAATTTCTCATCAAACCAACATGATCAACCTCCTAGACAACAACCAAACCCGTATAACCAAAATAATACATCATCTGGGTTTAGTAACAATAACAATCATGAGGTTAGGTTGACAAGCTTGGAAAATTTGATGAAAACTTTTATACAAACAACCAACCAGACATTCCAAAGGCTAGAGACACAAGTCAGCCAACTAGCACAAATAGTAGGTGAAAGAGAAAAGGGTCGGTTTCCAAGTCAACCTGAGGTGAACCCTAGATCTAATAATTCATATCAATCCTAACAAGCACCTTCAGGAAATAACAACCCTAGACCGGTTCAAATGGTTAATGAGGAAGGACCGTTCCAACAAATAAATGCTGTAGTATCATTACGATCCGGAAGACAGATTGATAATAATGTGGTAAATCCTAGAACGTCTACTCAATCTAGCCATCAAACTGCCACATATGACCTAACCATTGAACCCGACGTCCAATCTGAAACGCCCACCCCACCTACTCAATCTGAACCCGTAGCTCAACCTGAACCTGAGCGAGTCTATATCCCTAAAGCCCCATTTCCCAATAGACTCAAAAAGAACTCAAGTGCACAAATAGAGAAAATCTTGGAAGTATTTAAGCAAGTTAAGGTGAACATTCCACTCTTAGACATGATTCAACAAATACCTGCTTATGCTAAATTCTTAAAAGATTTGTGCACTAAAAAGAGAAAAACAAACGTACCAAAGAAGGCATTCTTAACTGCAAACATAAGTTCTATTTTGTCCAACACATCTCCTATAAAATATAAGGATCCTGGATGTCCCACAATTTCATGTTCAATAGGAGATACTTTTATCAACAGAGCCCTTCTAGACCTTGGTGCTAGTGTTAACCTACTCCCGTACTCTGTCTATGAGCAAATGAACATTGGTCCACTAAAACCCTCTAAGACAACCCTTCAATTTGCTGATTGTTCTATTAAGAAGCCAAGAGGTATAGTAGAGGATGTTTTGATCAAGGTTGGTGACTTCATTTACCCAGTGGATTTTGTCGTACTAGATACCACACCTGTTGTAAATCCTAACCAACAAATCCCTGTAATTCTAGGCAGACCCTTTTTAGCCACTTCGGAAGCATTGATAAACTGTCGTAATGGGCTCATGTAATTATCTTTTGGGAACTTAAAAGCTGAATTTAATATCTTTCATATTGATAGTGAGCCAGAAATAACATGCAATCAAAGTGATGTTGTGATGAAATCGCGTATCTATAATATTTCTGAATCGTCACAAAATCAAAAAGGAAGTAAGAAAAAGGGGAGGAATTCATCTACACACCCACCGTCACTCGAGCAAATAAGAGAACCAATTTATGTGAGGGGTGTGGAACCTGTAACTCAGGACGCTCATTGCAACATGGGGAACAATTCAACTGGATACATGCACCAATATGGTGTCATTCAATCCTTCCACCGCAATTCTCCAAGGTAATAAGTGCATTTGCTTTATATTTGCATACATTGAGGACAATGCATGATTTAGGTGTGGGGGGATGTTTATGTATATATTTATAGATCTGTCTTTTATTTCTAAAAAAAAGTAATAATAAAAAAAATCAATGTTTCATGACATAGCTTAAGATTGAACTGCCAAAACCCGTGTACAAATTGCATTGCGTTTTTGTTCCTTATTATATAGTTCTGCTTGTAGAAATTATGACATAAATCTAAGTTCCAAAGAAATAACTCATTGCCCTTTAAGACATGTATGCACTTAAATTGGATGAATCAAATCTTTGAAGTGGTTGATAAAAAGCAGAGGTTGAGGAAAATATACCGGTAAGTGTGGACTTCTAATAGCAATTAAGCCTTGAGGAAAATAAAAATAAAAATAAAGGAATAAAGTGAAGAAAACACATTTTGCAAAATGATTACAAAAGCCCAAGCCTTTGAGTCACTGGTCCGTAGGGGTATCTTGAAACCCGGTAACTTGAGTCTACCAGCTCGGGATTATCGACCAAACTCGCTACACGAATGCAAAAGGGTAAAAGTGTCAAAAAGCAAATGTGTTGAATCACGGAAGAAAAGAAAAGAAAAAAAGATAATAATACTCAAGGCCCAAAGCTAAAAGAATGATCCATGCCATGGTTGATCCGAATGATACTTCACCACCAGAGGAGGCGTGCAAAATAATTCAAGTGATAAACATGTGTAGAAGGGTTAGTGGTGTGAATGTTGGCGGAACAAAGACCAAGTCATATTTTTAATGAGTTAGATTCATATAATGAGCATACAAGAATTCTAAGTGAGATGTATAAGGTTAAGGTGGAGATATTGAGAGCTATTAATAGAATGTTGATTTAAGACTTTGTGGGTGTGTCAACTGAAAACCATCACGAGACAAAACTCGTCCTCTAAGGAAACTTGGAGGTTTAAAGGCTTGTTGCACATGCTAAGTGCAACCGTGATTCCTACGAAAGTGAGTTAAGATTTCCCTGTTTTTATTTTTCGTATCTTCTGTTTTGCTAGGGACTAGCAAAATCTAGGTGTGGGGGTATTTGATGCATTGCATACATTGCATCATATGTCTTTCATTTAGATTACTTTTACATCAATAAATGCTACTAAGGTATGTGTTTAGTCTTATTTACAGAATACAGGGACCTGAATGCAATTTACCCACATCCCGAGCATAAACGCATGCAAAAGACTCATTTCTATCATAAAGACCAAGTTCAAGATTATCGGGTTACGAATGGAAATGTATCCAAGCATAAAAGCATTCAAGTCCTAATTGCAAAAAGAACAAGGACTTAAGCACAAAAGTAGCTGGGGACTTAATTGCAAAAAGTCAAGGACCTAATTGCAATTAAAGCACCAAAATATTATCTTGGAGAAAATCTAAAGAAAAATCAATGTAAATCTCCAAACATATAAAGGAATTAATCCGGAGCTCAAAAGAATGGAAAGAAATCATCCAGACGCGCAAAGGAGGATCAAATCATACCATAAACTACCAGCAAAAATCCGGATTAAATTAGAGAAGATTGTGCGGCGAAATCGCCGCATATCACATACATTGTGCGGCGGAAACGCCGCCCACTCAGCGATCTGTGTGCTCCAATTTCGTCCAGTCGTGTCTGGACACGTGTACTCTCCAATTCTATACTTAGGTCTCTTGTAACAACTATAAATAGACCCGAGAACGATGTTAGAAGGGTCCTTAGTCTTTGGTGGTAGTTTTTATTCTTAATCTTAGTTTTGTATTCTTCTTTTCATTAATAAAATTCTGTCTTTTATTTCTTACTTTTAGTTTTCTTTTGTAATGTCTCAAGGACCCCTTCTTCCTCCCTCTATGAGTTTCTAACTCCTTCCAAAGGGTGGAGGTGACGGATTTAGGGTGAAGAGAAGATGAATGAATGTTATTATTTTAATTTCGTGTTAGTATATTTTGATTACTTGAGTTTATGTTAAATCATTTATCATGTAATGCTTTATAACTAATATGATTTATTATAAGTTTCTGAATTGTCTAATCTAAACCTTAAATCTAAACCTCCACCCGACGGAATTCACATCTTTGTTCTTGTTTTAGTTTTAATTGTTCTTGTTTCTTGCCTTAGATAATTAAAATCCAAAAATCTCAAAACCCAATTATTTCTTCTCTCCTTCTTCTCCTTAATCGAAAATCACACTAATAACAGAATCTCTCCCTCCTTGTGTTCGACCCGTATTTGCCACGTCTCCATTGACGCCGTGCACTTGCGGTATAAATTTAATTCACATCACTATCCTTCACCTCGTGATATTAAGAATATTATACAAAGCAAAAATGTGTCATCTTTGTATTATATATTCATTTCTTGATCTCTTAAGCAAATTATAAATATGTAACTATACATAAGTTAGATTGTGCACACTATAACTTTGCTTTTATCAATGGGCCTAACAATATCATTACTCAAGTTAAGAGGGACAATGATAATATTTTGACATATCATCTTTTCTGGCACAAGTCATGTATAACCAACTATTATCTTTATCACTATACTAAAATTATACATTTCTCATGTGAAAAGATATAAGTCTCATATATTAGGATTCAAAGACACAACGAAACATTAATGACACAAACACAATTCCATAATGTTTCATTTGTTAGGTCAATTCAATATATGAAAGAAACATTTTCCATTCCATATACTCATGTTGTTAAATACTTGTAGAGCTAGAATACTCTTTTAACCAACACAACAATCTTATCTCGGTAATTAATGTCCCATGTTAATCACCATGATTGTGAATCACTTTTGATTTATGTAAACCATTATCTTTTAGATCTCTACGATTAAAGACCAAGGGCCTCTTTTTTAACACTTTCAAAAGACGAATACATTAATCAAGGAACAAAATGTTGTTACATTCAATTCATAATAAAAGACATATAAAAGTAAACTTTTAGAACACATTGTTTTCATTATCGTGTCCAATGATCGAGACAAGTAGGTTCGGAAAGTCGAGTTGTTAGGTTGAATAATGCATCAATGTTTGGATTTTGTGGGTATATCCATTGAAAACCCTCAGGAGACACCACTCATCCTCCTTGGTGACAATGACGTTTAACGGTTTGTTGCACGCGCTAAGTGCAGCTGTGATTCCTACGAAAGTGAGTTAGGATTTTCTCATTTTTCGTATGTTTTACTTTCTTTCATTGTTTTGCTCAGGAATAGCAAAAGGTAAGTAATGGGGATATTTGATTAGTTGCATATCATACATGGCATTCATGCTGTATATCCTTTATTTTACCCCAATTGTGTGCTACTCGAGTGTTTGGTTGTGGTGTTCCAAGTATTAGGTAATAAAGAAGAGAAAATGACTGAAATCTAGAAGAAAGGACTCAAATGAAGCAAAGCGGACATGTTTGTCATGCGCAAGGACCCATCTGCAAATCAGGAAGGACCCAGATGTAATCCAGAGGGACCTGAACGCACGAAAAACATTTCATGCGCAAAAATCCTTCAACATCATGATTTTGAGGAGTATTTGGGTAATTAAAGACAAACGGGCTCGAACTAGCGGACTAGGAGTGCACCCCGTGTGTAAAATACAACCAATGAGTTGCTGGAGAAAAAACGGGGCGGATCAGAACCAAATGTTCCTCCAGTGGCGGATTTTCATCCGCCAACGACGGATCCAATTGCTTTAAATGCGCTCAAGTTTCTCCCGTGGCTTGATCTCAATTATTTGGGTGCACCAGACTATAGAGAAAGTTATTACATCCTTCAGATTGCTTCTAGATACATCCACACCCTTATTCTTCTATAAATATCAATGTTTCTTCTACCTTTCCTCTACTTCTCAGCCTCCACCCTTAGAATAGCTTAGGTTTACCCAATTTGGGCAGTAGAGAAGTTGGGATTTGAAGCTTGTAATGTTACTCTTTTGATAATCTAAAGGTATATTTTGATTCCTCTTGTCATTTACTTTCTTTCTATCCAATTTGTTTTTGATTTTGTTGGTTAGTTCTCTAGTTAGAGTTTTATTCCATGTTTAGTCTTAATCTCTTCCTTTCCATGTTTGTTACTATGATTAGTGAGTAGATCCACCCCAAATGGGGTGGAGGCAATGTAGTTGTTGGTGAAGTGTATGATGGGTTCTTCTTATCTTGTGTCTTTTCATGTGCTTAATGTAGATCTATACTTGTAACTTGCTAAAACTTGTATTAGATGGGATAATGGTCACACTAGGTACTTGTCTCTTGCTAGATCTAAAGTTTATCTTGTTGCTTGTAATTATTTATCTTTGTATGGAAGTGGATTGTTGTGTATGAATGCTTGATTAGTAGAGAATACATGAATGTATTGAGTTGTATGGATCGTTAATTGATGTTCTAATGACCACAATATGTACTTAGTTCATTATTGAGAACCAAAGGTGCATCTTAACTTCATGTCTAACTATAAGACTTAATTCAAATGCGTCTGTTGGAGCAAAGTCCATAACCGATCTGAGACACTTCAGTCGACCGAAGGTGATTTGATCGTCCGAGTGGACAATTCTAGAGAGCAACCTAAGTTCTACAATTGGGAGATTTCAGTTTACCGTTTGCGGTTCGGTAGACCAAAATTTGGTCGGGACAAGATCCTGTGCTCAAGTTTACATTAAACCTTGTGGACCCAATAAATATAAAATTACATGTCTTGGTCCAAAGCTTTGATTACAAGTCTTGAGTCTTGATGTCTTTGTCACAATGCTCATTCTCTTGATTATCTTGATTCACCTATTAAGGTAATTGACAAGTATATGCAATGCACGTAATCCTGTTTGCCTACTTTGATTGACTAGGTTGATTGATCCAGATTAGTTTGATTAAACACCAAAATTAATATCAATTAAGGCATAAAATCCAAAAATATCTCTCCCAACCATCGTGTTTTTCTTACTAGCATAGGAAATCATAAATGAACCAAATAATTTTTATGAAGCTATCACTATTCCCGAGTGGGCCCAAGCCATGAAATATGAAATAAGAGAACTAGAAAACAACAAAACTTGGACTTTAGTACCTAAACATTCCGGAATCAAACCCGTAGGCTACAAATGGATCTACATGAAAAAATATAATCGCAATGGTGTAGGATCGTAATGACCCCTAATTAATATAATCAATATCACCTAATCACTACTTAATTCAATAAGATGCAACGGAGATGATAAACTAAAAACAAGTAGAGAAACAAACAAACCACAATGAAGACGATGCAATTTTTATAGAGGTTCGACATCCCACCTACTTCCACTCTTGCAAGTTCCTCTTACGTCTTCACTATCCAATCTCATTTCGGGCCGAGATCAAGCCTTTATATCTTCAAGCTAGCGAACAACCCTCGCCTAGCTCAGATCCACCTCTCACAACCTGAGAGTGATATTTCGGGCTTTCACCGAAGTCTTTACAAATTGCCTCGGGCTTTCACCGAGATCTTTGCTTCTTGACAGAAATTGAGTTGAGTGGATCAAACACCCTTTCTAACTTGAGCACACTTTGAGTATGATTAGGATTTGATCAAAGGTGTGAAAGTTTTTGCTTGGAGAGTAGTATTTGGGATTTTAGGAGTTAGGATGATTCTCTCTTATGTATGTTTGAGTTTGGAGTGGGAGAGTTATGTCTTTAAGGTGTGTAATCCTCTATTTATAAGCTTTTAGAGATTTCTAGCCGTTGGGGAAGAATTGTGTGAGTTGTGTGTAAGATACACAAATCAGAAATTGAAGTTCTGCAATTTTGTCCCTCAACGGTCGACCGTATCGGGAAGAACGGTCGACCATTTCTTTAAGAATAAAGAGACGTTCGAACAAACTAGAGAACGGTCGAACCAATTGCTTATCACTTAAGTGAACGGTCGAACTAAATAATGTATCGGTGACCATTCTGGGGGGTTTGGCTAGGTCTAAGGATAATTGGTCAAACATAAAGATATGTTATGTTCGACCGAAAATAATAGGCACTTTTGGGCTCAATAATTGTGTTCATTCGGTTGATCGTTTATAGGTCAACGTTCGACCGGTACCAGATATATTTTAGGGGTTGATTGAAAAAATAGGAATACGATCGTTGTATAATACGATAAAGTTAATGATCATCTGAAAATTACGGGAAACGGTCGTCCGGTTGAATTGGGAAAATTTACTCAGAGAATCTGTTATAAACGGTCGAACAGAAAATAGGTTTCAGTCGACCGTTTGGCACAAGCAGATTAGGTTTGCTTTAAGTGATTTTCCGGCTAAGGTTTGAGTGATCTATTGAAGTCCAATTGATGTGAAATCATATGTGTGACTTATACAAGGAACCTAGTGTGTATCTGAATAAATTTTAACTCTTGTATGCTCAAGTTCACATAAGTTCCTAAGACTCAAAATAAAGTAAAATTACATGTCTTCGAGTAGCTTGATTACATGTTTTGACTTCATTCTATTCTTCGTCGAGTCTTGATCACCTGTAGATGGTAGCATAATACAATATATGTTCTACGCATAATGTGTGTTATTCTGTATTTAATTGTGATTAAGATTAGGTTGATTAAATCATTAAAACACCGATTAAGGTCAAAAAGTCAACAAATGGAACTATCGAAAGATACAAAGCTAGGTTAGTAGCTAAAAGGTATACTCAAACATATGAGATAGACTATCAAGAGACTTTCGCCGTTGTAGCAAAAATGGACATTGTTTGTGTATTACTCTCTATTGTTATTAATCATGGTTGGAATCTATTTCAGATGAATGTCAAAAATGCTTTTCTCCATGGTAATCTAGAAGAAGATGTCTATTTGACACCTCCTCCTAGATATCAAGGAAATCATACCCAAAACTAGGTTTGTAAGCTACATAAAGCTATCTATGGATTAAAACAATCTCCAAGAGCTTGGTATGCGAAACTCAGTCACGCTCTTCTTATTTATGTTCTTTTCCAAATGTTCTGCTGATGCATCCATGTTCATCAAACAATATAAGCATACAACTCTTATCACTGGCAATAATGATCATGAAATTAATATAGTCAAAAACTATCTAAAAAGAATTTTGATATCAATACCCTTGGACCTAAAAAATATTTCTTGGGAATAGAAATTGCTTATTCTAAGAAAGGTCTATACTTGTCCCAACGCAAATATGTCCTAGATCTCCTTCAAGAAATTGGAAAATTAAGAGCCAATCCTGCCAACACCCATATGGAACCTAACCGAAAAGTCGGTCCCACAGATGGAACTTCCCCTAGAAGACATATGACAATTTCAAAGACTACTAGAAAAGCTCATATAGCTCACTGTCACCCGTCCTGACATTACATACACTGTAAGTATACCATAAGTCAATTTATACATGCACCTCACACTCATTACCTAGACATTGTAGATTGCATCCTTAGATATCTTAAGAACTCTCATGGTCAAGGATTATGGATGAAACCGAACAAATCTAATGATATAGTTGGTTATTCTGATGCAGACTGGGTCGAAAACTTTGATAGAAAATCCGCCACTAGATTCTGTACCTTTGTTGGGAGAAATCTAGTTACCCGGAGAAGTAAAAAGCAAAAGGTGGTCTCTCGATCAAGCGTTGAGACACAATATTGTGCCATGACATCCACCACAAGCGAGCTTGTATGACTCAAGCAATTTCTCCGCGAAATGAAAATGCCCCATCAAAAACCAGGTGCAAATGTTCTGCGACAACTAAGTTGCTCGACACATTTCATCTAACCTTATATTTCACAAACAAACAAAACACAACCGATCTCGACTGTCACTTCATCTCAGAGAAACTTCAAGCAAAGAAAATTGAAGTTCCCTACGTTAACAGCAATGACTCACTCGCCAATATACTTACCAAACCCTTGGACAACACTCACTTCCAAAGCATTATTCGTAAGTTGGGATCTTTCAATCTTTTTCGAGCCCAACTTGAAAGGGAGTGTTGAATTATGCAATAACTGCTATCTCCCCATCCTTGAGCTGGCTCATAATCCATCGCCAATCAAGGATTATATTCCTTATCACAAGATTCATCGGATTGTGCATTCTATAAAAAGCAAACCATATTAGGAAAATTGTAAACGACTATATTCAACCATAACATACACAGAGGATGTTGTGTAACCAAAAGAAGAAGAATAACAAAAACCACAAATTCCATATTGTCCATCTCATTGTGCTTTGCAATATCTTCTGCTTGTGGTGCTCAGCTAAAGGCTCAACAACCGGTGTGAATGACACATGGTTTGAGAACTTACATGCAAAGTGCATCTGTCATTTCAAGGTGGGTTGAGAGCAACCATGTTTGTGCTGCGGGGATGACCAAGGCGTCGATAAGGTGCAAATGAGGGCGACGGTTGAGAAATCTATCCGTACTCTCCCCACCCTTTTCATTCCTTCAATTTTTCCATTCCACTTCTCATTAGCCCTCCCTTCCTCCATCGATCTCCCATCTCAACCTGTGTTCCATTTTGTTTTTGTGAAGTCCCACCAAAGTGTGGACGAGGGTAGGCACGCAATTGCCACTTCTTGCAATGGCAAATCAAGAAAAAACTCAGCGTGGGCACAACTAATTAAACAAACAACAATAAAAAACATTTAATCCTAAATTACTTGGAACCTAATCTTAACTTAAATACAAGAGGAATATGAGAAAATAGCATTTTTAAAAAATTAAAGTTAACGGTGAAGCTTCTATTCTTTTCGTTACAATTGCATTCGACGAAATTCTTGTTATTTATAATACAAAAAATTAAATTATTGTCTCCGGAACCAAAAGACGTTGCTTAAAACAAAGAAGACATACGACAAATTATATACCAAATGGGTTGACGAGGTGTTATAAGAGGATAGGTAGACTGACATTTAGTGTTTTTTTTATAAGGAGTTATGATGATACCAATATGCCGAAAATGTTACAGGTATATATTAGTAGTATAATACATAATGTTTAAAGTAAGCTTGGGCCTTATTTAAGCATAAGTAAGCCCTTGTGCCGTGCGAGACATATGAGCCGTAATATAAGTTGTTGAACCCTAATATTAGACTTCAGTGTTCAGGGAATGCCTAGGCGAGTCTAGGCGACCGGGTGTGTCCCATCACCTAGGCGTTTGTGCGACCGCCCAGTTCTGGGCGGTCATTTTTTTAATATTTTAATATTTTTAAATCAATTAATTTTGATAAAATAGTTAAAAAATCAGGAAAAATCGGGAAAAATAGGAAACAATGCACAAATATTATTTAAAAATACCATACATGTTTAGGCTTAAAAAACACATAGTTCCTCGACCAAGGTGCCCCTCTACCCAACTAAACACTTAGGTAACAATTTATTGCTTAGTAGTACGCTTACAAAGATAGTTAACTAACTCAGAGTTCATACAATAGCAGATAAGAGAGAAATTAGAATTACAAGCTAACTAACTAATTCCATTGGACACATTGATCTAATGTCCAACTGGGAACCATATCAAATCCTCCACCACCATCAAAGTCTTCGGATTTGTTCTCGTTCGGATTGTCGACGTAGACATCATCTCCTTCAATTTCTTCATCGTCGGATTGGACATATTGCTCGTCTATGTCCATCGGTGGTTGAGAACTCGATGCACCTGGATCTCCAGAACTAATGTGAACGATGACATCATCCATGCCAACACCTAATAATGGCGCGTCAGATGCAGTGGACGTGGATCGACCAAAGCGTCTCCGTGAAGAAGAATGTCCTAAAGTTGCTTCCTCAGCATCGGCCCATGTAAGCTCCTCTCCAGCAAGACCGGATCTTCAGTTTCTACCAACCATGGATGCTCGTCGAAGAGATCGTAGTCCACACTGATGGGGTCATAAAATCCGGGCTTCTCCATCCTTTGCTGAAACCTTTGCCTTAATTTTTGGTTGTAGTTCACATACACCAAGTCATTCATCTTCTTCACAGCGAACCTGTTCCTTCTCGTTGAGTGCAATTGCTCGAGGACACTCCAATTCCGCTCACAACCTCATGCCGAGCATGTCAATCCCAACACCCTCAGAGCCAACCTCTGTAATGCGATCTCTCCCATGTCCGCGCCATAAGATTGCAACCAATCTATAGGTCTTCTTTCCGTCCTTTGTCTGACGACGATATCCCTAGAGAGCATTCCAAGTGAGTTCTTGTAACGATCAAGTAAACCGCAAATCTTGTCTTGTTCTTCAGAAGTGGGGACGAGACGCTCTACCACATCCATGAATCTAGGCATATGCTCATTCAAAGCTACATTTCAATCTTGAGGTGTGATGGAGAAGAAGGTATCAGGGTTGAGTAAGAAACCATCTGAGTGTAGCGGTAAGGACATCATCTTCCCTGGACCCCACCTAGTGTCGATGAGGTCGATGACTTGCTTGTACAACCTCGGGTTTCCTTCAAAGTTCCTAATGATTTGTTCTTTGGCTTTCTCCATTACGTCATGTAGATATCCCATCGGTGGTTTCTTATTGCCGTCAACAAGTCTAAGAACCTGGACCATAGGTTGTGAGGCCTTCAGAGCCTTCACGACGTTGGTCCAGAAGCCACTTTGTAGAATGGTCTCGACAACTTCAGTAGAGATCTCCTTCTTTTTTTTGTTCTTTATCAAACTTGCATTAGGATCGTTGTACTCCGGGGAAACAACAAAGGATCGGAGTCTGTCTTTCTTCAGAAACAACCTTTGCAAAGTCAGAAAGGCAGTGACAAATCTCGTGACAGCAGGGCGTAGCAAGTTCCCTTCAATGGCAATTCGCATCCTCTTCAACAACATTGAATGGTTGTTGAAATGTTTGACGATCTTACGAGCTAAATCAATAGTCTTCAAAAACAACTTGCCAATATCCTCCAAGATGAGATCGATGCAATACGCTGCACAGGGAGTCCAAAACAATCTCCTTCT
Organism: Triglochin maritima; assembly: GCA_963682175.1. Lineage (NCBI taxonomy): Eukaryota > Viridiplantae > Streptophyta > Magnoliopsida > Alismatales > Juncaginaceae > Triglochin > Triglochin maritima. The sequence continues at coordinate 27,962,749 of OY821789.1, forward strand.
TTTTTGCTTCAACATCCTACCGGAAAGTACGTACGCGGTGACGTTGTCGGTGACCACATGAACAACGTGTTCTTCGCCAATCTCGCCAACTACCTTGTCTATCAGCTTGTACAGGTAGTCTGTGGTGTGAGAGTGACCGGAAGCATCTATAGACCTCATGAACATGGTACATGTTGGACAATTTACTAGAAAATTGATTATATTCCTATCGGACCTACCAGTCCAGCCATGTGTCATCAACGTGCACCCGTATGTTGCCCAATCTTGTCTGTACGACTCTAGTATACCTCTAGTGTAGTCAATTTCTTGTTTAAGGCACGACTTACTAACTTCATGATACGTCATGGGTTTAAGTCCGGGTCCGTAAGTACAAGTAGCGGATATTTCTTCCTTCCACTCAGGCGTCCTTACAATGTTGAATGATATACCACATCTATAGAAAAGCCTAGAGCATTTTTGATTAATTGTTTTCCTATCTTCTTTTTTAAAGGTTCTTTCGATGGTTGTTTGTTGGGCACCGGAAACCGCGTCTTTCCCACGTTCGCAAAATGGTCCCCACAAACGTTGTTTTTGTCTCTTTCGAGAAGGAACGGGGCGAGGACGGGAGGTTGGGGTCCGAGCAGAACCGGAACCCGACCCGGTTTCCAAATTAAATTCTATGTTTTCTATGTCTACATAATCATCAAGACATACATTTTCGTTTTGTAATGTCCTACTGTTTGTAATCATGTATGCAGTTATGTCTTGTTTAATAGAGTCAGGAACTTTATCACAAGGTCTAGCATTGCTACCGGTTGTGTGTGCAAGATGTTGTTTGTGACAGGCTATACCACCTCTAGTTTCCTTACCACATAACTCACAGATAATGCAATTTTTATCATTAGCACTAATGTAATTGACATTATTCCAACCGGGGTCATTTGTACGGGTAGGTCTTAGGTCATCGTAACTCTCGTGATGCATGGGGAGACTAGTGTCGGGTACGTATGCCATATCTTAAAATTAGACTAATATAAAAATTTAGACTGATATGAAAATGAAATATTAATTCTAAAGAGAAGTTAGAAAGAGCGCACTTGATTTTGGCGGTTGTAGAACGAAGAACTGGGTCGGAGACTTCATTTTCCAACTTCAAAACTAAGCACCAGACCAGAGACTTAATCACGAAAACTTGATTATTAGGAAACTTGAAGATTAGAATAGGATGATGAAGAAGAAGAAAATGAGAGATGTGTGAAAAATGAATAGGTTTGGAGGGGTTTATATAGGATTTGGGGTAGTGGCAATCTTGTAATTTTATTTAACAATAAAATAAAAAAAGCAAATAGCCGTTGGAGAGAACTCTCCAACGACTATCGCCTAGGTGAGGCAACCGCCAATTTCGCCCAACTTTGCTGGGTGAAAGGCGATAGTCGCCCAGGCGACCACGCCGAGAGGCGGTCGCCTACCTGTACATTGTTACACTTTGATAAGTAATATTATTGTGTTGTAATATCATATCACGTGTTGGACGGAACGTGAAAATCATGAATTTCATACAACTTCTATCTCATAAGCAGAATGTAACATGAGTGATTAAACTGAAATATGAATCATACGTAAGTAATATGATTAAGTAGTCATAATATAATATCACGTGTTTGAATGAACGTAGATCGGAAATAATATTTTCGTAATCTTCATCAAATTGGTGTATCTCTTCACACTAACAACTAAATCCTTTGCTTTTTTATCTGCACTTACAACTCATATGATAGAAGGCATCAGATTTTCCTCCGACAGATTTCAAAGTCAGATTTCAAGAACCACGAGGAGGCTTAATTAAGTTTAAACAAGCAGTGAGCTTATTCTATCCTTGCCCTAACTCTAATAATCCTATTGTGGCAAGATGGAGTTTTTTTGCACTTCTTTGAAGTAGATTGTGTGTTCAAAATATTCTTGTCCATAATTTAATTGATTTTTCGTTTTCTAAAAAATGTAAAAAAAAGTTGGAAGAGAATTGAATGATAGACTCATCACACCATGGAGTTACTTAAGCTTTATGACATAAAAGTGTTAGATCCTAACCATTGCTTATGTTTTAATGGTGTTTAGGGGTGGATTAGTGAAGGTTTGAGATGGACGACTGAGATGAAGTGAGGAGTTTGGTTTTTAAAGGTGATTTCTCTCTCTCTCCTTTTACTCACTCTCTCTCGTGCGATCTCATCTCTATCTCTACTCGTCTCCCTCGACAGCAAGTGAAGAGCCGGCGTCGTGCGTGGAGTTGGAGTCGCCGGAGGAGCTTGGGTTGTTGCCGCATCGAGTTGATCGGAGGTTCGCCGGAGTTTGGGGTTTTTCGTGGAAACGCTCGCCGTCGTTTCTTCTAAGGCTTCTTCAGGCCTTAAGGTATGTCAAACTTGCTTTTACGCTCACCTATTATTAGTGTGGGGGTGGGAGCGGTCGATGGTAGGCCGTTTTGGCTCGTCGGACCTGCACAACAGTTTCTGCACTAAAATCGATCGACCAGTTATAGTGTATTTTGGGTGAATGCCTCGCACCGGTCGAACGATACCCGGTGGGTGGTCGACCGGTTGTGCAATTTTAACGAGAGAAGGACGTTCTGGGTATTTTTGGTCGAACGAGACCCCTTTGTCGGTCGACCGAAAGTACCGTTGTAGGTCGGTTGGGGCGATGACCATTTAAACGGTCGACCGCCTGTTTGACTCGTCCGACCGACTACTTAAGTTTACTTAATGGCCGGTCGACCGGGAGTGCGATTTCGGTCGACCGTGTGGTGAGGACTGTTGGTGAGTTTTACTAGAGGTTTTCGGTCGACCAGAAGTCTTGGGTCGTCCGATCGTTTGATCATGGTTTGCGAAAATGAATTTATTACTGGTGCTTTTAGGTCGACTTTGCCCCCTTTTCCTTTCGACCGATTGACGAGTTTTTTTGTTGGGCCAGTTCTCTGGGTGAGGATCGGTCGACCGGAAGACAGATTTTGTTCGACCGTTTTACACAGTTTTGGTGTGTTTGTGTTGCTATTGGTTGGCTAGAAGGCAACATGTTCACCGACCCTTTTGGGGCGACGGACGGACAGGCCAACCCTATAGCGATCAATAGTGACACGTGGAAGGGGATTGTGATAATTGTCGCCGTGGCTCCAGCAATTGAGGCAAAACCGTGGCTCTGGCGAATGAGGCATGTTTTATTTTTCGCCGTGGCTCCGGCAATTGATGCAAAACCGTGGCTCCGGTAACACTGAGGCAAGGGTGTGGGTGTTTGGCCGTGTTATGGACCGGCGGTGCCTTGTGTGCACGAGTGTGGGTGGGGTTGGGATGAGAGGACCCTTGAGACCATGGTTGTTGTTCGGCTATGGCCGGGAGAGAGGTCACTGGAACTTAGCAGTTGTGTCGGTTGTAATATTTGTGGTTCAGTGCATGTTCATTATTTGTTCATATATGTGTTAGGGTTTGGCATACGGGGTTTCTTTCGGAAACTCAGACATGTTTCATGTCTGCTTTCAGACCGAGAGCGGCGATAGGCGGGTGGTGACTGCGGAGGGGCCGCTCGGGACCGGATCCTGCTTTCCTTCATTTTTGAGGTGGTTGTGATTACACGTGTATATTTTTTGTTTATGAGCTTTTGATGTAATCACATTCTTTTGTAAACTCGATCACATATATATATTATATGTTGGTGCACCTGTGTGTATGTTCTTTCGTAATGTCCTCACTTGATTGTATGTTTTAAATTTTAAATTTTCCGCTGTGTTTGAGGACGTTACAAAAAGCACATCTAAATAAATATTATTATTTTCCGAATAAGTGGTCATATGTATATGATGAGAATTAAATTTATACCGCAAGTGCACGACGTCAATGAAGACGTGGCAAATACGGGTCGAACACAAGGAGGGAGAGATTTGTTATTAGTGTGATTTCGATTGGGGAAAAGAAGGATAGAAGAATAGATTGGGTTTTGAGATTTTTGGGTTTTAATTATCTAAAGCAAGAAACAAGAACAATTAAAATTAAAACAAGAACAAAGAAGTGAATTCCGTTGGGTGGAGGTTTAGATTTTAGGGTTTAGATTAGAGAATTCAGAAACTTATAATAAATCATGTTAGTTATGAAGCATTACATGATAAATGATTTAACATAAACTCAAGTAATCAAAATATACTAATCACGAACTTAAAATAATAACATTCATTCATCTTCTCTTCACCCTAAATCCGTCACCTCCACCCTTTGGAAAGAGTTAGAAACTTATGGAGGGAGGAAGAAGGGATCCTAGAGGCATTACAAAAGAAAACTAAAAACAAGAAATAAATGACAGAAATTTATTAATCCAAAGAAGAGACTACAAATAAAAATAACAACTAAAAACTAGGTCTAAGGCCAAGGACCTTTCTAACATCGTTCTCGGGGCTATTTCTAGTTGTTACAAGAGACCTAAGTATAGAATTGGAGAGTACACGTGTCCAGACACGACTGGACAAAATTGGAGCACACGGATCGCCAAGGGGGTGGCGTTTCCGCCGCATAATGCATGTAATATGCAGCGATTTCGCCGCACAATCTCCTCTGATTTAATCTGGATTTTTGCTGTGTGTTTATGGTATGATTTGATCCTCCTTTGCGCGTCTGGATTGATTATTTCCATTCTTTTGAGCTCCGGATTAATTCCTTCATATATTTGGAGATGCACAATGATTTTTCTTTAGATTTTCTCCAAGATAATAAAATCTACTCGTGATTTGCAATTAGGTCCTTGTCTTTTTTCAATTAAGTCCCCGGCTACTTTTGTGCTCAAGTCCTTGTTCTTTTTGTAATTAGGTCTTGAATGCTTTTATGCTTGGATACATTTCCATTTGAAACCCGATAATCTTGAGCTTGGTCTTTATGATAGAAATGAGTCTTTTGCACGCGTTTATGCTCGGGATGTGGGTAAATTGCATTCAGGTCCCTGTATTCTGTAAATAAGACTAAACACATACCTTAGTAGCATTTATTGATGTAAAAGTAATCCAAATGAAAGACATATGATGCAATGTATGCAATGCAGCAGTATATAATCTATTGGTTAAGAGGTTGTATTGTAGTTCAAACAAAAAAATTGAAAGAAGGGTTTATGATAAAACGCTAGATCTGGAGATGAGAAAAACAAAAACTCAAATGGATGTTACCAAGTGTTTACACATTGTGATCTTAATCGAAATAGTCAAATGCGCAAAGCCACTGTGAAGTAATGCTTGAAACGGTGGAATTGGGTGGTGGTAATGTTAGGCGGAAGCCAAATCTTCTAAAGAAGAAAAAAATCCGTAAGTCGTGGGAGCGCTCCATAGGCGTTGTTGCCTGGAAGATGCTAGTCTGCAAGACGAGACGATAATCAAGATTAAAGGTTTTTCATGACAAAAATGTGGTTGGGGCATACGTTAACAACGTGGTTTCCACGGTATCAATAATGTATTATTTTGTAAGGGCACCAATCTATGCTACTTAAAGTTATAAATTCATGTCGACAAGGTGGGCATGGACTTGCACACCTGTGCCACAATGTAGATTCACTCTTCACCAGCTCAATTGTCATCATGTGCCACAGACGTTAGCAGACGCTGTGAAGTTTGCGACCATCATGGATCAGGATAGCCAAGACATCGAGGAGGCTAGGAGGTCGCAGGTGAAGACCGGAGTGCGTTGGGGGAGTCAGTTGTCAGGGAATCCGGGCAAGAGGCCCCAGATTGACGGAGGTGGAGCACCGCAGGCTGGGCAGTGCAGGTAGTGTGGTGGAGTTCATCCGGGACGCGGTTGCGGGCCCTGTTATGGTGCGTGTCATAGTTGTGGCCAGCTGTGTCACTTTATTTGTTCTTGCCCGAGTAGGCCGGGTGGGCCTATTGTTCGTCCGGGATCATCCACAGCGGGTGGAGCTGGACCGAGTCATTTAGCACCACTACCCCAACAGGGGAAGAGAGTAGGTCGCGTGTTCACTATCCAAGCGGAGGAGGCTAGAGATGCCAGCACGGTGGTGGAAGGTACGATACTTGTTGCAGATTTGGTAGCTAGGGTGTTGTTCGACTCTGGGGCCACACACTCGTTTATCTCTAAGCAGTTTGTCAGCGTGTTGGGCCATACCCCTACGATGTTGACTGCCACTTTGGAGGTCAACACACCCCTGGGTTTTGTGGGCACAATGGGGAGATTTCTTCCCGGCACCACGATTGCTTCAGGAGGCCAAGAATTTCCGGCTGACCTGGTCTTGCTACCGATGGTAGACTTTGATATCATACTTGGGATGGATTGGCTGTCCTTGTATGATGTTCGAGTCTTATGCTGTGATAAGAAGATTATGATTCCGAGGCAGGGTTTGCCTGATCTGCTGATCAGAGGAGTGAGGGACAGAGGAGGTCGGTTGGGGTTGAACGTTTTAATTAAACCGCAAGTGCACGACCGCGATGAAGCGGTGGCAAGTACGGGTCGTCCTCAGGGAGGTGAGCAGCCTCTTGTTTATCAGAAATCAAGTGGCACAAAAAGATGGAAGAAAGATGTTTATGCTACTCTTCTCTATACTACGCTAAGAAGTAGGAAATGCGAAAGGAAGAACCAAACAATGAAATAATAACTAAGCTAAGAACAAAGGAAGAATGCTGGAATACAGAAATGGGAAAACCCTAAGGGGTGGAGTGAGTGCACACATGCAAAGAGGTGGGTGTAGAATACATTCTTTAAGCACATGAAGGTGGTGTTTATCAAGCATAGGAAGTGTCTAAATGTTATGGCAAAACCTATCAATCTATTCACCAACTTAGTTGATTAACATTTACATATGCAAGTTGTTTATTTCAGAACCTAAACAAGCATGAGAGGTGTCAAATCATTTTGGCAAAACTCATCAAGTTATAAATTCTCTCCTAAACAAGCAAGCATACATTCATATTTTATCAACACATCAAAAATAAAGCATTCATCCCATTCTCTAATGCATGTATGTACATCTACTCCACCCTCCAAAGGGGATGGAACTACTCACTAAACATTACAGTAATTATTAAACTAAGCAAAGAAAGCATATTAAAACTAAGTTAGAAATAAAAGACGATTAAACTAAAACATGCACAAACAATAAAAGAAGCATAAGCAAACAATGAAAGAAATACAAAATTTTATTGATAAAATGACTCACATTTCAAGTAGCATCCTCCTACTTTAGTGTGTGCTTAAATGCCTCACTTCTAGTAGGAAGAATAGCCACTTAAAATATGGAGTGGTTACAATAGGAGGTGAAGAGTTCTATTTATAGTCATGGAAAAAGCTAATCCGGGACAATCCCACGATGTGGGACTAAAGAAATACCAAAAATGGCCTAAACATCCTCTAATACATGTACTGGAGAAATTGGAGCGGATTTGGACCAAAATGGACCGCCAATTGGCGGTCTAAAAAGTCCGGATCCATCTGGAATTTGTGCTGGGCTTTGCTTAGTGTATTTGCTGGTCTTGGATGCAACTACTTCGTCTATTTGATCTCCGACCCGAATAGAATTGCAAAAGTACTCCCCATGATGGTGTGGAGTTTCTGTTTTGCTCTTAGGTCCTTCTGTCTTGCAATCAGGTCCTTCTGCCTTGCATCTTGGTCCCCGGATCTCACAATTCAGTCCTTTTTCCCAGCTTTTGGATCTTTTTATGCTTCATCTCTTCAAACCTATTTATTCATGAAAACTAAACATAAACCTCGTGACATAGCATTTTTTAGGTGAATGATAATGGATATAAGATACAAATATAAGCATGAAATGATGTCAATCAGTTGGTGGTTTCTACAGTTAGAGCTCAGAAGTTGATTCAGCAAGGTTACAGAGTTTTTGTGGCCACTCTTTTAGTTTCAGATCCTAAGATGGGAAGTTTAGAGGACATCGAGGTGGTCCGGGATTTTCCAGAGGTCTTTTCAGAGATCACTGCCTAGCCTTCTGCTAGAGAGATAAAGTTCGGCATAGATTTGGTAGCTGGGACCACGTCGTAGTCGAAGGCTCCGTACAGGATGACACCTACAGAGTTGGCGGAGCTGAAGAAGCAGTTGCAGGATCTGATGGATACTGGGTTTATCCGACCTAGTGTCTCACCTTGGGGTGCGTCGATACTCTTCGTGAAGAAGAAGGATGACTCATTGCGGATGTGTATAGACTACTGATGAGAATTAAATTTATACCGCAAGTGCACGACGTCAATGAAGACGTGGTAAGTACGGGTCGAACACAAGGAGGGAGAGATTTGTTATTAGTGTGATTTCGATTGGGGGAAAGGAGGAGAGAAGAATAAATTTGGGTTTTTGAGATTTTTGATTTAATTATCTAAAGCAAGAAACATGAACAAATAAAACTAAAACAAGAATAAAGAAGTGAATTCCGTTGGGTGGAGGTTTAGATTTAAGGTTTAGATTAGAGAATTCAGAAACTTATAATAAATCATGTTAGTTACGAAGCATTACATGATAAATGATTTAACACAAACTCAAGTAATAAAATTATACTAATCACGAACTTAAAATAATAACATTTATTCTCTTCTCTTCACCCTAAATCTGTAACCTCCACCCTTTGGAAAGAGTTAGAAACACATGGAGGGAGGAAGAAGGGGTCCTAGAGGCATTACAAAAGAAAAGTAAAAACACGAAATAAAAGACAGAATTTTATTACTATAATAAAGACAAATAAAACAACAACCAAAAACTAGGTCTAAGGACAAAGACCCTTCTAACATCGTTCTCGGGGCTATTTCTAGTTGTTACAAGAGACCTAAGTATAGAATTGGAGAGTACGTGTCCAGACACGACTGGACAAAATTGGAGCACACGGATCACTAAGGGGGCGGCGAAATCGCCGCAGATGGAAGGTATGGTGCGGCGGAAACGCCGCACATAATGTTCTGATTTTGTCCGGATTTTAGTTGAATGTTTATGGTATGATTTGATCCTCTTTTGCGCGTCTGGATTGATTCTTTCCATTCTTTTGAGCTTCGGATTAATTCCTTTATATGTTTGGAGATCTACATTGATTTTTCTTTAGATTTTCTCCATAATAACTCGTGAATTGCAATTAGGTCCTCGACTACTTTTGTGCTTAAGTCCTTGTTCTTTTTTGTAATTAGATCTTGAATGCTTTTATGCTTGGATGCATTTCCATTTGAACCCGATAAACTTGAACTTGGTCTTTATGATAGAAATGAGTCTTTTGCACGCGTTTATGCTCGGGATGTGAGTAATTTGCATTCAGGTCCCTGTATTCTGTAAATAAGACTAAACACATACCTTAGTAGCATTTATTGATATAAAAGTAATCTAAATGAAAGACATATGATGCAATGTATGCAATGCATCAAATACCCCCACACCTAGATTTTGCTAGTCCCTAGCAAAACAGAATATAAGAAAAAAATGAAAACAGGGAAATCCTAACTCACTTTCGTAGGAATCACGGTTGCACTTAGCATGTGCAACAAGCCGTTAAACCTCTTTGTTGCCAAGGAGGAGGAGTGTTGTCTCCTGAGGGTTTTCAGCGGATATACCCACAAAATCCTAAATCAATTTTCATTAATAGTTCTCAATATCCCTACCTCAACCTTATACATCTCACTGAGAATTCTTGCATGCTCATTATATAAATCTAACTCATTAAAAATATGACTTGGTCTTTGTTCCTCCAACATTCACACCACTAACCCTTCTACACATGATATCACTTAAATTATTTTGCACGCCTCCTCTGGTGGTGAAATATCATTTGGATCAACCATGGCATGGATCATTTTTTTAGCTTTGGGCCTTGAGTATTTTTTTTTCTTTCGTGATTCAACACTTTTGCTTTTTGACACTTTTACCCTTTTTGCATTCGTGTAGCGAGTTTGGTCGATAATCCCGAGCTGGTAGACTCAAGTTTTCGGGTTTCAAGATACCCCTACGGACCAGTGACTCAAAGGCTTGGGCTTTTGTAATTATTTTGCAAAATGTGCTTTCCTCACTTTTATTTTCCTCAAGGCTTAATTGCTATTAGAAGTCCACACTTCCCGGTATATTTTCCTCAACCTCTGCTTTTTATCAACCACTTCAAAGATTTGATTCATCCAATTTAAGTGCATACATGTTTCAAAGGGTAATGGGTTATTTTTTGGAACTTAGATTTATGTCATAGTTTCTACAAGCAGAACTATATAATAAGGAACAAAAACTCAATGCAATTTGTACTCCGGTTTGGCAGTTCAATCTTAAGCTATGTCATGAAACATTGATTTTTTTTTAAAAGACAGATATATAGATAAATATATACATAAACACCCCCACACCTAAATCATGCATTGTCCTAAATGTATGCAAATATAAAGCAAATGCACTTATTACCTTGGTGAACTGCGGTGGAAGGATGGAATTTGCTCAAAGTCAACCATAGTCAGAACTGGATTGAATGACATCATATTGGTGCATGTATCCAGTTGAATTGTTCCCCATGTTGCAATGAGAGTCCTGAGTCACAGGTTCCACACCCCTCACTTAAATTGGTTCTCTTATTTGCTCGAGTGATGGTGGGTGTGTAGATGAATTTCTCCCTTTTTTCTTACTTCCTTTTTGATTTTGTGATGATTCAGAAATCTTATAGATACGCGATTTCATCACAACATCACTTTGATTGCATATTATTTCTGGCTCACTATCAATATGAAAAATATTAAATTCAGCTTTTAAGTTCCCAAAAGATAATTGCATGAGCCCATTTCGACAGTTTATCAATGCTTCAGAAGTGGCTAAAAAGGGTCTGCCTAGAATTACAGGGATTTGTCGATTAGGATTTACAACAGGCGCGGTATCTAGTACGACAAAATCCACTGGGTAAATGAAGTCACCAACCTTGATCAAAACATCCTCTACTATACCTCTTGGTTTCTTAATAGAGCAATCAGCGAATTGAAGGGTTGTCTAAGAGGGTTTTAGTGGACCAATGTTCATTAACTCATAGACAGAGTACGAGAGTAGGTTAACACTAGCACCAAGGTCTAAAAGGGCTTTGTTGATAAAAGTATCTCCTATTGCACATGAAATTGTGGGACATCCAGGATCCTTATATTTTATAGGAGACGAGTTTGACAGGATAGAGCTTATGTTTGCAGTTAAGAATGCCTTCTTTGGTACGTTCGTTTTTTGCTTTTTAGTGCACAGATCTTTTAAGAATTTAGCATAAGCAGGTATTTGTTGAATCATGTCTAAGAGTGGAATGTTCACCTTAACTTGCTTAAATACTTCCAAGATTTTCTCTATTTGTGCACTTGAGTTCTTTTTGAGTCTATTGGGGAATGGGGCTTTAGGAACATAGACTCGCTCAGGTTCAGGTTGAGCTATAGGTTCAGGTTGAGTAGGTGGGTTGGGCGTTTCAGATTGGACGTCGGGTTCAATGGTTAGGTCATATGTGGTTGCTTGATGACTAGATTGATTAGACATTCTAGGATTTACCACATTGTTATCAACTTGTCTTCCGGACCGTAATGATACTACAACATTTATTTGTTGGAACGGTCCTTCCTCATTAACCATTTGAAACGGTCTAGGGTTGTTATTTCCTGAAGGTGCTTGATAGGATTGATATGAATTATTAGATCTAGGGTTCACCTCAGGTTGACTTGGAAACCGACCCATTTCTCTTTCACCTACTATTTGTGCTAGTTGGCTGACTTGTGTCTCAAGCCTTTGGAAGGTCTGGTTGGTTGTTTGTATAAAGGTTTTCATCAAATTTTCCAAGCTTGTCAACCTAACCTCATGATCGCCATTGTTACTAAACCCAGATGATGTATTATTTTGGTTATACGGGTTTGGTTGTTGTCTAGGAGGTTGACCTTGTTGGCTTGATGAGAAATTGGAATTATTACGCCAACCCGAGTTATAGGTTGATGCGTATAGGTCATTTCTAGCATGGTTATACATGGCATTAACTTGTTCCCAGTCCGCACAATCCTCCATTACATGACCAGTCTGACCACATCTAGAGGAAGGGATAGACGAGGCTTGATTCACTCGGTTTTGGGTTTGTAGCTCTAAACTTTCCATTCTGCGCATAAGGGTAGCTAGTTTTGCTTCAGCCGCTATGTTGGCATCTACAGCTAAGACACATGGTTTGGGTTGACTTGCTATTCTAGATCCAATACTCGGGTTAAGCGGTGTTCTAGCATTGTCCCATTGCATACTGTTTTCAACTAAATCCTCAAGAAAAGTCCAGGCATCATTTTCATTTTTCGACATAAAGTTCCCTTGGCTTACGGATTCTACCATAACCCTAGATGTGGGTGTCAATCCCTCATAAATAATTTGGCATAATTGCCATCTTGGAATTCCATGATGAAGGCATTGGGTCAGAACACTTTTGAATCTTTCTAGATAGGAATAGAACGGCTCGCTCTTAGACTGAACGAATGCAACAATTTCATTCCTAATCCTCATAGTCTTATGGTTGGGGAAATATTTTTTTAGGAATACTTGAACAAACTCAGCCCAACTTCTAATGGATCTTTCGGCTAGACTATATAGCCATTTCTTAGCGTCGTCCTTCAGTGCTAGAGACACGAATTTCAGACACACTGCCTCCTCAAGGATATGCTGGTATTGCATAAGAGAGCAGATTTCCTCAAATTCCCTAAGGAAGAGATATGGGTCTTCCCTAGAGGTGAACTTAGGCAACATACTCATGTATTATGCCTTAAGTTCGAAGTCGCGACCCGGTATGGTGGGCATAACGATACACGATGGCTGAGCAGCCATCGCTGGATAGCATCGATCCCTCAGAGTTATAGGTTGTGCAACAGGTGGGTCCACTACGTTCTCACCCATTGGATCCGGGTGAGGTGGTGCAGCAGATGGATTGGGGCTAAGTTCCAGACTGGAATCTAGATGAACTCGTGAGAGTCGATTACTCAAGTCCCGAATCCAAATCTGAGTGCACCGAGTTGAATCAATTTTTGAATTCAAATTCGAAATTTAAATTCGAAATTTAATTTCAAGAATTAATTACAATTTTTTTTATATTTTCGTTTTTTATATATATTTTTTTCAAAAAGGGAAACAAACAATAGAATGGGGAAAGATGAGAAATGAATCCTAATCTAGAGAGTTTAGGTGAGAAGAGAAAGAAGACTCAGATGAGAAGGGAAACCTAACTCTAAAGATAGAAGGAGGGTTGGTCAGAAAATTCCTAAGAAAGCACGGTTCAAACAATCCTAGACCTAGTGTCGCTTAGATCTAGACGACTCCTAACTGGTTGAGTCGAATTGATTCGCTTGATTCAGCTCCCTCACTAATCAAACCAACTTGGCCAGGCCGTGTATAGCTAGTGGGGCGCTTCCGACAGAGTCGGTGCCAATTAGACAACCACTTCGCTTGGAAGACTTACGTCGACACAAAAACACTTTCTACACACCAAATTAAATTCAATCAACTTCAGGTCATAGCAAGTTAAACCAATCTTCTCCTTAAATGAGTCCGAGTCCTTAGGGGTCAATGTCTAGTTGATTTTAATTTAAGTCTTGGGTGACACTTTAGGATTGTGATTTGTGGGCCACGGAAGGGTGATGAAATCCCCACTGTATCTTTGCCTACGGAGTTGCCCTTAAGATAGTTTAACTTAGATCTAGCAAAGATAGTCAAACAATGGTCTTTAGAGGGGGGCAATTGCAAGGTTGTATGCAAACTAGATTATATGCTTAATGCAATCGATGAAAACCACGATACGTACCTTGACTCCAGAACTCTTCAACAGAAATTGATTTGCAAGAATTTAGCAAGAATAATGCATACAAAACACTAGATGATGCATGCACTAAGGCCTTTCTAATTTTGCCAATTTTAGGTCAGAGTTGAATTATTGCCAATTATGGAATTTTTCCCCTACCACGTGCAATTCTAATAAAAGGAAATTTTCTGAAAATAGAAATTACGAGGAAAAGAGGCAACAAAGGTTACCTATGCAATGCTCAGTCGGGTTCACCGCCCGCTCTCGAAATTTCAGTAGCTCCACGCGTCCACCCAGAGATGAGTCACGTCCCAGAAAAATTTGAAGCCCAGAAGCTCCAAGTGTGCGGCGGATTCGCCGCAAGTTACTCTTCAGGTACGGCGATTTCGCCGCTCGTTTAGCTCCAAATGTGCCCGGATTTCGCCGTGCACTCTGTAGTCTCCTGAAACGAAAACCCAAATAGTTTGATCGCACACAAGATAAACAGGATAGAATCGAAATCAACAAAAAACAAAATCTGCGTCGCCTCCCCGGCAATGGCGCCAAAAACTTGATGAGAATTAAATTTATACCGCAAGTGCACGGCTTCAATGAAGACGTGGCAAGTACGGGTCGAACACAAGGAGGAAGAGATTTGTTATTAGTGTGATTTCGATTGGGGGAAAGGAGGAGAGAAGAATAAATTTGGGTTTTTGAGATTTTTCATTTAATTATCTAAAGCAAGAAACATGAACAAATAAAACTAAAACAAGAAGAAAGAAGTGAATTCCGTTGGGTGGAGGTTTAGATTTAAGGTTTAGATTAGAGAATTCAGAAACTTATAATAAATCATGTTAGTTACGAAGCATTACATGATAAATGATTTAACACAAACTCAAGTAATCAAAATATACTAATCACGAACTTAAAATAATAACATTTATTCTCTTGTCTTCACCCTAAATCTGTCACCTCCACCCTTTGGAAAGAGTTAGAAACTCATGGAGGGAGGAAGAAGGGGTCCTAGAGGCATTACAAAAGAAAAGTAAAAAGAAGAAATAAAAGACAGAATTTTATTACTAAAATAAAGACAAATAAAAACAACAACTAAAAACTAGGTCTAAGGCCAAGGACCCTTCTAACATCGTTCTCGGGACTATTTATAGTTGTTACAAGAGACCTAAGTATAGAATTGGAGAGTATACGTATCCAGACACGACTGGACAAAATTGGAGCACACGGATCGTTAAGGGGGCGGCGAAATCGCCGCAGATGGAAGGTATGGTGCGGCGGAAACACCGCACATAATGTTCTGATTTTGTCCGTATTTTGGTTGAATGTTTATGGTATGATTTGATCCTCCTTTGCGCGTCTTGATTGATTCTTTCCATTCTTTTGAGCTTCGGATTAATTCCTTTATATGTTTGGAGATCTACATTGATTTTTCTTTAGATTTTCTCCATAATAACTCGTGAATTGCAATTAGGTCCTCGGCTACTTTTGTGCTTAAGTCCTTGTTCTTTTTTGTAATTAGATCTTGAATGCTTTTATGTTTGGATGCATTTCCATTTGAACCCGATAAACTTGAACTTGGTCTTTATGATAGAAATGAGTCTTTTGCACGCGTTTGTGCTCGGGATGTGGGTAATTTGCATTCAGGTCCCTGTATTCTGTAAATAAGACTAAACACATACCTTAGTAGCATTTATTGATATAAAAGTAATCTAAATGAAAGACATATGATGCAATGTATGCAATGCATCAACTACTGGATGCTGAACAAGGTTACCGTAAGGAATCATTATCCTTTGCCTAGGATCGAGGACCTGTTTGACCATTTGCTGTCAGCGAAGGTGTTCTCGAAGATTGATCTGTGATCCGGGTACCATCAGTTGAGGATCAGAGAGGCAGACGTTCAGAAGACAGCTTTTCGGATGAGGTACTGACACTTTGAGTTTCTGGTGATGCCGTTCGGATTGACGAACGCACCTGCAGCTTTCATGGATTTGATGAATAGGACATTCAGTCAGTACCTCGACCGTTTCGTGATTGTCTTCGTGGACGATATATTGGTCTATTCACCAGACATAGAGCAGCACCGGGAGCATCTGAGGATTGTACTTGGGATTCTGAGGGATCAGCAGTTGTACGCCAAGTTTTTGAAGTTCGAGTTCTGGCTTCACAGTGTAGCATTTTTTAGGCATATGGTATCGGGAGCTGGGATATCAGTGAATCCAGCGAAGGTTGAGGCAGTGCGCAGTGGAGAGCCCCGACGAGTGTGATTGAGATTAGGAGTTTTGTTGGATTGGCAGATTATTACCGTCGGTTCATCAAAGACTTCTCGAGACTTGCTTCACTTCTGACGCAGAAATGAGTGAAGTTTGTTTGGTCCCAGAAGTGCGAGGACAGTTTTCAGGAACTGAAGAGTCGGTTGACGACTGCTCGAGTTCTGACTCTTCCCAGTGGTAGCGGAGGTTTCGTGATTCACAGCGACGCTTCAGGCGTTGGTTTGGGGTGTGTACTGATGCAGCACGAGCAAGTAGTGGCGTATGCTTCGAGGCAGCTGAAAGTGCACGAAAAGAATTACCCCACTCACGATTTAGAGTTGCCAGCGGTGGTTCATGCTCTGAAGATTTGGCGTCACTATTTCTATGGTGAGCAGTTTGAAGTCTTCACGGATCATCAGAGTCTGAAGTACCTGTTTTCACAGAAAGAGCTGAATATGAGACAACGCAGATGGCTCGAGTTGATTAAGGATTTTGATTTCACCATCTCCTACCATCCGGGGAAGGCGAATTCAGTTGCAGACGCACTGCGCAGGAAGGTGGAGGTGTATGCTGCGAGTTTTTGCATTCGGGAATGGAGGCTACTCGAGACATTGTCAGAGTGGAGGCCGTTCACAGAGAGCTCAGAGGGGGCAGTGATTACGGGACTTCGAGTGGAATCGCAGACTGTCAGTCGAATTGTTGAGGCTCAGCACGGTGATGAGGAGTTGACTAGTCTGTTACAGTCAGCTGCCAGGGATGGATCAGACTTCACTGTGGGAGTGGATGGAGGTCTGAGGTTCAGGAGTCGGATCTGGGTGCGGAAGGTCGATGAGCTGAGAGAAGACATCATGGAGGAGGCACACCGAGCAAGATATTCCATTCACCCAGGGAGTACGAAGATGTATAAAGAGCTGCAGCGGAACTTCTGGTGGAGAGGGATGAAGCGTAATGTGGCTGATTTTGTGGGTAGGTGCTTGGTTTGCCAGCAGGTGAAGATTGAGCACCAGAGACCAGCGGGACCGATGCAGAGTATAGAGCTACCTGAGTGGAAATGGGAGCATGTGACGATGGATTTTGTCACCGGGTTACCAAAGACGAAGAGCTTCCATGACGCGATTTGGGTTATAGTCGATCGACTGACCAAATAGGCACACTTTCTGGCCATCCACACTACTCTACCTTTGGAAGGTCTGGCGAGGTTGTATATTGAGGAAATCGTCAGACTACATGGGGTGCCAGTGAGTATCATTTCAGATCGAGATCCGAGGTTCACTTCTAGATTCTGGGGAAGTTTGTAGCAAGCTCTGGGAACTCGTCTGAAGTTCAGTACAAATTTTCATCCACAGACAGATGGGCAGTCCGAGAGGACTATTCAGACATTGGAGGACATGCTGAGAGCGTGCACTCTGGATTGGGCAGGGCATTGGGATGAGCACCTGCCGTTGATTGAGTTCGCCTACAACAACAGCTACCACGCGAGTATTGGGATGGCGCCGTACGAGGCTTTGTACGGGAGACCTTGTAGATCACCGGTATACTGGAGTGAGGTAGGCGGGAGACAGCTAGTCGGACCTGAGATTGTGCAGATGTATGCTGAGAAAGTTGACGTGATTAGGCAGAGACTAGCGACAACTCAGAGCAGGCAGAAGAGCTACGCGGATCGGCGTAGGCGTGTGCTGATTTTTGAAGTTGGCGACCATGTCTTTCTGAAGATCTCACCGTCGCGTGGGGTGATAAGATTCGGGAAGAAGAGAAGCTCAGTCCGAGATATATTGGGTCGTTTGAGATATTAGACCGAGTTGGAGAGGTCTTCTACCGGATTGCGTTGCCGCCACAGTTTTCTGGTCTTCATAATGTCTTCCATGTTTCGATGCTGAGGAAGTACGTGGCAAATCCTTCTCACGTGATCCAGATTGAGGTTCCAGAGATCCAGCAAGATTTGTCTCTCGAGGAGAGACCCGTAGAGATTGTGGATCGGATGGAGCACCAGCTCAGGAGGAGGATTATTCCTATGGTTAAGGTCAAGTGGCAGCATCACTCCGAGCGAGAGGCTACATGGGGGGTTGAGGAGGAGGTCCGGAAGTTGTATCCGGAGCTGTTGGGTAAGCGCTGGATTTAATTTCGTGGGTGAAATTCTTTTAAGGAGGGTGGATTGTTAGATCCTAACCCTTGCTTATGTTGTAATGGTGTTTAGGGGTGGATTAGTGAAGGTTTGAGATGGACGGCTGAGATGAAGTGAGGAGTTTGGTATTTAAAGGTGATTTTTCTCTCTCCTTTTACTCACTCTCACACTCTCTCTCGCGCGATCTCATCTCTCTCTCTATTCGTCTCTCTCGACAGCAAGTGAAGAGTCGGCGTCGTGCGTGGAGTTGGACTCGCTGGTGGAGCTCGGGTTGTTGCCGCATCGAGTTGATCGGAGGTTCGCCGGACTTCGGGCTTTTTCGTGGAAACGCTCGCCGTCGTTTCTTCTAAGGCTTCTT
Organism: Triglochin maritima; assembly: GCA_963682175.1. NCBI lineage: Eukaryota > Viridiplantae > Streptophyta > Magnoliopsida > Alismatales > Juncaginaceae > Triglochin > Triglochin maritima. The sequence continues at coordinate 27,981,212 of OY821789.1, forward strand.
CAGGCCTTAAGGTATGTAAAACTTGCTTTTACGTCACCTATTATTAGTGTGGGGGTGGGAGCGGTCGATGGTAGGCCGTTTTGGCTCGTCGGACCTACACAGCAGTTTCTGCACTAAAATCGGTCGACCGGTTATAGTGTATTTTTGGCGAATTCCTCACACCGGTCGAACGATACCCGTTGGGTGGTCGACCGGTTGTGCAATTTTAGCGAGAGAAGGACGCTCTGGGTATTTTCGGTCGAACGAGACCCCTTTGCCGGTCGACCGAAAGTACTGTTGTTGGTCGGTTGGGGCGTTGACCATCCAAACGGTCGATCTAAAGGCGTTGTTGCTTGGTGGCATTCTCTCTACTAAGGAGTGAGCCTTGAAGCAAAAACTCAAGGTGGAGATGAATGCTACATTCAATGTGAGTCATTGTTAATAAAATAATTGTTTTAGTTTCTTTTAATCTTGTCTTTTAATTTGTGCATGCTTGCTTAGTCTTTCCTTTCAAGTTTCTTTAGTATTTCTTGCTTGCTTAATCTAGTTTCATTTCAGTTTAATGTTTCATTTTGTTATAGTAGTTAGTTTAAATATGTGTGAGTAGTTCCATCCCCATTTGGGGGGTGGAGAAATATGTGATATAATCATGTAGTATATTTAAGTGTGTGTTATCTTTATCCCTTGAGCTTTATATGATTTCCATAACCATATAATGGGTTTTCACTCTTATCTTTGATATGCTAATACTCTTGAATGAAGCTTAGCTTATGCTTTGATTAGTGGACCTATTTTATGGGGAATGATAAAGGGGGTTTTTGCTTGGGTACACTTGTAAAAGAGATTTATTGGGGTTATACTCACGCATAATATTAAATTGGCGAGGTACACTTGACAAGTAACAAATTTATCTTTGTGCACTTCATTGACAAACCAATAACGGAGTTAGCTAAATTTCCGTTACATCCCAAAATGCCGTTTGAGCAAAGGTGTTTTGTTGTGCTAATCACAGACAATCACGGTTATCAAGTCTATTCGAACCCTTCTCCACCCAAATCCATCTCCACCCAAATCAACTCCATTTCCGCACTCTCGTCGCCGTCGTTTCCGCCCTCTCGGCTCCGCCCCCTTTCTCCTCCAAAACCCCACAATCAACCCAACCCTCACTCCTCCTTTCCGATCGCTTCGAACCCGCGGCCAAATCCCTATTTCCCCAAATCGAGTCACATTTGATCTTGTCAGGTTCGATAGACAATGCACACAAGAAGTGGGCTTGCTGGTCGCCGTCTGAGGTAAGACTTCCATTTACTCGAAGAAATCTTCTTAGGCTTCTATTTAGGCAACATCATATCTTCTTAGGCTTCTATTTGGTACGGAGGTTGTTGTTGTTTTTCTGAGAAGTTGTGTAACTTGCTTATCTTTGAAATGTCTTAATAGAAGAACTCGTGTTTGGTTGAAATAGACTTAAATCACACAACCTTCAAATATTGAACCATTCAGTTCCCAACTTTGTCAAACCACAAAAAACTACGTGGGTATTATTACTACCAGATTTTCATCTATTACTTAAGCTCTAGTTGATTGTACTTGGTTATGCTTCGGTTGATAATATTTTTTAAAATATTTTGTTTATTTTACTAGGAATGTTCAAGTTACGAATATTCATCTTATGCTACAAACATTAGTCCAATGCCAGACAAGATCAGTTGGGTAAAAGAAGGTGGTGTTGTGTTGCCCCCAAAAACGAAGAGAAAAGCTGGGAGACCACGCCTGAAGAGAATAAGAGCATGTGACGAGCCAACGAAAGCACAAAGAAGACACAAATGCAAGAACTGTGGGATTTTGGGACACCAGGCTCGGAAATGCAAGGAACCAATCTTGGATCAATGCTCATCACCTCAAAGGTTAAGTACCTTAATTTTACTTCTTAGCTATTTGTCCTTAAAAAGTGCACCCCCATTATATTTCATCATAACTAAATATTGATTGTGTTTTTATTTGTCAATAGGACATCACAAGAAACAACAAGTAGAGGAGCAATAGCTTGTAGTGCAACGGGTATACCACCTATACTCACTGTTTCAGGACCAGAGTTGAACTTGTTGGGCCAAGTTAGTGGTGGAAATATGCCGTGATGAAAGTCTAGTGATGCAAGACTATATGTATGCCTGTAGTTACTTTATGTTATTATGTTTTATGCACGATTTATGCTTAATATATGGCACTGGTTTGAGTTTGATACTGCTTTCAGATTGTAGTTACTTTGGTGTTTTCTCAGTTGGATTCCGGTGTGATTGTCATGTATGTGTGATTCTCAGTTTGGTGCCAAAAAAAATCCCATACTTTAATGGCAGGAGAGTCAAATTCTTACTACTATTAATAGATGCTTAGATTCACATTCTCGATATTCTAATAGATTTTGGTTCTGAGTTCTTTTGAAAGCTGAAAGTGATTGCTCCCTCCTTCGACTACCTTGCCATTGTTGCTTAATGGTTCTACGATTTAACTGATAGTTCAACATTCAGAAATGAACATGCGATGTATGAACCACAAAGAAATCAACACAAGCAAAACTAATGTGCAACTCTGATTACACTTTGCGGTTAGAAACAAATTCTGAAGTGCTATCTCAACTTCAAGTTGGACAGCATAACAACATTTTTGTCTTGCCAGTGAACCCAAAATGTACTATTCTCAAATGTATGTCCTGTTTGGGTTAAAATTAAACTTATAAAATTAAATTAAAATTGATTAAGCAAAGGAAACACAAGTACTTCATTCACATACATACCAAATTGTCACATAACCACGTCATCACATTTAGTTCATCTAAACCAAAACATTAAACACATTTAGTTCATCCATACATTCATTCTAAACGACCAACTTTACAAACAGAGCAATGACTATAACACCAAACACCAAAAAAAACATGTCGGCCTTTTTCACGATCACTTTCAACTCGTCGCCATTTTGCTTCACTTCACGAAACAGCGCATGCATCTCCCCTACCCGAACATTGAGATTAAGAAGCTCGTCCAAGCAATACTGCATCTTATCATTAATCAAACTAAACTTTTCCATGGCCGGTTTCTTCATGTCGTCGTCGAACCACTTAAAAAATCTCAAGAATCTGAACTCTACAAAAATAATTAACAATTAGTAGCAGAATCTGAACTCTATTGTTTTATACTGTTCTATATAAATTTAAAGCTTCTAATCAGGATAAGAATAACACTTGCATTATTGCACCTGAAACATGTCCATACTTTTGTGTTCACTGACATCATAAAATAACTTATCTATTGGTTTCAATTTCTTTTATAAAGACTAAACTAAACTTCAATCCTCCGCTTAAGATCCTTCTCATAAAATAACCTCACAGCAATATCAAAGGAACACCTCAACTTGAAGGTGACGAAGACTAGATAAAATTTTGAAATAAAACTTACTACTAAAGCTCAACAGCAGGAAGTGCGAAATAAACATGTGTTGATCATGTTATTGTGACCACCTCCTAGCTAGAAAGGAAATATGGTATTACTTATAAGCACATTATGTTAACTAATAGAGGAAGTGCCTAAGAACATGCTGAGATAAAGGTAAAAAATTGAGCAGCAACGCAAAACCACAAATGAGGTCACAAGTTGAGGGCATACTTTGTAATCCTTGGGGCACACCCAGAATCGACGACCGAATGAGACGATCTTGTTCGACGCTTGGATTTTGGCTGAAAGTCCACATTTGCATGTGGGAACGTCGGAAAGAGGAATGGGCAGGCGGTCAGCGGAAGACGACATGGTAGAAAGTCGGGTTCAGAGAGGGATTTGGCCGCGGGTTCGAAGCGATCGGGAAGGAGGAGTGAGGGTTGGGTTGATTGTGGGGTTTTGGAGGAGAAAGGGGGCGGAGCCGAGAGGGCGGAAACGACGGCGACGAGAGTGCGGAAATGGAGTTGATTTGGGTGGAGATGGATTTGGGTGGAGAAGGGTTCGAATAGACTTGATAACCGTGATTGTCTGTGATTAGCACAACAAAACACCTTTGCTCAAACGGCGTTTTGGGATGTAACGGAAATTTAGCTAACTCCGTTATTGGTTTGTCAATGAAGTGCACAAAGATAAATTTGTTACTTGTCAAGTGTACCTCGCCAATTTAATATTATGCGTGAGTATAATCCCAATAAATCTCTTTTACAAGTGTACCCAAGCAAAAACCCCAATGATAAAGCTAGGATATGGATGAAGTTAATATTGGAAACACAATTTGTAGTGTATGTGCTCTTGTTGCCTTTACCTTAGCTAATGTCTTGTATGTTTTAATGATGTAATCTTATCTTAATTCATGTGGAGGCATAGTAGGGTCTAGTCTTTATACTTGAGTTCATTTAACTTCATTCCAATTATTGTCTTGTATGTTTTAATGATGTAGTCTTATCTTAATTCATGTGGAGGCAAAGTTGGATGTAGTTTTATGATTTCATGCACTACATGTTGTGAGGAGCTTAATTGAACACACACACATATTTATATTCACATTATTTCTCTACCCCTATGGGGTTTAGTTTTATTGCTTATCTTCATTTCCTTTTCCATCTTAGTGTAGTTTAGTGTAATCAACCTTTCTCTCATTCTTTTACCACTCGCCTTCGAACAAACCAATTGTCGACACACCTCCCAGTGGACGACCCGTATTTTCCACCGCTTCAACGCGGCCGTGCACTTGCGGTTAATATAAAACGATCAATCAAGTTTTTGGCGCCGTTGCCGGGGAGGTGCTCTGTCCAGACGTTGGTTTGGACGATTCGAGGGGTTTTTAATTTTTTTGTTTCTAGTTTTTCTTCGTCTCAGGGATCCTAGAGCTCACGGGGAGGCTACTGGAAGAGTTGGAGCACCAACACCTCAAAAGGGACCGCCAATTGGCGGCCTGGTGAGGTCTTCCTGCTTTCATTTTTCTTCTGGTGGTTTATTGTTTCACTTTCGTTATCTGGGAGCCCTATTTTGCATGTTGTGACTTCTAGTTTGCTCCCAGAGCAATAATCACTCCCCCATTAATCAACTTGGCCCTAAAATCCAAAGCAAAAGACTAGACGTTCTTACTTGTTTAGGTCACGCATCATGTATTGACTTAGGCATATAGTTGTCTTTTCTTTTAGCTTTATTTTCAGTTGTTGAGCGCTTGCATGAGGTACGCAATTTCCCACACTCATTCATGCATCTCGTATGCCCATGCATTAGTTAGTAGGAATTGCATCAGGATAAGAGTGAGTGAGCGTTTGATTGGAGCGATTGATTGCTAGATTTAGGATCAAAACGCTACTAAGGAGGGGTCGTCCCATAAAAGATAAGGTGGGGGATTTCATCACCCTTTCCTTGGCCCCAAAAATCACTCGTAATCAACCCTTAACTAAAAGCAAGCAAACATTGGCCCAAGGATTTTGGACGCACTAGGAGAGTAATCTAGTTGAGACTGCCATGACCTGATCAACGTTGCCTACCTTGTCGATAGTAGGAGGTACTGGATCTCCAGATCTGGTATCACTTGCTGGGCATTGTGGTCCTCGTTGTAGGGAGGTGAGGCGTGTCGAGGCTAGTGACCTTGAAGTTAGGCGTCATCTAGCCTAAGAACCCATTGCCTTACATTGTTTGAGCCGTGCTTGCTAGTTAGGCTTCTACCTGATCCCTTCACCCACGCTAGCTTTAGGGATTCTTCCCTTCTCCTATGAGTCATCTTCTTCTCACCTACTTCTACGTTTTAGTCTCCTCCCCTTTACACTCTCTGGTTGCATTTTAGGGTCGAGTCGAGCACTTTTTGCGAGCTTAGTCTCATGGTGGTGAGAGTGGTCGACTCAAGAGTTGTTTGTTGAGATGGATGGTTACATGGGCGACCATCCATATCATTTTTGGGACCAGGACAATTCTTCCTGGTATTCCGGACCCATGCAACCGGGGGTGGCTCAGACGAACACCCCGTATGGTTGGGATAATCTTCATTGTGTGACTGAGCAATCTTCATATAAGGGTAACATGAGAGAGGCACCGACTGCTAGACCACAATCTAGTTATGTCGGATCATATGCTGGTCAACAAACTGAGACATTACAACAAACATTGACCTCTTTCATGCGTATGGCAGACGACATGAGTGCACCGGCGGCTCTAGTAGTCGTACCGTGCGACTGTTGTGGGTTGAGTGGTCATGTTATCGGGGAATGTCCTTATGTTCCCCCTGAGCCCGAGTATGAGCATACCTTTTCCCAAAATGCTCAATGTGACCATTACGCATCCGCGTACAACCCGAGAGTGATGGATTTGTAGGGAGACAATTCTTATCCAAATTCTTACACTTCATTTTCACCCCCGTATCCTCCTCCCGAATACCCAGAATTCTACCAACACCCCACTTCAAATCATTGGACTCATTCTCAGTCCATCAACACCCAACCCCAAAATTTCCCAAGCTCTGACTTGGACCTCACCGTTGACCCCAAATTTGATTCCTTAAAATAAACCCTCCAAACGTTCATGGAAACCACTCAAACTTTATTGAAGTCCAACTTGAATTCCTTGCAAAATATGAAAATGCAAGTGAGTCAAATGACACAACAATTCCATGAACGTCAGGAGGGTAACCTTTCTTGTCAACATAAGGATTCATCTTTTGATATTGAACAACCACCACATCCACAAATTCAAAGCACAACCTTTCAAAGTCAAACTCCTAGTCAGTCTGAGGGACTTGGGGTTTCAATTCATGATCACTTAGTGGAGGATTCGATTCAAATTGAGAATAACTTGGACAAGCTTCATTATGAGCCGGCACAGGATTGTGCCTTATCTTTTTGTCCCATGGCCCTTGAGCCACATGATCTTCATATTGTGCATCTTAAGGACTCACATCTGGTGGAGCAAGAGCTCCCTAGTACCCTCAATTTCAAACAACCTGATGAGTGTTTGTCTCTCACTATTGTTCCTGGTCATCTTGGAAATGATGGAACATCAAACAACTACATTGCTAATGAGGGTATTAGGAGTTCCTTGGAGGATACCTTGGGTATGAGACCCACTTTTTGTTCGCCTGGTGTGTCAGACATGCCTAACGAGGTTCTTGACCTCGCTCCGACGCACCAGCCTGTTGGTTGGAGAGTTTGGATTGACGATCATAACTTCAGTACTGCAACGGGAGAAACTCTTACTCCGTTGCCCCTTATTTCCCAAACTCTCGAGAGGTTCAAGCTCTATCAGTTTGATCCTTTGAATGAGACGCCTTTGCGTCCAATTCATGAACCTCTCATTCCATCTTGTGCTCTTTGTGAAGGGGGCCCACGCATGCGTATTCTGGCCTCACGTGGTGTCATGTTCCCTTTCCAAGTGCATTGACCCACCTTTTAGGTTCTCATTTGATGTCTTTTGACAAATGAAGATGGGAACTTATGTTTGTACATAGTTATATTCAAAAAAAAAGAAAAAAAGAAGAAAAAAAAAGAAAGTACAATAAAAGACTCCTTCAGTGAGCATCGATTGTTGTGAGCCCCAACCCTTGTGTATTTGGGCTCCATTTCTTTCACGTATTTGTATCCCTTCTTTAGCATCTCACAGGTTTTGAGGGAATTCGGGTTATGTCCATCAACATGACCTTGCACTTCCCTTTGTACTTTGGTGAGATCTATCATTTTTCATGCATAAATCCATGTAGTATCTTGCTTGCATTCATTGAGGACAATGCATGAAGTAGGCGTAGGGGGTGTTTTACGTTTGTACATAGTCGAGTCTTTTCTTTCGATCTGGTTTTCTTTTGTTTGCATTGTTAGGGTCATGTTAGTGTGCTGCATTTAATATCGATATATCTGCTTGCCATGATCCTTGGGTGACTTGTCTTCTTTTGCTTGCCTAGTGCTTCAAAATTTTCACATTTCTTTCAAAATCTTCATGTGTTTGCGAAAGAAAATGGTTTGTGGGTTTTGCGTGTGTTTAGCACGTGCAAAACCGTTCAGAGGCAAAGTAAAAAGAAAGCTCCCAAAATTGTCTTGAACTTGATGCATTAGGATATCTAGTACGTGGCTTTAGGATTTATCGAGTCGTTAAGATGCACTCCAGTTTTCCCTTGGGGGCGAGTAATCATAGGGTTTCAGTGCTCAAATATTCAAAGAAGTCCACCCTGAACCTAGTGAGTCAATAATTCGTGTTTGTTAATTTAGGAAGTTTGTTGTAGTCAAGGACCCTTTAAATTCTGTTGTGAGATATTAAGTGTAGGGGTTTTGGTTCATGTGTAGATGAGAAATAAGTGAGTAGGTGTTCTCTTTTGTCGCACGGCTCCTATCACTCGGGAAAGTAGGTCTGAGGGGACTTTGTGCCTGGTGCTTTCGAGTCATCTGAATTGGGATGCGCCGACCGAACTCCCGTTACACGGGTGGTAGGGATTGCCCTATGTGCAGATTTGGGGAAATGTGTACCTGATAGTGTAAGTCCTCATGGGCAATGATGCACGAAACCTGACCCTGGGAGAATGAAACTCCAACTAATAAAAATAAAAAGAAAAAAAGTGAAAAGAAACAAAAAGAAAAAAAATGGTAATGCAGATAAGAACCTTAATGGACCTTACACTTTGTATCACTTGAGGATGTTGTGGTTGTCCATGTCTTTCACTTAATTCCTTATTTAACTTGCACGAATGGTTTATTAGGCTAGGTGTGGACTGATTACCTATATAGAGTCGGCCCGTAGGATTACCGCGTCCATTGATCGACAAAATTTGTCCAACAAGTCGAGTGTCTAGATTGAATAATGCATCTTGTTCGGATTTTGTGGGTATATCCGCTGAAAATCCTCAGGAGACAACACTCCTCCTCCTTGGCAACAAAGAGGTTTAACGGCTTGTTGCACGTGCTAAGTGCAACCGTGATTCCTACGAAAGTGAGTTAGGATTTCTTGTTTCTCGTTTGCTTTTCTCTTTCTTTGTTTTGCTCGGGACTAGCAAAAACTTAGGTGTGGGGGTATTTGATTGACATCATTTCATGCTCATATTTGTATCTTATATCCATTATCTTACACCTAAGCAATGCTACGTGACGAGTTTTATGTTTAGTTTTCAGAAATAAAGAGGTTTGAAGAGAAGAGGCATGAAAGGACCCAAAAGTAGGAAAAAAGACTTAATTGTGAGACCTAGGGACTGCGATGCAAGGGAGAAGGACCTGATCGTAAGACCGAAGGACCTAAGAGCAAAACAGGAAACTCCACACCATCATGGGGAGTATTTTGACAATTCTATTCGGGAAAGCCACTCACAATTTCATGGAAAAAGTCTAGATATATTTCTCTGGTCCTTATGAAAATATTGCGTAATATACTACCAACAAGATATTTTTTAAACCATCACATTCTTTTTGTTTTATCAATTTGTCCTTTGGTTGTGAACCAGAAGAAAACTTGAATCATCTTTTTCTTCATTTCTCACTGTAGAAATTCTGAAGAAGAACTAGGAGAAAAACTGAATAGAAGTTTGTATTATTGAAGTTTATTACAAGATGATATATAGGCTTTGTGAAGGATAGTCGCTTGGGTGGAATAAATTACAATAATGACGAATATGAAGTGATTAGAATTCTGTCTATTGAGATTCCTCATATTTGCATGTGCATGAACAATTATATTTCTACACTCCCCCTCAAGTTAGGCTTGAAAATATTGATGTAGCCTAACTTGCCCAAAATATATTCGAACCGTCCTTTGTCTAAAGCTTTAGTAAGAATATATGTGAGTTGATTGTGGCTAGGAATGAAGGAAGTTTCGATTTCCTTGGTTTGAATTTTGTTGAGAATAAAGTGACAATCAACTTTAATGTGTTTGGTTTGTTCATGGAATACTGGATTTGAAACAATATGTCTAGCGGCGTTATTGTCACAATACATCTTCATAGGCTCATTGGTGGGAATTCCAATGTCTTGCAGTACTTGTTTTAATAATATTAATTCATTTGTAGCACTGGCCATAACCTGATATTCAGCTTTAGCACTAGAACGAGCAATCACACTTTGTTTTTTGCTTCTCCATGTAACGAGATTTCCTCCAACAAGTGTGCAATATCTAGATGTAGATCTACGGTCAAAGCTTCTTGCCCAATCTGCATCTGAATAAGCAACAATAGCATTAGTATAGTTCATTTTCATCCAAATGCCCCGACCGGGTGACCCTTTCAGGTACCTTAAAATTCGGTCAACAACATACTGATGATGGGAGCGAGGAGAATGCATAAATTGACTAACAGAGCTAACAACAAAAGCAATATAGGGTCTTGTAATGGTTATATAGATCGGTTTTCCTACCAGTCGTTGAAACTGACCTACGTTTTCTAATGGTTTCCCACTGTCAGGTGCAAGTTTGTTGTTGACCTCCATAGGAGTATGGGCAGGTTTGCACTAATTTTTCCTGTTTCTTTCAAAAGGTCAAGAACATTTTTCTCTAATTTAAAAAGATTCACTTGCGAGAATAAGCAACCTCAATGCCCAAAAAATATTTTAATTTGCCTAAGTCTCTAATATCAAATTTTGTTTTCAAATATTGCTTAACTTTTCCAAGTTCGTGTTCGTCATTTGCAGTGATTATAAGATCATCAACATGTTCCCTTTTTGGCCTTAATCCTTGTTTTGATGATTTAATCAACCTAATCTTAATCATAAGTAAATTAGAGTAACACACATATCGCATTGCATATATATTGCATGTGCTCACCTCTACAGGTGATCAAGACTCATGGAAGGAAGGAAATCAAGTCAAGTTTTGTAATAAAGTTATATGAAGACTTGTAATCTTGATTTTATTTTGAGTCTTAGGACCATGTGTAAATTGAGCATACAAGAACTAAAAACTTATCACATACACACTAGGTTCCTTAGAGAAGTTACACACAAAATTTCACCTTATTTGGACTTCATTAGATTACCCAAACCTTAATCGGAAATCACTTAAAACCTAAACCCAGAATTCCTGTGTGAACCGGTCGACTGAACCAGTTCTCAGTTCGACCGGTTTATAACAGACTCTTCACAGTGATTTTACCGAACTCTACCGGTCGACCGGTTCTACCTTTTCGGTCGACCGATCCTAGATTTTAATATGACCGTTTTCCTTGTCGTATTCCTATAACGGTCGTATTCGTATAAAACAAACTTAACCCCAAAATACATTCGGTAACCGGTCGAACGACGACTTTGTTTTGGTCGACCGGTTGAATATTTTTTCAAGAAACCAAATTCCCTGCTATCGGTCGACACATTCTTCGTTCGACCGTTGCACCTTTGTCTCAACTGAATCCCCTTAACGGTCGACCGCCTCATACTTTGGTTTGACCGATTCACTTAAGTAGAGTGAAGTTCTAGCTCGTTTGTCCGACCGAATATTTATTTGTTCGACCGTTCTCCTTGAAATCAAGTGAACGGTCGACCGGTTTATTAGTTTCGGTCGACCGGTTCTGGACAGATTTGCAGCCCGATTTTCTGCTTTGTGTATCTTACACAAAACCCAACCAAATCTATCCCCAACGGCTAGAATACCTTAGGAGCTTATAAATAGAGCATCAAGACATGTTGTTAACACAACAATCCAACTCCAATTGTCCCAATACATTAGAGAGAAACCTCAATCCTCAAAGCTCCCATTTCTACACTCCATAAGCCTAAACTATACACACTTGATCAATTACTCATCCTACTCAAAGTGTGCTCAATTAGAGAGTGAATCCCACTCAGTTACAAAGTTTGTCAAAAGAGTATAGACTTCGGTGAGAGCCCGAAGTGATCCTTCTCGGATTGTGAGAAGAGGATTCCAAGCTCGGCGAGGGTTGTTCGCGAGTTTGATGGTTGTAAGGCGTTGTCTCCCGGCTCGGAACGGGGAGCGGATAGTGAAGTCGTAGGCAGAGCTCGCGGAGTCGAGCGGAGCTTGCAAGAGAGGACTAGGACCCGGGTGGGGTGCCCAACCTCTATAAAAACCGACCCGTCTCTTTGTGGTTTGCATGTCCTTTTCCCTACTAGTCTTTAAATTGTTTCTGCTGCGTTTATTGTTTGATTAGTTAGGGATTAGCGTAAAAGTGATTAGATTAACCCGACCCACGACGATCCTACATCTCTCTCATTTCCTTTCTTCTTCTTCTTCCTATTCCCATCTCTCACCCAAACTTCTTTCTATTCTCTTTTTCCGACGTCTAGAGGAGGAAGGGTCTGCTCCGGCGTGAGGCGTACGGTGGTGGACGTGCGCGAGGTTCGAGGACGTAGGGCGAGGAGTGCTCAAGCGAGGTGTCGAGGTTGCGAGTGACGTTGAGCGAACTCCGGCGTGGTCCGTCTTCCCTTTGAGGTATGTCGGCTTAGTAGTGTGGTTTTGTTGTTCCCACGTTGGTGGGAAGTTGTGGTCGGTTGCTGGAGGTCGGAGACCTCGCCGGCGACGAGAGAACGACGTAAAATTCTCAGCAGACGCGGGGTTGCTGTCTACCAATGGTTGACCGGTGGCTTCGGGCGGTCAACCGGTTTTACTGTTTTGCCCAACTTTAACCAACACCGGTCGAACGATCCCGTGTGGCGATCGACCGGTTGCATGTATGCTGGTGGGTTGGAGGTTTTCTGTCGGATTTCGGTCGACCGTCCTTAGCTTTTGGTTCGACCGGAACTTAAGTGTACTTGACTATTGTGCATGTTGTTCAACCGATTTTGTTATATTGTTCGATCGTTATATGACGTAGACTATTAGGATGACCCTGGTAGTTTTCGGTCGACCGGGACCCCTCAGTCGGTCGACCGAATAGACTTGTATGATTTTGACCAACTCTGGATTTTGACCTCATGTTCGGTAGACCAGTTTTAGATTGTTGTCCGACCGTTTGGACTTAAGTGATGCGCAGAATAGTTCGACCGTTGCAGACTTTCGGTCAACCGAACCTGTTGGGAACGGTAGACCGGTTAGGCCTTTTCGGTCGACCGTTTGTGCGCAGAACTGAATTCCCGATCCTTGTGTTGTGTCAACTCTAGCCACGGAAACCCGTGTCCTCGCTTAGAGTGTGAGCCGAGACGTGACCGCAGGTACGTGCTCGTGCCTGCCCAGGGAGCGTCGTGTCGAAGAGTGTGGACACTTGGGTCGCGCCACCTCCGTTGATGGACAATGGTGTGACGTGTTGTTGCTTGACTCTCTGTAGAGTAGCAGACCTGAGGGATCGCGGATCCCAATGCGTGTTGACGCATGTCTCGTGGAGCATGATGACCCTGCAGACTACGGTCTGGACCCATCCGATGTTGTGCCGGATGTATGTTGTACCGCCGAGATTGTGCCGGCGATGCCGCCGAGGTTTTTGCCGGTGATGATGGTGCCGACGATGTTCCGGCTTGTGGTTGCGCCGTCCGATGTTGTGCCGGACGTATGTTGTGTTGACGATGCTGCCGATGTTCCGGCGATGATCCTCGATTGGGCACCTATCTTGGGATGTTGTCCGACCGGGCTATGACTCCGTTGAGGTGGTGTAAACCACATTGTTACCTTGCACGGAAGTGCGGACTCTTCTCACCGATCTCTTTGGCTCGAGTAGTCGCGTGTGGGGGTGCGTCACGTACTGTTCGTAAGACCGTATGTGCCTACGGTAGGTTTCCGAGGGAGACTTGTCGTTGTTGCTGGACTGATGTCCTTGTTGACCCTTGATGGTCCTTGTGTTGTTGGATTGAGGTCCCGTTTACCCTTGGAGGGATTTGATGCATTGCAGATGTTGATATAACATGCTACTAGTATGATAGGTTCATTTACCGTACTGTTGCATTTATATAGGTGAGCTTGGCATATGGGGTTTCCTGATAGGAAACTCAGGGATCGTTGTTTGATTCATGTTTCAGGACCGCAGTAGGTTCTATCGGGTGGTGACAGAGGACACACACATTTTGGGGTCAGGATCCTCTTCAGACTATTCGAGGTCGTCATGATTACTTGTACCTGTCTTTCGTTGTATTGTTGTAATCATGTCTTTTGACAACTCTGTTGTATTTTGGAGCACCGACTGTTGATTTATATGAGTAACATTCTCGTTATGAGTTTTATCTAGTGATCTCTTGGTTGTTTAAAATTTTAAATTCCCTCTTGTTTTGAGATGTTACAATAAACATTCTAACCAATTACACATACACCAAATTCGCTTTGCGATCGGTAAGAATGCAATGCATTTCATGACCGAATAGGCGGTGTGAAAACGAATAAGAGGGATTGATGGGGATGAAAGTAGAATATGGAGCACATTAAGGGCCGGTTTAGATAGGACTCAGAATCATGGTTTTGAAGAAAAACTTGATTTTAAAATAAAGTAGTTAAAAGTTTAATATGGTGATTGGATACAAAAATAAAACCGGGTTTAAATTATTTTTTGTGTGGCTAAAAACGGAGTTTTAAAAATTCAACTTCAACTCATTTTTGATCAAACCAAATTTTCACGTGTAAGGAATTTTTGGTTTATTAGCATCATTTTCTGATTTAATCTACTCTATCTCACTCTTTTATACACAAACATGCGAGTGAAATTATTGAAATTTAATTATTAGTCTCGACTATCTTTAGACAATAAATCTTCCAACTAAGTTATCTCTTGTTGTTCATATCAAGTCATTTCAAATTCTCCATTTTGGCCGGAGGGTAAGATCGAAATGCCACATCCTTTTCTCATATTTGCAAGTCTCATGGAGTGAGCTTTCGGAGCTTCGATAGGAAGTAAAAGACTAAAAACAGAAAACAAATACATCCAAACAGTGGCGGACCTCACTTGGGCCCAATAGGCCTATCCGCCCATGACCTTTTGGGGGAAAATACTATTATTAAAGTATTTAAAAATAATTTTGAGAACCCAAAAACAACGTCAACAAATCACACAAACCCTCGTCTTCTCCGACCTTTCTTTAGCCCAAACTTTCAAAACAAATATTGGTTCCAACTTTTGGGGGTTTCCAACACAAAGATAACAAATCTTTTTTGTATTTGACTTAGATTTAACTTTTAAGCATTTGTTTTGGTTTGAGTTTGCGTTAATGAGAAGTGGGAGTTGGCTTGACCAAAAATGATTTGAGGGTAGATGTTGGGAGATTAGAGTTTTGTGTGGTGGTTTTCGTGGTGGACAAAATTTTTGTTAGGTTTTGAAAATTACAAATACCAAGATAGAAATTAGGAATAACACTTGATATTATTAGAAAATGCCCAGAAAATATTAGGACAAATAATAATTTTTTGATTAAACGGCATCGTTGGGTTCATTACGTGGGTTCCTTTTTAGACATTGGGTTATCTATCCTTTTTGTTAACTTGTTTGATTCGCTAAACTGCCTTCTGTTTTGCTAACCCATCGGTTTACAAATAAATATCAAGAAAAAGAATTAATCTGACCTTCGGGCCCACCTACTTTAGAAAAAGCCTACTTTTTTTGTAAGGGTGGACCCGATAAGATTACTCAGAAACAAACTTCCTAATAAATTTTGGGAAACAATTACAAATACTTGTAAATAAAGACAACCATAGTTACAAATAAAATAAAATAAATATTGTACTGGTTAATTATGTTCTAACAAGTCATTAAGTCAATCATGGTGCTTCCAATACAAATGGGATCCAAACTTTTTTCTGAGCTTATCTTGGGATTGAGTGGACATAACAACTTACTAAAATCTTTGCAGTAATCCAAATAGGTCCTAATCAAAAGAGAAATAATTAATTAGTTTACAAGTATTTGTAAAGTAATACATTTTTTCTCAAACTTCCTTTCTTTGTTCAGAGTGGAAGATATCATAACTCCTTTACAGGTTGAGACGATTTTATTTTATGGCTCAAAGAAGTTGAAATATTACAAGAGCAGGTGATTGAATATTATGAGAAGACGGATTCTTGAAAACTCAACGCAAGAATTTATATTAGGATTTAGAAACTAGGGGAAGTGAATGTTTTGGTTTCCAACCTTCTGTACACTGATGCCATAAAATTCTTTGATTTGATTTGCTTAAGATACCATGGGTGCCCAACTAAGGTGGGAATTACTACACGGGTTCAATCTGCCAACTCGTTTTGACATGAATAACATAGAGATGGTTGCAAGATTATATTTTATACCATCATAGAAAATTTGATTCCACAATCCCCTAAATTTATCTTTAGCACTATGGATACCTATTAGATCCTAACTGCAAGATGACACGCTAACCCATTAAAGTGAATAATTAAGTTATTTTTCATATTTATATAAATTTACTTAAGCTTTCTAGATATCTTCTCGTGATGGTCGGGTGAGCACACAAGTGTACACTTGGAAATTTACTCTTGTTATTTTCAATTTTCGACACTTTCGGAGATTGGCTGCGGAATGATCTAGAAAATAAGTCTAGGAATATATTCAATCCTATGTAATAATTACATTTCTTAAGCATTTTATTTCACTTTGATGGGAACAATTATGGGCTTTCAAAAAATTGATTTTCTAAGATTGAGAGGGAAGAACCCACCTGTTTTACCCATCAACCCACTCCATGTCCGCAAATGGTCATTTGTATGCAAAATTGGTCTAGTTTGTGTTGTTCAATCGCTTCTCCTTTGAGGACAGGTTGTTGATGATTGATGGACTCCAACCAAAAAACTAACGTAGGTCAAATTGATTGACATCATATCATACATATATTTGTGTCTTATATTCTTTATTTTTAGCCTAATCAATGCTATGTAATGAGTTTATGTTTAAGTTTCAGGAATAAATATGTTTGAGAATATGATATTCAAAAAGGACTCAAAGTCAAGTAAAATGACTAAGTTGCAAGACTTATGGACTGAGATAAAAGAGAGAAGGACTCGGATGTAAAACTAAAAAGATCAATGAGCAAATCAAGAAGCTTCACACCTTAATAAGGAGTATTTTGACAATTAAATCCGGGCCCAACCATCAACAACTAAATCGGGTTCATCAAACACCAAGAAATCAAGAGAGAAACGAACCACCCAAATCCAGACTCAATCAAAGCTATCTGGACCACCAATTGGCGGTCTAAATTGGTTCAAAAGTTTCATGGTTGAGTCGGGTTGCGTATTATGTTGTTGTATATCCATTTATAGTATGTGATTAGTCTCATACTTGGAGATTGTCCCGGATTACCTTTTTCCATGTCTATAAATAAAACTTTTTCTCTCATTTTGTATTCACCCATTGCTTGATAACATTCTCTCTACTTGGAGTAAAGCCTTGAAGCAAACTTAAGTGGAGAAGAATGCTACTTGTAATGTGAGTCATTTAATAAA
The DNA here is from genome assembly GCA_963682175.1 of Triglochin maritima. NCBI lineage: Eukaryota > Viridiplantae > Streptophyta > Magnoliopsida > Alismatales > Juncaginaceae > Triglochin > Triglochin maritima. Next base: position 27,998,467 of record OY821789.1, read on the forward strand.
ATAATTTTTTCATAGTTTTGTTCTCATGTTGTCTCTTTTTCTTACATGCTTAGCTTAATCTTGTTTCTTTAATCTTAGTCTAAATTAGTTAAAATGTCTCATTTACTTTATAGGAATGATTGCTTAATGTGTAGTGAGTAGATCCATCCTCTTTGGCGGTGGAGATGACGTACATATATGTTGTGATGTTTGATGAATTTTGGATTGTGTAAACTTACATGTTTGTATGTTTATTGATGATATTTTAATCATCTAGATGTTTGGGGATTTTGATGAGTTTTTCCATAAGATTTAGACACTTCTCATGTTTAGTTTCCTCATGTTTATTGACTAAAATTTCCTGTTGAATATGCTACATGTTAGTTATGTGTTTGTATTTGTGTTTGCTTGCTTGCTTGATTGAAGAAACTTTGTTTTGATGGGTTTTGCCCATAACATTTACACACATCCCCTGCTTAGCTTTGTTCTTCACATGAGTTTATGGTTTTTGATGAGTATTGTCATATCTTTAGACACTTCTCATGCTGAGCCTAAAGCTATGATAATCAAGTAGTAATTGCCAATACATTGTGTGAATGGATTGATAGGTTTTGCCACATCTTTAGACACTTCATATGCATGACAACGCACATACGACACATACACATACATGCATCTTTCATCACTAATTTCACTTCATATGTGCACACACTCCACCCCTTAGGGGTTTCTCTTCTTGATTTTCATATTCTTTTTGTTAGTTGTTTATCTTAGTTTTAGTAGTCTTGTGCTTTTATCTTTCTCATTTGTTAGTTTCTAGTTTAGTGTAGCTTAGGTTAGCATAACCAAATCCCTTCTCCCTTTATTCGTCACTTGATTTCTGACAAACCAGATACTACTTACCTCCCCGTGGATCGACCTGTATTTGCTACCGCTTCATCGCGGCCGTGCACTTGCGGTAATTAATAAAACGTTTAAACACAAACTCTTGGTTGAAGCCTCGTGTTGAACAATATTTAGATACGAAATTTTTGCTTACATGCCACTGTCACTGGAAAATTATTTTACATTTACATTTTTTCCGTGTCACTGGAAAAATTATTTTACATTCCAAAATGTCTTTTTTCTTTCTTTTCGAAAAGTCATTCCTGCATTATGAAAATAATATTTAATTATAATTTACGAAATCTCCCCTAAATATTTTAACAAATGTCATTCACCTATCTTCTCACTCCATTCTCTCTTATTTCTTCTCTCTATTCTCTCTCTTCTTCCTTCTCTTATCTCTCTCTTATTTCTTCTCTTCTCTCATCTCTTCTTTCTCTCATCTCTCTCTTATTTCTTCTCTCATCTTTTCTTTCTCTTCTCTCCTCCTTTTATCTCTTCTCTCTCTTCTTTCTCTTATCTCTTTTCCTCCCTTATTTCTCTTCTTACTATTTTTCTCTCCTGTCTCTTCTTTCATCTTTTCTTCTTCATTATTCTCTCTTCTCTCGTGATTTAATGTTTAACCAATTTAAAAGAGAAAAGAGAAAAAAAGAAGAGAGAAGAGATAAAATTGATAGGACATATGAATAACATTTGTTAAAATATTACGAAGAGATTTTGTAAATTTTACAATTAATTATTACTTTTCTAACACAGTTAATTGAACATCGACTTCACAGTTAATTGAAAATCGACGTCATCGATCAAAACATTGATTAGTTATTTGCTCAAAAAAAGATGATTGCCTAAATAGCATGCTATCTTTTCTTACCAAATACCCCAAAAAAACCACAATAATGTATTCACGGTCTGGGGATCAAAACCAAGTTGGTTATGAACCTCCAAACGAAAAAGGATATTATTCCCAAAATATAAATTTAAATCAATTGTCGATGACAATTCCCAAATCATTGAGCAAAAAGAAAACTTTTATTCATATGAATTCCAAAATTACAAAAAATGAAAGAATTTTAAAAGAAACTAATTTAACAACTAATTAAAAAAAACTAATGTAAAACGAGACAATCCCTGATATCTTGAATCTTGATGCATCTCCACCATTAACCGAGTGACATTTTGAAGAAGTTAATGACAGTTTGGAACATATGATGCTTTCCAGTGGCATGCGACCAAAAATCTTTTACAGATTAATGCTTCTCTCGTGCTTGTTGTGTTTTTGGATTGTTGAATTCAACTTTCTTAATAAGTTGATTAAATGTGGAGTCTAATCCAAGCTGAGTTAAGCTTTATGTTATAAAGATTTGAATGACTAGATTTGAAATTGTAATCAAATGGAAGGATGCATGTGTGTGTATTTGTCTGAAATATTAAAGATGATAGTGACATTATAAAATGTTTAATGTATTAAATTACTTTCACAGAGGTACTTACATATGACATTAAAGGTATGACAATATGTAAGGGTATCACAAATAATCTTTTAAAAATAAATAGAAATATGTCAAAATTTATAGGGTAATTTACTTGGGTGCATCTGAAAATGATCATAATTGACTCTTTACATCCGCGTTTCAGGTATTTGCTTGGGTCCACTTGCATTTGTAGTGTAATTGCTTGAATGCACCCAGTCCGTCCGTGGGTTCCACATTCGCTGTACGCCGTAACGAAAGGAGGCGACATCGTTATGGATCGTTTGTGTCCATTAACGAAATGGGACCGTTATCACTCCTGCCCATCCCTAATCCCCCCCCCCCAATTTTGGGCGCACCTTATGAATCCCTAGTTCTACCCGCTCCATTTGCAGAGGCTTCCCCTCCATCGTCAAGGTCCGACTCGTTTGGGTTGTGACTCGTTCGGGTTGTGGTGGAGATCATGGCGTCTGGCATCGACGATGACTTTATGGACTTGGTTTCGAACTCCAACACAAACAACACATATACCACGTCCAATCCCTCCTAAACCCACACCACTAGCAGTTACCAGCCGTCGAACAACATGACCTACCGTTCGAGCACCCCTTATCTATTTGAGACGCCATCGGTAAGACCCAGTCCACTCTGTGGATCTGGCCTGCCATGCAAAGTATACACTTCTAGGAGAGAGTGATCACATGGTCGACAGCTCTTCAGATGCCCCAACTATTGGAAGGTTTGTTTACCTTGATTTGGTGTTTGCTCATTTTTTGAAATACGCAATAAGATTTCGACGAAATGTGCAGGAGCTTGAACGTCGGAAGTGTATTTTTTCCAATGGATTGATGCGAATGAAGGGGCCTCCGTGGATGTGCGTACGCATATGGATAGATTTTATGAATTGTTATTGGAAAGGTATGCTAATCTGGACAGGAAGGTCGAAGAAGTGAAGGAGTGCATGGTGGAAAACAATTGGCTACTGCTCGAGATGAGAGCTTCCCTTTGTAAGCTGCAGGTGTTTGTTGGTGAAACCAAATTATTCATGAGCAAGGTCAACATAGTGTTGAATGTTGGGGTATTTGTGGTGCTTGGTTTGATTGTTAAGTGGATGATGTAGAAAGTTGTTGTTTGTGGGTAATTTTTTGGGGGTGGTTGTTAAGTTCGAAGGTGAAACATTGTGGTTGTTGTGTTAAGTTGTGTTGCTTCTTAAGAAAGTCTGCAGTTGTTGTGTTTGAAAACTATGTACTTTCTATGTCAATTTAAGTTTGGATGTTCATTCCCTTATTCCTGTGATGTTGTTTTGATGTTCATAATGTAGTTTCTATGCCAATTTAAGAAGAGATAACGTTACATGCTTATACAACCATTTGGACTTCTTGGATTTACTCACACCTTTTCACACATTCACTGAAATCAAGAAGAACACCTGCGACAAGTTCACACATTCACACAAACAGATGAAACGACACATGTCCCATACACATTCACACACTCACAAACACCTATTGGACTTCAACATTCACAAATAAGATGAGCAACCATTTCCACATTAACAAACACTAATTCTATTACAAATCACTAATGGGAAATAAAGTCTTAAGTTAATTAGAAGTACAACATTTTTATAAAAAAAAGTTAGGTCATTGCAGAGCTTCTAAGCTATATTGGCCAAAAGTCACTGACTCCAAAAGATTCATCATTGGACCAATTGGTTGGGAGCTGCTTTGAGTAGTTTCTGAGGTGCCCTATGTACTGTCTTTGGAAGCACTTCTTTTCTTGCATTTCCTGTTAGTTGTTGTAGTCCTGAAAATTGATAAGCTTCAACATTCATGAATTATGAGGTATGAAAGGCAAATAAACTAAACAACTCAAAAATGCATACCTAGAATCTCCCTCTTCCTGATTGCCAATTGGCTTCTTGCATCTCCTTGCTTGGTGGCCCAGCAGACCACGCCTCTTACACTTCTTCCTCTCAGTGCTTGTGTGGTCATAGAGCCCTTATACCTATTAACCTTTGCCTACCAGATTGCCTCTTCACTGTAGGAGGCCTAATTTGGAAGCCTTGAACAACCTGTCACTTTGATTTATCCACCATTGGAGTAATGTCAATATCATAAGCCATTATCTACACAATTTTTCCAAACCAATGACTGACGTAGTCCTCCCACACAACCCCTCTCATTGTGCCAATTAAAGATGCAACATCCTGGCATGACAACCCTGTAAGCTACCAATGTCTACAACTACAGCTCATCTCCCTCAAATCAACAATGCATATTCTGGATTTGTTGCTGACTTCAGCCTTCAAGTCAGGGGACCTTATCTCTATGAAATCCCATAGCTCTGAGGACAAGGTACTGAGCCATATTCTTGCTTTAGGCACTACAAAATCTGCCATTTCTTGAATTTTTTTCTCGTCTCTTGAACATCATCTGCATTAGTTTCTGCCTTAAGTTGTCTATCATTGTTACAACAGGAAAATGTCTCACATTTCTAATGTAGTTATAAAAGATTCGTTGCAGTTGTTTGTGATGTAATTGCATTTAGACTCAATCCCAAACTCACTCCTGCTCCAAATTCTGTAGGTCTTTTCTACTGTAACCAACCACTCATGTGCTACTTCATCCACTTGTCTAATTGACTGCATTTTTGTCATACTCACCAACTATATAAGCATTAGCCACATCCCACATTAAGCTCAGTAAAAGTGAACTCCTGAACTTCTTCAGGAAGTTATGATATAGGTGTCTAGCGCAAGCCATGTGCTCACAAGCCCTAAAAACTTTAGGTACACCATTTTCCAACCCCTTACACCTATCACTTATGATAATCAATCCATCCCTATGTCTCACTGCTTCCTTAAGATGATTGAGAAACCATTGTCAACCCTCATATGTTTCAGACCCCACAACCCCAAACATAATTGGAAACAGCTGATGATTTCCGTCTACTGAGGCTGCTGAGAGGAGAATCCCTTTGTACTTACCCTTCAAGTGACACCCATATAGCCCAATAACTGGTCTGCAACCTCTCACAAATCCCTCCCTATAGCCCCTAAGGCAAACAAACAACCTTATGAAGGTTCCATCTTTAAGCTTCACTTCATAACTTGTCACACTTCCTAGGTTTGTGCTTTCCATTTCCTTAAGCAATAAAGGTATATTGATGTTCATGCCCCCCAAAAAGCTTCTGCATTGCTATCTCCCTCCCCTTCCCCGCTCTATGGTAGGGTAAGCTTAAGTGAAATCTCCTCTTCGGCTGGTCCCTTATATTTTTAACTGTCAACCTATCATCTAGACTAAGTCAGTCCATGCATTGGTATGCAATCCAATTCTTTGTGGTCATCTTAGAAGCACAGATGTTGACTGATGTACATGAATGTGGAAGTGTTAGTGTCTTGATTTGGATTACATGCCCATCGTTCAACTTGGGAGCATGTATTCTCGACTTACATTGGGGTCTCTACACGTAGCTGTCACTCTATCGGTCCGACTCTTCATATATGTTATCCCACACTCACTGAAGATGTAGTGAGTTATTAAGGTCATTCTTAAAGACTTAATATTTGGAAACTTTTTCTTAACAACAATCTCTAGATTGGACATATTAATCTCTGATGGTTGAGGACCATCATCTAACTTCTTAAATAAAACATCATTTCTTCTGTGCTCATCAAAATCTACCACATCACTAGCATCAGACTCTTCAGAATCTTTGTTTGAACACATAAAGTCTGGGTCAGTGTCACTATCCTCGCTAGACACACCATATTCCAATATCAATGGCGAAACTGCAAGGTCCCTTTGCTACAACCTAGCTGCTTGCCTCGGTTGTGATTGGCATGAAAGTGTACCACTATCCTGTGGGTCAGACCAAGGGAGTTCAGGTCGTTGGGGTAGATGTGGGGATCCTACACTTCCAACAACACTTGGGACTAACCCACTATCATTGGCAGCAGAACTAGAACCTTGACCTTTTGGTTGTCTCAACATAATTCAGTGCCTTAACTTGAACGCATTCTGCCTTACCCTCAACATCCGGGTCAACCTCAACATTTAGGTGAAGCTCAACCTCAATATTTTCCCTACTAAGTCCTTCACATTGCTCATTCTTCAATTTAACTACCTTTTCTTCTGTCCCACTCCCTCTAATGCTCAAACAATCATACAAGTGCACATCATAGCAATAGATTATAATAACACGAGAAAGAAGAAGAAATTGACTCACTATCGTCTTTTGCCGACCAAGCCGCTCCTTGTGCCAACCATGGTCTCAGATGATTACCACCTTCTTCCAATGCAGTAGTCTCTCCGCCGCTTGACTTTACCTTCATGGTGCTTACTGCGATTAAGGTTTCACACGATTTGGGAAAGGGGAAAACATCAAAAGGGGAATTAGGAACCTAGTTACTACGATTGGGGTTGGGCAGGACAGGAAGAGGCTAAATGCGATTAGGGTTGTTATTTTAGGATCGTGTATGGTCTAATCCACTCCTTAATCTCTACTTAATAAAAATCTGAAACAATAATTAAAAACAAGTAGAGAATAGGCAAGCAAACAACAATGAAGAAACATCGATTTTAATAGAGGTTTGACACCCACCCGGGTCCTAGTCCTATCTTGCAAGCTCTGCTCGGCTCAATCCCACAAACTCCGCTCACGTCTTCACTATCCTCTACCCATTCCGGGCCGGGAGGTAACACTTTTACAAAGCAAGCTCGCGAATACCCTCGTTGAGCTTGGTTTCTTCCTCTTACAACTCGAGAGGGATCCTCACCCTTACGGGCCGAGATTAAGCCTTACACTTTGACAACACAAGGAAACAAGAGTATCAGCACTAACTTTGACCACACTTTGAGTAAGATAAGATTTGTGAACTAAAGTGTGGAAGTTTAAGCTTTTTAGTATATAGAATGAGATTCTTAGAATGTAAGGATTCTCTCTAATGTAGGAGACAAATAGAAGTTGGAGAGTTGGGTAAATAAGGTATGTGAACCTCTATTTATAAGCTCCTAGAGAAATATATCCGATGGGATTGATTTGGTATAGATTTGTGTAAGATACACAAAATAGAAAATGAAGTTCAACAAATCTGTCCATTACCGATCGACCGACACGGAATACACAGTCGTCCATTTCCATGAAAATAAGGAAACGTTCGAACCAACTAAAGATATGATCGAACCAAACGGCTACAAATTAAGTTAATGATCGAACTAAATCTAGGGGAGGTCGACCATTATGAGGGTTTTGGTTAGGGTAAAAGGTTAATTGGTCAAACACAAGAATAGATTCGTCCGACCGAAAATAACAGGGACTTTGGACACACAAATTTGTCTGAATCCGGTTGACCGTGTTCTTGGCAACGTTCGACCGGTGGCTAGTGATTGACATTATTTCATGCCTATATTTGTATCTTATATCTATTATCTTACACCTAAGCAATGCTACGTGACGAGTTTTATGTTTGAATTTCAGAAATAAATAGTTTGAAGAGATGAAGCATGAAATGACCCAAAAGCAGGGAAAAATGACTTAATTGTGAGACATGGGGAATAAGATGCAAGGGAGAAGGACCTAAACATAAGACCGAAGGACCAAAGAGCAAAACAGAAAACTCCACACCACCATGGGGAGTATTTTGGCAATTCTATTCGGGTCGGAGCTCCAACAAGTGAAGTAGATGCATCAAAGACCAACAAAGATATCGAGAAAAGCGCAGAATAAAATCCAGCGTGATCTGGACCATATAGACCGCCAATTGGCGGTCTGTTTTGGCCCCAATCCGCTAAGATTTTGGTGGGTCACGTATTAGTGTGTATTTAGTCCATGTCTGGTATTTGTTTAGTCCCACATCGGGGGATTATCCCGGATTGCCTTTATTTTTGGCTATAAATAGAACTCTTCACCTTCTATCGTAAACTACCCATTGCTTGGTGGCATTCTCTCTACTAAGGAGTAAGCCTTGAAGCAAAACTCAAGGTGGAGAAGAATGTTACCTTCAATATGAGTCATTGTTAATAAAATAATTGTTCTTAGTTTCTTTTAATCTTGTCTTTTAATTCTTGCGTGTTTCTTTAGTTTATGTTTCTTTCAATTAGCTTCTTAATGTTCCTTTTTTGCTTAATTGAATTTCTTTTCAGTATAATGTTTCATTTTGTTAATGTAGTTAGTTTAATTATGAGTGAGTAGTTCCATCCCCTTTGGGGGTGGAGTAGAGGTATGTACATTTTATGTAGGTGGTATGAATGCTAGATATTATTGTTGTGAGAGATATTAGTATGCTTGCTTGAATTAATAAGAACTTTACTTGATGGTTTCTGCCATAGTTAGGTACACTCCATGCTCATTATGTTCTTAATAACAACCTTGCATTGCTCATATTAATCACCTAGGTTAGTGTTGTAAATGATAGGTCTTGCCATGAGGTACTTCTTATGCATTAACAAACACTAACCACACTTGAGCTTATTGTATGCATTGACCACACTTATTTCATGTGCACACACACACCCCACCCCTTAGGGATTTTCCATTCCTGAGTTTTATCTCCTTTCATTAGTTGCTTAGTTTAGTTTTGTTTGTCATTTCATTTCATGCTTTCTAGTTTCCTAGTTTAGATTAGTGTAGTTTAACGTAATCAATCTTTCTCTCCTTTCTTTCCTACTCGCCTTCACACAAACCAAAAGTCGACACACCTCCCTGTGGATCGACCCGTATTTGCCACCGCTTCAACGCGGCCGCGCACTTGCGGTTAATATAAAATGAATCAATCATCTAGAAATAAAATAGGGTTTAGGAGAAATTATACGTATACGACCATTGTTGAATACGATAAGAATAAAAGTCATATGAAAATATGGGTAAACGGTCAACCGACAAGGCAAAATGGGTCGATCGATGGATCTGGGAAAAATCACTTTTGGTGTAACAGTTAACTGGTAGAAACAGTTGAACAGAAAACTCGTTTCGGTCGACCGTTCTGCACAGACTGGTTAATGTTCAGTTTGTGTGATTTTCCAACTTAGGTTTGGGTGATCTATTGAAGTCAAAATAATGTGAGATTTAGTGTGTGACTTCTACAAAGAACCAAGTGTGTATGTGAATGATTTCCAACTCTTGTATGCTCAAGTTCACATAGATTCCTAAGACTAAAATAAAAGTAAAATTACATGTCTTCAATTAACTTGATTACATGTCTTGACTTCATTTCATTCTTTTTTGAGTCTTGATCATCTGTAGATATTAGCACAATACAATATCTATTCTATACATAATGTGTGCTACACTACATTTGATTGTGATTAAGATTGAGTTAGTTAAATCATCAAAACATCGATTAAGTCCAAAAGGCAACAATCTCCATTTTTTTGATGATGACAAACATATTCTTAATATTTGAAATTTCGATTTTGATTTTCACCTTTCTATATAATAACCATGCATATATAATGCTCCCCTATGAGTGTGCATAGTTTTTGTTCAATTAATTCAATTTGAAGGTTGCTTTCCCCATTTGACATCAATCAAATGTCAAATAATATAATCATGGAATCCCTAATGAAATGAATTTGCTCCCCCTTAATTTTGCAATTCATTTACACCCTGTAAAGGATAAAGATATTCAATAAGATCCCTTATCAATATGAATAAATATATCAATTAGGGTCAATTTTAATTTCCCCCATTAATGATGTACATTAAGCTATCCCTAATTGATTAATATATGAAATAAATGATGTGACAATTAAGCATTCAACTCCTATTGGAACCAATTCTTTATGCTTAAGAGGATTAAAGATGTCACCTAACTTAGTAGTCCTCAAGTTTTGGTTCCAAACTCCTTTCGATAGTGCAACCGGCTTGGTATTCGACTTTGCAAGCTTTGGCCGGTCACTACCGATCTCTCATCTTCTAAGTACCTACAAGTATAGATTTAGGTATCCAAACAACTTTGGGTCCTTGAATGTTAGTCTTTGACGCCCAATCATCTTGGTCTTTGGAGCTCATACACTTGAGGAACTATGCTTCATAAACACATGCATGTCATTTAAAGTAGTATGAATAACATGATTTTTGAATTTTGCATTATATCTTATACCATGTTTGTCTTTAACTACCTAGAAGCATATCAAACATTTTTGTTCCTTTAGTGAATTTTTCTAGATCTTTTCTTAATTGAACATTACATACCTTATGATCTAGTTGTTTAACATCAATGAGTGTTGCTTTAAGACTAGCAAGTTCTAATGCATGTTTTTCAGTTTAGCAAGCACCTCATTTTTGTCATCCATGATAGTTTCACTATGGCTTTGAAGACATATATAAGTTTTCTTGCACCTTTCTTCTTATCACAAATGATCTCATTTTGTGCAACTAACTCACGAAATGCATTTTGAAGCTCATCAAATGTGTATGAATCATGATTAAAGCTAGATCTTTGACTAGAATATGATCTAGTGGAGCAAGAGTTAGAAGATACCTCACTATGTTCATCTTCTATGGAAATGTAGAACATGTGTCCAACTTCTCTTCTACTTTGTATGGAGGATGATGATGAAGATGATGAAGAATCATCCCAAGTTGCTTTGTGAGCTTCTTTATACTTTTCTTTTCTCTTGCATTTTTTCTTTTCTCTCCTTGTCTCCTTTCTCTCATTTTTCTTCTCTTCTTCTCCTTCCATCTTCTCACTTCTTCTTCATCTTCTTTCTTTCTTCTCTCATTTTTCTCTTTTAAGGAACTTGAAGAAGTCTTTTGCAAGGACTTCAATGTCTGATTCACCTCTCTTCTCCTTGGTTTATTTGATTTTGTAATGGAGTGCAAAACCAAGGTTCGTTTCTTTCCAGCGGCTTCTTTTTCTTTTCGATGACTCATTTGAAGTTCATAAGCCATGAGATTGTCAATCAAGTCCTCCATTTTTTGTCGGGAAATGTCATGTGCTTCTTCAATTGCAATGACATTTTCTTCTCATTCGTTGTTCAGTGACCGGAGGAACTTTCTTGCCATGTCTCCTTCATTGAAATTTCTTCCAAGAACTTTGAGAGAGTTAGTTAGATTGGTGAAGTGAGTGTTTACTTTGCTTATGTTCTCACCGGGTTGCATAGTGAAAATTTCATATATGCATAAGGAGATTAATTCTAGTTTCTTTGGTTTTACTCTCCCTCATGATGCATTTATAATCTATGACAAATCTCATATGCACTTTCGCAACCTCTAATCCTATTGTATTCTCCCTCATTTAATCCACAATAAAGGATGTTCATGATGCTAGAGTTCATTTCTAATTCCTTCATTTTAGACCTAGTTAAGGTGGCTAATTTTTCTTCTTTAGGAGGTGTGTAAGGGTTTTAGAGAAAGGTCTAATACTTAGGGTCAATAAATATTAAGAAATTTTTCATTATATTCTTCCTATAATCATAATTTGATCCATTAAGCAAATGTGACCTATAAGTGAATAAACCCTCTACATGACTAGATGCAGATGTCATGCTAAACTACGGTTGAGTAGATGAAATTTAACACTTATGCTCTGATACTAATTGTAGGATCGTGTATCACCTATTCCACTCCTTAATCTCTACTTAATATGCAGTGGAAATAATAATTATAAACAAGTAGAGAATAGGCAAGTAGACCACAAAAAAGACACAACAATTTTTAAAGGGGTTCGACACCCCACCCGGGTCCTAGTCATCTCTTGAAATCTCCGCTCGAACTCATGCGATCCGCTCACAGAATACACGGTCGACCGACAAAATAGAAAATGAATTTCAACAAGTCTGTCTATTACCAGTCGACCGACACAGAATACACGGTCGTCTGTTTCCATGAAAATAAGGTAACATTCTAACCAACTAAAGATACGGTAAACCAAACGATTACAACTTAAGTTAACGGTCCAACTAAAGCTAGGGGAGGTTGACCGTTATGAAGATTTTGGCCAGGGTAAAAGGTTAATCGGTCGAAGACAAAAATAGATTTGTCCGACCAAAAATAATACGGCCTTTGGACACACAAATTTGTCTGCATCCAGTCGATCGTGTTCTTGGCAACGTTCGACTGGTGGGCAAAAACAAAATATGGGTTAGGAGAAATTAAACGTATACGACCGTTGTAGAATACAATAAGAATAACAGTCATATCAAAATATGGGTAAATGGTCGACAAACCATGCAAAATGGGTCGATCGATGGATCTGGGAAAAATCACTTTTGGTGTACCAGTTAACTGGTAGGAGCGGTTGAACGGAAAACTCGTTTCGGTCGACCGTTCTGCACAGACTGGTTAAGGTTTAGTTTGTGTGATTTTCCAACTTAGGTTTGGATGATCTATTGAAGTCAAAATGATGTGAAATTTGGTGTGTGACTTCTACAAAGAACCAAGTGTGTATGTGAATGATTTCCAACTCTTGTATGCTCAAGTTCACATAGATTCCTAAGACTAAAATAAGAGTAAAATTACATGTCTTCAATTAGCTTGATTACATGTCTTAACTTTATTTCATTCTTTATTGAGTCTTGATCACATGTAGATGTTAGCACAATACAACATCTATTCTATGCATAATGTGTGCTACACTAGATTTGATTGTGATTAAGATTAAGTTAGTTAAATCATCAAAATATCGATTAGGCCAAAAAGCCAACAGTTCTCGATTTGGGGGATCAGGTGGAAGGGATATCGAATTGGGGATTCTGATGGGTCAGGTGGAGGAGATGTCGAAAGGGGGATTTCGTTAGGGCTTGGATCGGGTAGGTGGGATAATGAGGGGTATTGGGTTGGATTGGAGTTATGCTTAAGTCGATTTCTCTTTTAAGTGAGTCAATTTCTATTAAGGTGAAATCGGTTCGTATTTGGGTGGTTAAAACCAAGTAAGATTAATTGATAACTGTGGTCATTATTAAGACCACCCAAATTCTCTGTAACGACGTCGTCCCATTGCATTACAGAGTCCAGCAAATGTGTGACACACAGACGGACCGGGTGCATCCAAGCAATTACACAAGAAATGTAAGTGCACCCAAGAAAATACCTGAAGCGCGGGTGTAAAGAGGCAATTATACCCATTTCAGGTGCACCCAAGTAAATTACCCAATTTTATATCTACATGACATAAAAATGCTCAATTGTTTGCATAAGGATGCATAATGTGAAAATCATAAAAAATACGTCTTAAAATCACTTAACTGAAATAATGTGTAAGATTTACATTGAAAAAAAAGAAAGTTTCATAGAATGATATCTTTACAGAGTATTCTGATGCAACATAACAAAGATAATATAAAAATTAAACTAAATATGGCCTCGGTGAGAAAGGATAAACAAATATAAAGTTATTTATATATCAGGATTACATGAACACATTTTTTAAATACAATTATAGAAAAATCTTAAAAAAATAAAATATTGTTGCTAACAGGCAAAAACAAATCCAAAACATATTCACTTCAATGTAGTTTTTTAGATTTCCACATCAAGAGGTCAAAACATCATTGTTTTGTAAACAAGTATTTAAAATGTCTATTTTTGGATATATTATTTTTAGTCACGTTATTTGTTCAAATTATGCAATATTTTCAAAAATATAAACTTTAATATTTGGCATAAATTAAATTGACTAAAATACCTCAGAATATGTCGATATAAAAAAATCCATAAATTTAGTGTGTCGTTGAAGGCAGAAATACCTCTTTTGTATCACTAAGTATAAATAAATATGTTAGTATTTGTTAAAAATGAATATTTGGATTGAAAATGAATTGGTAGAGGAGTTAGTGTAAAATGAACAAAGTACGTTTAATTAAATATAAGAAATCAGCATAACTTGTGATGTAGTGTTGGAGGCGTACATGCTCTCCTTCGGTGGAGATCATAGTTATGACATGATAGGTAAGTTAAGCCGGAAAGAAAAATGATTGGTTGTTGCTACAAGCTTGAAATATCTATGCAGTGAAATGTGTTGTATTAAGTAATGTCCGCTGAGGATGCCAAAGATATTTTCAAATCAAATATAACATGTATCAAATTCAAATGCGATTTTAAATAAACATAAAATCCGAATTCAAATCAAAATTTCTTGTAATTTATCAATTACATATTCAAATTCAATTTTTTTCGAATTCGAATAATATTCAAATTGTTATAACATATTTTTGTCATGTAATACACAAACCAAAACATTGAATTCCAACAAAAAAACACTAAAGCCATTAGAAAGTATATACAACATTCTCTCATCTACTAGGAAAGATGAGTGTTGTAAGAATTTATCAACATAAACTATATGAAAAATTTACTATATAATCATCAGAGAAACATAATTACACCAAAAATACACCGAAATATTGTTGTCCTGAAAATATATCTTGATATGATTTTGCTTCACAGATTATGAATATTATTCAAATTTGAATATTAATGTTGTGAAATAAATCATTACAAAATGAAAAGATATAGAGATATATTTGTTACATCATCTAACATATTACATTGTCTTCTTATTTATAGACTAATCGAGTCAGGGAAGTTACAACGAGGTAAATACAAGATCGTGGAATTGTGAACATAGACGTCTAATAAAATAATAAGCCGACTCATAACAAATATTAAATTATTACTTCTTGTCATTACACGGTTCAACAAACAAACTTGAACTTTACACGTGTCGCAAAAAGAGTCCAAGAAGATCAGTACGCTTCAATAAATTCATGAAAGATACTTATTCCGAATTGAGCCCTACAAATAAAATTTCACCATATATGGTCGTTGCTTTGACATTTTGCATGTAAATTACAAGAAGTGTAGCTTACAATTTGCATCCTTGAACTTTGTGGTTCTTTGAACGTTAAAATGTAAAAACATCCATCACCCATATGCTCATGTAATTTGGTATCTAACTCTTTACCTCTCCTCCATTAATAATCTATTGTTGTAAAATATATAAATAGTGATCAACTGAATCAAATCATGATAAGTTCCAACAAAAATAAACATAACCAAGAAAGGAGAGTAGATATTTTCTTCTGATTAATTAAGGTTCGTCTTGTGAACTATGTCTCGATTTTAGTGTGCCCTGTTGAACTTTAAAACACAATAATCACACAGTTATACTTTGGTTTTGTAACACTTTACCTCCTAACATTTAAGAATTTATTATTTTAGAACACATTCGTCGTTATTTATTGAATTTATTTTGCGTCGTTAGTCTAACATACTCCTAATCCTAACATTATGTTTATGTAAAGTTCGGATCATCAGAGGTCTGATTGTGTTGAAAGTTGGTTGGACTGGCAACCACTTTGATCGAATTGAAACAAGATCTGACATCCGATTTGATCCAAACTTAAAAACATGCTAGGTTTGTAAATGGATTAAGCAAATAGTGTAAAACAATCGAGAAATAACAACAAACATGTGGAAAAATCATAACTATTTTGTAATTATAATGAATTATTAAAATTAAGGGGTGCAAAATGTAACAGAACGAAAGTACATAGGAGTGTGACCTTTTAAAGTTTAATGGGCAATGTGAAATCTAGTTCAGAGGGTAAACTATAATTAACTCATTTTCTTATTCTCTCGGTGTATCCAATGCAAAGCACAATCACCCCTTTATATAGGTGTAGGGGCGGAGCTCCCTTGTTCCCAATAGGTCCATGAGACCCCCTTTGAAAATAATAATAATAATATACTACTATTAAGGCATTTAAAAACAATCATTGAGAATCCAAAATCAACACCCTCAAATCACACAAACCCCCATCTTCCCCAACCTTCCTCTGGACCAAACCTTTAAAACAAAGATTGGTTTCAAGTTTTGGGGGGGTTTCGCAACACTAAGGTAACAAATCTCTTTTGTATTTGGTTTGATTTAAACATTTGTTTTAGTTTGGGTTTGTGTTAGTGAGAACGTGGTGTTGATTTAAGGATTTTGGGAGAAGGTGTTGGGAGATTGGAGTTTTGTGTGGTGGTTCCCAACGTGGTGGACAAAATCTTTGTAGGGTTTTGGATTTTGCATGTTTTGCTTTTATTTATGCTTCCTTAGAATTTGATTCTAAAAATAATTGTAAAAATTGATTGAAAAAAATAGATTAGAAACTTGTATGTGAGAATTACAAGAGATATGATTTGGTTTTGTGTATTGTACACAACGTGGTCAAAAAATTAGTGGCCATGTGAATTAGTCTTGGTGTTTTACCTATTTTTTGTTTCATTTGGATTGAATGATTAACTTGATGTTTTTATTCTTTTGTGAAATTTAGCTTTCACCGTGAAAGGATATTTCAAAAGGAAAGAAAAAAATCATTGAATCACCTGAAACGATTTTAGTTGATGAAGTGAAAGAAAAAAAGTCCAATAGTTGTAGTATTTGCGAAGAAACATGATTTAGTTACCTCATTTTTTAACATTCCTGCACATTTATGCAATGTTGTTGGAGGTTCTTGCAAAAGTAGAGATATGTTCTCAAGTTGAGGAACTTGTCATCGGAATAAGTAATTGCTCAGTTCTGATAGGATGAGGATTAAATCAAGAAATGACACTAAAGTGACTTGAAGATACAAGATGGAGCTTTTATTTCGGCATACTGATCAATTTAATTCATTTGTTTTCTTCTATTTTCAAGGTTCTTGCGCATATAAGTTGCAATGGTAAAGATGATCCACAACAGGCAGATACATTATATTTGATTGATATTATTCATACCTTTGAGTTGCATTTGTGCTGCATTTAATGAAGAGTATTTTGGGAGTCACACATGAGCTATCATATGTTTTACAGAAAAAAAATCAAGATATTGTCAATGTGATGACACGTGTTAAATTAGCAAAAAAATAGTTACAAGAAACGAGGGATAACAGATGAGAGTCTTTGCTAGCCGAAGTATCAACCTTTTTGTCAGAATCAAGCAAGTCACTTCCCAGATGGACGAGAATTTTATTCCTCGTGGGCGATCACGACGTAGAAGTGAAGAAGTGACAAATTTGTAGGAGTGGGTTATGGGTCCACTAATCACTATTAAGATAATGCCTAACTAATCAAACAATAAACGCAGCGAAAACAAATTTAAAAACAAGTAGGGAAATTAACAGAAAATGCAAACCACAAAGAGACACGACGTTTTTATAGAGGTTCGGCACCCCACCCGGGTCCTAGTCCTCTCTTGTAAGCTCCGCCTACGCCTTCACTATCCACTCCCCGTTCCGGGCCGGGAGAGAACGCCTTTACACCACAAGCAACGCGAACAACCCTCGCTTGCTTGAATTCTTCCTCTCACAATCCGAGAGGGACACTTCGGGCTTTCACCGAAGTCCTTGCTTCTTTTGACAACACTTGTAACTGAGTGAGATTCACTCTCTAATTGAGCACACTTTGAGTAGGATGAGTATATGATCACTAAGTGTGGATTTTAGGCTTGTGGAGTGAAATTGGGAGCTTTGAGGATTAAGAGCTTCTCTCTAATGAATTGGACAATTGGAAGTTGGAGAGTTGTGTTAACAACAAGTCTTGATCCTCTATTTATAAGCTCCTAAAGATTTCTAGCCATTTGGACAAGATTTGATTGGGTTTTGTGCAAGATACACAAGGCAGAAAATCGGGCTGCAAATCTGTCCAGAACCGGTCGACCGAAACTACTAAACCGGTCGACCGTTCACTTGATTTCAAGGAGAACGGTCGAACAAAAGAATACTCGGTCGGACAAATACGCTAGAACTTAACTCTACTTAAGTTAAACGGTCGAACCAAAGTATGGGGTGGTCGACCGTTTAGGGGATTCGGTTGAGACAAAGGTGAAACGGTCGAATGAAGATGTGTCGACCGATAGCAGGGAATTTTGTTTCTATTCAACCGGTCGACCGAATGAAGGTCGTTGTTCGATCGGTTACCGAATGTATTTTGGGGTTAAATTTGTTTTATACGAATACGACCGTTATAGAAATACGACAAGGAAAACGGCCATATTAAAATTCGGGATCGGTCGACCGAAAAGGTAGAACCGGTCGACCGGTAGAGTTCGGTAAAATCACTGTGGAGAGTCTGTTATAAACCGGTCGAACTGAGAACTGGTTCGGTCGACCGGTTCACACAGGAATTCTGGATTTAGGTTTTAAGTGATTTCCGACTAAGGTTTGGGTGATCTAATGAAGTCCAAATGATATGAGATTTTGTGTGTGACTCCTACAGGGAACCTAGTGTGTAAGTTATTGGTTTTTAACTCTTGTATGCTCAATTTACACATGTTCCTAAGACTCAAAATAAAATCAAGATTACAAGTCTTCATATAGCTTTATTACAAATCTTGACTTGATTTCCTTCCTTCCATGAGTCTTGATCACCTGTAGAGGTTAGCACATGCAATATATATGCAATGTAATATGTGTGCTACTCTACATTACTTATGATTAAGATTAGGTTGATTAAATCATCAAAACAAGGATTAAGGCCAAAAAGCCAACAATCTCCCCCTATCTGATGATGACAACCTATATCTTAATACTTGAAAAGTTTAAATGTAAACTATGCATATAAATGCTCCTCCTATGGATGTACATAGTTTTTATTCAATTGTAGCCAATCTTCAAGTAACTCCCCTTTAATTATCTCTCCCCCTTTGACATCCATCAAAAACAAAAATAATTATGACTTTAAGCAAAGAATTTGGATGTCTTGTAATGAAGTTGCTCCCCCTAAATTTTGCACTTCATTACTCTAATAATAGATATAACATTTAAGCTCCCCCTATCAATAAGGATAGATGGAAACTATGAGTATGATTCTAGTTAAGTTCAATTTAGTTTCAATTTAAGCCTTATTCTAACATCCATTTACAATATGACATTTAAAATCAATAGATGTGATATATGATTTGCAATGAATAGGGTTAATGATTTTCAATGAATTGAACTTCTAAAGATATGACAATTAAGCATATAAACTAGATTAGAGCTAAATTTTCAGAAATTTCAAGGATAGAAATTTATACCAAACTTGAATCTTGATTAGCTCTAATCTCATTTGGTGATGCAACCAGATTCGAATTCGACGCTTTGGCTCACCCGGTCACCACCAATTTCCTCCTCAAGCTCCTACAAGTGTAGACTTAGGTACCCAAACAACTTTGGGTCCTTGAACATTAGCTTTTGGGATCCAAACCATTTTGGTTTTGGGTGCCCACACACTTGAGGAACTAGATTTAACAAATAAATGCTTGCCATTTAAAGTAGTATGAGATACATGGTTTTTTAAATGCACATTGTATCGTAAACCATGTTTAGCTAATGATTGTCTTTGACTACTCAAAAGCATATCAAATATTTTTGTTCCTTTAGTGAATATTTCAAGATCTTTTCTTAATTGCATATTTGAAGCTTTAAGATCTACATGTTCATCAATAATGGGTGTTTTACTTAGACTAGCAAGTGATGATTCATTTGATTCAAGTCTAGCAATCACCTCATTCTTTTCATTCATGATTAATTCAATTTGCATTTGAGATCATTTATAGTTTTTCTAGCATTTTTGTTCTTTTCACAAATGATCTCATATTGTTTAACTAAATCATGAAATGCATTTTGTAGCTCATCATGTGTATATGATTCATCATTAGCATTAGAGTTAGAGCTAGCACTAGAATATGATTTACTTGAACATGAATTACTTCTAGTGGAATAAGATTTAGAGGAGTTAGAAGCTACCTCACTTTGTTCATCTTCAAAGGCCATGAAGCATGAATGTGCAACCTCTCTTCTACTTTGCAAGGAAGAGGATGATGCCGATGGAGATGAAGAGTCATCCCAAGTGGCTTTGTGAGCTTCCTCCTTCCTTTCTTTCCACTTACTCTTCTCCTTTTCTCTTCTCCTCTCTCTTCTCTCATTTTTCTTCTCCCTCTCTTTTCTCTCATTTTCGCTCTCCTCTCTCTCTTTTTTTTTCTCTTTTCTCACTTCTTCTACCTCTTCTTTCATTCTTTTCTCCCTTATCCCTCTTGAGGTATTTGAAGAAGTCTTGGGCAAGGACCTCAATGTCCTCTTCTTCCACCCTCCTTGGCACATCAAAATTTGCAAGCAATGCCACCATGGAGTTTTTCTTTGAAGCTTCCTTCTCTCTTCGATGATTCAATTGGAGCTCATAGTGTAGGATTTCATGTTTAATTATACATATATATTTTTCAAATTTTCATGTATAATAAGGATCTATTACAATTTTCTTCGATTTATTTATGCATGCATTGGTTTGTTTTAACAACTAGTTTCAAAAACTTATTAAAACAAACACAAGGGACTCCAAAATTCATACCTAGAAGTTCTCTAAAACTTCTTGAAGATTCGGAGACGTTGGGGAAGATGATCGTCGCTTCCCGTTGCGCCGGATGCCTCCGAGTGTTCACCGAAACCCTAAACAAGGTTGGAGAGAAAGGAGCTAGCCAATCGATCTCCAAACAAGCTTAGAATCTAGCTACAAACCCCTTCCTTAGCCTCTGAGATTTCACCTTCCAAAGACTTAGAAAACTAAGAGGATTTTCGTGGGTTTTTGTGGTGAATTAAGAGAGAAAATAATTATTGAATTGTGTAACCCAATTAGGGAGAATAAGGACCTATTTATAGGTTCCAATCTTACTCTTAATCATGGCTATTCTTTAGCCACGTTTTTTCTTTACATTTTCTCTCATAAATTAATTCCTTCATGTATTACATGCACCCACAAAACGTTTGACCAAGTTTGGAGCTAATCCAACCATCAATCAAATTAATCTCTTAATAATCAAAGGCAGAAAATCAATCGCTGTTCGGTTGACCAGGACCCATTGGGTTAACCGAATATGTCACGATTGGTTGACCGAGTACTAGACAGATGACCGATTCTTAAAGGGAAAAATTCTCCTTAACCGATCGGACGAATTCTCGTCTAAGACCGAGTGCCATTCGGTTAACCGAAAATATTGGAACTTAACATTATTCGGTTGACCGATTTTGGTTCGGTACACCGTACCAAAGTTCCAGGCACTTTGGTCAAGTTCGGTTAATCAAATATGACTATCCGTTCCATGTTCGGTTGACCGATCCATAGATCCTTCGGTCGACCGAACCTCAACGGATTACCGAACTTTTACCCGATTTTACCTTTTTCAAATTTTGGATTTATTTCCAACAAAATTTGAACTTGAGGGGGTTTTAGCAAATTCACAACTTATGCAATGTATTATCCTATGCAATAATAAATTATTGCACCCCATAATATATGCATCTCATATGAATTTATCATGACTCTAATTATGTTTATATACAACATAATTGATTTTACTTGTTCACCACATGTGTCATATTTTCTATGAGAAACCCGACACATCATATGAACCAAAAATCAAGCTTCTTGTTTCCCGGTTTCTTGCGGTGTGACCTATGGGAGGATCTAGACTAAGTTGGCAGTGATATTAAGAGCTTAATATCACAAGCTATAAGCGGTATCTAGCTACACATTATAGCTCCCAATTAGTTAGATGTCTTAATTCCACTCGAACCAAAACCCGATCCATTTAGTGATGGAGTGCACCACTTGTGTCCGTCCCTTGCCTCATGATATTAAGAATACACACAAAGTAGTATTGTGTCATCTTTGTATTAGTATTCATTTCTTGATCTCCTTAAGCTAGTTATAAATATGTGACTTAACTCAAATCACATTGTGCACATTATAACTTTGCTTTATCAAGGGGCCCACTAATATCATCACTCAATTAAGAGGGGCAATGATAATCTTTTGACTAACTATCTTCTCCAACAAAAGTTGTACTTAACCAACCAATGCCTTTACACTACACTGATCGATAGTTCAAGACACTGATGTAATTAAGTATTCCTTAAGTGATTAGATATAAGTCTCATATCAAAGGACCAAAGACACAGTAAAATATTAATGACACAGAAACACATTTCTATAATATTTTACTTATTAGGTCTATTCAGTATACAAAAGTAATATTTTCCTCTTTTGCATACCCGTGTTGTCACTCACTTGTAGAGCTACAATGATCTATGACCAACACGACAATCTTAACTCGGTAATTAATGTTCCATGTTAATTACCATGATTGCGAATATCTTTTGTTTTATGTAAACCAATATCTTTTAGAGCTCTACGGTTAAGGACCAAGAGCCTCTTCCTTAACACTTCTAAAAGACGAATAACATAAACAAGGAACAAAATGATTTCTCATTCAATTCATAATAATTGACATTTAAAAGTAAAACTTTTAGAACACATTCCCTTCACATAGGCCATGAGATTTCCAATGAGTTCCTCCATCTTCAATTTTGAAAGATCGTGCGATTCTTCGATTGCCACGACCTTGTCTTCCCAATCGTTGCTCAATGACCGGAGGAATTTCCGAGTCATCTCTCCTTCATTTATCCTTCTTCCAAGAATCAAAAGAGAGTTAGTAATATCGGTGAAGCGAGTGTTCATTTCGCTTATGTTTTCACCGATTTGCATAGAAAAAATTTCATATTTATGCATGAGGAGACTTATCCTAGTTTCTTTGGTTTTGCTATCACCCTTATGATGCATTTGTAACCTATGCCATATTTCATTTGCACTTTCACATCCCCTAATCCTATTATATTCACCCTCATTAAGCCCACAATACAAGATGTTCATAATTTTCGAATTCATTTTGATTTCTTTCATCTTCGGTCTTGTAAGTGAATCTAATTCATCTTCTTTAGGGGGTGTGTATGGATTTTCGAGAAACATCCAATACTTAAGGTCGTTTGCTATTAAAAAGATTTTCATCCTATTTTTCCAATAATCATAGTTTGACCCATTAAGCAACGGAGGTCTAGTGGTGCATAATCCTTCTATGTGATTAGATGATGTAGAAGCCATGCTAAATAATACGATTAAGTATGAGGATTTAGCTAACAAGGCTCTGATGCCAAATGTAGGATCGTGTGGGTTATGGGTCCACTAATCACTATTAAGCTAATCCCTAACTAATCAAACAATAAACGCAGTGAAAACAAATTTAAAAACAAGTAGGGAAATTAACAGAAAATGCAAACCACAAAGAGACACGACGTTTTTATAGAGGTTCGGCACCCCACCCGGGTCCTAGTCCTCTCTTGTAAGCTCCGCCTACGTCTTCACTATCCACTCCCCGTTCCGGGCCGGGAGAGAACGCCTTTACACCACAAGCAACGCGAACAACCCTCGCTTGCTTGAATTCTTCCTCTCACAATCCGAGAGGGACACTTCGGGCTTTCACCGAAGTCCTTGCTTCTTTTGACAACACTTGTAACTGAGTGGGATTCACTCTCTAATTGAGCACACTTTGAGTAGGATGAGTATATGATCACTAAGTGTGGATTTTAGGCTTGTGGAGTGAAATTGGGAGCTTTGAGGATTGAGAGCTTCTCTCTAATGAATTGGACAATTGGAAGTTGGAGAGTTGTGTTAACAACAAGTCTTGATCCTCTATTTATAAGCTCCTAAAGATTTCTAACCGTTTGGACAAGATTTGATTGGGTTTTGTGCAAGATACACAAGGCAGAAAATCGGGCTGCAAATCTGTCCAGAACCGGTCGACCGAAACTACTAAACCGGTCGACCGTTCACTTGATTTCAAGGAGAACGGTCGAACAAAAGAGTACTCGATCGGACAAATACGCTAGAACTTAACTCTACTTAAGTTAAACGGTCGAACCAAAGTATGGGGCGGTCGACTGTTTAGGGGATTCGGTTGAGACAAAGGTGAAACGGTCGAACGAAGATGTGTCGACCGATAGCAGGGAATTTTGTTTCTGTTCAACCGGTCGACCGAATGAAGGTCGTCGTTCGACCGGTTACCGAATGTATTTTGGGGTTAAGTTTGTTTTATACGAATACGACCGTTATAGGAATACGACAAGGAAAACGGTCATATTGAAATCCGGGATCGGTCGACCGAAAAGGTAGAACCGGTCGACCGGTAGAGTTCGGTAAAATCACTGTGGAGAGTCTGTTATAAACCGGTCGAACTGAGAACTAGTTCGGTCGACCGGTTTCACACAGGAATTCTGGGTTTAGGTCTAATGTGATTTCCGACTAAGGTTTGGGTGATCTAATGAAGTCCAAATTAGGTGAAATTTTGTGTGTGAATTCTCTAAGGAACCTAGTGTGTATGTGATAAGTTTTTAGCTCTTGTATGCTCAATTTACACATGTTCCTAAGACTCAAAATAAAATCATGATTACAAGTCTTCATATAGCTTTATTACAAAATCTTGACTTGATTTCCTTCCTTCCATGAGTCTTGATCACCTGTAGAGGTTAGCACATGCAATATATATGCAATACAATATGTGTGCTACTCTACCTTACTTATGATTAAGATTAGGTTGATTAAATCATCAAAACAAGGATTAAGGTCAAAAAGCCAACAAAGTTTTCATCATTACAAAGTTGAAATAGTCTATACAGTTATCGATCTGCAACTTTAAGAATTAAATAATCGTTTTGATGAATCAAACACGGAGTTGCTTCTTTCTAGTGCATCTCATGATCCAAAGAAGTCATTCAATGCTTTTGAGAGTAAACTGGTTCGTCTTGCTCAGTTTTATCCATATGAGTTTTCTCATATTGCACTTATGGAGTTTGAGATTCAATTAGATAATTTTATCTTTGATGTTCGTGATGATGAAAGGTTTAGTGATGTTCAAGGAGTTGGAGGACATGCTCAAACGTTGGTGGATACGAGGAAAAATGAAGTGTTTCCGTTGGTATATTTGTTGGTGAAATTAGTGTTGATTTTGCCGGCGCTACAACTATAGTGGAAAAGAGCTTTTTCGGTAATGAATATCATAAAGAATCAACTTTGCAATCATATGGTGATGAAATTACCAATTATTGTTTAGTTACATACATCGAGAGAGACATTTTTAGAAATATTGATAATGAAGTTATTATGTAACGTTTTCAAAATATGAAAATCGAAGAGGAATATCGTAATTACGTTTTATATATTAATATATTTTTGTTGGATTTTATGATTATATATTCTGAGTCAAAATTCATATTTTGGGACCCCTTTAATAATTCTTGGGTCCGCCGCTGGTTACAAATCTAATAAAATGATATTATCTAATATTAAAATTATTCAACACCATGTGAAGTTGTCATATAGATTCCTCGTAAAGTCTCAAAACATATAAGTTGCAATATTAGAGGCGTAATGTTCCATTTTACATTCTCTTTTGGATAAATGTGATGTATTTTATTACCAAATCCATACTAAATCTGAAGTTAATGAACAACACATCAACGTCCAATCTCTCGAGCCATATTAGTCATTTTTTTCTTTTTTGTGTGACCAGGGAACTCACCGGACCACCGCCACATTGAACACTTGTCATGCTACAAACCCCGGAGCTCATGAGACTCACTCCCTTTATTACCCTCAAGGCAAAAAGGCTCCACTAGCAAAGAAATGGGTGTTATTGGCACAGGGGAGAGTCGAACCTCCGACCTCATGTTCCATGGGCCTTCACCAGCTGAACTACCCGGTGGGGGGTAAAACGTTTGAAGTGTTTTGTCAGACAACCCCTAGACCACCTCAGGTGATTCTCAGATAACCCCAATCTTCTCATGTTCGATCCTTGTCATACTAGTGCAAGTTCTAGATTTGCAAATTGCAAAACGTTGAGGGCACCCTCAACAGGAGGGTGCCCGCTTGGGGCAACATTTTGCTGCTCCCCCCAATGGGGGAGCAATATTGGGCGGTCCACCGCTAGGGTTGTTATGAATTCACGACCCTGGTGGAGGCCACGTGGCCTCCGCTCGTTGGACTTTTTTTAATTTTTTTGTTTTAATTAGTTTTAGTTTTATAGGTAGTTGTAAATAATTAATTATGTTGGAAATAGAGAGTTGGTTTTTTTATTGGAAAAATAACAGAATTTTCATCACTCTCTCTCATCCATATCATTTGGAGATCGATCCTGGATAAAATAATTTTTTTAAATAAAAGAAATAAAAAACATATTTTAAAAAAATTAAAAAATAGATTGAAAAGATTTTAAAATTGGTGGGAAGACACGTTTAATATTTAATAAAATTTATTTTGAGTTGTCTATAAATATTTGTATTTAGTTATAATAAGTTATGATAAATAAAATATATGATATAATTAATTGGAATTGTGGAAAATTTAAAATGAGGAAAAAATAAATAAAATAGAAATGAGAGAATACTGATGTGACTAGGTTAACATTTATGAGTGACTTTTGGTTGAGAGGTTAATAATAAAAAGAGAGGGAAGATAAATGTCATGCCGATATGACGAAAAAAGAAAGTACTGATTTGACTAGGTTGACATATATGAAAATGTTATGGATTAAGATGACATGTGTCTCTAATTTATGAATTTAGAAGTAGTTTGCAACACGAACCCAAAAAGATCTCAAATTTACATCATAATCACGTAGAAGTCTATTTTATGCACTAATAAATATGCAGCTTCAATAGATTTGTATATATTTTCCAACTATGCTAGCGGGTCCGCAATGTTATTATAGATTGTGAAAATCGAGTCTTAATTTGAGATGTTAAATCAGGAAGGTATTGTGCTACTATTATTACTCTTATAAGTCTTTCTTAGGTAATGTAGAACTATAATTGAGGTGTTACATTAAATATGTATTCATTCATTGCTAAAGAAATATTCATTCTAACCAAATTGGGATAACTCAACTAGCTATTTTAGGATTCTTCAATTACATTAAATCGAACTATGCTAATCGAGTCTTAATTTGAGATGTTAAATCAGGAAGGTATTGTGCTACTATTATTACTCTTATAAGTCTTTCTTAGGTAATGTAGAACTATAATTGAGGTGTTACATTAAATATGTATTCATTCTAACCAAATTGGGATAACTCAACTAGCTATTTTAGGATTCTTCGATTACATTAAATCGAACTATGCTAATCGAGTCTTAATTTGAGATGTTAAATCAGGAAGGTATTGTGCTACTATTATTACTCTTATAAGTCTTTCTTAGGTAATGTAGAACTATAATTGAGGTGTTACATTAAATATGTATTCATTCATTGCTAAAGAAATATTCATTCTAACCAAATTGGGATAACTCAACTAGCTATTTTAGGATTCTTCGATTAAAATGTTGCAGGTTCAAACTCCACCGACACAAAGTGGTTGAAATTTTCTTATCTTCTCGGCTTTATTGGATCTTATGTGTGTACATTCGTTAATAAAAAATATAAATAAATCTTCATCCGCTTTGTTCAAGATACTTTACGATTAAAAAACTGAATTGTTATTCATTGTTGGAAAACTACTTAAATTGTCCGTACGAATTACCATTTTACCATTATCTTATTTGTACTTATATAACTCCTCATTTTACTCTCCTTTCACAACTCTCTCTTCACATTTCTCTCATAATCATCGAAAAGAATGTTTTGGAGGCAAGGAAAGGAGCCCACGGATGCCCTGAGGTACTCGAATCTCGTAAAATATCCCATTTATTTTAAGTTTTCTTTTTTTTTGGGGGTGACAGCTCCCGCGGCGCCCACTCCAAGGGGTGGGCGTTTGCCAGAGAAGCCTTTTTTATATAGAAATTATTATTAATTGATAATTAGTTAAAAATAATTAAATTTTTTGTTAAATTAGATGCTTAAATCCACTTAACAACATTTTATTTGTAAAATTTAAAGTCATCGGATTATCGTGGAGGAAGAGGAAAATCCATACCTCTACGCGTTTTACATGCCTACGAGGAGGATTCAACACCTCATCATCCACGTAGATGGGGTATATCTGTTTCGGTTAGGAGGGAGAGAGATAGTTTATGTCGTTGTCAGACACGTAGGGCTTCGTTCGACGACGACGAGGATTCAGATGAGGTGGAGAGTGACGACAAGAGTGACGATGGGGGTCAGTATGGGTTGGAGTCGCAGGAGGAGGCGAGGTAGCAATATGGTGGAGGACAAGGGCGACATGGTACTTCTTCTTTCGCTGAGTGGGTCATTCAAAATTGGTAGATGTGGTAGGTTTGTGACCGGTGATTCGAGTTCGTGCACCGCAGACGCCCGAGCTCAGAAGAAGAAGATGGTCGAGGACGATTCTTGGATCGTGACTGGTGTGATGCCCGGTGGTCCTTTAGATGACAGCATCATTCCAAGTTTCGGAGGGCACATCGCCAGACGCATTTGGGAGGGTGAGGATCAGAAGGTCCTGAAGTGTCATAATCGGCACAGAACATGTACTACAATGCAGGTTTGGCGTTCAGTTATGAGTGATGATATGACGGTGACCATTACTGATAGCGAATTGGGTCACTTGCCTTACAACATGTTCTCCTGCCTTGACATGCCGTTGATTTCAGCATTTGTGGAGCGGTGGCAGCATGACACCAACTCTTTCCACTTGTCTTTTGGAGAGATGAGGATCATGTTGCACGACGTCTTATAGATTCTGCGCATTCCTGTTGAGGGTCACATGGTCAGTGCTCAGGCATCGACGCCTTAGCTGAAGAGTTATGTAGCAGAGTTGCTCAGGGTCAGTGTGTCTGGTCTTGGGAGGGATAACTCATTTTGGAGTGGCAGTGATGTTAGCATCGACGATGTGGACGACTGTTGCAGACGGGGACGACAACTACAAACTGAGGATACACAATTGTCTGCCTACCTCTTCTTACTCCTCGGTTGCGTCTTCTTTGTCGACAATAGCGGTTGATTGAGGTCCTACTGGAGGCTAGGGACCCAGATACCATTGGTCAGTAGTCATTGAGGTCGTTGACGTTGGCATATCTGTATCGCCAGTTGGGGATAGCGAGTCGTGTTGATTGTTCTGGTATTGCGGGTTGTCTTACGTTGCTGCAGGCTTGGATATATTAGTATTTTCCTCTTTTCCACCAGCATCGGGAGCGGAGATCATTGAGTCGGGCCAACCTCGTTCGCATGTGTGGGCTGTCCGGACCAACGAAAAGAGCGAGGGGCGACTCCATTTAATTCGTAGACAACTAGATCAGATGACTACATCGCAGGTATAAAACTATATTGTGGGGATCGTAAGGGGTCCTCTAGTGATCGTAATTAACTAAAGTGCGGAATTAAAACTTAATTACGAAACTAACAACTAATCATGCAAGGGTTAGGTGAGAGTTAAGAGAAATGCAAACCACGATGAAGTCGACACCCGATGTAACGAGGTTCGACACCCTCCCTGGGTCCTAGTCCTCACTCACAAGCCCCACTCGTCCCTCGAGTCTCGCTTGTGGTTTCCACTATCCAATCTCCGTTACCGGGCCGAGATCAACGCCTTTACAAACAACGAGCCTCGCGAACACCCTCGCCTCGCCCGTGTCTCCTCTCACAACCCGAGAGGGAGCTTCCTCGAAGCTATTACAACTCTTTGTGATTTGGATGAAGAATAGAATCACAACTCTTGCTAATGACACTCTAACTTTGAGCACACTTGGATTATGATATGGATCTAGGAATACAAAGTGGTGAAGTTTTGGCTTGAGTGTATAGGATTTGAGGTTTGAAGGTTTGGGAAAGATAGCACAAGGATACTAGATGTTTGGAGAGTGTAGTTCTTGTTGTTGTGCTTCTAATGAGGTCCTTATATAGGCTTCAAAGCTCTTAGAGCCGTTGGGGAGTGGGTGAGAAAGTTGACCCATGAAATGTGATGATGTGACAAAAGTTCGGGCAGAATTTGCATGCTCCTCGGTAGACCGTTAACCCAACGGATTACCGAAGATGGTCATTTCGGTTTACCGAATCTTATTCGGTTAACCGCTCACTCAACTCCAGCAGCTCTCTAACTAGCAACCCTAATACAATTTGGTTTACCGAAACCTATTCGGTGAACCGTTCCAAACTGGATATTAAGATTGGTAGGGTTCTGTTTATGCTAAGTTCGGTTGACCGTGTATACTTCGGTAGACCGAAGTTTGCGCGGTGATGCATTGCATACATTGCATCATATATCTTTCATTTAGATTGCTTTTATATCAATAAATTCTACTAAGGTATGTGTTTAGTCTTATTTACAGAATACAAGGACCTGAATGCAAATTACCCACATCCCGAGCATAAACGCGTGCAAAAGATTCATTTCTATCACAAAAATCAAGTTCAAGTTTATCGGGCTCCAAATGGAAATGCATCCAAGCATAAAAGCATTCAACACCTAATCACAAAAAGAACAAGGACTTAAGCACAAAAGTAGTTGGGGACTTAATTGCAAAAAGACAAGGATCCAAGTGCAAATCACGAGTAGCTTTATTATTATGGAGAAAATCTAAAGAAAAATCAATGTGGATCTCCAAATATATGAAGGAAATAATTCGGAGCTCAAAAGAATGGAAAGAAATCATCCAGACGCGCAAAGGAGGATCAAATCATACCATAAACGCACAGCCAAAACCCGGACCGAATCAGACTCACATGGGCGGCGAATTCGCCGCACCACACATGTATTGGGCGGCGAATTCGCCGCCCCCCTTGCTCTGTATTTGTCCAAATTCTGGCCACTCTTGTAATGACGCGTGTACCTTCTGTTTATATACTGGTATCCCTTGTATCGACTATAAATAGCCCCGCAACACAAATGTAACACATCTTTGAACCTTTGGTCTTGGATCCTTAGTAATAAAATTCTGTTTTTATTTTGTTTTGTTTTTTTTCCTTTCTACTTTCTCTAGGACCCCTTCTTCTTCCTCCCTCTATGAGTTTCTAACTCTTTCCAAAGGGTGGAGGTGACGGATTTAGGGTTAGAGAAGATGAATGAATGTTATTATTTTAAGTTCGTGATTAGTATATTTTGATTACTTGAGTTTATGTTAAATCATTTATCTTGTAATGCTTCATAACTAACATGATTTACTATAAGTTTCTGAATTCTCTAATCTAAACCTTAAATCTAAACCTCCACCCGCTGGACTTCCATCTTTATTTTTGTGCTTTAGTTTTAATTGTTTTTGTTTCTTGCTTTAGATAATTAAATCAAAAATCCCAAAAACCCAAATTAATTCTTCTCTTCTTCTTTCCCCCAATCGAAATAACAAAAACAACGAAATCTCTCCCTCCTTGTGTTCGACCCGTATTTGCCACGTCTTCATTGACGCCGTGCACTTGCGGTATAAATTTAATTCTCATCAAGTTTTTGGCGCCGTTGCCGGGGAGGCGACATAGATTTTGTTATTTTGTATTTCCGATTATATTCTGTTTATCGTGTGCGAGATCTAACTATTTGGATTTGCGTTTCAGGAGACAACAGAGCGCGCGGTGAAATCTGACCGCAATTTGAGCCATCTAGGCGGCGGAATCGCCGCACCACCAAGAGTATTTGCGGCGGAATCGCTGCACAACCTAGGGATCCGGTCTTCAAATTTTGAGGGCGTCGTCTGCATCTTCGGGTGGTCGTATTGAGCTACTGGAATCTCTGAGAGCAGGCGGTGAACCTGTCTGAGCATTGCGGAGGTAACTTTTCTTGCCTTTCTCGTAAAATCTGAATTGTTGAAAAGTTTCCTTTCGTAGAATTGCACGTGTTAGGGTTTAAAATTCCATAATTGGCAATATTTCAACTCTGACCTAAAATTGGCAAAATTAGAAAGACCTTAGTGCATGCATCATATAATGTTTTGTTTGCATTATTCTTGCTAAATTCTTGCAAATCAATTTCTGTTGAAGAGTGCTGGAGGCAAGGTACGTATCGTGGTTTTTAACGATTGCATTTAAGCATATAATTTAATTTGCATACAACCTTGCAATTGCCCCCATTAAAAAGACCATTGTTTGACTATCTTTGTTAGATCTAAGTTAAACTATCTTAAGGGCAACTCCGTAGGTAAAGATACGGTGGGGATTTCATCACCCTTCCGTGGCCCACAAATCACAATCCTAAAGTGTCACCCAAGCCTTAAATTTAAAATCAATTAGACATTGGCCCCTATGGACGCAGACTCAATTAAGGAGGAGATTGGTTTGACTTGCTATGACCTGAAGCTAATTGAATTCAATTTGGTGTCTAGAAAGTGTTTTTGTGTTGACGAAAGTCTTCCAAGCGACGTGGTTGTCTAATTGGCACCGACTCTGTCGGAAGCGCCCCCACTAGCTATACACTGACTTGCCAACTTGGTTTGATTGGTGAGGGAGGTGAATCAAGCGAATCAATTCGACTCAACCAGTTAGGAGTCGTCTAGATTTAAGTGACACTAGGTCTAGGAATGTTTGAACCGTGCTTGTTCAGGAAATTTCTGGCCAACCCTTGAATTTACCTTTTAGAGTTAAGTTTCCCTTCTCGTCTGAGTCTTCTTTCCCTTCTCATCTTTACCTTTCTATTGTTTGTTTCCATTTTTATTATATAAAAAAAAATTAAAAAAAAACGAAAAAAAATTTGTAATTAATTCTTGAAATTAAATTTGGTATTTTAATTTCGAATTTGAATTCAAAAATTGATTCAACCCGGTGCACTCAGATTTGGATTCGGGACTTGAGTAATCGACTCTCACGAGTTCATCTAGATTCCAGTCTGGAACTTAGCCCCAATCCATCTGCTGCACCACCTCACCCGGATCCAATGGGTGAGAACGTAGTGGACCCACCTGTTGTGCAACCTATAACTCTGAGGGATCGATGCTACCCAACGATGGCTGCTCAGCCATCGTGCATCGTTATGCCCACCATGCCGGGTCGCGACTTCGAACTTAAGGCACAATACATGAGTATGTTGCCTAATTTCACCTCTAGGGAAGACCCATATCTCTTCCTTAGAGAATTTGAGGAAATCTTCTCTCTTATGCAATACCAGCATATCCCTGAGGAGGCAGTGCGTCTGAAATTCGTGCCTCTAGCACTGAAGGACGACGCTAAGAAATGGCTATATAGTCTAGCCGAAAGATCTATTAGGAGTTGGGCTGAGTTTGTTCAAGTATTTCTAAAAAAATATTTCCCCAACCATAAGACTATGAAGATTAGGAATGAAATTGTTGCATTCGTTCAGTATGAGAGCGAGCCGTTCTATTCCTATCTAGAAAGATTTAAAAGTGTACTGACCCAATGCCCTCATCACGGAATTCCAAGATGGCAATTATGCCAAATTATTTATGAGGGACTGACACCCACATCTAGGGTTATGATAGAATCTGTGAGCCAAGGGAACTTCATGTCGAAAAATGAAAATGATGCCTGGACTTTTCTTGAGGATTTAGCTGAAAACAGTATGCAATGGGACAATGCTAGAACACCTCTTAACCCGAGTATTGGATCTAGAATAGCAAGTCAACCCAGACCAGGTGTCTTAGCTGTAGATGCCAATATAGCGGCTGAAGCAAAACTAGCCACCCTTATGCGCAGAATGGAAAGTCTAGAGCTACAAGCCCAAACCCGAGTGAATCAAGCATCATCTATCCCCTGCTCTAGATGTGGTCAGACTGGTCATGTAATGGAGGATTGTGCGGACTGGGAACAAGTTAATGCCATGTATAACCATGCTAGAAATGACCCCTACGCATCAACCTATAACTCTGGTTGGCGTAATAATTCCAATTTCTCATCAAACCAACAAGGTCAACCTCCTAGACAACAACCAAACCCGTATGTCCAAAATAATACATCTTCTGGGTTTAGTAACAATAACGATCATGAGGTTAGGTTGACAAGCTTGGAGAATTTGATGAAAACCTTTATACAAACAACCAACCAGACCTTCCAAAGGCTAGAGACACAAGTCAGCCAACTAGCACAAATAGTAGGTGAAAGAGAAAAGGGTCGGTTTCCAAGTCAACCTGAGGTGAACCCAAAATCTAATAATCAATATCAACCACCTTCAGGAAATAACAACCCTAGACCGGTTCAAATGGTTAATGAGGAAGGACCATTCCAACAAATTAATGTAGTAGTGTCATTACGGTCCGGAAGACAAATTGATAATAATGTGGTAAATCCTAGAACTTCTAATCAATCTAACCATCAAGCAACCACATATGACCTGACCACTGAACCTGACGTCCATTATGAAACACCCAACCCGCCTACTCAACCTGAACCTGTAGCTCAACCTGAACCTGAGCGAGTCTATGTTCCTAAAGCCCCATTCCCCAATAGACTCAAAAAGAACTCAAGTGCACAAATAGAGAAAATCTTGGAAGTATTTAAGCAAGTTAAGGTGAACATTTCACTCCTAGACATGATTCAACAAATACCTGCTTATGCTAAATTCTTAAAAGATTTGTGCACTAAAAAGAGAAAAACGAATGTACCAAAGAAGACATTCTTAACTGCGAACATATGCTCTATTCTTTCCAACACATCTCCTATAAAATATAAGGACCCTGGGTGTCCCACAATTTCATGTTCAATAGGAGATACTTTTATCAATAAAGCCCTTCTAGACCTTGGTGCAAGCGTTAATTTACTCCCATTCTCTGTCTACGAGCAACTCAACCTTGGTCCACTAAAACCCTCTAAGACAACCCTCCAATTTGCTGATTGTTCTGTTAAGAAACCAAGAGGTATAGTAGAGGACGTTTTGATTAAGGTTGGTGACTTCATTTATCCAGTGGATTTTGTCATACTTGATACTGAACCTGTTGTAAATCCTAATCGACAAATCCCTGTAATTCTAGGCAGACCCTTTTTAGCCACTTCGGAAGCATTGATAAACTGTCGAAATGGGCTCATGCAATTATCTTTCGGGAACTTAAAAGCTGAATTTAATATCTTTCATATTGATAGTGAGCCAGAAATAATATGCAACCCAAGTGATGTTGTGATGAGAGCACGTATTTATCAGATTTCTGAATCAAATAAATCATCACAAAAGAAAAAAGGAAGTAAGAAAAAGGGGAGTAATTCATATAACCAACCACCATCACTCGAGCAAATAAGCGAACCAATACAAGTGAGAAGAGTGGAATCTTTTCCTCAAGTCAACATGGGGAATAATTCAACTCGATACATGCATCAACATGGTGTCATTCCATCCAGTTCTGATTATGGTTGACTCTGAGCAGACTCAACCCCTCTACCGCAAGCTGACTCAGGTAATAAGTGCATTTATTTTATCTATGCATACATTGAGGACAATGCATGATTTAGGTGTGGGGGGTGTTTATCTATGTATATATCTATCTTTTTGTTTTTCTGTTTTGTAAAAATAATAATAATAATAATAATAATAAATATTCCATGACACAGCTTAAGATTGAACTGCCAAAATCCGTGTACAAATTGCATTGCGTTTTTGTTCCTTATTATATAGTTCTGCTTGTAGAAATTATGACATAAATCTAAGTTCCAAAGAAATAACTCATTGCCCTTTAAGACATGTATGCACTTAAATTGGATGAATCAAATCTTTGAAGTGGTTGATAAAAAGCAGAAGTTGAGGGAAATATACCGGGAAGTATGGACTTCTAATAGCAATTAAGCCTTGAGGAAAATAAAAAAATAAAGGAATAAAGTGAAGAAAACACATTTTGCAAAATGATTACAAAAGCCCAAGCCTTTGAGTCACTGGTCCGTAGGGGTATCTTGAAACCCGGTAACTTGAGTCTACCAGCTCGGGATTATCGATCAAACTCGCTACACGAATGCAAAAAGGGTAAAAGTGTCAAAAAGCAAATGTGTTGAATCACGGAAGAAAAGAAAAAAAAAATACTCAAGGCCCAAAGCTAGAAGAATGATCCATGCCATGGTTGATCCGAATGATACTTCACCACCAGAGGAGGCGTGCAAAATAATTCAAGTGATAAACATGTGTAGAAGGGTTAGTAGTGTGAATGTTGGAGGAATAAAGACCAACTCAAACTTTTTATAAGTTAGAATTGTATAATGAGCATGCAAGAATTTTCAGTGAGATGTATAAGGTTGAGGTAAAGATATTAAGAGCCATTAATGGAATATTGAATCAAGACTTTGTGGGTGTGTCAACTGAAAACCCTCACGAGACAAAACTCGTCCTCTAAGGAAACTTGGAGGTTTAAAGGCTTGTTGGACATGCTAAGTGCAACCGTGATTCCTACGAAAGTGAGTTAGGATTTCCCTATTTTCAATTTTCTTTTATTTTGCTTTGCTAGGGACTAGCAAAATCTAGGTGTGGGGGTATTTGATGCATTGCATACATTGCATCATATGTCTTTCATTTAGATTGCTTTTATATCAATAAATACTACTAAGATATGTGTTTAGTCTTATTTACATAATACAAGGACCTGAATGCAAATTACCCACATCCCGAGCATAAACGCGTGCAAAAGATTCATTTCTATCACAAAAATCAAGTTCAAGTTTATCGGGCTCCAAATGGAAATGCATCCAAGCATAAAAGCATTCAACACCTAATCAGAAAAAGAACAAGGACTTAAGCACAAAAGTAGTTGGGGACTTAATTGCAAAAAGACAAGGATCCAAGTGCAAATCACGAGTAGCTTTATTATTATGGAGAAAATCTAAAGAAAAATCAATGTGGATCTCCAAATATATGAAGGAAATAATTCGGAGCTCAAAAGAATGGAAAGAAATCATCCAGACGCGCAAATGAGGATCAAATCATACCATAAACGCACAGCCAAAACCCGGACCGAATCAGACTCACATGGGCGGCGAATTCGCCGCACCACACATGTATTGGGCGGCGAATTCGCCGCCCCCCTTGCTCTGTATTTGTCCAAATTCTGGCCACTCTTGTAATGACGCGTGTACCTTCTGTTTATATACTGGTATCCCTTGTATCGACTATAAATAGCCCCGCAACACAAATGTAACACATCTTTGAACCTTTGGTCTTGGATCCTTAGTAATAAAATTCTGTTTTTATTTTGTTTTGTTTTTTTTCCTTTCTACTTTCTCTAGGACCCCTTCTTCTTCCTCCCTCTATGAGTTTCTAACTCTTTCCAAAGGGTGGAGGTGACGGATTTAGGGTTAGAGAAGATGAATGAATGTTATTATTTTAAGTTCGTGATTAGTATATTTTGATTACTTGAGTTTATGTTAAATCATTTATCTTGTAATGCTTCATAACTAACATGATTTACTATAAGTTTCTGAATTCTCTAATCTAAACCTTAAATCCAAACCTCCACCCGCTGGACTTCCATCTTTATTTTTGTGCTTTAGTTTTAATTGTTTTTGTTTCTTGCTTTAGATAATTAAATCAAAAATCCCAAAAACCCAAATTAATTCTTCTCTCCTTCTTTCCCCCAATCGAAATAACAAAAATAACGAAATCTCTCCCTCCTTGTGTTTGACCCGTATTTGCCACGTCTCTATTGACGTCGTGCACTTGCGGTATAAATTTAATTCTTATCACGCGGGTTTTGCGCTGACATGCGTGGGAAATTGTTTATCAATAACGGTCAAGTTTAAATAGCCATTGAGCTCCTAAAGCAATATGATTCGGTTGACCGAATGAAGTTCGGTGTACCGAATATGGATAAGTCAATTGGGCTTTAGGTCAAGATTTAAATACGACCGTTTGGAGCAAAGTCCAAAACTGGTCCAGTCTAATTCGGTCTACCGAAGGTGGTTCGGTATACCGAGGTGGTTATTCCAGGGAACACCTAAAGGATTCTATACAGTTGACCGCAAGGTGTTCGGTGGACCGAACTCTACATGATTCGGTTTACCGAGAGGGGTTCGGTTAACCGTGGGGATACGGGACAGAATCCTAATGTGCTCAAGTTTACATTAATCATTAGGACTCAAATTATACTAAATTACATATTGGTCCAAAGCTAGATTACATGTCTTGAGTCTTTATCTTCTTGTCCCAAAGCTCCTTAGCTTGATTCTTCATCAACCTATTAAGAATATCACAAATACACAAATATATATGCAATGCATGTATTCATGTTTGCTTACTTTGATTGTCTAGATTGATTGATTAAATATAGATTAAGATTAGATTACTTAATCATCAAAACTAAATAAAGATTAAGGCAAAAAGCCAACAATCTCCCCCTTTTTGATGATGACAAATCTATATCTTCATATTCGAGTTCAATTTTATTTCTCCCCTTTCTATATGTTTTGTTTCTTAATATATATGTAATCTATGCATTTATAAGATTTCTCCCCTTAACAACATGCATAGTTTATTTAAAATTGAAGCTCATCCTAATTCTTCTCCCCCTTTGACATCAATCAAAAAGCAAACATTAAGCATTTGATGCAAAGGTAAGAGATATCCAATTCTCCCCCTTAATTATATGATTTTGCAATTTTAGGCTCCCCCTATCAATTAGGCTAAATAGCAACAATGAATATTAACAATTAAGTGCATTTGTATTTTTCCTCTTAGCCTATTTAACATCCATTTTGCAATTTATGATCATAGATGTGGTATATGAAATGCAATGAATATGGTATAAGATATGTCTATTAAGCTCTAAAACTTAGATTAGAGTCAATCGAAATTTATACCATCGTGGCGCTTTGAATTGACTCAACCCGTATTCGGTGATGGAACCGGCTTTAAATTTTTGTTTGAAGCTCATCCGGTCACCACCGATTTCCTCCTTCAAGTACCTATAGTTAAAGATTTTGGTACCCATTTTTGCTTGGGTCCAATCATGTTAGTTTTTGGAACCCAAACCATTTTGGTTTTAGGTGGCCAAATACTTGAGGAAGTTTTATTCACTACAAAATGCTTTCCATTCAAAGTAGTGTGAATAACATGGTTCTTAAAGTTATTAGCCTAAAAACCTATACCATGTTTATCTAGTGATTGTCTTTAACTACCTATAAGCATATCAAGCATTTTCTTTCCACTTGTGAATTTTTCAAGATCCTTTTGTAATTGAACATTCTTAGCAATTAGATCTTGAATATCAGTACTACATGAAGGTTTTGCATTTAGAGTTGCAATTTCATCAATCAATTGGGTGTTCTCTAATGCAATTTTATCATGACTAGCAAGTAATTCATTCTTATCATTCATGATAGATTCAATTTGAGATTGTAGCTCGTTGATTTTCTTTCTTGCTAGTTTATTCTTTTGACAAATTTTCTCAAAATTTTCAAGCAATTCATTGAATTCACATTGAAGTTCATTATATGCATTTGAATTATTTGAATCAATTGAATCGCGACTAGAGCAAGAAGATACCTCACTATCATCGTCTTCTATTGCCATGAAGCACATTGAGGCGAATTCGTCTTCAATTGATGAAGATGATGAAGTGTCCCAAGTAGCTTTAAGAGCTTTCTTCTTCTTCTCTTTTCTCTTGCTCTTCTTCTTCTCTTTTCTCCTTTCTTTCTCTTCTTTGAGAAATTCCTTAAATTGATGTGTCACCAATTGTTCGTCGATATCACTATCTTCTTTGATCGAATTGGCGACGACGTGTAGCCCTAAGGATTTCTTGACTCTCTTCTCATTGCGGTCTTTCATTTGTATCTCATATGTCATGAGACTTCCCATGAGTTCTTCAACCGACAATTTCGTTAGATCTTGCGCTTCTTCTATTGCGGTTGTCTTTTCTTCCCAATCATCGTTGAGAGACCGAAGAATCTTCCTTGTCATTTCTCCCTTGCTAAAAATCTTTCCAAGAGCACTAAGGGAGTTAATAATCTCGGTGAAGCGAGTGTGCATCTCGCTTATGTTTTCACCGGGTAGCATATGAAACAATTCATACTTATGCATGAGTAGATTAATCCTAGTTTCTTTTAATCTAGTGGATCCCTCATGATGCATTTCTAAAGTATGCCATATTTCATAAGCACTCTCACACCTTCTCACTCGATTATATTCATTTTCATTAAGACCACAATATAACATATTTATAATGCGGGCATTTATTTCCGCCTCCTTAATTTTGGGTTTGGTTAATGAAATAATCTCATCATCATTTGGTGGGGTGTATGATTTTAAAATAAAAGACCAAAATTTTAAATCATGTGATTGCAAATAAATTTTCATCATCTTTTTCCAATAATCATAATTTAGCCCAATAAAAAGAGGTGGTTTATTAGTTGATAAACCTTCACTATGATTAGATTAAGCCATGCTAATATTTCGATTAAGAAAATAAATTTAGCTA
Organism: Triglochin maritima; assembly: GCA_963682175.1. NCBI lineage: Eukaryota > Viridiplantae > Streptophyta > Magnoliopsida > Alismatales > Juncaginaceae > Triglochin > Triglochin maritima. Next base: position 28,038,834 of record OY821789.1, read on the forward strand.
ACAAGGCTCTGATACCAGTTGTGGGGATCGTAAGGGGCCCTCTAGTGATCGTAATTAACTAAAGTGCGGAATTAAAACCTAATTACGAAACTAACAACTAATCATGCAAGGGTTAGGTGAGAGTTAAGAGAAATGCAAACCACGATGAAGTCGACACCCGATGTAACGAGGTTCGGCACCCTCCCTGGGTCCTAGTCCTCACTCACAAGCCCCACTCGTCCCTCGAGTCTCGCTTGTGGTTTCCACTATCCAATCTCCGTTACCGGGCCGAGATCAACGCCTTTACAAACAACGAGCCTCGCGAACACCCTCGCCTCGCCCGTGTCTCCTCTCACAACCCGAGAGGGAGCTTCCTCGAAGCTATTACAACTCTTTGTGATTTGGATGAAGAATAGAATCACAACTCTTGCTAATGACACTGTAACTTTGAGCACACTTGGATTATGATATGGATCAAGGAATACAAGTGGTGAAGTTTTGGCTTGAGTGTATAGGATTTGAGGTTTGAAGGTTTGGGAAAGATAGCACAAAGATACTAGATGTTTGGAGAGTGTAGTTCTTGTTGTTGTGCTTCTAATGAGGTCCTTATATAGGCTTCAAAGCTCTTAGAGCCGTTGGGGAGTGAGTGAGAAAGTTGACCCATGAAATGTGATGATGTGACAAAAGTTCGGGCAGAATTTGCACGCTCCTCGGTAGACCGTTAACCCAACGGATTACCGAAGATGGTCATTTCGGTTTACCGAATCTTATTCGGTTAACCGCTCACTCAACTCCAGTGGATCTCTAACTAGCAACCCTAATACAATTCGGTTTACCGAAACCTATTCGGTGAACCGTTCCAAACTGGACAGTAAGATTGGTAGGGTTCTGTTTATGCTAAGTTCGGTTGACCGTGTATACTTCGGTAGACCGAAGTTTTCGCGGGTTTTGCGCTGACATGCGTGGGAAATTGTTTATCAATAACGGTCAAGTTTAAATAGCCGTTGAGCTCCTAAAGCAATATGATTCGGTTGACCGAATGAAGTTCGGTGTACCGAATATGGATAAGTCAATTGGGCTTTAGGTCAAGATTTAAATACGACCGTTTGGAGCAAAGTCCAAAAGTGGTCCAGGCTAATACGGTCTACCGAAGGTGGTTCGGTATACCGAGGTGGTTATTCCAGGGAACACCTAAAGGATTCTATACGGTTGACCGCAAGGTGTTCGGTGGACCGAACTCTACATGATTCGGTTTACCGAGAGGGGTTCGGTTAACAATGGGGATACGGGACAGAATCCTAATGTGCTCAAGTTTACATTAATCCTTAGGACTCAAATTATACTAAATTACATATTGGTCCAAAGCTTGATTACATGTCTTGAGTCTTTATCTTCTTGTCCCAAAGCTCCTTAGCTTGATTCTTCATCAACCTATTAAGAATATCGCAAATACACGAATATATATGCAATGCATGTATTCATGTTTGCTTACTTTGATTGTCTAGGTTGATTGATTAAATATAGATTAAGATTAGATTACTTAATCATCAAAACTAAATAAAGATTAAGGCTAAAAAGCCAACATATATATCATTCACGTTTATTTAATTTTTATTTTTATTATTAATAATGTGTAATCGTTTAGGTGGAGTGGCTGCCCTATGGTCCTGAGCCTGCTGCAGCTGTGTCGGGGACTGTATTTATGAGCATCATTCGTTATCGGGATATCACATAGCCTTATTTGCCTGATCGCGTCTTACGTCAATTATGGTATGTTGAGGTGATCCCAGTTGATATTGCGACGATGTACGACGTCAGGCACAACGCTTCGAGCGGGGAATTGGTTTGGAGGACATTTCCGAGAGGAGGCCAACTTCACCTGGGCGATCTGACACGTAGCCGCGACCCTTCCACTTGTGATGTAGATTATTTGGATTGGTTCAGTAGGTGCTCACATCCAGTTATCGTGAGCGGTACCGCTCCGAGACCTGAGAGACCACTGGATAGGACATGTGGTGATGCAGTAAGTTTTTCTAAATTAATCTTTATTTATAATGTATATTTTATTTTTATTGTTAGTGTACACTAATCTTTATGTTACATACAATGGATGAGTATGACAATACAAGTTACGCAACCAATCTTGTGATACAGGGCTCAGATGCTGAACGAGGCGACGAGAGCTGCATGTTCAGATTTAGATAACCTAGTCCAGGAGTGGAACAGTCAGTTGGGCATTTCTGACCATGATTTGGATGATGGGTAGTAGTTGGCTTTTACATTATTTATTTTATTATATGTTGAATTATTACTACATTTGTTGGTATTTGCTTATTTGTTGTACTCTTATTTTTTTTCTCCTGGCGAACATATCTTCTCTCTATTTGCTTATCTGTTGTATTTTTATTATTTATTTGTCACGAGTATGTCTTGGACATGTTTGTTATATGTAATGTAATTTAAATCTTAAATCTGATAAAAACAACACGATATAAGTACAAATACACGATATAATCGGGAACAAATTACACATTAAATAAATACAAATAATTTAACAAATACATTAAAAATTACAATGAAAATGTACTACGTAATTGGTCCCAATACGCTCTCCTACTTTCGTACTCTACCTCCCATCCAACGTAATTGGTCCCACCATGGAGGGGGTGTCCTAGCCGGACGACACACCTTGGGGCAGGCGGCTTAGACAGACACTCGGGACGGAAAACGTTTTTTCCCAGTTTACCTGACCAGATCCAGGCGCTTCGTCAGACATTTTCGTGGTGTTGATACTGGGAAAGTGAAGAAAATTTAGGCAAAAACCTTATTTAAAGAGACAAGACGAAAGAAGTATTAAATGAATTGTAAAAGGCAAAATGGTAACTGTTGGAACGATTTAAGTAGTTTTCCGTTTACGAACAATAATTCCCTTAAAAAACTACGTTAAAATCACAAGATCAATTTTATTGGTAATGTGCGCTGCAATTTGTAACGAACCTTTACCTGGTTGAAAATGTTACAATAGTATTTTTGATGTATTTTATATGATATTATTAAAAATGTAGGACTGTCAGCCCTCCATAAATAACAGTAGAATCGGGTTTAAATGCTCCGTCAATAACTGTGGCAGTTCCTGCATGAACCATATTTCTTTGAAAATGGCTTCATTTCAAAACTTTGGGCATCAAAGGATACAAAGGTAGTTAATTTTTGTAACGTAGACAGTGCTCTAACGTACGAAGACAATAAGCTTTCAAACGTACAAAATTAATTAAGTTTAATCAATAAGACGTGCCAATTTCATTTTGAAACCAAAACGTATAAGAAATTAACAATACTCCATGTTGTAGGTTCACTTTACACAATCATGTGTATTATAGTAAAATTACAATAACTTGTAACATTAGAGCACCCTTCACGGGTGCTCTTTTTCGGGTGCCCTACCTGGTTGCCCGAAAAGACCTCTCTTAACGGGAGGGTGCGTCCCAGGCGGGGCGACCTCTCTACACAACCTCAATCCGAGGGGGCACGTGCCCCCCGGATTGGTTTTAATTATTTTTTTTGTTTTTAAGAAAAAAAGATTATTTTTATATAATTAGGTTAATGTATTGATTAGGTAAATTGTAATTAAATTGTTTTTGATTTATTTAGATCAAAGTAAAAATTAAAAAATTAAAAAAATCATATACAAATAAGAAATAGTAGTACAAAATTCATAAACTTCAGAAACAAAATACAATACAAATACAGATACGAAATACAACAGAAATACGGAAATGAAATGCAATCCTCGATGTTTGAGAAGTTCAAGCCTCAATGCAATCGTCTTGTCTTTTGTGTAGTCATGTGCATACTGTAGGTCCTCGATGCTTGAGAAGTCTAAGCCTCGTTGCAATCGTCTTGTCTTTTGTGTAGTCACGCGCATACTGTAGGTCCTCGATACTTGAGAAGTCTAAGCCTCGATGCAATCGTCTTGTCTTTTGTGTAGTCACGCGCATACTGTAGGTCCTCGATGCTTGAGAATTCCAAGTCTCGATGCAATCGTCTTGTCTTTTGTGTAGTCACGTGCATACTGTAGGTCCTCGATGCTTGAGAAGTTCAAACCTCGATGCAATTGTCTTGTCTTTTGTGTAGTCACGCGCATACTGTAGGTTATTTCTCACAATTATAAATGTAGTCCTCCTGGTTGGTTTTTGATTGACATCATTTCATGCTTATATTTGTATCTTATATCCATTATCTTTCACCTAAACAATGCTATGTCACGAGTTTTATGTTTAGTTTTCAGGAATAAATAGGTTTGAAGAGATGAAGCATAAAAAGACCCAAAAGCTGTGAAAAAATGACTGAATCGTGAGATCTGGGGACCAAGATGCAAGGAAAAAGGACCTGATTGCAAGACAGAAGGACCTAAGAGCAAAACAGAATACTCCACACCATCATGGGGAGTATTTTACCAATTCGATTCGGGTCGGAGCTCCAACAAGTCAAGTAACCGCATCAAAGACCAAGAATACCATCCAGGAAAGCCTCCAAGAAAGCCCAGACGAATCCGGACCCTGTAGACCGCCAATTGGCGGTCCATGTGGATCCGAATCCGTTTAGCTTTTTCTGGTGTGTGTATTAGAGCGTTCTTATTCTATTTATGGTATTTGTTTAGTCCCACATCGGGGGATTGTCCCGGTTTAGCTTTTTCCATAGCTATAAATAGAACTCTTCACCTTCCATTGTAATCACTCCATGCTTGTGGCCATTCTCCCTAATTGAAGTGGAAGCCTTGAAGCAAGAAACTCAATAGGGAGATGCTACTGGTCTTGTGAGTCTTCAATTAATAAAATTTTCTTTGTTTTGTGCTTCTTTTATTGTTGATGCATGTTTTAGTTTAATTGTCTTTTATTAAATCTAGCTTAGTTAATATGCCTTCTTATTTTAGTGTAATAGTTAGGGTAATGTGTAGTGAGTAAAACCACTCCCCTTTTGGGGGGTGGAGATGATTATCATATATGCAATTAAGGAAGGAAGGATGTTTATGTTGAAATGTGTTGATTAATATGAATGCATACTTGCTTGTTAGAATAGAACACTTCACTAGATGAGTTTTGCCATGATAAGTAGACACCTCCCATACTTGTTTAGTTTCTTAAATAACCAGCTTGTGTTTATGAATGTTAATAAAAATAGGTTTGTGATTTAATTGATGGGTTTTGCCATGATAAGTAGACACCTCCCATACATGCAAACACTACCTACACTTGTGCCTATAGGAAGATATTTTTGCCTCCTCATTGTGTATGTGTAGTCACTCCACCCCCTAAGGGGTCTCTCTCTCTTACTGATTTCTCCACAGTGTCAAGTTTCTCTAGCTTAGTTGAAGTATTCGTTTGTTTTGTTTCCTTCGCATTTGCTTCTTCGTGTTAGCATAGTTTAGGTTAGCATAAACAACTTTCTTCCATCTTTCTTTGCCACTTGATTTCTAATAAGCAAGAGGCTGCTCACCTCCCTGAGGACGACCCGTACTTGCCACCGCTTCATCGCGGCCGTGCACTTGCGGTAGAAATATAAAACGTTCAACAAGTTTTTGGCGCCGTTGCCGGGGAGGTGCCAGTCCAGACTCTTGTTTGGACGATTCGAGTGGATTTAATTTGTGTCTTGTAGTTTTTCGTTGTTTCAGGAGACTGGGAATAGAAAGGGAAGGCGTCTGGAAAAATTTCAAGGCTACCTGGGCACTTCAGACCGCCATTCAGCGGTCTGAGACCGCTAATCAGCGGTCGAGTGAGCTTATTTTACCTTCTAGTTTTTTGTGGTTGTTAGACTAATTGATATAGTAATCTGGGACTCCATTTGTGCATGTTCTGACTCTTAGATTGCTCCCAGATTAATAATCAAGTTTCCATAAGCAACTTGGACCCTAAAACTCAAAGCAAAAGATTAGTCATTCTTTTTTTTTAGGCCATGCATCATGTATGTGACTTAGGCACTTAGATTGTCTTTTATCTTAGCTTTATTTTCTGTTGCTGAGAGCTGGCGTGAGGTACGCACCTTCTACTCTCATTCATGCATTTCGTATGAACATGCATTAGTTAGTAGGAAGTGCATTGCAACAAGTGTGAGTTGAGCGTTGTTTGGAGTGTTGATTGCTAGATTTAGGACTCCAAAACGCTACTAAGGAGGGGCTGTCCCGTAAAAGATAAGGTGGGGGATTTCATCACCCTTTCCTTCGCCCCAAAAACCACACTAATCAAGAGCCTAATTTTAAAATCAAGTAGACATTGGTCCTAAGGATCTTGGACGCATTAGGAGAGTGATCTGGTCCCGGCCGTCATGACCCGATCGGCGTTGCCCACTTTGTCGATAGTAGGAGAGACGAGATCCCCGGATCTTGGCTCACTTGCTGGGCTTTGTGGTCCTCGTTGTAGGGAGGTGAGGCGTGTTGAGGCCGTGTGACCTCGCAGTTAGGCGTCGTCTAGCTGTAAGGACCTATAGCGACCTTAGGATTGTTTGAGCCTTGTTTGCTTGTGTGCTTCTACCTGTACCCATCTGCCGTAGCTTAAGGACTTCTTCCCTTCTCTCCTGAGTCATTCTTTCTCTCCTGTGTTCCCTCGTCTTCTCTTCTACGTACATTCTTCATTTGAAAAAAAAAGAGTTGTGGTTTGTGTGTGCACCTTTGTGCATGCTTTCGTGGACACGAGACGAGAGTGGTCGTTTGACGAGGAGCGTTGTCAATCCGGCTTCGGTCATCGATTTCTCGACACCTTCCTCCTCTCGTGTCGCACGTAGTTCGGGTCCAATGGCTGATAATTTCCGTGAGGAGGAGCAGTTGCTGGACCCACCTGTTCCACCTGTGCTTCCAGTTGTCGTTCCCATACCTCTTCGTGATCGATGCTACCCGAGCCGTACAGCTCTGCCCTCATGCATCGTATTGCCAGAGGCAAATGGGAACCATTTTGAGGCCAAGCCTCATTTTATTTCCATGCTCCCTCATTTCACTGGGAAAGGTGACCCCTATATCTTTCTCAGGGAATTTGAGGAGGTCTGTGCTATGTTCAAACTGCAACAACTTAGCACAGACTCCATTCATCTTAGGCTTGTCCCCTTTGCGCTTAAGGATGACGCCAAGAAGTGGTTGTACAGCAACCAGGCGAATGCCTTCAGGACTTGGGATGAGTTTCAGTCTGCATTCCTCAAAAAGTATTTTTCAAATCATCGGACTCAAAAATTGAGGAACGAAATCAATTCGTTCTATCAACATGAGACCGAATCATTTCATGCATACTTAGAGAGGTTCAAGGAGCTACTATCCTCATGCCCTCACCAAGGCATTGAGTTGTGGCGCCTGTGTCAGATTATCTACGAGGGTCTTCACATTCCATCTAGAACGCTCCTTGAGTCCATGCGTCAAGGAGAGTTCTTGGGAAAGGATGAAAGGGAGGCATGGGCTTTCTTAGAAGACCTCGCCGAGAAAACAATGCAATGGGAGAGTGTGAGGGAACCACCTGCATCATCTAGTATAGGAGCGAGGATTGCGAATGCAAACTCGACTAGATCGGGTTCCGCATTTGCTGTCGATTCCACTACGGCCACCGAGGCGCGCATGGCGGCCTTAATGCGCCGTATGGATTCGATTGAGCTCCAAAACCAGCACGATGTATCTCATGTGTCTGCATCTGGTTCAGTTCCATGTCATTTATGTGGTAGGATAGGTCATATAGGGGGTGAGTGTGCATCCATTCCTCCTGAGATGGAACATGTAAATGTCATCTATGATAAATCCAGGAATGACCCATATTCATCATCATATAACCCTGGATGGAGGAACCACCCTAATTTTTCATGGAACCATAACAATGCCCCAGGTGGTTCTTCAAACTTTTCTCGACCACCTAACCGACCACACTACCCTCTCATGCATTCACAGTCTCATCAGCCACCCCAAAGTCAGAATACCAACCAACCAGGTTTCCCAAATTCTAACAACTTGGAAACCCGGTTTAATTCGCTTGAGAACTTAACTCGTGGACTTGAGAACTCTGTAAAAAAAATTATGTCATCCACGAGTCAAGTTCTCACTTCGAATCAGCAGACCATCAAATCTCTCGAGCTTCAGATGGGTCAGTTAGCTCAGTCTGTACATGAGAGAGAGAGAGAGAGAGGGAGCATGCCTAGCCAACCTGTGGCTAACCCCCGTGCTCAACAGCACTCGAACATGCAAAATGCAAGTTCAAGACCACAGGGGGGCAAGTGAACTACGTGGAAGAACCTGTGGACCATGTTAATGCCATTGTGACCCTGAGAAATGGGAAGCAGGTCAACAACCACGTATCATTGCCAGAAAATCCATCTGTGCCACCCCTTTGTGGGAATGATGGTGAGGAAGAGGCCGAGGGTGAGAGTAATACACCAAAGCCTCCTTCTCCGGCTCCGCCCAAGACATACCTACCAAGAGCTCCTTATCCTAGTAGGTTGTCTAAGAAACAGAGTGACAGTGTGGATAAGATGATGGAGATATTTAAGAAAGTGAATGTCAACATTCCTTTGTTAGACATGATTCAACAAATACCTCCATATGCAAAATTCCTGAAGGATCTCTGTACAACTAAGAGGAAAACCAATGTCCCTAGCAAAGCCTTTTTGGCGGCTAATGTGAGTTCGATCATCTCGAACCCAACATACATAAAATTGAAGGACCCGGGCAGTCCAACAATTTCATGTATCATTAGGGACTCTCGCATTAACAATGTTTTGCTAGATCTAGGGTCGGCGGTTAACCTCTTACCTGCTTCTGTGTATCAACGATTAAGCCTAGGCACTCTCAAGCCTACGAAAACAACTTTGCAGTTAGCTGATCGTTCGATCAAAGTCCCGTTGGGGGTCATTGAAGATGTCCTAATCAAGGTCGGTGATTTCATATTTCCTGTTGATTTCGTCGTCCTTGAGACCGAACCAATTAAGACTACCCACTCTCAGATTCCATTGATTTTGGGTAGACCTTTTTTGGCGACGTCAAATGCCTTGATCAATTGTCGTACTGGACTCATGAAATTGTCGTTCGGGAACTTGACCGCGACATTCCATGTGTTCAATATGGCTAGGCAGCCGGCATCTTCCGAGGACCCCATGGAAGTCAATCTTATCCGAGACTTGGAAGAAGAATTGGAAGAAGAGTACCCCTGATTCATGAGAATTTAAATGATTACTTCATGGATGAGTCTAATCATGAAGAGGACGGGGGTGAGTTGAGCAATGATGTGCATGCTGTTCAGTACATGCGAGCTCCTCCTATCTTACATCTCGAGCTAGATATCACGCCTCGCCTGGAGGAGCCACCCACACCTGAGCTCAAAGAACTCCCCAAGGAATTGAAACATGTTTTTCTTGGTCCCGATAGGTCATTTCCGGTGATTATTTCATCGACGTTGACTGGTGATCAGGAAGAACGGTTGATTCAAGTCCTAAAGGAGCACAAATCAGCCATTGGGTGGTCCTTGAGGGACATCAAAGGGATAAGTCCCGACGTCGTGCAGCACCACATCTTTATGGAGGATGAGGCACGACCACGTCGCGACCCACAGAGGCATTTAAATCCAGCCATGACAGAAGTAGTTAAGAAAGAGATCATCAAGTGTTTAGATCATGGCATCATTTTTCCCATTTCGGACAGTACTTGGGTAAGTCCTGTCCAGGTTGTGCCCAAGAAGTCGGGTATCACCGTTGTCCAGAATGACAACAATGAGCTTGTACCCACACGACTTCAAACTGGGTGGCGAGTGTGTATTGACTATAGGAAGTTGAACGCGGTCACGCGTAAGGACCACTTCCCTCTACCTTTCATCGACCAGATGTTGGAGAGACTCGCCGGGCACGCCTATTACTGTTTCCTTGATGGTTATTCGGGGTACAATCAAATCCCAGTCGCCCCCGAAGACCAGGAGAAAACCACGTTCACTTGTCCTTTTGGGACGTTTGCCTATAGACGGATGGCTTTTGGGCTATGCAATGTACCTGCAACATTCCAACGTTGCATGTTAAGTATCTTTTCCGATATGGTCGAGAACTTCCTTGAGATCTTCATGGATGATTTCTCGGTTCATGGCACCTCCTTTGATGAGTGCTTGCACCACTTGAGCCTTGTTCTCAAAAGGTGTTCGGAAACGAACTTAGCCCTTAATTGGGAAAAGTGTCATTTCATGGTCACAAAAGGCATCGTGTTGGGTCACATGGTATCTTGTGATGGTATCGAGGTGGATAGGGCAAAGATTGAGCTTATTTCTAAGCTTCCGCCACCCACCTCGGTAAAAGAAATCCGTTCATTCCTTGGACACGCCGGTTTTTACCGGCGATTCATTAAGGATTTCAGCAAGATAGCTCGTCCTTTGACGAGCTTGCTTGCTAAAGGAACCTCCTTTGAGTTCACACCCGAGTGCCTGACTGCTTTTGAGTTTCTGAAGCGTGAGTTGACCTCCGCTCCTATTATTAAGGCACCGATGTGGACTCTACCGTTCGAGCTGATGTGTGATGCTTCTGATTACGCGATAGGAGCGGTTTTGGGTCAGAAAGTCGACAAATTGTCTCATGTGATCTATTATGCAAGTCGTACTCTCAATGACGCCCAACTCAACTACTCCATTACTGAGAAAGAGTTCCTCGCGATCATATTTGCGTTGGAAAAATTTCGTCAGTACCTCATAGGGTCGCATGTCATCATCTACACTGATCACTCAACTCTTCGCTACTTTTTGTCTAAAAAGGATGCGAAACCCCGTCTCCTGCGTTGGATCTTGTTGTTACAAGAATTCGACCTTGAAATACGGGACAAGAAGGGATGCGAGAATGTCGTAGCTGATCACCTATCTCGCATCCCCATTGATCTTTCACCGGATCCACCGGTGAACGAGTTTTTTCCTGATGAGAACCTTATGGCAATAGCCTCACCTCCCTGGTTCGCTGACATTGTGAACTATCTAGCAACCGGGGAGGTGCCGGCTCATTGGAGACACAGTGAGACAGCGAAGTTCAAGTCGTTAGTCAAGCACTTCTATTGGGATGATCCATACTTATTTAAGTATTGTGCTGATCAAATCATAAGGATGTGCATTCCTGACGACGAGATTCAGAGTGTCTTGTCCTTTTGCCATAAGGAGGCATGTGGTGGGCACTTCGGTGCCAAGAAAACCGCTGCCAAAGTACTCCAATGCGGTTTTTACTGGCCCATGTTGTTCCAAGACGCTTTTGCATTTTGCAAAGCTTGCGATAGGTGCCAACGTGTGGGCCGCATTGGTAGACGAGATATGATGCCACTCAATCCCATCTTAGTGGTTAACATCTTTGATGTTTGGGGAATTGAGTTCATGGGTCCTTTCCCCGTGTCCCATGGTCACACTTACATCCTGGTGGCGGTCGATTATGTGTCAAAGTGGGTTGAAGCAATCCCCACTCGCACTAACGATCGCAAGGGTGTGATCAAATTTCTTAAAGAACACATCTTCGCGAGGTTTGGGACACCTCGTTGTATCATAAGTGATCGGGGGACACACTTTGTGAACCGATCCCTTGAGGCAGTGCTGAGGAAATACTCCATCACGCACAAGTTGGCCACACCTTATCATCCTCAAACATGTGGCCAGGTGGAAATTTCCAGCCGTCAACTCAAGCAAATTCTTGAGAAAACGGTTATTGCTTCAAGGAAAGATTGGTCGGTCAAGCTTAATGATGCATTGTGGGCTTTCCGTACTGCATTTAAAACCGACCTTGGCATGTCCCCCTACCGGCTAGTTTATGGCAAAGCTTGCCATCTTCCGGTAGAACTTGAGCACCGGGCATTATGGGCAATCAAACATCTTAACATGAGTCTTGATGTTTCCGGTGTCAATCGCAAGTTAGACCTCAACGAGTTGGAGGAGTTGAGAAATGAAGCTTATGAGAATGCCAAGATCTGCAAGTCCCGCACTAAAATTTTCCACGATCGCTTGGTGCGAATCAAAACCTTCGAGGTGGGACAAAAGGTCTTGTTGTATAATTCTCGCCTCCACTTGTTTCCGGGGAAACTGCGGAGCCGTTGGTCAGGTCCCTTCATTGTTTCAACCGTCTCCCCTCATGGGACGGTTGAGATTCAAAATCCTAGGAATGGGGACGTGTTCAAAGTTAATGGACAACGCCTCAAACCATACTTGGAAGGGACCACGGCAGAGGTCGAGGTGGAAGTCGTGCCTTTGCACGAACTCCCCGCGGATGTGGTCACTTGATGTGATCCATCCATCCATTTGTTTGTACATATCAGTGTTTTGTTGTGAAAAAAAACAAAAAAAACAACAACAAAAACAAAAAAACAAAAAAATTGGAAGACCTATGTGATATTTGCCCTTTCCCTTGATTAAAAACGCGTTTTCCCTTGACCTACGCATTATTCCAGCAAAGGAAAACGTGTTTCCTCTCCAGATCTAGTCTTCACCGAAATCTCTTCCCCAGATCCACTGAACGGACCGCTAACTAGCGGTTTGGAACCGTCGTTCAGCGGTCTGTTGTTCTTAGTTTCAACGTTTTCTTCGTCTGGGGGTTGTATTTGGGGAGTCTTAGTTTGTTGCGTGGTTGGGAGTCTGTGTTGCTTCTAGAATCGGCGTGGGGTGGTCTTCTCTCCGCTCATTCCGTGATTCGTCTTCGCCGTCGTGTACCTCACCGCTAAAGCTCGCCAAGGTAGGTTCAGGTATGGCCAGCCATCATTTAATTCCAGAACTCAATTTTGCCTCCCTGATTCGCAAATTCGGAGAACCCTTCTACGATCGAATCGTAGCTAAAGGGTGGTACCATTTATTGTATGAGGGCGATGAATCCATGTACGTAGAGCCTCTCGTACATGAATTCTTTGCTAAACTCGAGCGTGACCAGACCGGTCCACTCGAGTTCAGAATCGCTCTCAGAGGGGTGAAACACACCGTGACACCCCAGCTAATCTCCGACGCGACTGGGATCCCCTTGGTTGATGAGTTCGCACCCACCCGCGATATCAATTTTTATCGATCTATGCTTGGGCGTGGGCAGCCTATTTCATCACATGGGGGAGTACCTAATGCGCACATTTACTCCAATGTGCACATTGTAGCCAGGTGGGTATGTAGAAATGTGTTGGGCCAAGAGCGGACCTCCACATTTTTCACACCTAGTTTGCGAATCGTGTATAGTCTGATGGACGGTTCACCACACTGCATTTGTCGAACATTGTTCGACGTTTTAGTGAACGCCAGGCTGAAAGATATACACTGTTTGCCGACTCTGGTTACCAAATTGTGTGGCATGTTGGACACCCCATGATTTGAGCGCATGCTGAGGCGCCAAGGCACCGACCTCGAGGTAGCGAAGATGACCCCGTCATTACGCCATTGCCTTCCTGAGGCATGGGTGCCTGACTATATGGAGGAGGATGTTAGGGCTAGTTCCTCAAGCTCGTCTGTGAGCTCATGAACGCTCTTTAACACCGACATTTCTGAGATGGCAGTCGAGCAGCAGAACGTCATCTTAGCCAAGCAAAATCGGAAGATCTATAGGAAGTTGTCGGCTCTTGAGAGAGGTGCCTCTTCAGGCACTTCTGGCCGTCGTCCTTAGTCCGGTACACCCTATCCATGCATTGGCACCATTTTGCCATACATTGAGGACAATGCATGGATTAGGTGTGGGGGGGGGGGTGTTTTCACGTTTGTACATAGTTTGTGTCTTTGTTTTGTTTTGTTTTTTTGTTTTCTTTTGTGTGCATTGTTAGGGTCATGTTAGTGTGCCGCATTTAATATCGATATATCTGCTTGCCATGATCCTTGGGTGACTTGTCTTCTTTTGCTTGCCTAGTGCTTTAAAATTTTCACATTTCTTTCAAAATCTTCATGTGTTTGCGAAAGAAAATATTTTTGTGGGTTTTGCATGTGTTTAGCATGTGCAAAACCGTTGAGAGGCAAAGTAAAAAGAAAGCTCCCAAAATTGTCTTGAACTTGATGCATTAGGATTTCTAGTTTATTGGCTTTAGGTCTTATCGAGTCGTTAGGATGCACCCCGGTTTTCCCTCGGGGGGCGTGTAATCATAGGGTTTCAGTACTCAAACATTTAAAGAAGTCCACCCTGAACCTAGTGAGTCAAATAATTCGTGTCTGTTAGTATAAGGAAGTTTGTCGTAGTCAAGGGCCCTTAATCTCTTTTTGTGAAACTTAAGTGTAGGGGTTTTGGTTCCCATGTAGATAAATAAATAAGTGGTGTTCTCTCTTCTCGCACGGCTCCTATCACTCGGGAAAGTAGGTCTGAGGGGACTTTGTGCCTGGTGCTTTCGAGTCATCTGACTTGGGATGCACCGACCGAACTCCCGTTACACGGGTGGTAGGGATAGCCCTATGTGGAGATTTGGGGGAAGGTGTACGTGATAGTGTAAGTCCTCATAGGCAATGATGCACGAAACCTGACCCTGGGAGAATCAAACACCAACCAATAAAATGCTCTAAAAAAAAGAAAAAAAAGAAAAAAAGGAAAAAAAGAAGAGTCAATAAGAACCAAAATGGACTTTACACATTGTATCACTTTCAGAAGTTAAGGTTGCCCATGTCTTTCACTTAAGTCCTTAACTAACTCTTACGAATAACTCATTAGTCTAGGTGTGTGGACCGATTACATATATAGAGTCGACCCATAGTATTACCGCATCCCACGATCGACAAAAATAAGTCCAACGAGTCGTGTAGCTAGATTGATTAATGCATCTTGTTCGGATTTTGTGGGTATGTCCGCTGAAAACCCTCAGGAGACAACACTCCTCCTCCTTGGCGACAAGGAGGTTTAACGGCTTGTTGCACGTGCTAAGTGCAACCGTGATTCCTACGAAAGTGAGTTAAGATTTCTTATTTTTCGTATGCTTTTCTCTTTCTTTGTTTTGCTCGGGACTAGCAAAAGTTAGGTGTGGGGGTATTTGATTGACATCATTTCATGCTTATATTTGTATCTTATATCCATTATCTTTCACCTAAACAATGCTATGTCACGAGTTTTATGTTTAGTTTTCAGGAATAAATAAGTTTGAAGAGATGAAGCATAAAAGGACCTAAAAGCTGTGAAAAAAGGACTGAATCGTGAGATCTGGGGACCAAGATGCAAGAAAAAAGGACCTGATTGCAAGACAGAAGGACCTAAGAGCAAAACAGAATACTCCACACCATCATGGGGAGTATTTTACCAATTCGATTCGGGTCGGAGCTCCAACAAGTCAAGTAACCGCATCAAAGACCAAGAATACCATCCAGGAAAGCCTCCAAGAAAGCCCAGACGAATCCAGACCTTGTAGACCGCCAATTGGCGGTCTGGAACCGCTAATTGGCGGTCCATGTGGATCCGAATCCGTTTAACTTTTTCTGGTGTGTGTATTAGAGCGTTCTTATTCTATTTATGGTATTTGTTTAGTCCCACATCGGGGGATTGTCCCGGTTTAGCTTTTTCCATAGCTATAAATAGAACTCTTCACCTTCCATTGTAATCACTCCATGCTTGTGGCCATTCTCCTTAATTGAAGTGGAAGCCTTGAAGCAAGAAACTCAATAGGGAGATGCTACTGGTCTTGTGAGTCTTCAATTAATAAAATTTTCTTTGTTTTGTGCTTCTTTTATTGTTGATGCATGTTTTAATTTAACTGTCTTTTATTAAATCTAGCTTAGTTAATATGCCTTCTTATTTTAGTGTAATAGTTAGGGTAATGTGTAGTGAGTAAAACCACTCTCCTTTTGGGGGGTGGAGATGATTATCAGGGGGGTGGAGATGATTATCATATATGCAATTAAGGAAGGAAGGATGTTTATGTTGAAATGTGTTGATTAATATGAATGCATACTTGCTTGTTAGAATAGAACACTTCACTAGATGGGTTTTGCCATGATAAGTAGACACCTCCCATACTTGTTTAGTTTCTTAAATAACCAGCTTGTGTTTATGAATGTTAATCAAAATAGGTTAGTGATTTAATTGATGGGTTTTGCCATGATAAGTAGACACCTCCCATACATGCAAACACTACCTACACTTGTGCCTACAGGAAGATATTTTTGCCTCCTCATTGTGTATGTGTAGTCACTCCACCCCCTAAGGGGTCTCTCTCTCTTACTGATTTCTCCACAGTGTCAAGTTTCTCTAGCTTAGTTGAAGTATTCGTTTGTTTTGTTTCCTTCGCATTTGCTTCTTCGTGTTAGCATAGTTTAGGTTAACATAAACAACTTTCTTCCATCTTTCTTTGCCACTTGATTTCTGATAAGCAAGAGGCTGCTCACCTCCCTGAGGACGACCCGTACTTGCCACCGCTTCATCGCGGTCTTGCACTTGCGGTAGAAATATAAAACGTTCAACAGTTTTCACTCATTTATCTACGAACAATGTCTTCATCCGATAAGTCTTCCAGTTCGAAGTCTTCATCCTCTTCAACATCTAATGACAAAGCTTACCACCAAGTGTTGAACTACTTAACAGAGTATGTCTCCCAAGTGGTGGACCGACGTCCTAAGAGTCGCAGAAGGCGAACTTCGAACCCGGATAGAGATAGGAAACTTTGTTACAACCGTTTGATTGTCGATTATTTTTCTAACGACCCTGTTTATCCTGACAACATTTTCAGGAGAAGATTTAGGATGCGAAAGCATGTCTTTCTTCGCATTGTAAATGTCAATGAGGCGTCTGATGTCTTCTTTCAACGTAATCCATATGCCACCGGTAGGATGAGCATCTCTGGACTGCAGAAACGTACCACGGCAATCCGTATGCTAGCGTACAGTGTTGCGGTTGATGAGGTGGACGAATACTTAATACGAAGCAAATCCACGGCAAGAAACACACTTGAAAAATTCTGTGACGGTGTAATTAACAACTTGGGCGGTGAGTACCTCTGAAGACCTAATGCAAGTGATTTAGCACGACTACTTCACGTTGGTGAGCAACGTGGGTTCCCAGGCATGATGGGAAACATCGATTGCATGCACTAGGTGTGGAAAAATTGTCTGGTTGCTTGGAGGGGCAATTATCAAGGGCGTAGTGGTAATGACGCTCTTGTCCTCGAGGCAGTGGCGTCGGCTGACTTGTGGATATGACACTCGTTTTTTGGCACACAAGGTTCATGTAAATGTCCTGCAACGATCTTCGGTTTTTGACGACGTAATGGAAGGACGAGCTCCACCTGTGACTTTTGAGGTAAACGATTCTCGATATAATATGTGATATTATCTTACTGATGGTATTTATCCAAAATAGGCAGCATTCATTCCGTCCATCGTTCATCCACAAACACGGAAAGACATGTTATTTGCTGAACGACAAGAAGCAGCACACAAAGACGTAGAACGTGCATTTGGAGTCTTGCAATCGTGTTTCGCGATAGTGAAGAAACCATCTCTTGCATGGAGTAAGATTGTGCTTTATTGTGCTTAACAAAATAATGACAGCTTGCATTGTAATGCATAATTTGATAGTGGAGGATGAACACGATTCCTTCTGTAATTTTGGAGATTGTAACGAATTTGTTGAGGACCAACCTGGAAATTCCGTGAACGACGCGGTTCAGTATTCCACTGACCGTGTAGTGGATATTACCAGGTACTTGAGAAGGAGAGATGAATTGCGTGATCGCACCACACATTTGAACATTCAAGCCGATTTGATCGACAATACATGACAACGATTTTGAGGAAATGCGTCTTGATGTATTTTAACTTTAATATTTAAGTTTAGTATTTAATGACATTTTTTAGTTTTAGTTTTTAAATTTCCAGTTAATGTACTATGTAATGCAGTTTCCTAATTTTTAATAATATTTTCGTGTTTATTAATCAAATGTTAATTAAAAACGAATGAATTGTTGATATTAAATAATTACGATAATGATTATTAATATATTTTGTTGATTGCTGAAAGAGTTTTAGAAAGAACAATAAAAATAATGACGTGACAACAAATACTGTAGTCTTACTGGGTGAATTGGGTAATGGTTAAGGATTTTTAGGGAGATTGGTTTGTGTTGACGTGGCGGAAAGAGAAGTTAACGTGACTTAGCGAGAAAACAGGGCGCCCGGAAACTACCCGGGCGCTGTTAACGGTGCTCTTAGAAAAAACTCAAAGATGATTTGTAAATGTCAACATCTGACCTTGATCATGACATGGATTTGAGTCTCCAAAGTAGACAAACAAATGCATACAAATCAAAATCCAAACTAAAAAAATCTCAAGTGGAAAAATGACCAAACTCTCATCTTCCCAACTACCAAAATTCCAATCTTAACTCCCAAAATTAATTATACCATCTCTAAGTTTGAAAAAAACATAACCAACCCATCAAACACAAACATTAAATACTCCCTAATCCATCACCCAACTCACAACCATCCAACACTTTCTCGTCTTTTTGTCGTCTTCTGTCTCCTCTTTTCTTCTTGCTCTGGGGAAACAACAGAATAGAAAGCAGAGGAGAAGGAATTTTCTTGTGCCATGAAAGTTGAAGTTGTTGGTTTGATTCTTTCTTCTCTCCTCTTCTTCTCAAATGCATCAGATGCTGCAGGCTTTCTCCCTCCATTCATGTCTACTTCAAACAGTAAGTTTCTTCTTCTTTTATAATATGCTTTTTTGTTTCAGTTTTGTTGCATGATTTTCATTTTTTTCCAAGCTTGGCTTTTGTTTTTGTTGTTGATGGGTAACAATATTTTGAGGTTTGGTTTGAGTATATTTTGTTTTTTCTCCATTTCTATTTCCATCACAGTAGGATTTTATTTTATTTTCAAAGATACTTTGTTTTTTTCTCACTTTTGTGGTTTTTTGTTCCATAAACTATTTTTTTTTCAGAGTTGGGTTTTGTTCCTAATAGGTTTTGGCTTGAAGGGTGACCATATTTGGAGGTCTGGTTTCAATCTGTTTTGCAATATCTCATGCTAAAATATTTTAGTCTATACTTGTACATATGCCTGTGCTCTACGATTTGTTTTTGAGATATTTCTGCGATATTCTTTCACTTGGCATTTTATTTTCATTATTACCCTGTATTCCTTCCATTCGACATTAGTGAGATATCCTCTTTTTTTCTATTTTTGGTGACTATTTCATTCTATTAACAATACAAATATCCTCACAGTCGTGACCTCTATTTCCACCCTTACTATTCCTCCTTCACTCCAAGGGAATAAATAAAATTTTAAAAAATTGTACTTCATTTTTTCTTCTTTTTTTCTTTTGCAAATTCTATGACCCTTTCTCAATTAAAATCTCTGTTCTTCAATTTGTTTTGGTTGCACATTTGTGAACCACAGAAAATAATCTTATTGCACTTTTATTAATAATGAATACAAATGATTAATTTAGTTCAAAATTTGCTTTATTACTACCATAGAAGATGGTATTTTTTGAGTTCTAAGAAATCATCATCATTTGTTGTTCCTTTGCTTTCAAGAAAAGATCCACTTAACAAATATATCTTCTCTGATTACTTCAATACGACTTCTCAAATTATTCTTAGAAAAAGTCGACTAAAACTCTATGCAATCTTTTGATTGTAATTCAGATGGATCATGTGATGGTGCAATGTGTGGGATGGGAACCTGCAAGCCTTCAAATCAGAGCTCTTTTCCCTTCGGATTCTTCAGCTACGAGTGCAAATGTGACGCCAGATGGACCCAATTATCCACTGATGACCACTTCAACTTCCTCCCTTGTGTGATCCCAAACTGTAAGTTTCAGTCACAATTTAATCTCAATTTTCCTCAGCCCAAAACTATGTTGGTCATAGTAATTTTCTAATAAAAGCATTTTAGTATGACTAAAAAGGATACAATGTTGAGAATATTAAAATACATGTTTTTGTTTGATGAGATTATGTTGGTTGGAGTTAGGCCGTTGGACTTGTTAGTTATCATATAAACCTACTTATACCAAAAACCTTATCTACCACTTTGAGGAATTTGAATTGAATTATATATATATAGTACAGTAAATTCTTTAGCAAATATCTTCTTTATTAATGTTTCTTTTTTTCTTCCAAATCACAACTTACAACTGAGGGTGACAATTTGGGTCATGACACCTTAACTCGACACGAATTAGACACGAAAAATACGGATTTTAGTTTGGCATAAACGAGTTTCGGTCATAATTAGGTGACAAGATTGACCCAGTAGTTAAATGAGTGGGGTTTGGGTTTTGTACATGTAACTCCGGTCCAACCCGTTTATATATGTCTAAATAATACATAAATGAATTTTTATTTATAATATTATATATAGTTACAAAATTAGCAAGAATGTTCACATTTTCTATTTTTTATGCCAGAATATTTTAATGAACAATCAACAACCAATTTCATAATATTTATGGTAGTTATCATAAGCTTCTCCAAATCAAATTGTAATTGTTGTTGAATTTTTGTCATTAATAACGATTATATGGGTAAGTATAACCCATACAAGAACGTGACCCATTTAATAAACAATTAAACGGGTTAGGTCGGGTTTGACTTTCCTTTTTAGACCCATATAATAAATGGGTTTGGTTTGGCTTGTGCAAATAGGGTCGGGTTATAAATGGGTTTGACACGAATACGACACGATAACCCGTATTGCTACCCCTACTTACAACTATAGGCCTAATGTTATTACCAAAATTTTCATACTAATGTTTCAATATCAGAGCTGTAATTTTGAAATTTCAAGAGTTTTTTAGATATTTATTTGCATTTTTTTGAAATCTCACAATGTTGTATTGATAATGATACTTAACTTCGACTATAGGTACCATGAATTACTCTTGTACTGATGTTGCCCCTGCTCCAGCCTCTTCGCTCCCGAAAATTCCCCAAAATATCACCATCTTCGATCGTAAGCATAACTTCATTAACAATCCCGGCTTCTAGTCTCAGTATTTCTTGTAATTGCCATTTCTTCATGATCAACTTAAAACCATGTTGCCTGAAGCTATGTTCCATCTTCATTTCAGCTTGTTCTTTGGCTGTCTGTGGAGGAGGTGAATGCGTGAAAACCGCAGCCTTTTCTCACCGTTGCGATTGCAAACCGGGCTACATAAACCTCATGAACAACACAAATTTCCCATGTTTCCAAAATTGTAAGCAAAGTTCAACATTTAGCTCACAAACATTGATTCTTTTTCCATGTCATCAAGTGTTTTAATATTCCTAGGAATACTTTGTAGGTGTTCTTAACGCCGATTGCTCGTCATTAGGGATCGGTTTGCCAGGCCACTCATCTCCTCCACCAGCACCTGATCCCTCATCCACTTCTTCTGCAAGTACTAGTATGTCCATCTCTCATCATTTCCACCTCTAAAATTAAACAAGTCAGTTAATTTAGATTTTGAAAATCTAGTTAGAAAGTCATAAGTCAACTGTAAATGGCCATTAGGTCTTGTGTTTTAGAAAGCTGAAAACATGTAATGTGGTCTTTTGGACTATTTAATTGTGTAAAGTTATCATATTTCAACTTCAACTACAATATCCATATAATCTGTTTTAGCAAAGTTAGGGATGGTATTTGGATCATAAACGATTTGACTTGCTTATTGAAATGATTGACTTAATCATAAACAGAAATTGACCCTTTCATGGAATTGGTTGACTAAGCAGGTTGCTTTTGGACTTAGCTCATTCGTCATGTTCAGATATATCATATCTAGAATGTTTAATAATTTTAATAGTTTCAAAAATCTAGAATTTACGATCATAAACGAATTGACCCGTTAATAGTTTTTTGCCTGATCAGGCAAGCTACAAAAACAATGGATATTACCTTCTAGTCAAAAGTTGCACAAAACATATCATGCCAATTATCTGTTCTCTTCTTGGCTATTAAGAAAAGGAGTTTTTAGGAACTGAGGAACAAAACATGTATTAGGCATTGTTTTAACAAAACGTAGCCAAGATCTGTGTGACAAAAGCATTACATGTTTGTAACTTGTGGTTTTGTTGTTCTCATCTGTTTTGCAGCACTGACTGCTACTTGTGGTTGCTTGGTGGGGCTTCTCATCACATTGGTTCCAATATTGTTTTGAAGAAGGTCATAGCAAGGGGAGTTTATAAAATTTCAAAGTGTAGGAGAAAAATAGAGGACTAGAGATGTGATATTGGTTTTATGAGGTCTATTTTTTGAGTTCATGATACAGATGTAGACTATAGAGTGACTGTTGAGATTATAAATTTTTATGTTATAGTCTTTTTTACCTTTATTGATTATAAGATTTTATTATCCATAAAGGTTTCTTCTTTTTTAAATTCAGATGCATTGGTGAAGTTTATGATCTATTATTACTGCCCTTTGCCAATTACATATTTTATATGCCACAAAAATAAAACTTATTAAATCGAAGCCTTGGCGAGGATTATTTTTATGAATTTCGAAGTGAATGAATGGGCTGCACTTATTTTGAGTTCTGCAGTCATAATTTTCATAACTTTCTTTTGTAAGCTGATTTTTAACCAAGGCCTTTAGTTTGACTTCGTCGATCTCCTATTAAACTGCAAAAATAGTGTTAACGGTATTATTCTTACCAATTGACTTGTGCACAGGTAAATTAACATATCCGGTTCATTCGTAGACACGTTATATGTGTATAATATTTTTGTTCCTGTATTATTTGATTGGATAAAAAAAAACTTCAAAAATTCTTACTTTTTAAAAAATAAAATGATTATATATAAGCGTGTCGAAAACTGGTACGACACCATAATATCGGATATAGGTGGACATAATATTTTATCGAGTCAGGTTGAGTATGTATGGTTGGACATAATACTTTAGCAAGTCGGATTTAGGTATAGGGTATTGAACACGAATATACGATGATAGACGCCATAAGATAACTTGTACTTGAATACACGAAAATATGATAGTACACAAGTACACAATAAAATACCCAATAGATTAACACATTATTTTTTAATAATTGATAAGTCAATTATTTGAAATTGTCTTGTTAAGTCTTAAATTTGTTATGCTAGAATTTGTTATTTAAATTTATGTTATATTGTTTAACTTGACTTGGTATGTTTAAGTATATTTTGGTGCTTGGCTTTACTATTTTTGAATTTGAAATATGCAAGGTATTTAATTAAGGTGCAAGTCTTGTACAAACGAGTGTAAATGGATTTAGTCTTTATATAGCATATTTTAGTGTACGTTTGTGTACATGTTAATGAGTTCGTATAAATTCATGTAAAAATTGTGTAAAAATCATGTTCTCATGTGCCGATTAAAAACCGTGTATATAACGAGTAATATCGTGTATACACGGTACCATACGGACATTTACAGGTTATGTTATCGGTATGAGTATGTGTACGGATATTAAGACACAATATCTTATCAGGTCGAGTATGGGTAACCAAAAATCCTTTTAGCATATGACATTTACATCACACGATAATACACTATACGATTGACACACCTACTTATATAAATCATATATTTTAATATTTTTTATGGATTGTGAATTTATTTCTTATCTTTTACGAAAGAATAAATTTTAGGAAGAACAAGATAATTTGTATCCACCGGCGTTATATTTGTTACCTTTTCTTTGCATTGTTTAAGATGGTCCTATAAACTACTTCTACGGTTCTAGTTGAGCTATTATAGGTGTACATAATAACTTTCTAAATCTCACGATGACCAAATTGTTATTAGGCGGAAGATGAAGCACAAAAACTCTACTAAGAGTCTCCCAAGTTTCACTAGCTTCGAGTAAAAAACTGAAGAATGCGGTTTCTTGTTGTTAAGTTGGCTTCTTCTCACGTTCTCTCTCACACGAATTGAAACTATAATTAAACACCATTCACACAAATACACAAGATGAAGCAATTTCTTGGGTAATTATTCATTGACGCTCAAATTTCATGTCTCCTATGTGGATACTATGCGAAGGATGGAGAAAATCATATGTAACATGATACATAAAGTGTGCTACGAAGGAGAGAAGTTGTGGAGTTGTTTGATCATTCTCCACAATAATATCTTTTTTATAGTTATCTTTGTCTTTGTTGTTCAATCCACCACTTGTTTATTTCAAATTTTCAGTGAAAACAATTTTGATTTGATGATGATGACCTTCTGATTTGCATTACGAACCTTCTACATATAATCAATGACCTACGAAGAATCTCAAAATTGACGTGTTAATGCTTTTAGGAACTTAAGATGTGCACAAAAAGTATATAAGGAAATGCCCGAACCACAAGGTATTGAACAATAACTAGGTTTGGATGTACAACATATAGGTCAACATCCCTTACCAAATGGACATCATGCTCGTGTACTAAGAATCAGAAGGTATTGACAAATAATAATATGACTCAGGTGTCTAATGAATAGGTTATCATCCCTTAATGAGTGGATTTTCATGCTCAGATGTTGAAACGATTCTAGAATCCAATTAGTACAAGTTACCCAACAAAAAATCACAAGATTGTCGGCAAATCCATGCCCCTTTCAACTATTACTATGGTCAAAGGATACTATAACTCAATCAGCATTCATGACCCGACAAAAAGACATAGTACCATCGCTAAATCTATACTTCTAAAAACTAATACTCATGTCAAAACATACTAGAACCACCCAAGTAGCATTGGTGTACTCCACGAAGAATCTCAAAATCGACATGTTAATGCGATGTGGGAACTTAAGGTGTGTGATAAAGTATTATAATTTATCATTTTTATCTTCATTATTATCTTGCTTTTGTATTTGAATAATGATATGCTGAGTGTTTTGATTTCCTTTTGTAGGTTGCAAGAAAATAGATACAATTGTTGAAAACATTGAAAAGTGAAAGTGCTTAAATGCAAAATCCGATATATAATGTGAACGTTGAAAGGATGATACAAGAAACTCACTCCACATGTTTATGTCATTTATTGTGCTGCAAATTTATGAGAAATTATTCAAATTATAAGTGTAAATTCGGATTATGCAATCAATATCAAATAAAAAAGTTCAGATATGAAGTCTAGACTGCTAACATGTACCACTTGATTGATTTATAACATCCACATCTAAATACCAAATTTGATGATTCAAGATCCGTTGGAAAGAAAATTAAAAGGAGAAAATATTCGTTTATATTACGACTTGCTGATTGATACGTTTTAATTAACCGCAAGTGCACGACCACGTTGAAGCGGTGACAAATACTGGTCGATCCACAGGAAGGTGTGTCGACTTTAGTTTGTTCGAAGACAAGTGGGAAAGAAATGAGAGAAATGAGTTATGATCAAACTATATTACAATGCAAAAGGAAATGGAAGATAAGCAATAAAACTAAACCCCATA
Organism: Triglochin maritima; assembly: GCA_963682175.1. Lineage (NCBI taxonomy): Eukaryota > Viridiplantae > Streptophyta > Magnoliopsida > Alismatales > Juncaginaceae > Triglochin > Triglochin maritima. The sequence continues at coordinate 28,064,123 of OY821789.1, forward strand.
GGGGTAGAGAAAGAATGTGAATATAAAGATATGTGTATGTGTGTGTGTTCAATTAAGCTTATCACAACATGTAGTGCATGAAAATCATAAAACTAAATCCAACTTTGCCTCCACATGAATTAAGATAACACAATATCATTAAAACATACAAGACAATAATTCTAATGAAGCTAAATGAACTCATGTATAAAGACCAACCTTCATTATACCTCCACATGAATTAAGATTTACACAATCATTAAACCATACAAGACATTAACCAAGGTAAAGGCAACAAGAGTACATGCAACTACAAATCATGTTTCATTCATCAATTTCATCCATATCCTCACCTTATCATTCCCCATAAAATAGTTCCACTAATCTAATCATATGCTAAGCTTCTTTCAAAAGCATTAGTATATCAAAGACAAGAGTGAAATCACATTAGATGGTTATGGAAATCATGTAAGGTTCAAAGGATTAAGATAATACACACCTAATACATCACATAATCATATCACATATTTCTCCACCCCCAAATGAGGATGGAACTACTCACTCATATTTAAACTACAACCTACATTAAAATGAGACATTCTACTGAAAGGAAATTAAACTAAGCAGACAAGAAATATTAAAGAAGCTAAAAAGACATAAAACTAAAGAAGCATGCAAGACATATGAAAGGAAATTAAACTAAGAAAGAAACAACATAATCAAAGGAAAACATATATTATTACTCACTCAATTACAAGTAGACTCTCTCCACCAGGGTTTTTGCTTCAATGCTTTTACTCCTAGTAGAGAGGATGACCACCAAGAGAGTGATTGGGTACAAGAGAGGAGGGAGAGTTCTATTTATAGCCATAGAAAAGGTAATCCGGGACAATCCTCTAGTATGAGACTAAACATATACCAAAAATAGACTAAACACACTCTAATACATGACCCAAAGAAATATTAGCGGATCCGGAGCAACCCGGACCGCCAATCAGAGGTCTACATGGGTTGGATCGGTCTGGGCTTTCTTCTGGGTTTTTCTGGATGGATTTGTTTATCTTTGATGCATCTATTTCGCTTGCTGGAGCTCCAACCCGAATAGAATTGCCAAAACACTCCCTATGATGGTGTGGAATATTCTTGTTTGCTAATTAGTCATTCGATCTTACATTCAGGTCCTTCGATCTTGCATCTTAGTCCTCGAGTCTCTCAACTCAGTCTTTTTTCCTGCTTTTAGGTCCTTTTATGACTCTTCTTCTCAAACCTATTTATTTCTGAAATTCAAACATAAAACTCGTTACATGGCATTGTTTAGGTGAAAGATAATGGATATAAGATACAAATGTAAGCATGAAATGATGTTACATGGCCTAAACAAAAAGAATGCCTAAGCTTTTGCTTTGAGTTTTAGGGTCCAAGTTACTTAAAGGAGGTTTGATTATTGATCTGGGAACGAACTATAAGTCAAAACATGCCAAATTGAGTCCCAGATTACTAGATCAATTAGAGCAACAACACAAAGAAATTAGAAGATGAGAAGATTCACCAGACCGCTGATTGGCGGTCTGAAGTGCTCAGATCGTCTTGAAATTTCTCCAGTAGCCTCCACTTGCTATTCCCAATCTCCTGAAACAAAGACAAACTACAAAAAACAAATTAAATCCACTCGAATCGTCCAAACAAGAGTCTGGACTGACACCTCCCCGGCAACGGCGCCAAAAACTTGTTGAACGTTTTTTTTAAACCGCAAGTGCACGGCCGCGATGAAGCGGCGGCAAGTACGGGTCGTCCTTAGGGAGGTGAGCAGCCTCTTGTTTGCACGAAATCAAATGGCGAAAAAATGGAGAAGAGAGTTGGTTACGCTACTCTACACTAACTACTCTAAGAAGTATGAAATGCGAACGAAAGAAACAAACAATGAAATGACAACTAAGCTAAGAACAAAAGAAGAATGCTGGAATACAGAAATGGGAAAACCCCTAAGGGGTGGAGTGAGTGCACACATGCAAAGAGGTGGGTGTAGAATACATTCTTTAAGCACATGAAGGTGGTGTTTATCAAGCATAGGAAGTGTCTAAATGTTATGGCAAAACCTATCAATCTATTCACCAACTTAGTTGATTAACATTTACATATGCAAGTTGTTTATTTCAGAACCAAAACAAGCATGAGAGGTGTCTAATCATTTTGGCAAAACTCATCAAGTTATAAATTCTATCCTAAACAAGCAAGCATACATTCATGTTTTATCAACACATCAAAAATAAAGCATTCATCCCATTCTCTAATGCATGTATGTACATCTACTCCACCCCCAAAGGGGATGGAACTACTCACTAAGCATTACACTAATTATTAAACTAAGCAAAGAAAGCATATTAAAACTAAGCTAGAAGTAAAAGACGATTAAACTAAAACATGCACAAACAATAAAAGAAGCATAAACAAACAATGAAAGAAACACAAAACTTTATTGATAAAATGACTCACATTAAAAGTAGCATCCTCTTACTTTAGTGTGTGCTTCAAGGCCTCAGTTCTAGTAGGAAGAATAGCCACTTAAAATATTGAGCGGATTTGGGCCAAAATGGACTGCCAATTAACGGTCTTGGACTGCCAATTGGCGGTCTATATGGTTCAGATCCTGCTCATTTTTGTTGTGAGCTTTGCTTTCTGGTATTGTTGGTCTTTGATGCGGTTACTTGACTTGTTGGAGCTCCGACCCGAATGGAATTGGTAAAATACTCCCCATGATGGTGTGGAGTATTCTGTTTTGCTCTTAGGTCCTTCTATATTGCAATCAGGTCCTTCTTCCTTGCATCTTGGTCCCTAGATCTCACAATTCAATCTTTTTTCCCAGCTTTTGGGTCCTTTTACGCTTCATCTCTTCAAACCTATTTATTCCTGAAAACTAAACATAAAACTCGTGACATAGCATTGTTTAGGTGAAAGATAATGGATATAAGATAAAAATATGAGCATGAAATGATGTCAATCAGTGTTCGACCCGTTTGCTACACGATCCGTACACTTGCTATTAAATTTAAGACTCATTAGTGTGCATGATTGACATCATTTCATGCTTATATTTGTATCTTATATCCATTATCTTACACCTAAGCAATGCTATGGGACGAGTTTTATGTTTGAATTTCAGAAATAAAGAGGTTTGAAGATAAGAGACATGAAAGGACCCAAAAGCAGGGAAAATGACTTAATTGTGAGACCTGGGAACTAAGATGCAAGAGAGAAGGACCAGAACGTAAGACCGAAGGACCTAAGAGCGAAACATAAAACTCCACACCATCATGAGGGACTATTTTGACAATTCGATTCGGGTCAGAGCTCCAATAAACAAAGTAGATGCATCAAAGACCAACAAACACATCAAGCAAAGCTCAGCATCAAAACCAGACGGATATGGATCCTGTAGACCGCCAATTGGCGTTCTGGAACCGCCAATTGTCGGTCCGAATCTTCTCGGATCCGATGAAACTCCTGGAGAGCGTGTATTAGATGATGTTTAGGCTATTTTTGGTATTTGTTTAGTCCCACATCAGGGGATTGTCCCGGATTAGCTTTTTCCATGTCTATAAATAGAACTTTTCACCTTCCATTGTAATTACCCATTGCTTGGTGGCATTCTCTCTACTAAGGAGTGAGCCTTGAAGCAAAAACTCAAGGTGGAGAAGAATGCTACCTTCAATGTGAGTCATTGTTAATAAAATAATTGTTCTAGTTTCTTTTAACCTTGTCTTTTAATTTGTGCATGCTTGTTTAGTGTTTCCTTTCCTTTTAAGTTTATTTAGTATTTCTTGCTTGCTTAGATTAATTTCATTTCAGTATTATGTTTCATTTTGTTAATGTAGTTAGTGTAATGAGTAGTGAGTAGTTCCATCCCCATTTGGGGGGTGGAGAAATATGTGATATGATCATGTAGTGTATTAGGTGTGTGTTATCTTAATCCCTTGAGCTTTATATGATTTCCATAAACATCTAATGAGTTTTCACTCTTATCTTTGATATGCTAATGCTCTTGAATGAAACTCAGCTTATGCTTTGATTAGTGGACCTATTTTATGGGGAATGATAAGGTTAGGATATGAATGGAATTAATATTGGAAACACAATTTGTAGTGTATGTACTCTTGTTGCCTTTACCTTAGTTAATGTCTTGTATGTTTTAATGATATTGGGTTATCTTAATTCATGTAGAGGCATAGTAGGGTCTAGTCTTTATACATGAGTTCATTTAGCTTCATTCCAATTATTGTCTTGTATGTTTTGGTGATGTAGTCTTATCTTAATTCATGTTGAGGCAAAGTTGGATGTAGTTTTATGATTTCATGCACTACATGTTGTGAGGAGCATAATTGAACACACACACACACATCTTTTTATTCACATTATTTCTCTACCCGCTATGTGGTTTAATTTTATTGCTTATCTTCATTTCCTTTTGCATCTTAGTGTAGTTTAGTGTAACCAACATTTCTCTCCTTTCTTTACCACTCGCCTTCGAACAACCAAAAGTCGACACACCTCCATGTGGATCGACCCGTATTTGCCACCGCTTCAACGCGACCGTGCACTTGCAGTTTAATATAAAACGAATTCAATCAAGTTTTTTGCGTCGTTGCCAGGGAGGTGCTCTGTCTAGAATTTGGTTTGGACGATTCGAGTGGTTTTATTTTATATTTTAGTTTTTGTGTGTTTTAGGCATTCTGAGGAACAAGGGGAAGCGACTGGAGGAATTTGAGAGCTAGAGACCCAAAAGGGACTGCCAATTGGCAGCCTAGTGAGCCTCAATTTCTCTCAATTTTGTTCTGGTTGTTGTTTTATTCATTGTAGTTATATGGGAGCACTATTTTGCATGCTGTGACTTCTAGTTTGCTCCCAGATTAAAAATCAATTCCCTTTAATCAACTTGGACCATAAAACTAAAAGCAAAAGATTAGACTTCTTGTCATCTAGGTCATGCATCATTTGTAGACCTTGCATGCATTTGTCTTTTCTTTGTTTTACATTTTGTTGCTGATTGCTGGCGTGAGGTATGTGCACCAAAATCTCTCATTCATGCATGTTTCAATCATCATTAGTTAGTAAGGTGCATCGGGACAAGAGTGAGTTGAGCGTTTTGATGGGAGCGATTGATTGCTAGATCTAGGATCAAAACACTACTAAGGATGAGCTGTCCCATAAAAGATAAGGTGGGGATTTCATCACCCTTTCCTTGGCCCCAAAAATCACTCTTAATCAAGCCTTAACTAAAAGCAAGTAGACATTGGCCCTAGGATTTTGGACGCATTAGGAGAGTAATCTAGTTGAGACCGTCATGGCCTGATCAGCGTTGCCTACCTTGTCGATAGTAGGAGGTACTAGATCTCCGGATCTTGTATTACTTGCTGGGCATTGTGGTCGTCGTTGTAGGGAGGTGAGGCGTGTCAAGGCTAGTGACCTCGAAGTTAGGCGTCGTCTAGCCTAAGGACCCATTGCCTTACATTGTTTGAGCCGTGCTTTCTAGTTAGGCTTCTACCTAATCCCATTACCCACGCTAGCTCTAGGATTCTTCCCTTCTCCTCTGAGTCATCATCTTGTCACCTTCTTCTACATTATAGTCTCCTCCCCTTTACACTCTCTAGTAGCGTTTTAGGGTCGAGTCCAGCACTTTTTGCGAGCTTGGCCTCGTGGTGGTGAGAGTGATCGACTCGAGAGTTCTTTGTTGAGATGGATGGTTACATGGGCGACCATCCATATCATTGTTGGGACCAGGATAATTCTTCCTAGTATTCTGGACCCATGCAACCTGGGGTGGCTCAGACTAACACCCCGTATGGTTTGGACAATCTTAATTGTGTGACTGAGCAATCTTCATATTGGGGTAGTATGAGAGAGGCACCGACTGCTAGACAGCCATCTAGTTACGTCGGATCATATGCTGGTCAACAAACTGAGACATTACAACAAACTTTGGCCTCTTTCACGCGTATGGCAGACGACATTAGTGCACCGGTGGCTCCAGTAGCCGTACCGTGCAACTGTTGTGGGTTGAGTGATCATGTTATCGGGGAATGTCCCTATGTTCCCCCTGAGCCTGAGTATGAGCATACATTTTCCCAAAATGCTCAATATGACCATTATGCATCCACGTACAACCCGAGAGTGATGTATTCGTGGGGAGACAATTCATATCCAAATTCTTATACTTCATTTTCACTCCAGTATCCTCCTCCCGAATACCCAGAATTCTACCAACACCCCACTTCAAATCATTGGACTCATTCTCAGCCCATCAACATCCAACCCCAAAATTTCCCAAGCTCTGACTTGGACCTCATAGTTGACCACATACCTGATTCCTTGAAACAAACTTTCCTTACGTTCATGGAAACCACTCAACAGTCCATATAAAATATGACACTACAAGTGAGTCAAATGTCGCAGTAATTACGTGAACGTGAGGAGAGTAATTTTTCTTGTCAACATGAGGATTTATCTTATGAAATCGAACCACCAAAACATCCACAAATTCAAAGCACAATCTTTCAAAGTCAAACTCCTAGTCAGTCTGAGGGACTTGGGGTTTCAATTCATGATCACTTGGTGACGATTCGATCCCAATTGAGAATAACATGGACCAACTTCATTACGAGTCGGCACATGATTGTGCCATACCTTTTTGTCCCGTGGCCCTAGAGCCACATGATCTTCATGTTGTGCCTCTTAAGGACTCACCTCTGGTGGAGCAAGAGCTGCCTAGTACCCTCAATTTCAAACAACCTGATGAGTGTTTGCCTCTCACTATTGTTCCTGATCATCTTGGAAATTATGGAACATTAAACAACTACATTGCTCATTAGGGTATTAGGAGTTCCTTGGAGAATACCTTGGTTATGAGACCCACTTTTGGTTCGCCTGGTGTGTCGGACATGCCTAACGAGGTTCTTGACCTCGTTCCGATGCACCAACCTGTTGGTTGGAGAGTTTGGATTGACGATCATAACTTCAGCAGCACAACGGGAGAAACTCTTCTTCCGTTGCCCCTCATTTCCCAAACTCTTAAGAGGTTCAAGCTCTTTAAGTTTGATCCTTTGAATGAGACGCCTTTGCGTCCAATTCATGAACCTCTCATTTCATCTTATGCTCTTTGTGAAAGGGGCCCACACATGAGTATTCTGGCCCCGCGTAGTGTCATGTTCCCTTTCCAAGTGCATTGACCCACTCTTGAGGTTCTCATTTGATGTCTTTTGACAAGTGAAGATGTGAACTTATGGTTGTACCTAGTTATAAAAAATAAAAAAAGTACAATAAAAGACTCCTCCAGTGTGCATCGATTGTTGTGGGCTCCAACCCTTATGTATTTGGGCTCCATTTCTTTCACGTATTTGTATCCTTTCCTTAGCATCTCACAGGTTTTGAGGGAATTCGGGTTTGTGTCCATCAACATGACCTTGAACTTCCCTTTGTACTTCATGTTGGTGAAATCTCTCCTTTTTATGCATAAATCCATGTAGTATCTTGCTCACATTCATTGAGGACAATGCATGAAGTAGGTGTGGGGGGGGTTTACGTGTGTACATAGTTGAGTCTTTTTCCTTTGATTTTATTTTCTTTTGAGTGCATTATTAGGGTCATGTTAGTGTGCTGTATTTAATATCGATATATCTGCTTGCCATGATCCTTTGGTGGCTTGTCTTCTTTTGCTTGCCTAGTGTTTCAAAATTTTCACATTTCTTTCAAAATCTTCATGTGTTTGCGAAAGAAAATGTTTTGTGGGTTTTGTGTGTGTTTAGCATGTGTAAAACCGTTGAGAGGCAAAGTAAAAAGAAAGCTCCCAAAATTGTCTTGAACTTGATGCATTAGGATATCTAGTACAGTGGTTTTAGGATTTATCTAGTCGTTAGGATGCACCCCAGTTTTCCTTGGGGGTGAGTAATCATAGGGTTTCAGTGCTCAAACATTTAAAGAAGTCCACCTTGAACCTAATGAGTCAATAATTCGTGTCTGTTAACTTAAGGAAGTTTGTTGTTGTCAAGGACCCTTTAAATCTTGTTGTGAGACATTAAATGTAGGGGTTTTGGTTTATGTGTAGATAAGAAATAAGTGAGTAGGTGTTCTCTCTTGTTGCACGTCTCCTATTACTCGGGAAAGTAGGTCTGAGGGGACTTTGTGCCTGGTGCTTTCGAGTCATCTGACTTGGGATGCGCCGATCGAAATCTCGTTACACGGGTGGTAGGGATTGCCCTATGTGGAGATTTGGGGAAAGGTGTACGTGATAGTGTAAGTCCTCATGGGCAATGATGCACGAAACCTGATCCTTGGAGAATGAAGCTCAAACAAATAAAAAGAAAAGAAAAAAAGAAAAGAAAAGAAACAAAAAGAAAAGAAAATGCTAATAAGAACCTTAATGGACTTTACACTTTGTATCACTTGAGGATGTTGAGGTTGTCCATGTCTTTCACTTAATTCCTTATTTAACTTGCATGAATGGTTCATTAGATTAGGTGTGTGGACTGATTACCTATATAGAGTCGGCCCGTAGGATTACCGTGGCCAATGATCGATAAAATTTGTCCAACGAGTCGAGTGTCTAAATTGAATAATGCATCTTGTTCGGATTTTGTGGGTATATACGCTGAAAACCCTCAGCATACAACACTCCTCCTTGGCAACAAGGAGGTTTAACGGCTTGTTGCACGTGCTAAGTGCAACCGTGATTCCTACGAAAGTGAGTTAGGATTTCTTGTTTCTCGTTTGCTTTTCTCTTTCTTTGTTTTGCTCGGGACTAGCAAAAACTTAGGTCTGGGGGTATTTGATTGACATCATTTCATACTTATATTTGTATCTTATATCCATTATCTTGTACCTAAGCAATGTTACGTGACGAATTTTATGTTTGAATTTCATAAATAAAGTGGTTTAAAGAGAAGAGACATGAAAGGACCCAAAAGTAGGGAAAAATGACTTAATTGTGAGACCTGGGGACTAAGATGCAAGGGAGAAGAACCAGAACGTAAGACCGAAGGATGTAAGAGCAAAATAGAAAACTCCACACCATCAGGAGGGAGTATTTTGACAATTCGATTCGGGTCGGAGCTCCGATAAACAAAGTAGATGCATCAAAGACCAACAAACACATCAAGCAAAGCCCAGCATCAAAACCAGACGGATCTGGATCCTGTAGACCACCAATTGGTGGTCCGGATCTTCCCGGATCCGATGAAACTCCTGGAGAGCGTGTATTAGATGATGTTTAGGCTATTTTTGGTATTTGTTTAGTCCCACATCGGGGGATTGTCCCGGATTAGTTTTTTCCATGCCTATAAATAAAACTGTTCACCTTCCATTGTAATTACTCATTGCTTGGTGGCATTCTCTCTACTAAGGAGTGAGCCTTGAAGCAAAAACTCAAGGTGGAGAAGAATGCTACCTTCAATGTGAGTCATTGTTAATAAAATAATTGTCCTAGTTTCTTTTAATCTAGCCTTTTAATTTGTGCATGCTTGTTTAGTCTTTCCTTTCCTTTTAAGTTTATTTAGTATTTCTTGCTTGCTTAGATTAATTTCATTTCAGTATTATGTTTCATTTTCTTAATGTAGTTAGTGTAATGAGTAGTGAGTAGTTTCATCCCCATTCGGGGGGTGGAGAAATATGTGATATGATCATGTAGTGTATTAAGTGTGTGTTATCTTAATACCTTGAGCTTTATATGATTTCCATAACCATCTAATGGGTTTTCACTCTTATCTTTGATATGCTAATGCTCTTGAATGAAGCTTAGCTTATGCTTTGATTAGTTGACCTATTTTATGGGGAATGATAAGGTTAGGATATGGATGGAATTAATATTGGAAACACAATTTGTAGTGTATGTACTCTTGTTACCTTTACCTTAGTTAATGTCTTGTATGTTTTAATGATATTGGGTTATCTTAATTCATGTGGAGGCATAGTAGGGTGTAGTCTTTATACATGAGTTCATTTAGCTTCATTCCAATTATTGTCTTGTATGTTTTAATGATGGAGTATTATCTTAATTCATGTGGAGGCAAAGTTGGATGTAGTTTTATGATTTCATGCACTACATGTTGTGAGGAGCATAATTGAACACACACACACACATCTTTATATTCACATTATTTCTCTACCCCCTATGGGATTTAGTTTTATTGCTTATCTTCATTTCCTTTTGCATCTTAGTGTAGTTTAGTGTAACCAACCTTTATCTCCTTTCTTTACCACTCGCCTTCGAACAAACCAAAAGTCGACACACCTCCTTGTGGATCGACCCGTATTTGCCACCGCTTCAACGCGGTCGTGCACTTGTGGTTTAATATAAAACGAATTCAATCAGTGCACAAGAAGTACATAAGAAAATGTCTTAACCACAATGTATTGACCAATAGTCACACCATTTGGATGTCCAACGAGTAGGTTATCATTTCGTTACAAAGTCCTCATGTAAGAGGATCATAATATCATTGATTATATGTAGAAGGTATGTAACACATATTAGAAGGTCATTATCATCAGATCAAAGTTGTGTTCAGTGATAATTTGAAACAAACAGGTAGGCTGAAATGCAAACACAAATATAACGATAAAAAAGATCTTGCGGTGGAGAATGACCGAACAACTTCACAAATTCTCTCATTCGTTGCATATATACTCTATGTCTCATGTCACATGTGATTTTTTCTATTCTCCACATAGTTCCACATAGGACAATAGGAAAGTGGCGTGAGATTTGAGTGTCAATGAATATTACCTTTTCTATTTACTCACAAAGAATACAAAAGTACAGAGCTCTCAATATTGATTGTCAAAAATCCACAACCCAACCCCTTTATATTTACCCTCTATAATGCCCACTGTAAGCAACATCAAGTTCCTCTTAAATGTCCTTACAAACTCGGGATGTGCCTCCCATTGAAATGCTTGAGCTATTAGGAAACTTGCTTTGTTTTTTCATGTATTTGCTTTCCTTTGTCAGTTGCTTTCAAATACTTCCCAAGTGTAGTTGCTAGCACTCCAAGTTTATGAGTAGAATTCTTGCTTGGCCCTTTTAGCTAGTGCTCCATCGTTGACCTAATAAGGATTCTGAAAACCCTTTTGCAAGCAAGTCCCAAATTTACAAAGAACATGAGCTCCCATATGCCCGACATTTGGTACTTTTGTTCTGCTATGGCCCAATATGCCTTTTTGGATCTCATCCTGTGGCTGGGTTTTAAAGAATCAATGATGTCACCAAGCCTTACTGATCCTAAGAGTGCAATAAGTCTTCACTATCCTTTTCCTTAGTCATCCTCGACGAAAACCTTACTTGACTCTTCAAGTAGGCTTGGATTAAGTCCTCATACTCCCAAAGGATGATGTCTCGCTCCCATGTATTCTCGGTCGATGGAATTCTCTTCAATTTGACGAGGTAAAAGACCTTAGCTTTCTTCTTCAAGGTAGTGCGCATATTAGGGGAGTTGGGGAGGAAACTAACCTGTAGTGGTCCTGTAATATCCTAAACTCTCATTAGGGGTTATGTGGAGTTTAGGTATTGGTTTGCCTTGGGAGAGAGAGAGAGAGTGGTATGGGAGGTATGGTGAGTTGACTTGATTTGGTAGGGAGGTACGGTGGGGATGGTTGGAGACGTGAGTTGCATGCTAGTAGGAGTAGATTTTTGGTTTAAAAACCAAACCAGCATTTCCTTCTTCTTCTTCTTCTTCAATTTCTTCCACTCCATCTCACTCATTTCTCTCCTTGTTCACTCTCCTCTCCGGTTTTAGCAGTGGGAGCTTTGACGAGCGTCGGAGAGGGTGATCTTGAGGCTTGAGGCGTGGAAGTCGACACGAGGAGGAGATCATGCGTGCGGTTCCGAACCGGAGGTGGGGGCGTGTGAACTATGGCAGGCGTCGTCAACCGTGAAAATTGGTATGTCGGTTCAATAGTTTGCTTGGTTGCTCACACTTGTGGATGTGAGTTTTTGCTCGTCGTCAGGGGTCGGAGACATCGCCGGCGATGATGGCAGCGAAAGACACCTGACATGTCAGGTGGCTGCCGGATTTCGGTCGACTTGTGTTGTTTTGCGGTCGACCAAATGTAGTGTAAAACCCGACTTTAAACAACACTGGTCGAACGATGCCTCGCGGCGGTCGACCGGTGGAGCATATGTTGGTGGGTCGGGGAGGAGTATGTGGTTTGTCGGTCGACTGTTCTAGTTTTTTGTCCGACCGCTAACTTAAGTTAGCTCAATGAACTGTTAGCGGCTCATGGAGCCTGGTGACCCGACGGACTTCGATCTGGAACCGTCCGATGTTGTGTCGGACGTATGTTGGACCACCGATGTTGTTTCGGTGATCCCGCCAATGTTGTTCCGGTGATGATGTTGCCGATGCTGTTTCGACTATTTGACACTTTAGTTGGGCACCTATTGAGGGGTGATGGACCGACCGAGCGACAACCCCGTTGGTGTGGTTTGACCACGTTTGATTCATATCTGATTCTTATGACTCAGAACTTGCGGACACCCCTCACCGAACCCCATGTTTAGTATAGTCGCGTGTGGGGAGCGTCACGTACTATTCCGTAAGACCGTATGTGTCTACGGTAGGTCTCTGAGGGAGACCCGATGATGATTGTCGGACTGATGTCATGTGTTACCCTTCGGGGAAACTATTTTCCTTACTGTTGATGACATGACATGCTACTAGTATGATAGGTTCATTATTGTACTATGCATTCATATAGGTGAGCTTGACATACGGGGTTTCCTTATGGAAACTCAGGCATTGTTATTACATATTTATTTCAGGACCACAGTATGTCCAGTAGGGTGGTGACCGCGGGCGCACGCATTTTGGGACCGGGATCCTCTCTTTCAGACTATTTGAGGTCGTCATGATTACTTGTACTTGTCTTTTTTATATCCGATATAAATTGTATTTTTGGCAATATCTGATGTAATATGGTGCACCGTTTGAATGTTTTATCTGAGTAACAATCCCGCCTTTTGATGATCTGTCTCTCGTGATTGTTCATTGCAAATTTTAATTTTTTTGCTGTTTCAGGATGTTACATGTAGGATTCTAGCCTAATCCTAATCCTAATTGTGCTTTGTGGTTGATTAGGTGGTGATTAGAGATGGATGGCTGGGATTGAGAGGGATGGATGAAGGGCTAGGATGGTGTGGATTGGATGAAGGGCTAGGATGGTGTGGATTGGATGACGGGTGGAGATTGATGGATGGATGGATGGTTGAGATTAGAGGAGGAGGAGATATTTGTGGTGAGTCTCTCTCTCTCTCTCACTCTCTCTCTCTCGTGTCTCTCTCTCTCACTCGCGTTCTCTCCCTCTCTCAGTGCTCTCCGGCGAGGAAGGTGGTGGTGATCTCCGGCGTGTGGTGGAGGAGTTCTTCGGAGTCGTTGTGGTGGCCGGAGGTGAGTTGTAGTTTTGCTAACCCATCCCTCTCGCGTTTCCTTTTCTCTCTCTCGACCTCACGTGTCCTGTGATCGGGGTGGTAGGATTGGTGGAGGAGTTGGAGTGCTCGAGTGTGTCGAGGAGGTGATTGATCGTCGTTTGGACGTGAGAGTCGTTGACGGATCGTGATTTGGGGAGGCGCGCTCGTGGAGGCATCGTCGTGGTTCTTCTAAGGTCTCTTCAGACCTTTAGGTATGTCAAGCTCGCTCACTTAATTACCGTGAGTATTTGGAAGTCGACGGTAGGCCGTTCGGCTCGTCGCGAGTAAACATGCACCAGATTTCACTGCCTGATCGGTCGACCGGTTTGTGCAAACGGTCGACCGTTCGTAAGAGAATTCGGGCTCTGCCTCAAATCGGTCGAACGATGCCTGTGGGGAGGTCGACCAATTGTGCATAAAAGGCAAGTCTGGAGAGATTCGGTCGACCGGGTCCCCTTTGCCGGTCGACCATCTGCACTGTCTTAAGTCGGTTGGGGGCTTAGACCATCTAAACGGTCGACCGCTCGTTGATTTTCGTCCGACCGTGACTTAAGTGAGCATAGTGATCGGTTCGACCGAATGAGGGTTCGGTCGACCGGACTTGTGCGCTGAGCGTGGGGAACACTCTGGTGGAATTCGGTCGACCGAGGTGTGCTCGGCGTTCGACCGAATTCATGGTGCGTGTGAGGGATTATTCCCTGGACAAATTCGGTCGACCGAGATGTGCTCGGCGTTCGACCGAATTCGTTGTGGTGTTGAGGGATTTGTTCCCTGGTGACTTTCGGTCGACCGGGACCCCTTTGTCGGTCGACCGATTGGTCGTTTTGTTCGTTGAACCGGGAGTTGACCATCTAAACGGTCGACCGTCCCTTGATTTGGGTTCGACCGATCGAGTGTGGTGTTGGGAGTCGGTCGACCGATGGAGTGCCGGTCGAAGTGGATTGCCCTGTATTTGCCTGATTCGGTCGACCGGGACTTTTGGTTCGGTCGACCGTTTGTGTCCTGTTTTGCACTATGGAGGTGCTATGGTCGTGGTTGCCCGTGTGGGGCAAGTGGTGGTGCCGATGTTCTTCCGGCAAGTGTGCTAGGTGCACGAGGGTTGCGGTGGTTGGTTGAAATTAGACCTGGAGCCCCGTAACCGTGTGTGAGCTTGGGATTGGCTGAAATAGGCCTGAGGCCCAGCTTAGAATTGTGGTGTTGCGGTGGTTGGTTGAAATTAGACCTGGAGCCCCGTAACTGTGTGAGAGTTGTGGTTGGTTGAAATTAGACCTGGAGCCCAGCTAGTCTGTACGGAGTTGGTTGAAATTAGACCTGGAGCTCCGTAGTGCGTTCGGGTTGGTTGAAATTAGACCTGAAGCCTGAGCAAGGACCGCGTGTAGGGGTTGGTTGAAATTAGACCTGGAGCCCTTATACGTTTGGGTTGGTTGAAATTAGACCTGGAGCCCTTGGTCGTGTCGTGGTAGCTGTGGTTGGTTGAAATTAGACCTGGAGCCCAGCTTGGCGACGAGTGTGAGTCGCGGCGGTTGGTTGAGATTAGACCTGGAGCCCCGTGACTGTGGTGGGTGCGGCGGTTGGTTGAGATTAGACCTGGAGCCCCGTACCTGTGGTGTGTGCTGTGGTTGGGTGAGAGAGCCCCGGAGCCCAGCCTGTTGTGATGCTTTTCTTGTTGAGTAGAACTGCATGCTAGGATGATTTTATTTACACATTTAGAGTTTGGCATACGGGGTTTCCTTCTGGAAACTCAGGCATTGTTGCACGTTTACTTTCAGGTCGTGATAGACGTTAGGGGGTGGTGACCGAGGAGAGGAGCGCTGCTACCGGATCCAGCTTTCTCTCAGTTGAGGTCGTGTGATTACTGCTTCCTTTGTATATGCTTTTGATGTAATCACAACTTTTGTATACTCTGATGTTCGGATATATATTATATATATGTTGGTGCACCTGTGTCCCTTTTATTGCGTAATATCCTCTGTTGATTGAGTGTTTATAAATTTAAAAATTTTCCGCTCTTTTGAGGATGTTACATTACAGGTCCTCTTCGTCTTCTCTATACTTTGCTCAAGTTCTTTTCATGAAACACAGTGAATCTTGTACCTTTCTAGTGACTTTATGTGATAGGCAACATTGCTTACCTGGTTCAAGATAACAAATGACCTATCATATTTCTTTAAACTCAACAAAATTAGACACTTTTAGTAAAAGAAAAATTGACATGTGTAGTTGACTCAACAGGGCTACATTTGATCGCTTGCTAACATGAAACCATGTTAGATTAGTGGTCTAACAAAATGTATTCTGCTCGACTGGTCAACGTACAAACATGACGATGGTTAAGTTGGTGGCTTTTGGTCGAGTTTGAAGATCAATTTTGTTTTAATGAGTTTGAAACTTTGTGTGTAACTCCTAAAGATGTCTAGAGTGTATATATATGTGTGTAATCCACTTAAAATGCTCAATTGTTTTTACCTAAGTAGAAAGAATTACATCAATAAGATTTCAAATCTTGAGCTTCTTTGACTTGAATTTTGTGTATTCTCCTTTCTTCTTCACACGTAATGATGGTAAGGTGGTATTGTAACATCCCGAAACAGCGGAAAATTTAAAAATTCATAATCAAGACAAAGAGCACAATAATCAAGGCGGGACTGTTACTTCTCATAAACAATAAAGCGGTGCACCATAATACATCAGAGTTTGCCAAAATGAATACATGATTACAACAAAACGACAAGGAAAGATAAACGTAATCATGTGGACCTCAGTGGTCTGACTAGAGGATCTGACTCCAAACGCGCGTATGCCAACTCACCTATATATGCATGCATTACACAATGAACCTGTCATACTAGTAGCATGTCATGGCATCGACAGAAATGGAAAACGGTTCCCCCGAAAGGTAAAACAGGACATCAGTCCGACAATCAACAACGAGTCTCCCGAGGAGACCTACTGCAGGCACATGCAGTCTTACAGCACGCGACATCGCACCCCCCACACGCAGCTACACTACTCAAGGGTTCGGCAGGGAGCCTCTGTCACGCCTGCGGGCCGATAGAATACAGATCTGCAAATCTCAGTGGTCGGAGCCACAGGGACCAACCGAGGAAGGTATAACAACAACATCTCGGTAGGTGCCCAGCCGAGGAAAACAACAGAGCCGGCACAGCCTCGGCCCAACAATCATCATCGCCGGCACAACCTCGGCGGCATCACCGGCACAGCATCGGTGGTCCATCACAACAGTCCGGCACAGCATCGGACAGATCCAGACCGAAGTCTGCCAGGTCATCGGGCTCCTCGAGCCGCAAACACCAACCGCGCCGCTATAAAAGCAGGGCAGTGACCTCCGTAGCCCGTGGGCCGGTAGTCACCTCACCCAACGCCAGTTGCGTGCTCGCACAAACATCAACACTGGGATCCACGATCCCTCAGGCCTGCTATACTACAATAAGTCCAATCAATCCATCACATTAGTCACGCTCCATACCTGGAACTGACGCGTCCCGAACACCCACACTCTTCCCAACGGCGGTCCCTGGGCAGGCACGCATCACGCACCCACCGTCACCTCCCGGCTCACGCACAAGGCGAGGACACGGGTTTCCGTGGACAAAGTTGGCATTCAAAAAGGGATCCCGGAATTCTGTTCTGGGCCCAAACGGTCGACCGTAAGAGGTAATTCGGTCGACCGTTTCCAGAAAGGAATCGGTCGACCGTCCCTAACACGGTCTACCGCTGCGCACAGAACACAATCCCCCCAACCGTCTACCGAAGGTCTAAAACCGGTCGACCGAACGAGGTCAAAATCCGGAGTTGGTCAACATTCAATTCATTCTATCGGTCGACCGACTCAGGGGTCCCGGTCGACCGAAAACTAACAGTACATCATTTTCAATCTTTTAATCCATCGGTCGACCGACTCAGGGGTCTCGGTCGACCGATAACAGTTAGGGTCAACCTACATTTCTACGTCATATAACGGTCGACCGAACTCAAGCCTACGTCCGAACATCATGCAATATAAACCAATAAACTTAAGTTCCGGTCGACCGAACACAAGGCCTCGGTCGACCGAAACGCAACAGGCAGTAAAGATATACATGCAATCGGTCGACCGCCCAAGGGCCGGTCGACCGTCCGGTCGTCTTCAATCTCGCACCAGCCGAGGTTTCTTCGCCCAAACGCGACGTCGGAGAGGCCTCCGACCTCCTCCGACCGACCAACACGACCCTCTCATGAGTGTCAACAACAAAACCACACTAGAGAGCGGCATACCTCAACCAACGACGACGAAACGCCGGAGCTCGCTCACGCATGTCGCGTCCGGTAGACCTCCCTGCGCGTCCGCCTCCTCGCACGATCGCCTCCTGGAGCTTCACACTGGTGCCTCCGAGTCTTCTGGTGCCGCACAAGAAAAGAAGAGAGTGAGGGAGAGAAACGTATGAAATGGAGAGGGAGAGAGAGATCAAAACCAACATAAACCCAACTCTTCTCCACGCTACAGTGCACGCCTCACCTACACCCCTCAACCATCACAGCCCACTGTTCACGCCTCCACCTCTTCCCCATGCACCACTGTGCACACCCCCTTCCCCATGCAAACCACACCCCTAAACTCGGATTAACCCTAATCCGGGGTTTGGGTTCTAACAGGTATACTTGAAATATATGGTATGAAATGTATGATAGTTTGATTCACTTCGTAATGCTTTTGATATTACGTTCCTGAATCATTTTTCTTGAAATTTTAGAGTTAGATTTGGTTAATCATCAAAACCAAAAGTAATTAAGAAAAAGGCTAACACACCTTCAACGGAGCATTGATGCTTCTTGTCTAACCATCGTTTCAGGGTGATCGGTATTAGAGAAGTTAAATTTCTTGCCACTGGAACATGCGCCTCCAAACCTTCGTGGTGATTCTTGGGTCTCTGTCACTCACAATGTTCCTAGGTAAAGTCCTTGTGCTTCACCACATCCCTCATGAAGAACTTGACTGCTATCTTTGTTGGGCATACCTTTTGTTCAACTCAAAAGACCGTGTGCTTAGAGAACCGATTGAGGACCACGATGATTTTTGCTTGCCCCTTCGCTGATGGGATCTCAGTTATCAAATCCATGGTACAATCCCGAGGTTGGTCTGGAATGAGGGATGGTTGCTAGAGTCCATCTCTTTAACTTGACTCCAGCTCTACGTTCTTTTCCATTTCTAGCCAATAGTAACGGCTACTTAGGTACAAAAGGTTTTTGTCCATTTGCATTGATAGAGGATATTATCTTATTCTCAAGCCAATATATCTCCTTGTGATCCCTTCTTCGATATGCATCTTGATTGGAGTGCACTTGGAATTTTGTTCAAAATGCTCTACAACTCCTTGACCATATGCTGGTAACAGAGAAGTTCAAAATTGTTCTTGTTTACTTTTGAGATATCCTGATGCGTTTAGACAAGTTCTTACTATAAAAGCATTTCTTAATTATAGTACTACAATCTTCTTAATCTTCAATTGTACTAGACAAGCTCATATGTTAACTTACACAGTTGTTTTCACTTTCACTAAATCGAAATAATTAAATTAAGCACTACTACGAAGATAGTTGAAAGAAGAACATGTTATAATTTAAACCACAACAATGGGTCATTGCAAAATAACAATAGTAATAACAAGCAACATAAAAAAGTAGTAAAACAAACTATTTTATTCATAACATATACAAAATCCATTTTATGTGAAAGTAAAATAGAAAGACAAAAAACAACACAACTCATCAACTCTTGACCGAGAAGGAAAACAAACAAATCCTAATTAAATCAAGAATTAATTATTACATCTTTCACCAATCCAAAGCAAGGCCTTCGTCAAGATCAAAAAAACTTAAAAACTAAATTCAAAAGCACACGACTAAATCAAGCAACAAAACAAGGGTGACCAAGGGAAAATAAACCAACTTGTAAACTTCAGGATTAGACTTTTGGTCGTAGTAAGTCTTCATAACCCCATATGTGAGATTAAGACCCGCGAAAAACACACTCCAAAATTGAAGAAAAACCCTAGTATCCCTCTTCAAGAAGAAGTACACGTTCCACCTCTTTTGTTTAGCTCTCCTCATCACCTCTTCGTTCGTCCCAACCACATTCCTCGCAAGCTGAGTTGGAACTTTCTGAGTGATATTCGCGAAAAAATCCACAACAACACCCTCATTGGCCTCATCATCGAACTTGAACCTCTCGTCTTACCAACATAGCATGCCCACATCATCCTCTTGACGAACGAGTCTCGCCATGAAGAAAACGTACGACGTGACATGGAGTCCTACCTTCTTATGAAGCATTTCGAAAGCTAGTGGATTGCGGAGGGCGACCTCCATGTTCGGGTTGATGGACACATTGGGGAGCCTTAGAAGCGGTCGCTTGAGTAAGTATGGAATTCAAGTGTGAGAATGCACAGCAAGTTCCAAACGAGTGCTTGATTGGGAGTGTTTGTGTAGTTTATGTAACATCCCGAAACAGCAGAAAATTTAAAATTTATCATCAAGAAATCAGAGACTAATAATCAAAAGACGGGACTGTTACTTCTCATAAAACATCCAAGCGGTGCACCATATTACATCAGAGTTTGTCAAAAAGCTACATGATTACATCAGATATAACAAAAGGAGATACAAGTAATCATGTCGACCTCAGTGGTCCGAACGAGAGGATCCGATCCCACAATGCGCGCGCCCGCTGATCACCACCCAACTGGACCTACTGCGGTCCTGAAATAAAAATTGCAATAACAATGCCTGAGTTTCCATAAGGAAACCCCGTATGCCAAGCTCACCTATATGCATGCAGTAGTACAAATGAACCTATCATACTAGTGACATGTCATATCATTAACAGTAAGGTAAACAGTTCCCCCGAAGGGTAAAATGGGACATCAATCCGACAATCATCATCGGGTCTCCCAAGGAGAGATACCGTAGGCACATACAGTTTAACGTAACAAGACATGACGCTCCCCACACGCGGCTATACTAATCATGGGGTTCGGCAAGGAGCATCCGCCAAGTCCGTGCCATAAGAAACAGATTTGTAACTTCGTGGCCGAAATCACCCCAACGGAGTCGTCACTCGGTTGGTCCATCAATCATCATCTCAGTAGGTGCCCAGCAGAGGAAAACATAGCCGGAACAGCATTGGCCCATCATAGATCATAGTCGGAACAATATCGGCCCATAAAACATCATGGTCGGAACAACATCGGCCCATCTTCGCTGGAACAGCATCAGCGGCATCACCGACACAACATCGGTGGTCCAACATACGTCCAGCACACCATCGGACGGGTCCAGACCGAAGTCCGTCGGGTTATCAGGCTCCACGAGCCGCACATCATACATTGGGTCCGTGATCCCTCAGGCCTTCTACTCTACAATGAATCCATCAATCTATCACATCAAGTCACGATCCATACACGGAGGTGACACGTCTCGAACACCCACACTCTTCCGCACGGCGGTCCCTGGGCAGACACGCATAACACGCCCGTCGTCACCTTCCGGCTCACTCACTAGGCGAGGACACAGGTTTCAGTGGACAGAGTTGACATCCTAAATGGACCGAGAATTCAGTTCTGTGCACAAACGGTAGACCGGAAGAGGCAACCCGGTCGACCGTCCCCATAAGGTTCGGTCGACCGAAAGTCTGCAACAGTCGAACTCTCTGCACAAAACCTAAGTCCCAACGGTCGAACAAGAGTCTAAAACCGGTCGACCGATACGTGGTCAAAATCCGGAGTCTGGTCAACATCAATCAATACTACCGGTCGACCGACTCAGGGGCCCCGGTTGACCGAAAACTACCAGCGCATCCTAGCAGTTCTAAGTCATATAACGGTCGAACACATACCAACTATCGATCGAAACCTGTGTTCTAAGTCATATAATTCAGTACACTTAAGTTTCGGTCGAACGAACTCATGAGACCGGTCGACCGAAAACCGACAGGCAAACCCCTGACCCACCAGCACAAGCACGACCGGTCGACCGCCACCAGGCATCATTCGACCGATGTTGGTTAAAGTTAGGCCAAAATGCATACATCGGTCGACCGCCTGAAGCAACCGGTCGACCGTTGGTCATCTGAAACCTTGCGCCAGCGAAGGATTTACGCCAACCACGTCGTCGGTGAGGTCTCCGACCTCCCACGACCGACCAACACATCACCCACACGAGGGTGGGCAACACATAAACACACTAAGAAGCCGGCATACCTCAAGAAAACGACGAAGCCACCGGAGCCTCGCTCGCGCAACGTCGTCTTCGGAACCTCCTCGCGCGTCCACCTCCGCACGCCTACTCCGCCGGAGTCGTCTCCTCCTTCGCTGCTCGTCGGACAAGGAAAGGAAAGAGTGTGAGAGAGTGAGAAATGAATGGGAGAGAGCGAGAGTTTTCTTCTTAAACCCACACCACCCATCACCTCACCATCCTCCTATCCCATTATCCAACTCCTCATCCACAGTAACCCCCCCCCCCTCTTCCTTTCCCCATGCAAAGTCACCCCTCTAATCACCGTTAACTCCTAATCGGGTTTAGGGATCAAACCGTTTATGTAACGTCCCAAAAATAGTGGAAAATTTAAACAATAATAAAGACCGTCAACGGTCAACACCAGGCACGTCACAGGAAAACAGACCACCATATATATAAAATATATAAGATGTAGATCCACGTGGAAGTCAAACTATACAAATGAGTCAACTGTGATTACAACAAAACTGAATATACATGTAATCACTACCTCAACAAAAGAAAGATATACAAGAGAACATGATCTGATCCCGGGGGCACCCTCCTCGGTCACCACCTGACTCTAATGCTACTCGCTACCTGAAATGCAGACAAACAAACATGCCTGAGTTCCCTACAGGAACCCCGTATACCAAACCTCCTAAAATACAAAAAGGAAATTGAAGACAATGCAATGCAGTGCACATAATCATCCACCTCGGGCCCACAATAATGCCCTCACCGCCTCCGCGGCACTGAACCACTCCTGCCACTAGGGTCAAGTCAGTCCACTGCTGCCTCACAAGGGTCAGTCGACACCACTGCTCCCCAAAAGTGCAGGAAGGAACCCCCGATACACGCCGCCACCCCAGGAGCGAGTCAGCCCGCCGAATACACAACTCGGGTCAGACGACAGTCGCTGCTCCCCCAAGAGCCGCCAGACGCGCACCCTGCCGGAACATCCTCGGCCTACCGCTAAACCCTCGCAAACTACCCAAGGTTTACAGCACACATCCCTCACACCCCGCTCGGTAAGAGAGGCAACAGTAATACAATAATACGCCCTCGTCGAAGGTGAAATCCGTCGCTCTCAAAGCCGGTAATCAACCGTCGCCTCGGAGCCGGTAGTCGACCTATACTCAACGGATCGCGTGTGGATAAATCCACCAACCTGCGGCAAATAGGTCGACCGCTAAAAGCACACCGGTCGACCGGTCCCCCACACAGTACACGGTACTGTACAAACAAGTCTACCAGTCGAACCACGCCAACCGAATTACCGACCAATCGGTCGAACAAAAGTCATCTAGCGGTCGACCGTTTGGAAGGTCTACGCTATACCAATTTATATAATATATATATCTGATCGGTCGAACCAAGGGGCCGTTCAACCGATAACAGGACTTTCAGCATTTTGCCTAAGTCGTATTCGGTCGACCGGAACTGCTATACAGTTCGACCGAAACATCACAGGCACTCTACCGCTAAATTAAAATGCTCAGTCGGTCGACCGAAAGTTAAAGAGCGGTCGACCGTTTTGATGGTCAAAGCTCCCAACCGACTTAGCATCGAATAGATCGGTCGAACAAGGTTAAGGGCGTTCGACCGTTTAATAAGTCAAAACCCCCAACCGACCCATTCTCATTGTTATTCGGTCGACCGGCAAAGTGGTCCCGTTCGACCGATAACAGCATCACCCTTTTTTCCCGCACAAATCTGGCATAACGGTCGACCGTCCTAAGACATCGTTCGACCGTTCGCGGGTGCAAAACAATATCATAATAGGATCGGTCGACTGCCCACAGGCACCGGTCGACCGATCGTCGTCTTCAACCTCTGAATTGGTTGCAATCTGACGGGGAATTCGACACCAACGTCGATCCCCAACACTCACAAAGCTCATGTGAGTTATAATGAAGATTTGGCATACCTTTTGGTCGAGTGAAGAAGCCTCCCGAACTTGAGCACTTCACTCCTCTTCTTCTTCCTTCTTCTTCTTCTTCTTCTCCTCTTCTTCTCTCCTTCTTCTCCAAAGAAAAGCCTCTCTCACTCTCTGAATAAGGTTTAAGTGAAGAAAACGTCAAACCTAATCTCCTCTACAACTTCTCCTTAAATAGGCAAACACACCTCTCTTTGATCCAATCACCATTCACCAAAAAAACTTCCAATCATAACCAACCAACTATCTCTCTCTCCTTCCAACACCTCATGCATTACTGTTCTAAGATTAGATTAGGTTAATTAGGTTTAGGTTTAGTTAATTAAGGTGTTTAGGTTAGGTTATTACAGTTTATGTCTAAGAAGCTGTTGGATTGGCTTATTTGGAATGGGAAACCACGTGTGTAGAGGAGAGAGGCTGAGAGAACGGTTCCATTGGAGTAGTTGCCTTTCAAGAGTTTGGATCTCCTGTAGACATCCAATATGTGAAGGCCGGATGTGATGTTGGAGGTGATGTTGGGAATTGTTGGTGTAGGATCGTGTGGGTCTATGGGTCCACAAACTAATCACGATTAAGCCCTAATTAACTACTTGGTTGATTGATCAAAGAATTGCATCGGAAATTAAAAACAAATCAAACACAAGTAGGAAAGCAATGCAAACCACACAAGAAGACACCGGATTTACAGAGGTTCGGCCGCGCCTACGTCCTCTCTTGCAAGCCCCTCTCGAATCCCCGTTCGAGCTCCTCTTGCGTCTTCACTATGCCTCCCCGTTCCGGGCCGGGAGCAACGCCTTTTACAAGTCTTCAAGCTCGCGAACAACCCTCGCCGAGCTTGGCACCACCTCTCACAAACCGAGAGAATCACTTCGGGCTTTCACCAAAGTCCTTGCTTCTTTGTCTTGGGCTTTCACCAAGACCCTTGCTCACTTTACAACAATGGTAACTTGAGTGGAACTCACTCTCTAATTGAGCACAACAATTGCTAGATGATTGTATGATGAATGATGTGGAAATTAGGCTTTGGATGACTAATTTGGAGCTTGGAGGTTGTGGAAAATCTCACTATAGGTTAGACACTTTGGAGTTGTGAAATCTTGTGGAAAACTAAGTGTGAACCTCTATTTATAAGCTCCTAAAGATTTCTAGCCGTTTGGACAAGATTTGATTGGGGTTTGTGCAAAGAACACAAAACAGAAAATCGGATTCAAAAATTTGTCCAGAAACGGTCGACCGAAAGGTGTATCGGTCGACCGAACCCTTGAGTAAGTTAATGGATCGGTTGACCGAACAAAGGTACTGGTCGACCTAACACTTAAGTTCTATAAGTCAACGGTCGACCGAACAGGTACCGGTCGACCGAACTACAGGGTTCGGTAGAGGGAAAACTCGATCGGTTGAACTAAACTTGTGTCGACCGATAGCAGGTAGATTTTCCTTAATGGAACGGTCGACCGAACAAGGTATTTTGTTCGACCGGTTCAAAAGTATTTGGGGTGTATTAAGAGAAAAATGTGTATACGACCGTTGTATAATACGACAAATATAACGGTCGTATTTTTACCAGAAATAGCAAACTAAACGGTCGACCGAACAGGTCTGGGTAAATGGTTAACCGAAGTGTGATCGGTTGAACTGATTGGTCTGGTATAACAAATAATGTGTATAACCGGTCGACCGAAAGGTGAACGATCGACCGAACTCAGGCAGACTTGCGACAAAAGTTTTAGGTGTTTGGGTGATCTAATGGAGTTCAAATGTTATGATATTTTGTGTGTGACTCCTACAAGGAACCTAGTGTGTGAATGCATGCATATTAGCTTAAGTTATGCTCAATTCACATAAGTTCCTAATACTCAAAGAAAGGTAAAATTACATGTCTTCAATCCTAGCTTGATTACATGTCTTGACTTGATTTTTCTTCTTTCTTGAGTCTTGATCACCTGTAGAGGTTAGCACAAAGCAATATATATGCAATGCAATATGTGTGCTACTCTACATGATCATAATTAAGATTAGGTTAATTAAATCATCAAAACAAAGTTTAAGGCCAAAAAGCCAACAATCTCCCCCTTTTTGATGATGACAACCTATATCTTAATTCTATCTAAATACATGAAATTTGTATATGTAAACTATGCATATAAATTCTTCCCCTATGGATGTGCATAGTTTTTGTTTAATTTTATGTCAAATTCCAAGTTACCCCCTTACTTATCTCTCCCCCTTTGACATCCATCAAAAACAAAAATAATTATGACTTTAAGCATAGAATTTGGATGTCTTGTAATGAAGTTGCTCCCCCTAAATTTTGCACTTCATTACTCTAATAATAGATATAACATTTAAGCTCCCCCTATCAATAAGGCTAAATGGAAACAATGAGTATGATTTAGTTAAGCTCATTTAAGTTCCTACTTAAGCCTTATTCTAACATCCATTTAAAATTTGACATTTAAAATCAATGGATGTGGAATGTGATTTGCAATGAATGGGGTATATGATTTGCAATGAATTAAACATCTAAGGATATGACAATTAAGCATATTAACTAGATTAGAGCTAATTTTTCAGAAAATTCAAAGATAGAAATTTTATACCAAACTTGAATTTTGATTAGCTCCAATCTTGACTTGGTGATGCAACCGGATTCGAATTTGACGTTTTGGCTCACCCGGTCACCACCAATCTCCTCCTCAAGCTCCTACAAGTGTAGATTTTGGTACCCATTTTTGCTTGGGTCCATTAAGTTTAGTTTTTGGTACCCAAATCCAAGTTGATTTTGGTACCTCTACACTTACTTTTTTTTCATGGCAAAATTATGTTTAACATTAATTTGAATAGGAAAGTTTTTAACATAAAAATTGTTTTTATTGCCATGTGTGAACTTATGCAATTTATTTGACAAATTTTCATTTAAGACATTAAGTTCACTGTTTTTAGTTGCTAGAGATTCATTTAAGCAATTTAGATTTTTAATCATAGAATTATGCTTTTCATTCATGTTAAGCATGTGAATCTCTAAGTTTGCAACATTTTCATGCATGCAATTTAAGTCATGTAATAATTGTTTGCTTTCTAAATGAGATTTATCAAGTTTAATAAGCAAGTCATTAGTGTCAATTTCTAGCATATGACTATCAATTGCATTAGATGAGGTAGATTTATCATTTAAGCACTCATTCTTCAAGCATGCATTTTCTAAAGTAAGAGCATCAATTTTAGCAAGCAAATCAACTTTATCATCTAACATAGATGCATTTTGACATTTAAGCTCATCTATTTGCTTGTTTGCTAATTTATTTGATTCATGAAGCTCTTTACATTTTTCTACCATTTTCAGAAATGCATTTTGTAGTTTATGTGAATGTGATGATTTTCCACTTGAACTACAACTTGAAGAGTGACTAGAAGATACCTCATCTTCACTTTCTCCATCGGATGAGCTTGACGATGATGAAGATGTTGAGTGAATCTCCATTTTCTTTGCTCGAGCTACATCCTTTGGAGTGGTTGCTCCTTTCTCCCCGGTTGATGAATCTCCTTCACCAAAGTTCTTTTCTAATGTTTGCCATATAGAGTGAGCACTATCACATGAGCAAACAAGATTAAAATGTTCATCTCCTAATGCACAAAATATGACATTCATAGCCTTAGCATTTTGGGATGCATTTTTCTCATCTTCTAAACTCCATTTACTAATATGATATCTAGGTGATTCATATGGAGTTTGAATCATAAACCACAAGTTTGCATTCATTGATTTAATAAATGAAGACATTTTAAATTTCCATGAGCTAAAGTTATTTCCATCAAAATATGGTGGTTTACATGATTCACCAGGTGTGGATGCATTAAGAGTCATGTTAATTTATCGATTAAGAACAAAATTAATGAACAAGGCTCTGATACCAAATGTAGGATCGTGTGGGTATATGGGTCCACAAACTAATCATGATTAAGCCCTAATTAACTACTTGGTTGATTGATCAAAGAATTGCAGCGGAAATTAAAAACAAATCAAACACAAGTAGGAAAGCAATGCAAACCACACAAGAAGACACCGGATTTACAGAGGTTCGGCCGCGCCTACGTCCTCTCTTGCAAGCCCCTCTCGAATCCCCGTTCGAGCTCCTCTTGCGTCTTCACTATGCCTCCCCGTTCCGGGCCGGGAGCAACGCCTTTTACAAGTCTTCAAGCTCGCGAACAACCCTCGCCGAGCTTGGCACCACCTCTCACAAACCGAGAGAATCACTTCGGGCTTTCACCGAAGTCCTTGCTTCTTTGTCTTGGGCTTTCACCAAGACCCTTGCTCACTTTACAACAATGGTAACTTGAGTGGAACTCACTCTCTAATTGAGCACAACAATTGCTAGATGATTGTATGATGAATGATGTGGAAATTAGGCTTTGGATGACTAATTTGGAGCTTGGAGGTTGTGGAAAATCTCACTATAGGTTAGACACTTTGGAGTTGTGAAATCTTGTGGAAAACTAAGTGTGAACCTCTATTTATAAGCTCCTAAAGATTTCTAGCCGTTTGGACAAGATTTGATTGGGGTTTGTGCAAAGAACACAAAACAGAAAATCGGATTCAAAAATCTGTCCAGAAACGGTCGACCGAACCCTTGAGTAAGTTAATGGATCGGTTGACCGAACAAAGGTACTGGTCGACCTAACACTTAAGTTCTATAAGTCAACAGTCGACCGAACAGGTACCGGTCGACCGGACTACAGGGTTCGGTAGAGGGAAAACTCGATCGGTTGAACTAAACTTGTGTCGACCGATAGCAGGTAGATTTTCCTTAATGGAACGGTCGACCGAACAAGGTATTTTGTTCGACCGGTTCAAAAGTATTTGGGGTGTATTAAGAGAAAAATGTGTATACGACCGTTGTATAATACGACAAATATAACTGTCGTATTTTTACCAGAAATAGCAAACTAAACGGTCGACCGAACAGGTCTGGGTAAACGGTTAACCGAAGTGTGATCGGTTGAACTGATTGGTCTGGTATAACAAATAATGTGTATAACCGGTCGACCGAAAGGTGAACGATCGACCGAACTCAGGCAGACTTGCGACAAAAGTTTTAGGTGTTTGGGTGATCTAATGGAGTTCAAATGTTATGATATTTTGTGTGTGACTCCTACAAGGAACCTAGTGTGTGAATGCATGCATATTAGCTTAAGTTATGCTCAATTCACATAAGTTCCTATTACTCAAAGAAAGGTAAAATTACATGTCTTCAATCCTAGCTTGATTACATGTCTTGACTTGATTTTTCTTCTTTCTTGAGTCTTGATCACCTGTAGAGGTTAGCACAAAGCAATATATATGCAATGCAATATGTGTGCTACTCTACATGATCATAATTAAGATTAGGTTAATTAAATCATCAAAACATAGATTAAGGCCAAAAAGCCAACAGTTGGGTAGTCAAAAGCCAATCTTGTAGAACCTTGTGATTAGGTTGGTGATGTGGGCTTCTGGGGTTTGGCGCTCATAAAAGATTTTGGTTCTAGTGTTAGTTTATCATGCAAGGTAAAAAAAATCAATTGTAGAACTTCAATTTTGGAATATATGGCTAACATAGTTAGTTTTTCGATGGTACGGTCGCATAAATGTATGAGTTGCGCACATAACCAATATGAGATAGGGTTTTCATTAGTATCAATTGAGAAACATACCACATTCAGTACATGCATGTGAAATATTCTAATTTTAGGTTATTTCAATATGATTTCTTGAAAGTAACATTATTGTTATATTATTGTTACTAAAATTATTGAATCCATTGGATGAAACCTAGTTCCCTATGGGTGATATATTAATAGTCCAAAGGATATATGCATATGTTAATTTTATACTATTCTGATAATATATATTTAGGAACTCTTCAAAACATATCCCGTAGCTAACAAAGCTCATTGACCAAACAAAAAATTGACTAGTCTTGTTTACAATGACGTTGCAAAGAATATAACTATCCACGTTCCTCGGCTGCAAGCGTTAAACAAGCTTTTATAAGCAGAGCGAAGAAACACCTTATAATCTTTCATTTTTTATTGAATTTTTGTTTTATTTAATCTGTAGGAATTTATTACCAAGATGGTTTCTTCAACAATGATTCAACTTTCTTTTGGTGACATTTGATTCTTCTATTCCGGAGAAGCTCTACTACTGGAATAACCTCCAGCTCAATCTCTAGACCTTCAACTTTCCTCTTGAGATAACTTAGTAGATTAACTCTGAATATATTCTAAATAAATAGTGTTTCTCTAGATAATGAGCGGCATCTAATCGCAAGAGAATAATGCAAAGAGGTTGACGTTAAAAAAAACGGTTCGGCTTAAGTTACATAATGGCCTTGGGAAATTTCATACAGCAAATCAGGAATTAGAATAACTGAATAAGTTACATAAGTTGATCAAGCACAACCCATGAAGTCTCATGCACAATGATGGCCTTGACGAACTAAATCAGGAATAATTTTACATAATTTTACATAATGGCCTTGACGAACTAAATCAGCAAATCAGGAATAATTTTACATAATGGCCTTGACGAACTAAACCCAGAACATCAATGGCCTTGGGAAATTTCATACAGCAAATCAGGAATTAGAATAACTGAATAAGTTACATAAGTTGATCAAGCACAACCCATGAAGTCTCATGCACAAGGGCAGCAACTCTGGGTCTCGAAAGCAAGACATAACAACAACCAAAGTGTACCCATCAATCCTCTCCGAATTCCTCACAAACCGAAACAATTCCATTCCTTCCCACAAAATCCCGGCATACCCAAAACCCGAATCATCGGATTACACACCACCAAGTTCGGGTAGCGAATTCCATTGAACACCGACCGAGCAACATCATAAAGACCCAACTTGGAATAAACTAACTAAAGCACTATTAGCAATAGGACTGGATTCAAACCCAGAAGACACTATACTAGCATGGACAATTCTGGCTGTTTCGACATCCGTTTGGCCGGCACACGAGCAGAGAAGGCAAGCGAAAGTATGGGCGTCGGGACGGGTACTACGGTCGTGCCGAAGGGAGCGGAATAAAAGAATAGCAGCACGATGGTGGTGGGAGGAGGCGTGGGCTCGGATGATGGAATTCCAATGGAAGATGTTTCTGTGGGGAATTTCGTCGAACAGCTGGCAAGCTAAGTGAAGATCGCCGGCGGCAGCATGGGCACGGAGGAGTTGTAGCGCTGCGTAGGGATCGTGGGAGGTTAGCAAGAAGAGAGGGTTACCAAAAGAAGAGATCAGAGGTAGTAGATCTCGAAAGAGGCAGCGAATCTCGACGGTGACAGAGCTCGTTGGCGGAGGTGAGAGGTGTAGGATTTAGTGTGAAATTTGGTTTTGCGATTTATAAATTCTATTTAAAATTGTGAAATTTTATTTTCTCAATTTTATATAGGAATGGAATTTCCAAAATTCTAATTCGAATTTACAAATTTCGATCTTCAAACTACCAAACATGGTATTAACAAACGATGCATTTTGAAATTCCATAAAATTTAAAATTTCATGCATGAACGCATCTTGATCAATTTGGGAATTATTTAGGACTTGTATTTAACAAAGATAAATCTACTTTCTTGCTTGGAGCAGGTTATCCACCTAAGTGCAGTTCACATTTTAAAAATCTATCTGTGTGACATTATCCCGGGGAAGATTGGACAGATTTCAACCAATAAAAGGCCGCCTCAAAAAATGAGATCCAAATAGCAAGTTGGAAATCAAATTTTCTTTCCGGTGGTGGTCGTACGATACATTTATTAAAGGGAACTACTATCCATCGTCCTAAAATTACTTAAATCGTCCGTTTAATTATCATTTTGTCATTCACAATTCTTTTAATACTTATTTCGTCTCTTCTCTTAAACTAAGGATTCTGCCTACGTTTTCCTCACTTTACCAGTACCAACACCAAAAAAATGCCTGACGAATTGTTTATATCACGCGAATTTCAAAAAAAAATTGGACGGGTCGTTTGGGTAAAACATACCCCCCCCCATGGGGAGGTGAAGACGCCCGTCCAAAAAAAACTTAAATATATACGGTGTGTTGTCTCAATTTATTTGAGGTTCCGTCGCAAGATTTCAGTGGTCACGGGTTAGATTACAATGAGTTTTTTTGCAAGTGATAAAAATCCCAAAATTTCTAAATCCAACCGACATGTCAATGTGGTATTTGGTAAAAGTTCCCGACTTACAAAAAAACTCACCGTAATCCACCACATTAATACTAAAAAACTTGAAATGGGACCTGAAATAATTTGAGATAATACACCGTATAATTTTTAGATTTTTTATTAAAAAAGATAGTGTCGTCTGCAAAAAACGCTTAGACGCCTCCCCAAGGGGGGGGGGGGGGGGGCTTCAGCCGACGCCCCTTATTTTTATTTTATTTTTACTAAAAAGAAGTTGAACATTTTATCAGATTTGAGTACAACAGGGCATCCGTTGGTTATTTTCCTGACCTCCAAACATTGTTTTTTTTATGATTTTGAGAGGAAGATGAATAGAGAGTGGTGGTAGGAGAGTAAAATAAAGAGATATATAAGTATAAATAAGAGAAATCAAAATGGTAATTTGTACGGACGATCTAAGTAGTTTTCCGGCGACGAATAACAATTCAGTTATTTAATGGGCAGGGAAAAGTTCGGATATATGGTTATCTTTATCATAAATGATATTCTTGTCACATGTGATGCATTTTATCTACACTAAATTTACTATTACATCAAAATTCTAGGACGGCTACCCCAAGCATAGGATTTTCTAGCAAACCTCGTCAACCTGAAAATACTCTCGTTTATGTATCCTCCGTATGAAGTTAATGGTTAGCCACCTTTTTATGCTTAAGGTTTTGGAGATTGACATTATCATGTTCTTCGAGGTTCTTCCATCCAATCCGAATCTTGTCTTCTGAGCGTTTATCTTCATGTTGTAGTCTGTCGCTTATGTATCAACGGTTCTTCGTAGTGAAGCTTTGCTGTCTCCACCTGTGGTTTCTCCTAATTTGGGTTTTCACCAATGTTCAGGTAC
Source organism: Triglochin maritima (assembly GCA_963682175.1). Taxonomy (NCBI): domain Eukaryota; kingdom Viridiplantae; phylum Streptophyta; class Magnoliopsida; order Alismatales; family Juncaginaceae; genus Triglochin; species Triglochin maritima. The sequence continues at coordinate 28,096,832 of OY821789.1, forward strand.
CGCCTAGGTGACCGGAGGCGTCCGTTCGCCTGGGCGGTTGTGCGACCGCCCAGGAATGGGCGGTATTTTTTTTATTTTTAATTCAATTAATTTTTATAAAATAGATAAAAAAATCAGGAAAAATCGGGGAAAATAGGAAAAAATGCACAAATATTTTCTAAAAATACCATACATTTTTAGGCTTCGAAATGACAACTAGTTCCTCGACCAAGGCCTCACTAGACACCCCCTATACCCACCTAAACACATAGGTATACAATTTATTGCTTAGTAGTATGATTACAAAGGTAACTCAGAGTTCATACAATAGCAGATAAGAGAGAAATTAGAATTACATGCTAACTAACTAATTCCATTGGACACATTGATCTAATGTCCAACTGGGAACCATATCATATCCTCCACCACCATCAGAGTCGTCGGAGTCGTTCTCGTTCGGATTGTCAACGTAGACATCATCTTCTTCAGTTTCTTCATCGTCGGATTGGACATATTGCTCGTCGATGTCCATCGGTGGTTGAGAACTCGATGCACCTGGATCTCTAGAACTGATGTGAACGATGGCATCATCCATGCCACGACCTAATAATGGCGTGTCAGATGCAATAGAACACCGCACGTCAGATGCAGTGGACATGGATCGAGCAAAGCGTCTCCGTGAAGAAGAATGTCCCAAAGCTGCTTCCTCGGCATCGACCCATGTAAGCTCCTCTCCAGCGAAGACCAGATCTTCAGTTTCTACCAACCATGGATGCTCGTCGAAGAGATCGTAGTCCACACTAATGGGGTCATAAAATTCAGGCTTCTCCATCCTTTGCTGAAACATTTGCCTTAACTTTTGGTTGTAGTACACATACACCAAGTCATTCATCTTCTTCACAGCCAACCTGTTCGTTCTCGTTGAGTGCAACTGCTCGAAGACACTCCAATTCCGCTCACAACCTGATGCCGAGCATGTCAATCCCAACACCCTCAGGGCCAACCTCTGTAATGCGGTCTCTCCCATGTCTGCATCATACGATTGCCACCAATCTATAGGTCTTCTTTCCGACCTTTGTCTGACGACCATATCCCTCGAGAATATTCCGAGGGAGTTCTTGTAACGATCAAGTAGACCGCAAATCTTGTCTTGTTCTGCAGGAGTGGGAACGAGCCACTCTGCGACATCCATGAATCCAGGCATATGGTCATTGAAAGCTACATTTCGATCCTGAGGCGGGACGGAGAAGAAGGTACCAGGGTTGAGTAAGAAACCAGCTGAGTGTAGCGGTGAGGACATCATCTTCCATGGACCCCACCTGGTGTCGATGAGGTCGATGACTTGCTTGTACAACCTCGGGTTTCCGTCAAAGTTCCTCATGATTTGTTCTTTGGCTTTCTCCATTGCGTCACACAGATATCCCATCGGTGGTTTCTCATCGCCGTCAACAAGTGTAAGAACCTTGACCATAGGTTGTGAGGCCTTCACGACGTTGGTCCAGAAACCACTTTGTAGAATGGTCTCGACAACTTCAATAGAGATCTCCTTCTTTTTCTTGTTCTTTATCCAACTTGCATTAGGATCATTGTACTCCGGGGAAACAACAAAGGCTCGAAGTTTGTCTTTCTTCATAAACAACCTTTGCAAACTCAGAAAGGCGATGACAAATCTCGTGACAGCAGGGCGTAGCAGGTTCCCTTCAATGACAATTCGCATTCTCTTCAACAACATGACAGAGCTGTTGAAATGTTTGATGATCTTACGAGCTAAAACAATAGTCTTCAAAAATAGCTTGCCAATATCCTCCAAGATGAGATCGATGCAATGCGCTGCACAGGGAGTCCAAAACAATCTCCTTCTTTTTTGGTGCAACATCCTACCGGCAAGTACGTACGTGGCGGCGTTGTCGGTGACCACTTGAACAACGTGTTCTTCGCCAATCTCGCCAACTACCTTGTCCATCAGCTTGTACAGGTAGTTTGCGGTGTGAGAATGACTGAAAGCATCTACAGACCTCATGAACATGGTACATGTCGGACAATTTACTAGAAAATTGATTATATTCCTACCAGACCTATCAGTCCAGCCATCTTTCATCAACGTGCACCCGTATGTTGCCCAATCTTGTCTGTACGACTCTAGTATACCTCTAGTGTAGTCAATTTCCTGTTTAAGGCACGAGTCACTAACTTCATGATACGTCATGGGTTTAAGTCCGGGTCTGTAAGTACAAGTGGCGGATATCGCTTCCTTCCACTCAGGCGTCCTTACAGTGTTGAATGATATACCACATCTATAGAAAAGCCTAGACCATTTTGGATTAATTGTTTTCCTATCTTCTTTTCTAAAGGTTCTTCTGATGGTTGTTTGTTGGGGCCCGGAAACTACGTCCTTCCCACGTCCGCAAAATGGTGCCCACAAACGTTGTTTTTGTCTCTTTCGACCAGGAACGGGGCGAGAACGGGAGGTTGGGGTCCGAGCAGAACCAGAACCCGACCCGGTTTCCAGATCAAATTCTATGTTTTCTCGGTCTACATAATCATCAAGACATACATTTTCGTTTTGTAATGTCCTACTGTTTCTAATCATGTATGCACTTATGTCTTGTTTAATAGAGTGAGGAACTTTATCACAAGGTCTAGCATTGCTACCGGGTGTGTGTGCAAGATGTTGTTTGTGACGGGCTATATCACATCTAGTTTCCTTACCACATAACTCACAGACAATGCAGTTTTTATCATTAGCAGTAATGTAATAGGCAGTATTCCAACCGGGGTCATTTGTACGGGTAGGTCTTAGGTCATCGTAACTCTCGTGATGCATAGGGAGACTAGTGTCGGGTACGTAAGCCATATCGTAAAACTAGACTAATATAAAAATTTAGACTAATATGAAAATAAAATACTAATTAATTTAATTCTAAAGATAAGTTAGAAAGAGTGCACTTGATTTTGGCGGTTGAAGAATGAAGAACCGGATCGGAGACTTCACTTTCCAACTTCAAAACTAAACACCAGACCGGAGACTTAATCGCAAAAACTTGGTGATTAGGAAACTTGATGATGAGAATAGAATTATGAAGAAGAAGAAGAGAATGAGAGATGTGTGAAAAATGAAGAGGTTTGGAGGGGTTTATATAGAATTTGGGGGTAGTGGCAAACTTGTAATTTTTGAAATAAAAAAATAAAATAAAAAAGTTGAGAGCCTCGCCTAGGCGATCGCCTATTTCGCCCAACTCTGCTTGGCGAGAAGCAGTGGTCGCCCAGGCGACCACCGCGAGGGGCGATCGCCTACCGATACATTGGTTTTCACGCATATGTTGGTGTTATGGTTTGCATTATTTGGTAGCTTGCTTAAATTACTTGTTTCATTTGGTAAATGCATATAAGGTGCTTGTGTAATTGCCAAGTTTCGGTTTTGTTGGGATTTTCCGGACTCACCATTATTCCACAATACTCCAGCCCCCTGTATTTTCCTAACACTCTTCAAGACCTCTCATTTTTGCATTCAAAGCCATTCACAATTCTGTGGAAAAAGTCTAGATATATTTCTCCGGTCCTTATGAAAATATTGCGCAATATACTACCAACAAGATCTTTTCTAAACCATCACATTCCTATTGTTTTATCAATTTGTCCTTTGGTTGTGAAGCAGAAGAAAACTTGAATCATCTTTTTCTTCATTGCTCTCACACACAGGACATATACGCGACAGCAGGGATTTTGTTGGATAATGACTCCAATGCAACTTCACAGATATTTTCCACAACATAATAGTCCATGAACATCGGATCATTGGCTTATTCAGCGTATATACGGTGGTTAATTTGGAAAGCACAGCATGCTTATGTATTTAAACCCCAATAATCATGAGCCTAGACAAGGTATGTGGGCCAGCATGCACGGTATTTTTTTTTTTTTGAAAATACGTTTTCTATTTTTTTTTATTTTGTAGTTTTTTCAGATTTTTTTTCTAAATCGATCCCGAAATGATGTGGATGAGAAAGATGAGTTGTGTTGGGTTGGGTTGTAGTTAATATGTGAATAGTGTAGGAAAGAGAATAAATGAGTTGGGAAAAAAGAAAGTTTACGTGGAAGAGAGAGAAATCTGATTTGGAAAAAAGAGAACACATGACCAGGTCATGGTTAGTTATGACATAACTGGTGGCAGTATGTTGTAATTTTGGTGCAATTGTAAACACATTTTCCTATATTAAAACGAGCAAATACGATGTGATAGCAGTAAACATCTGCACTCACATCCGAAGTTGAATTCGAACCTCATGAACGTTCTGTGTAGTATCTATATTCACATCCGACGAATTGTAGTTGAATTCGATTAAATTTCGCATACGAAGCCGAACATCGGAAGAAGAAGAAAAAAATTGAATTTGCATAGAAAATTCGCTCTGCATCCCGTTTCAATAAAGTCCAACAAGCTAAGTAATTTTTTGCGACTTTTATGTTACACCCCTTTTTAATCTTTAATATAGATGCCAACTACTATGCCGCTACATATAATATTTATGTTTAATAAAATGTTAGTACAAAATTACATGTTTCGAATAATAAAAAATAAAAATTCGAATGTGAAGTCGGATTTATCAAATATTAAAGATCCAATGGTCAAATTTAAAACATACGCATAGAATTTTGTACTCACGACCATTTAGAGCTGTAGCAAATGAAGGCGTGCTTGCGTTTCACTTTTTTTTGATGATCCAAAAGTAACTTTGAATTATAATATCGATAGTTGGTTTATTCGACTATTTAAAATAACTTGCATGTGATATGACGTATTAGATGAACGGTTTCGAGTTTGATCAGCGTGGACAATTACGACATATGGAAATATGGAATCAATAATAACTCAGGGATGAAAGAGCCATGTTTTGTTGATAATACCCAAAAATAACATGGTTAATTAGATGGGCCAACCCTTGACCGTTGTGTTTATTATTTACTTGCATCAAAGGTGAAGATGAGACAAGGATAAGTGGAAGTTTGATTTATTTGTGTACTTTGATTATGATATTTAGTAATCTGATAATTGGATGCTCATAAATGTATAGTTGGGTAATTGCACTAAAAGTAAAGGTAGTTTTTATTGGCATATTTGGTTGGACAACTTTATTTCCATTTCTCCAACATTTAGGAGAGAAAATTGGGACGTCAATTTGTGTAGTTATATTTCTATCCCTTTATTTTCATTCCTCTCCATAGAATTTTTGTTCAGCCAGAGAAATCAAGCATACTATAGGGTAATATACTAGTATTATGCTATGTTTTAAAAACTAAACCGAACCACCAGTCATACTGAGGTTCGATCGAAAACTGGAAGTTGACTGGTCGGTTTACTGGAAAAAAAACGAAGTACACATCAAACTAGATTGAACCTGGTTGGACCGTAAAAAACTGGAAAAAGACGGTCGGTTTGGTTATTTGTTGAACCACCATCTAAAAAAAAGTTAAACTGCAATTTACCTCCAAAAATAATTATTCTATATTCAGTTTAGTATAAAAAAATTATTTTGTTTCAATCATTAAACTTTTCAAATATAATCAGTATTTTGGGTGTGTGGACAGGTAAATTATGACAACGAAATAAAATTAATTAACATTATATAATATTAAACTTCATTTTTTCTTGTTTTGATGGTTAATGATCATTATATAATTACCAATATTTTTGTAAGCATCATTGTTAATTTTAGTTACATATTGTATAAGGACTTTAAAAATTAAATATTTGGTAAAATACATGTAAAATTTGGTTCAATCAGTCATACCACATGTTGGACTGTCATCCTAGGGTCAATTCGATTCAATTCTTGGTTCACAAAATGATGTCACGCTGACATCATCATCGATTCGACCAAGTTCAATCATTAGTTGAACCATTTTGAACCAAACCGAGCATTTTTCGATTCATTATTCGGTTTGGTTTCAAAAACCTTAGTATTAATATAGTCCCCAAATTTGCATATGTTGGCCGGGGAATTTACAACTTCGAAAAAATTGTAGTTTGGAATTTTTTTAGTAAAGCTTCCAAATAGACCCTTAGATTAATTTTTATTTGTAAGAGAGGACATTATTGCTTTGTCCAGAAATACAATGGCATATAATAATGACTTATAGCTCACTAAACTGAAAATTTTCATCTATAGTTATGATAATTTTAAAACATAATTGTAGAACTATTGTGGCATTTGAATTAGGGGTCTAACGAAGGTGATACAAAGCAAATATAGTGTTATATCCTAACCCTATTTGGGGGCCTAATCTTGTTTAGGTGGGGAGATTAGAGGCTAATGATGTTTTGACTTGGAGGAATGGGTGGAGTGATGGCTGGGTACGAGGTGGAGGTAAGGTAATGGGATGGGGGGTATGGTTGGGGGTGCTTGGGTTTGGTTTTAAGGAGAGAAAAGCACACCCTTCTCCTTCTTCCTTCCACTCTTTTCTATCAACTTCATCACCTTCCTTTCCTCTTCAAGGTACGGACCAGAGGTAACGACTGGAACCCGGCGAGTGGTGGTGACTGGCGAGCAAGCCCCGCACAAGGCAAGGGTGTGGCTTGAAGAAGGCACATGAGACGAGCTTCGAAGAACTTCGAAGATCGTGAGAAGAAGGTATGCCAAGCTCAATGCATTAGATGTTGCTCACACAAGTGTATGTGAGGTTTTGGCTCGTTGCCATAGGCCGGAGACCTCGCTGGGGACGAGGGCAGCAAGATGCGTCTGGTCGTTGCGGTCGACCAGATGTAGAGTAATTCTATGATTTTAACAAATACCGGTCAAACGATGTCTTTCGACGGTCGACCAATTGTGCATATTTGTTGAGTCAGAGAGTCTTTGATATTTTCATTCGAACGAGCCCCTTCGTCGTTCAACCGTTGCCTTGTCATTTTAGTCTGGACTAGGAATTGGCCATCTAAACGGTCGACGGAGTGGAAGCCTTTCGCTGATGCGCCAGAGGGGGTAGTGATTGTCGTACAACGAGTAGAGTCGTAGATAGTCTCAAAGGTTGTGCAGATGAAGAGTTAGCCAGTCTGTTGCAGTTTACTGCGAAGGAAGTGTATTGGGTGCCGAGGGTAGATGATCTGAGGAAGGATATCATGGAGGAGGCACACAGAGCCAAATACATTATCCACCCGAGGAGCACGAAGATATTTAAAGACCTGCAACAAAATTTCTGGTGGAACGGCATGAAACGAGATATAACAGAGTTTGTATCCAAATATATGGTCTGCCAACAGGTGAAGATCGAACATCAGAGACTAGCGGGCCGATGCACAGGATTGAGCTGTCATAGTGGAAATTGGAGCATGTGACAATAGATTTCGTCACGTGGTTGCCGAAGACGAAGAGCTTTCATGATGTGATCTGGGTCATCGTGGATCGACTGACCAAGTCAGCGCACTTCTTAATGATCAGGATCACGTTACCTCTGGAGGGTCTAACTAAGTTGTACGTCGAGAAGAGAGTCGCCTGCACGGAATACCAGTGAGCATCATCTCGGATCGAGATCCCCGGTTTACATCCAGATTTTAAGGAAGTCTGCAGAAGGCTTTGACGACGTAGTTGAAGTTCAGTACAATGTTTCACCCATAGGCAGATGGTCAGTCACAGAGGATGATCCAAACCTTCGAGGATATGTTGAGAGCCTGTACACTTGATTGGTTAGGACACTGGGATGATCACTTGCCACTGATAGAGTTCGCCTATAACAACTTCCATGCTAGCATTGGGATGACATTGTACAAGTCGTTGTATGGGAGGTCGTGCAAATCACCATTTTCTAGAGTGATGTGGGCGAGAGACAGTTGGTTGAGCCTGAGATCGTGCAGTTATACGCAGAGACAACTGATGTAATCAGGAAGAAACTAGTAGCAACACAGAGCAGGAAGAAGAGTCATGCTCCTAAGCGCAGACAAGAGTTGTGATTCAAGGTGGACGACCATGTTTTTCTAAAGATCTCCCCATCTCGAGGAGTAATGTGGTTTGGGAAGAAGGGGAAGCTCAGTCCGAGGTACACTGGACCGTTCGAGATCCTTGACCGTGTTGGAGAGGTCTCCTACCGAATTGCTTTGCCATCGTAGTTTTCAGGTCTTCACAATGTCTTCCATGTGTCAATGTTGAGGAAGTATTTGGCAGACCCAACACACGTGATAGAGATCGAGGTTCCATAGATTCAGCAGGATCTATCGCTGGAGGAGAGACTGGTAGAGATTGGGGATCACATGGATCATTAGCTCGGGAGGAGGACACTTCTGATGGTGGAGATTTGATGGCGGCATCACATCATTCGCAAGGCCACCTAAGGAGATTGAGGAGGAAGTTCGAAAGAAGTATCCGAAGCTTTTCGATGAGTTATTTGTTTCGAATTTTGGGACGAAAATCTTTTTAGGAGGGTTGATTGTTATATCCTAACCATATTTGGGGGGCTAATCTTGTTTAGGTGGGGAGATTAGAGGCTAATGATGTTTTGACTTGGAGGAATGGGTGGAGTGATGGTTGGGTATGGGGTGGAGGTAAGGTGATGGGATGGGGGTATGGTTGGGGGTGCTTGGGTTTGCTTTTAAGGAGAGAAAAGCACACCCTTCTCCTTCTTCCTTCCACTCTTTTCTCTCAACTTTGTCACACTAGTGCAGAAAAGACCATATACGTCGGATATACAAGGGTATATACGATGGATTTTGGCGGTATATACGACCGTCGTATATTTCCCCGATGCATATGTCCTTGTGTATAGACGTCGGCTATATATGACTGACGTCTATTATACCTTTAAATAACCAAAAATATACATTACAGCCTATATCGGACATTCAACATATACATTAATCAATCCCAACATGCCCAAGTGCCCCAAGTGCCAATCTTTTGACTATTAAGCAAGTACGTCAAACCCAAGATGCCCAAGTGCCCCAACTCGATCTCTTTCGGCAGCAGAGGAGTGGTGGAGTACATCAACCACTCCAACAACAACAAAAATTCCGATGTGGGACTTAACGATTATGACCTATAGACGTCGGGTATATAGGGTGACCGACGTCTATACGTACATTACTACCTATAGACGTCTGCTACCCTATAAAACTGACGTCTATACCTTCAAATAAAAATAATAATTTACGACCTATAGGTGTCGACTACTCTATAAATCCAATGTCTATACAGGGGTAAATAATAATAAAAATATTGCAACCATCTTAGCCGAAGTGCCCTAAGTGTCAATCTTTTGACCATTAAATATATATATATATATATATATATATATATCACATTTGCCTATTGTTGTATAATGTAGTACCCAACTCCCATTTAGAAGTAAATGAGTGGTGGAGTACATCAAGCCCACCAACACAGTTGTTTTTCCAATGTGAGACTAAACTTCAACACGTATGGGATAGTTACATACGTTTTATTATAATTTTATCTAGTAATGGAGATAAATGATTTCTTACATGTTTTATATATATGTTGTTATTATTTCTGATGTAGGTTTAAATGATGAGAAATGACTAAGGATATTATATGAACAAAAAATATTATAATTTTCTTTTTTTAAATGATTAAGGAGGTATAAACGTCGGTTATAGTACAAAGACCGACATCTATATATAACATAGACGTCAACTATCCCTTACATGCGACGTATATACCTATAGACGTCGTGTTTACGGGAGACCGACGTATATTTGGCGACGTTGATTTCCTATTTTGCACTAGTGTCACCTTCCTTTCCTCTTCAAGGTGCGGACCGGAGGTAGCAGTTGGAACCCGAAGAGTGGTACGACTGGCAAGCAAGGCGTGCACGAGGCAAGGGCGTGCCTTGAAGAAGCACGAGAGGTGGAGCTCTGACGAACTCCCGAGATCGCGAGAACAAGGTATTGTTGGTTTTTTGGCCTTAATATATGTTTTGATGATTTAATCAACATAATCTTAATTATAATCAATGTAGAGTAACACACATTATGCATGACATATATATTTGTATTGTGTTAACTTCTACAAGTGATCAAGACTCAAGGAAGAAAGAAATTCAAGTCAAGACATATAGTTGTATTTCTTTTAAGTCTTAGGAACTTTGTGTAACTGAGCATACAAGAGTTAAAAACAAGTTAAACACACACCAGGTTCCTTATGGAAGTCACACACAAAATCTCATAACATTTGGACATCAATAAGTCACCCAAACTAGGACCGTAATACACTTAACCTATACATGAACTGCCAGGACAAAATCGGTCGACCGAACTCGTTCTCCATTCGACCGATTAGATGAGTTAATCAATTAGCCTTTAGTGTCAAACCGGTCGACCGTTGCATACATCTTCTTCGACTGTTTGCACGTGTCTTGTTACCGTTAAACTTGTCGTACCAACTGTCGTATTTGTATAAACCTAACAAAACCCCAAAATACTTTGGCCACCGGTCGACCTTTACCAAGACCCCGGTAGACCGTTCCTAGACTTTTCTTGAACCCCAAAGTTCCTGATATTTTCGATCAACCAATTCAACCTTTTTGTTCAACCAAACATAAAACCTCATAGTGCCAGTTAGATTTCAGTCGACCGTTCCACCCTTTAGTTCAACCGTTACCCTTTAGTTCAACCGTTAACTTAAGTTATAGCCTAGTTGGTTCGACCTTTCTTGTTTTGGTTCAAACGTTTCCACACCTTTATGGAAACGGTCGACCGTTGATCCCGAGTCGGTCGACCGTTTGTGTCCCAAACTGTGACCGACATTTACCTGTTTTTGTGTTTCTTACACAAACGTTTCCTATACTTATAACAATTGCTATAACTCTTTTAGAGCTTATAAATAGAGGTTTCCCAACCTTATTTAAACATCTCTCCTACTACTATTTGCCTCCTACATTAGAGAAATAAATCCAAACACTCCAAACCTTGAAATCCACACTTTAGTCATCAACTCTTCTTCACTCAAGTGTGCTCAAGTTTAGAGAGTGTGTTCCACTCATTTGTTTGTCAAAGAAGCAAGGATTTCGGTGAAAGCCCGAAGTGTTCCCTTTCGGTTTGTGAGAAGAAGAAATCAAGCTAGCGATGGTTGTTCGTAAAGCTTGTGGTGTAAAAGGCTTAATCTTGGCCCGAAACAAGATTGATAGTGAAGACGTAGGCGGAGCTCGAGGGAGATCAAGTGGAGCTTGGAAGAGAGGAAGTAGGCGGGAGGCCGAACCTCTATAAAAATCACTGGGTCATTTTTGTGGTTTGAGATATTTTCTTTACTTGCTTTTGTTTGATTATTCCGCTGCATCTTTGATTAAGCAAGTAGGGAATTAATTTAAAAGTGATCAGAATTAGGGTCATTACGATCTTATCGGTATGCCAAGCTCACTGCATTAGATGTTGCTCACACAAGTGTGTGTGGTTTTGGCTCGTTCCCGGAGGTTGGAGACCTTGCCGACGACGATGGAAGCAAGGTGCGTCTGGCTAGGCCAGGTAGTTGCCGACTTTCGGTCGACTGGATGTAGAGTAATTCTCTAATTTTAACCAGCACCGGTTGAATGATGTCTTTTGGCAATCGACCGGTTGTGCATCTTTGTTGAGTCGGAGAGTGTCTGATATTTTCAGTCGAACGAGATCCCTGAGCCGTTCGACCGTTGCCTTGTCATTTTGGCTTGGACTGGGCGTTGACCATCTAAAATTTACTAGTGACTTAAGTTTAACTTCTTATCGTTTGACCGACAAATATTAGGTTTGACTGGTGGAAGTTTTGGAAGAACATGAATTGCTCCTGTTATTTTCGGTCGAATGGGGACCCTTTGCCGTTCGACTGTTGCACCGAATACTTTAATATTATTTTTGCCTAGAACATCTAAATGGTTGATTGTTAGTGACATTTTGTTCGATCGTTTGTTCATGTGTTGTTCGACCGGTGAGAATTACAGTTCGACCGTCTCTCTAGTTTATGGGGCAACGGTCGACCATTTTGCCTGTTTCGATCAACCGTTGATGCCCGATATTTGTTTCTCATGTTTTCCTTGTTGTGCCATCTTTGTCAACGGAAAACTGTGTCCTCGCTTCATGTGTGCGCCAGGAGGTGACGGTGGGTGCGGTAATGGCGCATGCTGATTGACATCATATCATGCATATATTTGTGTCTTATATCCTTTATTTTTTAGCCTAAGCAATGCTATGTAACGAGTATATGTTTAAGTTTCAGGAATAAATAGGTTTGAGAAGAAGAGATTTAAAAATGACTCAAAAGCAAGGAAAATGACTAAGTTGCAAGACTTATGGACGGAGATGAAAGAGAGAAGGACCCCAATGTAAAACCAAAAAGGATCAATGAACAAATCAAGAAGCTCCACACCTTAATGAGGAGTATTTTGGCAATTTAATCCGGGACCAACCATCAACAACCAAATCGGGTTCATCAAACAGCAATAAATCAAGCTAGAACCAAGCCAAACAAATCCAGAGATGATCAAACATATACAGACCGCTCATTTGCGGTCCCAGACCGCCAATCAGCGGTCAAGATTGCTGAAAACGCACATGCCTTGGTCGGGTGTTAGATTAGGTTGTATGTAGTCCATATTTGGTATGATTTTAGTCCCATACCGGGGATTGTCCCAGATTAACTTTTTTCATGCCTATAAATAGAACTATTCACCTTCCTTTGTATTTACTCATTGTTTGGTGGCATTCTCTCTACTTGGAGTAAGCCTTGGAGCAAAACTCAAGGTGGAGAAGAATACTACTTGTATTGTGAGTCATTTAATAAAATAATTCTTCATAGTTTGTTTTAATGTTGTCTTAGTTTTAATGCTTGTTTTGTTTGTCTTAATCTTAGTTGAAGTAATTAGCATGTCTCCATTTCCTATCTTAATTACCTTAATTTCGTTTTGTCTTCTTTTAATGAGTAGTGAATAGTTTCATCCCCCTTTGGGGGTGGAGATGATGTTCATACAAGCATTAAAGAATGGAAATGAATGTTTTATTTTGAAATGTGTTGATAAATGTGAATGTATGCTTGCTTGTTTAGAGTAGAACACTTCACTTGGTGGGTTTTTCCACAACTATTAGACACCTCCCATGTGCGTTTAGGTTATGAAATAACCAACTTGTGTATGTGAATGTTAATCAACTAGGTTAGTGATTGGATTGATAGGTTTTGTCATAACCATTGGACATTTCCTATACATGAAAACACTACCTACATTTGTGCCTATTGAATGCATTCTTCACCATCTTATTATATGTGTGTACTCACTCCAACCCTTAGGGGTCTCTCTTCCTGATTTGCAACTTTGCATTAAGTTCTCTTAGTTTAGTTTGAATCACTCGTTAGTTGCTTTCTTTCGCATTTCTTCTTACTAGTTTAGTGTAGCTTAGATTAGCATACTCAAATCTCTTCTCCCTTAATTCACCACTTGATTTTGTACAAACCAGAAGCTACTCACCTCCTCATAGACACGACCCATACTTGTCGCGTCTTCACCGACGTCGTGCACTTGCGGTCTAAACTTAACTGATTAAACACTCGTCGATGGACCGACAGATGGAAAAAAATTGTGGTTACTTGATGTATATGCATGTGGCACTCATTTCATTGCATTGACCCACCCTATGTAGTAGACATGTGGGATCGCGGATCCCAATGCTTTAAGTAGTTACGCAGCTCTGTTGGGTGAAGTGACTACCGGCCTTTATGACGATAGAGGTAACTGCCCTGCCTTTATGGCGGCGGAGTTAGTGTCTGCATGTGTGAGCAATGAGTCAGCCTTATAGCCTGTGAGATTGTGGATCTCAATGCAATGGAGCGGGATGTCCACCCGGGCGTTGGCCGACGGAAGGGGTAGTACAACTTGTGTGAGCGGCCCATGGGGTAGTACAGTTTGTGTGCAACCCCTGTTTACAGCTTGTGTGAGCATTATCGGGAGTACAGCTTGTGTGAGCACCCGATGATGTCAGCTTGTGTGAGGAATACCAGGAGTACAACTTGTGTTAGCACCTGGAGATCTGTATCTATTACAGGGAGTACGTGCGATCCTTACCGAACCCTCATGACTAGTATAATTACGAGTGAGGGTGTGTCGCGTACTCTCCGTAAAACCGCGTGTGTCTACGGTAGGTTTCCTCGGGAAACCAGTTATGGTTATTGGTTGGACTGATTTCTTTCAGCACCCTGGAGGGGGAAGGTTTTATGTTGTATTCTTGTTTGACATGTACACTAGTATGACTGGTCCACGGTACTGTAGCTGCATAGCCTGTTGTTCTTTCAAACCCAATTACGAATACATGTTTCGAATATTAATTTTTTTATTTCAAATACGGGTGTGCTTTAATCTTGAACCACGAACTCTACTTTCACCCCTAATTTCAACATTTAGATTAAAAACCCTTAAATTGAATGTCACGTTACGCTAAAATGCCATCACGTACCATTCCGATATCTCCAGTAGAGAGAACGTAATCCAGCGAAACGACGGTTTGAAATACTTTAAAAAAAACCCATGTTATCGACTTCTATATACCTTCATAGATATCTTGTACAAGAGAAACTAACACAATAATTGTATGTTCTGGAATAAACTAGCAATAAATCCTCAACTACCCAGTTTGAATAAATATAATATTTGAAGTATGATTTGTATCCACAGAATTCCAATTTAATTAAAACTCAATATGAATATTTGAGGTTTTTTGCATGTGTGTTTACCATATATGCCACGTTCAGTGAGGACATCACTTCGTCGAACGTCAAGCTTGTTTAAGTGAGATGTATCCAGAGTAGTTGGGTATAAGTGATGAAATACGGGTCAGGATATGATAAATTTGTTGGATGAACGTGGGAAATAAAATTTATGCATAATTAACAAATAACTAGACAATTTCAAGATCTAATGAACGTGAAAAATAAAAAAATAAAAAATTGAGAAAATAGACAACCATAGTAGAGAGAGACAACAATTTTATATTGGTTCGACAAACCCCCACGTGCCTAGTCTAGTCCCCGAGCCCCGTTCTCGAGAGTTGTTTACGTGGATCTTTACAGGCATATCAACAAGTCGTTTATACCCGTGCTAGACGAACAACCCTCGTTGCGACCCTTCACATACCGTGAGGACGACTTTCACAACTCAAAGCTCAAAAGTACCCATTTTGCAACCACCCACAAGCAAGCTTGTTGGTGAAAAAGAGAAATAAAATGAAGGTGAAAAATCACCCATTTTGCAACCACTCAAAAGCTCCAAAGTACCCATTTTGCAACCACCCACAAGCAAGCTCTTGAATCAATGAAGGTGAAAAAGAGAAATCAAATCAAGAGATTTTTATGTGTTGTTGAGAGGACGAAGAGAAAGACGGATGAGGTTATTGAGCTTTAGAGAGCAAGAGAGTATTTTTGTCGTCAAGAATGAATAAAACTCTCATATAAATAGGATAAATTCGGATTACATGTATTACGAAAAAGTGTAAGGCAAGTGAAGAGAGAAAATGCAAGTATATTAAAAAAAAGAGTTGAACCATACATCCGCTCGACTAGCTGTTTGAAGGAGGCTATGCATGGGCGGACGTCCGGTCCAAGGGGGCAAACGGTTGAAAAATTCTTTGCCCAAAAACGAAATTTTTTTGTGTGCATTGGGCGGACGGCTGGTCCATTGGGGAAGGCGGTTGGTGACTGAGAAAATTTGATTAATTTGAAGTGATTTTGGAGATTGTTCTTTACATTAAATTTGTATAGTAACGTATTCTAACACAAACACACATAATTGTAATATTAAGGCAAAGTATTTTGAGGTCCTTTATAGTAGAAATAAATCTTCACGTCTATTGACTTGATTACTTCTCGTTTTTGTAGAGATTTTCATAAATTTGTGATATTCAAATTTGTATGATTTCGCTAAGGAACCCTGAAACGCTTCATAATAATTAGTCTAAATTTATTTGTTGTCATCTAATCAAAATTAAGTGAGATTTACATTTTTCACTTTTTGATGATGACAATAAATTTGTAACATCCCGAAATAGCAGAAAATTTTAAATTTTAAACAATAAAGAGATCTCAAGATAACCACAACCAAAAGGGAATGTTACTCATATAAATCAACAGTCGGTGCACCAAAAACAACAGAGTTTGTCAAAAGACATGATTACTACAATACAACGAAAGACAGGTACAAGTAATCATGACGACTGATGAGAATTAAATTTATACCGCAAGTGCACGGTGTCAACGAAGACGTGGCAAATACGGGTCGAACACAAGGAGGGAGAGATTTGTTATTAATGTGATTTCGATTGGGGCAAAGAAGGAGAGAAGAAATAAATTGGGTTTTGAGATTTTTGGTTTTTAATTATCTAAAGCAAGAAACAAGAAAAATAAACTAAAACAAGAACAAAGAGGTGAATTCCGTCGAGTGGAGGTTTAGGTATTGGGTTTAGATTAGAGAATTCAAAAACTTATAATAAATCATATTAGTTATAAAGCATTACATGATAAATGATTTAACATAAACTCAAGTAATCAAAATATACTAACACGAAATTAAAATAATAACTTTTATTCTTCTTCTCTTCACCCTAAATCCGTCACCTCCACCCTTTGGAAAGAGTTAGAAACTCATGGATGGAAAGGAGGAGAAGGGGTCCTAGAGGAATTACAAAAGAAAACTAAAAACAAGAAATAAAATAACATAAATTTATTAAACTAAGGAATAAAAACTAGAACTTAAGCTAATGGACTCTCACAACATCGTTTCAGGGCTATTTATAGCCGATACAAGGGAGTTAGGTATAAAATAGGAAAGTACACACGTCAACACGCAACCGGAAAAAATGTTAGAGCATGAATCTAATTTGGTACGGCGGATTCGCCGCATTTTGTACATAAGGTGTGGCGGATTCGCCACCTTTTTAGCTCCGATTTTATCCGGATTTTTCATGTGTGTTTATGGTATGATTTCAATATCCTTTGCGCATCTGGATTGATTCTTTCCTTTCTTTTGAGCTCCGACTTTATTTCTTTATATATTTGGAGATCCACATTGATTTTCTTTAGATT
Source organism: Triglochin maritima (assembly GCA_963682175.1). Lineage (NCBI taxonomy): Eukaryota > Viridiplantae > Streptophyta > Magnoliopsida > Alismatales > Juncaginaceae > Triglochin > Triglochin maritima. The sequence continues at coordinate 28,113,844 of OY821789.1, forward strand.
TTCTCCATAATAATAAAAGCTACTCGTAATTTGCAATTAGGTCCTTGGCTTTTTGCAATTAAGTCCTTGTCCTTTTTGTAATTAGGTCTTGAATGCTTTTATGCTTGGATGCATTTCCATTTGAAACCCGATAATCTTGAACTTGGTCTTTATGCCAGGAATGAGTCTCTTGCACGCATTTATGCTCAGGATATGGGTAATTTGCATTCAGGTCCCTGTATTCTGTAAATAAGACTAAACACATACCTTAGTAGCATTTATTGATATAAAATTAATCTAAATGAAAGACATATGATGCAATGTATGCAATGCATCAAATACCCCCACACCTAGATTTTGCTAGTCCCTAGCAAAACAGAATATAAGAAAAATGAAAACAGGGAAATCCTAACTCACTTTCGTAGGAATCACGGTTGCACTTAGCATGTGCAACAAGCCTTTAAACCTCTTTGTTGCCAAGGAGGAGGAGTGTTGTCTCCTGAGGGTTTTCAGCGGATATACCCACAAAATCCTAAATCAACATTTCATTAATAGTTCTCAATATCCCTACCTCAACCTTATACATCTCACCGAGAATTCTTGCATGCTCATTATATAAATCTAACTCATTAAAAATATGACTTGGTCTTTGTTCCTCCAACATTCACACCACTAACCCTTCTACACATGTTATTACTTAAATTATTTTGCACGCCTCCTCTGGTGGTGAAGTATCATTTGGATCAACCATGGCATGGATCATTCTTTTAGCTTTGGGCCTTGAGTATTATTTTTTTCTTCCGCAATTCAACACATTTGCTTTTTGACACTTTTACCCTTTTTGCATTCGTGTAGCGAGTTTGGTCGATAATCCCGAGCTGGTAGACTCAAGTTACCGGGTTTCAAGATACCCCTACGGACCAGTGACTCAAAGGCTTGGGCTTTTGTAGTAATTTTGCAAAATGTGTTTTCCTCACTTTATTCCTTTATTTTTATTTTCCTCAAGGCTTAATTGCTATTAGAAGTCCACACTTCCCGGTATATTTTCCTCAACCTCTGTTTTTTATTAACCACTTCAAAGATTTGATTCATCCAATTTAAGTGCATACATGTCTTAAAGGGCAATGAGTTATTTCTTTCGAGCTTAGATTTATGTCATAGTTTCTACAAGCAGAACTATATAATAAGGAACAAAAAACTCAATGCAATTTGTACTCGGGTTTTGGTAGTTCAATCTTAAGCTATGTTATGCAACATTGATTTATTTATTTATTTTTTATTTTTTTTAGAAATAAAAGACAGATATATAGATAGATATATACATAAACACCCCCCCCCCCCCCACACCTAAATCATGCATTGTCCTCAATGAATGTGAGCAAGATACTACATGGATTTATGCATGAAAAAGGAAAGATCTCACCAACGTGAAGTACAAAGGAAAGTTCATGGCTCTGTTGATGGACAAAAACCTGAATTCCCTCAAAAACCTGTGAGATGCTAAAGAAGGGATAAATACAACAGATGAATTTTTTTTATTTATTTATTTATTTATTTATTGTTATACATATATAACTATGTACAAACATAAGTTCCCATCTTCATTTGTCAAGAGACATCAAATGGAAACCTCAAGAGTGGGTCAGTGCACTGAAAAGGGAACATGACACCACGTGGGGCCAGAAAATGCATGTGTGGGCCGCCTTCACAAAAAGCGCTAGATGAAATGAGAGGTTCATGAATTGGACGCAAAGGCGTCTCATTCAACGAATCAAACTGAAAGAGCTTGAACGTCTCGAGAGTTTGGGAATTAAGGGGCAACGGAAGAGGAGTTTCTCCCATTGCGGTGTTGAAGTTATGATCATCAATCCAAACTCTCCAACCAACTGGCTGGTGTGTCGGAACGAGGTCAAGAACCTCGTTAGGCATGTTCGACACACCCGGCGAACAACAAGTGGGTCTCATACCCAGGGTATCTTCTAAGGCACTTCTAATACCCTCATGAGCTATGTGGTTGTTTGATGTTCCATCATTTCCAAGATGATCAGGAACAATGGTGAGAGGCAGACTCTCATCAGGTTGTTTGAAATTGAGGGTACCAGGGAGATCTTGCTCCACTAGAGCTGAGTCCTTAAGAGATGCAACATGAAGATCATGTGGCTCAAGGGCCACGGGACAAGAAGATAGGACACAATCCTGTGCCGACTCATAATGAAATTGGTCCATGTTTTTCTCAATATAAATCGAATCCTCCACTAAGTGATCGTGAATTGAAATCCCAAGTCCCTCAGACCGACTAGGAATTTGTGTATGTGGTGGTGGTTCGATACTAAAAGATGAGTCCTTATGTTGACACGAAAAGTTACTTTCCTCACTTAATTGCTGCGACATTTGACTCAATTGCAGTACCATATTGTCTACGGACTATTGAGTAGTTGTCATGAACGTATGGAAAGCTTGTTCCAAGGTATCAGGTATGTGGTCAACTATGAGGTTCGAGTCAGAACTTGGGACATTTTTAGGTTGGGTGTTGGTAGACTGAGGATAAGTCCAATGATTTGAAGTGGGTTGTTGGTAGAGTTCTGGGTATTCGGGAGAAGGATATTGGGGCGAAAATGACGTATAAGAATTTGGATATGAATTGTTTCCCCACGAATCCATCACTCTTGGGTTATATGCGGAAGTGTATCGGTCATATCGAGCATTTTGGGAAAAGGTATGCTCACACTCAGGCTCTGGGGGAACATAAGGACATTCCCTGATAACATGACAACTCAACCCGCAATAGTCGCACGGTACGGCTACTGGAGCCACCGGTGCACTCATGTTGTCAGCCCAACGCATGAAGGAGGCAAAAGTTTGTTGTAATGTGTCAGTTCGTTGACTAGCATATGATCCAACATAACTAGATTGTGGTCTAGCAGTCGGTGCATCTCTCATGTTATCCCAATATGAAGATTGCTCAGTCATACAATTAGGATTGTCCCAACCATATGGGGTGTTAGTCTGAGCCACCCCAGGTTGCATGGTTTTAGAATACCAGGAAGCATTGTCATGGTCCCAACAATGATATGGATGGTTGCTCATGTAACCATCCATCAAAACACTCTTGAGTCAAGCACTCTTACCCTTATGAGGCTAAACAAGCACCAATTTCTCGACTCGACCCTAAAATGCTAATAGAGAATGTAAAGGGGAGGAAACTAGAATGTATAAGTATGTGAGAAGAAGATGACTCAGAAGAGAAGGGAAACTTAACTCTAAAGATAGAAAGGAGGGTCGGTCAGAGGTTTCCCAAACAAGCACGGTTCAAACAATCCTAGACCTAGTGTCACTTAGATCTAGACGACTCCTAACTGGTTAAGTCGAATTGATTTGCTATATTCACCTCCCTCACTAATCAAACCAACTTGGCCAGGCCGTGTATAGCTAGTGGGGGCGCTTCCGACAGAGTCGGTGCCAATTAGACAACCACTTCGCTTGGAAGACTTTCGTCAACACAAAAACACTTTCTAGACACCAAATTAAATTCGATCGGCTTCAGGTCATAGCAAGTCAAACCAATTCTTCTCCTTAATTGAGTCCGAGTCCTTAGGGGTCAATGTCTAATTGATTTTAATTTAAGGCTTGGGTGACACTTTAGGATTGTGATTTGTGGGCTACGGAAGGGTGGTGAAATCCCCACCGTATCTTTGCCTACGGAGTTGCCTTTAAGATAGTTTAACTTAGATCTAGCAAAGATAGTCAAACAATGGTCTTTAGAGGGGGGGCAATTGCAAGGTTGTATGCAACTAGATTATATGCTTAAATGCAATCGATGAAAACCACGATACGTACCTTGACTCCAGCACTCTTCAACAGAAATTGATTTGCAAGAATTTAGCAAGAATAATGCATACAAAACACTAGATGATGCATGCACTAAGGCCTTTCTAATTTTGCCAATTTTAGGTCAGAGTTGAGTTATTGCCAATTATGAAATTTTTGCCCTAACACTTGCAATTCTAATAAAAGGAAATTTTCTGAAAATAGAAATTACGAGGAAAAGAGGCAACAAAGGTTACCTATGCAATGCTCAGTCGGGTTCGCCGCCCGCTCTCGAAATTTTAGTAGCTCTACGCGTTCACCCAGAGATGAGTCGCGTCCCAGAAAAATTTGAAGCCCAGAAGCTCCAAGTGTGCGGCGGATTCGCCGCAAGTTCTTCTTCAGGTGCGGCGATTTCGCCGCTCGTTTAGCTCCAAATGTGCCCGGATTTCTCCGCGCACTCTGTTGTTTCCTGAAACACAAATCCAAATACTTAGATCGCGCACAAGATAAATAGAATAAAATCGAAAACACAAAAATAAACAAAATCTGCGTCGCCTCCCCGGCAACGGCGCCAAAAACTTGATGAGAATTAAATTTATACCGCAAGTGCACGGCGTCAATGAAGACGTGGCAAATACGGGTCGAACACAAGGAGAGAGAGAATTGTTATTAATGTGATTTCGATTGGGGGAAAGAAGGAGAGAAGAAATAAATTAGGTTTTGAGATTTTTGGTTTTTAATTATGTAAAGCAAGAAACAAGAAAAATAAACTAAAACAAGAACAAAGAGGTGAATTCCGTCGGGTGGAGGTTTAGGTATTGGGTTTAGATTAGAGAATTCAGAAACTTATAATAAATCATATTAGTTATAAAGCATTACATGATAAATGATTTAACATAAACTCAAGTAATCAAAATATACTAACACGAAATTAAAATAATAACTTTTATTCTTCTTCTCTTCACCCTAAATCCGCCACCTCCACCCTTTGGAAAGAGTTAGAAACTCATGGATGGAAAGGAGGAGAAGGGGTTCTAGAGGAATTACAAAAGAAAACTAAAAACGAGAAATAAAACAACAGAAATTTATTAAACTAAGGAATAAAAACTAGAACATAAGCTAAGGGACTCTCACAACATCGTTTCAGGGCTATTTATAGCTGATACAAGGGACTTAGGTATAAAATAGAAAGTACACGCGTCAACACGCAACCGGTAAAAATGTTAGAGCATGAATCTAATTTGGTGCGGCGGATTCGCCGCATTTTGTACATAAGGTGCGGCGGATTCGCCACCTTTTTAGCTCCGATTTAATCCGGATTTTTCCTGTGTGTTTATGGAATGATTTCAATATCATTTGCGCATCTGGATTGATTCTTTCCTTTCTTTTGAGCTCCGACTTTATTTCTTTATATATTTGGAGATCCACATTGATTTTCTTTAGATTTTCTCCATAATAATAAAAGCTACTCGTAATTTGCAATTAGGTCCTTGCCTTTTTGCAATTAAGTCCTTGTCCTTTTTGTAATTAGGTCTTGAATGCTTTTATGCTTGGATGCATTTCCATTTGAAACCCGATAATCTTGAACTTGGTCTTTATGCCAGGAATGAGTCTCTTGCACGCATTTATGCTCGGGATATGGGTAATTTGCATTCAGGTCCCTGTATTCTGTAAATAAGACTAAACACATACCTTAGTAGCATTTATTGATATAAAATTAATCTAAATGAAAGACATATGATGCAATGTATGCAATGCATCAACGACCTCAGAGAGTCTGAAGAGGATCCTGACCCCTAAAATGTGAGTGTCCGCTGTCACCACCCGACAGAATCTATTGCGGTTCTGAAACATGAATCAAACAACAATGCCTAAGTTTTCCATTAGGAAACCCCGTATGTCAAGCTTGCCTATATGAATGCAACAGTACAGTAAATGAACCTATCATACTAGTAGCATGTCATATCAACATCTGCAATGCAACAAATCCCTCCAAGGCTAAACGGGACCTCAGTCCAACAACACAAGTACCCTCAAAGGGTCAACAAGGACATCAGTCCAGCAACAACAACGGGTCTCTCTCGGAAACCTACCGTAGGCACATACGGTCTTACGGACTGTACGTGACACACCCACACACGCGACTACTCGAGCCAAACGGATCGGTGAGGAGCGTTCGCACTTCCCCTAAAGTAACCACGTGGTCTACACCACCACCCCAACAGAGTCGTAGTCCGGTCGGTCAAACATCCCAATTGTGGATTTCCTAATGGATCATCGCCGGAACAATATCGGCGGCATCGCCGGAACAATTGTGGATCATCGCCGGAACAACATCGGCGGCATCGCCGACACAACATCGACGGTACAACAAACGTCTGACACAACATCAAACGGCACAACCACAAGCCGGAACATCGTTGACACCATCATCGTCGGCAAAAACCTCGGCAGCATCGCCGACACAACCTCGACGGTACAACATACGTCCGGCACAACGTCTGACGGGTCCAAACCATAGTCTGCATGGTCATCATGCTCCACCAGCCATGCATCAACATGCATTGGGATCTGCGATCCCAGGTCTGCTACTCTACAGAGAGTCAAGCAACAACACGTCACATCACTGTCCAACAACGGAGGTGGCGCGACCCAAGTGTCCACACTCTTCCACACGGCGGTTCCTGGGCAGGCACGAGCAACGTACTAGTCGTCACCTCCCAGCTCACGCTCTAAGCGAGGACACGGGTTTCCGTGGACAGAGTTGACACAACACAAGGACCAGGAATTCCGTGGATGGTCACCCATGTAACCATCCATCTCAACAAAAAAAATCCATGAGCGAGCATTGATTGTTGTGGGCCCCAACACTTGTGTATTTGGGCCCCATTTCTTTCACGTATTAGTATCCCTTCTTTAGCATCTCACAGGTTTTGAGGGAATTCGAGTTTTTTGTCCATCAACATAACCTTGAACTTCTTTTTGCGCTTCATATTGGTGAGATCTTTCATTTTTCATGCAAAAATTCATGTAGTATCTTGCTCACATTCATTGAGGACAATACATGAAGTAGGTGTGTGGGGGGGGGGTGTTTTACGTGTGTACATAGTCGAGTCTTTTTCCTTTGATTTTCTTTTCTTTTGTGAATATTGATAGGGTCATGTTAGTGTGCTGCATTTAATATCGATATATCTGCTTGCCATGATCCTTGGTTGACTTGTCTTCTTTTGCTTGCCTAGTGCTTCAAAATTTTTACATTTCTTTCAAAATCTTCTTGTGTTTGCGAAAGAAAATGTTTTGTGGGTTTTGTGTGTTTAGCATGTGCAAAACCGTTGAGAGGCAAAGTAAAACGAAAGCTCCCAAAATTGTCTTGAACTTGATGCATTAGGATATCTAGTACAGTAGCTTTAGGATTTATCTAGTCGTTAGGATGCACCACAGTTTTCCCTCGGGGGTGAGTAATCATAGGGTTTCAGTGCTCAAACATTTAAAGAAGTCCACCCTGAACCTAGTGAGTCAATAATTCGTTTCTGTTAAATTAAGGGAGTTGTTGTAGTCAAGGACCCTTTAAATCTTGTTGTGAGACATTAAGTGTAGGGTTTTGGTTCATGTGTAGGTAACAAAATAAGTGAGTAGGTATTCTCTCTTCTCGCATGGCTCCTATCACTCGGGAAAGTAGGTCTGAGGGGACTTTGTGCGTGGTGCTTTCGAGTCATCTGACTGGGGATGCGCCGACCGAACTCTCATTACACGGGTGGTAGGGATTGCCCTATGTGGAGAATTGGGGAAAAGTGTATGTGATAGTGTAAGTCCTCATGGCCAATGATGCACGAAACCTGGCCCTGGGAGAATGAAGCTCCAACTAATAAAAAGAAACAAAAAGAAAAAAAAATGGTAATGCAAATAAGAACATTAATGGACCTTACACTTTGTATCACTTGAGGATGTTGAGGTTGTCCATGTATTTCACTTAATTCCTTATTTAACTTGCACGAATGATTCATTAGGCTAGGTGTGTGGATTGATTACATATATAGAGTCGACCCGTAGTATTACCGCGTCTAATGATCGATAAAGTATGTCCAACGAGTCGAGTGTCTAGATTGAATAATGCATCTTGTTCGGATTTTAGTGGCAAAGGAACTGAAGGCACTAATCAGACTCAGACGAGACCCTATGTTGTCTGTCAGATATATATGAAGCCAGGACATAAGGCCATAAAATGTTGGCACTACTTTAATCACTCCTTCCAACCAAGGGAGTTGCCTCAGGCCCTGGATGCCATGACCTTAGAGGATACCTCTGAGGATATGTACCCAGACTCTGGAGCCACAACTCACATAACAGGTAATGCAGGTATGCTTCATTCTCTTAGACCCTTTAGTGGATCAGACAAAATAATGGTAGGAAATGTGCATCTATTACCTATTACACACACTGCCTCTGCTGAAATTAAACATGAGAAAGGTTCATTTATTTTGAATAATGTATTACTTGCGCCTCACATGAAACAAAATCTTATGTCAGTAAGTAAACTTACTAAAGCCTTTCCTTATAATGTTGAATTCTCCAACACTCATTTCTTTATAAAACATAGACGTATTGGAACTATAATAACTAATGGGGAGTTAAAAGATTAACTTTACTCTCTTCCCAGTGAACCTCATAAAGCTTTCTTTTCTAACAGGCACAGAAATGTAGATTTTCATACTTGGCATTGTAGACTTGGACACCCTGATTCTAAAGTGTTGGAGGATCTTTGAACTAAAGGCAAAATTTCCATTACAAAATGGTTACCAATCCACCTTCTCTATGAAGTAGCTGTCAACTAGGCAAAACCACCAAACTCCCTTTTGCACAATCTGATTCCTTTTCTTCTGAACCTTTCAATAAGATACATTATGATTTGTGGGGGCCCTCTCCCATTGTAGGTAGAAACAATTTTAGATACTATGCATGTTTTGTGGATGATTTTACGAGATACACTTGGATTTTCCATTAAAATTCAAGTCTGATTTTTTTATTGTTATGTAGTTTTTGAAAAATATATTCAAAGACAGTTTAACGTTGGTATTAAGATTTTTCAGTGTGATGGTGGTGGAGAATTTTCCTCAAATGTTTTCCAAAACCATCTTAAAACTAGTGGTGTTTGTCTACAAACGTCATGTCCCCACACTCCAGAGCAAAATGGAGTGGTGGAGAGAAGGCACATAATCATTGTAGACATGGGGCTAACCTTGCTTGTGAATAGTGGAGTCCCAAAGAGGTACTGGGTGGAGGCCTTTAACATAGTTGTATTCCTTTTGAATAGACTTCCTGATAAAACTGGAAATATATCATTTGAGTTGTTGCTTTCAAGGAAAATTGATTATACTTGCTTAAGAATGTTTGGATGCTTATGTTTTCCTTGCTTAAGATATTATGCTTCAAACAAGTTATCAGATAGATCTTCTGCATGTGTTTTTCTTGGATATAGTCTACGACATAAGGGGTACATGTGTCTTGATCCTCAAACTAAGAAAATCTACTTGACAAGACATGTTATTTTCAATGAAAACTATTATCCTTTCAAGAAAACTCCTGATATCTTAAATCAAGATGATTTTGAACCAAATGTCTCTTTTTTCTCTGAATGGCTATGTGAAGATGATTGTGACTTGATTGGCATCATTTCATGCATATTCATGTCTCTTATATCCATTATCTTTCACCTTAAACAATGCTATGTAACGAGTTTTATGGTTAGATTTCAGAAATAAAGAGGTTTGAAGAAGAGAGACATGAAAGGACCCAAAAGCAGGGAAAAATGACTTAATTGTGAGACCTGGGGACCAAGATGCAAGGGAGAAGGACCTGAACGTAAGACAAAAGGACCTAAGAGCAAAACAGGAAACTCCACACCATCATGGGGAGTATTTTTCTAATTCGATTCGGGTCGGAGCTCCAACAAACCAACCAGATGCATCCAAGACCAAGACACACAACAAGGAAGGCCCACAAACGAATCCAGACGGATCTGGATCTTATAGGCCGCCAATTGGCGGTCTGGATTGGCCCAGATCCACTTAAGTTTCTCCTGGACTTGTATTAATGTGTGCTTAGTCTATTTTTGGTATTTGTTTAGTCCCACATCGGGGGATTGTCCCGGATTAACTTTTTCCATGCTTATAAATAGAATTCTTCACCTCACATTGTATCCATCTCTCTCTTTGGTGGCCTTCTTCCCTACTAAGAGTGAAGCCTTGAAGCAAAATTCTAGTGGAGGAAGGGCTGCTTGTAATCTGAGTGAGTTCATAATAGAAGTTTTTTTAGCTTGTTAATTCTTGCTTAGTTAATATGTTTGCTTTGGTGCTTGTTTTGTTTTATGCTTCTTTAATATTTCTTGCTTGATTAGTATAAGTTTCATTTCAGTATTATGCTTTCTTTTGTTAATCTAGTTAGTGTAATGAGTAGTGAGTAGTTCCATCCCCTTTGGGGGTGGAGTAGGTGTATGTACATGTTATGTAGGTGGTTTGAATGTTTAATATAAATGTCTTGTGTTGATATTAGTATGCTTGCTTGAATTATTAAGAACCTTACTTGATGGTTTCTGCAATAGCTTAGGTACACTCCATGCTTGTCTAAGTGTCTTAATAACAACCTTGCATTGCTCATATTATTCACATAAGTTAGTGTTGTAATGATAGGTCTTGCCATAGTTAGGTACTTCTTATGCATTAACAACACCAACTAACTTGAGCTTCTTGAATGCATTTCATACCACACTTATTTCATGTGCACACACACACACACTCCACCCCTTAGGGGTTTTTCCATTCCTGTGATTTCATCTTTTGCATTAGTTGATTAGCTTAGTTGTTTAGTTCATTTCAGCTTGTTTGTTTACTAGTTTAGCTTAGTGTAGTTTAGTGTAACCAGGCCTTTTCTCCATTTCTTTACCTCTCGCCTTCGCACAAACCAAGTGTAGACACACCACCCAGTGGACGACCCGTATTTGCCACCGCTTCAACGCGGCCGTGCACTTGCGGTTAATATAAAACGATCAATCAAGTTTTTGGCGCCGTTGCCGGGGAGGTGCTCTGTCCAGACCTTGGTTTGGACGATTCGAGGGGCTTTTAATTTTTTGTTTCCAGTTTTTGTTAGTTTCAGGGAACCAACAGATCAAGGGGGGCTACTAGACAAGTTTGAAGGAGAGAGAAGCTTCAACTTGACCGCCAACTGGCGGCCTGGTGAGGTCATCTTGCCATGCAATTTTTTCTGGTAGTTGTGTTCTTCCATTTTGTTATCTGGGAGCTCTATTTTGCATGCTTTGACTTCTGGTTTGCTCCCAGATCATTAATCACTCCCCCATTAATCAACTTGGCCCTAAAATCCAAAGCAAAAGACAAGACGTTCTTATTTGTTTAGGTCACGGATCATGTATTGACTTGAGCATATAGTTGTCTTTTCTTTTAGCTTTAATTTCAGTTGTTGAGTGCTGGCGTAAGGTACGCATTTCCTACACTCATTCACGCATCTCGTATGCTCATGCATTAGTTAGTAGGATTTGCATCAGGACAAGAGTGAGAGAGCGTTTGATTGGAGCGATTGATTACTAGATCTATGATCAAATCGCTACTAAGGAGGGGCTGTCCCATAAAAGATAAGGTAGGGGATTTCATCACCCTTTCCTTGGCCCCAAAAACCACTCTTAATAAAGTCTTAACTAAAAGCAAGTAGACATTGGTCCTAGGATTGCGGGCGCACTAGGAGAGTGATCTAGTTGAGACCGTCATGACCTGATCGGCGTTGCCTACCTTGTCGATAGTAGGAGGTACTGGATCCCCGGATCTGGTATTACTTGCTGGTCATTGTGGTCCTCGTTGTAGGGAGGTGAGACGTGTCGAGGCTAGTGACCTCGAAGTTAGGCGTCGTCTAGCCTAAGGACCCATTGCCTTACATTGTTTGAGTCGTGCTTGCTAGTTAGGCTTCTTCCTGATCCCTCTACCCACACTAGCTCTAGGGATTCTTCCCTCCTCATCTGAGTCCTCTCCTCATCTATTCTCTACGTTTAGTCTCCTCCTCTAGTACACCTTCTGTTGTGTGTTATTTTAGAGTCGAGTCGAGCATTTTATGCGAGGTTGGGCTCGTTCTGGTGAGAGCGCTCGACTAGAGAGAGTGCAGTCTGCTGAGATGGACGGTCTTGGTGATCGACCATCTCCGCCTCGTGCTCCTTTGGAGCAAGAGGCCGAGTCGTCTCGCGGTGGCGAAGGAGACCGGGTTCCATACATGGAATACCTCGGTCCACTTCCGCCACCACATAGACCTCCTTCTCCTCCTCCTCTGACTCGAGAGGAAGGGAGATTCGGTCAGGATCGAGTTCTTGGTGCACCACCACCTTTAGCTCGACAAGATAGACCGATGACCTTGTGGGAGCGGACCCATCCTGTTCGGGTCGTGCAGCCTTCTTGCATAGTTGTTCCCCCTGCTCGCGGGAACAACTATGAACTGAAACCTCAATATGTGAGCATGCTTCCAACCTTTACTGCCAATAAGGAGGATCTGTATATCTTTATACGCGAATTCGAGGAAGTATGCTTGATGAGAATTAAATTTATACCGCAAGTGCACGGTGTCAATGAAGACGTGGCAAATACGGGTCGAACACAAGGAGGGAGAGATTTGTTATTAGTGTGATTTCGATTGGGGGAAAGAAGGAGAGAAGAATAAATTGGGTTTTTGAGATTTTTGGTTTTTATTATCTAAAGCAAGAAACAAGAACAAATAAAACTAAAACAAGAACAAAGATGGTGAATTCCGTTGGGTGGAGGTTTAGATATCGGGTTTAGATTAGAGAATTCTGAAACTTATAATAAATCATATTAGTTATAAAGCATTACATGATAAATGATTTAACATAAACTCAAGTAATCAAAACATACTAATACGAAATTAAAATAATAACATCTTCTCTTCTCATCACCCTAAATCCGTCACCCCCACCCTTTGGAAAGAGTTAGAAACTCATAGATGGAGGGAGGGAGAAGGGGTCCTAGAGAAACTAAGAAAAGAAAATTAAAAACATAAAATAAAAGAAACAGAATTTTATTGCTAAATTATGGAACAAAAGGAAGAACTCCTCACAACATCGTTCTCGGGGCTATTTATAGCCGATACAAGGGACCTAAGCATGAAATAAGAAAGTACACGCGTCAACACGCAACCGGTAAAAATTTTAGAGAATGAATCTAATTTGGTGCGGCGGAATCACCACCTTTTTTGCTCAGAATCGACCCGGATTTTTCCTGTGTGTTTATGGTATGATTTCAATGTCATTTGCGTGTCTGGATTGATTCTTGCATATCTTTGGAGATCCGAATTAATTTCTTCATATATTTGGAGATCCACATTGATTTTTCTTTATATTTTCTCCATAATAATAAAAGCTACTCGTGATTTGCAATTAGGTCCTTGACTTTTTGCAATTAAGTCCCCGGCTACTTTTGTGCTTAAGTCCTTGTTCTTTTCGTAATTAGGTCTTGAATGCTTTTATGCTTGGATACATTTCCATTTGAAACCCGATAAACTTGAACTTGGTCTTTATGATAGAAACGAGTCTTTTGTATGCGTTTATGCTCGGGATGTGGGTAAATTGCATTCAGGTCCCTGTATTCTGTAAATAAGACTAAACACATACCTTAGTAGCATTTATTGATGTAAAAGTAATCTAAATGAAAGACATATGATGCAATGTATGCAATGCATCAAATACCCCCACACCTAGATTTTGCTAGTCCCTAGCAAAACAGAATATAAGAAAAATGAAAATAGGGAAATCCTAACTCACTTTCGTAGGAATCACGGTTGCACTTAGCATGTGCAACAAGCCTTTAAACCTCCAAGTTTCCTAGGAGGAGGAGTGTTGTCTCCTGAGGGTTTTCAGCGGATATACCCACAAAATCCTAAATCAACGTTTCATTAATAGTTCTCAATATCCCTACCTCAACCTTATACATCTCACTAAGAATTTTTGCATGCTCATTATATAAATCTAACTCATTAAAAATATGACTTGGTCTTTGTTCCTCCAACATTCACACCACTAACCCTTCTACACATGTTTATCACTTGAATTATTTTGCACGCCTCCTTTGGTGGTGAAGTATCATTCGGATCAACCATGGCATGGATCATTCTTTTAGCTTTGGGCCTTGAGTATTATTTTTTTTCTTTTCTTTTCTTACGTGATTCAACACATTTGCTTTTTGACACTTTTACCCTTTTGCATTCGTGTAGCGAGTTTGGTCGATAATCCCAAGCTGGTAGACTCAAGTTACCGGGTTTCAAGATACCCCTACGGACGAGTGACTCAAAGGCTTGGGCTTTTGTAATCATTGTGCAAAATGTGTTTTCTTCACTTTATTCCTTTATTTTTATTTTTATTTTCCTCAAGGCTTAATTGCTATTAGAAGTCCACACTTCCCGGTATATTTTCCTCAACCTCTGCTTTTTATCAACCACTTCAAAGATTTGATTCATTCAATTTAAGTGCATACATGTCTTAAAGGGCAATGAGTTATTTCTTTGGAACTTAGATTTATGTCACAATTTCTACAAGCAGAACTATATAATAAGGAACAAAAACTCAATGCAATTTGTACACGGGTTTTAGCAGTTCAATCTTAAGGTATGTCATGAAACATTATTTTTTTTTTAAATAAAAGACAGAATATATAGATAAATATATACATAAACACCCCCCACACCTAAATCATGCATTGTCCTCAATGTATGCAAATATAAAGCAAATGCACTTATTACCTTGGTGAATTGCGGTGGAAGGATGGAATTTGCTCAAAGTCAACCATAGTCAGAACTGGATTGAATGACACCATATTGGTGCATGTATCCAGTTGAATTGTTCCCCATGTTGCAATGAGCGTCCTGAGTTACAGGTTCCACACCCCTCACATAAATTGGTTCTCTTATTTGCTCGAGTGATGGTGGGTGTGTAGATGAATTCCTCCCCTTTTTCTTACTTCCTTTTTGATTTTGTGACGATTCAGAAATATTATAGATACGCGATTTCATCACAACATCACTTTGATTGCATGTTATTTCTGGCTCACTATCAATATGAAAGATATTAAATTCAGCTTTAAGTTCCCAAAAGATAATTGCATGAGCCCATTTCGACAGTTTATTAATGCTTCGGAAGTGGCCAAAAAGGGTCTGCCTAGAATTACAGGGATTTGTCGATTAGGATTTACAACAGGTGCGGTGTCTAGTACGACAAAATCCACTGGGTAAATGAAGTCACCAACCTTGATCAAAACATCCTCTACTACACCTCTTGGTTTCTTAATAGAGCAATCAGCAAATTGAAGGATTGTCCTAGAGGTTTTTAATGGACCAAGGTTCATTTGCTCATAGACAGAGTATGGGAGTAGGTTAACACTAGCACCAAGGTCTAGAAGGGCTTTGTTGATAAAAGTATCTCCTATTGCACATGAAATTGTGGGACATCCAGGATCCTTATATTTTATAGGAGATGTGTTGGACAAAATAGAACTTATGTTTGCAGTTAAGAATGCCTTCTTTGGTACGTTTGTTTTTCTCTTTTTAGTGCACAAATCTTTTAAGAATTTAGCATAAGCAGGTATTTGTTGAATCATGTCTAAGAGTGGAATGTTCACCTTAACTTGCTTAAATACTTCCAAGATTTTCTCTATTTGTGCACTTGAGTTCTTTTTGAGTCTATTGGGAAATGGGGCTTTAGGGACATAGACTCGCTCAGGTTCAGGTTGAGCTATGGGTTCAGGTTGAGTAGGTGGGTTGGGCGTTTCAGATTGGACGTCAGGTTCAATGGTCAGGTCATATGTGGGTGCTTGATGGCTAGATTGATTGGACATTCTAGGATTTACCACATTGTTATCAACTTGTCTTCCGGACCGTAATGATACTACTGCATTTATTTGTTGGAACGGTCCTTCCTCATTAACCATTTGAACCGGTCTAGGGTTGTTATTTCCTGAAGGTGCTTGATAGGATTGATATGAATTATTATTAGATCTAGGGTTCACCTCAGGTTGACTTGGAAACCGACCCTTCTCTCTTTCACCTACTATTTGTGCTAGTTGACTGACTTGTGTCTCTAGCCTTTGGAAGGTCTGGTTGGTTGTTTGTATAAAGGTTTTCATCAAATTTTCCAAGCTTGTCAACCTAACCTCATGATCGTTATTGTTACTAAACCCAGAAGATGTATTATTTTGGACATACGGGTTTGGTTGTTGTCTAGGAGGTTGACCTTGTTGGTTTGATGAGAAATTGGAATTATTACGCCAACCAGAGTTATAGGTTGATGCGTAGGGGTCATTTCTAGCATGGTTATACATGGCATTAACTTGTTCCCAGTCCGCACAATCCTCCATTACATGACCAGTCTGACCACATCTAGAGCAGGGGATAGACGATGCTTGATTCACTCGGGTTTGGGCTTGTAGCTCTAGACTTTCCATTCTGCGCATAAGGGTAGCTAGTTTTGCTTCAGCCGCTATATTGGCATCTACAGCTAAGACACCTGGTTTGGGTTGGCTTGCTATTCTAGATCCAATACTTGGGTTAAGCGGTGTTCTAGCATTGTCCCATTGCATACTGTTTTCGGCTAAATCCTCAAGGAAAGTCCAGGCATCATTTTCATTTTTCGACATAAAGTTCCCTTGGCTTACGGATTCTACCATAACTCTAGATGTGGGTGTCAATCCCTCATAAATAATTTGGCATAATTGCCATCTTGGAATTCCATGATGAGGACATTGGGTCAGTACACTCTTAAATCTTTCTAGATAGGAATAGAACGGCTCGCTCTCAGACTGAACGAATGCAACAATTTCATTCCTAATCCTCATAGTCTTATGGTTGGGAAAATATTTTTTCAGGAATACTTGAACAAACTCAGCCCAACTCCTAATAGATCTTTCGGCTAGACTATATAGCCATTTCTTAGCGTCATCTTTTAGTGCCAGAGGCACAAATTTCAGACGCACTGCCTCTTCAGGGATATGCTGGTATTGCATAAGAGAGCAGATTTCCTCAAATTCTCTAAGGAAGAGATATGGATCTTCCCTAGAGGTGAACTTAGGCAACATACTCATGTATTGTGCCTTAAGTTCGAAGTCGCGACCCAGTATGGTGGGCATAACGATGCACGATGGCTGAGCAGCCATCGCTGGATAGCATCGATCCCTCAGAGTTATAGGTTGTGCAACAGGCGGGTCCACTACGTTCTCACCCATTGGATCCGGGTGAGGTGGTGCAACAGGTGGATTGGGGTTAAGTTCCAGACTGGAATCTAGATGAACTCGTGAGAGTCGATTACTCAAGTCCCGAATCCAAATCTGAGTGCACCGGGTTGAATCAATTTTTGAATTCAAATTCCAAATTTAAATTCCAAATTTAATTTCAAGAATTAATTACAATTTTTATTTTTTAATTTTCGTTTTTTTATGTTTTTTTTTTCAAAAGGGAAACAAACAATAGAATGGGGCAAGATGAGAAAGGAATCCTAATCTAGAGAATTTAGGTGAGAAGAGAAAGAAGACTCAGATGAGAAAGGAAACTTAACTCTAAAGATAGAAAAGAGGGTTGGTCAGAAATTTCCTAAGAAAGCACGGTTCAAACAATACTAGACCTGGTGTCACTTAAATCTAGACGACTCCTAACTGGTTGAGTCGAATTGATTCGCTTGATTCACCTCCCTCACTAATCAAACCAAATTGGCCAGGTAGTATATAGCTAGTGGGGGCGCTTCCGACAGAGTCGGTGCCAATTAGACAACCACTTCGCTTGGAAGACTTTCGTCAACACAAAAACACTTCCTAGACACCAAATTGAATTCGATCGGCTTCAGGTCATAGCAAGTCAAACCAATTCTTCTCCTTAATTGAGTCCGAGTCCTTAGGGGCCAATGTCTAATTGATTTTAAATTTTAAGGCTTGGGTGACACTTTAGGATTGTGATTTGTGGGCCACGGAAGGGTGATGAAATCCCCACCGTATCTTTTCCTACGGAGTTGCCCTTAAGATAGTTTAACTTAGATCTAACAAAGATAGTCAAACAATGTTCTTTTTAATGGGGGCAATTGCAAGGTTGTATGCAAATTAAATTATATGCTTAAATGCAATCGTTAAAAACCGCGATACGTACCTTGTCTCCAGCACTCTTCAACAGAAATTGATTTGCAAGAATTTAGCAAGAATAATGCAAACAAAACATTATATGATGCATGCACTAAGGTCTTTCTAATTTTGCGAATTTTAGGTCAGAGTTGAAATATTGCCAATTACGGAATTTAAGCTTAACACGTGCAATTCTAATAAAATGAAATTTTCTGAAACTAGAAATTACGAGGAAAAAGCCAACGAAGTTACCTACGCAATGCTCAGTCGGGTTCGCCGCCCGCTCTCGAAATTTCAGTAGCTTTACGCGTCCACCCAAAGATGAGTCACGTCCCAGAAAAAGTTGAAGCCCAGACGCTCCAAGTGTGCGGCGGATTCGCCGCAAGTTGTTCTTCAGGTGCGGCGATTTCGCCGCTCGTTTAGCTCAAATGGTGCTCGGATTTCTCTGTGGACTCTGTTGTCTCCTGAAACACAAATCCAAATACTTAGATCGCGCACAAGATAAACAGGATAAAATCGAAATACAAAAACAACAAAATCTACGTCGCCTCCCCGGCAACGGCGCCAAAAAAAACTTGATGAGAATTAAATTTATACCGCAAGTGCACGGTGTCAATGAAGACGTGGCAAATACGGGTCGAACACAAGGAGGGAGAGATTTGTTATTAGTGTGATTTCGATTGGGGGAAAGAAGGAGAGAAGAATAAATTGGGTTTTTGAGATTTTTGGTTTTTATTATCTAAAGCAAGAAACAAGAACAAATAAAACTAAAACAAGAACAAAGATGGTGAATTCCGTTGGGTGGAGGTTTAGATATCGGGTTTAGATTAGAGAATTCTGAAACTTATAATAAATCATATTAGTTATAAAGCATTACATGATAAATGATTTAACATAAACTCAAGTAATCAAAACATACTAATACGAAATTAAAATAATAACATCTTCTCTTCTCATCACCCTAAATCCGTCACCCCCACCCTTTGGAAAGAGTTAGAAACTCATAGATGGAGGGAGGGAGAAGGGGTCCTAGAGAAACTAAGAAAAGAAAATTAAAAACATAAAATAAAAGAAACAGAATTTTATTGCTAAATTATGGAACAAAAGGAAGAACTCCTCACAACATCGTTCTCGGGGCTATTTATAGCCGATACAAGGGACCTAAGCATGAAATAAGAAAGTACACGCGTCAACACGCAACCGGTAAAATTTTTAGAGAATGAATCTAATTTGGTGCGGCGGATTCGCCTCAATTTGCTCTTGCGGTGCGGCGGAATCGCCACCTTTTTTGCTCAGAATCGACCCGGATTTTTCCTGTGTGTTTATGGTATGATTTCAATGTCATTTGCGTGTCTGGATTGATTCTTGCATATCTTTGGAGATCCGAATTAATTTCTTCATATATTTGGAGATCCACATTGATTTTTCTTTATATTTTCTCCATAATAATAAAAGCTACTCGTGATTTGCAATTAGGTCCTTGACTTTTTGCAATTAAGTCCCCGGCTACTTTTGTGCTTAAGTCCTTGTTCTTTTCGTAATTAGGTCTTGAATGCTTTTATGCTTGGATACATTTCCATTTGAAACCCGATAAACTTGAACTTGGTCTTTATGATAGAAACGAGTCTTTTGTATGCGTTTATGCTCGGGATGTGGGTAAATTGCATTCAGGTCCCTGTATTCTGTAAATAAGACTAAACACATACCTTAGTAGCATTTATTGATGTAAAAGTAATCTAAATGAAAGACATATGATGCAATGTATGCAATGCATCAATGCTCCATGTTCAAGCTTCAACAGTTTGACGAGGATTCAGTCCGGTTGATGATGATTTCTTTCGCATTGAAGGTAATGCGAAGAAATGGATGTATAGCCTCCCGGCGAGCTCGATTCGGTCATGGGATGACTTTGTGACCGTCTTTCTGAAGAGATTTTTCCCTCAAAGGAAAACTCAACAGATACGGCACCAGATACATCAAATGTATCAGACCGAGACCGAATCGTTTCATGTTTTCTTTGAGAGGTTCAAGGACCTTCTCCAGCAGTGCCCTCATCATGGATTTGAGTTATGGCAGTTGTGCCAAATTGTTTATGAGGGCATCAACTACAACACCCGCACATTGTTGGAGTCGATGTGTCAGGGTGACTTCCAAATGAAACCCATCGAGGAGGCATGGGACACTTTTGAGGCTATGGCTGAGCGTACCTTCGAGTGGGACACCATGAGAGAGCCACCAGCCGCCAGGTCTTCTGGTCGAGCTGGATCATATCATGTTGAGTCAACTATCGCGTCTGAGGCAAAGATGGCTGCTCTCATGCGTAGGATTGAGAGTTTGGAGATGGACCGAGCTCCTGTAGCTCAGGTCACTACTCCCGGGTGTGGTAGGTGTGGACTTACGGGCCATGATGACTTGGAATGCGCTTACGCTCCAAGGGATACTGAGCATGCAAATGCGATGTATCAACAGCGGCCCCGTAACGACCTGTACAGTCACTCCTACAACCCGGGATGGCGTAACCATCCTAACTTATCTTGGGGGCCTAGTGGGGGTCACGGTTAGAGCTCGCACGCTCAACCTCAGCCTCCACCCTATCAACCTCCACGCCCATCGGCGACCTACCAACCCCCACATCAAAGGTCTCAGCACCAAAATTACCAACGTGCTCATGCCTCATCGTCGGGTTATTCCAACCAGACTCCACCACCTCAGCGGGTTGACCCCAAGGACCATTCTAGTGATCCGACACTTCAAGCGTTCATGCAGAGCATGCAAAGTACAGTCAAGGCTTTGGAAATGCAAGTTAGCCAATTGACTCATCAATTCCATGAACGCGAGAAGGGTCAGTTCCCGAGTCAACCTGTGGTTAATCCCAGGGGTCAGCCTGCCCATGATAGGCAGAATGTACACAATGTTGAAAGTGACTCTTCCCAACATGCAAATGTTGTCCATACTTTGAGATCGGGAAGGGTCGTTGACAACAATGTGGAAATGCCTGAAGTCAACCCTGTTGGCGAGTCTTCCGAGGAGAGTCTCGAGCCTGTTAAGGAACCTAATTCTGAGACCCCTCCTCGTGATTCTTATGTTCCCAAGGCACCATTCCCTCATCGGTTGACTAAAAAACATGACGAGCATTGGGATAAGATCGTTGAGGTACTTAGGCAAGTAAGGTGAACATCCCGTTGTTGGACGTTGTTCAACAAATGCCACCGTATGCCAAGTTCCTCAAGGACATTTGCTCCACCAAGAGAAAAATAAATGTGCCCAAAAAGGCATTTTTGGCCGCCAATGTGAGCTCCATATTGACACAACCCATGAATGTCAAGTACAATGACCCAGGTTGTCCAACTGTCTCTTGCATGATTGGGAATGTGACCATCTCTCAAGCTCTATTGGATTTGGGGGCATCTATGAATCTCCTGCCTTACTCAGTCTATGTCAACCTTGGGATAGGCGATCTTAAACCAACGAGGACAACCCTCCAGTTGGCTGATAGATCCGTCAAAATTCCACGAGGGAGTGTGGAGGATGTCCTTATCAAAGTGGGTGAGTTCGTATTTCCAGTTGATTTCATCATCTTGGATACCGAACCCGTGTCCAACCCACAAGGACAGATTCCTGTGATCCTTGGGAGGCCATTTCTTGCGACATCTAATGCTTTGATCAATTGTCGTAATGGCTTGATGAGGTTGTCTTTTGGAAACCTCACGGCGGATTTCCACATCTTCACTCTTGGTAAGCAACCCGGGCTCTTCGACGACACTATCGGAGCCAATTTCATCCACGACACGGATGAGCCTGATTCATTAGGCATGTTCGACTCACATCGACATATTATTGAGGTGCCTAATGACTAGGTTGCGAGTGAAGAGGATCTTGAGGAATCCGCCAGCATATCTCTGGACGAGGAGGCACATCTGGGTGCTTGCTCCTCTTACCCCGTGGCCCTTGAGCCACTTGAAAGTAACTCTGAATCCGACAAGGACCCACCTCTGGTCGAGCTTAAACCGCTCCCCGATAACCTGAAGTACATCTTTTAGGGGATAATGAGACCTTGCCACTCATTATTGCTTCTAATCTTGAAAAAGATCAAGAGGTTGCCCTCAAAAGAGTACTCTTTGCAAACAAAGAGGCGATCGGGTGGTCCTTGAAGGATATCAAGGGAATTAGCCCTGGTATTGTTCAGCATCGGATCCACATGGAAGAGGATTCTAGGCCCCGCCGGGACCCACAACGAAGATTGAATCCTGTACTGAAAGAAGCCGTCCGAAAGGAGGTTCTTAAGTGCTTGGATCATGGCATAATCTATCCTATCTCTGATAGTTCGTGGGTGAGTCATGTCCATGTGGTTCCCAAGAAGTCAGGCGTGATGGTTGTGGAGAATGAGCATAATGAACTTATCCCGACACGCCTGCAAACTGGCTGGCGAGTTTGCGTTGATTATCGCAAGCTCAATGCGGCAACGCGGAAAGATCATTTCCCGTTGTCATTCATTGATCAGATGTTGGAGAGGTTGGCCGGACATGAGTATTATTGTTTTCTTGATGGATACTCCGGTTACAACCAAATTCCCATCGCCCCCGAGGATCAAGAGAAAACAACATTTACTTGTCCCTTTGGCACGTTTGCCTACCGTCGCATGCCCTTTGGGTTTTGCAATGCGCCGGCAACGTTTCCAAGGTGTATGATCAGCATCTTCTCCGATATGGTTGAGCGTTTCCTTGAGATCTTCATGGACGACTTTTCCATATTTGGCGCTTCCTTTGATGAGTGCCTTCATCACTTGAGCCTTGTCCTCAAGCAATGCCGTGAGAAGAACCTCGCTCTCAATTGGGAGAAATGTCACTTCATGGTGAAGCGAGGGATTGTACTTGGACATGTGGTCTCAAGTAGAGGAATTGAGGTCGATCCCGCCAAAGTGGGTCTTATTGCTAATCTCCCACCGCCACGTAATGTGAAGGATATCCGCGCCTTTTTGGGGCATGCTGGATTCTATCGGCGGTTCATTCGGGATTTTAGCAAAATTGCTCGACCTCTCACCGCCTTGTTGGCTAAGGATGCCATTTTTGAGTTCACACCGGATTGCCACCATGCCTTTTTGACCTTGAAGAAAGAGTTGACTTCGGCTCCCATTATTAAGGCACCGGTGTGGACTGAACCCTTTGAGTTAATGTGTGATGCATCTGACTTCGCTGTGGGAGCAGTGCTTGGGCAACGATTGGACAAATTGACTCATGTGATCTACTATGCCAGTAGAACACTCAATGATGCCCAATTGAACTACACTGTGACCGAGAAGGAATTCTTAGCGATCATATTTGCTTTGGAGAAATTCCGGTCGTACTTGATTGGCTCCCACTTGATTATCTATTTTGATCACACAGCCATCAAGCACCTCACGGCGAAGAAAGATGCAAAATCCCGACTTTTGAGATGGATCTTGTTGTTACAAGAATTCGATCTCGAGATTCGGGACAAAAAGGGTGTGAAAACGTTGTAGCTGACCACTTGTCTCGTCTAGAGACGACCAACCCACCGGACCAAATCATTGATGACAAATTTCCTGACGAGCAGTTGTTCACGATCGAAGATAACCCTTGGTTTGCCGACATCGTGAACTACCTCGTGACCGAGGAACTTCCTGTGGGTTGGTCAAAATCTGACCAATCCAAATTTAGATCGTATGTCAGATTCTTTCACTGGGACGACCCCTACCTATTCAAATACTGCTCTGACCAAATTTTCAGGCGGTGCGTCCCAAATACCGAGTTCCAAAGTGTGCTCCATTTCTGTCATTCCAATGCATGTGGAGGACACTTTGGAGCAAAGAAAACTGCTGCCAAGGTGCTCCAATCTGGATTCTACTGGCCCTCCCTTTTCAAGGATGCTTACGACTTTTGTAAGCAATGTGATAGGTGCCAGCGCCTTGGCAGGATTGGTCGACGTGACATGATGCCTTTGCAAAATGTCCTTGTTGTCGACATCTTCGATGTGTGGGGCATCGATTTCATGGGTCCCTTCCCGAACTCGTTCGGGAATGTTTACATTCTGGTGGTCGTTGACTATGTGTCTAAGTGGGTTGAGGCTATACCCACAAAGATCAATGACAACAAGGTGGTCACCAAATTCTTGAGGGATATTTTTGCGCGATTTGGTACTCCTCGTACCATAATCAGCGATAGGGGTATCCACTTCTGTAATCGCTCCTTTGAAGCGCTTATGAGGAAGTATTCGATCACCCACAAGCTTGCGACCCCATACCATCTGCAAACTAGTGGGCAGGTCGAAATCTCTAACCGTCAATTAAAGCAAATTCTTGAGAAGACGGTTAGTTCCTCGAGGAAGGATTGGTCTACCAAGTTGAATGACACGTTGTGGGCTTTCCGCATCGCGTACAAGACCAATTTGGGTATGTCCCCATATCGGGTAGTGTACGGCAAGGCTTGCCACCTACCCGTCGAGCTTGAGCATCGTGCTTTCTGGGCGATCAAGAACCTGAATATGGATCTTGATCAAGCAGGAGTACAACGTAAGCTCGACATTGTGGAATTAGAAGAGCTACACAATGATGCGTACGAGAATGCCAAAATTCATAAGTCCCAAGCCAAGATGTTTCACGATCGCATGATTATGCGAAAGGTGTTTACGGCCGGGCAGAAGGTGTTGCTCTACAATTCCCGGCTTCATCTGTTTGCGGGTAAGCTCCGCAGTCGCTGGTCTGGCCCGTTTATTGTCCAAACCGTTTATCCTCATGGAGCGGTTGAGATCTTGAACCCAGGGAATGGGGACGTGTTCAAAGTTAATGGACAACGCCTCAAACCCTACTTGGAGGGGGCACCATCCGAAGTCGAGGAGGTCATGTTCCTTCATGAACCTCCCTCGCACTCAACCATTCATGCTCCTACATGAGTGGTTGAGCGTTCATGTGTATATATGTTTTAAAAAAAACAACAAAAAAAAGAAAAAAAAAAGAAGACTCCTTCAGTGAGCATCGATTGTTGTGGGCCCCAACCCTTGAGTATCTGGGCCCCATTTCTTTCACGTATTTGTATCCCTTCCTTAGTATCTCACAGGTTTTGAGGGAAATTGGGTTGTGTCCATCAACATAGCCATAAACTTCCCTGTGTACTTCACGTTGGTGAGATCTATTCTTTTTCATGCATAGCTCCATGTAGTATCTTGCTCGCATTCATTGAGGACAATGCATGAAGTAGGTGCGGGGGGGGGGGTGTTTTACGTGTGTACATAGTCGAGTCTTTTCTTTTGATTTTGTTTTCTTTTGTTTGCATTGTTAGGGTCATGATAGTGTGCTGCATTTAATATCGATATATCTGCTTGCCATGATCCTTGGGTGACTTGTCTTCTTTTGCTTGCCTAGTGCCTTAAAATTTTCACATTTCTTTCAAAATCTTCATGTGTTTGCGAAAGAAAATGTTTTGTAGGTTTTGCATGTGTTTAGCATGTGTAAAACCGTTGAGAAGCAAAGTAAAAAAAAAGCTCCCAAAATTGTCTTGAACTTGATGCATCAGGATTTCTAATTTACTGGCTTTAGGTCTTATCGAGTCGTTAGGATGCACCCCGATTTTCCCTCGGGGGGCGTGTAATCATAGGGTTTCAGCACTCAAACATTTAAAGAAGTCCACCCTGAACCTAATGAGTCAAATAATTCGTGTCTGTTAGTATAAGGAAGTTTGTCGTAGTCAAGGGTCATTAATCTCTTTTTGTGAAACTTAAGTGTATGGGTTTTGGTTCCCATGTAGATAAGTAAATAAGTGGTGTTCTCTCTTCTCGCACGGCTCCTATCACTCGGGAAAGTAGGTCTGAGGGGAGTTTGTGTCTGGTGCTTTCGAGTCATCTGACTTGGAATGCACCGACCGAACTCCCGTTACACGGGTGGTAAGGATCGCCCTATGTGGAGATTTGGGGGAAGGTGTACGTGATAGTGTAAGTCCTCATAGGCAATGATGCACGAAACCTGACCCTGGGAGAATCAAACACCAACCAATAAAATGCTCCAAAGAAAAGAAGAAAAAAAGAAGAAAAAAAAAGAGTCAAATAAGAACCAAAATGGACTCTACACATTGTATCACTTTCAGAAGTTAAGGTTGCCCATGTCTTTCACTTAAGTCCTTAACTAACTCTCACGAATAACTCATTAGGCTAGGTGTGTGGACCGATTACATTTATAGAGTCGACCCGTAGTATTACCGCGTCCGATGATCGACATATGAGTCCAAGGAGTCGTGTAGCTAGATTGATTAATGCATCTTGTTCGGATTTTGTGGGTATATCCGCTGAAAACCCTCAGGAGACAACACTCATCCTCCTTGGCAACAAGGAGGTTTAACGGCTTGTTTCACGTGCTAAGTGCAATCGTGATTCCTACGAAAGTGAGTTAGGATTTCTTGTTCCTTGTTTGTTTTTCTCTTTCTTTGTTTTGCTCGAGACTAGCAAAAACTTAGGTGTGGGGGTATTTGATTGACATCATTTCATGCATATTCATGTCTCTTATATCCATTATCTTTCACCTTAAACAATGCTATGTAACGAGTTTTATGGTTAGATTTCAGAAATAAAGAGGTTTGAAGAAGAGAGACATGAAAGGACCCAAAAGCAGGGAAAAATGACTTAATTGTGAGACCTGGGGACCAAGATGCAAGGGAGAAGGACCTGAACGTAAGACAGAAGGACCTAAGAGCAAAACAGGAAACTCCACACCATCATGGGGAGTATTTTGCCAATTCGATTCGGGTCGGAGCTCCAACAAACCAACCAGATGCATCCAAGAGCAAGACACACAACAAGGAAGGCCCACAAAAAAATCCAGACGGATCTGGATCTTATAGGCCGCCAATTGGCGGTCTGGATTGGTCCAGATCCACTTAACTTTCTCCTGGACTTGTATTAATGTGTGCTTAGTCTATTTTTGGTATTTGTTTAGTCCCACATCGGGGGATTGTCCCGGATTAACTTTTTCCATGCTTATAAATAGAATTCTTCACCTCCCATTGTATCCATCCCTCTCTTCGGTGGCCTTCTTCCCTACTAAGAGTGAAGCCTTGAAGCAAAACTCTAGTGGAGGAAGGGCTGCTTGTAATCTGAGTGAGTTCATAATAGAAGTTTTTTTAGCTTGTTAATTCTTGCTTAGTTAATATGTTTGCTTTGGTGCTTGTTTTGTTTTATGCTTCTTTAATATTTCTTGCATGATTAGTGATGAGAATTAAATTTATACCGCAAGTGCACGGCGTCAATGGAGACGTGGCAAATACGGGTCGAACACAAGGAGGGAGAGATTTGTTATTTTCGTGATTTTCGATTAAGGAGAAGAAGGAGAGAAGAAATAATTGGGTTTTGAGATTTTTAGATTTTAATTATCTAAAGCAAGAAATAAGAACAATTAAAACTAAAACAAGAACAAAGATGTGAATTCCGTCGGGTGGAGGTTTAGATTTAAGGTTTAGATTAGAGAATTTAGAAACTTATAATAAATCATATTAGTTATAAAGCATTACATGATAAATGATTTAACATAAACTCAAGTAATCAAAATATACTAACACGAAATTAAAATAATAACATTCATTCATCTTCTCTTCACCCTAATCCGTCACCTCCACCCTTTGGAAGGAGTTAGAAACTCATAGAGGGAGGAAGAAGGGGTCCTTGAGACATTACAAAAGAAAACTAAAAGTAAGAAATAAAAGACAGAATTTTATTAATGAAAAGAAGAATACAAAACTAAGATTAAGAATAAAAACTAACACCAAAGACTAAGGACCCTTCTAACATCGTTCTCGGGTCTATTTATAGTTGCTACAAGGGATCTAGGTATAATATTGGAAAGTACACGTGTCCAGACACGACTGGACGAAATTGGAGCACACGGATCGACTAGGGGGCGGCGGAATCGCCGTATGGTGTGTGTGATCTGCGGCGGAATCGCCGCACATCATGCTCTGATTTGGTCCAGATTTTGGTTGGATGTTTATGGTATGATTTGATCCTCCTTTACGCGTCTGGATTGATTCTTTCCATTCTTTTGAGCTCCGGATTAATTCATTCACATATTTGGAGATATACATTGATTTTTCTATATATTTTCTCCAAGAAAATAAAAGTTACTCGTGATTTGCAATTAGGTCCTTGACCTTTTGCAGTTAAGTCCCTGGCTACTTTTGTGCTTAAGTCCTTGTTCTTTTTGCAATTAGGACTTGAATGCTTTTATGCTTGGATACATTTCCATTCGTAACCCGATAATCTTGAACTTGGTCTTTATGATAGAAATGAGTCTTTTGCATGCGTTTATGCTCGGGATGTGGGTAAATTGCATTCAGGTCCCTGTATTCTGTAAATAAGACTAAACACATACCTTAGTAGCATTTATTGATGTAAAAGTAATCTAAATGAAAGACATATGATGCAATGTATGCAATGCATCAATTAGTATAAGTTTCATTTCAGTATTATGCTTTCTCTTGTTAATCTAGTTAGTGTAATGAGTAGTGAGTAGTTTCATCCCCTTTGGGGGTGGAGTAGGTGTATGTACATGTTATGTAGGTGGTTTGAATGTTTAATATAAATGTCTTGTGTTGATATTAGTATGTTTGCTTGAATTATTAAGAACCTTACTTGATGGTTTCTGCCATAGCTTAGGTACACTCCATGGTTGTCTAAGTGTCTTAATAACAACCTTGCATTGCTTATATTATTCACATAAGTTAGTGTTGTAATGATAGGTCTTGCCATAGTTAGGTACTTCTTATGCATTAACAACACCAACTAACTTGAGCTTCTTGAATGCATTTCATACCACACTTATTTCATGTGCACACACACACTCCACCCCTTAGGGGTTTTTCCATTCCTGTGATTTCATCTTTTGCATTAGTTGATTAGCTTAGTTGTTTAGTTCATTTCAGCTTGTTTGTTTACTAGTTTAGGTTAGTGTAGTTTTGTGTAACCAAGTCTTTTCTCCATTTCTTTACATCTCGCCTTCGCACAAACCAAGTGTCGACACACCTCCCAGTGGACGACCCGTATTTGTCACCGCTTCAACGCGGCCATGCACTTGCGGTTAATATAAAACGATCAATCATGACTCCACCCATATTAATGTTGATTCTAGTAAACAACCATTTTCGACCATGAAAGGTGTTGCCATAAAACCACCTACACTACACCTAGTTCAAAATGAATATGCAGGTACTCAAGGGGAGTCTGGTCAGGAGCAACAACCTCTTGCTCCATTTGGAACAATTTAAATTTCATATGAGATGCAAATTCAAGAAGTGTACGAATTGATTCTAACCAAGCCATAGGGGTGTTGGTTTAACCATAGTCAATACCTTCTTCTTTGATTGTAACGTTGTGCAACTAACCTTGCTTTGTTATGAACAACTTTAACTGATTCATCTGGTTTATTTCTGAACACCCAATGATGCTATTGTCAGTCGGTGGAGGAATGAATTGTCACACGTCATTTCTTAGGAATTAGTTCCTCGTGCATAGCCTACAACCAAAATCCATCTCCACAAATGTCGTCAATATTACGAGGTTCAATTTGGGAGAAAAAGCATGATTTTCAAACTTCTCCTAGACCGGTTCGAGTTCATATCCTTTCTTCTAATCCTTTAAATGAGCTCAAGATCTTGTACATTTTCAGAAGAGTTTACACAAGCTTAATTAGATACGACATTAGTCAATTGATTATCTATATTTTTTTTTTTTGATGTCATCTAAATTAATAGAATTGAAGGGAGGGAGTTCCTCGTCAAAGTTAATGTGCATTGATTCTTCTAAAGTTCTAGTCCTTTTGTAATAAACTCGATATGCCCTAGAAGAATATCCAAGAAAATTTTCCTCATCAGATTTTGGGCCAAATTAGTCTAAATTGTCTCTGGTATTCAAAATAAAATATTGCAATAAAAACTTTGAAATAAGAGACTTTTGGAGTTTTATCAAACCATAGATCAATAGGAGTTTTATTTTTAAAAAGGTCTAATTAAGATTCAAAATATAACATGCAGTGTTGACTTCTTCAGCCCTAAAGTATTTTGGAAGGTTATTTTCATATAGCATGATTCTGGTCATTTCTGAAAGAGTTCTATTTCTCCTTTCGACAACTCCGTTTTATGAGGTTACTCAAAGAAAAGTAAAATTATGTTCAAGACCATTTTCTTCACAATAATTTTCAAATTGTTTGTTTTCAAATTCACCACAATGATCACTACGAATTTTTATAAATCATGTTTTCTTTTCATTTTGTACTCTTTTTTGAAAATTTCTTAAATTCTTGAAAGGTATTACTTTTGTTAGCAAGAAATTAAGTTGATCCAAGCGAAACGAGTAAAATCATCGACAATCACAAAGATGGTTGTCCTGTCGATTGTTTTGAAAGATGATTCCGGCCACGTCACAAACATGATTATTTTTAAATTAATTTAGGTAAACCTCTTACTAAATATTTTTTCAAAAGCTTAGACAATTGTCCCATTTTAGTGTGCCCAAGTTTGCCATGGCATAACAAATTTTACGATATTTGAGACTATTAGACTTTTTTGATCCAAACAAGACACGTTGCTAAGATTTATAACATAAACATTATTTTTCCTATAGCTATTAAATAAAAGTACTGTTTTTGCTAAGTCAAAAATGAAGTAGGTTTTCTTTTTAAATTCAACTTTATATCATTTATCACACAATTGATTGACACTAAGTAAATTCTGTTTCTAGCCATCAACAAGCAAAACATTTTCAATAGTAGGACATGAATCGATACAAATGTTACCTATACCGATGATATGTCCCTTTTTGTTGTCTCCGAATTCTACCGTTCCTGAATTTTTTGCTAAGATGTTGAATAAGTTTGGATCTAGTATTTATTCAGTGTTGAGAGAGGTTGCATACATCATGAGAAGTAGGTAATGCGTTTGGTACCCATATTTGCTTGGTCCATGCCGGTTAGTTTTAGATACCCAACTCTGTCTCACTTTGGATTTGGATAAAGTTCTTTGATTATCAAAAGAAGAATACTAATATGATGCAAAATATCTGAATTTCTTACAATGGATTTTTCAACTTTCGACTTCAGGTTGTCGGTATTTAATTTAATGTTTTATTTTCTAACTCGTGTCTTTCGCAACATATGTTGCAAAGTGCAACTTCATCATTCAATAGTTTATTTAAAGATATCAAATCCTTCTTGCATATAGTTAATTTTTCAATTTCAAATTTCAACTTTGCATTTTCAGCATCTAAATCAACTATTTTCTTTTTCCAATTTTTGCTTGATATATAGTTTGTACTTAGCATAACGTTCATTAAAGACATCAAGTAAATCGTCTTAGTTAAGTTCAGAGTCAGAGATATATACCTCATCTTCATGTGCCATAAGACACATATTCACAACTTCCTTTTCAGGATCCGACTTAGATTCGTCGGAACTATATTCAGGATCCCAAATTGCTTGTAGTGTCTTCTTTTTGAATTCTTTAGAGTAATTTTTTTTCATTTTATTCAATAGACATTCACGCTTCATATGACCAAACTTCTTGCATTTGAAGCATACTATAGGTTTCTCATCATCTTTATTGATTTCATTTTGAGAGCTGAACTTCTTATGGAACTTGTTTCTTTTCAAGAACCTTTTGAATTCGCATGCTAGCATTGCCACGTCATCGCCATCAGATCTATCCTCCGTGGCTGTCACATTGAGAGCTATGTATTTGAAGATCATTAGTCATGTCACCCACATATTCATTTTATTTCATTTCAAACAACTCATATTTATGAACTAGCCAGCCTTTAGTAAAATACCTCAAAAAACTTTCATACTCAATAAAAGCAACTAAAAGAATATTCAAATGAGCATTTGGACTTCAAGAACAGGCCTTAGTCATGCATGGTTTTGGACATCCAAGTTATGGGCCTTAATCTGAAATGACTTAATATGAAAGTTTCAAGGAAAGTTGACGTGGAGTTTCTGAAAAGAAAAAAATTACGAGATATAGATTTCAAATGAAAATCAGCACAAACAAAACTAGTAACCACAAAAATAAGACAACTGCAGAACAATAGACAGTGTAATTTGAACTCATACATGATGATAATATCTTCATTAGTTATACGTCAAGTTAAGAAGCTAACCAAGTTAAATCTCGAGTGTGGATGGCAAAAAGTGTTCTAGCTAGGTAATTGTGGTTTACTAATTATAGTGGAAATGACGACCTTCTTCAGACCTCTCAAATATTTTGTATACCCTTTAGACAATTGTTTACTTTTGTACACAATATTTATCATATTTTGAAAGATATACACCTCAGTGTGATTGTTTATAGGCAAATACCATTATATATTAATATTTCCTATCATTAGATGTCTTAAACAGTTATTTTCAAGTAAAAAATAATTTATCTTACTACAAAAGGTGCTTAATTGTGTCAAATCATGTTATTTTATGTCATTCTATTTCTTCGTAAACTATCATAACTATCAAATGGCAACATGTTTCTAATTTTCCATGAAAAAATGGGCATCAGGCAACATATATGTGTCAATTAACTAGTAAGGACTCGTGTTATTTGACTTCTAATGCTTGAATGCACATACCACGAAATGACAAAAATACACTTTTGGTTTTGGTCTAGGGTTAGATGTTGATGTGGTGACGGATATTGATAAAGGTAGGGATGGGTCAAATGTATTATGTATACATGAATTCAATATATATCATTGCATGGTGATTGACCTCTTGACAATCTTTCGGATTTGCTGGTACGACGTTCAAATCCTAAGTTGACTAGTTTTAATTTATTTTTTTATCTAAGTTACACCATTTCAAGTTTGTTTTAGACATACCAAAATATTATGTTTTTTTAGTAAAACTGCATTACTCAAAAAAAATACAATTTTTATTCTTACATGGGCGTTTAGATCACCTTGAATAATGCAATATAATATGTATTTGTTTTCATGAAAACGTATTTTTCGAAGAAATAAAGGTAATAGGTCTTTTTTGTCTCAAAAATGTTGCTTCTCCTTTTCCTCTGTTTATTATGAAACCTTTGGTTTAACAAATAAATATGTTTTTAGCCAAACACATTATTAAATATATTTTGAAAAATATAATATTTTCCAACTAATATAATATAATATATTGAAAAATAACAGATAATATATTTTCAAAAATAATATTGAATTAGATGCCAACTTGAAAAATATATTTTTAAATCAAAATTTTGAAACATTTAGTTTTCCAAATAGAACTTCGTGTTTTTCAGTCATTCCTCTTTTCGAAAGTAACTATTTATTACATATGAGGTAGTATATCATTTTCTAAATCATAGAAGCCGATTCTACCTTTCTTGAAGTATAATTCTCTTCTTTTGGAGGCCATTATTGGATGTTTTTCCTCAAAATCTGTTACGTCATTTCAAATGATTTAAATTAAATTTTAATGTTTTAATTAACAACCAAAGGATGCCTTAACCTTAATGCATATATTAAGCTAAACAAGTGTGAACAAAAAATACATATATTTTTTGAATTCTTTTGAGTAGCTCACAATTCCTGGTTCAAGTCCTACATTTGCGAAATATATATAAATTAATATCCTTCTGGAAAATAGCATGGATTTGGCTGCATGGTGCATACTATTTTTATGAAAAGAAAAAAAAATCAGAAAATAGCATGGGCTATGTGTTTATATGCCTAGGTTTTCAGATGTTTCATCAAGTGCAATTCCTGCATGCCATAGTACATGTAAGTGATGGTTTGATGTAAAATGGCTACCTTTGTTCTTTATTCAATCTCTTTCTCCTTTTTCTTTTCTTTTTGTCTTTGCCATCTACGGAAATTTAGACATGAATTTTTCAATCTTGCAAGCATCCAAGAAGGTATTTCACTATTTTGGCAAAGGACATGTTTTTTTAATCCCTGTTGCTTGAATAATTTGTTTTGCCTATCCCTAGGCAACAAAAGACTTTATTATTTGATGAAGTTAGTTTCTTAATGCCATGTACCTAAGCTAATCTGCAGTTAATTTGGTGTGAACTCTATTGGGGACACGTAGACTTCTTAATTCTGAGGTTGTGATTGCATAAATCTAGAGTTATTCCCTTCTAGTGAAACCAAATTCTGATAAAAAAGTTTTTTTTTTAAATTTACGATGTTGACATACGATAATAAGGCTTCCAAAATCGTCTCGCACCATTTTTTACCAATATTCTTATTGTTTATGCAAAGTAAAACGCATATCAACAGTTTATTCCAATTAAAAACCATTTGGTCACTAAATTCATACAATATTTAAAATTTTATATAAATACTCAACTTTTTTTAACAACTCTACCACCATTGAAATTTGTTAGAAAATAATTCCAAGCGGAGGATTTAAGGATTTTTCTCTTAGGGTTTTTAACTTGCAGGTCGTTCTGCTTATCACCAATTTGTTTTGAGTTAAATACTCATACTTTAGTAAAACTTCAGCTGTAGGGTAATAACGGTGGTGGTTTGCAAAGAAATTGAGTAGGGAGACGAGAGTTCATGAGTATAATGATTCTATTTAAATTGTGTATTTTATAGGAAGCTACTATATGTGTTACGCTCTGTTGACCATATATAATAATTGGAACTGTAAAAAGTAAAATTTGTGATACTTGAAATTATCGAATAATTGGAACTTAAAAGGAATACATTATATTTTGTGAATAGTGTGGGGCTGAATTCGTTGATTTTTTGATACCAAGATATCAAATCGGATACATAGAAGTCGCATATCCCTTTATAGGACGACAAGTGATTTGGGATGGACACACTTGAAATTGATTTGTGTGAAAAATGATAAAAGCGGCACAAAAATGTGCCAAAGGTATTCAAAAGTTTAAAATTTAGAAAATTTTAGCCATGCAATTTACAGAAAACTATATGGTTGAAATATTATTGCAAAGGAACTCGGCCCATATGTTGAATTCAGGAAAGAAATGGTAGAAAAAAAGAATTACAAATCACGCTTGAATACAGTTGCTATAGTCAACCTAGCACCAGACTATAATCTTGTCTCTTGACATGTCGAAGAGTCAGTTTAGATTGGGTAATTAGTTCGTGGATTGGGATATTAGAGTTTATCAATTGAGTTGAGCCCACTTAACAAACGAATTGAATTTATCCAACATTGTATGTAACCCATCATGTCAATGTTTTTATTAAAACCATCTCTTTAATGGTCATTATGCATGAACTAATGTAGGCCCCTCTAAAGCAAGGAAATAAATTGCAAACCCTCATTGTACAATCAATAATATGGAAGAATTTCGAACTACTTGATGTTGATGTTGATGTTGATGTCGATGATGATGATGATGATGATGATGATGATGATGATGTTGATAAGAGTAGTGGGGAGGTTCACATTAGGGTTCTATTTGCATTAAGTGGTGCGTGAAATATTGGTTGCAATATTTATTGTTTGGTGGAGCTAAAAATTGAGACCATACTTCTAATCCAACTTATGTGTGGAGCTTATCTACATTTTTTTTCTCCCTTCTTCTTTTGCTTAGTGATCCAAATGATGGTATCACTCTTATCTTCGGTATTGGCATATGCAAAGGCAAATATAGTGGATGCTTAAGAGAATTTCCACTAAACCTCAAATGCAATCTATTGTTTGTAGGACATAAGAAATCGATTTTTGACTTTCAGCTATCTCCAAAAAAAAAATGCTATTGAGCTATCAACAAACTTGAAATTAACCTCGAAACGAACTTAAGGCTAATCAAGGCATATTTATGATCATATTAGACAAACGGTCTTATTAGAAGAAGAGAGCCAATGTTTTGGTAATTTCAAGATTCACCCGACCATGTTTACAAGGAAGGGAAGAAGCAATCTAGGACCATGTTCTTGTGTCTATAGGCAACAACATGTCTGTAAGCAATCTAGGACAATGAAGATTATTTTTGTTAACAATGCAACATCAACCCAAATGCAATCTAAGCTAAATAGTTCATAACCCAATAAGCTCAATTCTAGAATACTCGAAGTCTAGAATTCTCTCGGCATCAATACTTGAAAAGGTTCTAGAGTTTTCTTCTACAGAACTGTCCTCTTTCTCCATAACCTTCCAATGTGCCACTATAAATATGAAAATTTAACTTTCTATGTTCCAAGTGGTCTAACCTCTAAAAAATTTAACAGTTTGACATCATTTGAAAAATATACTTATGTTTCTCATTCTACCCAAAATACCCCTACCTTTGAAAAAACTAAAAACCGTTATCTGTCATGCATCTTCTCTCTCTCTCTCTTTCACACAACCATTCCCCGTCGTAGTCGAACCCAAATCGAATAACAACTCGTCCATCTAATAACAATCATTTTGTTGTTTGTGTATGTTTGGAAAATGATTTTGGCAATGTGGATTTATTAGGAATTCTAACAGTTTGGATACCAAAAACGAACGACTGAACAAATTTCCAACGAAGCTTGATCGACTCGATATGAGTTTGATAGGAACACGATTGTTGTGCTCGATAGACTCGATTACTTTTGCATGTAAGCACAATAGGATTAGACTAAGTGTTTCGTGAAGTGGATTGAATCGATGGAAGTTAGACCGATCTTCTGTGTTTCCAACAAAGCTGGATGGGCTCGATAGATGTTCAATAGGAACGCGATTGTTGTGCTCGATAAACTCGATTACTTTTGCATGTGAGCTCGATAAGGCTCGACAACAGTTCGTTGAGTTTGTTTTTGATGTACTAAATAAAGCTCGATGGAAGAAACACTACTACTTTCATCGTATGATTTTTAAGGACATTTTATGACAAACGGAATTCGAATCGTAAGGATGTGGAGAACTGTAAAGTCGATGGGTTGATGCGCTTGATATGACCTCGATAATAGATTTTTTTGAAAAATTGTGTTTTTTCAACACAAGATTTTTGTGGGAGTTTTATGAAGAACAAAATTCGAATCATTTAGGTGTGGAGAACTGTTCACGGTATGATTTTTGAGGGATGAAGAGAGAAAGAAAGAGGGAGAAAGAGAATGATTGGAAGGAAATTGTCCCACAATTTAGACAGGGATATTTTGGGGAGAAGTTGAAACGTAAACATATTTTTAAGATGATATCAAAGTGTGAGGTTTTTTAGAGATTGGGTCACTTGAAGCATAGAAAGTCAAAATTTCCTCTATAAATATTGGAGTCATCATCATTCCAAGTATCAAAATATAGTAGGTTCTCCCCAAGACAAGTGTGGATCTTGTATGTGTAGCTTTGTAATAGTGAATGTGTGTGTGGGCTTTGTAGTAAATAGTGTGAGTCTTGTAGCGAGGAAATGTATAAGTGTATGTTGTATTGTTATAACATTAATTAAACAATTCAAGTGTTATATTGTAACGTCCCGTTCCCGAACCCGCATGGAGCCTGGATCCCGGTCCGTCACCCATGTGCACACTGACCCACAACACCCACCTATTGCCACAAAACTTAAGTTGGTAAGTGTTATGGTAGTGGGGTCATGTCTTTATATCCCACCCCAACATTCTCATGTTAAACTTGGGGGTTTTTACAACCTACCCCACTTGAACACCTGACGTCCTCGTCAGGGTCAAGTCACTCAGTCACCAGGCGTTGTGAGATTCTAGAGGTGACTCCCACCCTTTAGGTGTAGCACTTAGTTCTTACAATTCCGGCTGGTTCAGGCTCTGATACCATCTGTAACGTCCCGTCCCCGAACCCGCATCGAGCCCGGGTCCCGGTCCGTCACCCATGTGCCCACTGGCCCACAACACCCATCTATTGCCACAAAACATAAGTTAGTAAGTGTTATGGTAGTGGGCTCATGTCTTTATATCTCACCCCAACATTCTCATGTTAAGCAATGTGGGACTAAACCTTGGGGTTTTTACAACACCTAAAGGGTGAGAGTCACCTCTAGAATCCCACAACGCCCGGTGACTTGACCCTGACGAGGACGTCAGGTGTTCAAGTGGGGTAGGTTGTAAAAAACCTCAAGTTTAGTCTCACATTGCTTAACATGAGAATGTTGGGATGAGATATAAAGACATGAGCTCACTACCATAATACTTACCAACTTAAGTTTTGTGGCAATAGGTGAGTGTTGTGGGTCAGTGGGCACATGAGTGACGGACCGGGACCCGAACTCGATGCGGTTTCGGAGACGACACGTTACATATATCCCCTTACTTCCTACTTTTTCCATGCTTAACAATTTTTCCTCTTGACAATGTATCACGTGGAATGCAACAAATCATAAGTCCGCAAAACACAATCACCCAAGCAACTCCAACTTGAACTTTGGCAAAAATAGTTTACCTCTAACATCAAGTTGTAATGAAATAGATTACCTATAGAAAATGAAGATGTAATTATATAGATTACATAGTTGATTTTCTTTATGACAACGTGATCTGATATTTAGAATAAGGATAATCAGGTTTTGATTAGTCATTTTGCATGTTTCTTGAGAAGTGGCACGAGCTTGCTCAATCTAAATTTCAAAATTAATTATGTTCTGAAAAAAAAAAACATTACACACCCATTGTGTATCTCACCCTGGTCGAATAAGTGTAACGCACCCTGGTCGAATACTAGTTAGGTGGAGATGAAATTCAAGTACGTAAGAACTCGTGGTTGAAGGATCTGAATTCACAAAAATAATAAAAAATTACCTTACAACTTGTGGGAAGAAAATCATTACCGAAAATTTTGAGCTTAAGTTATGACTAACATCATACCATTAATGGTCACATGGATCAAAGTAGATTAATGATCGTAATGAATTTTTCGATGATATCCTGCTAACCTTTTATTGCATAAAATTCAAACACACCCATACAGATTGGTCAGGGAATATGAACCAAAACCAGAGGTTAAAATCCCCAAAAATCCCTTCACCAGCACACTTCTCTAACCCACAGACAAAAGATAAAAAAGAAAAGAAAAAAAACAAAATAAAATCAAGAATAAAGTTAGAACAAGGATCCCAATGCAAATGGCATCCCAAGGCCAATCACAAGTCACAATCCTACCATGGTTGGTTTTGTTGGAGTCAACATGTTGGTCAAGGGTCACTTTTGTAATCCAATGTAAGGAGGACACAGACACAACTTCACATCTTTTGGTGAAATTCTCTTCTGCCTTTTCATCCCCTTATGATCTAAAGATGCTTGTGTTTTGCAGAGCTTAATGATGGCTTGGAGATGCTATTGTCTCTCTTCACATTCACATTGTGTTTTAGATGGATAATGGTTTCTCCTTTGGATATATAGAATATTGGAATCAATAGAACATGGTGCTAATCTTGTTTGTTACTATGTTAAGAATGGATTCAAAAGTTAATAAGCCATGTCAATCTCTTTATGGATTGCTTTTGTCTTTTTGGATGTCAAAGTGCTTATGATACTCGTTCATATTTGATTACTCTTAGACTATGTGGAGGCACTCCATGGCTAGATTTAAGTTCTTCCCAAGCTTTTTAACTTTCAATGATGTCCAATGCTCATGTCTTTGATAAGCCATACAATGTTGAAGCTACTCTACTTTTTTTTCAGTTTTTAAAATGAAATTATTGTTGGAAAATATGGTTAAGAAATAGTTGAAATGGTCCCACAACATTTTCTTATCACCAACAATTTCACTTTGGGAAGAATAATTAGGACTCTAAATTACGACCAAACTACATCATTTACTTCTACCGTATTTTACCCAACGTTATCGGTTTCATAATCAGCTGTTCTAGAGCATGTGTTGTCTCCTTGTTTCTTGAACAAATTCAAACACCTACATCCAACTCTCCGATGTGATGGATATCAAGATGGTGCATCCCCCTCCTATATCCCAAACCCCAATCATCCAACATATCATGTTGGACCCATATGGGTGACTGAAAGGGATGGGAAAAGTGAAAGTGTAGAGGGTTGAAGATTAATGATCACCCTAGCCAGTAACCCTTCTAACTTAGTTCAACTCCGTTATTATTTAATTTTCAGTAGAACAACCAACAATGACATTATCTTGTTGATAACCACTGTTTCAGTTAGAGTCCACAGGCAATATAATCATTATAATAAATGATGATGATGATAAGGCTGAAACCTAAACAATGAGTTACTATTATGTTTAGTGTGAAAATTTGTAGATAACAAATTCAAAAGGTATGCTTTTAAAAAAATCAAATTCAAAAGATAAGGAAATTAGCTTAGCTATGTAATCAAACGTAAATGACACGAGTTTGGATGTTTTGGTCTTCTGGAATTTATTTTTATACTCTGATAAAATCTAAGATGCGACTCATTATCGTTGAAATTTGATTCTTGATTTTGACTAATTATTTTGATAGTATGGATCTACCAACTAAAGTAAGGATGTTTGTAGGTTTTGTTAGCAACCAACTTCGGATAGTAAGAAGATCTTTTGTCTTGAAGATAGTCAATATTATATATCGAACCCCAACAGTCTTACTTGCATGTTTGTGATCTAAAATAGGTAGGGTGGATTAGATTAAATTAAAAATATTTTATTAGTTTTTTCCTAAACACAGAAAAGCTAAAATTACTCACGCTTTTCCAGTTTGTGAAAAAACTTCATCTTTAAATTCTTTCGTTATTCGATGTACTAAGTCGCAAACTTGTAATGTTATTCGATGTACTAAGTAGCTATAATTTTTTCAAGTTAAACTTGTAATAATTCGAACACTGAGGATGTATACCTGATTCAACGTATAGCAGTCGTATTTAGGATTCCCCTGGATTTGTTGTTATGGTTAAAAATTATATTTGACTACTTTTACCTTGTGTGTAGTTACAATAACTCATTTTTTGTTCTCATTTATTAATAAAAAGTAACTACCAAATACATATCGGGAAGATATTACTAAACCAACCAAGTAACAGACAAGTATGGATTATTCCATAATAGCGGATTCAACATGCTTTAGGTTGCATGGTGTTATTGGTTCTTCTTCGTCGCACATAATTTTTCGCAACATAAATAATCCAGAAAAACACAAAATATGACTCAAATGAATGGTGGGGTTACAAATCTCAATGATGCTACGAGTGACTTTGTTGATCAACAACTCATGAGACAGATGAGACCCTACTTATGACATACGTACACCACCAACAACACAACCAACAACAACTACAGCAACAAAACACATGGTAGATGAGATCTCCAAAGACCAAGAAGAAACAGCAACAACTCAAGAACAACTTCTGATGTTTTCTCTGCTACTCTTAACCTCCTCTGTCTTCCTGCATGCATGAGATTCTCTCTTGGTTGGTCTGAACTAGTTTGGCCTCACAGGCTTGTGGACAACCTAGCAACTACATGTCCTGAGTCCGGTCTACAATTCTCACCACAGTTAGATGCATGTAAGACATGACTGTGTAGCAAGACACGCCAAAAGGGAAGTATGATTAACTGATGTAGATTAGGTCGGTTAATTGGTTGTATTGGATTAGTTTGTACTACCAGAGATGGACTTCTCGCCATGTGAGTTATATGTTTGATATTTAATTATGATATACGTAATGCTTTCAAAAAAATTAAGTGGAAGTCGATGGTCAAGCAGGACTTTTTCTTTTGTCTTGCAAATGAAAGTTTTTCTTTTTGTTGAACTTTTGAGGGTTGAACATGTTTCAAATGGTAAAAACATCAATATATGATGTTATTGGACTATTATCGAATATCAATCCAACTAAAAATTGCAAAATCATCTTCAAATTATGAATGACACGGTGATGGTGGGTACAATGCGATTTTACTAGCATATTAATTAAC
The DNA here is from genome assembly GCA_963682175.1 of Triglochin maritima. Classification (NCBI taxonomy): domain Eukaryota; kingdom Viridiplantae; phylum Streptophyta; class Magnoliopsida; order Alismatales; family Juncaginaceae; genus Triglochin; species Triglochin maritima. Next base: position 28,155,592 of record OY821789.1, read on the forward strand.
CAATAATGATTACCGATTAGTTCAGTTCTATATGACTATATTCCTTATCTTGAATTAGGTTATACTACAGCGCATCATGTGAGTTATATGTTCGGGATTTAATTATAAAATGCATAATGGCTTAAAAAAGTCACGTGGAAATCGAGGGTCGCGCGTGTGTGACCCTTTTCTTTTCTTTTGCTTGCCAAAAAAGTATAACTTCTTTTTAATTGATGGTGCGCTTTGATTGTTGAACATATATGTTTCACATGGTAAAATATATATTGTGTTATTTGACTGTTATTGATCGATCCAAAAATTGCAAAATCGTCTTCAAAATTGTGCATGACATGGTGAAGTTGCGTCAAGAATCCGAGTTTCTATATAAAATTTGATCGAAATTTTGTGAATTTGGTTGATCCACCACATCAACAAAATTTAAGCACTTAGGTGAAAGATAATGGATAACTCTATTATAAAGTGTTGCACACAACTTGTGTTTAATAATGTGTGACTAATTGCTCAACACTACTTCGCACGCGTGGTCGAGATTATTTTCTTCGTGTCTACGCGTGGATAATATAGGTTGGAGTGTGTCATCACAGGTCAATCGATCCGCTCTGATATCATGTTAGAATCGGAGACGAGTTTAAGAAACGGATTTTTGTATATTATTGTGAATATATGATTACAAATACATGAGTATATATATAGTACATAATTGATAATCCTGTGTGATTGTGTTGTCATTCTTGTGTTTGGTCGTTGCCGTGTAGCCATTGTGCATTTTTGTGTTGCCATATTGTTTGATGAGAGATTTAGTTTGGGTTTGATTTGGAGGTGATGAGATGATTCTGATCCAATCAAGTCTGAGGGACCGATATTTTAACAAATTTCTAAAACCAATTTCATGAATTTGAGGGTCCCATCTTTATGACATAATGGTTATGAACAAAAACTTCGACAGAGATTAAAAACATCATTTGTTAATGTAAATATTGTACTTATGTCTCTACCACCAAAATCAAAATTTTCAGGGATGATTTGGAATCTTTATCCTCCTACAAGTAGGGGTGCAAAGTGATACGATTTATCGGTCCATATCCGTTTTATATGAATATGGATATGACTTTTTGGTATCTGTAAATAATATGTATCTATACCAAAATGGATATGGATACGAATATTACTTTTGTATCCATAAATAATCCATTTTCATATTTGTATACGAATTACAAAATATAAAAGGGATATAACTATATATATGATGAGTATCTATATCTTTAAAACCCCTGCTAGTTTCAAGTAGAACATAATTAAAGTTATATCTTCAAATATTATATACTAAATTACATATATTAATATGCATTTAGTAACCGTATTGTAATACAATCATCACATAATTATATAAAGAATAGGGATCTACCACCCTTAACTTTAGTTAACATAAATTTACCATTGCTAATAACTTAGATTTTAAACTTTAAATGGAAAATCAAAACCATAGATATTGTTCTAAGAATCATATTATCTATGTATGCCGAAAATCAAAAATTTTGGAAATCAATTGATATAAGTTCAAGATATGGAAAAATGAAGTATTACATTCGTCAAAAACCTAAACCTCTTGATCCCATATCAAATAAGTCTCAAAATTTTTAAAATTTTCAGCAATCATTTATAATATGAGTCATAGCTCAAGATTTACGGTTGGATTTTTCATTTAAAGTTCAAAATCAAAGTTATTAGCAACGGTAAATTGATGTTAACAAAAATTAAGAATAGTTGATCTCTTCTCCTGTATAAATATGATAGTTTACATAAAAAATTAGGATACAAGACTAACTGTATTTATACGTTACTATATTAGCCATAATCTTTAATCACACCTCTTATCAATTTGTTTAGTTATGGCATTTGTAATTTCTATATCATTTTGTAGCAGATTATATTTGTGTTTCTTTAATATATGATTTTTAATGCATTATTATATATCATTATGTCAATGTGTTGACTGCTGTGGACGAAACCAACAAGAAGTTTGTTTTTGTTGATTCTCAAGTGATTTTCCTTTATAAATCATATGAGTGGTTGGTTGACACTAGGGCTAATGTGCATGTATGTGCTGATAAGTCCATGTTTGTCTCTTACCAACCTTTGGATGGACAGATTGTGATGATAACGAATGGGAACATTGCGAATGTGCTTGGTATTGGACGTGTCGATCTGAAGTTACCTTCAGGGAGAGTTCTTTCATTACATAAGACGCATCATGTGTATGTCGTTCGTCGCAATATTATAAGTGGTTCATGTTTGCTAGTTGAGGGTTATGTGTGCATGATGAGTCTTTTTCTCGTGTTTATTTTGTTGAATCTTGTGATGTATGTCATTGGTGTTTAGGACATGTGAACTATCAATGTTTGAACTATCAATATTTGAAAAGAATAATGAATTTAAACATGATTCCAAAGTATGTAATTGAGAATAAAAAATGTCAAGTGTGCATGCTAAACAACCTAAGAGGCATTTCCATGTTGTGTCTAGGGAAACTGATATTTTAGAGTTGTTACATATTGATACTTATGAATTTAATGGCATGTCAACTAAGGATCATAAGAAATGGCATGTCAACTAAGAATCATAACATATATTTTGTCACTTTCATTGATGATAGTTCCAAATATTATTACGTCTACCTTTTGAAAAGTAAGGATGCAATCTTGTTTAAATTCATTATTTTTAAGAATGAACAAAGACTCAAACTGAAAACAAACTTTAGATGTTGAAATCTAATAGAGGTAATGAATATATGTCAAACCTGTTTGAACAAGTTTGCTAGAGTTTTGACATAGTCGACCATGAGGTAATGATGCCATACCCTCCACAAGTTAATGAGAATGTTGAACGAAAAATTAGAACATTATCTAATATGATTAATACATTTTTGGAGAGTTTAGGATCACCCAAATATATCAAAACGAAGTCTTAAACCTCTTAGAGTTTGGGGTTGTCTTGAAAACGTATTAACCCATGAACATAAGAGGGAAAAGCTTGGTCCCAAGACCGCAAGTGCAACATTTCTCGGATATATGACTAAAACCGATGCGTACAGATTCTTGGTAATCAAGTCTGAAATTTTGGCATAGATATTAACACTATTATTGAACTTTAAGATGCAACATTCTTTAAGATGTATTTCCCTTGAAACCTGGAGTTCATCGATAAGTTTCACGTATGGGTGATCCCTCTATGTTTGGTTCCATCCACGAATGATTAGTAGCATGTCATGCATCATATTCATACTATATATTCTTAATTTTACCCTTATATTGTGTTACTCGAGTGTTTGTTGTTATATTTTAGGTATTAGGTAATAAAGAAGAGAATGGAAGAGAAAACGACCGAAACGTAAGAAAAAATGAATTAAATGAAACAAAATGGATCTCTCTGACATGCACAAAGACCCATCTGCAAGAGGGAATGACCTGGACGTAAGCCCGGAGGGACCAACTTGCAAACCGAGAAACTCCACACCATCATTAGGAGTATTTTGGCAATTAGATTCGGGCGTAGACTCAAATGACTAACCAGGCTACACCCCACGTGCATAATCGAAGAGCTTGAGTAGACACACAAAATTGAGTCTCATTTGACCAATTTGGACAAGCCAAATGACAGTCACTTTTGGTCTGAATTCGACCCAGTTTCGCACGGATATATGTTATGTGTTTATGTCTATTCTGGGAATGTTTCATTACTCCCACATCAGAGGATTGCCCATTTGCATTTTTCATGTCTATAAATAGAACTCTTCTTCCTCCTTTGTAACCAACCCATTGCTTGGTGGTCATTTTCTCTACTCGGAGTAAAGCCTTGGAGCAAAACTCAAGTGGAGAAGAATGCTACTTGTAATGTGAGTCATGTAAATAAAATATTTTCTTAGTTTTGTTTTAACGTTCTCTTTTAATGCTTACATATTTAGCTTAGTTTTGTTTCCTTAATCTTAGAATAATTAGTTATAATGTTTCCCTTCCTTAGTATAATTGTTAGCTTAATGTGTAGTGAGTAGTTTCATCCCCTTTAGGGGTGGAGATGATGTTTATACATGTAATGAAGAATGAGAATGCATGATATCTTATGCAATATGTGATAAATGTGAATGTATGCTTGTTTGTTTAAAATAGAATACTTAACTTGATGGGTCTTGTCATAATCATTACATACTTCCCATGCTTGTTTAGGTTCTTAAAAACCAACTTGTCTATGCTCATGTTAATCAACTAGGTTAGTGATTGAAATGATAGCTTTTGACACAACCATTAGGTACTTCCTATGCATGAAAACACAACCTACACTTGTGCCTTATTGAATGCATTCCTCACCACCTTATCACATGTGTACACACACTCCACCCCTTGGTGGTTTTTCCTTCCTGAATTTCATCTTTCTAGTTTGTTAGTTGCTAGTTTTGTTTCATGTTAGTCTTATGCTTTCATCTTTCTTGTTGTTAATTACTAGTTTAGCGTAGTGATGCATTGCATACATTGCATCATATGTCGTTCATTTAGATTAATTTTATATCAATAAATGCTACTAAGGTATGTGTTTAGTCTTATTTACAGAATACAGGGACCTGAATGCAAATTACGCATATCCCGAGTATGAACGCGTGCAAGAGACTCATTTCTGTCATAAAGACCAAGTTCAAGATTATCGGGGTTCAAATTGAAGTCCATCCAAGCATAAAAGCATTCAAAGGCCTAATTACAAAAAGACCAAGGACCTAAGCACAAAAGTAGCCAGGGACTTAATTGCAAAAAGCCGAGGACCCAACTGCAAATTACAAGTACCAAAATATTATTTTGGAGAAGTTCTAGAGAAAAATCAATTTGGATCTCCAAATATATGAAGAATTAATTCGGAGCTCAAAAGAAAGGAAAAAAATCAATCCGGACGCGCAAAGGACATTTAAATCATACCATAAACACACAGGAAAAATCCGGATTAAATCTGAGCCAAAATTACGGCGATTCCTCCACCCATTACATGTGATTTGCGGCGAAAACGCCGCACCCCTTTCGATTCGTGCCCCCGGATTTTGTCCACTCGTGTCATGACGTGTGTACTTTCCTATTTCATACTTAGGTCCCTTGTAGCGACTATAAATAGCCCCGAGATTATGTTGTGAAAAACGAGTTTTTATTCCATTCTTTAGCAATAAAATTTTGTTGGTTTATTTCGTGTTTTTAGTTTTCTTTTGTAGTTTCTCTAGGACCCCTTCTCATTCCCTCCATCCATGAGTTTCTAACTCTCTCCAAAGGGTGGGGGTGACGGATTTAGGGTGACGAGAAGAAGAATGATGTTATTATTTTAATTTCGTGTTAGTATATTTTGATTACTTGAGTTTATGTTGAGTCATTTGTCATGTAATGCTTTATAACTAATGTGATTTATTATAAGTTTCAGATTTCTCTAAACAAAACCCGATATCTAAACCCCCACCCGCTGGACTCTCATCCATATTTGCTTTATTCTTAGTTTATTTTTGTTGTTCTTGCTTTAGAAAATTAAAAATCCAAAATCCCAAACCAACCTTATTTCTCTCTCTTTCGTTACTTAATCGAAAATCACAAAAAAAACAATATATCTCCCTCCTTGTGTTCGACTCGTACTTGCAACGTCTTCATTGACGCCGTGCACTTGCGGTATAAATAAAATTCTCATCAAGTTTTTGTCACCGTTGTCGGGGAGGCGACGAAGATTTTGTTTAATTTTGATGATTTCGATTCTATTCTGTTTATCGTGTGAGCGATCTAACTATTTGGGTTTGCGTTTCAGGAGACAACGGAGTGCGCGGCGAAATCCGGGCACAGTTGGAGCAAGAAGAACGGCGAAATCGCCGCACCCAAAGAACAACCTGCGGTGGATCCGCCGCACGTCTGGAGCATCTGGGCTTCAAAATTTTCTGGGGTCGTCTACATCTTTGGGTGGACGCGTAGAGCAACTGGAAATTTTCTAGAGCGGGCGGCGAACCCGTCTTAGCGTTGCGTAGGTAACTTTTGTTTCCTTTTGCGCAATTTTCGATTTTTGGAAAGTTTCTTTTTTGTAGAACTGCACGTGTTAGGCTCAAATTCCATAATTGGCAATAATTCTTACGTGTTAGGCTTCAACTCTGACCTAAAAATTGGCAAAATTAGAAGGACTTAGTGCATGCATCATATAGTGTTTTGTGTGCATTATTCTTGCTAAATTCTTGCAAATTATATTTTGTCGAAGAGTGCTGGAGGCAAGGTATGTGCGCGGTTTTTATCGATTGCATTTAAGCATATAATTTAGTTGCATACAACCTTGCAATTGTCCCCCACTAAAGACCAATGTTTGACTATCTTTGCTAGATTTAAGTTAAACTATCTTAAGGGCAACTCCGTAGGAAAAGATACGGTGGGGATTTCATCACCCTTCCGTGGCCCACAAATCACAATCTTAAAGTGTCACCTAAGCCTTAAATTAAAACCAATTAGACATTGGCCCCTAAGGATTCGAACTCAATTAAGGAGAAGATTGGTTTGACTTGCTATGACTTGAAGCTGATCGAATTTAATTTGGTGTCTAGAAAGTGTTTTTGTGTTGACGTAAGTCTTCCAAGCGAAGTGGTTGTCTAATTGGCACCGACTCTGTCGGAAGCGCCCCCACTAGCTATACATTGCCTGACCAATTTGGTTTGATTAGTGAGGGAGGTGAATCAAGCGAACCAATTCGACTCAACCAGTTAGGAGACGTCTAGATTTAAGCTACATTAGGTCTAGGATTGTTTGAACCGTGCTTGTTTAGGAAACTTCTGACCAACCCTCTCATCTATCTTTTAGAGTTAAGTTTCCCTTCTCATCTGAGTCTTCTTTCTCTTCTCATCTCAATTCTCTATATTAGGATTCCTTTCTCATCTTCCCCCCCCCCCCCTCTATTGTTTGTTTCCATTTTTGAAAAAATTATAAAAAAAATTATAAAATAAAGTAATTGATTCTTGAAATTGAATTTGGAATTTAAATTTCAAATTTGAATTCAAAAATTGATTCAAACCAGTGCACTCAGATTTGGGTTCGGGACTTGGGCAATCGACTCTCACGAGTTCATCTAGATTCCAGTCTAGAGCTTAGCCCCAATCCACCTATTGCACCACCTCACCCGGATCCAATGGGTGAGAATGTAGTGGACCCGCCTAGGACTCTGAGGGATCGGTGCTACCCAACGATGGCTGCTCAGCCATCGTGCATCGTTATGCCCATCATACCAGGTCACGACTTCAACTAAAGGCACAATACATGAGTATGTTGCCCAAGTTCACCTCTAAGGAAGACCCATATCTCTTCCTTTGAGAATTTGAGGAAATCTGCTCCCTTATGCAATACCAGCATATCTCTGAGGAGGCAGTGCGTTTTAAATTCATGCCTCTAGCACTGAAGGACGACACTAAGAAATGGCTATATAGTCTAGTCGAAAGATCTATTAGGAGTTGGGCCGAGTTTGTTCAAGTGTTCTTAAAGAAATATTTCCCCAACCATAAGACTATTAGGATTAGGAATGAAATTGTTGCATTCGTTCAATCTGAGAGCCAGCCATTCTATTCCTATTTGGAAAGGTTTAAGAACCTCTTGACCCAATGCCCTTATCATGGAATTCCAAGATGGCAATTGTGCCAAATTATTTATGAGGGATTGACAACTACATCTAGGGTTATGTTAGAATTTGTAAGCCAATGAAACTTTATGTCCAAAAATGAGAATGATGCTTGGACTTTTCTTCAGGATTTAGGCGAAAATAGTATGCAATGGGACAATGCTAGAGCACCGATTAACCCGAGTATTGGATCTAGAATAGCAAGTCAACCCAAATCAAGTGTCTTAGTTGTAGATGTTATTGTAGCTGCTGAAGCAAAACTAACTACCCTTATGCGTAGAATGGAAAGTCTAGAGCTAAAACCCGACCCCTAGTGAATCAAGCCTCTTCTATCCCTTGCTCTAGATGTGGTCAAACTGGTCATATAATGGAGGATTGTGCACATATTTCTGCGGACTTGGAACAAGTTAATGCCGCATTTAACCATTCTAGAAATGACCCATACGCATCAACCTATAACCCGGGTTGGCGTAATCATCCCAATTTTTCATGGAACCAACAAGGTCAACCTCCTAGACAACAACCAAACCCGTATAACCAAAATAATACATCATCTGGGTTTAGTAACAATGGAGATTATTATGTTAGATTGACAAGCTTGGAAAATTTGGTTAAGACTTTTATGCAAACAACCACCCAATCCTTCCAAAACTAGAAACACAAGTCCGTCAACTAGCGTAAATTGTAGGTGAAAGAGAAAATGGTCAGTTTCCAAGTCAACCTGAGGTGAATCCAAGACCTAATAATCAATATCAGCCCTATCAACCACCTCTAGGAAGTAACATACCTAGACCGGTTTAAATGGTTCATGAGGAGGGACCGTTCCAACAAATAAATGCAGTTGTATCATTACGGTCTGGAAAACAAGTTGATAACAATGTGGTAAATCCTAGGGCTCATAATCAATCTAGCCGTCAAGCACCCACATGTGACATGACCATTGAACCTGAAGTCCAATTTGAAAAGCCCAACCTACCTAGTCAACCTAACCCTATAGCTCAACCTGAGCGAGTCTATGTTCCTAAAGCCTCATTCCCCAATAGACTCAATAAGAGCTCAAGTGCACAAATGGAGAAACTCTTGGAAGTATTTAAGCAAGTTAAGGTGAATATTCCACTCCTAGATATGATTCAACAAATACCTGCTTATGCTAAATTCTTAAAGGATCTGTGCACTAAGAAGAGAAAAATGAACGTACCAAAGAAGGCATTCTTGACTGCAAACATAAGTTCTATTTTGTCCAACTCATCTCCTATAAAGTATAAGGACCCTGGGTGTCCCACAATTTCATGTGCGATAGGAGATACTTTTATCAACAAAGCCCTTCTAGACCTTGGGGCTAGTGTTAACTTACTCCCGTTCTCTGTCTATGAGCAACTAAACCTTGGTCCACTAAAACCCTCTAAGACAACCCTTCAATTTGCTGATTGCTCTGTTAAGAAACCAAGGGGTATAGTAGAGGATGTTTTGATTAAGGTTGGTGACTTCATTTACCCAGTGGATTTTGTCGTTCTAGACACTGAACCTGTTGTCGATCCTAAGAGACAAATCCCTATAATACTAGGCAGACCCTTTTTAGTCACTTCTGAAGTTATGATAAATTGTCGAAATGGGCTCATGCAACTATCTTTTGGAAATTTAAAACCTGAATTTAATATCTTTCATGTTGATAGTGACTCAGAAATAGTATGCAATCAAAGTGACGTTGTGATTAGATCGCGTATTTATAAGATTTCTGAATCAAATAAATCATCACAAAGCAAAAAGAAAGTTAGTAAAAAGGGAGTAATTCATCTACCCAACCACCATTACTCGAGAAAATAAGAGAACCAACATATGTGAGGGGTGTGGAATCTTTACCTCAGGACTCTCAGGGCAACATGGGGAACAATTCAACTGGATACATGCACCAACATTGTGACATTCAATCTAGTTCTGACTATCGTTGACTCTGAGCAAATTCAATCCCTCTACCGTAAGTTGATTCAGGTAATAAGTGCATTTGCTTTATCTTTGCATACATTGAGGACAATGCATGATTTAGGTGTGGGGGGTGTTTATCTATCTATCTATATATTCTATTCGTTTAAAAAAATCAATGCTCCGTGACATAGCTTAAGATTGAACTGCCAAAACCCGTTTACAAATTGCATTGAGTTTTTGTTCTTTATTTTATAGTTCTGCTTGTAGAAACTATGACATAAATCTAAGTTCCAAAGAAATAACCCATTACCCTTTAAGACATGTATGCACTTAAATTGTATGAATCAAATCTTTGAAGTGGTTGATAAAAAGTAGAGGTTGAGGAAAATATACCGGGAAGTCTGGATTTCTAATAGCAATTAAGTCTTGAGGAAAATAAAAGTAAAAAAATAATAATAAAGGAATAAAGTGAGGAAAGCACATTTTGCAAATGATTACAAAAAATCAAGCCTTCGAGTCACTGGTCCGTAGGGGTATCTTAAAACCCAGTAACTTGAGTCTGCCAGCTCGGGATTATCGACCAAACTCGCTACACGAATGCAAAAAAGGGTAAAAGTGTCAAAAAAGCAAATGTGTTGAATCACTTTAACAAACTCAAGGCCCAAAGTTAAAAGAATGATACATGCCATGGTTGATCCGAATGATACTTCACCACCAGAGGAGGCGTGCAAAATAATTTAAGTGATAACATGTGTAGAAGGTTAGTGGTGTGAATGTTGGAGGAACAAAGACAAAGTCAGACTTTTTATGAGTTAGATTTATATAATGAGCATGCAAGAATTCTAAGTGAGATGTATAAGGTTGAGGTGGAGATATTGAGAGTTATTAATGAAATGTTGAATTAAGACTTTGTGGGTGTGTCAACTGAAAACCCTCACGAGACAAAACTCGTACTCTAAGGAAACTTAGGGGTTTAAAGGCTTGTTGCACATGCTAAGTGCAACCGTGATTCCTACGAAAGTGAGTAAGGATTTCCATGTTCTCATTATATTTTGTTTTGCTAGGGACTAGCAAAATCTAGGTGTGGGGGTATTTGATGCATTGCATACATTGCATCATATGTCGTTCATTTAGATTAATTTTATATCAATAAATGCTACTAAGGTATGTGTTTAGTCTTATTTACAGAATACAGGAACCTGAATGCAAATTACCCATATCCCGAGCATGAACGCGTGCAAAAGACTCATTTCTGTCATAAAGACCAAGTTCAAGATTATCTGGGTTCAAATTGAAGTCTATCCAAGCATAAAAGCATTCAAAGACCTAATTACAAAAAGGCCAAGGACCTAAGCACAAAAGTAGCCAGAGAATTAATTGCAAAAAGTCGAGGACCCGACTGCAAATTACAAGTACCAAAATATTATTTTGGAGAAGTTCTAAAGAAAAATCAATTTAGATCTCCAAATATATGAAGAATTAATTCGGAAGTCAAAAGAAAGGAAAGAAATCAATCCGGACGCGCAAATGACATTTAAATCATACCATAATCACACAGGAAAAATCCGGATTCCGCCGCCCATTACATGTGATTTGCGGCGAAAACGCCGCACCCCTTTCGATCTGTGCCCCCGGATTTTGTCCAGTCGTGTCATGACGCGTGTACTTTCCTATTTCATACTTGGGTCCCTTGTATCGACTATAAATAGCCCCGAGATTATATTGTGAAAAACGAGTTTTTATTCCATTCTTTAGCAATAAAATTATGTTGGTTTATTTCGTGTTTTTAGTTTTCTTTTGTAGTTTCTCTGGGACCCCTTCTCCTTTCCTCCATCCATGAGTTTCTAACTCTCTCCAAAGGGTGGGGGTGACGGATTTAGGGTGACGAGAAGAAGAATGATGTTATTATTTTAATTTCGTGTTAGTATATTTTGATTACTTGAGTTTATGTTGAGTCATTTATCATGTAATGCGTTATAACTAATGTGATTTATTATAAGTTTCAGATTTCTCTAAACAAAACCCGATATCTAAACCCCCACCCGTTGGACTCTCATCCATATTTGCTTTATTCTAAGTTTGTTTTTGTTGTTCTTGCTTTAGAAAATTAAAAATCCAAAATCTCAAACCAACCTTATTTCTCTCTCTTTCTTTCCTTAATCGAAAATCACAAAAATAACAATATCTCTCCCTCCTTGTGTTCGACCCGTACTTGCCACGTCTTCATTGACGCCGTGCACTTGCGGTATAAATAAAATTCTCATCACGTAGCTTAGTTTAGTGCAATCAACTTCATCTTCCCTTTATTTTCCACTCGATTTCTAAAGAACCAGAGTTGACACACCTTCCTACGGACTCGACCTGTACTTGCAACTGTTTCATCGCGGTCGTGCACTTGTTGTATTATAACTGAATCAATTAACAAATATGTGGAAACGATGACAAATGTGGGGGCAGATCCATCCATTACTAAACTTGAGTTTTCACAAACTCAAGTTGTAGTTGAACATAAAAGAAGCAAATGATTTAGGATTGTCAAGGACTTGGGAAGTGATTTTATCACGTACCATATCGAGGGTGATCATAATACTTTCAAGAATGCTATGACTTCTTTTGAAGTAAATAATTGAAAAGATGCAATCAAGACCGAAATGGACTTCATTGCCTCTAATGGGACTTGGGAGCTAGTGAATCTTCCTCTGGGTTGTTCAACAATCAATTGTAAATAAATATTCAAGAAGAAAATAAAACGAAAGGGATCCATTGATAAGTTCAAATCCAGATTAGTTGTCAAGGGTTTCAAACAAAAGGAATGCATAGATTATTTTAAAACATATTCCCCATTGTCTCACATGATTACTATTCGAGTACTTTTAGTATTGGCCTCCATCTATTTATGATTTCTTTATGGTGATCTTGAAGAAGAAATTTATATGGATCAGCCTAAAGGTTTTGTAGTTTCTAGAAGCCAGAGCAAAGTTTATAAACTTGTTAAGTCACTTTATAGACTCAAACAAGCTCCTAAAGCATGACATAATTTTTTTAACTAAGTCATCTTATCATTAGGGTTCTAGGTCATTGATTCTGAAAATTGTGTCTACTGCCAAGTTAAAAGTGATGTCTGCATTGCATTTTGTTTATATGTCGATGACATTATTGTTTAGCTCAAACCTTAATATAATACATGAAACAAAGTCTTTCTAGTGTACTTAGTTTGAAATGAAGGATATGAGTATTGCAAATGTGATCTTGAGCCTCAAACTAACTAGGTCAGTTGACAGTATTTTTATATCTCAATCTTACTATGTTGAGAATGTTCTTGAAAGATTTGTTTATACAAACAGTATATCTGTGAATACCCCATATGATTTTTCAAAACCTTTGTAGAAGAACATGAATGGTGTACTAGTTTCACAGTTGAGATATTCTCAATCGTATGTAGCTTGATGTATCTTGTGAATCGCACACGACCACCTTTTTTCTTGGTGAGTAAGCTAAGTAGATACACAAGTTGTCTTGATCGTACTCATTGGGAGACTTTGGATAAATACTAAGGTAGAATGATACTTCTACCATTGGGATGTATTGTGAGAAATTTCCAAGTGTACTAGAAGGGTATAATGACACAAACTGGATAGCCAAAAATTACGGAAGTAACAATGTTACAATGTATGTTTTTACACTAGGTGGATGAGCGATCTCTTGAAGGTCTACAAAAAGACCATATTGTCTCAATCTACGTTTGAAGTTGACTTTGTGCTTTGGACACAAGTGGAATGGAAGCTGAATGGTTGAAATGACTCCTTTCTGAATTACCAATGACTAGCAAATCATTTCCTGCAATATCTTTGGATTGTGATTGTACGAGTATCATTGCAAAGTTGAGAAGTTTAAAGTATAATCAAAAGCAAAGACGTCACATCCAAGTCATACTAAAGTCTGTATGGGAGTTGGTCATGGAAAGGGTGATAACTATTGATTTTGTTGGCACTAAAGACAATATTGTTGTTCTTTTTACTAAAGGACTTGATATAGCGCAAGTTCAGAAATCCAAGCTAGGGATGAGACTAAGACTCATATTGTGACTCCTCTAGAACGACAACCCAACCAATCTGAGTGGAGATCTCTTTAAATTGGTTCAATGTGGTAATAACAAGTTTTTGAGTAAATTGAATGCAATAACCTGGTGATAAATTGTATCTGTGTCATTTTCCAAAGAATGGATATGTTCCTGAAACTGCAAGTTTAGTGAGTGTAGACTTTGAATGAGTTTGAGTCTTTAAGACAAGATGTTAGTAGTTCATCTTTGGAGAAACCCTAGTATGTGAATGCAACTGTGTCGCCGTAGTCAGAGGATTGAGGGCTATTCCATGAAAGTATTCATGAAATAAGATACTAATGCATGGTCATAACGCATTAACCTTGTAGATTGCAGTATGACATGCATTGTGTTATTCTCAATGGACACCTCCACAACAAAGGTTAAAGTTCAAGATTACTTAGTTTATGTGGGGTGAAGTTGAAGAACTCAGCTAGTGGTTCGAACCCGAAATGTACCATTGTTGATAATAATAGGTTACCTGGTTTGGTCGTGCAGATCAATAATGGATTTGTTGAAGATTGTTGGACTATTGAATATTGGGTTTAGGTCCATGTAATATTCAACTGAAAATCTGATGTTGAGTTATAAAGTTGGAACATGAGATTTTCTCACACTCTTTAGTCCTGTGTACATCGGGGATTTTCGAAAGTAGAGTAATGTTTATGTACCTAGGCTTTCCATACCCCTTTCAGAGGTAGAGAGAGAAAGAGAGGAGTAGAGAATGTGACACAAACACGCGCTCGAGTTAGTGTTCTTTTCTCATGTGCATTCAATTTTTGAGGGCTTATCTACAAAAGAATCACTGTGATCACCAAAGCTCATTGTTGGAACCAATCACTGCGAATAATAGTACACACATGGTGATACCGCTTTTGCCTCGTATGAGAAGATGACATGTACATATATGGTTTTTGTCGCCCTACAATAGCGACGATGACATATGACCGATTACTATGTCCTACATCATCTTCTCAGATCTCTAATCACCAATGTGTTGGCTTTTTGGCCTTAATCCGTGTTTTGATGATTTAATCAACCTAATCTTAATCACAATCAAATGTAGAGTAGCACACATAATGCATAGAAGATATATTGCTATGTGCTAACATCTACTGGTGATCAAGACGCAAGAAAGAATGAAATTGAAGTTAAGACATGTAATCAAACTCTTGAAGACATGTAATTTGCCTTTATTTTGAGTCTTAGGAACTTGTGTAAACTTGATAATACAAGTTAAAATTCACTCACATACATACTAGGTTCCTTCTAGTAGTCATACACAAAATTTCACACCAATTGAACTTCAATAGATCACCCCAACTATAGCCGGAAAATCGCTTAAAACCAAACCCTGATTTCTTGTACCAATCGGTCGACCAAACGAGTTCTTTGTTCGACCGATTATAACAGAAGTTCCAAGTGCATTTTCCTAGTTCCACCAGTCAACCACCCTTGACCTTTTCGTCGACCGTTCCCGTATTTTTGGATGGTTGTTAACTATGTCGTATTATATAATGGTCGTATTCGTATAAATCTACCCAACCCTCAAAATACAATTGGCCACCGGTCGAACGATCATCCAGAAACTATCGACCGGATGAATACTTTTCTTGATCCCAAAGTGCCTGATATTTTCGGTCGAACGAAACTATTATTTTTATTCGACCGGTATACATTTACCCTAGCCAAAACCCCTAGATCAGTCCACCGAACTCTGACTTGGTTCGACCGATGACTTAAGTTAAAGCTTAAGTGGTTCGATCGTTCACTAGTTTGTTCGAATGTTTCTTTATCCTTACAGAAACGGTCGACCTCTAGTCCCCCTTCCGTCCACCGTTGAGAGACAAAATTGCATATCTTAGATTTCTGTTTTGTGTATCTTACACACAAATCAATCAATTCATCAACAACGACTATTGTACTTTAGGAGCTTATAAATAGATGTATTCCAACCTTATTTACAGAGCTCTTACACTTCCAATTGTCTTATACATCTAAGAGAAGCTCCCAATCCTCAAATCCCCAAATCCTACACTCCAATCATAAAGCCTCCACACCATTGATCAATTCCATATTGTACTCAAAGTGTGCTCAAGTTAGAGTGTTTGATCCACTCAAGTTGTTGTCAAAAGAAGTAGAGGTTTCGGTGAAAGCCCGAAACATCCCTCTCGGATTGTGAGAGGAAGAAACCAAGTTCGCGAGGTTCTTCGCGAAGCTTGCTTTGTAAATGCGTTCTCTCGCGACCCGGAACAGGGAGTGGATAGTGAAGTCGTAAGCGGAGCTCGTGGAGTCAAGTGGAACTTGCAAGATATGAAGTAGACGGGAGGTCGAACCTCTATAAAAGTCGTCTTGCATACTTGTGGTTTCCGTTGTTTTCTCTACTTGTTTTTAAATTTATTTCCGCTGCCTTTTTAGTAGAGTATTAACGATTTGATTAGATATTAAGTAGGTCATCAATTCTAACACAATGAACCATTGTCTAGTCAATATCTTTTTTCCATTTTGTCAAGGATAGGGATATCATTTTTTTAATATCTAAGTGATATGTAGATTTGTTTTAAATTATTAGGAATATGGACGGATTTGGATATGAATTCTTGAATTTTGGCAATATGGATATGGATATGCATTTTGAGCGAATATGGATATGGGTGTGCATATGACTTCTATACTAGTTTTTCTTATATAGTCAAAAGTAGTAATTTAATCATGATTCCTTGTAAATTTTACTTAAATTTTTACTACTACATGTCTACACATTAAGATTGCTATACTACTAAGCTAATTTATTAAATGTATAATTTTATCGAAATTCCATGTTAGTTTTTATGTGACCTATAAAAATATATACTCATTTTGTATTTTATTTTTACACGACACACACAAATATGTGTGTGTTTAGTTTTATCTGTTTATAAAATATTTATTCCATGTCGATATAGGATTTTAATAAGGAATGGATTTACAATCTTCATTGGTTTGACACCTTAGAGCAAACAAGGACGACCCCGCGCCGACCGGGGTCGTGTACCACTCACCGGGGGCGCGACGACCCGGTCGGGGTCGACCTGGTCGTCGTCGGGGTCGTTTGAACGACCTAGTCGACGATCGGGTCGTGGCAGGGACGCGCCACGCAGAGCGTCCCTGTTGGTTTTAATTATTTTTTTAACTTTTTTTGTAGTGTATATAATTGGGTTTAAATGATTTAGGGGTATTATTAAGATTTTATATGTGGAGGAGAGAGATGGGTTGTGGTTAAGTGGTGAATAATGTTGGAAAGAGAAAAAACTGGATTGGGGAGAAGAAAGTTGATGTGAATGAGAAAAAAAGCTGACGTGGAAGAGAGAGAAAATAGAGAAAGCTTATGACCGGGTTGACCATGATTATGGTTACGGGTGGTCTTAGTTTGGATTCATCTGCTTGCACGTCAACCCATGCAATTGGCTGCTTGAACGTCCTTACAATGGGTGACGCCTTCGTTTGGATGAAGAAACAGAGTTTTGTGTAAAATTCACTTTTCTAAGGAAATTGCAACTGTTTGGGTTAATTTATTTGGAAGGATAAAATTCATCAAATACAAGTTAAAACCTAGAAATACGACTACCCATCCTTTTTTTTCTTCTTGTTTGTAAACTCATTTTTCTATCGATAGGCTAAATCATTTTTTCATTCCAGAAAACTAAAAATTGATTCTGAAAGCTCCTCAAATGTTTTTTATCCCGAAAAAGCATAAACTTGTTGGTGAAGTATGCATAAAACTCCCAAAATTTCAACAGTCGTCGTGTTTTTTTATATCAAAAACTCAAAAAGTATAGCACTAAAGTTGGTTTTCCAAACAAACCCTTAGCGAAATGAGTTTGAGAACAACATTTATAATACTCAAAACTGAAGTATACAATAAGTCACCTAAAGTTGCGTAAACAAGTTTTAGCTCAAAAGAACCCTGCTCGGTTTTGATCGGCCGGATTTCATATCCAAGCTTGATTCTATTTTACTAAATCAACTTGGCTCGAATAGTTGAGATGGTTAACTCGATTACATGGCTCGACATGATAACTTGTTTAAACTAAACTCTCTTTGGTTACAAACTAATGAGCGAAGGTCAATTATTCTCTGGTTATCATGGTTCAATTTAGATCTTCATTTCCCGTATTATGATAGTTTAATTGCGTTCGAGAAACCAAGACATTGCATTAAAAATTGAATTTAATTAGGTAAACTTTTGTATTTTCTTACGGGAACTTGGCCATCACAATTATAATCCCAAAGGGCCCAGTTAGATTGAATTTGATTTTTGTACCTCGGCGTTACCAACAAACATTCCAAGTAGGGCCCTCATTGGTGTACTAGAATGTGAATTATTGGTAAGTTGAGAATCTTATTTTTGAAACTATTAAATGGGTAAATGAAAATGATTGCTCCAATGTGTGCCATCACAAAGTAGGGATATTTGGGTCCCCTAGAAACCACTTATCTTTCGAACAAATTGTTTATTGCAATTCTACTTCTGCCTACTAAAGTGTTTGATTTCCAAATAGTAGAATCATCTTAATTTTGTGTTAGAAAATACTCGAATCCTAATCATAGTACATGCATGTCTTTCAACTTTTAATTTTGTATTTTTTTAATAAACCCGTCACTAATGAGTTGCAAAAAATATCCTCACTTTCACAAGAACCAGCACTCATGTTGGGAGAATTATGAGTTTAAGGTGGTGGTTGGTGTGTGATGTTGAATCCTAAATGAACCCAAGTTGAAGTGCACCTCTTTCTCACCCACCATCCAGTGTTCCATGTTGTGTCCCAAATCAACAAAAAAATAGCAACAATCATGATGTTCTTTAGTTATTTCTCAAAAAAATAAAGTTTTAATAATAAAGTGGTTTTGTAAAGCAAATAACTTTCATGATTTTCACATATTTGGACCTTTTTTTCGTTCCACACATTAAACTTCATCCTTTTCCTCCCCCAAACAAATTGATATATTGAATAATTTCTCAATAGAAATGCTTGTGCCACCCACCAGATCCATGCTTCTCTTTTCTCACCTCCTCAATCTCCAGTAATCCGGGGACAACCATAGGATATGCGGCATGCGCCAATGACTATTAATCGTTCCCCTAGACCGTCAATTATGAGGCCGTGAAAAAACGTTCTAGGTAAGTAATTTTTTTGGTTTTTTTTACAATTATTGTACATCAAAATAAACGGAGATAAGAGGCCCCTGCACATTAAATTGGGAGGTGTACTAGCATGATGATGAAATATTATTATGAGGAGTTGTAGTTGTAGGACTGCCACAGGTGGATTTTGCCTTGAGACAAGGGCTGCATGGTAGCTGAACCCATCGTTTCACCACCCACATCAAACATAGTCACCTCAATCATTTATTTTTGGATCATACAGGTAAAAAGAAGGCTATTCGTCGTTCGGAAAATCATCCAACAATTAATTTTTTGATATTAACAAATCACTTGATACTTATTTCGTTCCGTATTTTTAAATAAGATTTTTAACTCAATTTTACTCACATTTCCAGTACCAACACCACGAAAATATCTGACGAAACGCCTGAATCCGGTGAGGTAACGGAGACGGATTTTTTTCCCGGGGAGGCGTCTGGCACAGACGCCCCTTTTCTATTTAATTTTCTGTTAAATTAATTTTTTTCAGGTTCCGTTGCAAGATTTCGGTGGTGATAGAGTAAATTACAGAGAGCTTTTTGATAGTAAACAAATATTTACAACAATCGATGAAGCTTGTAAATGGGATAAACAAGTTGTCATAGGAGACGAATTTTTTTGGTTATATTATCATACAAATCAAAAACAGATAACCAGACGGATTGTTACCTGAGATGTGATCGCAGACATGAAATAAGTTCTCGTGATACGAGTATTGCACTCCGGAAGAACACAAAAATAAAAGGTTGTAGTTGTCATTTTTTGGGAAAAGTAGTCAAGCGGCGGGATTGTGATGGATGAGTCGTTGTTTCTAATACCACCCATGGGAAGCACAACCACGCACTTACAGTTTATTCAAAGGGTCACCGACAGGTCAGCGGACTTAGTTCTGGGACCAAGCAAATTGTTCGTGATATGACTGAGACACAAGCAAGACCACGTAACATTTTGTTGGCAGTAAATGAGAAATTTGCCGGAGAATAATCTCAATCAAAGACACATTTATAACTTCAGAGAGTACATAAGGAGAATGAAATCTGAAGACAGGAATCTCGTTCAGGAGTTTCTCAGTCAGGCAGTGCAGTATAAGTATTTGCATTGGATTTTGGCAGATGAAGAAACTAATGTCCTCACTCACGCATGTTTGACATCTGACGTCAGTTTAGTTGTTGTTTACATACCCTTTCGTAATCTGCATGAATCCGACGTATAAGACGAACAAGTACAAGATGCCTTTGTTTGAGATGGTTGTGGTTACTCCAACAAACATGAATTTCCTCGTCAGATATGTGATTTTGAAGGATGAGACCGAGCTTAGTTACCGGTGAGTGTTGGAGAGGTTGCGAGATCTGTTATTAGATATTGTTAGCCCGACTGCAATAATAACGGACCGGGAGTTGGGTCTGATGCGACTAGTGGTAGAGGTTTTTCCCGAGTCTACTCATTTACTTTGCACCTGACATATCAACAAAGACGTGTATAACTACTCATACCACGTTTTCGGCAAGGACAAGAAGTTTGCAGAAATGTTTATGCGTGGAAAGTGGAGGAGAGTTATGGTTTCTGATTCACAGACGGATTATGATAGATCAGTCCGTAATCTGAAAGATTCTTTCAAGTCCTGGTCAGTGCTCACGGAGTATGTGGAAGACACGTGGTTGGTGCACAAAGAAAAGTTTGTGTTGAATTGGATGAATAAAGTCCTTCATTTCGGCAACACTTTGAACTGTAGGGTGGAAAATGCACATTTGGCTCTGAAAGAGTGGATCACTACATCAGCTGTCGCTCTGGACACTCTTTTCGACCGCGTGAACTCAGCTATTGAAATGCAGCTGACGAATATTCGGAACTTTCTTGAAGATTCTAGACGTCGAAATTTGACAAACTACATAGGTCCTTTGTTTCAGTTTATAAATGGTCAAGTTTCGCATCACTGCTTGTCATTATTTACTCAGGAGTTGAAGAGAATGCAGGACTTAAACAATCAAGTTGAATATCGTTGCGGGTGTGCTTTTCTGACATCACATGTGATTCCTTGTGCATGTACCATGCATGAGTGTTTTGCGTCAGGTGATAGAATTTATTTAGAGCAGATTCATCCATTCTGGAAAACACTTGTCATTGGAGAAGGAGTCCAGATGTCAGAGTTTGTGGATCAGTCAGCACAAGACGTCGAGCATTTTCGGAAGCTCGTTGATAAGATTTTGGGGAGCGACCCTGCAGTAATTTGTAGTGTCTCTCGTATTTTATACAAACAGTTACACCCCGATCAGTCGAACTATGGAGAACCCGCAAAAAATACTAAGGTACGAGGTCGACCTAGGGGAAAGTCGACACGTCGGGACCCGAGTGCCTTCGAATATGTTGAGCGAGGTCGTGGTCGGTCTGCCAATAGTGGGAGCAGGGGTCGTGGTCGGTCTTCCAACTCGTCTCGATCGTCCCTGAACACGGGCACAGGATCTGGTATGACAATATGTTTGTTGTTATTTAATATATATCACTAATCTAGAGAGGGTTGAATAGATTATCTCCTAATTTTGTTGTTTTAATGAATTGTTATTTCTCTATCTTACAGTGTCCGGACGGACGGACTGACGTGGATAACTTCTCATATGTTGATAGACTGCCAGGAATCATTTTACCATTTCTGGAGAGGTGGAATGACGTACGTGCTATTGACAACTATGGATTTCGATGTGTTGCCAATGTCTTCCATGGTGGTCAAGGCAATTGGTCGTACGCCCGTCGTGTGATTTGTAATGAGATTGGTGTGCATCCTATTTATGAGAACGTCTATTACGACAATGTTGTACAGGCTCGTCAACAAATTGATTGGGGTGTGGGAGCTTGTGACGAGGATCATTATATGGAGGTTTGAGCTGACTTGTTCCCGATTGCTAATTTTGACAAGTATGCGGTTATGTATTTGTCAATGGGAATGGATGGTTCGTTTTTCCCGTGTCTTACTGTGCTACCTTGGGAGAGTTCGTCTGCCATGATGAGGCCAGTCAGAGAGTTGGTCATTGCTCATTTAGGGAGTTACAGACATTTTATTTGTTTGGAATTAGCTGAGGAATTCTCAGTACCTCCTATAGCGACCTTGTGGTATCAAATGCGAGATGAGAGTGTTGTTGGATGGGAGGATGAGTACGAAAATAGGATAGCGTATTGGAACTGGTTACGTAGTACATTTTGATTGTAATTTGTAATGTATAATATATCGTGTATTTGTACTTATATCATGTTGTTCTTTTACCAGATTTTAAATTTAATTTAAGTTACTATGATATGCTCGTGAGAAATAAGTATTAAAAATACGATAGCTAAAGAAATAAGTAGAAGATATATTCGTCAGAAATAAATAATAGGAGTACACAGATAAGCATAAGCAAATACCGACAAATGTGGTAACAGTTCAACATATAATAAAACGAAAGTAAGAGCAAGTCAACTAGAACTCATCATCCGAATCATGGTCTGAAATGCCCAACTGACTGTTTCACTCCTCAATGAGGCGATCTCAATTTGTACATGCAAGTCTCGTATCCTCAGTCGGCATCCTGTCTCTCTGTCGCAAGAACGGCTGTGTATACCGTATCGCCCTACTCATCCACTGTAAGTAACATAAATATTAGCGTACATTAACAATAAAAACAAAATATACATTACAATTAAAAATTAAATTAGATAAACTTACTGCATCGGCACATGTCCTATCCAGTGGTCTCTCCGGTCTCGGAATGGTGTCGCGCACGATAAGTGGATGTGAGCACCTACCGAACCACTACAAATAATCTGCATCACAAGTGGAGGGGTTGCGGCTACGACTCAGATCGTCCAGGTGAAGTTGTCATACTCTCGGAAATGTCCTCCAAACTGATTCCGCGAACGAAACACTATGCCTGACGTCGTACGTTGTCACAATCGCAGACCGTACTGCATGCTCGAGCGTCGGGATGTCAACCGGAATCACCTGAACGTAACCTAACTGACGCAACACGTGATCAGGTAAATAAGGCTCTATGATATCCCTCTAACGAATAACACTCATAAATGTAGTCCTCGGCACAGCTACAGCAGGCTCAAGACCATACGACAACCACTCCACCTAAACGTTTATACGTTAATACTAATAAATTTGAAATTTAAATAAACGTGAATGAAATATATGTTATATACCTGCGATGCAGTAATCTGATCTAGCCGTCTACGAATAGAAAGGAGTCGTCCCTCGCTCTTATCCTCGCCCCGGACAACCCACATATGCGAATGAGGATGACCACCCTCAATGATCTTCCACTCCTGATGCGGGCGGAAAGCAGGAAAATACTAATATATCCAAGCCTGCAACAGTGTAAGACAACACGTAATGCCAGAACAATCAGCACGACTCGATATACCCAGCTGGCGATACAAATATGCCAACGTCGCCGACCCCTATGAGTACTGACCAATGGTATCTGGCTCCCTCGCCTCCAATAGGTCGCGTGGTCTGATTCTGCAACCGCTCTTGCCGACAAACAAGACTTAGCCTAGCAATAAGAAGAGGTAGGCAGTCATCTGCGTATACTCAGTTTGTGGTGGTCATCCCCGTCTGCAACAGTCGTCCACAACATCGATGCTAACACCACCGCCACTCCAAAATGAGTTATCCCGCCTAAGACCCTCGAGGCTGACCCCCAGCAACTCTGATACAAAAAAACTTCAGCTCAGACGTCTGGGTTTGCGCACTGACCATACGACCCTCAACAGGAATATGCAGAATCTGGAAGAAGTCATGCAACATGACCGTCATCTCTTCGAACGACAAGTGGAAAGTGTTGGTGTCCGGCTGCCACCGCTCCACGAAAGCTGAAATCAACGACATGTCAAGGCAGGAAAACTTGTTGTACGACAAGTGACCCAATCCACTATCACTAATGGTCGCCGTCATATCATCAGTCATCACTGAACGCCAAGCCTGCAATGTAATACAAGCTCTGTGTCGATTATGGTACTTCATAACTGTTGAGAATTAAATTTATACCGCAAGTGCACGGCGTCAATGGAGACGTGGCAAATACGGGTCGAACACAAGGAGGGAGAGATTTTGTTATTAGTGTGATTTCGATTGGGGGAAAGAATGAGAGAAGAAATAATTGGGTTTTGAGATTTTTGGATTTTAATTATCTAAAGCAAGAAACAAAAACAATTAAAACTAAAACAAGAACAAAGAGGTGAATTCCGTCGGGTGGAGGTTTAGATTTAAGGTTTAGATTAGAGAATTCAGAAACTTATAATAAATCATATTAGTTATGAATCATTACATGATAAATGATTTAACATAAACTCAAGTAATCAAAATAGACTAATACGAACATAAAATAATAACATTTACTCGTCTTCTCTTCACCCTCAATCCGTCACCTCCACCCTTTGGAAGGAGTTAGAAACTCATAGAGGGAGGAAGAATGTGTCCTTGAGACATTACAAAAGAAAACTAAAAGTAAGAAATAAAAGACAGAATTTTATTAATGAAAAGAAGAATACAAAACTAAGATTAAGAATAAAAACTAACACCAAAAACTAAAGACTCTTCTAACATTGTTCTCGGGTCTATTTGTAGTTGCTACAAGGGATCTAGGTATAATATTGGAAAGTACACGTGTCCAGACACGACTGGACGAAATTGGAGCACACGGATCGATGCTTGGGCGGCGGAAACGCCGCATATTGTATGTGTGGTGCGGCGGAAACGCCGCACAATCAGGCTTGATTTTGTCCGGATTTTGGTTGAATGTTTATGGTATGATTTGATCATTCTTTGCGCGTCTGGATTGATTCTTTCCATTCTTTTGAACTCCGGATTAATTCCTTCACATATTTGGAGATATACATTGATTTTTCTATATATTTTCTCCAAGAGAATAAAAGCTACTCGTGATTTGCAATCAGGTCCTTGACTTTTTGCAGTTAAGTCCCCGGTTACTTTTGTGCTTAAGTCCTTGTTCTTTTTGCAATTAGGACTTGAATGCTTTTATGCTTGGATACATTTCCATTCGTAACCCGATAATCTTGAACTTGGTCTTTATGATAGAAATGAGTCTTTTGCACGCGTTTATGCTCGGGATGTAGGTAAATTGCATTCAGGTCCCTGTATTCTGTAAATAAGACTAAACAAATACCTTAGTAGCATTTATTGATGTAAAAGTAATCTAAATGAAAGACATATGATGCAATGTATGCAATGCATCAAATACCCCTACACCTGGATTTTGCTAGTCCCTAGCAAAACAGAAGATACGAAAAATAAAAACAGGGAAATCCTAACTCACTTTCGTAGGAATCACGGTTGCACTTAGCATGTGCAACAAGCCTTTAAACCTCCAAGTTTCCTTAGAGGACGAGTTTTGTCTCGTGAGGGTTTTCAGTTGACACACCCACAAAGTCTTAAATCAGCATTCCATTAATAGCTCTTAATATCTCCACCTTAACCTTATACATCTCACCTAGAATTCTTGTATGCTCATTATATGAATCTAACTCATTAAAAATATGACTTGGTCTTTATTCCGCCAACATTCACACCACTAACCCTTCTACACATGTTTATCACTTGAATTATTTTGCACGCCTCCTCTGGTGGTGAAGTATCATTCAGATCAACCATGACATGGATCATTCTTTTAGCTTTGGGCCTTGAGTATTATTATTATTTTTTTCTTTTCTTCCGTGATTCAACACATTTGCTTTTTGACATTTTTACCCTTTTGCATTCGTGTAGCGAGTTTGGTCGATAATCCCGAGCTGGTAGACTCAAGTTACCGGGTTTCAAGATACCCCTACGGACCAGTGACTCAAAGGCTTGGGCTTTTGTAATCATTTTGCAAAATGTGTTTTCTTCACTTTATTCCTTTTTTTTTATTTTCCTCAAGGCTTATGCTTGGATACATTTCCATTCGTAACCCGATAATCTTGAACTTGGTCTTTATGATAGAAATGAGTCTTTTGCACGCGTTTATGCTCAGGATGTAGGTAAATTGCATTCAGGTCCCTGTATTCTGTAAATAAGACTAAACACATACCTTAGTAGCATTTATTGATGTAAAAGTAATCTAAATGAAAGACATATGATGCAATGTATGCAATGCATCAATAACCTTTCGATCCTCGCCCCCCCAGATGCGTCTGGCGATGTGGCATCCGAAACTTGAAATGACGCTGCCATCTAGAGGACCACCGGGCATCATATCCGTCACAATCCAAGAATCGTCCTCACCCATCTTCTTCTTCTTCTGAGTTCAGACGTCTACAGTGCACGAACTCGAATCACCGGTCAGAAACTGGCCACCTCGACCCTTCCTAACGACTCACTCAGCCGAAGTACTATAATGTCGCCCCCGTCCTCGACCATACTGTTGTATCGCCTCCTCCTGTGGCTCCAAGTCATACCAGCCCCCATCGTCACTCTTGTCGTGACTCATCACCTCATCTGAAGCATCCTCGTCGTCGAAAGAATCCTCAGGTGTCTGACGACGACGTAAAAGATCTCTCTTTCTTCTAATTGAAGCAGAAATACCCCAACTACGTGGATGACGAGGGCCCGACTCATCTGCTAAACTACGTACTACGTGTTAGGGAATTGATTTCCCTTTTCCTCCACGACAACCCAGTGACTATTAATTTAATTTTAAAAATATTTTTTTGTTAATGGATTTACTAAAATAATTAAAATAATTATTAACTTAATAATCAATTTATTTAGCAATTATCACAATTTATAATCAATAATCCTTTACTAAGATAATTAAACTAATTATTAACTTAATAGTCAATTTATTTAGCAATTATCACAAATTATAATCAATAATGGATTTACTAAACTAATTTAACTAATTATTAACTTAATAAACAATTTATTTAGTAATTATCAAAATTTATAATCAATTTAAATAATTTAAAAAAAATGGGGGCGTCTGCGGGAGACGCCCCATCCTAAGGGGTCTGCTGGAGACGCCTCCCGTTACGGTCGGGCGTCTCCCGCGAACGTCCGACCCAATTTTTTTTAAAACTAAACAATACATTTTACCATATTTGAGTATGTGAGCTCGATAAGGCTCGACAACAGTTTTGTGAGTTTGTTTTAACTTAATATTGAGTTTGTTTTTGATGTGCTCGATAGAGCTCGACAGATGCTCGATGGAACTCGATGTTATTGTGGAACATAATTGTTCAAGTCCATAGATCCTATCGAACTCATATCGAGCCCATTGAGCTTCGTTAGAATGAGTGTCCAGAACTGAACCAACGTTTAGATAAACCTGGACATAAGTACTAGACAAAGTGTGTCCAGAATGAGTATCCAAAGTGTCAAATTATTTTTTCACATGGTTTCACTTGATATGAGTTCCCTTGAAAAGTATGTACTGGGATCGATAGAACTCGACAACCATTATGGACCATTGGATTAAAATCCAATGGTCCATTTCACTCACTAACGGCTAACATGGTTGTTGCCTCACCACACATCCATTTTTCCATATATATGACATGCAAATATAAAAATACCTATATTTGATCCTTGACCTTATTATTGGTAGTTTTCATTTGGCTCAAAATAGATGTAATTGTAATGAAATACTTATTGTAACACTCGAACATTATAACTGTATCGCAACCCTTACATCTTCAGCTATACAAGGAACAAATTGTGTCTTGGAAAATGAATCAAATAAGAATATCTAGTCCATTTTCACCCTAATACAGTAATACTTGTTCATATTGTCATTTGTGGTTTACTTGATATGATTCCGAAGAATCGTCGTTCATTTCACGGAACTTTTCATATATACACTTTACACCATACACACTGGACTATTTATTTGTGGGCAAATTACTTCACCCCTTCAAAAAGTTATAATTTTTTGGGAATTTCGTAAAAATAGGAAATTTATAATTAAAAAACCAAAAAATTGTTTTCCGTTGTATTTATTCGAGGTGTTGATATCAACGAATTGATGTGAACCCAGTGGAAATAAATGATGATCAAGCAATAAATCCACATCACATCATATACTAGTGATACTTTAGTTTCCAATGCACATCGGAAATCAAATATTGGTCTTCCTTTTTGTCAACTCATGATGATCATTTCATTTACTTCTATGCAAATCTCTGGACTGTTCTCCCAGATTCGCATCTCCTCCTGAGAAAGAAAGAGAAGTCGTCTCTTTTTGTAACAGTGCTTTTTACACGAAATTCAGTTATTTAACAAAATAATTGTCTTTACCAAGTCATTTAACCTTTTCACTTTTCTTTTCCACTGTTTGTTTTACGGAAGTCCGTTTTTACGGTAATAGTTTGGAAAATAATTAGTTTTTATTAGTGTTAGGTTTATCAGTTTTTCTTTCTAACATTTGTACAATTTTCTTTTCTCAGTAATGCATCTTAGAACGTTTTTGGGGGATTTATGTCGCTTGATTTTTTACGAATTTTTATCTATCTTTTGTTCGCTTCACAAAATTACAGTCAATGTGTAGATATATGCGATTGGATCGGAACGATTGGTGTTGTCCCGATAGATGAGAAACTTACATAACACATGTTGAGATGATTTGGATATTTACAAAAAAGCCTATAGAAGCACCAATTAAAAGGAGAGAGTTTAATTGTGATGAAGATATAAAAGGAGTAAGATGCATACCAAGGTTAACTTGCGAAAAACAATTAATAGATGTCTAAAAATTGGAACATTTTCAGGGATTTGGGTCATTTGGCATTAGATAGGAGTACATGGAAGAAAATTGTTCATGTGTGTAAACTT
This sequence comes from Triglochin maritima, assembly GCA_963682175.1. Classification (NCBI taxonomy): domain Eukaryota; kingdom Viridiplantae; phylum Streptophyta; class Magnoliopsida; order Alismatales; family Juncaginaceae; genus Triglochin; species Triglochin maritima. The sequence continues at coordinate 28,184,254 of OY821789.1, forward strand.
TGATTCCTTTTTTTCAGGATATAAACCATGATTCTTTTGAATTCATTTCTAACCCATCCTAGTTAATTTGGGATTAAACACTTTATTTTTATAATAGTTTGCTTGCATTAATTAAAAAAAGGTTGAGACCATGGAAACACATACCACCTCCAGAAATTAAGGCTTTGTTATACTTTGTTCGCTTTACAAATTAATGCATTTCGCAATAGAAACTATGACTAGATTCACTCATGTCCGTTTAAATTGATATACTTTATACTCAATGTTAAAAGACAGATATTGTCATTTGTTTTAGTTAGCAATTAGTTGTTTGTTTCCTTTATTAGATTTAGGTTCTCTATAGATCTACATGTAAATCCTTTTTGTTAATATACAGAAAATACATTTTCCACCAAAATTACATGCAACCAGAGCTAGGGTTTTGACCCTAACCTTGCCGCCACTGTCCGTCGCCCTACCTTCCGGCCACCGCCATGCCTACCATTTCCGACATCGATCTCATTGGGTATTGCTTTCGTTCTCCGATTTCCACGTCCGATGTCAGCAGTACGGTTGTGTGGGGTTTGAGGGACGCGATCAGGCTCTCATCTTTAGGGTTTGGACTCGTAATATAAGAGTTATTGAGAATTTGAGATGGCCAAGTCTTTCGAGAAATAGGTCAAAATTCTGATCAATTTGTCTGATTCGAAATGGGTTCAATGGTCCACGTTTGTTGAAACTGCTCTAGAGGCTATTGAGAAAATCAAATATTTATTGAAGACCCTCCTGAGTCGATTGCACAAAAATGGAAATCGAAGATAGTACCATCGGTATGATTTTGTTGAATGCGATCAAACCATATTCTTTCTATGGTACATACCTTTAAAACCACTAAGAAAATATGGAACCACTCCAACTACATGTACTTGATTGGCACTGCGTGTAGGGACAAAAAGTTGTATCCTATGGAGAGCTCACCCCAACGAGTTGCGTACCTGGGTATTGTTTGTTTTAAGGAGGTTCATTGTCAGTTGGGTATCCTTCTCTTTAGGTGCTAAAGAAAATTCATCCAAAATTTCAGTCGATTCCAGAATTAATTGGTGAGTCATCTATCCAGGGAAAACATGTATGTGTTCCACATCGACCTAGAATCATTAGTCGGTCTGATTGTCCTCTTGTAACATCCCGAAACATCGGAAATTTAAAATTTTAATTTATCAAGAGAATATCAGAATAAACTCATCAACGAGGATGTCACTCAAATAAATAAACAGTCGGTGCACCAATAATACAACAGAGTTTGTCAAAAGACGTGATTACTACAATACAATGAAAAGACAGGTAAAACAATCACGACGACCTCGAAGAGTCCGATGAGGATCCTGGCCCCAAAATGTGTGTGCCCGCTGTCACCACCCGGCAGAACCTACTGCGGTCCTGAAACATGAATCAAACAACGATACCTGAGATTCCCATTAGGAAACCCCGTATGCCAAACTCACCTATATGCATGCAATAGTACAGTAAATGAACCTATCATACTAGTAGCATGTCATATCACATCTGCGATGCATCAAATCCCTCCAAGGGTAAACGGGACCTCAGTCCAACCACAACAACGACCTTCAACAGGGTCGACAAGGACATCAGTCCAGCCACAACAACGACCATCAACAGGGTCCACAAGGACATCAGTCCAGCAACAACAACGGGTCTCCCTCAGAACCTACCGTAGGCACATACGGCCTTACGGACAGTACGCGACGCACGCCCCACGCGCGACTACTCGAGCCAAAGGGATCGGTGAGGAGCGTCCGCACTTCCGCGCAAGGAACCACGTGGTCTACACCACCTTCGACGGAGACGTAGCCCGGTCAGTCAACATCCCAGGATAGGTGCCCAATCGGGGATCATCGTTGGCACAACATCAGTGGCATCGCCGGCACAACATCGGTGGTACAACATACGTCCGACACAACATCAGACGGCACAACCACAAGCCAGAACACCGTGGGCATCATCATCGCCGACAAAAACATCGGCTGCATCGCCGGCACAACATCGGCGGTACACCATACGTCCGGCACAACATCGGACGGGTCCAGACCGTAGTCTGCAGGGTCATCATGCTCCACGAGCCATGCGTCACACGCATTGGAATCCGCGATCCCTCAGGTCTGCTACTCTACAATGAGTCCAATCAATCCATCACAATAGTCACAATCCATACATGGAGGTGACGCGTCCCGAACACCAACACTCTTCCACACGGCGGTCCCTAGGCAGGCACGCGTAACGCGCCCACCGTCACCTCCCGGCTCACGCACAAGGAGAGGAGACGGGTTTCCGTGGCCAGAGTTGACATCCTAAACGGAACCAGGAATTCAGTCTTGTGCAAAAACGGTCGACCGAACGAGGCAACTCGGTTGACCACTTCCTCAAGGGAATCGGTCGACCGAAAGTCTGCAATGGTCAAACTCTTTGCACAAAACTTAAGTCCCAACGGTCGACCGAGATATAAAACTGGTCGACCGATACGAGGTCAAAATCCAGAATCTGGTCAACAACAATTTAAACTATCGGTCGACCGACTCAGGGGTCTGGGTCGACCAAAAACTACCAGGGCATTCTAGTAATTCTAAGTCATATAACGGTCGACCGCAAACAAGCATAAACATCCATTACACTTAAGTTCCGGTCGACCAACCACAAGGAACCGGTCGACCGAAAACAAACAGGCAATCTGATCCACCAGCAACATGCACTACCGGTCGACCGCCACAAGGCGTTGTTCGACCGGTGATGGTGAAATCGGCAAAATACTCGACATTCGGTCGACCGCCCGAAGGGACCAGGTCGACCGTTGGTCGTCTTCAATCTCGCGTCAGCCGAGGATTTACGTCGTTCTCGTCGCCGGAGAGGTCTCCGACCTCCCCCGACCGACCAACACGACCCTCACACCAGGGTGAACAACAAAATCACACTAAGAACCGGCATACCTCAAGAAGGAGATCAACGACGCCCGCCGGAGAACCCGTGAAACCACCTTCGATCCGCGACCGCACGGGCGCCTCCTCGCACACCGACCCCCGCGCCTCACGCCGGAGCAACCTCCACACCTCCTGGTCGCCGGAATAGAAGAAAAAAGGGTGAGAGAATGCAAGAGTGAGAGATGGGTGTGGTTTTCTCTCCAGCCAAGCACAAAACCCAACCGACCCATCACCCTACACTCCTACCCCATCACACCACACAACCATACACTATTCCCCTCCTCTTCCCCATGCTAAACCCCCCACTAATCCCGGGATTAGCCTAAGCAAGGTTAGGATCTAACACCTCTTGCTTTAGTTCACAATGTTTGGGGCCATGTCGAGTCGAGTCGGTATCTGGTTTTCGTTTTTTTCTTACATTTGTTGATGATTTGTCTCGTGCAACTTGAATATTCACTATTAAGTCTAGGCAGGAATGTGTTTCGAAATTTTGTCATTTTTGTTCTCTTGTGCAAAATCAATTTAACATCACGATCAAGACTCTTCGCCATGACAATGTGAGAATATTTTACATATGAATTTGTGCAATATAGGAACCATAATGGAATTATTCATGAGTCAACATGTGTTTATATGCCTCAACAAAATGACGTGGCTGAACGAAAGAACAAAGACACATCTCGAGGTAACTCACACTATGATGATTCATGGACATGTCCCCATCGCTTCAGGGTTGCTGTAGTTCACTGCATTTAACTTGATTAATTGCATGCCTTCATCTGTATTTAATGGTGAAATACCACATGATGTTTTGTGCCCATCTATCTCTTTATTTTTTGTTACACCCAAAATATTTGGTTGTCTGCTATGTTTATGATACCTGACCAGGTCATACTAAACTTGATCCTAACTTCCTACGGTGCCTCTTTGTTGGTTACTACTTACTCTAGTGCTCAGAAGGGTCACCGATGTTACAATCCTATTCTCAAACGGTATTTCGTAACTTGGTGTCACCTTTATAGAATCTGTACCATACTCTTAACTTCTGAGTCTAGTAGATTGTCCACTTCTCCATCGGTCGCGTCTATTCTGGAATATTCTCACACTTAGAATATATCTTCAGCTTTTGAGAAAGACGATGGACCGCTACAACCTTCTAGGCCAGCAATTACTCGAGTATATACTCGACTGAATATGTTAAATCCTAACCTTGCTTATGTGCTAATTGTGTTTAGGGGAGGATTAGTGATGGATTGAGATGGACGGCTGAGATCGAGTCGGAGAATTGTATATAAAGGTTGGGTTTTCTCTCTCTCCCGTTTCACTCTCTCACACGTATCTCTCTCACTCACTCTCTCTCTCTCTCTCTCTCTAGATGCGTCTCTCTCTCCATCAGAGTTTCGTCGGCATTTGTGGAGGCGAGGGTGCTGTTGGAGACGCCGGAAGTGCGGGGATCGTCGTTGTGGGAGGTTCGTCGGAGAAGCGCCGGTTGTGAGGTGTTTTCGCGTGGAAAGCTCGCCGTGGTTTCTTCAAAGGCTTCTTCAAGCCTTAAGGTATGTCAAACTTGCTTTCAAGCTCACCTAGTGTTAGTGTGGGAGTGGGAGCGGTCGACGGTAGGCCGTTTCGGGCTCGTCGGACCTGCACAGCCGTTTCTGAACTATAAACGGTCGACCGGTGTTTTGGTTCGGTCGACCGGTTGTAGTGTATTTTGGGCGAATCCCTCGCACCGGTCGAACGATGCCCTTTGGGCGGTCGACCGGTTGTTGCAATTTTAGCGAGAGAAAGACGTCATGTGTATTTTCGGTCGAACGGGACCCATTTGCCGGTCGACCGAAAGTACTGTTGTATGTTGGTTGGGGCGTTGACCATCTAAACGGTCGACCGCCTGTTTGACTCGTTCGACCGACGTTTAAGTTAACTTAATGGCCGGTCGACCGGAAGTGTGGTTTCGGTCGACCGTGATGTGAGGACTCTGGGTGAGTTCTACTGGTTGTTTTCGGTCGACCGATAGGGTTCGGTTGTTCGACCGTTTTACTGTTGATTGCGAAAATGGATTTCTACTGGTGCTTTTCGGTCGACCGGGACCCCTTTGTCGGTCGACCGTTTGGCGGGTTTTTCGGTTGGGCCAGTTTTCTGGGTGAGGATCGGTCGACCGGAAGCCATGTTTTGTTCGACTGTTTTACACTGTTTTTGTGTGTGTGTGTTGCTATTGATTGGCTAGAAGGCAACGGGTCTCCGGCCCTTTTGGGGCGACGGCACAGACATTCCGGCCCTATAGCGATTAGTGGTGACACGGGTTGTGATTTGTGGCCGTGGCTCCGGCGAATGAGGCAAAGTCGTGGCTCCGGCGAATGATGCAAAACCGTGGCTCCGGTAACACTGAGGCAATGAGGGGGTTGTGTGGCCGTGTTTTGGACCGGCGGTGCCTTGTGTGCACGTGTGTTGGTGGGTTGGGGTGAGAGGACCCTTGAGACCCGTGTTGTTGGGCTATGGCCGGGAGAGAGGTCACGGGAACTTAGCGGGTGTTTCTGTTGTGGTGTTTTATGTTTCCTTGCACATTCCATTTCTGTCCATATATGTGTTAGGGTTTGGCATACTGGGTTTCCTCCTGGAAACTCAGGCATTCATTGTCTGCTTTCAGGCCGAGAGCGACGTTAGGTGGGTGGCGTCGGCGGAGGGAGCACTCGAGACCTGATCCTGCTTCCCTACATTTTGAGGTGGTTGTGATTACTTGTGTATATTCTCTGTATATGATCTTTTGATGTAATCACATTCTTTTGTAAACTAATTCACATATATATATATTATATGTTGGTGCACCAGTGTGTGTATTTCTTTCGTAATGTCCTCGTTGATTGTATGTTTTAAATTTGAAATTTTCCGCTATGTTTGAGGACGTTACAGAATAAGATTTTCTCGATTGATACTAATCATGTCCCGACAATGCAGGATCAAGAGACACTAGTACAAAATAGTCTTTAATCGTCGTCCAATAGATGTCGGCTATTATAAAGGCCGACGTCTATTTGGTCGAAGAGGTAATAGACGTCGGTCAAAAAAACAATTGACGTCTATGGTGTCCTATAGACGTCGGTTGTTGGAATACTCATTGAAACCGACGTCTATACCTCGACGTTTATCCCTCAAGCCTATAGACGTCGGACGTTTCTTACAGTCGACCTCTATACCCCCTTGCATATAGACGTCAGGTGTATGAAATGTCCGACGTTTATAGGTCTTATAGTAATCGAACAGTTACGTTTTTTCATTTATTCCAGACAAAAACCCCAACCAAACCCTAGCCGCAAACCCGACCTCCTCCACGACCGATCTATGACCGAGCTCCCACACCGTCCTTCGGCACCACAAAGACCTCCGACATCGCAGCGACGTCCTCCACTACCACAACTGCAACGTCCTCCGCTACCACAACCGTCACCGCACCTCCTCCGCGACGTCTTCCGGCACCACAAAGACCTCCTCCGGTATCGCAGCTTTCCCCTCCTCTGATTCGTGCTTAACCACCTGTAGAAAAATCATCTTGTTTGATTAGGTTCTCATATTTGATATGTTTAGATTGTGGTGTTTGGATTTGGATTGTTTAGTTGGTTGTGGAGATTGTGAATTTTGGATTCGTTTAGTTGACGAGAATGGAATCTGATTGTGTGAATGTTTAATTCATTTGATTTCACTCGTTCATTGGATTGATTTGGTTTGGATTGAGTTGGGTTGGTTGGATTATTTAAATGAGTATATATAAGTTGGATTGGTTTGGTTTGCTCTTTTAGATCTTGAGTTGGGTTGGTTGAAAGATTTAAGTAATGATGTTATGTTATTTGGGATACATTATTGAGTAAATTTGAATGCAAATAAACTAACGTTCTTCATGGATCTCATACATGTGTATTTCAACATGAGTAGATTTGTAATGTGAATGTGATGTAGTGGAGAAATACATGATGTGAATGTGAGTAGATATACATTTTTCTTGTTAATTCCAGGATTTGAAGAATTTTACATATCAAATTTTAAGTGGAGATTCTGCCAAAATTTCAATAAATTTTATTCCCAATTGTTATTAATAACATGATATTTTGTATTTAAAATGTTTTTGTGTCAATCCAAGTAATTATTTTTAATACTTTCTTTTAATATTTAAATGTTTATTGTCTTGCTTTTTTGAATTTTCAATATTATGATAATAACTCATTGCCCTACTTAAGCAACTTGGCTTTTAATAACCTAAAACAAAAGATTAGACAATATTTGATAAGTCATTCATCATATAGGATTTTCAATCATCGTATTTATTATTTATTTTATGATTTCTGTCGTAGATTGCTGGCGTAAGGTATGTAATCTCTTTCACTCATCATTCATTAAAAAGCACGCATTAGTTAGTAGGACTTGCATTGGAACAAGAGTGAGGTGAGTGTTTGTTTGGTGTGTTGTTTGTTAGATTAAGGTATGAAAAATATTTAAGGGGCAGTCACCTATAGGAGATGAGGTGGGAGATTTCATTACCCTTTCCTTGGCCAAAAAACCACTTAATAAAAGCGTCTTAATAAAATCAATTAGATGTTGGCCCCTAGGATTTTCGGAAGCATTAGGGAGAGGAAACCGTTTAAGATCGTTATGGCCTGAACGTCGTTGCCCATCTAGGCTCCCTGAGATTTTAGGAACTTCTGGGTTCTTGATTTCCTACATACTAGTGGTCCTCGATGTTTAAGACCGTTTCGGCCTGAACGTCGTTGCCCATCTAGTCTCCCTGAGATTTTAGGAACCTCCCGGTTATTGATTTCTTACATACTAGTGGTCCTCGGTGGGACCTTGAAGTTAGGCGTCGTCTAGTAGTAAGGACCTATAGTGGACTTTAGGCTTGTTTTCGCCTTGATTGCTTAGTTATGTTTCTAACCTTCTTTATTCTCATGCTAGATTAAGGACTCCATCTCCTCTCCTCTGAGTCATTCTTTTCTCATCTTAATGTCTCCGAATCTTCACATCTACGAACACAATCTTTTAAAGAAATTTTATTTATTTCCTTCAATAATACCGATTGAGTAATGAGTATGATAACAGAGTGAATATGTTCTTACAGGTTGCCAAAAAACATTAAAAAAATGAATGACAGCGACATGGCGTATTGTGTGTGCAATAAGTGTCATAATATGTCAGTGCTGACTTTTCGGAAAATAAAGGTCATTTGTTTGAGAAAGGCTTCGCCCCATGTAACAGACTGTGGATATGACACGACGAAAATGAATCATTTAGTTGTTTCAATAATGACGAAGACAATGTTAGTGTGGAAGACCATAGAGGAAATGGTTTAGGATACTAAAAAGTTATCTGCTCCCTCTAAACACGTTTATGATAATTTTATCGTAATTGTAATAAAATGTAATTTTTACTCTTGACGCCAGAATGTCAGTCTTTCCCAACGATCAAGTATTTGGATTTATCAGTCCATCTACACATATATACGAGAATGACGATAAATAGGGTAAACTTGAGACTCTCGTGAAAGAAGAAGACAAAATATATTATCTGCTCCCTTATCATGAGAGGTAAACTTTATAATTAAAAGTGGAATTTTATTTTGTAATAAGCTTCTAATTATATATATAACAGAGCTCATTGGATGTTTGTCGTTGTATGCCCCGCGACTAATTCAGCATATTGTTTTGATCTGTTGGGGTTAAATGAACCAAGAGACTCCATAAAGAAACTTCTAAATCTGTAAGTTTGTTTTAGTCAGTCTATTTGTAATTCGTAAATTTTTATTAGTATTATTGAATGAAGGTTTTTAATAACGTGTGCTACTCATGACAATGAAGGTTTACCGAGAGTTAGGTGGCAAGAGAACAACCACAAAAGCGGGAGTAACATGGCATGGAATGGGAGTAAGGTCTTTCTCTATTTTTTGTTAATTAACTTAAGAACATATATTTAGCGAATTTCTATGTTTGTAGTACCGGAAGCAGACTGGAAATACAAAATGTGGTTATTACGTGATGAAATACATGGAGGAAATCCTCGAATTTGCAACTCAAGGCTTATCCTTATCCGAGGTAATATAAATCGTTATTCAGTTGTATAGTTATAGTTTCAATATTTAGATATTAATTTTTTACATGTATTTTGATAGGTCTTCCAAAAAAGTAGCCATCCTTTCTCGCAACAGGAGCTCGATGATACTCACGACCGATGTGCTCGCTATTTTATCAGAAACATGTTGATGAACAAAGAGGTTCTCATGTCACTAACATTTCTTTTGTAATTTAGTTAACAAGTTCACTTGTATTACAAACATACAATTTATGCCTTAATATAATCACCTCACATTTAGAATGAATGCAAAGTGTTTATGTATGAATTAATGTAAAGTGTGTTAAATGATTGTGTATGCTTGTATGTATGTGCATGTATGCTTGTATGTATGTGTTTTTGCATGTATGCTTTTTTGTATATCTGGATGAAAGTGTGTATGTATTGGTGAACGAATTTGGTGCAGGATGAATGTGTTTGCTATGATTGCTATTTCTTTTGTCCAGGTTTAGGAATAGACGTCGGATGTTTGTATTAGCCGACGTCTATTCCTTTGTGATTGACATCATTTCATGCTTATATTTGTATCTTATATCCATTATCTTACACCTAAGCAATGCTACGTGACGAGTTTTATGTTTAGTTTTCAGGAATAAATAGGTTTGAAGAGATGAAGCATAAAAGGACCCAAAAGTTGGGGAAAAGGACTGAATTGTGAGATTTGGGGACTAAGATGCAAGGGAGAAGGACCTGAATGTACGACAGAAGGACCTAAGAGCAAAACAGAATACTCCACGCCATCATGGAGAGTATTTTAGCGATTCGATTCGGGTCGGAGCTCCAACCAACCAAGTAAATGCATCCAAGACCAGAAAATATACCAAGAAAAGGCCACAACAAATTCCAACTCGATCGAAAGTTTAAGGACCGCCAATTGGCGGTCCAGATCACTCTGGATCCGCCCAAATTTCTCCAGCACATGTATTAGAGGATGTTTAGGCTATTTTTGGTATCTGTTTAGTCCCACATCGGGGGATTGTCCCGGATTGCCTTTTTCTATGGCTATAAATAGAACTCTTCACCTTCCATTGTACATATCTCCCCCTTTGGTGACCATCTTCCCTACTAAGACCGAAGCCTTGAAGCAAAACTCTGGTGGAGGAAGGGCTACTTGTAATTGAGTGAGTTCATAATAGATGTTTTCTTTTAATTGTGTTGTTTCTCTCTTAGGTTAATTTCCTTTGATGTGCTTGCTTTGATGCTTATTTTGTTTTATGTCATTTCAGCTTTTTTAATATTTCTTGCTTGATTAGTGTAGTTTCATTTCAGTTTAATGCTTCATTTTGTTAGAGTAGTTAGTTTAAATATGTGTGAGTAGTTCCATCCCCATTTGGGGGGTGGAGAAATATGTGATATGATCATGTAGTGTATTAAGTGTGTGTTATCTTAATTCCTTGAGCTTTATATGATTTCCATAACCATCTAATTGGTTTTCACTCTTATCTTTGATATGCTAACGCTCTTGAATGAAGCTTAGCTTATGCATTGATTAGTGGACCTATTTTATGGGGAATGATAATGTTAGGATATTGATGAAATTAATATTGGAAACACAATTTGTAGTGTATGTACTCTTGTTGCCTTTACCTTAGTTAATGTCTTGTATGTTTTAATGATATTGAGTTATCTTAATTCATGTGGAGGCATAGTAAGGTCTAGTCTTTATACATGAGTTCATTTAGCTTCATTCCAATTATTGTCTTGTATGTTTTAATGATGTAGTCTTATCTTAATTCATGTGGAGGCAAAGTTGGATGTAGTTTTATGATTTCATGCACTACATGTTGTGAGGAGCTTAATTGAACACACACACACACATCTTTATATTCACGTTATTTCTCTACCCCCTATGGGGTTTAGTTTTATTGCTTATCTTTCATTTCCTCTTGCATTCTAGTGCAATTTAGTGTAATCAATCTTTCTCTCCTTTCTTTACCACTCGCCTTCGCACAAACCAAACGTCGACACACCTCTCAGTGGACGACCCGTATTTGCCACCGTTTCAACGCGGTCGTGCACTTGCGGTTAATATAAAACGAATCAATCAACTCGACCTCTCACCGCCTTGTTGGCTAAGGATGTCATTTTTGAGTTAACACCGGATTGCCACCATGCCTTTCTGACCATTAAGAAAGAGTTGACTTCAGCTCCCATTATTAAGGCACCGGTGTGGACTGAACCCTTTGAGCTAATGTGTGATGCATCTGACTTCGCTGCTTGGGCAACGCTTGGACAACGCTTGGACAAATTGCCTCATGTGATCTACTATGCCAGTAGAATACTAAATGATGCCCAATTGAACTACACTGTGACTGGGAAGGAATTCTTAGCGATCATATTTGCTTTGGAGAAATTCCGGTCGTACTTTATTGGCTCCCACGTGATTATCTATTCTGATCACACCGCCATCAAGCACCTCATGGCGAATAAACATGCAAAATCCCGACTCTTGAGATGGATCTTGTTGTTACAAGAATTCGATCTCGAGATTCGGGACAAAAAAAGGTGTGAAAATGTTGTAGCTGACCACCTGTCTCGTCTAGAGACGACCAACCCACAAGACCAATTATTGATGACAAATTTCCTGACAAGCAGTTGTTCACGATCGAGGACAACCCTTGGTTTGCCGACATCGTGAACTACCTCGTGACCGAGCAACTTCCTGTGGGTTGGTCAAAATCTGACCAAACCAAATTTAGATCTTATGTCAGATTCTTTCACTGGGACGACCCCTACCTATTCAAATACTGCTCTAACCAAATTTTTTGGCGGTGCGTCCCAGATACTGAGTTCCAAAGTGTGCTCCATTTCTGCCACTCTAAAGCATGTGGAGGACACTTTGGAGCAAAGAAAACTGCTGCCAAGGTGCTTCAATCTGGATTCTACTGGCCTTCTCTTTTCAAGGATGCTTACGACTTTTGTAAGCAATGTGACAGGTGCCAGCGCCTTGGAGGATTGGTCGACGTGACATGATGCTTTTGCAAAATGTCCTTGATGTCGACATCTTCGATGTGTGGGGCATCGATTTCATGGGTCCCTTCCCGAACTCGTTCGGGAATGGTTACATTCTGGTGGTTGTTGACTATGTGTCTAAGTGGGTTGAGGCTATACCCACAAAGACCAATGACAACAAGGTGGTCACCAAATTCTTGAGGGACATTTTTGCGCGATTTGGTACTCCTCGTACCATAATCAGCGATAGGGGTACCCACTTCTGTAATCGCTCTTTTGAAGCGCTTATGAGGAAATATTCGATCACCCACAAGCTTGCGACCCCATACCATCCGCAAAGTAGTGGGCAGGTCGAAATCTCCAACCGTCAATTAAAGTAAATTCTTGAGAAGACGGTTAGTTCCTCGAGGAAGGATTGGTCAACTAAGTTGAATGACGCGTTGTGCGCCTTCCGCACCGCATACAAGACCAATTTGGGTATGTCCCCATATCGGGTAGTGTACGGCAAGGCTTGCCACCTACCCGTCGAGCTTGAGCATCGTACTTTCTGGGCGATCAAGAACCTGAATATGGATCTTGATCAAGCAGGAGTACAACGTAAACTCGACGTTGTGGAATTAGAAGAGCTACGCAATGATGCGTACGAGAATGCCAAAATTCATAAATCCCGAGCCAAGATGTTTCACGATCGCATGATTATGCGAAAGGTGTTTACGGCCGGGCAGAAGGTGTTGGTCTATAATTCTCGGCTTCATCTGTTTGCGGGTAAGCTCCGCAGTCGCTGGTCTGGCCCGTTTATTGTCCAAACCGTCTATCCTCATGGAGCGGTTGACATCTTGAACCCAGGGAATAGCGACGTGCTCAAAGTTAATGGACAACGCCTTAAACCCTACTTGGAGGGGGCACCAGCCAAAGTCGAGGAGTTCATGTTACTTCGTGAACTTCCCTCGCACTCAACCGTTCATGCACCTGCATGAGTGGTTGTGCTTTCAGGTTTGTATAAAAAAATAAAAAAAATAAAAATAAAAGACTCCTTCACTGAGCATGGATTGTTGTGGGCTCCAACCCTTGAGTATTTGGGCCCCATTTCTTTCACGTATTTGTATCCCTTCCTTTGCATCTCACAGGGTTTGTGGGAATTTGGGTTGTGTCCATCAACATGACCTTGACCTTCCCTTTGTACTTCATGTTGGTGAGATCTCTCCTTTTTCATGCATACATCCATGTAGTATCTTGCTCGAATTCATTTGGGACAATGCATAAAAAAGATGTGGGGGGGGGGTGTTTTACGTGTGTACATAGTCGAGTCTTTTATTTGGATTTTATTCTTTTGTGTGTATTGATAGGGTCATGTTAGTGTGCTGCATTTAATATCGATATATCTGTTTGCCATGATCCTTGGGTGACTTGTCTTCTTTTACTTGCCTAGCGCTTCAAAATTTTCACATTTCTTTCAAAATCTTCATGTGTTTCCGAAAGAAAATGTTTTGTGGGTTTTGTGTGTGTTTAGCATGTGTAAAACCGTTGACAGGAAAACTAAAAAGAAAGCTCCCAAAATTGTCTTCAACTTGATGCATTAGGATATCTAGTACAGTGGCTTTAGGATTTATCGAGTCGTTAGGATGCACCCCAGTTTTCCCTTGGGGGTGAGTAATCATAGGGTTTCAGTGCTCAAACATTTAAAGAGTCCACCCTAAACCTAATGAGTCAATAATTTGTGTCTGTTAACTTAAGGAAGTTTGTTGTTGTCAAGGACCCTTTAAATCTTGTTGTGAGACATTAAGTGTAGGGGTTTTGGTTCATGTGTAGATAAGAAATAAGTGAGTAGGTGTTCTCTCTTCTCGCACGGCTCCTATCACTCGGGAAAGTAGGTCTGAGGGGACTTTGTGCTTAGTGCTTTCGAGTCATCTGACTTGGGATGCGCCGACCGAACTCTCGTTACACGGGTGGTAGGGATTGCCATATGTGGAGATTTGGGGAAAGGTGTACGTGATAGTGTAAGTCCTCATGGGCAACGATGCACGAAACCTGACCCTGGGAGAATGAAGCTCAAACTAATAAAAAGAAAAGAAAAAAATGATGAGAAAAGAAACAAAAAGAGAAAAAAATGCAAATAAGAACCTTAATGGACTTTACATTTTGTATCGCTTGAGGAGGTTGAGGTTGTCCGTGTCTTTCACTTAATTCCTTATTTAACTTGCACGAATGATTCATTAGGCTAGGTGTGTGGACTGATTACCTATATAGAGTCGGCCCGTAGGATTACCACGTCCATTGATCGACAAAATTTGTCCAACGAGTCGAGTGTCTAGATTGAATAATGCATCTTGTTCGGATTTTGCAGGTATATCCGCTGAATACCCTCAGGAGACAACACTCCTCCTCCTTGGCAACAAGGAGGTTTAACGGCTTGTTGCACGTGCTAAGTGCAACCGTGATTCCTACGAAAGTGAGTTAGGATTTCTTGTTTCTCGTTTGTTTTTCTCTTTCTTTGTTTTGCTCGGGACTAGCAAAAACCTAGGTGTGGGGGTATTTGATTGACATCATTTCATGCTTATATTTGCTTGATTAGTGTAGTTTCATTTCAGTTTAATGCTTCATTTTGTTAGAGTAGTTAGTTTAAATATGTGTGAGTAGTTCCATCCCCATTTGGGGGGTGGAGAAATATGTGATATGATCATGTAGTGTATTAAGTGTGTGTTATCTTAATCCCTTGAGATTTATATGATTTCCATAACCATCTAATGGGTTTTCACTCTTATCTTTGATATGCTAACGCTCTTGAATGAAGCTTAGCTTATGCATTGATTAGTGGACCTATTTTATGGGGAATGATAAGGTTAGGATATGGATGGAACTAATATTGGAAACACAATTTGTAGTGTATGTACTCTTGTTGCCTTTACCGTAGTTAATGTCTTGTATGTTTTAATGATGTAGTCTTATCTTAATTCATGTGGAGGCATAGTAGGGTCTAGTCTTTATACATGAGTTCATTTAGCTTCATTCCAATTATTGTCTTGTATGTTTTAATGATGTAGTCTTATCTTAATTCATGTGGAGGCAAAGTTGGATGTAGTTTTATGATTTCATGTACTACATGTTGTGAGGAGCTTAATTGAACACACACACACACATCTTTATATTCACATTATTTCTCTACCCCCTATGGGGTTTAGTTTTTATTGCTTATCTTTCATTTCCTTTTGCATTCTAGTGTAGTTAGTGTAATCAATCTTTCTCTCCATTTTTACCACTCGCCTTCGCACAAACCAAACGTCAACACACCTCCCAGTGGACGACCCGTATTTGTCACCGCTTCAACGCGGCCGTGCACTTGCGGTTAATATAAAACGAATCAATCACTTTGAAAAAAAGGTATAGACATTGGTTGTTACTTAAATCCGACGTCTATACATTAGGTATAGACGTCGGATGTACATAATAGCCGACGTCTATTCTTCAGGTATAGACGTCGGTCATATATAACAACCAACGTCTATTCTTTAGGTATAGACGTCGGATTTTAAGCGACCGACGTCTATGTATAGACGACGTACACATAAACGTCGAATCTGGGAACGCTTATATCCAACGTATATACCCCCGTACATCTGACGTATATTCTATTTTCTGCAGCAGTGAGATTTGTGTGTCTCCAATTCCACCAATTACTCACACTGAGCCTCCACCATCTCCAACCCGGCAAACTGATCCTGACCTTCCCGGAACCCTTCGCAAAGGACGACGACAGTGTCCGAGTACGAGATATCTTATTGATTGCTTTTGCACCCACTCTACCTTATCTACGGACCATCATGCCTTCACGATTAATAACATATCATACAGTGTATTCATGTTATATATCATTTATTTTACCCTATATTTGTGCTACTTAGATTGCGTTGCATTTATTTCAGGTTTTAGGCAATAAAGAAGAGAAATCAAGCAAAAATGACCCAAATGCAAGTAATGACTGATTTGAAAGCATTCTGGACTTGTTTCTACTGCCCGAGGATCTGATTGCAAGTCATGAAGGACTTAATTGAAAAACCTAGAAGGACCTAATCGCAAAGAAAATATTCTGGTTGAAAAAAGTCCTCAATCTCAAGAAAGTGTGAAGTAATTTTACAATTAAGACCAAAATGGCTCAGGCTGATGGGACAGTTGCACCCCATGTGCTACAAAGATAAGTTAACTTGCTGCTTCAGTTTCAAGCAGTGCGACCAAACATATCCGCCAATAGTGGATTTCTATCCGCTGTTGCAAAATATTCTAAGTCCTCCAACCCTGAAACTTTGTCATCTAGTCGAATATAGAAGTAGGAGCACATCGAAGCACTCATATTAGATATTGAGTTGTCGGATCTCGTCCCGACTATTCCAAAACTTCTAATATTATATAAATACAGTTGTAACTCTCCATTGTCTTGGTTAGATTTAGATTTTTTTACTTGTTCATGTGTTGTAATCAGTTTTTTGTTTTATTTGTTTTTGATATGATTAGTGAGTGGTCCATCCCCATTACGGGTGGAGGAGGATGTGAAGTGTTGATGTAGTTAGATTTGTGTGTGTTTTAATCTTATTTTGGAGCTTCATATGATTTCCATAGCCAGTTTGATTGGTTCCTAGTCTTACCTTGATGTGTTAATGATTCTAATAGATACTTAGCACATGCTTTCATTAGTGAGTCGACTCAATGGGAAATGATGTAGTGATCATATGGTCTAAGTGGGTAAAGGGATAAGGATTACATGTGGAAGTATGTGGCTTTGTTGGCATTATCTCGATTAATGTTTTATATGTTTTAATGATGGTGATAAATCTTAATTCATGTGGAGACATAGTTAAGGTTGTGATTGTTGGGATCGTGTGGGTTATGAGTCCACAATACTAATCACAATTAATCCTAATTACCTACTTGTTTGAACTATCAAAGATATGCAGCGGAATTAAACAAACAAACAAGCAAGTAAAGCATGGAAAATGCAAACCACAAAGAGACGGGGGATTTTTATAGAGGTTCGGCACCCCACCCGGGTCCTAGTCCTCTCTTGCAAGCTCCCTCGGATCACCGAGCTCCGCTCACGACTTCACTAACCACTCCCCGTTCCGGTCCGGGAGAGAACGCCTTTACAATCTTCAAACTCGCGAACAACCCTCGCCGAGCTTGGCTCCTCCTCTCACAATCCGAGAGGGATGCTTCGGGCTTTCACCGAAACCTTTACTCTTCTTTGACAGCAACAAACTTGAGTGGGACAATCACTCTCTAACTTGAGCACACTTGAGAAAGATTGGAATTTATCTTAAGTGTGGAAATTTGAGGCTTGGAGTGTTTGGGATTCTCTCTAATGTTTTGGACAAGTATGTAGTGGGAGAGTTGTTAAAATGTGTTTTACAACTCTTTATATGGGCATTAGAGAGAATAGAGCCGTTGGGGTTGATTGGGTAGGTCGACCGCTTTTCAACAGTAGGTTTGGGTTTGTCAAGAGACGGATAGTCGGTCGACCGATCAAGGTCCTCAGTCGATTGATACATGAAATGTATTTGGGGTATAATTGGTTTTATACGAATACGACCGTTGGGTATATACGACAAAACAAACGGTCGCAAAAATAAGTTCACACGGTCGACCAAAAGTGTATACACGGTCGACCGAAACCGGGCAGTGAAAACACAAATAGGATGATTGATCACTCGGTCGACCGAACGGCCTGTTACGGTTAACCGAATGTGGGCAGACTGTTAGGGTTCAAGTTTAGTGTTTACCGGTCTAAGTTTGGGTGATCCATTGAAGTCCAAATTATGTGAAATTTCGTGTGTGACTTCTATAAGGAACCTAGTGTGTGTTTGAGTTGATTTTAGCTCAAGTATGCTCAATTTACACAAGTTCCTAAGACTCAAATAAAATACAAAATACATGTCTTCAAATGAGCTTGATTACATGTCTTGACTTGATTTCCTTTCTTCCTTGAGTCTTGATAACCTGTAGAGGTTACCACAAAGCAATATATATGTGATACAACATGTGTGCTACTCTACATGATCATAATTAAGATTAGGTTGATTAAATCATCAAAACATAGATTAATGCCAAAAAGCCAACAGTGGTCAATATGGAAACATGAGGTCTTCTTAGGTTTTATCATGATTAATGTCTTGTATGATTTAATGATGGTCATAAATCTTAATTTATGTGGAGACACAGTTAGGGTTGTGGTCAATATGGATTTCTATGTTATTCATGTCATTATGAGCTTAATCGTACACACACATCTTCACTCACCCACTTACTTTCCACATCTTACGGTATTAGTCATATTTAATTTATTAGTTGTCCTTAGCATCATTTAGTGTAGATACACTCATATTCTCATTTTCTTTTCCAACTCGAGTATAGTCGACAATGACCCACTCTAGCTCCTCATGAGCACAACCCGTATTTGTTACCGCTTCAAGGCAGTTGTGCACTTACGGTTTTAAGGCTCACATTGATCACTTCACGACTTGTCTTGACAGTTATTATGTTCCTACGACTATGTCTGAGCCCTACAACATCTGAGGTGGTTTAGTACTATGTAGGAGGAAATGTCTGCTCTTTGGAAAAATGATAGATGAGATCGTTCTCGCTTCTCTATTGGAAAATGTGTTGTGTGATGTATATGGGTCTTCATTGTGAAAGTTCATTCTCCGTCTCAAAGCCAGCTTAGTTGTGAAAGGGTATTCTTAGTCTTACGGTATTCACTATGATGCTACATTCCCTCATGTTGCCAAGATGGCATCAGTTTGTATCTGTCGCATGGCTCTCGTTGCCATTCGCCATTGGTCGTTGCACCAACTTGATGTCAAGAATGTCTTTCTCAACAACATCCTTGAGGAAGATGTTTATATGACTTAGCCACCACAGTTCTTGTTCACGAGGCAACTTCCAAAGTATGTCATTTGTGGAAGTCCTTGTATGACCTGAAGCAATCTCCTCGATCTTGGTTTGCACGTCTATCTCATGTTGTTGCTAAGTTTGGGATGACTAGAAGTGTCAATGATCACTCAATTTCTTACACACTCGAAGGGGAAGAACATTATCCTGGTCACATATTTGGATGAGCTGATTATCACCGATGATGATGTCGAATGGATCCCTGCACTAAAAAAGTTCTTAAGTGGGCATATCTAGATCATCGACTTGGCAATTTGAAGTAATTTCTGGGAATTGAGGTATTACGGTCTTTTGGTAAAATACTCATGTGTCAAAGGAAGTATTTCATAGACATTCTTTCAGAATGTGGGTTGCTTGGATGTAAGCATGTGTGACTTGTAGATGGTTCTTGGGACCAAACTCATGCATCATGACAGATAGCCTTTACACGATCTTGAGAAATATCGAAGCTTGGCTGGAAAATTAAATTATCTAACAGCTACGACCAAATATTTCATACCCAGAGAGCGTCGTAACTCAATTCATGTCAGCTCTTCACACAGCTCATTGGGAGGCAGCTATTCAAATCCTTAGGTACCTTAAGGAATCTCCAAAAAAGGCTTGTATATTCTGATCAGGGACACACCAGGATATAAACCTTCACTTATGCCGGCTGGGTAGGATGTCCTGCTAGTTGAAGGTCCACTACTGGGTATTGCATCTTTTTTGGTGGTAATCATGTATCTTGGAAAAGTAAGAAGTAGACAGTCGTATCTCCGTCCAATACAGAGTTAGAATTTCACAAAATGGCAAACACTTCTTGTGATTTAATGAGTTAGGTGTTCACCACGATAACTTGATGGGGGTACACTATGACAACCAAGCAGGAATGCACATTGCAAAGAACCAGGTCTTTCATGAATGTGTTGACTTTTAAGCCTTAATCCATATTGATTTTGATGATTAATAAACTAATCTTAATCGATCAAGCTAATCAATCAAAGTGGGCAAACATGATTACATGCATTGCATATATACTTGTTTGTGTGCACATCATCTTAATAGGTTGATAAAGATTATCAAGAAAATGAGCATTGGGACATAGCTCAAGATTGAAATGACGTTTTGGACCAAGACGTGTAATTTTTCATTTATTGAGTTTATAAGATCAAATGTAAACTTGAGCACTATGATTTTGTCCCGGTCATGTTCGGTCAACTGAACACCAAACGAATAACCAAAATTTTATCATCATTAGCCGTTAGGATGTTCTTTGGAATTGTCCACTCGGACGACCCAATAGCATTCGGTCGACCGAATCCCCTTGGATCGGTTTTGGATTTTACTCCAACAATCTCATTTGAATTTTGCCTTAGAGCCCATTTGACCTTTTCATTTTCGGACGACCGATCTCCTATCGGTCAACCGATTCATTCTTGGTCTTTGACGTGCAATGACTCTTTCCACATGACATATGATCGTTGCCTACAACGGACATTTGAACGATAACTGTTACTGTGAAACCCACACTTCATTTGGTTTTCCGATTAGACGACGATCAACTTAGCTATCCTAAGCTTGAAAACAACTAATCTTCACTGTTATATTGAAACAGTGCACCGAACCCGACTCAGTAAACAAACCCTCTGATGGTCGAATTTGAAATTAATTTCTGGAGCTAGAAAATGGTTATCCGACCTTATGTCGGTACACGAAGCACTCCTATTTTCCGAGACGGGTTTGGTGCACCATTTCAATACAGTAGTGAAGATTGACAATCTAATCTCAAACTAAATGTCATAAGTCTTTCAAAACACACCAAACATATCGAGATAGACTGTCATCTTATTCGAGACCTCATCATACAGACATCCTCATGTCCCACATGCCTTCAAGTAGTTAACATTCGAACAGATCTCCAGTTGGCCAATATCCTTACTAAATCTCTCCAAAAATTGCATATTGACGATATAAGCATCGAGTTGGGCATGTTAGATGTATATGCATCAACTTGTGGAGGAGTACCAAAGGAAATATATATTGTGATTTGTTTTAGTTTGCCATTAGTTGTTTGTTTCCTTTGTTAGATTTAGGTTCTCTGTAAATCTATATGTAAATTCCTTTTGTTAGTATATAGAAAATACATTTTCCACCAAAATTGCATTGAAGGATAATAAATTTAACACTTCAATATAGCTTCGAATATGTAAAAATAAGATGTATAAAATGTATCAATTTAGATAATGAAGTTTAATATTTTAGCTAAATTGTCGTAGGGTTTTTTACATAATTATTTTTAATTGTAATTTTTTTGTAGGGTTAATTACAGTTTCCCCCTCAACTATGTCTTGATTTCACTTTGCACTCCTAAACTTTAAAAAGTAATAGTTACCCCTTTGAACTTTCATTTGGTATTGTTTTACTCCCTTGAATTTTAAAAATCATTATTTAAATACCTGTTCATCGTTCGTGAAGTTCCATTTGAATTGGAGGTCAGATTTTGTTCGAATTCGGGTCAAATTTCCCACCAATTCGACGTAAAATCAAACTAGATTTGACCTCCAATTTGATTTGAACTTTCACATAAAGTTAGTATTCAAATTGTATTATGGATACAACGTAAAAATATTTTAAAAAGAACGGCAAAAGGTGTTTAAATAATATATTTAAAAAAATGAGGGGTAAAATGTTACAAAATGAAAATTCAATAGTAACCGTCACTTTTTGAAGTTTGAGATGTAATACTTAAATTCAGAAGTGTAAAGTAAAATCAATGCATAATTTAGGATGACAAAATACTGTAACCAACTTTTTTTTTAAATACCCATATTTTTTTTAAAATCAATGCATAATCTGACCGACCATACCTGATAATAAATTTCTAACATTTAAAAGGTAAGAAACAGTGTAAGTAATCTCTAAAAAAATGTAAGAAATAATCCATTGTGTAAAGCAGTGGGTTCCCAATTCACAGCACCAGAGACAAAATCACCATAAAGAAATATTTGCTCATCTCTGGGGAACATAAATTAATGGTTTTTTGTTTCCTCCACTTGAGAATATTGTGTCAGGGACTCCGGGCCCAGGGGAGTGCACCAAAAACCTTCTTTTGGTTCGATCTCATTATTATATGATTAGAGGAACCCCACCAACCCTAACAACCTTGTTAATTGTGTACTGGAATTTGTTTATTTGAAATACAATCTCGTGCAATAGTGAACTTCAGTTCTTTATATCAAATACAATCCAAAGGCCATCATCATGCCAATATGCGATGGGATTCTTGATTTGGTTAGATTTTATTTTTTAATAAAGTATTAACATACATTATACATATCCACGAAACAAATACTATACTTGTATCAATATTACAATAAATGTATTTTTCTTATAAAAGGTGTTCATTGCATTAATAAAAGAAGTATACTACAATAAATGTCTATATATTATGTTTATTTTGGTCATATATCTTACTTTTTTTTGAAATCCAAATTCATTTGTTATGTCTTCCATCAACATATATATGAAATCTCACATTTTCTCATCTTTACTTAAAATGATTTTTTTGTAATTTTTGGCTCATCGTTGGCATAATTATCATTTTCTTAGTAAAACACAAACTTAATAGAGGCTAAAACAAATGCTAACTTGCTTGAACTTGTCGTTTGCGCTAGGTTGGCAAATAAAATTACAATTTGTCCCTCAAACATTTTAGGAGATTTTGCTTGGGTTACACCTGCGTTTTTACTATTTACTCGGGTACACCTACATTTCACTACAAATTGCTTGAGTGCACTTCTACCATTTGTGGAACTCACTTCATTATAATTTATGCTAACTTTTTTACAAAAACAACCTCTAAAATTAAATGTCCTTAATATTAAATATAAAAAACAAAAAAACCCAAACACACTTATTTCCCTCCACCTCTCTCTTCTCTCGATTTTCTCTCTCTCCCTTATCCCCACCCCCATGGTCCCCGTCGTTGGCGACCAACCCCCGATTGTGCTCCCCACTCCCACACCATGAAGACAACAAAGACGATGGGAAGCGGTGCGAGCACGGGCACGTGCGAGTCACTGGCATTTCTAGCTCTTGGGGTCGGTGGCAGTGAAGAGAGTGTATATGAGGACGAATGTGCCAATGATCTTGGCTCCGAGGCCCATACCGGTGGAGTAGCCATCGTTGAGAGAATTGGCCCCGCCACCGTACCTGACGTAGTACATAGACTAGAACGCCTTGTCGAGTCCAACACCGTAGATGGATCTATGGCATTAGACGACGATGTAGAGGACGACACGGAAGAGGGAGACCTTTCTAGCGAGGAAGAGGCCAAAGGTGACGATGGGGTTGATGTGGCCATCAGAGATGCTAACGGTGTAATAGACGATCGAGTCGTTACTTGCACGTGCCCATACTCGCATTGCTTGATCCCATCGTCTTCGCCGACGGCAGGGGGGTTGGTCACCGATGATGGGGACTATAGGGGTGGGGAATGAGTCGACTAAGTAGAGAAGTGGAGATAGAGGAGAGAGAGAGAGAGAGAGAGAAATTAGTGGGTTTGAGTTTTTTTGTTTTTTATATTTAATATTAAGGACATTAAATTTTAGAAGGTGTTGCTTGTAAAAAAATTAACAGAAATGATAACGAAGTAAGTTCCACAAATGGTGGAGGTGCACCCAAGCAATTTGTAGCGAAATGTAGGTATACCCAAGCAAATAGTGAAAACATAGGTGTAAAGAGTCAATTATGACCGTTTAGAGGTGCACCAAGAAAATACCCCAATATTTTATTGACATAAAATAATTCTACCCATAAAAGGACATAATGGTCATTTGATCATCCAATTTTTCATAAACATGGGATAATGGAATTGCGTCGAACAAAGAAGACATAAAAAAGAGGAAATTAAGGTTAACTTGGGAAGAAGTGGTTAAAAGAGACTTAAAAAATTAAAATATTCTCATAGATTTGACATTAGATAAGAGTGAACGGAAGAAGACAATTTATGTTTGAATCGTAATTTTTTTGAGTTCATTTTGATGTCTACTCTAACTAGTTTGAGATTAAAGATTTTGTTGTCGAATGAAATAATTAAAGTGTAAGATCAATTTGGTGTTGATGTCATTTTGCAACTTAAAGACATAATTTAGTGTCTTTTTGGTAAATATTACTTATTGTACCCGATGTTTGATCATTGTCGCTTAACAACATGACACAACTATTTTGAGGAGAGAAAATTCAAGTCTAAAAAATGTACGATGATTGTAAATATGGAACAACAGTTCAATGAAAAAATATGTCATGTCACTAACATAGGATAACGCTACGCTTCTCAAAGAAAAATAACACATAAGATAATGCTACCAATGAATGAAGAGCAAAATGATTATATAACTTTCAAATATTTCATTAACATAGGATAATACTGAATCCTAGGTTATAACTCGACTCCCTTATGTGTAGTTCCAGAGTCCTATCGTGTACTTCAACTCTCAATTGGTAAATATGATCTTTGCAAGTCAATTGGTCAATATGTCTCATTGAACCAGGTGTTTGTTCTTTTGTTATTTAGAACTACAACTCACTCATCTCAAAAAAAGAGTTGAATTTAAGAAAATTCCATGCCATAAGAAACACGTACAACGATCCTAAACTAAGAAGAAGGTAAAATGATCTTTTTGCCTCTCAGAGCACGAATCGACGATGAAGAAGTGGGTACATCCGTACATACCCTTCGGGCAATGGTTCAAACCTCAACAAGACCAATTGAAAATAGTATTGAGCTGCCTTCAGTTTAGTTCCTTTGGGCTTCTGAGGAGCGGAAGAAATTGTTGGAATTCTATGAAAGAGTAATCGAACCTACCTTTCCCTGAATACGAGTAGGTGTCGTGGAATTTTAAGTCATCAAAAAATAGTAATTTTCACCTTGGATACTTTCCTAACAAAAGATAATCCTAATGATTTTAAGAAAGGCTTCATCGTCATTTCATCTCACACTCTCCAAGTCCAACTCCACTCAAATTAGCATGGGTTTTTGAGTTCTTAGAAGTTGAGTCCGAGAACTATAGTTTGGAGAATCCAAATTATGATGATTGGGACGAAAATCTATCTTTTGATAAAATTTTGGAAAATTATCGATTTTTTTGGATAATACTAGAAAAAACATTTTTAGGTAAACTTCATGGAACTAAACTTCATCTGATTTTTATGTGGAAGTGGGAAAACTCAACTGTAATATAATTTCTAGAAATAACTTGTGGAACTCCAATTCCAGAACTTAAAAGTTTTCCTATAAATGAACCTCCAAGATCGACCCTCTCCCAAAAATGACACAAAATCTCACTTTTCCTAAGACAGCTTACCAAGTATCTGTTGATCCAATTACAAATATGTTCACAATAATCCAACAGTATCTCCCGATACTGTGCAACTTTAGAAACATCTCAATTAGAAACGGAAAGCTCACAATGTTCTGGTTTGATAGCTGGAGAGAAAAAGGAACACTTAGCCTCGAATGGGCTGACATCTTCGCGACGTGCAAGCTTCCTTGGGCTTCCATGGCCAATTTTGGGGACCCAACCTCTAACTACAAGATGGATATGAGCTAGAATCCAAATGTCAACTTGAGGAGGAACAATGGTGAAGACTCTGTTCGTGTCCTTGCCTTCTCACCCTCCCAAGAAATCAACTTCAAAACTAGGAAGTTAACGAGAAATGACAAAATAATCACGAAGAGTGTATATAAATTATTAACCAACGATGGGACCAAATACCCGTTGTGTTAAAAACAAACTTACCGTTGTGGTTGCCTCATCCAAGGTGACGATTCAGGAGATCAGACGAATGGAGTATTCAAGACAATAAATGCAACAACGGCTCCAAATCCTCTTGTATAAATTCAACAATCAAACTCATGTAATAGATACAACAAAATCAAATAACATTCTTCTTCTTCTTCCAAATCCATACTCGCATCATTTTTAGCATGGTATCAGAGCGTATGATCCATACGTAGTCTCAGTTTTCCCCAAAATCATCATCGACCTCACCTCATTCAAGGGGGTTGAAGGTCGAACACCCCTCATCCAAACCCAAGAAGAAGAAAAACCAAAACAGACATGTCGGACGGCAATAGGAATCCACCGGAGATGGCGAATCCCCATCGCCTCGTCACGACGGCCCTAAACGGGGCCAACTACTTATCCTGGGCGCGCGCGGTCACGCTCTCCCTCAGTGGCAGGGGGAAGCTTGGCCACGTCACTGGGAAAACTCCAAAACCAGAAGAAAATGCATCGGAGAAACTTCAAGATGAATGGCAAACCTCGGATCATCAAGTGATGTCATGGCTTATCGCATCCATGCAAAATCACATCGCCGAGATCTTCATATACAAAGAAAGCGCAAAGGAGCTGTGGGACTCAGTCCGAGACCACTACGGCAAAGCCGAAAACTTCGCACATATCTTCAAGATAAAACAGGAGATAGCGCAAACTCAACAACACGGGACTTCAGTCACTGAGTACCTCGGTACTCTCAGAAGAAAATGGAACGAGCTAAGGATATACGAACCCCCAACCTCTGACCCAGAAATCATTCAGAAAAGACAAGAGCAAAATCAGATCTACCAGTTTCTGGTAGGGCTAGATCCGAGCTACGAAACCATACGGTCTCAAATACTTATGGCTTCAGATCTTCCAACACTCGCAAACATCACAAGTCTTGTTCAGCGCGAGGAAACAAGAAGAAATACAATGAACAACCACAAAAATCAGAACACCGACAACCAAGCCTTCATCGCCGGTCGGAACCAAGCTCAGGGAACGAAAAAGAGGTTCGGAAACAAAAGCAACGAACACTGTGAAAACTGCAAGAAACCAGGACACAACAAAAACTCGTGCTGGTTTCTATTCCCGCACCTCAGACCACAAAAAAACACAAAAGCAAATCTGGTGGAAGGCAACTTCAGCAACAACAACGGCCTGCTCGGAGGAGGCGGCGGCGCCAACCTGCTCGGAGGAGGCGGCAACGCCAACCTGGTCGGAGGAGGCACCGACAACACCTTCCTGAGCGGCAGCCGACCAAAGGAAAACGAAAAGTCGCAAAACCCTACCGGTTATGCGGATAATGGAGCGTTTTATATCGATCGCCGATCCGGATCCTCCAACCCGACTCCGCGGATCCGATCCGACAACACGTCCACCGGGTCAGACGCTATCGGGTATGGGTCGGGTTACCCGGATCCATCAAACCCTGTCCACTTAAGAAATCTGGTGGGACAGCTCAACGAGTTTTTGCAACAAAACCCTTCTGCAACAGGTAATTGCACAGGTATCAACAACTTTCTGGATTTTACTGCTTTCTCTGGAATGGTAACCAAATTTCGTAGTAAATCCTGGATTATCGATACCGGAGCCACCGATCATATGACCGGAGATCCAACACTACTTAGTAGTATAAAACAAAATTTAAATTTAGTAAATAATTCTGTAACAGTTGCAAATGGAAGTAAAATACAAATTAAAGGAATAGGAAAAACAAACCTAATTAACAACACATGTGATAATATTTTATATGTTCCTAAACTCGATGCTAATTTGATATCGGTGGCCAAACTCACCAGCAACCTCAATTGCAATGTTATTTTTTCCCCTAATGATGTTATTTTTCAGGATCGTATCTCAGGGAGGACGATTGGTAAAGGCATTCTCATGAATGGTCTATATGTTCTGGAAACCAGCGAGAAAGCAAACCATACCCAAACCATAAACGAACAAAATCTCTGGCACAAAAGAATGGGTCACCCGTCATCAAGTGTGTTGAAATATTTGTTTCCGTCTTTTAAAAATGAATTATTATGCGATATTTGTCGTTTTGCTAAACAAACGCGATTACCTTTTCAAAACTCTAGCACAAAAACTTATATGCCTTTTGAATTAATACACTCTGATATTTGGGGACCTGCCCCCGTTGAATCATATAATGGTTTTCGATATTTTATTAGTTTCATTGACGATTTTTCTCGTGTCACTTGGATTTACCTATTAAAAAACAAATCCGACACTTACTCAGTTTTTTGTGAATTTCTTCGTTTTGTTGAAAATATGTTTGATGCAAAGATTCGTATCTTTCGATCTGATAATGGCTCTGAATATATGAGTAATTTATTTCAAAAACTTTTAAAAGAAAAGGGTATTTTTCATCAAACCTCGTGTATAAACACACCTCAACAAAATGGGATTTCAGAACGGAAAAATCGACATCTGTTAAACGTCACTCGTTCCCTTCTTTTTCAAAATAATGTCCCCAAGTTGTTTTGGTCTGATGCAGTCCTCACTGCTACTTACATTATCAATCGACTTCCCAGCCCTATAATTGAAAATAAAAAACCATTAGAAATCTTGTATAATAAAGAAATTAACATAGATCATTTTAGAATCTTTGGTTGCACATGTTTTGTTCACAAGAAACGTGAAGATAAACTTGATCACACCTCGATCAAATGTATCTTTTTAGGATATTCTTTTCGAAAAAAAGGGTACAAGTGCTACGATCCAGAAACGAAAAAAACATACACCTCTAGAGATGTCTCTTTCTTCGAAACTGAACCCTTCTTCAAAACCTCCACAACTGAAGACGCTTCCGCTATACCAGTACCTATAAACACACCTTCAGCAATTCTAGGAGGAGAAGACGAAGAACGAGGAGGAGAAGACGAAGGAGAAAACGAAGAAGGAAGAAGAGGAGGAGGAGAAGACGAAGACCAAAGGGAAACAGAGGCCCCCAGAAGATCTTCTCGTCCGACTCGTCCTCCACATAGGTTTAACGATTATTTCCTCTCACACACCACTTATCCTATTCAAAACCACTTATCCTACCATCACATCTCACAAAAACATCAAGCCTTCCTAGGGACACTAGACACAAATAAAGAACCAACCACCTATCATGATGCCACAAGTAACCCAAATTGGGTCAAAGCCATGAAAGAAGAAATACAGGCCCTAGAAAATAACCAAACCTGGACCCTTGTCCCACTCCAACCTGGCATTAAACCTGTAGGATCCAGATGGATTTACAAAATCAAGTATCATAGTAATGGGAAAATAGAAAGATATAAGGCCAGACTTGTTGCCAAAGGGTACACCCAGACCTATGGCCTCGACTATCTCGAAACATTTGCTCCCGTTGCCAAAATGAATACTGTCCGGGTCCTTCTATCTGTCGCTGTTAATCATGGATGGAATCTATTCCAAATGGATGTCAAAAATGCATTCTTACAGGGAAACCTCGAAGAAGAAGTCTATATGATTCCACCGCCTGGGTACACCACTCATCCCAACCAGGTATGCAAGCTTCATAAGTCAATATATGGACTAAAACAATCGCCTCGTGCCTGGTATGCCAAACTCAGTCACTCTCTTCTTAGGTATGGTTTTATTAAAAGCTCTGCTGATGCCTCCATGTTTACAAAACATGATCATAAAAACACTACCATTATTCTCATTTATGTCGATGATATTATAATAACCGGTAATAATAATCAACAAATAAGTTTAGTCAAGGACTACCTAAAATCTAAATTTGATATAAAAGACTTAGGAATTATGAAATATTTCTTAGGTATAGAAATTGCTCATTCCAAGAAAGGGTTATTCCTTTCACAACGTAAATACACCCTAGACCTCCTTAAGGAAACCAGGAAAATAGGATCAAAACCTACCACCACACCAATAGAAACTAATAGGAAGATAGGACCCACAGATGGCACGCCATTAACCAATATTGGACAATTCCAAAGATTGGTAGGAAAACTAATCTACCTCACAGTTACTCGACCAGATATCACCTACGCTGTAAGTCTTATAAGTCAATTTATGCATGCTCCCCACACACATCACTTAGACTTGGTTAACAGAATCTTATGTTACCTAAAAGGCACACCCGGGCAAGGACTTTGGATGAAACCTAACAAGTCTAATTCAATTGTTGGTTATTCTGATGCAGATTGGGCTGGAAGTCACGATCGGAAATCTACCACTGGCTTCTGCACATTTGTTGGAGGAAACCTTGTTACCTGGCGATCTAAGAAGCAAAATGTCGTTGCTCGCTCCAGTGCAGAAGCAGAATATCGTGGAATGGCATCCACTACCAGCGAATTAATCTGGCTCAGTCAGCTTCTCAAAGACATGAATATCACAACCCAAGGCCCGATGAAAATGTTTTGTGACAATAACGCAGCTCGTCACATCGCAACAAACCCTGTCTTTCATGAAAGAACTAAACATATCGAAGTTGATTGCCACTTCATCCGAGAAAAGATTCAGTCAAAAGAAATAGAGGTTCCCTACGTCTCAAGCAAAGAACAGCTGGCAGACATCTTTACCAAAGCTCTGGATCACAAGACCTTCTCCAATCTTCTTTTCAAGATGGGATCCATCAATCCTTTTCAGACCCATCTTGAGGGGGCGTGTTAAAAACAAACTTACCGTTGTGGTTGCCTCATCCAAGGTGACGATTCAGGAGATCAGACGAATGGAGTATTCAAGACAATAAATGCAACAACGGCTCCAAATCCTCTTGTATAAATTCAACAATCAAACTCATGTAATAGATACAACAAAATCAAATAACATTCTTCTTCTTCTTCTTCTTCTTCCAAATCCATACTCGCATCATTTTTAGCACGTTGGTCAACGAAATTTGGAAATCACATTACCCACCTAAGGTGAAGACCTTTTGTTGGTTGCTCAATGAGAACAAACTACTGACAAGAGATTCACTCATCAGAAAAGATATCCCGATTTTTCTTCTTGCCCGATGTGTGGATACGAGCAAGAAATTGCGAACCACCTCTTCTCCTACAATTTTGACTTGAATCTAATGCCTACTAACAACGTACAATTCCGGGCATTGTTTCGAAACCAACTTGATTTTGATAAAGATGATTGGAATTACTTAATTAACACATTTTTTAGTGCTTATGACTAGAACATAACAACATGGTATTTAGGAAAGAGGCTAATTCCTTTGATAATATAATAAATCATTGCTTTGATTTCCCTTAAATGTGGACATGTTCGCTCAAAAGAGGCAGGGACACTCGATTAAAAAAAGGCACATCTTCTATTCGCACCAGCTCCAACAGTAGCACAACAGGTAGTGGCGACTAACGAATAACTCCCCGCCATCAGGCATGCACTTTTGGGAGACGGTCGAATGACATACTTCTACTTGCAATCTTTTGAGAGTGAGATCCGGGAAGTTCATCGCATGACCGAAAATAGAATAGGAAGCTTGAGAGAGGCTAACAAACGGAGGAGTCTACAAGGTAAACAACGGAAGAAAGAAAACACTACTTTGAGGAGTATGACGTGCTCCTGCAACTAACCGACTCTACTCCATCGGCTGAGACCCAACAAAGTTTTTTTCCTTACCAGGATACTCGATGCTGTTATCGTGTTTTTTCTTCTTCTGAACTTAGTGTTGTGTAATCAGATGTTGTTAGTTTAGGTGCTTTAAGCACTAGTATCTTTGGAGCTCATTTTGCACTTTGATTGTTGTGACTCGTAACAATCAACTTTATTAGCGAATACAATACCTCTGTTTCAATTCCCCCTATAAACTGACCACTTAGAACTAACGCGGGACCTACAAACCAAACATAACACACCGTGATCCTAAAAATTGAAGAATGGGCAAAATGGTCATTTCATTTCACACTCTCCAACTTCTAACTCCACTCTCTCTTTGCGTGACCTCTCTCTCTCCGAGGGCATCACTAATGGGAGTTGTGCGTCCCCACGACCCCCACGACCTGAGATGACCCGATCGTCTCCCCCGTAGAGGGCATCACTAACGGGGGTCGTGCACCCCCACGACCTGGGATGACTCGATCGTCTCCCCCGTAGAGGGCATCACTAACGGGGGTCGTGCACCCCCACGACCTGGGATGACTCGATCGTCTCCCCCGTAGAGGGCATCACTAACGGGGGTCGTGCACCCCCACGACTTGGGATGACCCGGTCATCTCCCCCTTAACGGGGGAGACGACCCGTTCGTTTCTCCAGCACACTTTTTAAATTGTTTTTTTTTCGTTTCATTTTTTTAAAATTATTTTTAATCTTTTTTATTTTTTTTGAAAACACGTTTTTTAATTTTTTTGATTTTTCAGAATTTTTTTAGAATTGTTTTAGAATTTTCCCCCAATCGATTCCGAAATGATGCGGATCAGGTTTTGGTTAACTGGTGAATAAGATAGAAAATAAAAGAAAATGAGTTTACAAAAATAAAATTGAGTGAAATAGAGAAAAGTTGATTCGGACTAGAAAGAGAAATCATGCCCTGGTCACTGGTCAGTGACAGACGTAACAAATCTCCAACGAAACTAATCTCTTCTCTGTCCACTCTAGTGTGACATTCCACTGGTTTCGTCTCGTCCCTCTCCCTCTCCTCTCCTCTCCCCTCCTATAAATCCAAACCCAGCAATGCTCCAGAGGAAGCAGAAGCAACCCATGATGGAGGAAGACATCCCCAACGACCCAATGGAGTTCCTCTCCCGGTCTTGGACTCTCTCTGCTCTCGACATCTCCAAAGCCCAGAAAGACTCCACCTTTGGACATGGAAATGGAAATGGAAATGGTGTTATACCTGAGGAGGAGATTGGGGTTGAGGCCACTTCCTTCTCCTTTGCTTCCTCTGCCACTTCCCAGCTTGTCATGGACAGGATCATGTCCCAGTCGGTATGGACTGATTCTTTCTCCATGTATGCTCTTTTTTTAAAACTCTTTTTTGTGGTTTCATGTTTGACGTTATGGTGTTTAGATTTTGTTTGAAAATTTGTTTTATTTTTTGGGTTTTGAGGGAAATTGTGGGTTTTTATGGTTTTATTTTGAAATATTATTTTTTTGGTTTATAGTCAACGTTTGAGGTTTTGGAGTTTTGATTTTTTATGGTTTTGTTAGAATTTGTTTTTTGTTGGTTTTGTACTCAATGTTTGAGGCTTTGGAGTTTTGATTTTGTTTAGTGATTTGGAGTGGAGCTTTTGTGTTTGGAGCTTTTGGTTAGTTGCATTGGGGAGTGGAATTAGAGTTTTGGGTTTTATTGGGAATGTGGTTTTTTTAATTGGGGTTTTAGTAAATGTTTGTGGTTTTGCAGTTTGGATTTTTTGACCTAATTTGAAAATTTTGGTTTGTGGTTTTTAGATCATGTTTTGACTTTTGGGATGTTGAGTTTTTTTTCTTTTTTTTAGTCAATGTTTGAGGTTTTTGGAGATTGATTTTTTTTAATAAATTTGTTAAGGTTTTATTTTTGGGGGCGGGTCTTAATTCATAGTTTGGCTTGATGGGCTCTTGGGTTTTGTTTGAAATTTTCTGTTTTGTTGGTTTTTAGTCAAAGTATGTGGTGATGAATTTTTATGTTTTTCTTTATTTGAGCAAAAAGTATTTTTGGGTTTAAACACTGTTTCAATTAAATCCTTTTTTTAGTTGATGTTTTCTGTTCATGGATTTTGGACTTTTGGTTCATTTCTGAGCAGATTGGTTTTTCTGGATGATTCCTGGATTAGTGAAATTGGACTTCTGGATTCTTTGGTTTTAGTGTTTTACTAATAAAACCTTTTTTTAATCTGCTTTAATCAATGTTTGTGGTTCTGATTTGGGGTTTCTCTTTATTTTGGACAGGGTATTTTGTTTTTCAATTTTTTTAAAATATTTTGCTTTGGTTCATGTTTCAATCTTTTGCTTGTTCTGGAGTGAAAGGAGAGTTTTTGTTCTGTTTGGTTTGTTAAGAACTCCAATTTCGGTGTTTTCAGTTAGTAGTTTTGAAACTTTTTTAGTTATATTTTCATACTCTGTTTGGGGCTTGAGTGTTTTGATAGAAAAACTCTTTTTTGACTACTCTTATTTAATATTACTGTTTTTGACCTGATTGGTTTGTTGTGGTTTTTTCTGATTGTTAGTATTTGCCTCAAGACATCTTTATTTTTGTGGTTTTATTACTTTTTACCCTCAAACCAGTTTATCCTGTCTCCATAAAATGGTATCTGAAAACTCTGGTTTTGTCCACATCTAATCTAATAACTTAGTTTACCAAAAAAAACAAAATAATTATCAGAAACTCCATGTTTATTTCCATAAATACCACATCCTACCAAATACACAAAGAACAAATAATAGCACGAGCACCAAATCCAAAGCTTATAAAAAAAGAACACAAAATCCAACACCTAAAACATACAAAAAAGTCAAAAACAGTATTGGGTCATTCTTAAATATTATCTTAAAAAAAATTAATTGTGTGGGTGGTGTTTAATCACAGCAAGAGGTATCACCTCTGACATCTGGAAGGCTCTCCCACAGCAGTGGTCCTCTCAATGGTGGCGGATCTCTCACAGACAGCCCTCCACTCTCCCCCTCAGCCATTGATGATGTCAAGGTCAGTGCCACTTCCAAATTTTTCATTAGCCTCGTTAATCTAATTCCATTCATATTCTTGCTGCGGTATAATAATGTTACAACGTGTATTAGTTTGTACATCAATCGTCCTTAATGGTTGGTTGTTGCGATCACGTGTAATTATGTTGTATCACGTATTCATGTGTAAGTTGGTTGTCCTTGTTATCTGATTTGACGATCGCATTTTATGTTTTGTGAACCATTTGTCAAGTAGTTACTACTATGTTATTAGATATCTTGAAGACCTACTATGAGTTACTAAAACATGTCACTTTTATTAAAAATATACAATAATAACTAATACTATAAGAAGGATGTAATGTTGTGTTGTATACTTGTATTAGTTGTAAGTGGTATCCTAATCGTTCTACTAACCTTGATGATTATCGTTAGAACTAAACTAGACAATTGGTGTTATGTGGGTGTCTGCTTCTCAAAGCAAAAGAGGTTTGTTCTCTTGGGCTTGGAAGACACTGAAGACAAAGCGACCAAAGCTCTGAGCTTTTTCTGCCAAAGCAGCACTCTAGAGAGAGAAAAACAAATGAAAAGAAAAAGATGGGTGATTGTGGAGAGAGAGACTTTCTCTTGTTCCAATAAAACACCTGACCATTTGTAGGCGTGAGACTCAAGTGATATAATGGGCCATATAACTCCCATTCTAGTTCTTGGTGGTGTTGGTAACGTTCTCTTTAATGTTATTTTTGGGGGTTTCTTGTTTCGATGGTTCACCAAAGGCTGCCATTTCATTTACTCCCACTGTTTGTGGAGGATTTGCATACCCAAAACAATATTTTCCCAAAATACCCCTCATTCTTTGCCATATCTTGTTCAAGTAATGGTGTTCTAAGAATTTACAATTCATTTCCCAAATACCCTTCTCATATTATGTTACCATTTTTTACTCTTGTTCTTCTGATTATTTCTAGGGTAAATTACAGTTCGACTCCTTAAACTATTGTGGAGTAACAATTTGACATTTTTAATTTTAAAACGTCATAATACATCTTTTAACTTTGATTTGTAAAACACTTTTAACTCATTTTTCATTTTTTTGTGTTGTTTTTCAAGCATTAATTAATTTATCTCTGTGTTAAAAAGTTCCAATCAAATTTTTATATTTCTTTTTTCAGAAGTTAAATACTCTTACACGTCATCTTTGGTGCACCCACAAAATATTCCAAGCAGGGGTGTTAAGTTCTGGAATTTACAACTCATTTCCCAAAATACCCCTCATTTTGTTACTCTTTGTTGCTCCTTGTCCTTCCAATTATTTCTAAGTACTAATATATTTTTTCTGAAGGAAAGTATTCTTATATCTTCTCTTTACTGCACCCATAAAAATATTCCAAGCAGGGCTATTGATGGAATTTAAAATGGCAATTCCAAAAGATACCCCTTCCATTTTATTACTATTGTCCTAGTGTCCTTTCAATTAATTGTGGAGTTGGGGTATATTTGGAAAACACAATTTCATCTGTCCCTAGATGCTCACATGATCACCTATACTTAAGCATCAAATAATTTGAATATGGGAAAGCCAAGCTATTACCTGTGCAACCCAGTCTTATCCTATGTTTGGCTTTAGTCCCATAGGGTACTATTGGGTGGGACATAAGGTCAAAGATTTTCCAAGGAAGATTTGGGACAAAAGTGTAGAGAGAGAGAGCAAAATAGTGTAGTATATGTTTCTTTGTTGTAGTCTTCGGTTGCTTTTTTTGTTGGGTCATGTTTGGCTCCACTGGCTTACATGGTAACATTTTTGTTTGGTCTCCATTTCCATTGTCTCATCTGACCAGAGAAATTTAATCATGGATCTATAATGTTGGATGGAATATTGTTGTAACATTTCAATCATTGTCCTACATTGGACATTTATGTACACATGATTTTTTTGGGGGTAAAGGGTAGATGTTAAAAAATGTGCTACCGTCCCTTTCAGGGGAGATGCCAACCATCTCTCCTTCTAATGAACACATCTACACATGAAAAGTAAGTCTACTACCTTGAAAACACTTAATCATTTAATCATTTTAGTGTGGGCTTAATTTATGGGGCTGTAAGGGCATCCCTTAACAGGGATTTTTTAAAGGTTGTGACCCGGTCGGTCAAAGATGACCGGGTCATCTCTCCCTTAACGGGGGAGATGACCTGGTCATCTTCGACCAGGTCAGTAACCCGGGCGTTGAAACGCCCGGGTCGACGACCCGGAATTCTGGGTCGTCGAATAAAAAAATAATAAATTTTGTTTTATTTTTTTTTTGTTTTGATTTTTAGAATTTTTTGTTTTAGTTTTTTAAGTTTTTTTTGAAAATACGTTTTATAATTGTTTAGCTTTTTTAGAAATTTTTTTAATTTTTTTTAAATTTTTACCAAGATAGACCCCGAAATTATGTAGAGGAGAGAGATAGGTTGTTGTGGGTTGTGTTGGGTTGTGGTTAAGAGGTGAATAGTGTAGGAAAGAGAAGAAAGTGGGTTGAGGAAAGAGAAAGCTGATGTGGAAGAGAGAGAGTGCTGATGACCAGGTCGTCCAGGTCATGGTTAGTGATGGTCTAAGTGTGTGATAGTTTCAAAGTTAAGGGCTCAAGTGTTACCAAAGCATAATTATAATTTACCTTAATTTATTCGACTGAGTAAAAAAAACTTACGCCTTAATTGATTTATTTTGCTTCAAGCTAATTTATGTTTTATGCCTTTAGACTTACGCCTTATTTTACCTCAACTAGTTTGGGATTAAATGCTTTGTCGTTGTTAGACATGCATCTTCTAGTGGTTTAATATCATATATCCTTTTAATTAGTTTATGATTTATATAGTTAACACATGCTTATTCTAACTATTACTTCCTGGTATACTTGAAATTGTGAGTTTTAAATTAGATAGTCTGGCTGTTTTAATTTTTATTATAGTTTCGAATTTTAAATAGAGAACTTTTTTTATTTCTATTTTTATAGTTTATACCAATATTTCAAGTTGTTTTTTTAAGTTTTGGTTTAATAGATAAGTTCTACTCGCTATCAACAGAGAATCATTTATTTATCCAGTGTGGACATGTTCCATGACAAAATAAAATGTATTTATCCATGATAAAACAACCGTTCATAACTTCCTTTTTAAAAAATGTTTAAAGTTAAGACCTTACCCTACGAAATTTAAACAACACTTACAAAAACAAAACCAGATAAAGATCTGAACCACCAAATCAAAACAACAGTTAACAGATCCCATCCCAACAATAGCCTTTGGGCATTTCCAGCTCAAATGAAGGACACCAATGAAATGTTGATTCGAGCCAAATATTATATTTCCAATGAAATGTTGATTGTTTTTCAATGCAAAACTCCATGGGCTCATGACTTTTATTGCATTTCTCAAATGTTTAATGCAGTACTGCAGAGGGAACAATGCCCTGAAGCCGCAATACCGTGGGGGTAGCAAGACCGTCGGGCGATGGCTGAAAGACAGGAAGGAGAAGAAAAAGGAGGAGACTCGTGCGCATAATGCCCAATTACACGCTGCGGTTTCTGTGGCTGGTGTGGCTGCTGCCGTTGCTGCAATTGCGGCTGCCACAGCGGCCGCTTCTGTTCCCAGGAAAGATGAACAGGCAGCCAAAACCGACATGGCTGTGGCTTCTGCTGCCACACTTGTGGCGGCACAATGCGTGGAAATGGCAGAGTCAATGGGAGTCGAACGTGAACATTTGGCGTCGGTTGTCCATTCTG
The DNA here is from genome assembly GCA_963682175.1 of Triglochin maritima. NCBI lineage: Eukaryota > Viridiplantae > Streptophyta > Magnoliopsida > Alismatales > Juncaginaceae > Triglochin > Triglochin maritima. The sequence goes on from OY821789.1 coordinate 28,222,369, forward strand.
CCGTTAATGTTCGAACTCCGGGGGATATCAATACTCTAACTGCCGCCGCCGCCACAGGTTTGGTTAAGACACTTTTAAACATTCTACGATATGTAAGGACTAGAATTAATGACGACCAATTTTGAAGACAACCCGAAAAACTTTTACGACAATTACATTGGAATGAGTAGTTTTTAGTTCAAGATGGAATGTTTATTTGAGGCTATGGTGGTTTCATTTTTTTTTTTGCAGCACTAAGGGGCGCCGTGACGTTGAAGGCAAGGGCTCTTAAGGATGTTTGGAATATAGCTGCTGTAATTCCTGTGGAGAAGGGTGGATTGGGAGGCAATATGCATCACCAGCGCCGTCGAGACCAAAATTCTAATGCTGATGATCGAAGTTCAAGCAATGAGCTCACCCCGGAGGAGAATTTCCTCGGTTTATGCAGCCAAGAATTGCTTGCTCGTGGCACCGAGCTCCTCAAACGGACACGAAAAGGTGACTGGTCTACATCATTTTCAACCCACATTCGAAAGTCTTTCCTATTAATGTCATGTCAACTCAAAATGAATCAAAACTTTGTCGCAGGCGATCTCCACTGGAAAATTGTATCTGTCTACATTAACAAAATGGGCCAGGTGAGATTCGTTAAATTTTCAAAAATGTTGTTGATATGTTTCCATGATCACCATGAGACGATATTTTCCTAATGTTTGATGTACAAACTCCATTACTCTCCCGACTTCATCTTATTCTACTTCATCTTATTCTATGGTTTGTCTGATACTCCGGCTAAAAATGGTTGCCTTGTCCTTGAATTGCAGGTTATGCTTAAGATGAAGAGCAGACATGTTGCAGGAACAATCACTAAGAAGAAGAAGAGTAAGTTTATTTATTCATAGCATTACTCACACCTAAAAAATTCATCGAGCATCTTAAGTCGAGTTCCTTGGTAACATAATTTAGTTTTTTTCTGAATTTTTGTTACTTGAACAGATGTGGTTGCGGAGGTATGCAAGGGCATCCAAGCATGGCCAGGGAGGCATTTACTCGAAGGAGGTGAGCAACGACGGTACTTCGGGTTGAAAACAGTAGACAAAAGGGTGATAGAATTCGAATGCAGAAGCCCGAGGGAGCACGAGATATGGACGCAAGGCGTCACACACCTTCTGAACATCATTGCAGAGAGGAAAGGCACTCGGTCACGATTGATGGAGAAATAAGTGTAAATTCACAGATGTTTCGGAACTTGAAGGTGTGTTTTTGCTGCAGTAGTTGGGATTAGTGGGATGATGAGAAGAATGGTTGGGGTGTTTTGGTAAATGAATGTGTTCAGTGTGGTTTGTTAGTCGTGTATAAATCAAGAAGTTGTGTAAGTCTAGTTTTTTTACTGAATGTGATGTTCTTTTATTAGTTGACATGTTTGAAAAATGTTGGATTTTGTTGTTGTTAAGATGAACAAAATGTAGTCATTGTTGACATTTACAAGTGACCCTTAAAAGTTGACGACTGAGAAATGCAAAGAAGAAAATGGGTAAAACACGAGGAAGACAAAGAAAGACTAAAAAATGCAGTAATATTTTGATCAAGACTAAATAGGTAGGGTAAAATTCACTTAACCGTCCTAATGGCGTGGGTGGGTACGGTTATGGGTAGAAAAACTCTAGTAAACCAGACGAGTAATAAATGTGGTGGGTAAGATTCCGGTAGTTCACGTCCATTGACCACGAAATATAATTAATATATATAAATATATTATTATATATGATATAAATATAATTTATTTGTCTAATTTGCTAAAATACCTTCAATTTCATACTACTTATAAAGTTTCATTTCTTTATGTGTTGATGTGTGGAACATTTTGTGTATGTTTTATTATGGATTCATGGATGTTTTGATTATGAATTGTCATGTTTAATTACAAATTTGTGGATGATTGATGTTAAATGCTGTAGGTAGTATAAGTTTACGCTAGTTATCGATTTATCTATTTGATAGGTTTTTTCTCGTTTAAATATTTACTCAATTCATCTATCCATTTTAGTATCCACTAAGATTTACCTACATAACCATTTAATCGTCCGAAACCATTTACTTAAATGAGACATGTAGGGTCATGAGTAGATGTAAAAATAAACAGATTTCTAACCAAACTGTGAGTCGTTTAATTAGACAGATATGGTCATGGGTAAGCCCTGTAATTGCCCACGAACCGTCCATTGACAATCCTAATTGTGACGTGACCTGAGATAAAAATAAAATTATTGAAAAACGAAATTATGGATCTTAATTAGGGGTTCAAATGGTTACCAGCAAGTATCGACTTTGAAAAACTATATTCAATTAGTATTTGGTTAGATGTTTCTTACCTATTTAAATGTGGATACGGAAATGGGTAATTTTTTTTACCATCTACTATTTGGATACGGATTCAGATTCTTTCAAATTCGAGTATCCGAAAAACAAGTTGTTTAACTGGTATATATATTATTTACAATATACAACAATTACATATTTTTTTCGTTCAAATAGATAATGGGAACTACTAAACGCCATCCCAAAACTACTTAAATCGCCCCTTGAAATTACCTTTTTGCCCTTAACAATATATTTAATACCCATATCGTCCCGTGTCTTTAAACAAGATTTTTGACTTAGTTTTACTAACATTCCTAGTACCAACACCACGAAAATGTCTGGCGAAGCACCTAGATCAGGCGAAGTAACAGAGGCGGAATTTGTTTTCCGACTCGGGCGTCTGGCTAAGACGCCTGTACCATCGTGGAGGCGTCTGGCTAAGACACCTCCACCATGGTTGAGGCGTCTTAGCCAGATGTCTCCACGATGGTACAAGCGTCTTAGCAAGACGTCCCGTTTTTTTTTAATTTTTTTGTCAAATTAAAATTATACGGTGTGTTATCTCAAATTATTTGACGTTTCTTTGCAAGTTTTTGGTGGTAACCGGTCGGATTACAATGAGTTTTTTTTGCAAGTGATTAAGATTCAAAACATTTCCAGATCCAACATTGTTTAAGATCCAAAATCCCCCGGCGGTGAAACATCCTGACTTACAAATACCACCTCGAAAGGTCGTTCGGGGGTCTCTCTCACCGGTAAGCGAGCGGCATTCCACCTCGCTGGTGAAGTGGCGGGGGTGGCAAGGGGGCAGTGCCCCCTGGAAATTTTTTAGATTTTGAAATTGTTGGATCTAGAATTTTTTGAATTTTCAGTGCACCGAAGGGGTATCGGTCATCCAAATATAGTAATTATTAACTTATTAATTAATTATTAACAATTATCTAAATTTATAATCAATTATCTTTTTAAAAAAATAATAAAAAATAAAAAAAAATTACAGGGTTCCGACGGAGCCGCCCCACGCAGGAGGGGGCGTCTGGGTAAGAGGCCTCCCCATGGGGAGGCACAGACGCCCGTCCCATGGGCGGGGTGTCTGGGTAAAACGCCTCCCCCATGGGCTGGGCGTCTGGGTAAGACGCCTCCCCCATAGGGGAGGCGTCTTATCCAGACGCCCCCTCCTTCGTGGGGCGGCTCCGTCGGACGCCCGTAATTTTTTATTATTTTATTAATTTTTTTTTATTAAAAAGATGTTAGATATTTTTTACCAGATTCGAGTACACTGGGCGTCCGTTGACTCATTACTGACCTCCAAAACATTATTTTTTATGATTATAAGAGGAAGATGAAGAGAGATGTGTGATAGGAGGGTAAAATGTCGCGTTATAGCAGTAGAAATGAGAGAAGGGCAAAATGGTAATTTCAAGGGGCGATTTAAGTAATTTTGGGACGATGTTTAGCAATTCAGTAGATAATTTTATGATTGTAGGAAGAGTTATTGAAATTTTGGGTGAAGTTTATAGACGAAATCTTATATGGAACGATGTTTAATTTGATATCGGATAATATTCAAATTTTGACTGAGATTCGAAAACAAAAGATATCCACATTCGAATTTGGAAAGGCTAATTCATTTCGGATACGAATTTGAATTCGGTAATGGGTATTGGAAGTCAAATTCATTTCTTAATATTAGGATCGACGATTCGAACTTAACATTGATGGAATTTGAGATCATTAAAAAGTGATGAGATTGAGTTAGGAGATTTGCTAACGTAACGACAATTCTTTCAGGCTATTGCTATCAAAATAACGTACCCAATTTCTCTCTAATGAAGATTAATTGGAAATAGTCGCTCACCTTCCATTATCTTGGACGCTTCGAAACGTGTCAGAATATCATTGGGTGATGAACTCACTCGCACCTTACTTTATAGCTTCAGGAATTTTGTAGTTCAACCATTCTATTTCTCCTCAATTACATGTGACATCTTCCACCTAATTATTTTAAACCTCGTATTTAGGAACTATAAGACGATTTCAAGCTATTACTAGTAGAAGAACGAACTCGATTTCTTCTCTAAGTAATTCACATCTAAAGAACTTACACAATGCCTTACCGGTCTTTTTTATTTATTTAATGAAAATGAATTACAACCGCGCATTTGTCGTCAAACAAAATCCTACACTTGAATTCCCATGACTTTCTGATAAATTATAAAGAGAGTTCTGGCAATTTACGAGTTAATCTCTATCTAAAAATTATATACTGTTAATCCTCAAACAGTGGAATCAATCCTGCCAGGTTATGATGAATAACAACAAATCTTCCTGTCGGAGTCCCATTGATCCATAGGGACCTCAACAAGTCACAATGGAATAAGATTACATCCAATAAGGAATCTAAGGTTGATGGTTAGTGTTCCAAACATTGGTTAATTTCGTGTTCGCACCACATGAATCCTTCCTTATCTGTGCCTCCAAATCATCCATGGAGGTAACAAATGGACATGCAGAGAAATTTCCCTGGAACGATTTCACGAAATATTTAAATGTCAAAAACTTGGTCCAGTGGAGAAAATGTTTGCAACCCCCCCAAAATTGGTGGATTATGGATATCCAAAATCATACGGGATGACGTAAGACTACTGTTGTTTGGAAATAAATGGGAAAAAGAAAAAGAATGGAAGAGAAGAGAGAGAGAGACAATGTGTCATTTCCACTGTGGTACCCAAGCAGTTGTGTTTGTTTAACTGAACTATTAAATGTCCTCCGAAAATTACTTAAATCGTCTGTGTCAATTACCATTTTATCATTCTCTTATTTCTACTATATCTCTTCATTTCACTCTTCTACCACCACTCTCTCTTCATCTTCCTCTCATAATCATCAAAAACAATATCTCGGAGGCTAGGAAAGGAACCAACGAACGTCCCGGTGCACTCGAATCCGGTAAAATGTCTCATTTACTTCAAGTTAATTTTTTATGGGGCGTCCGTCAGAGCCCCCAACAAACCGCTCCGAGACTTGAGAGACCACTAGATAGGACATGTGGCGATGCGATACGTTTTTCTAAATTATATTTTATTTGTAATGTATATTTTGTTTTTAATGTTAATGTATACTAATTTTGATGTTATATACAATGGATAAGTAAGGTGATACTGTAGGATTTCATGTCCCTATGTATGTGTATATTTAAAAAACATTGATACAAACATATAAGATCGATTTCATATTTTTATTGATTTTACGTACATGTATTTGTTTATTCTAATATCATGAATTCCTACACATATTAAAATAAACAAAGGATAGATGATCGTACCCAAAGGTTCTCTAAAACCTTTCAAAAGATTCAGAGTTCCGTTGCTCGTCGAATCGCCCGCCGATTCGACTCCAAGTGTTCACCAAACTCTAAACAAGATTAGAGAGAAAAGAGCTAGCCAATCAATCTCTAATTGAGCTTAGAATCTAGCTAATAACCCATCTTTAAGCTCTTGAGATTTCTATCTCCAAAACTTAAAACTATTAAGAGATTTTCGTGATGATTAATAGAGAGATTAATGAGAGAGAATTTATGCATTAACATAAACAAGTAGGATGGTGGGTCATTTTATACGCTCCCAAAACATCCTTATCAAGAACTTTTCTCTATTCATGATCTCTTGCTTATTCTCTCATAAAACTTTATCTCAAATTGCCACATAAGCATCCTAAAAAATGTTTGATCAAATTTGGAATTAATCCAACCCATGATCTAATTATTCTCTTAATAATTCAGGCAAAAATCGTACTGTTCAGTTGACCGAGAATTCTTCTCGGTGGACCGAACCATTCAGTTTTAACACATGTTCGGTGGACCGTGAGCTAGATGGTCGACTGAATATGCATGAGAAAAATTCTCTGAAAAAATTCGGACGATCCGCCTCTTGCTCCGGTCGACCGTTGACCCACCAAAATTTCTCCTGGCGAATATTCATCGGACGACCGTGTCAACTTCGGTCTACTGAAAATATCCCAAGATATCACCCGGATATTTTCTCTCAGTTGTCCCAACACAATTGTCCAGACACTCCAGAGAATTTCGGTCAACCAATTGTGTTTATCTGTTCCCCGTTCGGTTGACCGTTCCGAAGACACCTCCGTCGACCGAACCTAAACGGTTTACCGTGTTTGACCCTGATTTTGCCTTTATCAAATTTTGGATTTATTTCCAACAAAATTTGATCTTTTAGGGTTTTTAGCAAATTCATATCTTATATAATATGTTATCCTATGTAATATTAAATTATTACACCCCTGTAATATATACACCTCATATGAATTTATGAATGATTCTAATTATGTCAATTCTCATTACATATTGGTTTTATTGATTCACCACATGTGTCACTTTTTCACATGAAACCCGACACATCATATCAACTCAAAATCAAGCTTCTTGTTTCCCATTTTTGTGGTGTGACATATATGAGGATCTAAGCTATCAGTGATATTTAACACTTAATATCTCAAACTATAATCGGTGTCTAGCTACACATTATAGTTACCCAATTAGCATAGATGTTTTTGTTCCACTCGAACTAAACATGATCCATTTAGTGATGTAAGTGCACCACTTGTGTCCATCCCTTGCCTCATGATATTAAGAATATATACAAAGTAGAAATGTATTCACCTTTGTATTATATTCATTTATCGATCTCTTTAAGCTAATTATGACTATGTAACTTAACTCAAGTTACATTGTGCACATTATAATTTTACTCTGTCAAGGGGCACACTAATAACATCACTCAATTTAGAGGGGCAATGATAATCGTTTGACTAGCAACTAAATCTTAATTGCCCATCTTAATTGAGTGATGATATTAGTGTGCCCCTTGATAAAGTAAAATTATAATGTGCACAATGTTACTTAAGTTAAGTTACATAGTTATAATTAGCTTAAAGAGATCAACAAATGAATATAATACAAAGGTGACACATTTCTACTTTGTATATATTCTTAATATCATGAGGCAAGGGACGGACACAAGTGGTGCACTTACATCACTAAATGAATCGTGTTTTAGTTCGAGTGGAACAAAGACATCTATGCTAATTGCGTGACTATAATGTTTAGTTAGATACTGCTTATAGTTTGAGATATTAAATGTTTAATATCGCTGCCAATTCTTATGAAGTCCAATCTGCCCTGCCTTGATATGAGCCTATCTTTGCTCAATGGGTACAAAACACTCATGCTTTAGCACCTGGTACACAACTCCTAGTGCAACGGCAAGTACCCGTTTAACTTGGGGAGGCGGTGAATTAATAGCAGTAGGAGGAAAAGTGGCTTTGCTACCTATTCCATTAGGAACCGCAGACTTTTTGGTACATCACATTCATGCATTTACGATCCATGTGACTGTATTGATACTACTAAAAGGCGTGCTATTTGCTCGCAGTTCACGGTTGATACTTGATAAAGCAAATCTGGGTTCTCGTTTCCCTTGTTTGGCTTAGATCCTCCTATAGGTCACACCACAAAACTGGGAAACAAGAAACTTGATTTTGAGTTCATATGATGTGTCGGGTTTCATGTGAAAAAAGACACATGTGGTGAATGAATAAAATCAATATGTCATGAGAATTGACATAATTAGAATCATAATAAATTCATATGATGTGTATATATTAGGGGGTGTAATAATTTAATATTACATAGGATAATATATTACAAAAGATATGAATTTGCTAAAAACCCGAAAGGATCAAATTTTGTTGGAAATAAATCCAAAATTTAACTAAAGCAAAATCCGGGTCAAACACGGTAAACCGTTTAGGTTTCGGTCGACCGAGGTGTCTTCGGAACGGTTAACCAAACGGGGAACGAGTAAACACAATTGGTTGACCGAAATTGTCTGGAGTGCTAGGACAATTGGGTTCGGTCAACCGAGAGAAAATATCCAGGAGATATCTTGGGATATTTTTGGTAGACCGAAGTTGACACGGTCGTCCGATGAATATTCGCCAGGAGAAATTTTGGTGGGTCAACGGTCGACCAGAGCAAGACGCGGATCGTCCGAATTTTTCTAGAGAATTTTTCTGATGCATATTTGGTCTGCCGTCTAGCTCACGATCCACCGAACATGTGTTAAAACTGAATGGTTCGGTTAACCGAGAAGAATTCTCGGTCAACCGAACAATACAATTTTTGCCTGAATTTTTCAGAGAATAATTAGATCATGGGTTGAATTAATTCCAGATTTGATCAAACGTTTTTTGAGGATGCTTATGTGGCAATTTGAGATAAATTTTAGGAGAGAATAAGCAAGAGATCATGACTAAAGAATTGTTCTTGATAAGGATATTTAGGGAGCCTATAAAAGGACCCCTCATCTTACTTGTTTATGTTAATGCAAAAATTCTCTCTCTCATTAATCTCTCCCTAAATCACCACGAAAATCTCTTAATTGGTTTATGTTTTGGAGAGAGAAATCTCAGGAGCTTAAAGAGGGGTTAATAGCTAGATTGTAAACTTAATTAGAGATTGATTGACTAGCTCCTTTCTCTCTAATCTTGTTTAGAGTTTGGTTAACACTTGGAGGCGAATCAACGGGCGATTCGACGAGCAACAGAACTCCGGATCTTCTGAAAGGTTTTAGAGAACCTTAGGGTATGATCTTCTATCCTTTGTTTATTTTAATATGTGTAGGAATGTATGATATTAGGATAAACATACATGTACGTAAAATCTATGAAAATATGAAATCGATCTTGTATGTTTGTTTTAATTTTTTTAAAATATATACATACATAGGGACACAAAATCCTACATATGGGTCGAACCCCAAAGAGTTGTGAGTGTTGTTGTGACTACCATACTCGAGTGGGAAATGAGAAGAGAATTTGGGGATTATTCTAAGCTAACTACACTAAACTAGGAATTAATGACAATTAAACTAAACACACGTGGAGTGGAGATGTGTAGGTATGTGTGTGTGAGTGGTACTTGTTGATTACACGAGGCACAAAGTGAAATCAACTAAAAACTAGTGTGGAGTCTAATTAACATTAATTACATTTACATGAATACATGATATAGTTAGACATGAAATTAAGATGCACTTTGGGTTCTCAAGAATGAACTAAGTACCTAGTGCGGCAATTAGAACATCAATTAGCCATCGATACAACTTAGGGGGTGTTTGGTTGACTGGAATGGAATGGATTGAGAATCTCATACCAGGTTGGAATGGATTCTCATTCTGGGGTAGGTAGGTAAGGTTCTGATTCTTAGGTATGGGATGGAATGGATTCTAATTCTGAGACTAAAATAAACAAACCAAACACCAGAACGAAATGAAATCCATTCCATTCCATTCCAGGTACCCCAACCAAACAGCCCCTTAATATATTCATGAATTGTCTACTAATCAAGCATCTATACATAACAAGCCATTTAACATACAAAGATAAACTATTACAAGCAAGAAGATAAACTCTAGATCTAGCATGAGACAAGTACCTACTGTAACCATCACCCCAACTAATACAAGTTTAAGTAAGTTACATGCATAGATCTACATTAAGCACAAGAAATGACACAAATAAAAAGAACCCATCACAAACACATAAGATAATCTACATCACCTCCACCCCAAATGGGGTGGATCTACTCTCTACTCATGTTTACAACTATGGAAAGCAAGAAATCTACACTAAACATGGCAAAAAAAGCAATGTAGAAAATCAACCAACAAAACACCAAAAATACTTGGATAGAAACCAATCAGCTGGCTTTAGAAGCCTGCGTACAAGATCGTAATGAAGGTCATGATCTAGCTACCGAAGGTAATGAAATAATCCGTGAAACTTGCAAATGGAGCCCTGAACTTGCCGCTGCTTGTGAAGTGTGGAAAGAGTACTTTCCAAACACCATTACCACTTTATTATGAAGTTTGTACTGGAAGCCTTATACTAACGAATTGCAAGAATGTGATTGAGGAATTTTATTTTGCATCATACACAACTATGCATATCCAAGGAACAATAAGGAAAAGGATTATTTAACATTTCTTTTACTACTTATCAAAACACAAAACTATGTTGCTGTGTCAGATTAAAGACGAGAGGAATCCAAATCTAACTTTAGATTAAAGAAAATACTAGTCTACAAGCTCCAACCATCTCCTTATTCTTGTAGCCCAAATGGGTAAAACCTAAGCTATTATAATGGTGGAGGTGGAGAGGAAGAAAATGTAGGAGAAAAATTGCTATTTATAGAAGAAATAATGGTGTGGATGAATCTGGAAGCAATCCAACGACTGTAATCACTTTATCTATAGTCTGGTGCACCTAAATAATCAACATCAAGCCACAGGAGAAATTGGGGGCCAAATTGGTGCAAATTGATTCGCCACTGGCGGATTGTTTGTTTCTGATCTGGCCCGTTTTTCTCCAACAACTTAAGTGTTGTATTTTGCATATGGGGTGCACTCCTAGTGTGCTGGTTCGAGTCTGTTTGTCTTTAATTTCCCAAATACTCCTCAAGATCATGGTATTGAATGATTTTTACGTCCAAAATATTTTTAGTACGTTCAGGTCCCTCTAGATTTCATCTGGGTCCTTCCTGATTTGCAGATGGGTCATTGTGCATGACATACATGTCCACTTTGCTTCATTTGAGCATTTTCTTATTTCATTTTAGTCATTTTCTCTTATTTTCTCTTCTTTATTACCTAATACCTGAAACACCACAAACAACCACTCGAGTAGCACAAAATTGAGGTAAAATAAATGATATATAACATGAATGCAATGTATGATATGATACTAATCATACCTTTAACCCTAGGTCTGGGTGGATTAAGGGGAGAGGTTGATATTATCTTCAGATTTAGATGTTAAAGTCATCGAAATTAGTAAATATGCAAACAAAAATTGATTTTCTTTCATAAACGATAAAATCATGATGATGATTGATGAACTAAAATTAAGTATGAAAAAAGATTAGAAAATCATAGGAAATGAAGATCGAGCGGTCAGCGGTTTCCTTGTAGCGTCAGGCTTCACACTTTAGCTAAAACTCGACCTGTTTCCAACAAAACAGAACAAATAGAGAAATAGTAGAGAAGACTTGGAGGGATTTAGAAGAAGAGTTAAAAGAATTTGGTGTGAAGAAAATGAGAATTGTTGGGGGTTTATACAATATGAGAGGAGGGTAATTTTTTAAATAAAATTAATTGTTTTCCCCAATGGCTATATAGCCATTGGGCCGGCGAACGGGTCGTGCTGGGCCTGATTGACACAACACGGGCAAAAACTGCCTGGCCAGATGTGTCAGGCCCTTAACGGGCTGGCCCGACCTAATTCTCAGGTGTAGTTGAAAGTTAACATAAAGTATCGAAGTTAGATATTGTATGTTTTTTGATGGTGAAATTGCTCTATCTTCCTATTTTGTAATTAATGAATTTTGATTTGTGAACCTTAGTTGGTAGACGCTAATTGCCTTTTGTTCTCAATGATCTTAATAATTTCATTACAATTTTAGCAACGAAGATGGCTGAAATATATACCAATGGATGCTGATACACGGACGCCTCGTGTCACGGACGCGCGCCATGTCACCGGCCACGTTAGCAATCATGGGGGGTTTCCGATAAAAGAATAATGATTTGTGGATTCTTTAAATCATTAACAATTTCTGATTCCCGATAAAAGAGGAAACAATTTGTTTCCAAACAAAGTGGTTTTCCAAAAACAGACTGGACACACTTTGGACACATATTGAACTGGCTCCTGTCTAGGTTTGGACACACTCTAGACACGCTCTTGAGACATTTGGGACAAACTCTAAACTGGCTTATGTCCAGTATTGGACTGGCTGCTAGACACACTCTGGAGATCCATGGATGTATGTCTAGAATGTGTCGACAACGTGTCCACCAATATGTCAAGAATGTGTCCAGAACGTGTCCACCAATATGTCAAGAATGTGTCCAGAACGTGTCCACAATCCAATCATGGACACGAACTAGTTTAGAGTTTGTTCAGAATGTGTCCAGAGTGTGTCCAGTAGCCAGTCCAACATTGGACACGAGCTAGTTTAGAGTTTGTTCAGATTGTGTCCATAATGAGTCCAAAGTGTGTCTAGGTTTGGACACAAATGGATTGTGTGTCCAGAATGTGTCCAGCGGTCAGCCCAATCTTGGACACGAGCCAGTTTAGAATTTGTCCAAAATGTATCCATAGTGTGTCCAACAACCAATCCAGAGCATGAGTCATTAAAAAAGAGACAAATAATTCATAACTCTGTAACACAAAAATTGCACCAGAATACCTTTCACATATAAACACATATCATTCATAACTTTGTTGGACACACATACAAATTAAATTTTTAGTTCAAATAAACACATAACATTCCTAACTTTTGAAAATAATAATTACAAAAATGAACAAACAAACAAAATTACAATTCATAACTTTTAATTTTTTTATACACTCTCAAATCCCAATCAAAATGGTTTAGGCCAATGAATAATACTCTTCGATTCATATTATTTGTCTTCTCTTTCTGAACATTAGTTGTCGTTGGGGGCTTTTGAGTTGAAATTTGAGAGTTGATGTAATCCAAGTACTTGACCACCATTCAGGGGGTGATTCTAAATTAAAATTTGAGAGTTGATGACCCAGAATTATTGAGCATCCGATTTCTCCACGTAATTGAGCACCACGAGTGTGTTCTCTTTAAACATGAGTCTGTTCACACATCCACAACTCCAAACCTCCCACATCCACACCACTCCCCAAAACTCCCTCGACCCCTTCACCATCTCCAAGCTCGCCATCCCCCTCTCTCGTCCTCCATTTCCTCCATATCCATCACCATCTACAACAACTATGACTCCCAGAGATTGAAGGGAATGTGTTGTCAAAGTTTACTTTTATATGTCGATTATTATGAATTGAATGTGCAAACATTTTGTTCCTTGATTAATGTATTTGTCTTTTAGAAGTGTTAAGGAAGATGCTCTTGGTCATTAACTGTAGAGCTCTAAAAGATAATGGTTTACATAAATAAAAAATAATTCACGATCATGGTAATTGACATGGAACATTAATTATCGAGATATGATTGTCGTGTTGATTAAAGAGTATTGTAGCTCTACAAATATTTAACGACACGAGTATATAAAAGAGGAAAATGGTTACTTTTATATATTGAATAGACCTAGCAAGTGAAACATTATGGTATTGTGTTATGTGTCATTAATGTTTCACTGTGTCTTGAATCCTAAGATATGAGACATGTCTTTTCACATGAGAAGTGTTTAATTTGATTATTGTCAAAAGCTATCAATGAGCATGGTGACAAATGCAATTGTTGGTTGAGCACGACTTGTGCTGGAAAAGATAATTCGTCAAAAGATTATCATTGTCCATTTTACTTGAGTGATGATATTAGTGGACCCATTGATAAAGAAAAATTATAATGTACACAATGTCACTTGTGTTAAGTTACATATTTATAATTAAATTAACAGATCAATAAATGAATATATAATACAAAGGTGACACATTTCTACTTTGTATAATATTCTTAATATCATGAGGCAAGCGATAGACACAAGTGATGATCCCTTAATATAACTAAATGGATCGTGTTTAGTTCGAGTGAACAAGACATCTTTGCTAATTGTGTAACTATAATGTGTAGTTAGATATCACTTATTGTTTGTGATATTAAGTGTTAATATCACCGCCAATATAACTAAGATCCTCCTATAAGTAACACCACAAAACTGGAAAACAAGAAGTTTGATTTTATGTTCATATGATGTATCGATTTTCATGTGAAATAGTATACATGGGGTTAATCGATAAATCAATATGTTGTGAAAACAACATAGTTAGAATAATAAATGAATTCAAATGAGATGTGTGTATTATGACGTGTAATGTTTTGACATTACATATGATAATATGTTACATGATATCTGAATTTGCTAAAAACCCAAAGATCGAAATTTGTTTGATATAAATCCAAAATTTGATAAAGGCAAAATTCAGACAAAATGGTCGAACGTTATCGGAGACCGGTCAACCGGCAATTCACAGTAATTGTCGTGTATGTGAACGATCGACCAGAATGACAGATAGGTCGACCGAAAACTTCCACGAACTTCCGCAAATTCTTAATGATAGTAATCGATCGACCGACTTGTAGCTCAGTCTGGCTGAAAACTTCCAGTAGTCGTTTCTCGTGTTGAATCGGTCTACCGTTTATACATTGTGTTCGACCGAAAAATCACAGTAGCTTTGGTAGCGTGTGATGGGTCGACTTCCCGGTTTCATGGTCCAACCGAACTGCCAATCAGTCGACCGACCGGTGAGCACAATTTTGCCAGAATTAATTAAGCGATTGGTGTTGATCATGGGTTGGATTTATTCCAATTGTGGTCAAATGTTAATGAGGATGATTATGTGTCAATTTGTGATTTGTTTAAGGAAGAGAAAAACAAGAGATCATGGGTTGGTGGATAACCCATGATGTGGGTGTTGGGAGAGCCTATAAATAAGTCTCCTCTCCCTCCTTGTTTTAAATTAATGCAAAATTCTCTCTCTCCCTAACCTCTCCACTACTCCATCCGAATTTCTCTTAATTAATTAGAGCTTTTGGAGATTGATTCTCGTGGAGCTTTAGATGGGTTATTAGCTAGATTCTAACTATGATTTAGAGATTGATTGACTAGCTCATTTCTCTCTAATCTTGTTTAGAGTTTGGTGAACACTTGGAGGCGAATCGATGGGCGATTTGACGAGCAACACAACTCCAGATCTTCATAAAATTTTTAGAGAACCTTTGGGTATGATACTCTATTTTTCTAATATATATGTAAATTATTATGTATTAAAATAGTATATAGAATAATGTACATAAAATCATCGAAAATATGATAATCGATCCTGCATGCATGTATAAAATTCAAAAAAAATACATTTATAGGGGCACGGAATCCTACAGAGATGCCCTCTCAAGTTTGATGTCGTCGTCGAGGGGACTCTCATATTAGCTTGGAGATGGCCCTGCTCCGGAGACTCTGCCTGCGCAGGGATAGGAAAGAGTAAGTAGTACAGTTTGGGGAGAGGGAAGAGCATGGAGGGACGAGGGAGAGTAGATTGGAAGTATTTCAAGCTGCATTTGGAATGGAACATGTGCATAGATCGTCACGTCATCCACGCACGTGGGAAATCTTAAAATAAATGTTGATGTCACCTCAACAACGTAATGAGTGCCACCTCACCAACGTCCGTGACGCGTGCATCCATCAATCATTTTCCATTACCAATTGATTGAAATTAATGGTTGAGATTTAAAGAATTTGCCCTTAAATTTGATCCCAATTTGAGAGGATCTGGATCGGAAGTCTTAGAAATCCTAATGTTCCGTAGTTATAGCGTTTTTGACAACACCATAGTTTATGTTCACTTATTAAAAGCCTTAGTGATGAAATGCCTTTAGATGACGAAATCATTAGGCTCACGTTGACTAATTAGTTTAAGAATTTTATGGTCTGTATACTTAAGTGGATGGCTAAACTAAGGGTGTGTTTGGATGGCTTAAAAACCGACATTATTTTTTATAAAATCCGGAATTTAGGTTTCTAGACATCCAAACAAAAATTGTGAGACCCTACTTTCCTAAAAGTTTGTGCTAGTTTTTGGCATTTAATACAAGGTTTCAAAGGCTGAGAAAGTGAGCTTTTCGAGTTTTTGGGTGGGGCCCACGTAAAAAGTTCGTTATACAATTACATATTTTGCCACTTGATAGGATGTCATTTTTATCAGATGTCATTAATACCAGATAAATCTTGGTTAAAGATTGCAAACAGATTCATAGTAGAATTTTGGAAGACATAAATGAGTTCTTGGATGTTACTTTTAAGAACCTGTAGAGGTTTAAATGGGGTTATTTCTTGCCTGTGCAAGAATTGTAGAAATCTTGCACTTTGACGACGGGAAGAAGTTCGTCAACACATTATTATCAATGATTTATGCCAGATTATCCCACGTGGATACATCATGGTGAAAGACCACCAGGATGTAGTAGAAGATTATCCCCTATGGTACTTCTCGACCTTTTGACATCATCAAATATAAGTTATGGAAGCATATTAGCAAAAAAGAAAAGATTAAACATGAATAATCATCATAGCACAAGACCATAGATAGCATAAAATGACATAAAATAAATGATAGTCTTATAACCTTAAACAAACCGAAATAAAACAAACATCAAATAAACACCGAAACAACAAACACATACAACAAGAAGATAAATGAATTTCATAATACCAAGCAACAAGACAATCCTCTACATACTCCAAATACAAAAACACACCACATCAACCATCTTGTGGTTTCTGAGGAGCAGGATAATAGAATCAACGTCGCTCTGAACGAAATCGAAGCGTGAAGTAGTATCGACTTGGAAGCGGTCGAGGCAAGATGAGGTGTCGTCTTCTAAGAGGTCGAGACATGCCACAATGGACTCCTCGAACCTTGTCAAACAATCGTCCATGTGATGCAAGTCATCTCGACGAGAGTGGTAGCCATAGGGGTCATAAGTAGGCACGACGCCTCGATCATACCAACCAAAACCATCACCCCAACCCTCAAACTGATGTCCAATGTTGGTATTGATCATCATCATCATCATCATCATCATCATCATCATCTTCATCATCTTCTTCTTCTTCTTCTTCTTCTTATTCTTCTTCATCACCGCCTTTCACTTCCATATCAATAGGAGCATCGGGTTGAGGTGGAACCGGTGGAGGTGCCTCAACAGAAGTGGGGTAAGGAGCAGGAGCAACGACGAGTTCAGGTGTGATGGCCGACCTCAAGGTATGTCTTGGAATACATCAAGCAATTCATCATACGTAAATGAATCAACTTGAGAAGATGATACCTCATGTTCTTTCATGAGTCATGTGGTAAGAGTTATGGAAGATGCCATGCTACAATGTGATCTTGCTCTTCTAGAGTCATCAAGCAAATTTTGACATCTTCCTTTTCGAACTCACTTGGAGAAAATGATCACGGTGAGCTAAAATCATCCCATGTAACTTTTGGAGGTTTCTTGTGATCATTCCCTTTATGTTCTCTTCTTTTATGTCTCTTCTCCTTGTCATCATTATCCCTTCTCTTGTGTCTTTCCCCCTTTCTTCTATCTCCCTTCTTGGGTTTCTTCTTTTCTTTTTCCCTCCCTTTCCCTCATGTTGATTAATGGATAATCCTTCTTGAAGTGTCCACTCTTGCTACATTCATAGCACAAAACACCATTGGACAATTCTACTTTGTTTCTAGGGTAGCGCTCTCTCTTGAGATACCTCTTGATGGAATAGGTCAAGAAGGCAATGTCTTCATTGCTTTCATACTCTTATGAATCAACGCAATTGGTGATGGCTTTATGGTAATGGACTTTTTTATTTCTTGTACTCCCCCTTTCTTTCTCCTTCTCTCTTATTTCTTCCATTTGGATCACAAAAGTCACGAGGCTTCCAATTAAAGCTTCCATTTTTAGCTTTGAAAGATATTTGACCTCCTCGAATACGGTTATCTTCTTTTCCCACTTGGTTGAGAGGATCAGATGAACTTCCGCAACGTATCACCTTCCACAATGACATTGGCAAGATTTTTAGCGAGTTAGTAATATTGCTGGTGAGTTTTCATCTCGCTTATCGTTTCACTTTGCTTCATTGAAAAAAAATCATATTTTTGCATAAAAGAATCTAATTTTGTCTCCCTAATAGTTGAAGATCCTTCAAATCGGATTCAAGAAGTTTTCAAGCACCATATGTTGAATCACATGCATTTATTCTACAATACGCTTCCTCACCTATGCGACACATGAACATGTTAAGAAGTTTGGCATTTATTTCCGTCATATGGAGTTGATCATCATTCAGGGATTCTAAACTCTTAGAATGAAGTTATGGAACTTGAAGAAACAATCAAAATTTGATATCTTAAGATTGTATAAAAGTGCTTATTTGTTTCTTCCAATAGGCATAGCTAGTGCTGGTAAACAAAGGTGGTCTACATCTATGCATGGGTTGATAAAGCACTTTGCTCAGATACCAAATGTAGGAGCTAATGACCGAAAAAGATGTCTAGACGCGGGGGTTGGGGGGGGGTGGGTTGAATTGATGAAATAAATTGCAATGACAATTAAAAGTGCAATAGAAGAAAGTAGAACAAACCAATGAACACGACAATTTATAGAAGATTTGCAACCCAACTGGGTCCTAGTCATCTCTTACAAGCCTTGCTTGAACCGAGAGCCCTGGTTGCATCTTTACTAAAACCATTCCAAGTTCTCGGCTGGATCTCACCTTTACAGTAACAAGCAATGAACACTTCCCAAAGCTTCATACCTCTCTCAAGAGATTGCTCCAGCCTGGAGCTTACAACCATCAAGAGTGGATGAAGACTCTAACTTGAGGCTTGAGCAGTTGCAAAGATAGGGTAATGGAAACACAAGTGTGTAGAGCGATTGTTGAAACACAAGTGTCTAGATGCGATTTTTGGATCTCTAATGAGTATGATCATTAGGGTAAAAGACAAAAGAGATAAAGAAGCAAGTGATAAAAATAACAAAAGTGAGCTTTCAGTTAGGTGCCGAACGGTTGACTGTTTCACAATTCAGTTTGATTGTATGCTCAAACTTAAGTGAACGGTTGGCTGGAAGAGTGAATTGGTCAAACGTCTAAGGTTAAGTCAGGGGTATTTTTGTATTTGCATTGGACAACGGTCAAACGGAAAAAGATTTGGTCGACCGTTCAAGGAAACATGTAGTTTTTGTAAGTGACAGAATTTATAGATTGTTAAGAGGAAAAACGGTTGGACCAAATCAAGAAATGTTACTATCAAATTTTGAGTCAATTTAGTCGACCTCTAAGAGGATTTCGGTCAACTGGTGGTCTTGAGTCAAAATCGGGTAAGCGTGCCATATTCAAAATTATTGTTGGAGCAAAAAGACAAGAAATGGCTTGAAATAGAAATTTGAAAAAAGGCAACGGTAGGACGAAAATGGATTTCTAGACGACCGTTTTATCAAGGAAAGTCATATGGCAAATGCTCGGATGGAAGTCCAATCCAGGCGACTGATGCATTGCATACATTGCATCATATGTCTTTCATTTAGAGTGTTTTTATATAAATAAATGCTACTAAGGTATTGTTTTGAGCAATTGTGCAGAATTCAGGAGTTACAATGCAATTTACCAATATTCGAGCTAAAACGCGTGCAATGGACTTAGATGGATCACAAAGACAAATTAGATAGAGATTCAAGCTCAAGTTGAAGTCCAATTGATTGCATAAGAAGTCAGGGACTTGATCGCAAATTAGAAGGACTAAAAAGTTATTTTGGAGGAGTATTCAAGAAGAAATCAAATTCGGATCTCCAAAGATATGCAATAATTGATTTATACACGTGGAGGCCACCTACAACATACCAAAAACACACCCACAAAAGCACGAAGTCATCTGGACCATCCATGCGGCGGAATCGCCGCATCTAACGGTCAATATGCGGCGGAATCGCCGCATGGGTTGCGATCCGTGTCTCCTATTTTCGTCCAATTGTGTAGTAACACGTGTCCTTCCTGATGCATACTTAGGGTTTCTTGTATCGGCTATAAATAGCCCCGAAATATTGTGTAAGAGGAGCTTTTTGTATGACATTCTAAAGCAATAAAATTCTGCCCTTTTATTTCTCCATTATCTTTGTCTTTTGTAAGCTTAGTTTTAGATTAATGTTTCATGTTCTTAATTCCAGTAGAATAATTTAGTTGTTCTTACTCTTCTCTTAGAATAATTTGTTGCATGCTTAGAATAATTGTATTTGTTTTCCTAGATCGTAGTTTAGTATAATATTTCTTTCTTTTTGTTTTCATAGGCTCTCGATGATCTCCATGAACCCTTCTCCTCATCTTCTCCCCATGGGTTTCTAAAACCCTCCAAAGGGTGGGGGTGACGGATTTAGGGTTAGAGAAGAGAGGTCGTTTTTATTTTAATTTCTTGTTTGTGTTTTGATCATATGAGTTTTTGTTAAATAAATTATCATATGATGCTTAATATCTCACTTGATTTATAATAATTTTCGTAATCTCTAATCTAACTCGAAGATTCATAACTCCCACCCACTGGACTCTCATCCATAGTTATTTCTTCTTAGTTTTTGTTCTTGTTGTTCTTGCTTTAGAAAAATAAAAAAAATAAATCCAAAAATCTCAAACCAACACTATTTCTCTTTTGCTTTCCTTAATCAAAGAAAATCACAAAAATATAAGAATCTCTCCCTCCTTGTGTTCGACCCGTACTTGCCACCGCTTCAACGCGGCCGTGCACTTGCGGTATAAATAAAAATCTCAACAAGTTTTTGGCGCCGTTGCCGGGGAGGCGACGAGAATTTTAAGTTTTTTTTGTGATTTCGTTTTTTTGTTTTGTTTGGATTTTGGTTTTTCGCGATCTAACGTTTTCTCTGTGCTTTTTAGGAAGTCGTAGAGAGGACACAAAAATCCGGAGACCATCCGAATTGAACAGGCGGCGAAAACGCCGTATCTCCAGTAGAGTTTGCGGCGGAAACGCCGCACGAGTTGAATATCTGAGCCTGAAAATTCTCCTGAACGCGACTCATCTCTGGGTGGACGCGTAGAGCACTGGAAATTATCGAGAGCGGGCGGCGAACCCGACTGAGCGTGCGTAGGTAACATTTATTGCATTTTCCTCGTAATTTCCATTTTCGGAAAATTTCTTGTTTGGTAGAATTGCATGTGTAGGGCAAACTTCCATAATTGACACTAATTCAACTTGTG
The DNA here is from genome assembly GCA_963682175.1 of Triglochin maritima. NCBI lineage: Eukaryota > Viridiplantae > Streptophyta > Magnoliopsida > Alismatales > Juncaginaceae > Triglochin > Triglochin maritima. The sequence goes on from OY821789.1 coordinate 28,243,584, forward strand.
ACCTAAAATTTTGCAAAATTAGAAAGGCATTAGTGCATGCATCATTTAAAGATTTTCTCGCATTATGTATGCTAAATTTTGCAAATCAATTCATTGTTGAAGAGTGCTGGAGGCAAGGTACGTGCGCGGTTTTTATTGATTGCATTTAAGCATATAATTTAGTTTGCATACAACTTTGCAATTGTCCCCCACTAAAGACCAATGTTTGACTATCTCTGCTAGATTTAGGTTAAACTATCTTAAGGGCAACTCCGTAGGAAAAGATACGGTGGGGATTTCATCACCCTTCCGTGGCCCACAAATAACAATCCCAAAGTGTCACCCAAGCCTTAATTAAAATCAATTAGACATTGGCCCCTAAGGATTCGGACTCAATTAAGGAGAAGATTGGTTTGACTTGCTATGACTTGAAGCTGATCGAATTTAATTTGGTGTCTAGAAAGTGTTTTTGTGTTGACGTAAGTCTTCCAAGCGAAGTGGTTGTCTAATTGGCACCGACTCTGTCGGAAGCGCCCCCACTAGCTATACACGGCCTGGCCAAGTTGGTTTGATTAGTGAGGGAGGTGAATCAAGCGAATCAATTCGACTCAACCAGTTAGGAGTCATCTAGACTTAAGCTACACTAGGTCTAGGATTGTTTGAACCGTGCTTGTTTAGGAAACTTCTAACCAACCCTCTCATCTATCTTTTAGAGTTAAGTTTCCCTTCTCATCTGAGTCTTCTTTCTCTTCTCACCTCAATTCTCTAGATTAGGATTCCTTTCTCATCTTTCCCCCTTCTATTGTTTGTTTCCTTTGTTTTCTTTTTCTTTTTTTTTGAAAAAAAAATAAAATAAAAAAAAATCAAAAAGTAATTGATTCTTGAATTTGAATTTGGAATTTAAATTTCAATTTTGAATTCAAAAATTAATTCAAACCGGTGCACTCAGATTTGGGTTTGGGACTTGAGCAATCGACTCTCACGAGTTCATCTAGATTCCAGTCTAGAGCTTAGCCCCAATCCACCTGTTGCACCACCTCACCCGAATCCAATGGGTGAGAATGTAGTGGACCCACCTGTTGCACCACCTATGACTCTGAGGGATCAGTGCTACCCAACGATGGCTGCTCAGCCATCGTGCATCGTTATGCCCACCATACCGGGTCGCGACTTCGAACTCAAGGCACAATACCTGAGTATGTTGCCCAAGTTCACCTCTAAGGAAGATCCATATCTCTTCCTTAGAGAATTTAAGGAAATCTGCTCCCTTATGCATTACCAGCATATCCCTGAGGAGGCAGTGCGTCTTAAATTCGTGCCTCTAGTACTGAAGGACGACGCTAAAAAATGGCTATATAGTCTAGCCGAAAGATATATTAGGAGTTGGGCTGAGTTTGTTCAAGTGTTTTTAAAGAAATATTTCCCCAACCATAAGATTATTAGGATTAGGAATGAAATTTGTGCATTCGTTCAATCTGAGAGCGAGCCGTTCTATTCATATTTGGAGAGATTTAAGCACCTTCTGACCCAATGCCCTCATCATGGAATTCCAAGATGGCAATTGTGCCAAATTATCTATGAGGGATTAACACCTACATCTAGAGTTATGCTAGAATCTGTAAGTCAAGGAAGCTTTATGTCCAAAAATGAGAATGATGCTTGGACTTTTCTTGAAGACTTGGCTAATAATAGTATGCAATGGGACACTACTATGGCACCAACCAACCCGAGTATTGGATCTAGAATAGCAAATCAATCCAGATCAGGTGTCTTAGCTGTAGATGCTTCTATAGCTGCTGAAGCGAAATTAGCCACCCTTATGCGTAGGATGGAAACTCTAGAGCTTCAAACCCGACCCCTAGTAAATCAAATCTCTTCTGTTTCTTGCTCTATGTGTGGTCAACCTGGTCATGTTTTGGAGGAGTGTGCACACATTTCTTCGGACATGGAACAAGTTAATGCTGCATTTAATCGTCCTAGGAATGACCCTTATTCGTCAACCTATAATCCAGGTTGGCGCAACTATCCCAATTTTTCATGGAGCCAAGGGAATTCAAATCCTGCACCCATGCCTCAGCAAGGCCAACCACCTAGACAACAAATGTATTCAAACAACAACAATAATAGTGATGGCCGATTAACTGATTTGGAAAACTTAATGAAAACATTTGTTCAAACAACTACTCAATCTTTTCAAAAGCTAGAGACTCAAGTAAGTCAATTAGCACAAGTTGTAGGTGAAAGAGAAAGAGGAAGATTCCCAAGCTAACCCGAGGTGAACCCAAGAATTAACAATCCACATAATCAACATATGGCATATCAACCACATCAACATATGCCATATCAACCACCTCAACCATTTAATCCTCAATCATTCAATCCTCGACACATTAGGCCTCCACCTAATGTACCACATAATGCACCACCTCCTAATGTGAACAATAACAACAGACCAGTTCATATGGTTCAAGAAGAAGAGCAAAATCAACACATTAATGCTATACTTACATTAAGATCTGGAAAATCTGTTAATAACAATGTCACTCACCCCTTGGCTAATGAGCCTAATAATTTTGTCACACCTGAGCCATCCAATGAGCCACCAATTCAATCTGAGGAACCAATTGAAATTGAACCCACTGAACCTGAAAGAGTATTCATTCCTAAAGCACCATTCCCTAATAGACTTAATAAGAATCATACAAATCAAATGGAGAAAATGTTGGAAGTCTTTAAGCAAGTAAAGGTAAACATCCCTTTATTAGAAGCTATTCAACAAATTCCACCTTATGCAAGATTCTTAAAAGACTTATGCACCAAAAAAAGGAAAACACAAGTACCAAAAAGAGTCTTCTTAACTGCAAATATAAGCTCTGTGTTAACCCAACCCACACAAATCAAATATAAAGACCCTGGTTGTCCGACTATTTCATGTGTAATTGGTAACACCTTAATCAATAGGGCCTTGCTGGATTTGGGTGCTAGTGTTAATCTGCTTCCATACTCTGTATATAAAGAATTGGATATAGGAGACCTTAAACAGACTAGGACCACACTCCAATTGGCTGATAGATCTGTTAAGATTCCTAGAGGTGTGGTTGATGATGTTCTGATCAAAGTGGGTGAATTCATATTTCCTGTGGACTTTGTTGTCTTAGACACGGAGCCTGTTGCTAACCCTAGCAATCAAATTCCTGTGATCTTAGGAAGACCTTTTTTAGCCACTTCCAATGCCCTAATCAATTGTAGGAATGGATTGATGAAATTGTCATTTGGGAATTTGACAGCTGAGCTAAATATTTTTAACTTAGGGAAGCAACCTGGAATTTTCTCTGATGAATCGAGTGAATTGAATTACATTCAGGATTGTAGTGAAGATGAGTTGATTTCGGATTACTTAAATTTCACTCAATTGGATGAAGTTGATTTTCAAAAGAACCTGAGTGGTGAGGCCACAATTTGTGACCAAATCAATTATATAGGTTTGAATCGATCTTCACCCAATTGGTCAGCCTTAGGTGGACTTTTAGCCGAACCAAGACCTCAATCCAAACCCTCACTACAAGAACCACCATCACTAGAGTTAAAGCCTCTCCCTACTACATTGAAGTATGCATTTTTAGGACCCTCATCCACCCTCCCAGTTATCATAGCATCGGATTTGACTCCCAATCAAGAGAATGAATTGTTGAGAGTCCTCAGTAGGAATAAAGAAGCTATTGGATTGACCATGGCCGATATCAAGGGGATTAGCCCATCTATAGTCCAACATAGGATCCATTTGGAAGATAATACTTAACCCCGTAGGGATCCGCAAAGGCGGCTTAACCCGGTCCTAACTGAGGCGGTCAAAAAGTAAATACTTAAGTGGTTGGACAATGGAATTATATACCCTATATCCGATAGTGCGTGGGTTAGTCCTGTTCAGGTTGTCCCTAAGAAATCTGGAGTTACTGTAGTTGAGAATAAGCTTAATGAGTTAGTCCCGACCCGTATCCAAACCGGTTGGAGGATTTGCATTGACTATAGAAAACTGAATTCTGCAACCCGTAAGGACCACTTCCCTCTTCCTTTCATAGATCAAATGTTAGAACGGTTGGCCGGATATGAGTATTATTGTTTTCTAGATGGATATTCCGGCTATAACCAAATTCCTATCGCTCCTGAGGATCAGGAGAAAACTACCTTCACGTGCCCATTCGGCATGTTTGCTTTCCGTCGCATGCCCTTTGGCTTGTGCAATGCTCCTGCCACATTTCAAAGATGTATGGTTAGCATCTTCTCTGATATGGTGGATAACTTCATGGAAATTTTCATGGATGATTTCTCTGTCTTTGGTCCCACTTTTGTCAATCGTTTGAACCATTTGGAATTAGTACTAGTAAGGTGTAAGGAGAAGAACTTGACCTTAAATTGGGAAAAATGTCATTTCATGGTTAAGAATGGAATAGTACTTGGTCACATTGTGTCTAAGGATGGCATTCAAGTGGATAAAGCCAAGGTGGATTTGATTAAGCATCTCCCTCCACCAACAAATGTCAAAGAGATTCGTTCATTTTTAGGGCATGCCGGATTCTATCGAAGGTTTATCAAGGACTTTAGTAAGGTGGCTAGACCATTGACTGAATTATTAGCGAAGGACTCTAAGTTTGAATTTTCTGATAAATGTTTGGAGTCCTTTAACCACCTTACGAGGGTATTGACGTCGGCACCCATTATTCATTCACCCGATTGGACCCAACCCTTTGAGATAATGTGTGATGCATCGGATTACGCCATAGGAGCGGTGTTGGGTCAGAAAATTGAAAAGAAACCTCACGTGATATATTATGCTAGTAAAACATTGAATGATGCCCAATTGAACTACACGGTAACTGAGAAAGAATTTCTAGCAGTCATTTTTGCCTTGGAAAAATTTCGACAATATTTGATAGGCACACATGTGATTATTTACACGGATCATGCGGCAATAAGACATTTAGTGAACAAAAAGGATGCCAAGCCGCGTTTATTGCGTTGGATCTTACTACTGCAAGAATTTGATGTCGAAATCCGTGATAAAAAGGGTTGTGAAAATGTAGTCGCCGATCACTTGTCTAGAATTCCTCTTATCCCAGTGAATAACACACCAGTGAATGAGAACTTTCCGGATGAACAGATTTTGGCTGTGTCTGGCGAACCATGGTTCGCCGATATAGTCAATTTCTTAGTAACTGGTGTGACCCCGACTGAATGGTCTAAGAACGATCAAGCCAAATTTAGGTCCCTAGTAAAGAATTTTTATTGGGATGACCCATATCTTTTCAAGTATTGTTCGGATCAAATCATTAGAAGATGTGTTCCTGAGGAGGAATTTGCAAGTATTCTATTTTTTTGTCATGATCAAGCATGTGGAGGACATTTTGGAGCTAAGAAAACTGCGGCCAAAGTTTTACAGTGTGGATTTTATTGGCCCACCCTATTTAAGGATGCATTTGCATTTTGTAATTCTTGCTCTAGATGTCAAATGCTAGGAAAACTCTCTCGTAGAGACATGATGCCTATGCACCCTATTCTCATAGTTGATATCTTCGATGTTTGGGGTATCGATTTTATGGGTCCGTTTCCAATATCTTTTGGGAAGGAGTATATCTTGCTAGCTGTGGACTATGTGTCCAAGTGGGTTGAGGCTATCCCCACAAAATCCAATGACAACAAAGTTGTTGTCAAATTTCTGAAGGAGAATATTTTCTCCCGATTCGGTACTCCACGTACCATTATCAGTGACCGGGGTACTCATTTTTGTAATCGATCATTTGAAGCTTTGATGAGAAAATATTGCATAACTCATAAGTTAGCTACCCCGTATCACCCTCAAACAAGTGGACAAGTTGAGGTCTCCAATAGACAAATCAAGCAAATTCTGGAAAAAACGGTTAATGCCTCACGTAAGGATTGGTCTGTAAAAATTAATGATGCGTTGTGGGCCTATCGGACCGCTTTCAAGACCAATTTAGGAATGTCCCCTTACCGGTTAGTCTTTGGAAAAGCGTGCCACTTACCAGTCGAATTGGAGCATAGAGCCCTTTGGGCTATTAAGCAACTGAATATGGATTTAGAGGCAGCTGGTAATGCTCGAAAATTGGATTTAGTTGAGCTTGAGGAAATAAGAAATGAGGCTTATGAGAATGCTAAAATTTATAAGGAAAAGACGAAGGTTTTTCATGATAAATCCATCGTTAGGAAATCTTTTTCTCCTGGACAGTTGGTCCTTCTCTATAACTCTCGCCTTCATCTCTTTTCCGGCAAACTCAAGAGTCGTTGGACCGGACCTTTCATGATCAAAGCTGTTTTCCCTCACGGAGCGGTCGAGATCAGTAATCCGGAGAACGATGAAAACTTTAAAGTTAACGGGCATCGATTGAAGCCCTACTTAAATCGTCCCTCCAATGTTGTAGAGGAAGTTGTGTTTTTACACGCAATTCCTCATTCTGATTAAGTTTTAGTTTATTTCTTAAAAAAAACGAAAAAAACAGAAAAAAAAACGAAAAAAAAACGTGAAAATAATAATAATGGGTACTTGACTTATTTTGGAAAACGGTGGAAGTACATGTCTTTTTTCTAAATCTAACGTATACCACTTTAGCAGTATTCTATCACCATGGTGTTTCCTGAGAAGAACTTCCACCCGTTGCTTGTTAGTGATCAAAATGGCACCCACTTTTACGACGAAATCATAGCACGGAGTTGGAGCTACTTGGTCGATAATAACAATGATGTGTACTGCCCTAGCTTAGTGGAGGAGTTCTATAGCAGTATCACTAACATAGACCTGGACAATGGGTACATTTTACTGAATTGGAGAAACAAAGTCTGGGCGATTGACCTCAACATCATCTCCAACTTGACTGACATACCACAAGGGGCCTCCACTTTGCCATCCGAGGAACTCAGCTTCTATCGGTCACTCATGGGACCAGATTGTGTGCTTAGCCGTGATCGGGGTATCAAGGGCACATCCATGTACCGGAATGTCTTTACAGCATGTAGGTGGGCATGCCAAAATGTCACGAGTAATACCCACAACACCTCTTTTCGCACCGTTGAGATGTGCATCGTTCACTCCCTGATGACCCGTGATCGCACTTACTGTATGTGCCGACGTCTTCTGACCACCATTGCAGAAGGCCACCAACGCAACTCCCAATCTCTGCCATGCCTCGTCACCACTATCTGCAAGCACTTTATGGCCTATGAGTCTTTCTGGGTGTACGAAGCCGACATGCTCCCTTGTACGGTGGAACGAGAGACATCCTCCTACCGTGGCACTATAGCGGACCTGTGGACACCTCCAGAAATGGAGGATGCTATGCAATCAAGTGAGTCGTCTGAAGACTCCGCAACATTCTGGGCTCAGTCAACCCCAGAAAACTCTGACGAGCATAGGTCCCGAATGTGGGGCGGGATGAAGCGCCTCAATAGCAAACTGAACAAAGCACGCTCTGACCGTGGAGAGTCGTCATCCCGAAGGCGGTAACTTTATTATTTCTTGCATTTCCTATATTATTCAATTTTGCATACATTGAGGACAATGCATAAAATAGGTGTAGGGGGGTGACTAGTTATCTACCTATCTGTTTTGTTTTTATTTCCCATTAAAAAAAATCAATGTTTCATGACATAGCTTAAGATTGCACCACCAAAAACCCGAGTACAAATTGCATTGAGTCTTTGTTCCTTATTATATAGTTCTGCTTGTAGAAACTATGACATAAATCTAAGTTCCAAAGAAATAACACATTACCCTTAAGACATGTATGCACTTAAATTGGATGAATCAAATCTTTGAAGTGGTTGATAAAAAGCAGAGGTTGAGGAAAATATACCGGGAAGTGTGGACTTCTAATAGCAATTAAGCCTTGAGGAAAATAAAAGTAAAAATAAAGGAATAAAGTGAGGAAAGCACATTTTGCAAAATGATTACAAAAGCCCAAGCCTTTGAGTCACTGGTCCGTAGGGGTATCTTAAAACCCGGTAACTTGAGTCTGCCAGCTCGGGATTATCGACCAAACTCGCTACACGAATGCAAAAAGGGTAAAAGTGTTAGAAAAAGCAAATGTGTTGAATCACGGAAGAAAAGAAAAAAAATATACTCAAGGCCCAAAGCTAAAAGAATGATCCATGCCATGTTGATCCGAATGATACTTCACCACCAGAGGAGGCGTGCAAAATAATTTAAGTGATAACATGTGTAGAAGGGTTAGTGGTGTGAATGTTGGAGGAACAAAGACCAAGTCAAACTTTTTATAAGTTAGATTTGTATAATGAGCATGCAAGAATTCTAAGTGAGATGTATAAGGTTGAGGTGGAGATATCGAGAGCTATTAATGGAATATTGAATTAAGACTTTGTGGGTGTGTCAACTGAAAACCCTCACGAGACAAAACTCGTCCTCTAAGGAAACTTGGAGGTTTAAAGGCTTGTTACATATGCTAAGTGCAACCGTGATTCCTACGAAAATGAGTTAGGATTTCTGTGCTTTCATACTTATATTTCTCATGTTTTGTTTTGCTCGAGACTAGCAAAATCTAGGTGTAGGGGTATTTGATGCATTGCATACATTGCATCATATGTCTTTCATTTAGAGTGTTTTTATATAAATAAATGCTACTAAGGTATTGTTTTGAGCAATTGTGCAGAATTCAGGAGTTACAATGCAATTTACCAATATTCGAGCTAAAACGCGTGCAATGGACTTAGATGGATCACAAAGACAAATTAGATAGAGATTCAAGCTCAAGTTGAAGTCCAATTGATTGCATAAGAAGTCAGGGACTTGATCGCAAATTAGAAGGACTAAAAAGTTATTTTGGAGGAGTATTCAAGAAGAAATCAAATTCGGATCTCCAAAGATATGCAATAATTGATTTATACACGTGGAGGCCACCTACAACATAACAAAAACACACCCACAAAAGCACGAAGTCATCTGGACCATCCATGCGGCGGAATCGCCGCATCTAACGGTCAATATGCGGCGGAATCGCCGCATGGGTTGCGATCCGTGCCTCCTATTTTCGTCCAATTGTGTAGTAACACGTGTCCTTCCTGATGCATACTTAAGGTTTCTTGTATCGGCTATAAATAGCCCCGAAATATTGTGTAAGAGGAGCTTTTTGTATGACATTCTAAAGCAATAAAATTCTGCCCTTTTATTTCTCCATTATCTTTGTCTTTTGTAAGCTTAGTTTTAGATTAATGTTTCATGTTCTTAATTCCAGTAGAATAATCTAGTTGTTCTTACTCTTCTCTTAGAATAATTTGTTGCATGCTTAGAATAATTGTATTTGTTTTCGTAGATCGTAGTTTAGTATAATATTTCTTTCTTTTTGTTTTCATAGGCTCTCGATGATCTCCATGAACCCTTCTCCTCATCTTCTCCCCATGGGTTTCTAAAACCCTCCAAAGGGTGGGGGTGACGGATTTAGGGTTAGAGAAGAGAGGTCGTTTTTATTTTAATTTCTTGTTAGTGTTTTGATCATATGAGTTTTTGTTAAATAAATTATCATATGATGCTTAATATCTCACTTGATTTATAATAATTTTCGTAATCTCTAATCTAACTCGAAGATTCATAACTCCCACCCACTGGACTCTCATCCATAGTTATTTTTTCTTAGTTTTTGTTCTTGTTGTTCTTGCTTTAGAAAAATAAAAAAAATAAATCCAAAAATCTCAAACCAACACTATTTCTCTTTTGCTTTCCTTAATCAAAGAAAATCACAAAAATATAAGAACCTCTCCCTCCTTGTGTTCGACCCGTACTTGCCACCGCTTCAACGCGGCCGTGCACTTGCGGTATAAATAAAAATCTCAACAGCGACCATTAAGACTCTTATAGACTTAATGTGTTTTGAGTGATATTTTGGGTTTGATTGGGATAATCTATTGAAGTCCAAATGTTGTGACGCTTTGGGAGTGACTTCTATAGGTGATCTAGTGTGTGTGTGAGGAAAGAAATCTATCAAAATGTTGAAGTTTATATCAACTCCTAAGGACTCAAGAAAATCAAAATTATATTCAATATAGCCTTCATTTCTTGATCTTTTTGGGCATATTTTGGTCTCATTACTTCACTTCCAAACATGAAACTTATTACATCCAATATATATATATATATATATATATATATATATATATATATAGAGTATTATGTATGCATTTGAGAGTTTATATTTTATTAAAGCATGTTTAGTGATAGGTTTATGATTGACATCATATCATGTATATATTTGTATCTTATATCCTTCATTTTTAGCCTAAACAATGCTATGTAACGAGTCTTATGTTTAAGTTTCAGGAATAAACAAGTTTGAGAAGAAGAGACTCAAAAAGGACTTAAAAGCAAGGAAAATGACTGAATTACAAAACTTATGGACTGAGATGCAAGAGAGAAAGACCCAGATGTAAACCAAAAGTACCAATGAGCAAATCAAGAAGCTCCACACCATCATGAGGAGTATTTTGGCAATTAGATTCGGGCCTAAACATCAACAACCAAATTGGACTCACCAAACATCAAGAAATCAAACTAGAAACAAGTCATTCAAATCCAGACTCAATCCAACCAATCCAGACCGTCAATTGGTGGTCCAAATGACTCCAAATGGGTTATGATTTAGTCGTTTGTTCGATTATGTTGTTTTATGTCCAATTATAGTACGTGTTTAGTCCCATACCGGGGGGATTGTCCCCAGTTACCTTTTTTATGACTATAATAGAACTCTTCCTCCTCCTTTGTATTTAACACACTACTTGGTGGCATTATCTCTATTTAGAGTAAGCCTTGGAGCAAAACTCAAGTGGAGAAGAATGCTACTTGTAATGTGAGTCATGTAAATAAAATAATTTTTCTTAGTTTTTTTTAATGTTGTCTTCTCTTTTAATTCTTGCATGCTTAGTTTAATTCTGTTTTGTCTTCTTTTCTTAATGAGTAGTGAGTAATTCCATCCCCCTTGGGGTGGAGATATTGTACATATATGTTGTGAAGTTTGGATGTTTGATGAATTTTTGATTGTGTAGACTTGAATATTTATATGTTCATCGGGGGTGTTTTAATCATTTACATGTTGGGGGATTTTTGATGGGTTTTGCCATAATATTTAGACACTTCTCATGCTTAGTTTCCTCATGTTTATTGACTGAAATTTCCCGTTGAATATGCTAAATGTTAGTTATGTGTTTGTATTTGTGTTTGTTTGCTTGATTGATTGAAGAAACTTTGTTTCGATGAGTTTTGCCATAAGATTTAGACACCTCTAATGCTTAGTTGTGTTCTTCACATGAGTTAATCATTTTTGATGAGTCTTGCCATATCTTTAGACACTTCTCATGCTGATCCTAGTATATGTTAATCAAGTAGTAATTGCCGATACGTTGTGTGAATGGATTGATAGGTTTTGCCAAATATTTAGACACTTCCTATGCGTGAAAGCAAACACATGACACGCACACATACATGCATCATTCACCACTTATTTTACTTCATATGCGCACACACTCCACCCCTTAAGGGCTTCCATTCCTGATTCACATCTTTCTTTGATAGTAGTTTGTTTAGTTTAGAGTTCTCTCGCTTTCGATTTCCCTCGCTTTCGTTTGTTTTATTTGTGCTTGCTAGTTTAGTATAATCAACTTCTTCCACTCTGTTCCCACTTGCCTTTGAAAGAACCATAATTGAAACACGTCCCTGTGGATCGACTCGTACTTGCCCCGTCTTCACCGACTGTTGTGCACTTGCGGTTTAAACTTAATCGATTAAACAATTTAACTATTATCATCAAAATAAATAAATAATTTATTATCATCAAAATAAATAAATTATTGAACAGCTAAAGCCGACACACCATGTTTTTATTGAACGTTTTGTTTCATTGAATGGATGGATCGTGTTTGCACTCGAATTCCTCTCAAATTGCTTCAAAAGTCACCTCCATAAAACCCTTAACCACCTCCAACACTTCAAACTAACCTCACCACCAATTAAAGCCCTCAAACCAAACATTAAACCTAAACTCACACTTAATCCACCTCACAAACACCCTAATTAACAACCTAAAAGCCTCATACACAACCAAAAACCTTAACCCATTCACTAAACAACACTAAAATTCACTGAAATGCTAAAATTTAGATATGAATAGACTTGAAATTCAGTAATCAAAACCTTTACACACACTAAAGCACTTAAAAACATTTTAGACACAATCAGTAAGCAACTTAAAGTGAAATTAAGCTTCATCAACCATCCTCAGTTATGATTCATCACTGAAAATACTAGTCCACCTGAAATGATCCTAATTAAACACAATCCACCAAAAAGGCACCAAATCAAACACAATCACTCAATCTGTAAACTGAAAGGAATGTGTGTTCAAAATGTATTCTTTTATATGTCTTTTATTATGAATCGAATGTTTGAATATTTTGTTCCTTAATTAATGTATTTGTCTTTTGGAAGTGTTAAGGAAGACGATTTTGGTCATTAACCGTAGAGCTCTAAAAGATAATTATTTATATAAATCAAAAGTAATTCACAATCATGGTAATTAACATCAAACATTAATTACCGAGATAAGATTGTCATATTGGATAAATGATATTGTAGCTCTACAAGTATTTAACAATATGAGTATATGAAATAGAAAATGTTTTCTTTCATATATTGAATTCACCTAATAAATGAAACATTATAGAATTGTGTTTGTGTCATTAATGTTTTCATTATGTCTTGAATCCTACGATATGAAACCTATATCTTTTAACATGGGAAATGTATAATTTGATTATTATCAAAATCTATCACTGAGTATAGTGATAAAGATAATCGTTGGTTATACATGACTTGTGCCGGAAAGGATGATATGACAAAAGATTATTAATGCCCATTTTAACTTGTGTGATGATATTAATGCCCCTTGATAAAGAAAAGTTATATTGTGCACAATGTAACTTATGTATAGTTACATATTTATAACTAGCTTAAGAGATCAAAAAAAAATTAATATAAAGATGACACATTCCTACTTTGTATAATATTCATAATATCACGAGGCAAGGGATCGACACAAGTGATATTACTTCATATCACTAAATGGATCGTGTTCTGTTCGAGTGAACAAAACATCTTTGTTATTTGGGTAACTATTACCTCTTATAGTTTATGATATAACGTGTTTTATATCATTGTCAACATAACTTAAATCCTCCTATAGGTCACTCCACAAAACTAGGAAACAACAAATATAATTTTGTGTTTTATATGATGTAATAAATTTCATATGATATGGAATGAAATGCATGTGGTAAAATAACAAAATAAAAGAGTCGTGAAAACGACATAGTTAGAATAACAAATAAATTTGTATGAGATGTATATATTATGGGGTATAATGTTTTGACATTATATATGATAATATATTACATAATATAATGTCATCCACAACATTATAACATATCAATTTGCTAAAATTCCAAAGTTCAAATTTTGATGGATATTAATCCAAATTTTGTGAAAGCAAAACCAGAGGAAAAGCGGTCGACCGTTTGGCCTATGGTACAACCAAAATTGATTGGCTAGCATCGATCTCTCTAATCTTATTTAGAGTTTTGTGAAGAACTTGGGGGAAATTTTGAGGCGATTCAAGGTGCAATCCGACTTCCGATTGGTTAAAAGGATTTGACAATCCTTTAGGTATGATCCTATATATATTTTTTGTGTTATATAGAATACAATATATATATTGAAATACAATTAGGAAGTCCTTTATATAAAATTGTTGAAAAATATGAAAACGATCTTGCTTGCATGTATAATTTAAAAAATAATATACACATAAGTATGAGATGAAATCCAATATAAACAACATCAAATATTAGTTCATGCCTGATTAGTAGCATATCATACAATGTATTCATACTATATATCCTTTATTTAACCCAAAGTTTGTGCTACTCGAGTGTTTGTTTGATGTCTTTCAGGTTTTAGGTACTAAAGAAGAAAAAGGCAGAGAAAATGACTGAAATGGAAAAAGAAATGGCCTTAAGCATCTTGGATCTGTTTGTCACACTCAAGGACTCATCTGCAAGTCAGGAAGGACCAAAGTGAAAACTCGGAGGGGCCTAAAAGTAAATAAAAATATGTTGGTTGCAAAAGTCCATACGCTCTTGAAGAAGAGGACTAAATCAATAATTAATACCAAACAGACTCAAACCAACAGCTCTGGGTGCACCCGACGTGTTCCATATGTTAACTAAAGCCATTGTCCAAATTTGGAGTCGATCAGACAAAAATGATCTGCCAGTAGTGGATTAAAATCTGCCATTGGCAGATCTGGTAAAGTGTTTGAAAGCCAGATTTATCCGCAGGGTCGGGTTAGAGGAATATGCAACATCCAAATCTAATTTACGGTTGTTCGATTGTGCCCAGATTCATCTACACCTCTCTTTCTTCTATAAATAACAATGTTTCTCCTACCTTCAGACTCTCTCTCCACTTTCCTCCATTAGAATAGGTTTAGTTTACCTAATTTGGCATCAAATGAATGATGGTGGATGAAAGTTGTAATTTCACTTTTTAGTTAATCTAATGTTAGATTTGAGTTCCTCTCTTCTTTAGCTTCTTTTCTATCCAAGTATTTTTACATTTTGTTGGTTGATTTAGTAGTTTGCTACTCTTGCCATGTTTATTGTAGATTTCTTGTTTTTCATGTTTCTTGTTATGAGTAGAGAGTAGATTCACCCCATTTAGGGTGGAAGTGATGTAGAATATGTGTGGTGTGGTGATGGATTCCTCTTATTTGTGTCATTACCATGTACTTAATGTAGATATATAATTGTAGCATGTTTAAACTTGTATTAGATGGGATAATGGCAACACTACGTATTTGTCGCATGCTAGATCTAGAGTTATCTTGTTGCTTGTAATGATTTATCTTTCTTATGGAATTGGCTTGAAATGTATGGATTCATGTTTGATTCACATTTACATGAATGGTTTAGGTTATAGCAGATTGTCGGTTTCGCCACAATCACAAGTAGGGGTGTATATGGGTCGGGTTTGGGCCAGAACCCAACCCAACCCGACCCAAAATTATCAGGTTGGATTGGGTCAGATCAGGTTGGACCTGAAATACAGGAAGTAGAAGTTTAGAGCATGTCTCAAATAAACGTAGTATAAATATCACTCTTTTCACAATCAACCTTAAGGTAAAAGTGTTGGTCACCATTTTGTGTTGGGATCTAATGTTGGCATCGGTGCACTGATCCAATGTTAGTGATTTGAGAAACTTGAAGAGATGACTTGATACAAATTTACACCATACAACAATCAAGTAGGAGAACCATATGATGATTGTTTTCACTAATATTGCTTGGCAGGCTCATTCCGAAAAAATACTATTAAAACTATATGTACAGACCTTAAAAACATTAGGATAATAAAACTTCAATTTTTGCATATTTACTGACTGGAACTTCCAAGATCAAAGTCCACTGTGTAGTCATACTCAATCATTGGAATCACGGAGGCAACAAATTTGAGGATCAAGAAAAGGTACCTACAGAGAAGCACAAGAAAAAAACAAAGATAATAGATCAGAGAGAATACACCAAATAGGGCAACAACTATTTGGATAAATGACCAACAAAAATCAAAGCATTACTTGTCAACTTCAGGTTCAACTCCTTGTGACATTAAGACATCGATAATCTTTTTCATTACAGCTCCATGTTGGCATGGGTGCACCGATGCATGCTTCCCAGGCGCATGAGGGTGATCTTCAATGGTGACATTTTGTGTTGGGATCCAATGCCACGAAGGAGGCGTTGGGGAGGAAGTCTCGTGGCTGCGATGAGGAGGAATCAACGGAGGGATTTGGGGAGGTATTGACGGAGCGACCGCGAGGAGAAGGGGCAGGGATTTGGGGAATGCGGGCAGAGATTTCGGCAATGAATTTCGTTTAGGGTTAGGACTTAGGAATAGGAGGCCTTTAAAAATGGAGATGGATGGTCTAGATTTTTTAGGAATAAATTTATTAAAAAATTCTTCGGGTTCAGGTTGGGTTGGGTCAACCCGATCCTTCAACCCAAACCCGACTTGAGAAATTCGGGTTTCAGCTTTACCAACCCAACCCAAACCCCTACCCAACCCGACCAGTTCAGGTCAATTTTCAGGTTCAACCCAACCCGTGTACACCCAATCACAAGCATAGATCAATATATTCACATTTATCAAGCACACTTAAAAGGTTACATTTCCAATGATATGTGACTCAAAGACATGGATTTTATTCAAGAATGGAATTTTTTACTTGGCGAATCCTTTATAGCTTAAATGTATGATGGAATAATCCATGTCTATAAAATAACAATGAACTGCTCTGAGGACAGTTCGTGCAAAAAACACTTAGTGTTTGACACATATTGGAAGAAAATATTAGCTCTTGATCACAACTTAGGTTGTGTTTGAATGTAGGTAAATGGGGATTCTGATTCTTGAAAATCCATATTTCTATCAAAACCCACACCCCATTGGTTTATAAATAGTGGAACTTGTTTTTTGATGTTGGTGTTTGGATGTAATGTTGGCCAACAGACAAGTTATGTCTTGTCCATTGGTGAATTGACCAACACACCCTCACCTTTTTCCTTCTTACAAAAGCCATTTTCCTTATACTTACAACTCCTGCTATTCCCTTTGGAGATCCAGTTTGGCACCCTTTCATCCCTTCTTTCCAACGGCCCGCTCCAACGTGATGTCCTTCTTCAACGACGCCCAACAACCGTTCCTTTCTACTCGTGGTTTTCTATGGTTTTGCGGATACTTGTGTACAAGAAATCATTCGACATCGACGACAAACCCGACAAGTTACTACCTTTGTGGCATGCCCAATATTCCCGTATTGTAGTTTCTTTTCTCCCATATATATCTGCATGTCTCCTTCGCCAACTTACCATACGATCTCTTTGTTGCGCGGTGTGGGTCGTTGTCATTTCGTTGTGGAGGAGGAGACCCTCGCCAATATCGCTCACCTTATTCACTCGAAGCAGGATCGCAAATTCGAGTTGGTTTACAATGCCCTGTCCAACCTAGACGCAAGGATGAAAGAGCAAGAAAAGATCATCGCCAAACCTGGACCGTTGCACACCGCCCCTAACATGGGTTCATATCTCGTTTTCCCCTTTTCACATTCTTTATAGTTTTTTTTGTTAATTAGTTAAACATTAGGGATTTTCTAATGTTTCTAATTTGATCAAATTTCACGTACTACAACAAACACGCACCACAATATGCTGAACAAGATATCTGAGTTTGAGGAGCGAGAATGTCCAAAATGCGGGGTAGTTTTCATGGATGAGAAAGTAAATGCACCTCCTGCACCCGTACCCACGGCTGAAATGGATGTCCAAACCGGTATGCCAATCCTCCAAGCATTGGATGTCCCTTTGGTTGAAGGCTATGGGGAGACATTCCCAATAGTTTGAACCATGATTTCACACCCATCTTCTGAACCATAACCTTTTGATTTAGTCACCCTCGATATCATGAAGTTGTTTTTGCCTTTGTTGTATGTAAAAAACGAAGGTTGGTTTTTTGTTTATCTTTATCGTAAGGCAAGTTTATGTGAGAGGGTTGATGAAATATGGGTTCTTTCTAATGTACTACTGTTAATTTGTAATGAACTAAGAATAAGCTAAATGAAAATTAACTTATGAATGATATTGCTCTGCTATGTTATTGTCCTGTGCATTCAGTTATGGAAAAAAATATTAATTTGTCGGTCTAATAAATTGGAAACATATTTATGGTTCGAAGTTGGAGTGAAGTTTGGTTGTAGTATTTTTGTTGTAGCACAATAGTACCCAAAAAATTGAAATTAAGGCTCCAATAACCTATTGTTGTCAACATTTACAGGTACAAACCCAGGAAAGGCAAGACAATCATACATATTGATAGTAGTACCACTTCGAGCGACTATTCCCCAAAATTATCAAGGCATGACTGCCGCCGGACACCTGAATTTTGGACCTTGCCCATTTGTAGTACATATGAAGACACTTGGAATCTTCTGGACTATGACCCAAGTGACGAGAGTGATATCAATTACTAATTCCAGTAGGAGAGGGTTGGATTGTACTACTTTCGGTAGTAGTTTTTCATATCATATATGTTTCGTGTTCATGTTTCCTCTAATTCAAAGAAGTGATGGTTTATGAATCACAGTTTGTAAGGCAAACTTGCATTATTCTGAAGGTTAATGTGTTACTGGTTGATGTTATGGTCTTTGTTGTTTTGTTTATTTAGTTATGTTTTGAGACAATATAAATGCAAGTCAATAGTGGACCTGGAATGCTAGTAGAATGCCATTGAATGATGAACCTGGAATGCAAGTGCAATGCAAGTGAATGGTGAACCTGTAATGCAAGTGAATGGTGAAGCTGGGATGCAAGTGAATGTGACAAGGAACCATATGGAAGAGTATTGAATTTTTTGAAATTCAACATTTGAATGCTGAACTTCAAAATAAACACGATCAAAACAATTGTTCACAATATCTCCAAACAACAACCAACAGTTAAACCAAACAAAAAACAAACAAACAGACAGTAGTTAGACAACAAGTCTTCACACATACAAGTAAAGACGACAAACAACAATAGTTAAACCCAATCGATTCTAGACAAGAGTTGAACATTATGTTCTAACACATACAATGAACAATGAAAACCAACACAAGTAACCAAAGCAACAAACTCAATAGCATTCATCCATGCAGCTTTGTGATTTGTTTCGCAATCTATTGCTTACGACTCTTCATGTCACCTAGCTCAACGAAAACCACCATTTTCGTTTTTTATTCAAAGATCTCACTTAGGTCGAGCCATTTTGATGTACCAGGTGACATCCCGCACTCTAGCAAGTTTCAGACAATCTCTTATAGGATACACTCTCATTTCGCTATAAAGGAGATCCTTTTTCTCAGCAAGCAAATCATAAAAATGGTTCATTTTATCTCCCAAGTATTGCACAGACAGTAGGATACGAGACTTTTTGGAGATTCGAATATCGACACTGGTTGGCCACCTCTTGTCTTCATCATCACCAACCTTGTCTCCAGAATCTCCGGTATAGGATACACTAATTTGGTATCATCTTACTACTTTAATAACTTCATAACAAAGTTTAACAGTCTCTGCCAGCTGATATGACATCACGGGTATCGTCCATAATCCTGGACATGTTTCCATCATCTCGAGCAATGACACCCCTAGCTACCTTAGGGAAAGGTGGCGCATCCATTGGAAATCCTCCCTCAGCCTCTTGCAATAATTCATCAATTATGAACTTATGCAATCCCATCGCCACCGCAACAATCTTGGCTTGTGAATCCAAAGGATAAGGGCCCATATGGGTTAAGAGTGCCTATCTCTTCTTGAGGACTCCAAATGATCTCTCAATCACATTCCTTAACGATGAGTGCATACTCTTAAATAATTCCTCTCTACCACGAGGTGGTACCATCCGGTACTCAGGCAAATGGTAACGTGTGTTACTGTATGGGGCCAAGAAACCTTTACAGTTGAGATAACCGATATCTACCAAATAATATTTATCTGTTTAAATAAATTGAAAAAAATGGTTCAACTATTTTTGTGTTCAAATTAATATAAGGTATGAATGATGAGATTACCATTTGGAGGAAATGGGAAGTTGGAGTTACTATCATGTATGGCCTTGTTCAGGATTCTGTTGTCGTGGTCACTCCCTTCCCTACCAGAAATGGCAAACGTGAATCTCATTCAAAAATCGCACTCCGAACACATTTTGGGTGGTGTGGTTAGGGTCTCTACTCAAATGGTATGCTAACAATTTAGATTCAGGCACCCATGCGTCCACATGCATTCTATCTAAGGAACCTACACAATCCTTAAAGTAAGGGTAAAATTTCCCACCGGCATGTTCAATAATGTATTGAGGGATTTCATATAGGGACTCTTTATTCCCAATCATGTCACAGGACCACATTGACTGTGCATGTAAGACCATATTGAAGTGTCTACTAACGGTCTCACCAGAATGCTGGAACATATCTTGAACGATTCGATTTACATGAGCATGTCCTAAGGCAAATAGAAACATGTACATTTGTTCTTCGACACTGACCTCACATGTGGGTCTTAGTAGACCTTCTACTTTCATGATATTACACAATTTCACAAATACTTCCTTATGCATTCTACAACCATCATAACAAACCTGCCAATGTTCAGTTAGCATGCCAATAGTTTTTTGATTCCAAGTCATAGGGGCAGTGTGTATTGGGTTTTAAATAAGGCAACTCCTAATGTATTCATCGATGCATGACATCAAACTTAAAACTACTTCTTCATCCTGTAGTATCTAGGTAAGCCTATCTGGGGTCATTCTGTAAAAATACGCATAGTAAGGCTTTTAAAAAAATAAAAACTGAAATCCAAAAAGGTAAAATGTTTGATAAAAGGAAATTTAAATAAAAACAACCCAAACAACAAAAAATGAACCATTAGTATAACGGTATAAGAACAATAAGTACACTGCAAATTATGCTAAGTTAATATAAATATATGCATTGTAATCACATCGAAATATCAAATTAAAACTTTTTTGTACAGAAAAGAAACATAGGAGTAAAATGAAAAACTCAAAATGAAGTTTACTGACATTGGTTGGTAATGTGTTCTCAACAAATTAATCAATCCCAACTATAATGGGACAATTATGTGCCAAACATTGAAATGGGTTAATCCTTCATTGTATAAAAATAAACTTAAAGGTAATCTAATGAAATTTCAATGTAGATCGCGTGGGATAGATCTTAAACTGAAAGTATGCATAAGATTTGTAGATCACGTAAGTGGTCGATGGTTCCAAATATCTAATTAAAAATTTAATTTGTTACCTACAAAAAAGATCAACTACTGAAATGTACAGGTGAGGTGGCCAAGAGACGGCGTGGCGAAGACAACGACATGGAGACGTAGGAGATCACAAGAGAGGAGTTGAAGTAGGGAAACGAGGCACCTACGGAAGTGTGCCGGACAAGTGAACCGAACAAGGGGGCGACGATGGCGAATGGGCAAAGTGTTGGCTTTTTGGCTAATACACGTTAATCCTATTTTGATGATTAATTAACATATAAATAAATTCATGTAGATATATCATTACTTCACATGCATACACACACATATTTGGTTTTAGTAACCTTTTCAGGAAACAAGTGTTACACAAGACAATAAATCAAGTTGAAGAATAGACAGGATTTATGTTTCTTATTTTTTGGATTCAAATGTAACTTGGGCACTTGAACTCTTGCTCCATTGCATTGCATTGCATGACCCATAAAAAACCTATAGAAGTATCATAAAAAAATTCATATCAAACCGACTACTTAGGTGACCCATTACACTTAAGAATTCCTCTTGGTTCAGAGTTCCTGCATAAAACGGTTGACCGGTTGACCATCTGGTTCAACTAATTTTAACAGACTCTAATTCCTTTCCCAGAATGGTCGAAAAATAGTTCTTGTGGTTCGACCGATTTTAACAGGCTCTTTCCCTGTGAAAACGATCGACTATTTCTTTATCCCAGTTCGAATGTTATCCTGTGTCAAGCGATATCTCCCAGTTTGACCAATTCCATCTTCTTTATCAGTTATATCTTGATACGTGTCGCGGTTAGTGTAACAACTGGTCAAACGAAACTTATCTTTTGTTCGACCGTTTGACATCTCGTATTGGTCTTAAATTTGACCGTTATACTTGTCGTATTATACAACGATCTTATAAACATACTTCAACTAACCGAATTCATATTTTTGGCTACCGGTCGACCAGTGCCATGACGCTGGTCAACCGGATCAAGAACAATTTGAGTATCAAACTCCCTATTATTTTTGATCGGACTGGATCTTTATTTGGTTCGACTGTTACCTCATTTGTTTAATATTATCATGGATAAAACCTTCAGAATGGTCGACTACCCCTAGACTCGGTTCGACCGTTCACTTAAGTTCCAGCCTTAGTGGTTCGACCAGTGTGTACTTCAGATCGAACATTTTCTTACTTATAAGAAAATGGTCGAACAGTTCTCCTATACCGGTCGACTGTTGGTGCACTGATTTGTGTTCTGAACTTTTCTATTTTGTGTATCTTACACAAATCATTACCAAATCAATCTAAATGGCTAGATTAAGTTTAGAGCTTATAAATAGAGTTTACAACATCTTCACAAAGTCACTAATCCTTTCTCAAAAGCTCATACTCTCATACTACTCTCTTGTGCTCTAAACTTCTCAATTGTGCTCAATCTTCCACTTGAATCACTCATTGCATTCATCAATCATTCAAGTGCTCAAGATATAAGAGATTACTAAACTTTCCTGCAAAGCGTTGTAATAGCTTCCGAAGTGAAGCTCTTCTTGGATTGTAACAAGGTGGTCAAAGCTTGGCGAGAGTGTTCGCAAGCTTGAAGTATAAATGCAAGATCTCCTGGCCCGGAATGGGGAGAAGAATAGTGGAATACGCGAAGTTGCTCGATGATGAGCAATTCGTAAGAGAAGACTATGATCCGTGGTTGGATCCAAATCTTTATACATCAAAGTTGTGGTTTGCATCGGTTATTCTCTATTTCCTTATATTGTTCATGTTTTAATTGCTTAAGTTTTAAAGAATTTAATTAGTTTATTCACCCCCTTAGTCTAAATCTAGGGCTAATTAGATCCTACACAATGAAGAAAAACGAGAAAGAGCATGCACTGTGTGTCGAAAACAGCGGTGTGGGGTTAATCATTGTTGGGAGGACCCCCTTCGGAAATTTCGAATTTAGTAGGGGCAAAACGGCCCTTCGGTGGTGGCATTTCATGTAATAAACGGCCGAGAGAAACCACCTCAACCAGTTTCTCATCTCCAAGTCAATTTTCAAAATCTGAGGTGGATGGAAAAACCGGAGTTTAGGTAGAATCCAGAGTGTTTGGGTGAGATACTTTAGGAGATTTTGATTATCCATGAATCCATAACCCGATTTCATCACATCCAAACACTACCTTAGTAGTGCTTACCAATATTCTTTTTTTCCGTCAAGTAACATATACTTGCTAAATCTTAATTTTGTTGATTAGAACATCTTTTCCGTGGCATTTACTTGGTCGGTTTGGACTAAGTTGATTCTTCTACGGTAAATTATTAATCCTATAACCACATTTTCATTTCTGTACCAATAAAACACTATCAAATCAATTTTGTAACCCAAAAATCGAATTTAACAAATTTTAAAAAATTCAGATCGAATTTGTCCAATTTAGTTTTAACTAGAACCAACTGACCCATCCGGTCGGATTTCTATCTCCCCGATCCCCGCTGATCCTGTTCCAGTTCAACCCCTTTTAAACTTGTCAACACCCACAAAAAAATCATAGTCGGCATAAGTTGTTTGAAAGGACAATAGGACTGTTGATTTGGGCTTTACAAGCACATGTTACTTTATTTGTTTTGTCCATTGACTCCATTCAGCTATAAAGTTCGAGTTTAAAAGGAAATGGAATTAAACTTCAGAGGTACTAAACGAACACTTATTGTTTTTACTTCTTGCTAAACAGTAACACACAACCAAAATAAGCCGACCTCGCCAGGTTTTAACAGCCCGTCAGGTTTTAATTACCATTATGCTTAGGTGCATCTTGAAAAGAACCAATTTACTTGCATGAACCCGTGTTTCCTATTACACTCAACTTACACCTATCTTTTTATTTATTTACTTGCGGGCACCTATCTTGCACGTATGACACATTTTGTCTCTTTATCCGTTAGAAATGTTTAAGTGGAAATAATAGTGTGTTCAAATGGAAATTGTAATACAAAGTTATCGGGTAACTTACATGTCTGGAATAGTAATGATACAAGTTTTTATAGGTGTAGACATATTATCAACCTATATCTGAATAACTGGATATACAAGTTTTGGTCCCTTTTGATCCGAATACGATCTGGTTTCTCGTGGTTGTTTACTATGTTGTTTGTATCCATTTGTAGAAGTTTCATTAGTCCTACATCGGGAGATTGTCCCCGATTACCTTTTTCTATGACTATAAATAGAACTCATCATTCTCCCTTGTAATCCACCCATAGTTTGGTGGCATTCTCTCTACTTGGAGTAAGCCTTGTAGCAAAACTCAAGTGGAGAAGAATGATACTTGTATGTGAGTCATGTAAAAAAATAATTTTTCTTAGTTTGTTTTAATGTTATTTTCTCTTTTAATTCTTGCACGCTTAGTTTAATTTTGTTTTGTTTTCTTTTCTTAGTGAGTAGTTTCATCCCCCTTTGGGGGTGGAATGATGTACATATATGTTGTGAAGTTTGGATGTTTGATGAATTTTTGATTGTGTAGACTTGCATGTTTATATGTTCATCGGGGGTGTTTTAATCATCTACATGTTGGGGGATTTTTGATGGGTTTTTCCATAAGATTTAGACACTTCTCATGTTTAGTTTTCTCATGTTTATTGACTGAAATTTCCTGTTGAATATACTACATGTTAGTTATGTGTTTGTTTGTGTGTTGCTTGCTTGATTGATTGAAGAAACTTTATTTTGATGAGTTGTGCCATAAGATTTAGACACCTCTCATGCTTAGCTTTGTTCTTCACATGAGTTCATGGTTTTTTATGAGTCTTGTCATATCTTTAGACACTTCTCATGCTGAGCCTAGTCTTATGCAAATCAAGTAGTAATTGTCGATACGTTGTATGAATAAATTGATAGATTTTGCCACATCTTTACACTTCCTATGCGTGAAGACACACATGACACACACAGATACATGTTCACATGTGTCAATCATCACTTATTTCACTTCATATTGCACACACTCCACCCCTTAGGGATTTCCATTCCTGAATTCCAGCTTGTTCTCTTAGTTAGTTTAGTTCCACTGTTGCGTGCTTTTATTTTCTTGTTTGTGCTTACTAGTTTAGTTTAGCGTAATCAACTTCTTCTCTGCTCTTTTCCCACTTGCCTTCAAACGAACCAGAGTCGACACACCTCCCTGTGGATCGACCCGTGTTGGTCATGTATTTACTGACGTCGTGCACTTGCGGTATTATAACTGATCAATCATCATGCAACCTTCGAATACAAAGGTAAAATGAAGAGTTCATGTAAAACGAAGAAACCTTACAACATGTGTTTTGTCCTTTTAAACATATAAGTTTGTCCTTTTTAAGTTCGGTTTTGTCTTTTTAAACAGTTGGGTCGCTCCTTATATTGATGGGTTGTCCTTTTTAAGTGGGTTTGTCATTTTTAAGTACCGATTTGTACTTTTTAAGTATGATTTTGTCCTTTTTAGTGTATGTCTTTTTTAAGTATGATTTTGTTCATTTTTAACAGTTGGGTCGATCCTTCTTATATTAGTAGGTTTTCATAATTTTTATGTTGAGGTTTTGTCCTTTTTAAGTAACAGTTTGTCCTTTTTAAGTAGTGGTTTGTCCTTTTTAAATATGAGTATCATTTTTATCACCTGCATTTGTCCTTTTTAATGTATGAGTTTGTCATTTTTAAGTAATAGTTTGTCCTTGTTTAACAACTGTCACTCATTCTTATATTGATGAGTTGTCATTTTTAAGTATCAGTTTGTACTTTTTAAGTATGATTTTGTCTTTTTAGTGTAGGTTTGTCCTTTTTACGTATGTTTTTGTCTTTTTTAACATTTGGGTCGATCCTTCTTATATTGGTGGGTTGTCCTTTTTATGTTGAAGTTTTGTCATTTTTAAGTAATAATTTGTCATTTTTAAGTTGTGATTTGTCCTTTAAAGGAAGAGTTTGCCTTTTATATTACATGAATTTATCTTTTTTATCATATGAGTTTGTCCTTTTTAACAACTCAAGTTGAAATCAACAAACAAAAACACGAAATCAAACCCAAATCCGTGAAAACAAATCGGAAACCCCCAAAAAATTAATATCAAAGGCAAACCAACTTTAGACAAGAACACCACAAACCGAAATCAAAGAAAAAAAACCACACATTCAAGACAAACACCAACCCAAAAAAAATCATCACCACAATACGTCAAATTAGCTATAAAGAACCAAACTTTCCAAAATAACATCAAAAAGTCTAGATCAATTCATCACAGAAAAAACCAAAAACTTCAAATCAGCCACAAAGAACCAAAATTTTCCCCAAAAATTACACAAAAAACTCAAATCAGTTACAAAGAAGCACACTTCCAAAATACCAAGACCGATCCATCACGGAACAAAACTAATAACTTCAAAACCACAAAAAACCAAACTTTCTCCCAAAAACACCACACAAAAAACTCAAATCAACTACAAAGAACCACATTTCTTCTCTTCGCCTCGGGACGGACTCCAACGCCAATCACTTCTCTTTGCGACCAACTTAACCGTGACGTCCTACCTCCCTCAAGATCCACTCCCGTAATGTTTCCTTCGACATCCCTCTTACTGATCTCGCATACAACCCCGTCCTCGACCTCTCCTTCAACACCTCGTCAAAAGACACGACAGATCTTTGTACCGGGAGAAAATAATGGAGAATGAAAGATTTTTGGAGATATTAGGAGACTTTGAGGAGATATGTATGGTGGAAACCAAAAGTCGTATAATTTAAGGTACGTGTGATGTAACAAAATAAATAAATAATATGTGATTTAATTAATCTTTAATTTTTAAATACCAGATTGACCAGTCAGACGGCAGAGGCACCGCATCACCAAATCGTTTTCCTTATTAAATACAGTTTAACGTATCGTATTGGAACTCAATAGCCGATATCATGCAGAATCACTGTATCATTAACCACATGTACAGTGACTTCCTGACAATAACATCAGAATTAGAATTCACCAATCACTGATTCATGAACTAAAAGGTCCAATTGATACCACCCTACCGGAATTGGCTTCAACGGCAGCTCCGAAAATGCCAAAGTATCAATTGCAAAACAAGGAAATTAAGGTCCACAAGTTCTAGCCCTTTGCTTGCAAACAACGACATGATAAGTAGAAGCCCACAAGGAATGCTTTGCCCAAATTACACTTCCGATCCAACTAGGGAGAATATTCTTTTTCTATCAAATCAGAAGCATTCACATTACAACACCAAACTAGAAATCCTTTCACCAAAACAAGTATACCGGAGACGACAACAAGAACAATATGTACTGATCACTTAAGTTTTGACTCCAAATCAATTGCCTGATGCCCTGAAGAGTGTGAGCAGAGCAAGGAATAGGTTGATGATGTCGAGATAAAGTGCAACTGCCGCCCAAATGTATTCATCGTACGAGTATCGCTTAATCAGGTTGTCGGTGTCGTAAATTATGTACCCACAAAATATGATCGCCGCAAGTGCCCCGTATATCATTGAGGATATCCGTCCCAGAGGAAACAACAACTGGAAATAAATAGGAAGCATATGTTTCAACCATAAATCCAACAAATAAAACAACACTACCAACACAATTACATAATGACAAGCTTAATAACTTGAATTGTGAAAATTACCTGAATGAAACCGAACACGACTAGGATCATGAGTGCACCGAAGAGGAAGGGACCCAAGAAGTTGAAGTCATGTCCTCTTCTTGCAGCCCAAAATGTGTAAAGGGTGAGACTAACAACAACTACTGCCGTGAGAATAGTTGATTCAAGAATGACTTTCCCTGATTGCAACACAATAATAACAATATATGGTCAACAAAACAGTTTTTTCAAAGCAACCAACTTGATAGAGTCTTGCAATGGTGCCATGGAATAATGACTTTGTTCAAACTTCAAAATTATATAGTATAGATGAAGCTTATTTTGGTTTTGCACGACAAACAAAGCACTAATTGTAAAAAAGTAGCAAAGTTTATAACTTCAGCATGACAACAGCAAGAGGTGGAACACCGGTAGCTTTTTATTCAAACATGATATGAAATGTTGAGATGATCCAACACAACCTTGGCTGCTGCGCTTGATTAGTTTGGTAATGGCATTTAAGGAAAATACACTGAAATAAATAAGACGTGTTCTGAAATGATAATACATGATTGCTTAAATTCCGAAATAAAAATGACGTGTTTGTTATCTTTCAAGATGGAAAATTTGTTAGTACCCTGGGAATGTTCATCCTAAATATATAACGAAAGCAAAGATATACCATGTGCTTTTCCATCATAAAAACGAACTTTTCCTAAAAAGTAACACGTTTATCATATTTTCAGAACATATTTGCTTTTACTTTGAGAATGTCATCAATGTTTGACACAGTTAACACAATCGAAATTAGCATACGTAACATGATACTTACCACTGGTGAAGGCGCACGTAAGTCCAACCACGAAGCTAAGAGACACGGTGAAGATGCCCAGTAGGATGAAATTCACAGGGTGCTTTTGGCGATAGTAGTACAAAGGGAAAAGAACTGCAAACAGCGAAAATAAGTTTAGCAACAAGAATAACCTCTTTCGAAGATTGAATCTGATAGAATTGAAATTTTTGAATCTATAAACCAGGACGATGCAAATTCTCATGATTAGCACAGACATACAACACAACAGAATTGCATCAACACAAAGCTTATGTCAAGTTACAATGTTTGCACCGAAATTTCGCTACCCGAATCAAAAAATCCAACCTCTATCACAAGCCCAATACCCTAACCCCAAAAACACAAACCCAAAACCTAAAAAAAACAAAAATCTCACCTTTCTCACTATCCCAAAACCCAAACATCAAAAACCCAAATTCAAACCTCAAAACCCATAAAAATCCAACCTTTCTCACAAACCAAAAACCCAAACATCAAAAACCCAAATTCAAACCTCAAAACCCATAAAAATCCAACCTTTCTCACAAACCAAAAACCCAATCCCCAAAAAAAGACAAACCCAAAACCTCAAATCCCCCAAAGATCCCACCCTTCTAACAAACCCAAAACCTCAAAGCCCAAAAACACACCAATCCATAACCTAAACACCAAAAAAAAAAAACCAAAATCTCAAACCCCCCAAATATCCCACCTTTCTCACAAACCCCAAACCCAAACCCGAAAACACTCACTCACCAATTAAGGGCAAGAAGATGAGGAAGATATACAACCCCAGCCCCACCCCAGTGGTCGCGAAGAACACCGCAATCGGCCTCACACTCACGACCACCGAAGCCACCGCCACCGTCAGCAGAATCTGGACCGTCAAGATCGCGTAGATCTTCCTCACGAACGCCCACCGGAGGTCCGGACTTTCCATCATCGCCGGGTACAGAGGCGGCGCAACGCCGCCGGCCTCCACGTCGCCGGAGTTCTTCCCGTAACTGAACATCACGTTAGGATTTGAGTTTCGTTCTGGTCTGCTTTGCATGGGAAGAGGTGTTCTTTTAACGAGGAAACGATAGGACACGTGTCGATGTTGGAGTGTGTCTCGTGGATTTTGGGAGGTTTCTGGTAGGGGTGCACGTGGGTCGGGTTTGGGCCTCAACTCGACCCAACCCAACCCGAACCCGAACAGGTTTAGGTTCAACTCAACCCGACCCGAAATTTTCGGGTTGAGTCGGGTTGGATCGGGTTGAACCCGAATTCGGAAATTTTCTCCCAAACTTGGTCGGGTTCGGTCGACCGGTGCTTAAACGGTCGACCGGTGGCTTGAACACCCGAAATTTTCGGGTTTATTTGGGAAAAAATAAAAAAAATAAAAAAAATAAAATAAATAAAATAAAAATCAGGTTCGGGTTGGGTTGGGTCAACCCGACCCCCTCAACCCGAACCAGACCCGAAAATTCGGCTTTTTGATTTTCCCAACCCGACCCGACCCGAACCCCTCCCCAATCCGACCCAACCCGACCCGACCAATCGGGTTCGGGTTGGGTTTCAGGTGGAACCCAACCCATGTGC
Source organism: Triglochin maritima (assembly GCA_963682175.1). Lineage (NCBI taxonomy): Eukaryota > Viridiplantae > Streptophyta > Magnoliopsida > Alismatales > Juncaginaceae > Triglochin > Triglochin maritima. Next base: position 28,273,537 of record OY821789.1, read on the forward strand.
ACCCCTAGTTTCTGGGGTTCTCCAGGAGGTGGCAGAAAGAAACAGACGTTTTTGGGGGGTTTTTTACCGAAATTTGGAAATTTCAAAGACATGTTGGTTTTCTCTCAATGAAATATGAATACGAGGGACAGGTAATGGGCTTTTTGCAGCAACTTCACCTCGAAGTCTGATTAATACTGGCTCTGACGTGGTCTTCCCATCACATCCTGTAACGTCCCTAATTCGCACTCAAGACACATCAATAATCACAACACTAAAAGGAAACGAAAAAATAACATTAACTGAAATAACTAACTCGATACCTCAATTAAAATATATAATAAGGTCAAAGTCAAAGTAAAATGCGGAAGAAAAATACAAGAACTTTGAATCCTACTGCATAACAACTTAGAGGAGTAGGAAAAAATACATGACACTGAGCTCAACAGATCCAATCCACGCGTCCCAAGCCCAAGTCACCTCCAGTCACCTACCGTGTCTCACATGCACACGAACAGGCATGCCTGAGTCACAAATCAAGACTCAGTACACCACCCCAAACTGACACCGAACAAGGTCTAGTCGTCCCTGACGGCTCACACTGGTCTCGTGTTCCAAAGTGTGTAGGATTTCGTATCCTTATGTATGTGTATATTTTAAAAAAATTAATACAAACATAGAAGATCGATTTTCATTGATTTTACGTAGATGTATATGTTTATTCTAATATCATGCATTCTTACATATATTAAAATAAACAAAAGAAAGATGATCATACCCAAAGGTTCTCTAAAACCTTTTAGAAGATCCGGTATTCTGCTGCTCGTCGAATTGCCCACTGATTCTTCTCCAAGTGTTCACCAAACTCTAAACAAGATTAGAGAGAAATGAGCTAGTCAATCAATCTCTAATTAAGCTTAGAATCTAACTAACAATCCCTCTTTATGCTCCTTAACACTTCGAAAAGACGAATACTATAATCAAGGAACAAAATGTTTGCACATCCAATTCATAATAATTTACATATAGAAGTAAAACTTTTAGAACATATTCCTTTCAAGGTGGTCACGCAACCAGCGAGGCCGAGCGTGCACCTCGACCCCCACCGCACATCCAACCCACAAGGAACCACTCAACCCGCTCTCACGGTAGAACTGTCACACGTCCCAAGGAAACCACGCGTCCAGCCAGGCCGAGCATGCACCCTCGACAAAGACCGCACATCCGGCCCAAAAGGAAACACCCAACTCCAACCACGCGCTCGAGCCCATGAGCAACACTCCCAGACACTCACCTGTCACTGTAGGATTTTGTGTCCCTATGTATGTATATATTTTAAAAAATTTAATACAACATACAAGATCGATTTTCATATTTTTGAACAATTTCTCTATACATTACTTTGCGTTTTATTCTAATGTCTTGCAACCCTACATTTATTAAAAGAAACCATAAAGGTAGAATCATACCTAAAGGTTCTCTAAACCTTTTGAAGATTCGGAGTCGCGTTGTCCTTTGAATCGTCCACGGAATTGCCTCTGAGTGTTCACCAAACTCTAAACAAGATTAGAGAGAAATGAGCTAGTCAATCAATCTCTAACAAGGTTTAGAATCTAGCTAATAACCCCTCTTTAAGCTCTTAAGACTCTTATCTCTAAAACTTAAATTTACTAAGAGATTTTCATGGTGATTCGGGAGAGATTAATGAGAGAAATAATTTTTGCATTACTAGTAAACAAGTAGGAGTAGGGGTCCTTTTATAGTCTGCCAAAACATCCTTATGAAGAGCTATTCTTTAGCCAAGATCTCTTTCTTATTCTCTCCTAAAATTAATCTCTAATTTCCACATAAGCACCCACAAAAAACGTTTTAATTAAATCTGGAATTAATTCACTCATGATTTAATTAATCTCTTAATAATTCAGGCAGAATCATTCTTGTTCGGTTATAACACGTGTTCGGTGCACCGTGAGCTAGACAGTCGACCAATCCGTATGAGAAAAATTCCCTGGAAGAATTCAGACGAACCACGTCTTTTACTCGGTCGACCCTTTGACCCACCAGAATTGCTCCTTGGACATAGTCATCGGATGACCGTGTCACCTTCGGTCTACCGAAAATACTACTTCTCGGTTGACCGTTCACATTCAGTTAACCGAACCCGATTGTCCAGGCACTTCAGACAATTTCGGTCAACCAATTGCGCTTACCCGTTCCCTATTCGGTTAACCGATCCGTAGATACCCCGGTCGACCGAACCATGAACGGTTCACCGTGTTTCACCCCGATTTTGCCTTTGTCAAATTTTGGATTTGTTTCCAACAAAATTTGATCTTTTGGGGTTTTTAGCAAATTCACATATTATGTAATATATTATCCTATGTAATATTAAATTATTACACCCCATAATATATACACCTCATATGAATTTATTATGATTCTAATTATGTCAATTCTCATGACGTATTGATTTTATTCGTTCACCACATGTGTCATATTTTCACATGAAACCCGACACATCATATGAACTTAAAACCAAACCTCTTGTTTGCCACTTTTGTAGTGTGACCTATAGGAGGATCTAAGCCAAATTGGCAGTGATATTAAACGGTGGCAAATACGGGTCGTCCACTGGGAGGTGTGTCGACACTTGGTTTGTGCGAAGGCGAGAGGTAAAGAAAGGGAAGAAAGGTTGGTTTGATTACACTAAACTACACTAAGATGCAAATGCAAATGGAAAAGAAGCAAGAAAAACTAAACCCCAAAGGGGGTAGAGAAATGATGTGAACAAAAAGAAGCGTGTGTGTGTTCATTAAGCTCCTCACAACATGTAGTGCATGAAATCATAAAATTACATCCAACTTTGCCTCCACATGAATTAAGATAAGACTACATCATTAAAACATACAAGACAATAATTGGAATGAAGCTACATGAACTCAAGTATAAAGACTATACCCTACTATGGCTCCACATGAATTAAGATAAGACTACATCATTAAAACATACAAGACATTAGCTAAGGTAAAGGCAACAAGAGCACATACACTACAAATTGTGTTTCCAATATTAACTTCATCCATATCCTAACCTTATCATTCCCCATAAAATAGGTCCCTAATCAAAGCATAAGCTAAGCTTCATTCAAGAGCATTAGCATATCAAAGATAAGAGTGAAAACCCATTAGATGATTATGGAAATCATATAAAGCTCAAGGGATAAAGATAACACACACTTAATACACTACATGATTATATCACATATTTCTCCACCCCCCAAATGGGGATGGAACTACTCACTACTCATTACACTAACTATATTAGCAAAAGAAAGCATAACACTGAAATGAAAGTTAACTAAGAAGGCAAGAAGTATTAAAGAAACATAAAAGGAAAGGAAATACTAAACAAACATGCACAAATTAAAAGACAAGATTAAAAGAAACTAGAAGAATTATTTTATTAACAAATGACTCACATTGAAGGTAGCATTCTTCTCTACATTGAGTTTTTGCTTCAAGGCTCACTCCTTAGTAGAGAGAATGCCACCAAGCAATGGGTAATTACAATGGAAGGTGAAGAGTTCTATTTATAAGCATGGAAAAAGCTAATCGGGGACAATCCCCTGATGTGAGACTAAACCAATACCAAAAATAGCCTAAACACATAATAATACAAGTCCAGGAGAAAACTTAGCGGATCTGGGGCTATATGGACCGCCAATTAGCGGTCCAAGACCGCCAATTGGCGGTCTATAAACTTCTGATCGAGTGGCTTTTGGTTGTGGGCTTTGCTTGATGGATTTGTTGGTCTTGGATGCATCTACTTGGTTTGTTGGAGCTCTGACCCGAATCGAATTGCCAAAATACTCCCCATGATGGTGTGGAGTTTCCTGTTTTGCTCTTAGGTCCTTCGGTCTTACGATCATGTCCTTCTCCATTGCATCTCAGTCCCTAGGTCTCACAATTAAGTCTTTTTTTTCCTGCTTTTGGGTCCTTTCATGGCTCTTTTCTTCAAACCTATTTATTCCTGAAAACTAAACATAAAACTCGTAACATAACATTGTTTAGGTGAAAGATAATGGATATAAGATACAAATATAAACATGAAATGATGCCAATCACATATTTATCATCTATACACATCCTAACATTCATCCATGCAATTACATATATATTAAGCACACAAACATAAATAAATTCATTCACACACACATTGTGTGAGTTTATATGTTCCCGTGTTCTTGATCTTTGATCCCTGATCCTTGCGCTTCTTCAGCGTCTTCCTCTTGCACCATGGAATTTGGGTCGGTTTGACACTCAATCCGACCCAAATTCTAATCATATCTGACCTCCATTTCGATCCAAATTTTCACGTAAATATAGGTTTAGGAGTGTATTAGGGATACAACAAAAAAAGGCAAAAACGTTGAATGTGTGTTAAATAATGAGTTTTTGAAGTTCAGGGGGCAAAGTGTTACAAAATTAAAGTTCAAGGGAGGTAATTGTTAACTTTGAAAGTTCAGAGGGGCAAAGTGATACCAAGGCATAGTTTAGGGGGTCAAACTGTAATTAACCCCTTATTCTAATATCATGCAACCCTACATTTATTAAAAGAAACCACAAAGGTAGAATCTTACCTAAAGGTTCTTTAAAACCTTTTGAAGATTTAGAGTCGCGTTGCCCGTTGAATCGTCCACGGAATTGCCTCCGAGTGTTCACCAAACTCTAAACAAGATTAGAGAGAAATGAGCTAGTCAATCAATCTTTAACAAGGTTTAGAATCTAGCTAATAACCCCTCTTTAAGCTCTTGAGACTCTTATCTCTAAAACTTAAATTTACTAAGAGATTTTCGTGGTGATTCGGGAGAGATTAATGAGAGAAAGAATTTTTGCATTAGTAGTAAACAAGTAGGAGTAAGGGTCCTTTTATAGTCTCCCAAAACATCCTTATCAAGAGCTATTTTTTAGCCATGATATCTTGCTTATTCTCTCCTAAAATTAATCTCTAATTTCCACGTAAGCACCCATAAAAAACGTTTTAATTAAATCTGGAATTAATTCACTCATGATTTAATTAATCTCTTAATAATTCAGGCAGAATCGTTCTTGTTCGGTGGACCGAGTATAACTAGGTCAACCGAACCGTTCGGTTATAACACGTGTTCGGTGCACCGTGAGCTAGACAGTCGACCAATCCGTATGAGAAAAATTCCCTGGAAGAATTCGGACGAACCACGTCTTTTACTCGGTCGACCCTTTGACCCACCAGAATCGCTCCTTGGACATAGTCATCGGATGACCGTGTCACCTTCGGTCTACTAAAAATACTACTTCTCGGTTGACCGTTCACATTCAGTTAACCGAACCCGATTGTCCAGGCACTCCAGACAATTTCGGTCAACCAATTGCGCTTACTCGTTCCCTATTCGGTTAACCGATCCGTAGATACCCCGGTCGACCGAACCATGAACGGTTCACCGTGTTTCACCCCGATTTTGCCTTTGTCAAATTTTGGATTTGTTTCCAACAAAATTTGATCTTTTGGGGTTTTTAGCAAATTCACATATTATGTAATATATTATCCTATGTAATATTAAATTATTACACCCCATAATATATACACCTCATATGAATTTATTATGATTCTAATTATGTCAATTCTCATGACGTATTGATTTTATTCGTTCACCACATGTGTCATATTTTCACATGAAACCCGACACATCATATGAACTTAAAATCAAACCTCTTGTTTGCCAGTTTTGTGGTGTGACCTATAGGAGGATCTAAGCCAAATTGGCAGTGATATTAAACACTTAATATCTCAAACTATAAGCGGTATCTAGCTACACATTATAGTTACCCGATTAGGATAGATGTCTTTGTTCCACCCGAACCAAAACACGATCCATTTAGTGATGTAAGTGCACCACTTGTGTCCGTCCATTGCCTAATGATATTAAGAATATATACAAAGTAGAAATGTCTCATCTTTGTATTATATTCATTTCTTGATCTCTCTAAGCTAATTATAACTATGTAACTTAACTCAAATTACATTGTGCACATTATAATTTTGCTTTATCAAGGGGCCCACAATATCATCACTCAATTAAGAGGGCAATGATAATCGTTTGACTAGCTATCTTTTCCAACACAAGTCGTGCTCAACCAACTATTGCCTTTATCACTACACTCACTGATAGCTTTTGACAATAATCAAATTAAGCACTTCTTGAGTGAAAAGATATAAGTCTCATATCTTAGGATCCAAGACACAGTAAAAACATTAATGACACGAAACACAATTCCATAATGTTTTACTTGTTAAGTCTATTCAATATATAAAAGTAATATTTTCCTCTTTTATATACTCGTGTCGTCAATTATTTGTAGAGCTACAACAATCGATGACCAACACGACAATCTTATCTCAGTATTTAATGTTCCATGTTAATTACCATGATTGTGAATAATTTTTGATTTATGTAAACTATTATCTTTTAGAGCTCTACGGTTAAAGACCAAGCGCCTCTTCCTTAACACTTCCAAAAGACGAATATCATAATCAAGGAACAAAATGCTTGCATATTCAATTCATAATAATTGACATATAAAAGTAAAACTTTTAGAACACATTCCTTTTAATCTCCCACTTGTTATCAAAGTTTTCTTTCACATACATTATAAAACAATAATAACTAGGGTAACCCTCTCTAATCACTCATCAAGCCAATCTACATGGTTCCTCAGACCCATGGACTAGAAATGCATTTCGCCCTTGGCTTGGGATAAGGGTTTGGTGAATGGATCAGCTGTGTTGTTGTTTGTGTCCACCCATAACAGATTTATTTTGCCATCGTCGATGAAGTTACGTGTGACAAAGTACTTATGATCCATGTACTTCACTTTGTGGTGTGATTTGGGATCCTTGATTTGCGAGATAGATGCACTATTATCGGAAAATAGCTCTACGGGTCCCTCGCACGAGGGAACTACTCCAAGCTCTTCAAGGAACTTCTTAATCCACACTCCTTCTTTACTCGCTTCAGCGACATCCATTACTTTGGAAGCAATGGTTGAGTTGGCCGTAGTGCTTTGCTTCCAACTACGCCAACTCACAGCTCCACCATTCAGAAGGAAGACGTATCCTGATTGCGACCTTCTATCGTCGGTATCACTCATGAAACTCGCATCCGAGGGCTATTAACTCCCTTTGTCCTCCATAAACAAGAAACTTATCTTTCGTCCGGTTAAGGTACCTCATAATATTCTTGACCGCAGTCCAATGCTCAGGACCCGCGTTGGATTGGTGACGACTTGTCACGCTTAGAGCATACGAGACATCGAGTCTTGTGCAAGTCATCGCGTACATGATTGATCATATTGCCGAAGCATAAGGTATATCTTTCATGTACACCAAGTCTTTACGTGATTCAGCACGTTGAGACTTCTTGAGTTGCACACCCATACTCATTGGCACACTGCCCTTTTTGGAGTTGTTCATGTTGAACCTTTCCAAGACCTTGTCAAGGTATGTACGTTGACTTAGGCCAATGAGTCTACGGGATCTGTCTCTATATATCTTGATTCCCAAGATGTATTGAGCCTCACCCATATCTTTCATTGAAAATGCAGATTTCAATGAACTTCTCGTTTGCTCAAGCAAAGGAATATGATTTCCCATGAGGAGTATGTCATCTACATATAAGATCAGGAACACTATGTGGCTCCCACTAACCTTCTTGTATATACAAGGCTCTTCCTTACTTTGGACGAAGTGAATCTTTTTGACTTCTTCGGCAAAGCGCTTGTTCCAACTCCTTGATGTTTGCTTCAATCCGTAAATGGATCTTTCAAGCTTGCATACTTTCTCGCTATTCTTTGGATCTTCAAAACCTTGAGGTTGTACCATGTACACATCCTCCTCCAAGTTCGGATTAAGGAACACCGTTTTGACATCCATTTGCCATATCTCATAATCATGAAATGCAGAAATAGCGAGCATAATCAGAATAGACTTGAACATGGCAACCGGTGAAAAAGTTTCATCATAGTCAATTCCTTGAACCTGAGTGAAACCTTTTGCTACAAGCCTCGCTTTGTAGTTTGTCAAGTTCCCATCCATGTCCATATTCCTCTTGAAAACTCATTTATTTTGAATGACCTTTTTCCGTTGAGGAAGGTCAACCAAGTTCCATACTTGATTATCGTACATGGATTCTATTTCGGATTCCATGGCCTTGAACCATAGTTTGGAGTCCTTTCTTTCCATTGCTTCTTGAAAGGTCGAGGGATCATCAGTATCTAGTACCATGATCTCATGAAGTCCCAAATACATATCGAGTTTCTTCCTTTCCCTCGTTGACCTTCTAAGTTCTTTTAGTTCTACGTATACTTCTCAAACTTCTTCCACAATTTCTTGTGGAACTGGTTCGTGCTTGATTCTCGAACGTACACTAGGTGGGGAAGATTGAGTTTCTCTCACAATTTCTTGCGACGGTCTCTCACTCGCGCTCCCACTAACCAGAGGAACCTCGGTTGGGCCTTCATGATCTTGAATGTCACCATTCATATCATGATCTTGTCACTCGTGCTCCCACTAACCATAGTCTCCTCAAGCACAACTCTACTCTCACTACTTTTTATTCTTTCCAGAATTTCCTTTTCTAGAAATACGACATCCCTCTCTACAATCACTCGATTGGAGGTTATATGCCAAAAGTAGTATCCTCTTGTCTCACGAGGATAACCTATGAAGAAGCACTTATCCGCTTTTGGTTGAAGTTTGATCGACATCAATCTCTTGATGTAGGCCTCACAACCCCAAATCTTGAGAAAATTGAGCTTAGGTGTTTTACCACTCCATAGCTCATAAGACGTTTTCTCTACGGATTTGGAGGAACATTATTTAGTGTGTAAGCCGCAGCTTCTAGTGCATAACTCCAAAAGTAAAGTGGCAATTCAGCTTGACTCATCATTGACCGAACCATGTCGAGTAATGTCCTATTCCTCCTTTCGGATACCCCATTCCACTGAGGTGTACCGGGAGGGGTGAACTGTGGTACAATACCACACTCCTATAGGAATGAGTCAAATTTCGTACTTAAGTACTCACCTCCACAAACCGTTCGTAGAGACTTGATTTTCTTGTTGAGTTGGTTCTCTACTTCATTCTTGAATTCCTTGAACTTGTCAAAGGATTCATTTTTGTTTCTCATTACATAAATATAGCCATAACGACTATAGTCACCCGTGAACGTAATGAAGTACCTGAAATCGTCTCTTGCACTAGTAATCATCGGACCACATACATCGGAATGTATCAAATCCAACAAGTCATTCGCTCTTGGTCGTTTCTTCTTGAAAGGCCTCTTGGTCATTTTGCCCATTAGGCAAGGTTCACACGACTCCAATGATTTAAAATCAAGTTGACCAAGAAGGTTAGCTTCTTGCAATTTCTTGATGCGTTTTTCATTTATGTGACCCAGACGATAGTGCCACAAGAGTGTATCATTCACGTGAGTAGTTTTAAGTCTTTTGTTATTGATGTTTAGGATTTGTTTATTATTCAATTCAAGAAAATAGAGACCATTCCTCACGAATGCATTTGCATAGAAAATACCATTCTTCGATATAGACAAGCAAGAATTTGAAATATTTATATTAAAATTGTCCATATCCAAACATGATACAGAAATAATGTTCTTGCTAATCGAAGGCACATAATAAACATTCTTTAAACATAAATTTAAACCACTAGATAATTGAAGCTCCACAGAACCTTGTGCAATCGCAGCAACGCTTGCACCATTTCCGATCTTCAAAATCATCTCGTTCTTCACGAGGTCCTTCCTATCCTTTAGTAGCTGCACATTACAAATTATGTGAGCACAAGATCCGGTATCAATTACCCAATCGTGGACAGAGGTGGCTAAATTTATCTCAATAACAAATATACCTTTGGCCTTTTTGGGTCGCTTACGTTCAATCACTCCATTGTCAATGTCTTCCTTGTACTTGGGGCAATTTGGCCGGATGTGTCCCTTTTCACCACAGTGAAAGCACTCCGTGTTGGGAGTCGGAGATTTCAAAGATTTCCCTTTGAGGCACTCCCATGAGCACCTCCGACTCCCTTGCTCTTGATTGGCGTATTTTTAGTGAATTTGCCTTTACCTTTGGTGATCTTCTTGCTCCCTCCATGGACGGCCAGGACGTGCTTGTCCTGACCCTTGCCCATGTCAACTTCAGTCGTTTTGAGAGCGTTGTGAAGTTCCTCAAGACTTGGCTTTTGCCACTTGGCTTTTGCCTCTCTCTCGCTATCGGTTGCCTTCTCATTTAATTTTGGGATTTCACCATCCAAAATATGAGATAGTTTCTCAAACTTCAACACGATATTAAGCTTGAGTTGTCAGCTTATGAAGTTTGAGCCATCATTTGCCAAAGGATGTTTTTCAATCATAGATCGCACAATAGGTTGAATATTCGACATTTCTACAAAATAAATTATATGGGATTTAATGTCAATTTTATGTTTTTAAAAAACAATACCGTAAATAAAAATTTGTCCATAAATGCAGCAATCCAAGATCCTATCAGTTATAATATAAACTAGCAAAGGGTTATCAGATATACTATAAAATCAAGGTAAGAAAACATTTTCTATTCATAACCATTTCGAAATATCACAACATTTGCATTTTCAAACTCTTATGACTCTTGTCGTTTTAATTAAGAGGGAATTTGACCGATCCTCGTAAGAAAAACTCTCTTTCTCAAAACCGAGCAAGGGCTCCGGGTCTTGTTAAGAAAACTTATTTCATTTGATAAGAGATACTTTTATCAATTGTATTCACAAACAAATATACTCGGTGTCTACGAAGGGTGAATCGCACCTCGTACATCTATTCATGGCACAACAATAGACAACCTTATATCTCCCACTATTCCAAAAAATGGAGGAAGTTATCTCCCGCTAAGGGTGAACAGAATATCCCTCGATCGATGACTGCAAGTGGATGAAATAAGAAAGAAACATACTCTTAATTTTTTTGTTGGACAATTTAAACATTAATATGTGATTTTAGAATTTACGTGATCATGCATATTGATTGATCGTTTTAAATTTTACCGCAAGTGCACGACCGCGTTGAAGCGGTGGCAAATACGGGTCGTCCACTGGGAGCAAGATGCAAGGAAGAAGGACATGATTGCAAGACAGAAGGACCTAAGAGCAAAACAGAATACTCCACACCATCATGGGGAGTATTTTACTAATTCGATTCGGGTCGGAGCTCCAACAAGTCATGTAACCGCATCAAAGACCAACAATACCAGAAAGAAAAGCCCACAACAAATTCCGACGTGATCCGAAGTTTATGGACCGCCAATTGGCGGTCCATATTACTCAGGATCCGCCCAAATTTCTCCTGGACTTGTATTAATTTTTGTTTAGGCTATGTTTGGTATTGGTTTAGTCCCACATCGGGGGATTGTCCCGGATTAGCTTTTTCCATGGCTATAAATAGAACTCTTCACCTCCTATTGTAATCACTCCATATTTTATGTGGCCATTCTTCCTACTAGAAGTGAGGCCTTGAAGCACACACTAAAGTAGGAGGATGCTACTTGAAATGTGAGTCATTTTATCCATAAAGTTTTGTGTCTCTTTCATTGTTTGTTTTATGCTTCTTTTATTGTTTATGCATGTTTTAGTTTAATCGTCTTTTATTTCTAGCTTAGTTTTAATATCCTTTCTTTGCTTAGTTTAATAATTAGTGTAATGTTTAGTGAGTAGTTCCATCCCCTTTGGGGGGTGGAGTAGATGTACATACATGCATTAGAGAATGAGATGAATGCTTTATTTTTGATGTGTTGATAAAACATGAATGTATGCTTGCTTGTTTAGGATAGAATTTATAACTTGATGAGTTTTGCCAAAATGATTAGACACCTCTCATGCTTGTTTAGGTTCTGAAATAAACAACTTGCATATGTAAATGTTAATCAACTAAGGTTGGTGAATAGATTGATAGGTTTTGCCATAACATTTAGACACTTCCTATGCTTGATAAACACCACCTTCATGTGCTTAAAGAATGTATTCTACACCCACCTCTTTGCATGTGTGCACTCACTCCACCCCTTAGGGGTTTTTCCATTTCTGTATTCCAGCATTCTTCTTTTGTTCTTAGCTTAGTTGTCATTTCATTGTTTGTTCCTTTCGTTCGCATTTCATATTTCTTAGCGTAGTTTAGTGTAGAGTAGCATAATCAATCTTTCTTCCCTAATTTTTGCCACTTGATTTCTGATAAACAAGAGGCTGCTCACCTCCCTGAGAATGACCCGTACTTGTCACCGCTTCATCGCGGCCGTGCACTTGCGGTTTAATTAAAACGTTCAACAATGTACAAACATAAGTTCCCATCTTCATTTGTCAAATACATCAAATGGGAATCTCAAGAGTGGGTCAATGCACTTGGAAAAGGAACATGACACCACGCGGGGCCAGAATACGCATGCGTGGGCCCCCTTCACAAAGAGCACCAAAAGAAATGAGAGGTTCATGAATTGGACGCAAAGGCGTCTTATTCAAAGGATCAAACTGAAAGAGCTTGAACCTCTCGAGAGTTTGGGAAATAAGGGGCAACGGAAGAAGAATCTCTCCCGTTGCGGAACTGAAGTTATGATCATCAATCCAAACTCTCCAACCAACAAGCTGGTGGGTCGGAACGAGGTCAAGCACCTCGTTGTGCGTGTCCAACTCACCAGGAGAACAGGAAGTGGGTCTCATACCCAAGGTATCCTCCAAGGAACTCCTAATACCCTCATGAGCAATGTAGTTGTTTGATGTTCCATCATTTCCAAGATGATCAGGAACAATAGTGAGAGACAAACTCTCATCAGGTTGTTTGAAATTGAAGGGACTAGGGAGCTCTTGCTCCACCAGAGGTGAGTCCTTAGGAGGTACAACAATAAGATCATGTGGCTCAAGGGCCACGGGACAAGAAGATAAGGCACAATCCTGTGCTGACTCATAAAGAAGCTGGTCCAAGTTATTCTCAATTTGAATCGAATCCTCCACTAAGTGATTGTGAATTGAAACCCCAAGTCCCTCAGACTGACTAGGAGTTTGACTTTGAAAGATTGTGCTTTGAATTTGTGTATGTGGAGGTGGTTCGATATCAAAAGATGAATCCTCATGTTGACACGAAAAGTTACTCTCCTCACTTAATTGTTGCGTCAGTTGACTCACTTGAAGTGTCAGATTTTGTATGCGGTCAACGAGGAGGTCCAAGTCAGATCTTGGGAAATTTTGGGGTTGGGTTTTGATGGGTTGAGAATGAGTCCAATGATTTGAAGTGGGGTGTTGGTTGAATTCTGGGTATTCGGGAGGAGGATACTGGGGTGGAAATGATGTATAAGAATTTGAATACGAATTGTCTCCCTACGAATCCATCCCGCTCGGGTTGTACGCGGATGCTAATGGTCATAATGAGCATTTTGGGAAAATGTGTGCTCATACTCAGGCTCAGGGGCAACATAAGGACATTACCCTATAACATGACCACTCAACCCACAACAGTCACATGGTACGGCTAATGGAGCCACCAGTGCACCCATGTCATCTACCACATGCATGAAAGAGGCCAAAGGTTCTTGTAATGTCTCAGATTGATGACCAACATATGATCCGACGTAACTAGATGGTGATCTAGCAGTCGGTGCCTCTCTCATACTACCCCAATATGAAGATTGCTCAGTCACAGAATTAAGATTGTCCCTACCATACGGGGTGTTAGTCTGAGCCACCCCAGGATGCATGGGTCGGGAGTATCAGGGAGAATCGTCCTGGTCCCAACAATGATATGGATGGTCGCCCATGTAACCATCCATCACAACAAAGAACTCTAGAGTCGACCACTCTCACCACCACGAGGCTAAACTCGCAAAAAGTGCTCGACTCGACCCTAAAACGCTACCAGAGAGTGTAAAGGGGAGGAGACTAAAATGTAGAAGTAATTGAGAAGAAGATGACTCAGAGGAGAAGGGAAGAATCCCTAAAGCTAGCGCGGGTAAAGGGTGAAGGTAGAAGCCTAACTAGCAAGCACGGCTCAAACAATGTAAGGCAATGGGTCCTTAGGCTAGACGACGCCTAACTTCGAGCTCACTAGCCTCGACACGCCTCACCTCCCTACAACGAAGACCACAATGCCCAGCAAGTGATGCCAGATCTGGAGATCCAGTACCTCCTACTATCGACAAGGTAGGCAACGCCGATCAGGTCATGACGGTCTCGACTAGATTACTCTCCTAGTACGTCCGAATTCCTTAGGGCCAAAGTCTACTTGCTTTTAGAATTAAGGCTTTGATTAAGAGTGATTTTTGGGGCCAAGGAAAGGGCGATGAAATCCCCCACCTTATCTTCTATGGGACAACCCCTCCTTAGTAGTGTTTTGAGCTTAAATCTAGCAATCAATCACTCCAATCAAACGCTCAACTCACTCTTGACCCGACGCAATTCCTACTAACTAATGCATGGGCATACGAGATGCATGAATGAGTGTAGGAAATTGCGTACCTCACGCCAGCGCTCAACAACTGAAAATAAAGCTAAAAGAAAAGACAATTATATGCCTAAGTCAATACATGATGCGTGACCTAAACAAGTAAGAACGTCTAGTCTTTTGCTTTGGATTTTAGGACCAAGTTGATTAATGGGGGAGTGATTAATGATCTGGGAGCAAACTAGAAGTCACAGCATGCAAAATAGGGCTCCCAGATAACAAAAGTGAAGCAATAAACCACCAGAAGAAAAAAGAAAGCAGGAAGACCTCACCAGGCCGCCAATTGGCGGTCCCAGACCGCTGATTGGCGGTCCCTTTTGAAGTGTTGGTGCTCCAACTCTTCCAGTAGCCTCCCCGTGCGCTCTAGGATCCGTGAGACTAAGAAACACTGGAAACAAAAAATTAAAACCCCTCGAATCGTCCAAACCAACGTCTGGACAGAGCACCTCCCCTGCAACGGCGCCAAAAACTTGATTGATCGTTTTATATTTAACCGCAAGTGCACGGCCGCGTTGAAGCGGTGGCAAATACGGGTCGTTCATTGGGAGGTGTGTCGACACTTGGTTTGTGCGAAGGCGAGAGGTAAAGAAAGGGAAGAAAGGTTGGTTTGATTACACTAAACTACAATAAGATGCAAATGGAAATGGAAAAGAAGCAAGAAAAACTAAACCCCAAAGGGGGTAGAGAAATTATGTGATCAAAAAGAAGTGTGTGTGTGTTCATTAAGCTCCTCACAACATGTAGTTCATGAAATCATAAAACTACATCCAACTTTGCCTCCACATGAATTAAGATAAGACTACATCATTAAAACATACAAGACAATAATTGGAATGAAGCTACATGAACTCAAGTATAAAGACTATACCCAACTATGCCTCCACATGAATTAAGATAAGACTACATCATTAAAACATACAAGACATTAGCTAAGGTAAAGGCAACAAGAGCACATACACTACAAATTGTGTTTCCAATATTAACTTCATCAATATCCCAACCTTATCATTCCCCATAAAATAGGTCCACTAATCAAAGCATAAGCTAATCTTCATTCAAGAGCATTAGCATATCAAAGATAAGAGTGAAAACCCATTAGATGATTATGGAAATCATATAAAGCTCAAGGGATAAAGATAACACACACTTAATACACTACATGATTATATCACATATTTCTCCACCCCCCAAATGGGGATGGAACTACTCACTACTCATTACACTAACTATGTTAGCAAAAGAAAGCATAACACTGAAATGAAAGTTAACTAAGAAGGCAAGAAGCATTAAAGAAACATAAAAGGAAAGGAAAGACTAAACAAACATGCACAAATTAAAAGACAAGATTAAAAGAAACTAGAAGAATTATTTTATTAACAAATGACTCACATTGAAGGTAGCATTCTTCTCCACCTTGAGTTTTTGCTTCAAGGCTCACTCCTTAGTAGAGAGAATGCCACCAAGCAATGGGTAATTACAATGGAAGGTGAAGAGTTCTATTTATAAGCATGGAAAAAGCTAATCGGGGACAATTCCCCGATGTGGGACTAAACCAATACCAAAAATATCATAAACACATAATAATACAAGTCCAGGAGAAAGCTTAGCGGATCTGGGGCTATATGGACCGCCAATTGGCGGTCCAAGACCGCCAATTGGCGGTCTATAAACATCAGATCGAGTTGCTTTTTGTTGTGGGCTTTGCTTGATGGATTTGTTGGTCTTGGATGCATCTACTTGGTTTGTTGGAGCTCCGACCCGAATCAAATTGCCAAAATACTCCCCATGATGGTGTGGAGTTTCCTGTTTTGCTCTTAGGTCCTTCGGTCTTACGATCATGTCCTTCTCCATTGCATCTCAGTCCCTAGGTCTCACAATTAAGTCTTTTTTTCCTGCTTTTGGATCCTTTCATGGCTCTTCTCTTCAAACCTATTTATTCCTGAAAACTAAACATAAAACTCGTAACATAGCATTGTTTAGGTGAAATATAATGGATATAAGATACAAATATAAACATGAAATGATGCCAATCAAATACCCCCACACCTAAGTTTTTTCTAGTCTCGAGCAAAACAAAGAAATGAAAAAAAGCATACGAAAAACAAGAAATCCTAACTCACTTTCGTAGGAATCACGGTTACACTTAGCACGTGCAACAAACCGTTAAACCTCCTTGTTGCCAAGGAGGAGGAGTGTTGTCTCCTGAGGGTTTTCAGCGGATATACCCACAAAATCCGAACAAGATGCATTATTCAATCTAGACCTCGACTCGTTGGACAAATTTTTGTCGATCAATGGACGCGGTAATCCTACGGGCCGACTCTATAAAGGTAATCAGTCCACACCTAGCCTAACGAATCATTCGTGCAAGTTAAATAAGGAATTAAGTGAAAGACATGGACAACCTCAAGATCCTCAAGTGCTACAAAGTGTAAAGTCCATTAAGGTTCTTATTTGCATTACCATTTTTTTTGTTTTTGTTTCTTTTCATCATTTTTTGTTTCTTTTTATTAGTTGGAGCTACATTCTCCCAGGTTCAGGTTTCGTGCATCATTTCCCATGAGGACTTACACTATCACGTACACCTTTCCCCAAATCTCCACATAGGGCAATCCCTACCACCCGTGTAACGGGAGTTCGGTCGGCGCATCCCAAGTCAGATGACTCGAAAGCACCAGGCACAAAGTCCCTTCAGACCTACTTTCCCGAGTGATAGGAGCCGTGCGAGAAGAGAGAACACATACTCACTTATTTATGATCTACACATGAACCAAAACCCCTACACTTAATGTCTCACAACAAGATTAAAGGGTCATTGACTACAACAAACTTCCTTAAGTTTAACAGACACGAATTATTGACTCACTAGGTTCCGGGTGGACTTCTTTAAATGTTTGAGCATTGAAACCCTATGATTACTCACCCGCAATGGAAAACTGGGGTGCATCCTAACGACTCGATAAATCCTAAAGCCACAGTAGTAGATATCCTAATGCATCAAGTTCAAGACAATTTTGAGAGCTTTCTTTTTACTTTGCCTCTCAACGGTTTTGCACATGCTAAACACACGCAAAACCCACAAAACATTTTCTTTCGCAAACACATGAAGATTTTGAAAGAAATGTGAAAATTTTAAAACACTAGGCAAGCAAAAGAAGATAAGTCACCTAAGGATCATGGCAAGCAGATATATCGATATTAAATGCAGCATACTAACATGACCCTAAAAATGCAAACAAAAGAAAACAAAATCAAAGGAAAAAGACTCAACTATGTACATACATAAAACACCCCCCACACCTACTTCATGCATTGTCCTCAATTAATGTGAGCAAGATACTACAAGGATTTATGCATGAAAAAGGAGAGATCTCACCAACATTAAGTACAAGGGAAGTTCAAGGTCATGTTGATGGACACAAACCCGAATTCCCTCAAAACCTGTGATATGCTAAATAAAGGATACAAATACGTGAAAGAAATGGAGCCCAAATACACAAGGGTTTGGAACCGCCAACTGGCGGCCTGGTGAGGTCATCTTGCCTTGAAATTTTTTCTGGTAGTTGTGTTCTTCCATTTTGTTATCTGGGAGCTCTATTTTGCATGCTTTGACTTCTGGTTTGCTCCCAGATCATTAATCACTCCCCCATTAATCAACTTGGCCATAAAATCCAAAGCAAAAGACTAGACGTTCTTATTTGTTTAGGTCACGCATCATGTATTGACTTGAGCATATAGTTGTTTTTCTTTTAGCTTTAATTTCAGTTGTTGAGTGCTGACGTAAGGAATGCATTTCCTACACTCATTCACGCATCTCGTATGCCCATGCATTAGTTAGTAGGATTTGCATCAGGACAAGAGTGAGAGAGCGTTTGATTGGAGCGATCGATTGCTAGATCTAGGATCAAATCGCTACTAAGGAGGGGCTGTCCCATAAAAGATAAGGTGGGGGATTTCATCACCCTTTCCTTGGCCCCAAAAACAACTCTTAATAAAGCCTTAACTAAAAGCAAGTAGACATTGGCCCTAGGATTGCGGGCGCACTAGGAGAGTGATCTAGTTGAGACCGTCATGACCTGATCGTCGTTGCCTACCTTGTCGATAGTAGGAGGTACTGGATCCCTGGATCTGGTATCACTTGCTGGGCATTGTGGTCCTCGTTGTAGGGAGGTGAGACGTGTCGAGGCTAGTGACCTCGAAGTTAGGCGTCGTCTAGCCTAAGGACCCATTGCCTTACATTGTTTGAGCCGTGCTTGCTAGTTAGGCTTCTTCCTGATCCATCTACCCACACTAGCTCTAGGGATTCTTCACTCCTCATCTGAGTCCTCTCCTCATCTATTCTCTACGTATAGTCTCCTCCTCTAGTACACCTTCTGTTGTGTGTCGTTTAGAGTCGAGTCGAGCATTTTATGCGAGGTTGGGCTCGTTCTGGTGAGAGCGCTCGACTCGAGAGAGTGCATTCTTCTGAGATGGACGGTCTTGGTGATCGACCATCTCCACCTCGTGCTCCTTTGGAGCAAGAGGCCGAGTCATCTCGTGGTGGCGAGGGAGACCGGGTTCCATACATGGAGTACCTCGGCCCGTTCCCACCACGACGTAGACCTCCTTCTCCTCCTCCTCTGTCTCGAGAGGAAGGGAGATTCGGTCAGGATCGAGTTCTTGGTGCACCACCACCTTTAGCTCGAAATGATAGACCGATGACTTTGTGGGAGCGGACCCATCCTGTTCGGGCCACGCAACCTTCTTGCATAGTTGTTCCCCCTGCTCGCGGGAACAACTATGAGCTGAAACCTCAATATGTGAGCATGTTTCCAACCTTTACTGCCAATAAGGAGGATCCATATATCTTTATACGCGAATTCGAGGAAGTATGCTCCATGTTCAAGCTTCAACAGCTTGACGAGGATTCAGTCCGGTTGAGGATGATTTCTTTCGCATTGAAGGATAATGTGAAGAAATGGATGTATAGCCTCCCGGCGAGCTCGATTCGGTCATGGGATGACTTTGTGACCGTCTTTCTGAAAAGATTTTTCCCTCAAAGGAAAACTCAACAGATACGGCACCAGATACATCAAATGTATCAGACCGAGACCGAATCGTTTCATGGTTTCTTTGAGAGGTTCAAGGACCTTCTCCAGCAGTGCCCTCATCATGGATTTGAGTTATGGCAGCTGATGCATTGCATACATTGCATCATATGTCTTTCATTTAGATTACTTTTAGATCAATAAATGCTACTAAGGTATGTGTTTAGTCGTATTTACAGAATACAGGGACCTGAATGCAAATTACCCACATTCCGAACATAAACGCGTGCAAAAGATTCATTTCTATCATAAAGACCGAGTTCAAGTTTATCGGGTTCCGAATGGAAATGAATCCAAGCATAAAAGCATTCAAGGAGCTAATCACAAAAAGGTCAAGGGCTTAATTGCAAAATACCAAGGACCTGATTGCAAAAGAAAAGGATCAAGTTATTTTGTTGGAAAAGTCAAAAGAAAAGTCAAGAAGAAATCCCCAACAATGGAAGGAATAATCCGGAGTTCAAGACAACGGAAACAAATCATCCAGACGCGCAAATAAAGATCAAATCATACCATAAACGCACCACGAAAATCCGGACGCGATACTTCCAACCTATGCGGCGTTTTAGCCGCATATTGCATAGACCAGGCGGCGAATTCGCCGCACCCTTGAGGATCCGTGTGCTCCAATTTTTTCCAGTGTTGTGGTGACGCGTGTACTATCCTTTTATGTATTGGTATCCCCTGTATCGGCTATAAATAGCCCTGTAGGACGAATGTAACACATCTTTGAACCTTTGGTCTTGGATCATTAGTAATAAAATTCTGTTTTATTTTGTTTTGTTTTTATTTTATTTTAATGTCTCTAGGATCCCTTCTTCTTCCTCCCTCCATGAGTTTCTAACTCTTTCCAAAGGGTGGAGGTGATGGAATTAGGGGTAGAGAAGATGAATGCATGTTATTGTTTTAAGTTCGTGATTAGTATATTTTGATTACTTGAGTTTATGTTAAATCATTTATCTTGTAATGCTTCATAACTAACATGATTTATTTCAAGTTTCTCCATTCTCCAATCTAAACCTAAGTCTAGACCTCCACCCGACGGAATTCTCCATCTTTATTCTTGTTTTTAGTTTTAATTGTTCTTGTTTCTTGCTTTAGATAATTAAATCAAAAACCCCAAAAACCCAAATTAATTCTTCTCTCCCTTCTTCCCCTAAATCGAAATCACACTAACAACGAAATCTCTCCCTCCTTGTGTTCGACCCGTACTTGCCACGTCTTCATAGACGCCGTGCACTTGCGGAATAAATTTAATTCTTCAACAAGTTTTTGGCGCCGTTGCCGGGGAGGCGACGCAGATTTTGTGTTTTTTGTGTTTTCGATTTTATCCTGTCTACCTTGTGCGCGATCTAAGTATTTGAATTTGTGTAGCAGGAGACAACAGAGCGCGCGGCGAAATCCGGGAGCGTTCTGAGACACTTGGGCGGCGGAATCGCCGCATCTACAAGGTAACTTGCGGCGGAATCGCCGCACAAGCTAGGGTTCTGGTCTTCAAATTTCTGGGGCATCGTCGGCATCTCTGGGTAGTCGCATTGAGCTACTGGAATCTCCGAGAGCGGGCGGCGAACCCGACTGAGCATTGCGGAGGTAACTTTTCTTGCCTTTCTCGTAAAATCTGACTAGTTGAAAAGTTTCCTTTCGTAGAATTGCACGTGTTAGGGTTACAATTCCACAATTGGCAATAATTCAACTCTGACCTAAAATTGGCAAAATTAGAAAGACCTTAGTGCATGCATCATATAATGTTTTGCTTGCATTATTCTTGCTAAATTCTTGCAAATTAATACTTGTTGAAGATTGCTGGAGGCAAGGTACGTATCGAGGTTTTTATCGATTGCATTAGAGCATATAATTTAGTTGCATACAACCTTGCAATTGCCCCCATTAAAAAGACCATTGTTTGACTATCTTTGTTAGATCTAAGTTAAACTATCTTAAGGGCAACTCCGTAGGAAAAGATACGGTGGGGAATTCATCACCCTCCCGTAGCCCACAAACCACAATCCTGAAGTGTCGCCTAAGCCTAAAATTTAAAATCAATTAGACATTGGCCCCTAAGGACTCGGACTCAATTAAGGAGGAGATTGGTTTGACTTGCTATGACCTGAAGCTAATTGAATTCAATTTGGTGTCTAGAAAGTGTTTTTGTGTCGACGAAAGTCTTCCAAGCGACGTGGTTGTCTAATTGGCACCGACTCTGTCGGAAGCGCCCCCACTAGCTATACACTAACTGGCCAACTTGGTTTGATTGGTGAGGGAGGTGAATCAAGCAAACTAATTCGACTCAACCTGTTAGGAGTCGTCTAGATTTAAGTGACACTAGGTCTAGGATTGTTTTGACCGTGCTTGTTCAGGAAATTTCTAACCAACCCTAATTTTTACCCTTTAGAGTTAAGTTTCCCTTCTTGTCTGAGTCTTCTTTCCCTTCTCATCCCTACCTTTCTATTGTTTGTTTTTAAAAAAAAAATATTTAAAATTCAAAAAAAAAAAAAATTCAAAAAAAAAAACGAAAAAAAAAAGAGTAATTAATTCTTGAAATTAAATTTGGAATTTAAATTTCGAATTTGAATTCAAAAAATTGATTCAACCCGGTGCACTCAGATTTGGATTCGGGACTTGAGTAATCGACTCTCACGAGTTCATCTAGATTCCAGTCTGGAACTTAACCCCAATCCACCTGTTGCACCACCTCACCCGGATCTAATGGGTGAGCACGTAGTGGACCCGCCTATTGCGCAACCTATAACTTTGAGGGATCGGTGCTACCCAACGATGGCTGCTCAGCCATCGTGCATCGTCATGCCCACCATACCGGGTCGCGACTTCGAACTTAAGGCACAATACATGAGTATGCTGCCTAAGTTCACCTCTAGGGAAGATCCATATCTCTTCCTTAGAGAATTTGAGGAAATCTGCTCTCTTATGCAATACCAGCATATTCCTGAAGAGGCAGTGCGTCTGAAATTTGTGCCTCTAGCACTTAAGGACGACGCTAAGAAATGGCTATATAGTCTAGCCGAAAGATCTATTAGAAGTTGGGCTGAATTTGTTCAAGTTTTCTTAAAAAAATATTTTCCCAACCATAAGACTATGAAGATTAGGAATGAAATTGTTGCATTCGTTCAGTCTGAGAGCGAGCCGTTCTATTCCTATCTTGAGAGATTTAAGAGTGTCTTGACCCAATGCCCTCATCACGGAATTCCGAAGTGGCAATTATGCCAAATTATTTATGAGGGATTGACACCCACATCTAGGGTTATGCTAGAATCTGTGAGCCAAGGGAATTTTATGTCCAAAAATGAAAATGATGCCTGGACTTTTCTTGAGGATTTAGCTGAAAATAGTATGCAATGGGACAATGCTAGAACACCCATCAACCCGAGTATTGGATCTAGAATAGCGAGTCAACCCCGACCAGGTGTCTTAGCTATAGACTCCAACATAGCGGCCGAGGCAAAACTAGCTACCCTAATGCGTAGAATGGAAAGTCTAGAACTGCAAAACCAAACCCGACAAGCATCCCCTACCCCTTGCTCTAGATGTGGTCAGACTGGTCATTTAATGGAGGACTGTGTGAACCTGGAACATGTCAATGCCACATATAACAATTCTAGAAATGATCCTTACGCATCAACTTATAACCCAGGTTGGCGTAATCATCCCAATTTTTCGTGGAACCAACAAGGACAACCTCCTAGACAACAACCAACCCCATATAATCAAAATAATACATCATCTGGGGGTAATAATGGAAATCATGAGGTTAGGTTGACTAAATTAGAAACTTTAATGACAACTTTTATACAAACAACCAACCAATCATTCCAAAGGCTAGAGACACAGGTCAGCCAATTAGCACAGATAATAGGTGAAAGAGAAAAGGGCCAATTTCCAAGTCAACCTGAGGTGAACCCCAGAACTAATAATCAATATCGATCTTATCAACCACCTTCAGGAAATAACAACCCTAGACCGGTTCAAATGGTTAATGAGGAAGGACCGTTCCAACAAATCAATGCTGTAGTATCATTACGGTCCGGAAGACAAATTGACAATAATGTGGTAAACCCTAGAATGACTAATCAATCCAGCCATCAAGCACCCACATATGACTTGACCACTGAACCCGACGTCCAAATTGAAAAGCCCAATCCACCTACCCAACCTGAACCTGTAGCTCAGCCTGAACCTGAGCGAGTCTATGTGCCTAAAGCCTCATTTCCCAATAGACTCAAAAAGAACTCTAGTGCACAAATAGAGAAAATCTTGGAAGTATTTAAGCAAGTTAAGGTAAACATTCCACTCTTAGACATGATTCAACAAATACCTGCTTATGCTAAATTCTTAAAAGATTTGTGCACTAAGAAGAGAAAAACGAATGTACCAAAGAAGGCATTCTTAACTGCAAACATATGCTCAATTCTTTCCAACACATCTCCTATAAAATATAAGGACCCGGGGTGTCCCACAATTTCATGTTCAATAGGAGATACGTTTATCAATAAAGCCCTTCTAGACCTTGGTGCAAGCGTTAACTTGCTCCCATTTTCTGTCTACGAGCAACTCAACCTTGGTCCGCTGAAACCCTCTAGGACAACCCTCCAATTCGCTGATTGTTCTGTTAAGAAACCGAGAGGTATAGTAGAGGACGTTTTGATTAAGGTTGGTGACTTCATTTATCCAGTGGATTTTGTCGTACTTGATACTGAACCTGTTGTAAATCCTAATCGACAAATCCCTGTAATTCTAGGTAGACCCTTTTTAGCCACTTCGGAAGCATTAATAAACTGTCGAAATGGGCTCATGCAATTATCTTTCGGGAACTTAAAAGCAGAATTTAATATCTTCCATATTGATAATGAGCCAGAACTAATATGCAACCCAAGTGATGTTGTGATGAGAGCACGTATTTATCAGAATTCTGAATCAAATAAATCATCACATAAGCAAAAAGGAAGCAAGAAAAAAGGGAGTAATTCATTTACCCAACCACCATCACTCGAGCAAACAAGCGAACCAATTCAAGTGAGAAGGGTGGAATCTTTTCCTCAAGTCAACATGGGGAACAATTCAACTGGATACATGCACCAACATGGTGTCATTCAATCTAGTTCTGATTATGGCTGACTTTGAGCAAACTCAACCCCTCTACCGCAAGCCGACGCAGGTAATAAGTGCATTTATTTTATCTATGCATACATTGAGGACAATGCATGATTTAGGTGTGGGGGGGTGTTTATATATGTACATATCTATCTATTTGATTTTCTGTTCTGCTTTATTTCTTAAATTAAAAAAAAATTAAAAAAAAAATTAAAAAAAAAAAATTCAATATTCTATGACATAGCTTAAGATTGAACTGCCAACACCCGTGTACAAATTGCATTAAGTTTTTGTTTCTTATTATATAGTTCTGCTTGTAGAAATTATGACATAAATCTAGGTTCCAAAGAAATAACCCATGACCCTTGTAAGACATGTATGCACTTAAATTGGATGAATCAAATCTTTGAAGTGGTTGATAAAAAGCAGAGGTTGAGGAAAATATACCGGGAAGTGTGGACTTCTAATAGCAATTAAGCCTTGAGGAAAATAAAAGTAAAATAAAATAAAAAATAAAGTGAGGAAAACACATTTTGCAAAATGATTACAAAAGCCCAAGCCTTCGAGTCACTGGTCCGTAGGGGTATCTTGAAACCCGGTAACTTGAGTCTTCCAGCTCGGGATTATCGACCAAACTCGCTACACGAATGCAAAAAGGGTATAAGTGTCAAAAAGGAAAAGCAAATGTGTTGAATCACGGAAAAAAAATATACTTTAAGATACTCAAGGCCCAAAGCTAAAAGAATGATCCATGCCATGGTTGATCCAAATGATACTTCACCACCAGAGGAGGCGTGCAAAATAATTTAAGTAATAACATGTTTAGAAGGGTTAGTGGTGTGAATGTTGGAGGAACAAAGACCAAGTCATATTTTTAATGAGTTAGAATTGTATAATGAGCATGCAAGAATTCTCAGTAAGATGTATAAGGTCGAGGTAGGGATATTGAGAACTATTAATGGAATGTTGAATTAAGACTTTGTGGGTGTGTCAGCTGAAAACCCTCACGAGACAAAACTCGTCCTCTAAGGCAACTTGGAGGTTTAAAGGCTTGTTGCACATGCTAAGTGCAACCGTGATTCCTACGAAAGTGAGTTAGGATTTCCCTGCTTTCATTTTTCTTATATTCTGCTTTGCTAGGGACTAGCAAAATCTAGGTGTGGGGGTATTTGATGCATTGCATACATTGCATCATATGACTTTCATTTAGATTACTTTTAGATCAATAAATGCTACTAAGGTATGTGTTTAGTCGTATTTACAGAATACAGGGACCTGAATGCAAATTACCCACATTCCGAACATAAACGCGTGCAAAAGATTCATTTCTATCATAAAGACCGAGTTCAAGTTTATCGGGTTCCGAATGGAAATGAATCCAAGCATAAAAGCATTCAAGGAGCTAATCACAAAAAGGTCAAGGGCTTAATTGCAAAATACCAAGGACCTGATTGCAAAAGAAAAGGATCAAGTTATTTTGTTGGAAAAGTCAAAAGAAAAGTCAAGAAGAAATCCCCAACAATGGAAGGAATAATCCGGAGTTCAAGACAACGGAAACAAATCATCCAGACGCGCAAATAAAGATCAAATCATACCATAAACGCACCACGAAAATCCGGACGCGATACTTCCAACCTATGCGGCGTTTTAGCCGCATATTGCATAGACCAGGCGGCGAATTCGCCGCACCCTTGAGGATCCGTGTGCTCCAATTTTTTCCAGTGTTGTGGTGACGCGTGTACTATCCTTTTATGTATTGGTATCCCCTGTATCGGCTATAAATAGCCCTGTAGGACGAATGTAACACATCTTTGAACCTTTGGTCTTGGATCATTAGTAATAAAATTCTGTTTTATTTTGTTTTGTTTTTATTTTATTTTAATGTCTCTAGGATCCCTTCTTCTTCCTCCCTCCATGAGTTTCTAACTCTTTCCAAAGGGTGGAGGTGATGGAATTAGGGGTAGAGAAGATGAATGCATGTTATTGTTTTAAGTTCGTGATTAGTATATTTTGATTACTTGAGTTTATGTTAAATCATTTATCTTGTAATGCTTCATAACTAACATGATTTATTTCAAGTTTCTCCATTCTCCAATCTAAACCTAAGTCTAGACCTCCACCCGACGGAATTCTCCATCTTTATTCTTGTTTTTAGTTTTAATTGTTCTTGTTTCTTGCTTTAGATAATTAAATCAAAAACCCCAAAAACCCAAATTAATTCTTCTCTCCCTTCTTCCCCTAAATCGAAATCACACTAACAACGAAATCTCTCCCTCCTTGTGTTCGACCCGTACTTGCCACGTCTTCATAGACGCCGTGCACTTGCGGAATAAATTTAATTCTTCAACAGCAGCTGTGCCAAATTGTTTATGAGGGCATCAACTACAACACCCGCACATTGTTGGAGTCGATGTGTCAGGGTGACTTCCAAATGAAACCCATCGAGGAGGCATGGGATACTTTTGAGTCCATGGCTGAACGTACCTTCGAGTGGGATACCATGAGAGAGCCACCAGCCGCCAGGTCTTCTGGTCGAGCTGGATCTTATCAAGTTGAGTCATCGATCGCGTCTGAGGCGAAAATGGCTGCTCTCATGCGTAGGATTGAGAGTTTGGAGATGGACCGAGATCCTGTAGCTCAGGTCGCTACTCCCGAGTGTAGTAGGTGTGG
This sequence comes from Triglochin maritima, assembly GCA_963682175.1. Classification (NCBI taxonomy): domain Eukaryota; kingdom Viridiplantae; phylum Streptophyta; class Magnoliopsida; order Alismatales; family Juncaginaceae; genus Triglochin; species Triglochin maritima. Next base: position 28,300,945 of record OY821789.1, read on the forward strand.
ATTGTCGGGACATGATGACTTGGAATGCGCTTACGCTCCAAGGGATACTGAGCATGCAAATGCGATGTATCAACAAAGGCCCCAAAACGACCCGTACAGTCACTCCTACAACCCGGGATGGCGTAACCATCCTAACTTCTCTTGGGGGGCTAGTGGGGGTAACGGTCAGAGCTCGCACGCTCAACCTCAACCTCCGCCTTATCAACCTCCACGCCCATCGGCGACCTAGCAACCTCCACATCAAAGGTCTCAGAACCACAATTACCAACCTCCTCAGACCTCTTCGTCAGGTTATTCTAACCAAACTCCACAACCCCAACGAGTTGACCCTAAGGACTCCACTCTTGAACAAACCCTTCACGCGTTCATTCAGAGTACACAATCCATACTTTCGGCCAACAACAATTCGGTCAAAGCATTGGAAATGCAAGTTAGCCAGTTGGCTAATCATCTCCATGAACGCGAGAAGGGCCAATTACCGACTCAACTCGAGGTGAATCCTCGAGGTACCCATTCACAAGGAAGGACACCTTTACCACATGCTACCTCTGAACCGACCCATCATATTAATGTGATTCATACTTTGAGGTCTGGTAAGGAGGTGGACAACCACATTGGGGTGCCTTCCTTGTCATTACCATCTCTGAGGGAGCTGGATCCTGCGGGTCCCTACACAAATACTTCCAGGAAGGAGCCAGATTCTGAGGTTCTTTCTACTTTTCCTTCGACAAAGGGGCCGAACCCTGAGGTCCCCTTGTCTCCTCTTGTGTCGAAGGAACCAGATTCTGAGGTCCCCACTCATGCTTCTTTGGACCAGGATTCTGAGGTTCCTTCACACTAGTATGCCCCAAAGGCGCCATTCCCCGAGCGACTTAAAAAGAAATCCTCTGATCAACATGACAAGATGCTTGAGATGTTTCGGCAGGTTAAGGTGAATATCCCTCTTTTGGAGGTGATTCAGAACGCTACTAAGGAGGGGCTGTCCCGTAAAAGATAAGGTGGGGGATTTCATCACCCTTTCCTTCACCCCAAAAACCACACTAATCAAGAGCCTAATTTCTAAAACCAAGTAGACATTGGCCTTAAGGAATTCGGACGCATTAGGAGAGTGATCCGGTCCCGACCGTCATAACCTGATCGGTGTTGCCCACTTTGTCGATAGTAGGAGAGATGAGATCCTCGGATCTTGACTCACTTGCTGGGCTTTGTGGTCCTCGTCGTAGGGAGGTGAGGCGTGTTGAGGCCGCGTGACCTCGCAGTTAGGCGTCGTCTAGCTGTAAGGACCTATAGCGACCATAGGATTGCTTGAGCATTGTTTGTTTGTGTGCTTCTATTTGTACCCATCCACCGTAGCATAAGGACTTCTTCCCTTCTCTCCTGAGTCATTCTTTCTCTCCTGTGTTCCCCAGTCTTCTCTTCTACGTACATTCTTTGTTTGAAAAAAAAAGTTTTGGTGTGTGCACCTTTGTGCATGCTTTCGTGGACACGAGACGAGAGTGGTCGTTTGACGAGGAGCGTTGTCAATCCGGCTTCGGTCATCGATTTCTCGATGCCTTCCTCCTCTCGTGTTACACGTAGTTCGGGTCCAATGGCTGCTAATTTCCGTGAGGAGGAGCAGTTGCTGAACCCGCCTGCTCGACCAGTTCTTCCAATTGTCGTTCCCATACCTCTATGCGATCGATGCTACCCGAGCCGTACAGCTCTACCCTCATGCATCATATTACCAGAGGCTAATGGGAACCATTTTGAGGTTAAGCCTCAGTTTATTTCTATGCTCCCTCGCTTCACTGGGAAGGGTGACCCCTATATCTTTCTCAGGGAATTTGAGGAGGTTTGTGCTATGTTCAAGCTGCAACAACTTAGCACAGACTCCATCCATCTTAGGCTCGTTCCTTTTGCACTAAAGGATGACGCCAAGAAGTGATTGTACAGCAACCAAGCGAATGCCTTTAAGACTTGGTACGAGTTTCAATCTGCATTCCTCAAGAAGTACTTTCCAAATCATCGGACTCAAAAATTGAGGAACGAAATCAATTCGTTCTATCAACATGAGACCGAACCATTCCATGCAACTTAGAGAGGTTCGAGGAGCTACTATCCTCATGCCCTCACCATGGCATCGAGTTGTGGCGCCTTTGTCAGATTGTTTACGAAGGTCTTCACATCCCGTCAAGAACGCTCCTTGAGTCCATGTGTCAAAGAGAGTTCTTGGGAAAGGATGAAAGGGAGGCATGGGCTTTCCTAGAAGACCTCGCTGAGAAAACCATGCAATGGGAGAGTGTGAGGGAACCACCTGGATCATCTAGCATAGGAGCAAGGATCGCGAATGCAAACTCAACTAGATCGGGTGCCGCATTTGTCGTCGATACCACTACGGCCACCGAGGCGCGCATGGAAGCCTTAATGCGCCGTATGGATTCGATTGAGCTCCAAAACCAACATGGTGCACCTCACATGTCCACATCTGGTCCAGTTCCCTGTCATTCATGTGGTAGGATAGGTCATGTAGAAAGTGAGTGTGAGTCCATTCCTCCTGAGATGGAGCGTGTCAACGCCATCTATGATAGAGCCAGGAATGACCCATACTCATCATCTTATAATCCTGGATGGAGGAACCACCCCAATGTTTCATGGAACCAAACTAATGCCCCGGGTGGTCCTTCAAACTCCTCTAGACCACATTACCAATCACATCAACCTCACATGCATGCACATTCCTATCAGCCACCCCAAGCGCAAACCACCAATCAATCGGGTTTCCCAAATTCCAATAATATGGAAACCCGATTCAATTCGGTTGAGACCTTGACTCGTGGACTTGAAAACTCAATGAAAAAATTTATGTCAACTACGAGTCAAGTTCTCACTTCCAATCAGCAGACCATCAAATCTCTAGAGCTTCAGATGGGCCAATAGGCTCAGTCTGTACATGAAAGAGAGAGATGGTCTTTTCCTAGCCAGCCTGAGGCTAACCCCGGTGTGTACCAGCAACAACACATACAAAATGAGAATGTGGTACCTCGGGGGAGGCAAGTGAACCATGTGGAGGAACCTGTTCACCATGTCAATGCCATTGTTACCTTAAGGAATGGAAAACAAGTTGACAATCACATTTCCTTGCCACACCCACCACCATCTATGAAGCCCCTCAGTGGGAATGGTGGTGAAGAAGAGGCTGAGGGTGAGGGTAATACACGAACGCTTCTTTCTTCTCAGGCACCGCAGAAAACCTACCTGCCAAAAGCTCCCTATCCAAGTAGGTTAACCAAAAAGCAGAGTGACAACATGGACAAGATATTAGAGGTGTTTAAGCAAGTAAAGGTTAACATCCCCTTGTTGGATGTCATCCAACAAATACCTCAATATGCCAAAGTGTTGAAGGATCTCTGCACAACCAAGAGGAAGACCAATGTTCCTAAGAAAGCATTCTTGGCTGCAAATATCAGCTCACTTTTGTCCAATCCTACCTACACAAAATACAAGGACCCTGGGTGTCCTACTATTCAGTGTATGATAGGGGACACTAGAATGAGCAATGTTTTGCTTGATTTAGGATCAACGGTCAACCTCCTCCCATTCTCTGTTTATGAACAGTTGAACTTGGGAGAATTGAAACCAACGAAGATCACCCTCCAATTGGCGGATAGATCCATTTAGTATTCCCATGGGGATTATTGAGGATGTGCTTATCAAAGTTGGAGATTTTATATTTCCAATCGATTTTGTTGTCCTCGATACCAATCCTGTTGCGAACACCCACTCTCAAATACCTTTGATTTTGGGTAGACCATTTCTGGCAACCTCCAATGCCTTGATTAATTGTAGAAATGGTCTCATGAAGCTCTCATTCGGTAACATGAGTGCCGAGTTTCATGTGTTCAACTCTGGTAAGCAACAGGAACCCATGGATGAACCTTTAAATCTAAATCTCATCCGCCAATTGGAGAAAGCACCACAGAATCAACGAACACCGCTAACCCCAATGCAACCCGTTGAGAATGTTCGTGGGCCCAGCGAAAACTCATTGCCTGTCTTCGCAATACAACAGAGTGAGCTGGCCTCGAACATGAATGTCCAAAGGGAGTGTTCGTTGCATGATTCAGTTGAGAGTACTAGTGAGAGTGAGACACCTCATCATATGCAAATACCAGAAGGTGTCTCTACCTCATGTCCCATGGCCATTGAGTCATTTGAGCTTCATATTGACTCCAACAAGGACCCACCTATGACCGAGCTTATGCTTGATGATCTAAATGATGGTGGGAGGTCCTTGTTGGATGAGTTGGGGAGAAGCCCCATTCTTAGTCATGCAAGTCTGCTGCATCCATCGAATGAGCCTGAGGAACTCATTCTGATGCACCCGCCTATTGGTTGGAGGGTTTTCTTCGATGAGCAATTAAACCCTAGCGAGGCAACACAACTTTATTCTTTCATTCTTTGTTTTATGCTTCTTTTATTGTTTATGCATGTTTTAGTTTAATCGTCTTTTATTTCTAGTTTAGTTTTAATATGCTTTCTTTGCTTAGTTTAATAATTAGTGTAATGTTTAGTGAGTAGTTCCATCCCTTTTGGGGGTGGAGTAGATGTACATACATGCATTAGAGAATGGGATGAATGCTTTATTTTTGATGTGTTGATAAAACATGAATGTATGCTTGCTTGTTTAGGATAGAATTTATAACTTGATGAGTTTTGCCAAAATGATTAGACACCTCTCATGCTTGTTTAGGTTCTGAAATAAACAACTTGCATATGTAAATGTTAATCAACTAAGGTTGGTGAATAGATTGATAGGTTTTGCCATAACATTTAGACACTTCCTATGCTTGATAAACACCACCTTCATGTGCTTAAAGAATGTATTCTACACCCACCTCTTTGCATGTGTGCACTCACTCCACCCCTTAGGGGTTTTCCCATTTCTATATTACATTATTCTTCTTTTGTTCTTAGCTTAGTTGTCATTTCATTGTTTGTTTCTTTCGTTCGCATTTCATATTTCTTAGTGTAGTTTAGTGTAGAGTAGCATAATCAATCTTTCTTCCCCAATTTTTGCCACTTGATTTCTGATAAACAAGAGGCTGCTCACCTCCCTGAGGATGACCCGTACTTGTCACCGCTTCATCGCGGCCATGCACTTGCGGTTTAATTAAAACGTTCAACAATGTACAAACATAAGTTCCCATCTTCATTTGTCAAAGACATCAAATGGGAATCTCAAGAGTGGGTCAATGCACTTGGAAAGGGAACATGACACCACGCGGGGCCAAAATACGCATGCGTGGGCCCCCTTCACAAAGAGCACCAGAAGAAATGAGAGGTTCATGAATTGGACGCAAAGGCGTCTTATTCAAAGGATCAAACTGAAAGAGCTTGAACCTCTCGAGAGTTTGGGAAATAAGGGGCAACGGAAGAAGAATCTCTCCCGTTGCGGAACTGAAGTTATGATCATCAATCCAAACTCTCCAACCAACAGCCTGCTGGGTCGGAACGAGGTCAAGCACCTCGTTGCGTGTGTCCAACTCACCAGGAGAACAGGAAGTGGGTCTCATACCCAAGGTATCCTCCAAGGAACTCCTAATACCCTCATGAGCAATGTAGTTGTTTGATTTTCCATCATTTCCAAGATGATCAGGAACAATAGTGAGAGACAAACTCTCATCAGGTTGTTTGAAGTTGAGGGGACTAGGGAGCTCTTGCTCCACAAGAGGTGAGTACTTAGGAGGTACAACAATAAGATCATGTGGCTCAAGGGCCACGGGACAAGAAGATAAGGCACAATCTTGTGCCGACTCATAAAGAAGTTGGTCCAAGTTATTCTCAATTTGAATCGAATCCTCCACTAAGTGATTGTGAATTGAAACCCCAAGTCCCTCAGACTGACTAGGAGTTTGACTTTGAAAGATTGTGCTTTGAATTTGTGTATGTGGAGGTGGTTCCATATCAAAAGATGAATCCTCATGTTGACACGAAAAGTTACTCTCCTCACTTAATTGTTGCGTCAGTTGACTCACTTGAAGTGTCAGATTTTGTATGCGGTCAACGAGGAGGTCCAAGTCAGATCTTAGGAAATTTTGGGGTTGGGTTTTGATGGGCTGAGAATGAGTCCAATGATTTGAAGTGGGGTGTTGGTTGAATTCTGGGTATTCGGGAGGAGGATACTGGGGTGGAAATGATGTATAAGAATTTGAATACGAATTGTCTCCCCACGAATCCATCCCGCTCGGGTTGTACGCGGATGAGTAATGGTCATAATGAGCATTTTCGGAAAATGTGTGCTCATACTCAGGCTCAGGGGCAACATAAGGACATTCCCCTATAACATGACCACTCAACCCACAACAGTCACATGGTACGGCTACTGGAGCCACCGGTGCACCCATGTCATCTACCACATGCATGAAAGAGGCCAAAGGTTCTTGTAATATCTCAGATTGATGACCAACATATGATCCGACGTAACTAAATGGTGATCTAGCAATTGGTGCCTCTCTCATACTACCCCAATATGAAGATTGCTCAGTCACAGAATTAAGATTGTCCCAACCATACGGGGTGTTAGTCGGAGCCACCCCAGGATGCATGGGTCGGGAGTATCAGGGAGAATCGTCCTGGTCCCTACAATGATATGGATGGTCGCCCATGTAACCATCCATCGCAACAAAGAACTCTAGAGTCAACCACTCTCACCACCACAAGGCTAAACTCGCAAAATGTGCTCGACTCGACCCTAAAACGCTACCAGAGAGTGTAAAGAGGAGGAGACTAAAATGTAGAAGTAAGTGAGAAGAAGATGACTCAGAGGAGAAGGGAAGAATCCCTAAAGCTAGTGCGGGTAAAGGGTGAAGGTAGAAGCCTAACTTGCAAGCACGGCTCAAACAATGTAAGGCAATGGGTCCTTAGGCTAGACGACGCCTAACTTCGAGGTCACTAGCCTCGACACGCCTCACCTCCCTATAACAAAGACCACAATGCCCAGCAAGTGATACGAGATCCGCAGATCCAGTACCTCCTACTATCGACAAGGTAGGCAACGCCGATCAGGTCATGACGGTCTCGACTAGATTACTCTCCTAGTGCGTCCGAATTCCTTAGGGCCAATGTCTACTTGCTTTTAGAATTAAGGCTTTGATTAAGAGTGATTTTTTGGGCCAAGGAAAGGGTGATGAAATCCCCCACCTTATCTTCTATGGGACAGCCCCTCCTTAGTAGTGTTTTGAGCTTAAATCTAGCAATCAATCACTCCAATCAAACGCTCAACTCACTCTTGTCCCAACGCAATTCCTACTAACTAATGCATGGGCATACGAGATGCATGAATGAGTGTAGGAAATTGCGTACCTCACGTCAGCGCTCTACAACTGAAAATAAAGCTAAAAGAAAAGACAACTATATGCCTAAGTCAATACATGATGCGTGACCTAAACAAGTAACAACGTCTAGTCTTTTGCTTTGGATTTTAGGGCCAGGTTGATTAATGGGGGAGTGATTAATGATCTGGGAGCAAACTAGAAGTCACAACATGCAAAATAAGGCTCCCAGATAACAAAAGTGAAGCAATAAACCACCAGAAGAAAAAAGAAAGCAGGAAGACCTCACCAGGCCGCCAATTGGCGGTCCCAGACCGCTGATTGGCGGTCCCTTTTGAAGTGTTGGTGCTCCAACTCTTTCAGTAGCCTCCCCGTGCGCTCTAGGATCCCTGAGACTAAGAAAAACTGGAAACAAAAAATTAAAACCCCTCGAATCGTCCAAACCAACGTCTGGACAGAGCACCTCCCCGGCAACGGCGCCAAAAACTTGATTGATCGTTTTATATTTAACCGCAAGTGCACGGCCGCGTTGAAGCGGTGGCAAATACGGGTCGTCCACTGGGAGGTGTGTCGACACTTGGTTTGTGCGAAGGCGAGAGGTAAAGAAAGGGAAGAAAGGTTGGTTTGATTACACTAAACTACACTAAGATGCAAATGCAAATGGAAAAGAAGCAAGAAAAACTAAACCCCAAAGGGGGTAGAGAAATGATGTGAACAAAAAGAAGCATGTGTGTGTTCATTAAGCTCCTCACAACATGTAGTGCATGAAATCATAAAACTACATCCAACTTTGCCTCCACATGAATTAAGATAAGACTACATCATTAAAACATACAAGACAATAATTGGAATGAAGCTACATGAACTCAAGTATAAAGACTATACCCTACTATGGCTCCACATGAATTAAGATAAGACTACATCATTAAAACATACAAGACATTAGCTAAGGTAAAGGCAACAAGAGCACATACACTACAAATTGTGTTTCCAATATTAACTTCATCCATATCCTAACCTTATCATTCCCCATAAAATAGGTCCCTAATCAAAGCATAAGCTAAGCTTCATTCAAGAGCATTAGCATATCAAAGATAAGAGTGAAAACCCATTAGATGATTATGGAAATCATATAAAGCTCAAGGGATAAAGATAACACACACTTAATACACTACATGATTATATCACATATTTCTCCACCCCCCCAAATGGGGATGGAACTACTCACTACTCATTACACTAACTATATTAGCAAAAGAAAGCATAACACTGAAATGAAAGTTAACTAAGAAGGCAAGAAGTATTAAAGAAACATAAAAGGAAAGGAAATACTAAACAAACATGCACAAATTAAAAGACAAGATTAAAAGAAACTAGAAGAATTATTTTATTAACAAATGACTCACATTGAAGGTAGCATTCTTCTCTACCTTGAGTTTTTGCTTCAAGGCTCACTCCTTAGTAGAGAGAATGCCACCAAGCAATGGGTAATTACAATGGAAGGTGAAGAGTTCTATTTATAAGCATGGAAAAAGCTAATCGGGGACAATCCCCTGATGTGAGACTAAACCAATACCAAAAATAGCCTAAACACATAATAATACAAGTCCAGGAGAAAACTTAGCGGATCTGGGGCTATATGGACCGCCAATTAGCGGTCCAAGACCGCCAATTGGCGGTCTATAAACTTCTGATCGAGTGGCTTTTGGTTGTGGGCTTTGCTTGATGGATTTGTTGGTCTTGGATGCATCTACTTGGTTTGTTGGAGCTCTGACCCGAATCGAATTGCCAAAATACTCCCCATGATGGTGTGGAGTTTCCTGTTTTGCTCTTAGGTCCTTCGGTCTTACGATCATGTCCTTCTCCATTGCATCTCAGTCCCTAGGTCTCACAATTAAGTCTTTTTTTCCTTCTTTTGGGTCCTTTCATGGCTCTTTTCTTCAAACCTATTTATTCCTGAAAACTAAACATAAAACTCGTAACATAACATTGTTTAGGTGAAAGATAATGGATATAAGATACAAATATAAACATGAAATGATGCCAATCACATATTTATCATCTATACACATCCTAACATTCATCCATGCAATTACATATATATTAAGCACACAAACATAAATAAATTCATTCACACACACATTGTGTGAGTTTATATGTTCCCGTGTTCTTGATCTTTGATCCCTGATCCTTGCGCTTCTTCAGCGTCTTCCTCTTGCACCATGGAATTTGGGTCGGTTTGACACTCAATCCGACCCAAATTCTAATCATATCTGACCTCCATTTCGATCCAAATTTCCACGTAAATATAGGTTTAGGAGTGTATTAGGGATACAACAAAAAAAGGGAAAAACGTTGAATGTGTGTTAAATAATGAGTTTTTGAAGTTCAGGGGGCAAAGTGTTACAAAATTAAAGTTCAAGGGAGGTAATTGTTAACTTTGAAAGTTCAGGGGGGCAAAGTGATACCAAGGCATAGTTTAGGGGGTCAAACTGTAATTAACCCCTTATTCTAATATCATGCAACCCTACATTTATTAAAAGAAACCACAAAGGTAGAATCTTACCTAAAGGTTCTTTAAAACCTTTTGAAGATTTAGAGTCGCGTTGCCCGTTGAATCGTCCACGGAATTGCCTCCGAGTGTTCACCAAACTCTAAACAAGATTAGAGAGAAATGAGCTAGTCAATCAATCTCTAACAAGGTTTAGAATCTAGCTAATAACCCCTCTTTAAGCTCTTGAGACTCTTATCTCTAAAACTTAAATTTACTAAGAGATTTTCGTGGTGATTCGGGAGAGATTAATGAGAGAAAGAATTTTTGCATTAGTAGTAAACAAGTAGGAGTAAGGGTCCTTTTATAGTCTCCCAAAACATCCTTATCAAGATCTATTTTTTAGCCATGATATCTTGCTTATTCTCTCCTAAAATTAATCTCTAATTTCCACATAAGCACCCATAAAAACGTTTTAATTAAATCTGGAATTAATTCACTCATGATTTAATTAATCTCTTAATAATTCAGGCAGAATCGTTCTTGTTCGGTGGACCGAGTATAACTCGATCAACCGAACCGTTCGGTTATAACACGTGTTCGGTGCACCGTGAGCTAGACGGTCGACCGAATCCGTATGAGAAAAATTCCCTGGAAGAATTCGGACGAACCACGTCTTTTACTCGGTCGACCATTGACCCACCAGAATCGCTCCTTGGACATAGTCGTCGGATGACCGTGTCACCTTCGGTCTACCGAAAATACTACTTCTCGGTTGACCGTTCACATTCAGTTAACCGAACCCGATTGTCCAGGCACTCCAGACAATTTCGGTCAACCAATTGCGATTACTCGTTCCCTATTCAGTTAACTGATCCATAGATACCCCGGTAGGATCTAAGTCAAATTGGCAGTGATATTAAACACTTAATATCTCAAACTATAAGCGGTATCTAGCTACACATTATAGTTACCCAATTAGGATAGATGCCTTTATTCCACCCGAACCAAAACACGATCCATTTAGTGATGTAAGTGCACCACTTGTGTCCGTCCATTGCCTAATGATATTAAGAATATATACAAAGTAGAAATGTCTCATCTTTGTATTATATTCATTTCTTGATCTCTCTAAGCTAATTATAACTATGTAACTTAGCTCAAATTACATTGTGCACATTATAATTTTGTTTTATCAAGGGGCCCACAATATCATCACTCAATTAAGAGGGGCAATGATAATCGTTTGACTAGCTATCTTTTCCAGCACAAGTCGTGCTCAACCAACTATTGCCTTTATCACTACACTCACTGATAGCTTTTAACAATAATCAAATTAAGCACTTCTTGAGTGAAAAGATATAAGTCTCATATCTTAGGATCCAAGACACAGTAAAATCATTAACGACACGAAACACAATTCCATAATGTTTTACTTGTTAGGTCTATTCAATATGTCATAGTAATTTTTTCCTCTTTTATATACTCGTGTCGTCAATTATTTGTAGAGCTACAACAATCGATGACCAACACGACAATCGTATCTTGGTAATTAATGTTCCATGTTAATTACTATGATTGTAAATAACTTTTGATTTATGTAAACAATTGTCTTTTAGAGCTCTACGGTTGAGGACCAAGCGCCTCTTCCTTAATACTTCCAAAGGACGAATACCATAATCAAGGAACAAAATGCTTGCACATTCAATTCATAATAATTGACATATAAAAGTAAAATTGTTAGAACACATTCCTTTCAGTCACAACGCCGGTGAGCTGACTAGTTCGCATCTGAGTTCGGAAGCCGACATCGTGCCTGAGCCCATGAGCAACACTCCCTAACGGTCACTCGTCACAACGTGGGTGGACCATTCCGAACCGCAACAACATGAGGGAAAACAAGGCTCCACTAATCCAACCCCAACGCAAGAGCCCGCGAGCGCAGCTCCAACGGTCACTCGTCACAACGCTGGTAAACCATTCCAGACCACCCAACAAGGGAAACACCCTAACATCTAATCACACGTACTTCACAAGCCATCCCCACTATTCGACCACACGCCCGAGTCCGTGAGCAACGCTCAAACGACCACTCGTAACAACGTGGGTGAACAACTGATTCCACGAACCTCTCAAAATCTCACAAGGCAAGGGTAAACGCAATTTACCCCAAACTTACGGGTCACATGACCCCAACAAAGCATAACATAAATCCCGTTAAGGCATCCCCAATTTATAAAGCAATAACATTAACCGAGGGAAAAATTGTAAGTTTTAAACATAAACACAGTTGTTGTAGGATTTCATGTTTAATTGCACATATATATTTTCGGAATTTTTATGTACAATAAGGATCAATTACAATATTTCTACGATTTGTTTCATGCATGCATCGGTTTGTTTCAAAACTAGTTTTAAAACTTTATTAAAACAAACAAAGGGGTCCGAAATTCATACCTAGAAGTTCTCTAAAACTTCTTGGTGATCCGGAGACGTTGAGGATGCTTGTCGCTGCACCGGATGCCTCCGAGTATTCACCAAACTCTAAACAAGATCGGAAAGAGAAGAGCTAGCCTCTCAATCTCCAATAGGGTTTAAAATCTAATTACTAACCCCTCTTTAGTTCCCTTGAGAAGAAGCTCTCTGAAAACTAAAACTAATCTTAAGAATTAAGGGAATTTCGTTTAGAATTATGGAGAGAGAAGTTTGCACAAGGAGATAATGAATTAATTGATAAGGTAATGAGAATAACTTGTATTTATATGCTCTCTCCAAATTACCTATTCATGTGCAACCTCTTGCCCATGATTTCATGCAAACTTCCATCTAACCATCCATTATTTGTCAACAAATAATCTTAGCCACGATTTAAATCAGTTATGGACCAATTCCATGCATGATCTAATTAATTCTTAAATTAATTCTGCATTAACCGCCTGGTCGACCGTTAAACAACTCGGTCGACCGTTCGTAACAAGAATTATTCTATCGCAATGTTCGGTCGACCGACCGATTACATTCAGTCGACCGTTCGAACAGATGAAAATTCCCTGTTATCGGTCGAGACATATCCGGTCGACCGTGCCACATTCAGTCGACCGATCAACAGTAAACGATCGACCGTTTGTGCACAATTTTGCAGTTGGTCAAATTTCGGTTAAACCCCTACAAAATTTGACATTTCGGGATTAGTAGTTAATTCACAACTTATGTAACGTATTATCCTATGTAATGATAAATCAATACGCCCCATAATACTTACATCACATATGAATTTAATTTAGATTCTAATTATGTTATTAATCACAACATAATTTTGATTTTGCTTGTTCACCCCGTGCGTCATATTTTCTACATGAAACTCGACACACCTTATGAACTCAAAATCCCCATTTCTTGTTTCCCAGTTTTGTGGTGTGACCTATGGGAGGATCTAAAGTAAGTTGGCAGTAATATTAAGAGCTTAATATCACAAGCTATAAGCGGTATCTAGCTACACATTATAGCTCCCAGTTAGTTAGATGTCTTAATTCCACTCGAACCAAAACCCGATCCATTTAGTGATGGTGTGCACCACTTTTGTCTGTCCCTTGCCTCATGATATTAAGAATACACACAAAGTAGTATTGTGTCATCTTTGCTTTAGCGACAGCCATTACTTCGGAAGCAGTGGTTGAGTCGGCCGTAGTGCTTTGCTTCCAACTACGCCAACTCACAGCTCCACCATTCAGAAGAAAGACATATCCTGATTGCGACCTTCTATCGTCTGGATCACTCATGAAGCTCGCATCCGAGTAACCCTCGGCTATCAATTCCCTTTGTCCTCCATAAACAAGAATCTTATCCTTAGTCCGGTTAAGGTACTTCAGGATATTCTTGACCGTAGTCCAATGCTCAGGACCTGCGTTGGATTGGTGACGACTTGTCACGCTTAGAGCATACGAGACATCGGGTCTTGTGCAAGTCATCGCGTACATGATCGACCCAATTACCGAAGCATAAGGGACATCCTTCATGTACTCTAAGTCTTTACATGATTGCGCACGTTGAGACTTCTTGAGTTGCACACCCATACTCATTGGCACACTGCCCTTTTTGGAGTTGTTCATCTTGAACCTTTCTAAGACCTTGTCAATGTATGCACGTTGACTGAGGCCAATGAGTCTCCGGGATCTATCTCGATATATCTTGATTCCCAAGATGTATTTAGCCTCACCGAGATCTTTCATTGAAAATGCAGATTTCAATGAACTTCTCGTTTGCTCAAGCAAAGGAATACGATTACCTATGAGCAATATGTCATCGACATATTAGATTAGTAATACTACATGGCTCCCACTAACCTTCTTGTATATACAAGGTTCTTCCTTGCTTTGAATGGAGTGAAGCTTCTTCACCTCCTCGTCAAAGCATTTGTTCCAACTCCTTGATGCTTGCTTCAATCCATAAATGGATCTTTGAAGCTTGCATACCTTCTCGCTATTCTTTGGATCTTCAAAACCTTGAGGCTGTACCATGTACACATCCTCTTCCAAGTTCCCATTAAGGAATGCCGTTTTGACATCCATTTGCCATATTTCATAATCATGAAATGCAGCAATAGAGAGCATAATCCGAATAGACTTGAACATGGCAACCGGTGAAAAAGTTTCATCATAGTCAATTCCTTGAACTTGAGTGAAACCCTTCGCTACAAGCCTTGCTTTGTAGGTTGTCAAGTTCCCATACATGTCCAACTTCCTCTTAAAAACTCATTTATTATGAATGGTCTTTATCCCTTGAGGAAGGTCAACCAAGCTCCATACTTGGTTATCATACATGGATTCTATTTCGGATTCCATGGCCTTAAGCCATAGTTTGGAGTCTTCCCTTTCCGTTGCTTCTTGGAAGGTCAATGGATCATTGGTATCTAGTACCATGATTTCATGAAGTCCCAGATACAAGTCGGGTTTCTTCCTTTCCCTCGTTGACCTTCTTAGTTCTTTTGGTTCTTCTCGTGTCTCTTGAACTTCTTCCACAATTTCTTGAGGAGTCGGTTCACGTTCAACTCTTCAAAGTACACTATGTGGGGATGTTTGAGATTCTCTCACAATTTCTTGCGAGGGTCTCTCACTCACGCTCCCACTAACCAAAGGAACCTCGGTTGGGCCTTCATGATCTTGAATGTCATCATTCATGACATGATCTTGTAGAGTATCTTGAGTTTCCCCAAGCACAACCCTACTCCCACTACTTTTTACCCTTTCCAGAAATTCCTTTTCCAGAAATGTGGCATCCCTCTCTACAATCACTCGATTGGTGGTGATATGCCAAAAGTAGTATCCTCTTATCTCACGAGGATAACCTATAAAGAAGCACTTATCCGCTTTTGGTTGAAGTTTGGTCGACATCAATCTCTTGACGTAAGCCTCACAACCACAAATCTTGAGAAAATTCAGCTTGGGTGTTTTACCACTCCAAAGCTCATAAGGAGTTTTCTCCACGGATTTGGATGGAACGTTATTTAGTGTGTAAGCCGCAGTTTGTAGTGCATAACTACAAAAGTAAAGAGATAATTCCGCATGACTCATCATTGACCGAACCATGTCGAGCAATGTCCCATTCCTCCTTTCGGATACCCCATTCCACTGAGGTGTACCGGGAGGGGTCAGTTGAGGTACAATACCAAACTCCTTTAGGTATGAGTCAAATTCGGTACTTAAGTACTCACCTCCACGATCCGTTCGTAGAGACTTTATTTTCTTGTCGAGTTTGTTCTCTACTTCATTCTAGAATTCTTTGAACTTGTCAAAGGATTCACTTTTGTTTCTCATTAGATAAACATAGCCATAACGACTATAATCATCCGTGAACGTAATGAAGTACCTGAAACCATCTCGTGCACTAGTACTCATTGGACCACATACATCGGAATGTATCAAATCCAATAAGCAACTCGCCCTTGGGCCTTTCTTCTTGAAAGGATTTTTGGTCATTTTTTCCATTAAACATGGTTGGCACGTCTCCAATGATTTAAAATCAAGTAGATCAAGACGGTTAGCTTCTTGCAATTTCTTGATGCGCTTTTCATTTATGTGACCAAGACGATAGTGCCACAAGAGAGTATCATTCTCGTGAGTGGTCTTAAGTCTTTTGTTATTGATATTAAAGTTTTGTTTATTATTCAATTCAAGCGAATAGAGACCATTCCTTATGAACACATTTGCATAGAAAACATCATTCTTCGATATAGACAAGCAAGAATTTGAAATATTTATATTATAATCATCCATATCTAAACATGACACAGAAATAATGTTCTTGCTAATCGAAGGCACATAATAAATATTCTTTAGACATAAATTTAAACCACTACACAATTGAAGCACCACAGAACCTTGTGCAACCGCTGAGACGTTCGCACCATTTCCGACCTTCAATTCTACCTCGTTCCTTACGAGTTCCTTCCTATCCACGAGTAGTTGCACATTAGAAACTATGTGAGCACAAGATCCGGTATCAATTACCCAATCCTGGACAGAGGTGGCTAAATTTATTTCAATAACAAATATACCTTTGGCCTTTTTGGGGCGTCGTCGTTCAATCACTCCGTTGTCAAGGTCTTCCTTGTACTTGGGGCAATTTGGCCGGATGTGTCCTTTTTCACTGCAGTGAAAGCACTCCGTGTTGGGAGTTGGAGATTTCAAAGATTTCCCCCTTCAGGCACTCGCACGAGCACCTCCTACTCCCTTGCTCTTGATTGAACCACTTTTGGTAGATTTGCCCTTTCCTTTACAAATCTTTTGGCTCCTCCCATGGACGGCAAGGACATGCTTGTCCCTACCCTTGCCCATGTCAACTTCAGCAGTTTTGAGAGCGTTGTGCAGCTCCTCAAGACTCACCCCTTTTTCACGCACGTGATAGTGCATCACAAAGTCCTTAAAGGACGGGGCTAGAGAGTCAAGAATCATATCTTCAGCAATGTCCTCGGGCATTGGTGAAGAGATTTTTGCCAACTTCTCAAGGTACCCTTGCATCGTGAGAAAATGCATGAATATCGATGTTCCCTCCACCATATGGCACCTTGTGAGTGCGATGGTGGTCTTATAGCGTTCCTTTCGGGCACTATCCATGAACATCTTAGACAGAGCCTCCATGGTCTTCTTGGGTTTTGAATCCAAGTATTTCGCTTGAAGTGAGTCACCCATGGAAGCTAGCATTAGACCGTGAACTTGGTTCTCTTGGTCTTCCCACTTGGCTTTAGCCTCTTTCTCTTCATCGGTTAATTTCTCATTCCATTTTGGGACTGGACCTTCCAAAATGTGAGACAGTTTCTCAAACTTTAACACGATGTTGAGTTTGAGTTGCCAACTAATGAAGTTTGTGCCATCATTTGCTAAAGGGTGTTTTTCTATCATGGATCGTACGATAGGTTGGATGTTCGACATTTTTCTACAAAATAAATCATACATGATTTTAATGCCAATTTTATGTTTTAAAACACATATATATCGAGTATAAATGTAAATACTGCAAATAAAATTTTGCCCCTAATTGCAGCAATTCAAGATCCTATCAATTGCAATATAGACTAGCTAAGGGATATCGAATACATCACAATATCAAGGTAAGAAAACTCTTTCTAATCACAACCTTTTTGAATTTTAGCAATATTAGCATCTTCAAACTCTTGTGATTCTTGTCGTTTTAATTATGAGGGAATATGACCTATCCTCGTAAGAAAAACTTTTTCCCAAAACCGAGCGAGGGCTCTAGGTGATGTTAAGAAAACTTATTTTCATTTGATATGAGATACGTTTATCCATTGTATTCACAACTAAACACACTTGGGGTTCACTAGGGTGAAACACACCTCATATGTCTAATCGTGGCACAACAACAGACAACCATTATATCTCCCACTATTCCCAAAGATGGAGGGAGCTATCTCCCGCTAAGGGCGAGCAGAGTATCCCCCGATCGATGGCTGCTAGTAGATGAAATAAGAAGGAAAATTACTCTTAATTTTGTTGGACAATTTCATATATTAACATGTGATTTGGAATTTTAGGTTATCATGCATATTATCATTCATACACATCCTAATATTCAACACATTCATCACATGCATAGCAAGATTATAAAACAGAAATTAAACCATTCACACAATCCACATCGTGTGAGCTTATATGTTCCCTTCGATCCTTGATCCCTGATCCTCGATCCTCGATCGATGTGCTACAACGGCGACTTCTTCTTGCACCGGAGATGTAGATTTTACAGAAAATAAACATGCTCTTCACATTCGATAAAAACCGACTAGTGCAAGTCCTATGTAAAACCTCTCAAATGCAAAGCAATTATCTAAAGATAGAAATAGAGAATTTGGCTTTTACATATGGATAAGCCCTTGTATGATAATAATTACATACATTCATAGTTGCTGATTTGGAACATATAAACTCACAATTTCTACAAAGACAACTCGAGCATTCATGCACGCAATATCGATATAAACTATACAACCTAGTTTATCAATCATCTAGAATCCCAAACAATTCTTTGAAAAACATTCTGAAATCCATTCAAAATGTTTTTCATCCATTCATAAGTTCAAAAAACAATTTTGAACCGCTGTCCATCCAATTTCCTAGAAGGAAAGACGAACCGCAGTTTTTCGGTTTTGTTGATTCTCTTACAAAACAATCGTTTATACTTAAAACGAAATTATTGCAAGTTAGACTTATGTCTAAATCATAATTCTAATAATTATATGGCATCTTTTAAACCACTTAAAACATTCAAAACGAATTATTACAAAGAATTATTCCAACAAAACATTTAAAGACCGAAAAACAGGAATTTCGAATTGTTCGAACCCTAGATGGTAAACTAAATTTGTTTATAGCCTCAAATCATTAGAAAATTGAACCCAAAGCTCTGATACGACTGTAGGATTTCATGTTTAATTGCACATATATATTTTCGGAATGTTTATGTACAATAAGGATCAATTACAATTTTTCTATGATTTGTTTCATGCATGCATCGGTTTGTTTCAATAACTAGTTTTAAAACATTATAAAAACAAACATGAGGCTCCAAAATTCATACCTAGAAGTTCTTTAAAACTTCTTGGTGATCCGGAGACGTTGAGGATGCTTGTCGCTGCGCCGGAGGCCTCCGAGTATTCACCAAACTCTAAACAAGATCGGAGAGAGAAGAGCTAGCCTCTTAATCTCCAATAGGGTTTAGAATCTAATTACTAACCCCTCTTTAGTTCCCTTGAGAAGAAGCTCTCTGAAAACTAAAACTAATCTTAAGAATTAAGGGAATTTCGTTTAGAATTATGGAGAGAGAAGTTTGCACAAGGAGATAATGAATTAATTGATAAGGTAATGAGAATAACTTGTATTTATAAGCTCTCTCCAAATTACCTATTCATGTGCAACCTCTTGCCCATGATTTCATGCAAACTTCCATCTAACCATCCATTATTTGTCAACAAATAATCTTAGCCACGATTTAAATCAGTTATGGACCAATTCCATGCATGATCTAATTAATTCTTAAATTAATTCTGCATTAACCGTCTGGACCGGTTGACCGTTTGGAGGTTCGGTCGACCGCTCGAATCAAGGTTTCGGTCGACCGTTAAACAACTCGGTCGACCGTTCGTAACAAGAATTATTCTATCGCAATGTTCGGTCGACCGTTCGAACAGATGAAAATTCCATGTTATCGGACGAGACATATCCGGTCGACCGTGCCACATTCGGTCGACCGATCAACAGTAAACGGTCGACCGTTTGTGCACAGTTTTGCAGTTGGTCAAATTTCGGTTAAACCCCTACAAAATTTGACATTTCGGGATTAGTAGTTAATTCACAACTTATGTAACATATTATCCTATGTAATGATAAATCAATACACCCCATAATACTTACATCACATATGAATTTAATTTAGATTCTAATTATGTTATTAATCACAACATAATTTTGATTTTTCTTGTTCACCCCGTGGGTCATATTTTCTACTTGAAACTCGACACACCTTATGAACTCAAAATCCTCATTTCTTGTTTCCCAGTTTTGTGGTGTGGCCTATGGGAGGATCTAAACTAAGTTGGTAGTAATATTAAGAGCTTAATATCACAAGTTATAAGCGGTATCTAGCTTCACATTATAGCTCCCAATTAGTTAGATGTTTTAATTCCACTCGAACCAAAACCCGATCCATTTAGTGATGGTGTGCACCACTTGTGTCTGTCCCTTGCCTCATGATATTAAGAATACACACAAAGTAGTATTGTGTCATCTTTGTATTAGTATTCATTTCTTGATCTCTTTAAGCTAGTTATAAATATGTGACTTAACTCAAATCGCATTGTGCACATTATAACATTGTTTTATCAAGGGGCCCACTAATATCATCACTCAATTAAGAGGGGCAATGATAATCTTTTGACTAACTAGCTTCTCTAACAAAAGTCATACTTAACCAACCAATGTCTTTACACTACACTAATCGATAGCTCAAGACACTAACCCAATCAAGTATTCCTTAAGTGATCTGATATAAGTCTCATATCAAAGAACCAAGGACACAGTAAAACATTAATGACACAAAAAACACAATTCTATAATGTTTTACTTATTAGGTCTATTCAGTATACAAAAGTAATATTTTCCTCTTTTGTGTACCGGTGTTGTCACTCACTTGTAGAGCTACAATGATCTATGACCAACACGACAATCTTAACTCGGTAATAGATGTCTCATGTTTATTACCATGATTGCGAATATCTTTTGTTTTATGTAAACCAATATCTTTTAGAGCTCTACGGTTAAGGACCAAGAGCCTCTTCCTCAACTCTTGTAAAAGACGAATAACATAAACAAGGAACAAAACGATTTCTCATTCAATTCATAATAATTGACATTTAAAAGTAAAACTTTTAGAACACATTCCCTTCAGTTGTAAGGTGATCACATGGAGAAGCTACTTGAAGCACGATTTGCTAAACTTTTGTGTCACTGTTTGCATGTGAGTGGGGTGGGGTCTTGGATTCCGTCAGCTTCTGGGCTAAATCTGGAAGTTGATAGATGTTTGATCGTATGAATACAAAGAATCTAGATTCGCGTAACGAAGCTTGACCCAAACAGACCCTGAGTTGGGACCAGAAACCCGTGTATTTTGTTGGCTAATTTATTAAGGTGTGCCTCGAAAATTATCTAATTGGCGATATCTACTTGGATTTTTGTTATTGTCAGATGTGTGTAAACCAAACATATTTGCTCAAATGCACTTCTGTCGTTAGTGTGACCCACTCCGTCCCCATTTCCGTCTAACGTCGTTAGATAATTTGCAAATTAACCCTCGTAAAATACAAATATCCTTAATATTAAAAACAAAAAATAAAAATTGATATAATAAGAAACCAAACAACCGAAAACCTTCTCCTTCTTCCCTAAACTGTCTCTCTTCCTCCAACAAAACTTTCTCTCTCTACTCTCTCTCATCCATTCCATGACCCCTCCCTCCATGCTCTAATCCTCCAGGCTTGCTGGGCACTACCAAAAATTCCTCTATTTTTTACATCTCCATATAACAGATCAGGGATACTATGTATATGATTGACATTATATCATGCATATATTTGCGTCTTATATCCTTTATTTTTAACCTAAGTAATACTACGTAACGAGTTTTATGTTTAAGTTTCAGGAATAAAACAAGTGAGAAGAAGATACACAAAAACGACTTGAAAGCAAGAAAAATGATTGAATTGTGAGACTTATGGACTGATATGCAATAGGAAGGACACATATGTAAACCAAAAGGACAAATAAACAAATCAAGAAACTCCACACCATCATGAGGAGTATTTTGACAATTAGATCTGGGGCTAAACTCAAATAACCGATATGAGTCCGGATCTTCCCGGATCCGCTAAGATTTCAGGAGCACGCGTATTAGTGGATCTTTAGTCTATTTATGGTATTTGTTTAGTCCCACATCGGGCGCTTTCCCGGATTACCTTTTTCTATGGCTATAAATAGAACTCTTCACCTTCTATTGTAAACTACTCATTGCTTGCTGGCATTCTCTCTACTAAGGAGTAAGCCTTGAAGCAAAAACTCAAGGTGGAGAAGAATGCTACCTTCAATGTGAGTCATTGTTAATAAAATAATTGTTCTTAGTTTCTTTTAATCTTGTCTTTTAATTTTTGATTGTTTCTTTAGTTTATGTTTCTTTCAATTAGCTTCTTTAATGTTCCTTTCTTGCTTAGTTGAATTTCTTTTCAGTATAATGTTTCATTTTGTTAATGTAGTTAGTTTAATTATGAGTGAGTAGTTCCATCGCCTTTGGGGTGGAGTAGAGGTATGTACATGTTATGTAGGTGGTATGAATGCTAGATATTATTGTTGTGAGAGATATTAGTATTCTTGCTTAAATTAATAAGAACTTTACTTGATGGTTTCTGCCATAGTTAGGTACACTCCATACTCATTATGTTCTTAATAACAACCTTGCATTGCTCATATTAATCACCTAGGTTAGTGTTGTAAATGATAGGTCTTGTCATGAGGTACTTCTTATGAATTAACAAACACTAACCACACTTGAGCTTATTGTATGCATTCACCACACTTATTTCATGTGCACACACACTCCACCCCTTAGGGCTATTCCATTCCTGAGTTTTATCTCCTTTCATTAGTTGCTTAGTTTAGTTTGTTTTGTGATTTCATTTCATGCTTTCTAGTTTCCTAGTTTAGATTACTGTTGTTTAGTGTAATCAATCTTTCTCTCCTCTCTTTCCCACTCGCCTTCGCACAAACCAAAAGTCGACACACCTCCCTGTGGATCGACCCGTATTTGCCACCACTTCAATGCGGTCGTGCACATGCGGTTTAAATAAAACGAATCAATCAAGTTTTTGGCGCTGTTGTCGGGGAGGTGCTCTGTCCAGACTTTGTTTTGGACGATTCGAGTGGTTTTAATTTTTTGTTTTTTTGTTTTTGTTTTTTTCAGGGGACCTTTGGATCAAGGGGAGGCTACTGGACGAGTTGGAGCACAAAATCTTCAACAGGGACCGCCAATCAGCGGTCGGGGACCGCCAATTGGCAGCCTAGTAAGCTTTGCTTGATCTCTGTTTTGTTCTGGTAGTTGTTTGCTTCGACATAGTTGTCTGGGAGCACAATTTGGCATGTTTTGACTTCTAGTTTGGTCCCAGATCATTAAACCAATCCTCATTAATCAACTTGGCCTTAAAATCCAAAGCAAAAGATTAGACATTCTTACTTGTTTAGGTTACGCATCATGCACTTGACTAAGGCACGTAGTTGTCTTTTCTTTTAGCTTTATTTTCAGTTGTTGAGCGCTGGCGTGAGGTACGCATTTCCTACACTCATTCATGCATCTTGTATGCCCATGCATTAGTTAGTAGGAATTGCATCAGGATAAGAGTGAGTTGAGCGTTTGATTGGAGCGTTGATTGCTAGATTTAGGATCAAAACGCTACTAAGGAGGGGTTGTCCCATAAAAGATAAGGTGGGGGATTTCATCACCCTTTCCTTGGCCCCAAAAATCACTCTTCATCAAGCCTTAACTAAAAGCAAGTAGACATTGGCCCTAGGATTTCGGACACACTAGGAGAGTAATCTAGTTGAGACCGTCATGGTTTGATCAGCGTTGCCTACCTTGTCGATAATAGGAGGTACTTGATCTCCAGATCTGGTATGACTTGCTGGGCATTGTGGTCTTTGTTGTAGGGAGGTGAGGCGTGTCGAGGCTAGTAACCTCGAAGTTAGGCGTCGTCTGGCCTAAGGACCCATTGCCTTACATTGTTTGAGCAGTGCTTGCTAGTTAGCCGTGCTTGCTAGTTAGGCTTCTACCTGATCCCATTACCCACGTTAGATTTAGGGATTCTTCCCTTCTCCTCTAAGTCATCTTCTTCTCACCTTCTTCTACGTTATAGTCTCCTCCCCTTTACACTCTCTGGTAGCGTTTTAGGGTCGAGTCGAGCACTTTTTGCGAGTTTAGCCTCGTGGTGGTGAGAGTGGTCGACTCCAGAGTTTTTGTTGAGATGGATGGTTACATGGGCGACCATCCATATCATTGTTGGGACCAGGACAATTCTCCTTGGTATTCCAGACCCATGCAACCTGGGGTGGCTCAGACGAACACCCCGTATGGTTGGGATAATCTTCATTGTGTGACTGAGCAATCTTCATATAGGGGTGATATGAGAGAGGCACCGACTGCTAAATCTCCATCTAGTTACGTTGGATCATATGTTGGTCATCAAACTGAGACATTGCAAGAAACATTGGCCTCTTTCATGCGTACGGTAGACGACAAGAGTGCACCAGTTTCTCCAGTAGACGTACCATGCGACTGATGTGGGTTGAGTGGTCATGCTATCGGGGAATGTCCTTATGTTCCCCCAGAGCCTGAGTATGAGCATACATTTTCCCAAAACTACTCATTGCTTAGTCCCACGTGTTATTGAGTCTGTTTTTGGTATTTGTTTAGTCCCACATCGGGGGATTTTCCCGGATTACCTTTTTCTATGGCTATAAATAGAACTCTTCACCTTCTATTGTAAACTACTCATTGCTTGGTGGCATTCTCTCTACTAAGGAGTAAGCCTTGAAGCAAAAACTCATGGTGGAGAAGAATGATACCTTCAATGTGAGTCATTGTTAATAAAATAATTGTTCTTAGTTTCTTTTAATCTTGTCTTTTAATTCTTGCATGTTTCTTTAGTTTATGTTTCTTTCAATTAGCTTCTTTAATGTTCCTTTCTTGCTTAGTTGAATTTCTTTTCAGTATAATGTTTTATTTTGTTAATGTAGTTAGTTTAATTATGAGTGAGTAGTTCCATCGCCTTTGGGGTGGAGTAGAGGTATGTACATGTTATGTAGGTGGTATGAATGCTAGATATTATTGTTGTGAGAGATATTAGTATTCTTGCTTGAATTAATAAGAACTTTACTTGATGGTTTCTGCCATAGTTAGGTACACTCCATACTCATTACGTTCTTAATAACAACCTTGCATTGCTCATATTAATCACCTAGGTTAGTGTTGTAAATGATAGGTCTTGTCATGAGGTACTTCTTATGAATTAACAAACACTAACCACACTTGAGCTTATTGTATGCATTCACCACACTTATTTCATGTGCACACACACTCCACCCCTTAGGGCTTTTCCATTCCTGAGTTTTATCTCCTTTCATTAGTTGCTTAGTTTAGTTTGTTTTGTGATTTCATTTCATGCTTTCTAGTTTCCTAGTTTAGATTACTGTAGTTTAGTGTAATCAATCTTTCTCTCCTCTCTTTCCCACTCACCTTCGCACAAACCAAAAGTCGACACACCTTCCTGTGGATTGACCCGTATTTGCACCACTTCAACGCGGTCGTGCACTTGCGGTTTAAATAAAACGAATCAATCACTAACTCGCGGCACTAGAGGCCGAAGTGCTAGGAATGTCCCCACTCTAGGATTGGTTGCACCATCGGCTATTCGATGGTCTAACAAATTCTACCAAATTAATATCGTCTAATTCTGACGATATCCTGTACAAGATTTCCTTGCTTGTACTCAGAAAAATCGGATGTTTCTATTAGTTATTTGGTTTTAATCCGTGTTTTGATGATTTGATCAACCTAATATTAATCACAATCAAATGTAGTATGCTAACATAATGCATAGAACATATATTGTATTGTGCTAACATCTACAGGTGATCAAGACTCAAGGAAGAATGGAAATGAAGTCAAAACATGTCATCAACCCATTTGAAGACATATAATTTTAATTTATCTTGACTCTTAGGAACTTGTGTAAACTTGATCATACAAGAGCTAAAACTTACTCACACACACACTTGGTTCCTTGTAGAAGTCACACAAAACATCACATAAATTAGACTTCACTAGATCACCCAAACCTTAGCCGGAAAATCACCTAAACTAAAAGCCAGATTTCCTGTGCCAATCGGTCGACCAAACCATTACTCCGTTTGACCGGTTATAACTGATTTTCTAAGTGTATTTTCCTTATTTAACCGGTCTACCATTCCCGTATTTTTCGGATGACCGTTAACTTTGTTGTTTCATACAACAGTCGTATTCGTATATATCTACCCAATCCCAAAATACTATTGGCCACCAGTCGAACGTTGACCTTAGAACGGTCAACTGGATGAAGACTTTTCTTGTTCTCAAAACTTCCTGGTTTTGGTTGATACACCTCTCATTCAACCGATTGAATTTTACCCAAGCCAAAACCCCTAGATCGGACGACCGAACCCTGACTTGGTTCGACCGATGACTTAAGTCATAGTCTAATTGGTTCGACCGTTCATCTAGATTTGGTAGACCGTTGAGGGACAAATTTGATGAACTTAGAATCATATTTTTGTGAATCTTACACCAACTTCAACCAAATCTTCCCCAACGGCTAGAAATCTCCAAGAGCTGATAAATAGATATCGATACACCTTGTTTACACATCTCTTACACTTCCAATTGTCTTATACATCTAAGAGAATCTCCCAATCCTAAATGCCCCAAATTCTACACTCTAAGTCCTACACTTCAACAGCTTTGATCAATTCCAACCTACTTAAAGTGTGCTCAAGTTAGAGAGTGTTTGATCCACTAAATCTTGTTTATCAAAGAAGTAAAGGCCCTGGTGAAAGCCCGAAGCATCCCTCTCAGATTGTCAGGGAAAGAAACCAAGTTCACGAGGTTGTTCGCAGAGCTTGCCTTGTAAAGGCATTCTCTCCCAACCCGAAACGGGGAGTGGATAGTGAAGTCGTGAGCGGAGCTCGTGGAGTCGAGCGGAGCTTGCAAGAGAGGAAGTAGGCGAGTGACCAAACCTCTATGAAAACCCTTATGTCCATTGTGGTTTGCTTGTCTTTATCTACTTATATGTTTAGAGTCTCCGTTGCATTATTTTTGTAGTGATTAATTAGGGTCATGTACGATCCTACAGTTTCATCCTCCATGCTATCTAAATCCTTGGACAACATTTTCACAATGACCAACCATTGGTCAAACCCTTCTCTTTCTTTGCGTTATGCAACATAAAATAGTTGCTCCACCTTGGATGCAAGTACAAATGATTCTTCACTCTTCATAAATATATTCGAGTTCACCAATGTGAACTCATATTCTTCTCTTCTAATTGGATTCTCCCGACCCAGAACGTCATACCACTTGCATTAGAACAAAACATATTTCAAATCATCGTAGTAATGAAGTTGATTATGTCGTGCAATGAACCAAATTAGTCGACTGGTGCACAGATAGCATTGTTTTCTCGTGTTGTTGAGAAATTTTAGGTCATTGCATTCACAAATATTCTAGAATTCTGAGTTTTTCCTTTAGACTCGCATTTCTTTGTGTGAAACCTAAACTCATTGGATATATCTTGAATATTTCCTTGTCAGGGTGTTCGGACCTTGAGCAAGTGTTTCGATTTCAACACTTTGAGTGTTTTCATTTCAAACCGTCTTCATGAACCAATCACTAAATTTCTTATGTCGTGCATTGATTGTTGTCTTCGATTACGACGTAGTCCTACTCCCATGAAGACATTGTAATGGTTAAAGCACATGTATAAGGTGAATTTCCTTGTTAGCGAAATAATGAAAATTAATAAATGAGCAAAGTAACAATATTTTTTTCACTTACTCTTGATATTCATCAACTATGGTGGTGTTATTTAACACCCAATTGTGAGCTTTCTCTAGATCAACAATGTCAAGGACAATCATTCGACCTTTACTTAAGGTTCTTTCACCTACATCATTCCTCGAAGGTCTATTAAATATTGTCTCTACACTCTTCAAATATCTAGAGCAAAAGGTTGTACACTCCTCCGCCAGAAAACCTTCAACAATTGATTTTCATGTTTATTTTTATTTCAAACAAAAGATATCAACTTATTCATATATCATTGAATGGGTATATCCAACGATAGTGCACTGGACATACAAATCGTACCTCCTAAGCAAGGTGAACTGGCAAATGCAACATAACATCACAAAAACTCGATGGGAATATCATCTCCAGCCGACATAAATAATACCAACGTGCCTTTCCCGGCGTCTGAAATCATAAAGAGTGTTTACTTTCGAACACAATGGGCGAAAAAATTGACTCAGGTTAATGATTGTTTCCTGCACTTGTTTTACTCTTAAGTGACGAAAAAACAATAAGCAATGATTCTTGCAAACATGGATATTTTCATAATGAAACCCCAAGTTGGCAACCACCTTTTTCGTCTCATATGTACCATTCGGCAAATGACTAGTAGCATATCAGGCATCATATTCATGCTATATATCATTAATTTTACCAAATATTGTGATACTCGATGTTTATTGTTATATTTCATGTATTAGGTAATAAAGAAGAGAAGTGAAGAGAAAAAGGACTGAAACATCTGAAGAAAATGAGACAAAATGGACCTCTCGGTAATACATAAGGACCCATCTGCAAGAGGGAAGGACCTGGACGTAAGCCCGAAATGGCTAACTAGCAAACCGAGAAACTCCGCACCATCATTTTCACTCTCCTCCTTCTCCTTCTTCTTTTCTCTCATTTCACTTCTTCTACCTCTTCTTTCATTCTTTTCTTCTTTATCCTTCTTGAGGTATTTGAAGAAGTCTTTGGCTAGGAGTTCAATGTCCTCATCTTCTACACTCCTCCTTCGTTGCTCAATATTTGCATGTAATCTCATGGTAGGTTTGTTCTTGGAGGCTTCCTTCTCCTTCCGATGGTTAATTTCGACCTCATAAGCCATGAGATTTCCAATAAACTCCTCCATCTTAAGTTGGGGAAAGTGAAAGGAATGTGTTCTAAAAGTTTTACTTTTATATGTCAATTATTATGAATTGAATGTGCAAACATTTTGTTCCCTGATTATGGTATTCGTCTTTTGGAAGTGTTAAGGAAGAGACGTTTGATCCTTAACCGTAGAGCTCTAAAAGATAATGGTTTACATAAATCAAAAGTTATTCACAATCATGGTAATTAACATGGCACATTAATCACCGAGATAAGATTGTCGTGTTGGTCATCGATTGTTGTAGCTCTACAAATAATTGATGACACGAGGATATAAAAGAGGTAAAGATTACTTTTATATATTGAATAGACCTAACAAGTAAATATTATGGAATTGTGTTTCGTGCCATTAATGTTTTACTGTGTCTTGGATCCTAAGATATGACACTTATATCTTTTCACTGAAGAAGTGCTTAATTTGATTATTGTCAAAAGCTATCAATGAGTATAATGATAAAGGCAATAGTTGGTTGAACATGACTCGTGCTGGAAAAGATAGTTAGTCAAACGATTGTCGTTGCCCCTCTTAATTGAGTGATGATATTAGTGGGCCCCTTGATAAAGCAAAATTATAATGTGCAAAATATAACTTGAGTTAAGTTACATAGTTATAATTAGCTTAGAGAGATCAAGAAATGAATATAATACAAAGGTGACACATTTCTACTTTGTATGTATTCTTAATATAATGTGGCAAGGGAGGGACACAAGTGGTGCTCTTACATCACTAAATGGATCGTGTTTAGTTCGAGTGGAACAAAGATATCTATGCTAATTGGGTAACTATAATGTGTAGCAAGATACCGCTTATAGTTTGAGATATTAAGTGTTTAATATCGCTGCCGATTTAGCTTAGATCATCCTATAGGTCACACCACAAAATTGGGAAACAAGAAGCTTGATTTTGAGTTCATATGATGTGTCGGGTTTCATGTGAAAAAGGGACACATGTGGTGAACGAATAAAATCAATATGTCATGAGAATTGACATAATTAGAATCATAATAAATTCATATGAGGTGTCTATATTATGGGGTGTAATAATTTAATATTACATAAGATATGAATTTGCTAAATACCCCAAAAGATCAAATTTTGTTGGAAATAAATCCGAAATTTGACAAAGGCAAAATCGGGGTCAAACACGGTAAACCGTTTAGGGTTCGGTCGACCGAGGTGTCTTCGGAACGGTCAACCGAACGGGGAATGGGTAAACACAATTGGTCAACCGAAATTGTCTGGAGTGCCTGGACAATTGAGTTCGGTCAACCGAGCGTGAACGGTCAACCGAGAGAAAATATCTTGGGATATGTTCGGTATACCGAAGGTGACACAGTCGTCCGATGAATGTTCGCTAGGAGAAATTTTGGTGGGTCACTGGTCGACCGGAGCAAGACGCGGATCGTCTTAATTTTTCTAGAGAGTTTTTCTCATGCATATTCGGTCGACCGTCTAGCTCACGGTCCACCGAACATGTGTTAAAACCGAATGATTCAGTTAACCGAGAAGAATTCTCGGTCAACCAAAAAGCACGATTTTTGCCTGAATTATTAAGAGAGTAATTAGATCATGGGTTGGATTAATTCCAGATTTAATTAAACGTTTTTTAGGATGCTTATGTGGCAATTTGAGATTAATTTTAGGTGAGAATAAGCAAGAGATCATGACTAAAGAATAGTTCTTGATAAGGATGTTTTGGGAACCTATAAAGGGACCCCTCATCCTACTTGTTTATGTTTATGCAAAAATTCTTTCTCTCGTTAATCTCTCCCTTAATCACCACGAAAATCTCTTAATAGTTTTAAGGTTTGGAGATAGAAATCTCAGGAGCTTAAAGAGGGTTATTAGCTAGATTCTAAGCCTAATTAGAGATTGATTGGCTAGCTTATTTCTCTCTAATATTGTTTAGAGTTTGGTGAACACTTGGAGGTGAATCGGTGGGTGATTCGACGAGCAAGGTTTTAGAGAATCTTTAGGTATGATCTTCTATTCTTTGTTTATTTTAATATGTATAGGAATGCATGATATTAGAATAAACAAATACATGTACGTAAAATCAATGAAAATATGAAATCGATTTTGTATGTTTGTATTAAAAAAATTAAAATATATACATACATAGGGACACGCAATCCTACAGAAAGGTCGTGTGCTTCTTCAATCGCGACCACCTTATCTTCCCAATCGTTGCTTAGCGACCGGAGGAATTTCCTTGTCATCTCTCCTTCATTTAGTTTTCTTCCAAGAACCAAAAGAGAGTTAGTAATATCGGTGAAGCGAGTGTTCATTTCGCTTATATTTTCACCGATTTGCATAGAAAAAATCCCATATTTATGCATGAAGAGACTATTACGAGTTTTCTTAGTTTTGTTATCACCCTCATGATGCATTTGCAATTTATGCCATATTTCATAAGCACTTTCACAACCCCTAATCCTATTATATTCACCATCATTAAGACCACAATAAAGAATGTTCACGATTTTTGAATTCATCTTAATTTCTTTTATTTTAGGCCTTGAAAGTGAATCTAATTCATCTTCATTTGGGGGTCTGTAAGGATTTTGAAGAAACATCAATACTTGAGGTCATTAGATATTAGAAATATTTTCATCTTATTCTTCCAATAATCACAATTTTACCCATTTAGCAAAGCTGGTCTACTGGTGCACAATCCCTCTACATGATTAGATGTTGAAGTCATGCTAAAATTAAGATTAAATATGCGATTTGGCTCACAAGGCTCTGATACCAAATGTAGGATCGTGAGGGTCTCTAATTTTAATCACCTTTAAACTAATTACATACTAGTTTAATCAATCAAATAATAGACAACGGAATTTAAACAAATACAAGAAAGTAGAGTAAACCACAATGATGACACCGGATTTTATAGAGGTTCGCCCTCCCACCTACTTCCTCTCTTGCAAGCTCCGCTGGATCTCCTTCGAGCTCCACTCGCGTCTTCACTATCAACCTCGTTCCGGGCCGAGATTAATCCTTTTACAAAACAAGCTCCACGAACACCCTCGTGAGCTTGACTTTCTTCTCTCACAATCCGAGAGGAACACTTTGGGCTTTCACCGAAGTCCTTGCTTCTTTACAACTGAGAAGTTGAGTGGAACACACTCTCTAACTTCAGAACACTTAGCTTAGGATGTGGAATTGATGCAAAAGTGTGGAAGTTTAGGCTTGGAGAGTAGATTTGGGGATTGGGAGACTTGGGAGTTTCTCTTAGGTGTATGTGACAATAGGAAGTGTTAGAGTTTTTTAATTGTGTCATAGGAACACCTATTTATAAGATCCAAGTGAGATATAGCCGTTGAGACAAGTTTGGTAAGTGTTTGTGGAAGAAACACAAAACAACAAATTGCAGGACCCAAAACTGAGTGAGTTCGGTCGACCGGATCGGGCAGTTTGGTCGACCATTAGTTAAATTTGAGCTCGGTTTGGTCGACCGATAAAGGTGTGATCGACCGGATCAGGCTATAATGTAGGTACACTTAAGTTATCGTTCGAACACCGAATAGGGTTCGATCGACCGAAAACTAACAGGCTCTTTGGGGTTGACAAACACGATCAAATTCAGTCGACCGAAACAAGGTCCACGGTCGACCGAAAACCAACATGCAGTTTGGGTTTGTCGAGTTATCTTAAGTTCGGTCGACCGAACAAGGTCCTTGGTCGACCGATAGGAAAATGTATTTTTGGGGTATTTGGAAAAATAAGAATACGACAATTAGGTACAAAATGACAAAACAAACGGTCGGAAAATTGTGTTAACTAGGTGGACCAAAAAGGTCTGGATAGTCGACCGAAAATAGGCAGTAAAACACTAACTGGGTAATTGATCACTCGGTCTACCGAACGGTCTGTTTCGATCGACCGAATGAGGGCAGACTGTTCAGGTTAAGTGTTTAGTGTTTTCCGGTCTAAGTTTAAGTGATCTATTAAAGTTCAAATTATATGAAATTTTGTGTGTGACTTCTATAAGGAACATAGTGTGTTTTAGTTGATTTTAGCTCAAGTATGCTCAATTACACAAAGTTCCTAAGACTCAAAAGAAATGCAAATTACATATCTTCAAATGAGCTTGATTACATGTCTTGACTTGATTTCCTTTCTTCCTTGAGTCTTGATCACCTGTAGAAGTTAGCACAAAGCAATATATATGCTATACAATATGTGTGCTACTCCACATGATTACAATTAAGATTAGGTTGATTAAATCATCAAAACAAAGATTAAGGCAAAAAAGACAACAATATGTTGTTGTATGTGAGAAATGTAAATATGCTTGCTTGAATTAAAGAGAATACTTGTTGAACGTTTTATTTAAAACCGCAAGTGCACGGCCACGATGAAGCGGTGGCAAGTACGGGTCGTCCTCAGGGAGGTGAGCAGCCTCTTGTTTATCAGAAATCAAGTGGCACAAAAAGGTGGAAGAAAGTTGATTATGCTAATCTAAACTACGCTAACTACGAAGAAGCAAATGCGAAAGAAAGATAATAACAAATACTTCAACTAAGCTAGAGAACTTGATACTATGCAGGAATCAGTAAGAGAAAGACCCCTTAAGGGGTGGAGTGATTACACATACACAATAAGAAGGCAAGCATATCTTCCTATAGGCACAAGTGTAGGTAGTATTTGCATGTATGGGAGGTGTCTACTTATCATGACAAAACCCATCAATTAAATCACTAACCTATTTTGATTAACATTCATAAACACAAGCTGGTTATTTAAGAAACTAAAAAGCATGGGAGGTGTCTTAAAACTTGTGGAAAAACTCATCTAGTGAAGTGTTCTATTCTAACAAGCAGCATGCATTCACATTAATCAACACATTTCGAAATAAACATCCTTCCTTCCTTAATTGCATATATGATAATCATCTCCACCCCCCCAAAGGGGAGTAGTTTTACTCACTACACATTACACTAATGATTACACTAAGATAAGAAGACATATTAACTAAGCTAGATTTAATAAAAGACAATTAAACTAAAACATGCACCAACAATAAAAGAAGCACAAAACAAAGGAAATTTTATTGATTGAAGACTCACAATACCAGTAGCATCTCCCCTATTGAGTTTCTTACTTCAGGGCTTTCACTTCAATTAGGGAGAATGGCCACAAGCATGGAGTAATTACAATGGAAGGTGAAAAGTTCTATTTATAGCTAGAGGAAAAGTTAATCCGGGACAATCCCCCGATGTGGGACTAAACAAATACCATAAACAGCATAAACACGCTCTAATACACGCTCCAGAAAAAGCTAAGTGGATTCGGATCCACCTGGACCGCCAATTAGCGGTTCCAGACCGCCAATTGGCGGTCTACAGGATCCGGATTAGTCTGGGCTTTCTTGGAGGCTTTCCTGGATGGTATTCTTTGTCTTTGATGCATCTACTTGGTTTGTTGGAGCTCCGACCCGAATCGAATTGCTAAAATACTCCCCATGATGTTGTGGAGTATTCTGTTTTGCTCTTAGGTCCTTCTGTCTTGCGTTCAGGTCCTTCTCCCTTGCATCTTGGTCCCCAGATCTCACAATTCAGTCCTTTTTCCCAGCTTTTGAGTCCTTTTATGCTTCATCTCTTCAAACCTATTTATTCCTGAAAACTAAACATAAAACTCGTAACATAGCATTGTTTATGTGAAAGATAATGGATATAAGATACAAATATAAGCATGAAATGATGTCAATCAATACTTAACTTGATGGCTTCTACCATAATATTTAGGTACATTCCATTTTTGTTTAGGTTCTTAATAAGAAACATGTTCATGCTCATATTAATCACTTAGGGTAGTGATTTGGATGATAGGTCTTGTCATGAGGTACTTCTTATGCATAGCAATACTACTACACTTGTGCTTTATTGAATCCATTCATCACCACTCATTTCATGTGTACACACTCCACCACTTAGGGGTTTTCATTCCTGATTTCCAGCTTGCTTTTATTTGTCACTTGGTTTAGTTTTATTTCGTCTCGTGCATTTATCTTCTTTGATTGTTTCGTACTAGAGTAATGTAGCATAGTTTAGTTTAGTTTAGTTTACTGTAATCAATTCCTTCTCCCATCTTTTACCACTCGATTTTTGAAGATCCAAAGTTGACACACCTCCTCGTGGACACGACCCGTATTTGCCACGTCTTCACCGACGCTATGCACTTGTGGTAATATAAAAAGAACACATCAACAAACAAACACCCTCTACAAGTAAGTTTACTTGGTACACTAACCCCTTATCAAGCGAAGTGCCCGACCATCTACTTGTGCACTTTATGCAAATGCTTTGATTACGAATTATGATTTTGTCCATTCAAGTTTGCACCCATGATACAACGGTTGATCTTTGTCCTTCATGTAGGCTAGAAAAATCTTAGCTTATTTTGTGATCCCCAAGCTCGACGAATCGGTTGTGGCGTTATCACATTCGACCACATCGTGTATCATCCTGATGCATTGCATACATGGCATCATATGTCTTTCATTTAGATTACTTTTACATCAATAAATGCTACTAAGGTATGTGTTTAGTCTTATTTACAGAATACAGGGACCTGAATGCAATTTACCCACACCCCGAGCATAAACGCGTGCAAAAGACTCATTTCTATCATAAAGACCAAGTTCAAGATTATCGGGTTACGAATGGAAATGTATCCAAGCATAAAAGCATTCAAGTCCTAATTGCAAAAAGAACAAGGACTTAAGCACAAAAGTAACCGGGGACTTAACTGCAAAAAGTCAAGGACCTAATTGCAAATCACGAGTAGCTTTTATTCTCTTGGAGAAAATATATATAGAAAAATCAATGTATATCTCCAAATATGTGAAGGAATTAATCCGGAGTTCAAAAGAATGGAAAGAATCAATCCAGACGCGCAAAGAATGATCAAATCATACCATAAACATTCAACCAAAATTCGGACAAAATCAGGCCAAATTGTGCGGCGTTTCCGCCGCACCACACATACAATATGCGGCGTTTCCGCCGCCCAAGCATCGATCTGTGTGCTCCAATTTCGTCCAGTCGTGTCTGGACACGTGTACTTTCCAATATTATACCTAGATCCCTTGTAGCAACTATAAATAGACCCGAGAAAGATGTTAGGAGGGTCCTTAGTCTTTGGTGTTAGTTTTTATTCTTAATCTTAGTTTTGTAATCTTCTTTTCATTAATAAAATTCTGTCTTTTATTTCTTACTTTTAGTTTTCTTTTGTAATGTCTCAAGGACCCCTTTTTCCTCCCTCTATGAGTTTCTAACTCCTTCCAAAGGGTGGAGGTGACGGATCAGGGTGAAGAGAAGATGAATGAATGTTATTATTTTAATTTCGTGTTAGTATATTTTGATTACTTGAGTTTATGTTAAATCATTTATCATGTAATGCTTTATAACTAATATGATTTATTATAAGTTTCTGAATTCTCTAATCTAAACCTTGAATCTAAACCTCCACCCGACGGAATTCACATCTTTGTTCTTGTTTTAGTTTTAATTGTTCTTGTTTCTTGCCTTAGATAATTAAAATCCAAAAATCTCAAAACCCAATTATTTCTTCTCTCCTTCTTCTCCTTAATCGAAAATCACACTAATAACAGAATCTCTCCCTCCTTGTGTTTGACCCGTATTTGCCACGTCTTCATTGACACCGTGCACTTGCGGTATAAATTTAATTCTCATCACATCCCCTCTAAGTCGTCAACGTCGTCAACGTCGTCCTCTTCTGACTCAATCTTTGTTGGTTTTGCTATCATTATCATGACTACTTGGACAATCGAACTTGCAATACTTTCCCAATGAAAACCCCACTACTTGTAATTACCAGCACAACTATTTACGAAGATATCATCGATGACGTCACCTCTAGTCGCCCACTTATTGTTACAACATTTCTTGCATGGGCATAAGATGTCCCCATCATAAAGGTATTGGTTGTGAGGACCAAAGGCAAGGTTCAGGAAAGACTTTAGATTTTCCGTGAATGACTGACCAGTTCTCTTGTCCTTTATCCAATTTCTGTCTAAGGCCATGATTCTATTGATTTAAACAAAACATGTTAAATATAACATGTTAAAAATTCCAACTACTAGGAACATTCCTCTCAATCTAATTAACACATCCAAATCAATCTAACTAAATCAATTAACCAATCTAACAATCAACTAACAATCAACTAACCGATGTCGCTCAATCCAACTCAATATAACTAATTGTAATCACATTAAAATTTAATAGAATTTTTTTAAAATTTTGGCAGAAAATCCCCTATATTTTCAATACGAAAATTTTTCGAAGACTTGTATTGACAAGAAAAAACACATATCTTTCGACACAATTCCATAAACCAATTGCACAAATCAGAATCCAGACAACCAAAATTGGAATTTAGATAAAAATTTAAACCAAACATGACACAAATCACACATCCTAAACTAAACTCCAACGAATCGAATTCAAATTTAAAACTCCAACCTCCTCTAACCACTACAAATAAAACCCTCTTTTTACTCCAATGAATCCAATACAAATTTCAATCAAACCCTCTATGTCATATTATTTATTCCAAAGAATCCAATTCATAATTCAAATTCCAAACTCTTAAATTCCTCTCAAATTCAAATTCTTCTCACCGCCTCTTTTATAAATAAAAATATGAAACACTCATTTAATTACAACAAATGCAATTCAAAATTTAAATTCCAAACTCTCCTCACCACCTCTAATCCCCTTCTCCCATCCCACATTCTCTCCAATTTCGGTTAATCCAACAAACTAACGAAGTCTAACTAATCCACTTCAAACCGCTAGAAGCACATCAAAATTGATTAAATGCAACACAAACTAGCAAACATATTCAATATCTATAAGAAAATTATTTATACATCTAATTAATCATAAAAGAGCTAATTAATCTTATTTAATATACAAAATTTAAGAAAACATACAAAATAATACAAAATCATGACATAACTAATTAATCTAAGAACTTATTAATCTTATTAAATTAGCAAAAATCTTACAAACATAAAACATTATACAAATTAATCAAAATAATCATTCAAAATGTAATTAAAACACAAACAAAATCTTAAATTTTAAACTAAATTTGCGAAAATAAGAGAATTGTGGTGGAGAGGGTGGTGGTAGTGGTGGTCGGGTTTAGCGGTTGTGCGGGTGGCTATGGGTGGAGTTCATGGTTGGCAGCCGGGGGGAGGAGGTTGGGAGTTTGGAGATCGTCCAAAGGGTGATGGAAGTGGTGGTCGGGTTTAGGGTTGGTGGTGGTGGACTGGTGGTTGTGGGGTGGAGCTGGAGGTTGGAGGGTCGTAGAGAGGGTGGTGGTTGTGGTGGTCGGATTTAGGGTTGGTGGTGACAGAGAAGGAGGTTGGGGGCCAAGGGGAAGGGAGCTTGGGGTGTCAGGGAGGACGATGCTTAAGGACGTGGGCGGAGGAGGTTGTGCAAGGAATGTGTTCTAAAAGTTTTACTTTTATATCAATTATTATGAATTGGTCATGCAAACATTTTGTTCACTGATCATTGTATTCGTCTTTTAGAAGTGTTAGGGAATAGACTCTTGGTCCTTATCTGTAGAGCTCTAAGAGATAATGGTTTACATAAATCAAAAGTTGTTCACAATCATGGTAATTAACATGGAACATTAATTACCGAGATAAGATTGTCGTGTTGATCATTGATTACTGTAGCTCTACAAATATTTGACGACACGAGTATATAAAAGAGGAAAATTGTTACTTTTATATATTGAATAGACCTAGCAAGTGAAACATTATAGATTTGTGTTATGTGTCATTAATGTTTTCACTATGTCTTGAATCCTAACATATGAGACTTATGTCTTTTCACAGAAACTGTTCATTTTGATTATTGTCAAAAGTTATCAATGAGCATAGTGATAAAGGCAACAGTTGGTTGAGCTCGACTTGTGCTGGAAAAGATAGCTAGTCAAAAGATTAGGGATTTTTACACTGGTGCACCTGGAAAACATCAAAATTACGAAAATACACCCCAAAAGTTTGAATTTATAGTGGTGCACTCGAAAAACTTATGAAATTACAATGGTGCACCCGTAACAGACGTCGTTAGCCTCCGTCCTATTTAAGTTTGATGGACGTTTGATTACACCCTTAAATTAAAGGGATATTTACAATGGTGCATTCAGAAAACATCAAAATTACGGAAATACACCCGAAAAGTTTGAATTTACAGTGGTGCACTCGCAAAACATAAGAAATTACAATGGTGCACCCGTAACTAACGCCGCTAGGCATGTCCAATTTAAGTTTGACGGACGTTTGATTGCACCCTTTGATTAAACTCAACTCTTTCAGTTACCCCAAATCCCACTTCCATCACTCTTGAATCCTCCATCCACACCCCACTCGAAAATTGGATTTGTACCTATCGAAAATTGAGTTAAATTGCAGCCAAGAATGAGTTGTAAAATTTAAGAAAATTCAGAGATAATGTAGGTCAAAGTGAAGCTAAGATTTAACCCTAAAATGCATCCAAGATTGAGCCAAGTTGCAGTCAATCTTCAACAAAAAATAACTTAAGAATTTAACCCAAATGACAACCAAGAAGGAGTAGTAAAATTCAAGGACAATTCAGTGATAATGCAGCAAAGAATGAGTAATAAAATTCTAGAAAAATTCAGAGATAATGCACGTCAAAGTGAAACCAAGAATGAGTTCTAAAATGCATCCAAGAATGAACCAAATTGCGGTCAATCTTTAACCAAAAACAACTTAAGAATTTATCCAAAATTGCAGCCAAGATAATGCACATCAAACTTAAATTAGACGCAGTACTCTAACGGTGTTAGTTACGGGTGCACCATTGTAATTTCATAAGTTTTGCGAGTGCACCACTGTAAATTCAAACTTGTGGGATGTATTTTCATAATTTCGATGTTTTCCGATTGCACCACTGTAAATATCCATTTAATTAAAGGGTGTAATTAAACGTTCGTCAAACTATAATTGGACGGAGGCTAACGACGTCAGTTACGGGTGCACCATTGTAATTTCATAAGTTTTTCCAGTGCACCACTATAAATTCAAAATTTCCGGGTGTATTTCCGTAATTTCGATGTTTTCCAGGTGCACCAGTGTAAAAATCCCAAAAATTATCATTGCCCATCTTAATTTGAGTGATGATATTAGTAACATATTTATAATTAGCTTAAGAGATCAAGAAATGAATATATAATACAAAGGTGACACATTCTACTTTGTATATATTCTTAATATCATGAGGCAAGGGATAGACACAAGTGATGTCTTCACATCACTAAATGGATCGTGTTTAGTTCGAGTGAACAAGACATCTATGCTATATGGATAACTTTAATGAGTATCTACATACTGCCTATAGTTTGTGATATTAAGTGTTTAATATCACTGCCAACATAGCTTAGATTCTCCTATATGTCACACCACAAAACTAGGAAACAAGAAGCTTGATTTTATCGAGAGGGATGTCGTATTCTTATCAAAAGAATTTCTCGAAAGAATTAAAAGCAGTGAGAGTAGAATTGTGCTTGGGGGAACTCAAGATATTCTACAAGATCGTGATATGAATGATAAAGTTCAAGATCATGAAGGCACAACCGAGATTGCTTTGGTTAGTGAAAGCGTGAGTGAGAGACCGTCACAAACAATTGTGTGTAAAACTCAATCATCCCCGCCTAGTGTACGTTCGAGAATCGAACATGAACAAATTCTGCAAGAAACTGTGGAAGAAGTTCAAGAAGTACACGTAGAACCGAAAGAACTTCGAAGGTCTACGAATGAAAAGAAGAAACCCAATATGTATTTGGGACTTCATGAGATCATGGTACAAGATACCAATGATCCCTCAACCTTTAAAGAAGAAATGGAAAGAAAAGACTCCGAACTATGGCTTAAAGTCATGAAATCTGAAATAGAATCCATGTATGACAATCAAGTATGAAACTCGGGTTACCTTCCTCAAGGAAGAAAGTCGTTCAGAACAAATGGGTCTTTAAAAGGAAGATGGATATGGATGGGAACTTGACAACCTACAAAGCTGGGCTTGTAGAAAATGGTTTCAGTCAAGTTCAAGGAATTGACTATGATGAAACTTTTTCACCGGTCTCCATGTTCAACTCTATTAGGATTATGCTCGCTATTGCCGCATTTCATGATTATGAGATATAGCAAATGGATGCCAAAACAGCGTTCCTTAATGGGAACTTAGAGGAGGATATGTACATGGTACAACATCAAGGTTTTGAAGATCCAAAGAATAGCGAGAAGGTATGCAAGCTTCAATGATCTATTTATGGATTGAAGCAACCATCAAGGAGTTTAAACAAACGTTTTGACGAGGAAGTCAAAAAGATTCACTTCGTCCAAAGTAAGGAAGAGTCTTGTATATACAACAAGTGGGAGTCACATAGTATTTTTGATCTTATAAGTTGATGACATACTCCTCATGGGAAACCATATACCTTTGCTATAGCAAACGAGAAGTTCATTGAAATCTGCATTTTCAGTGAAAGACATGGGCAAGGCTCAATACATCTTGGGAATCAATATATATAGAGATAGATCCCGTAGACTCATTGGCCTAAGTCAACGTACATACATCGATAAGTTATTGGAAAGGTTCAACATGAACAACTCCAAAAAGGGCAATGTGCCAATGAGTATGACTGTGCAACTCAAGAAATCTCAACTTGCTGAATCATGTAAAGACTTGGAGTACATGAAAGATATTCCTTATGCTTCAGCAATAGGATCGATCATGTACGCGATGACTTACACAAGACCCGATGTCTCGTATGCTTTAAACGTGACAAGTCGTCACCAATCCAACGTACGTCCCAATTATTGGATTGCGGTCAAGAATATTCTAAGGTACATTAACTGGACCAAAGATAAGTTTTTTGTTTATGGAGGACAAAGGTAGTTGATAGTCGAGGACTATTCGGATGCGAGTTTCATGAGTGATCTCGACGATAGGTCTTAATAGAGTATATGTCTTCCTTCTAAATGGTGGAGTCGTGAGTTGGCGTAGCTGGAAGAAAACCACTACTGCCGACTCAACCACCATCTCGGAAGATATGGTTGTCGCTGAAGCGAGCAAGGAAGGAGTGTGGATTAAGAAGTTCCTTGAAGAGCATGGAGTAATTCCCTCGAGCGATGGACCAATACAACTATTTTGCGACAATAGTGCATCTATCTAGGAAATCAAGGATCCTAAACCCCATCACAAGGTGAAATACATGGATCGCAAGTATTTTGTCACACGTGACTTCATCGACGAAGGAAAAATATATTTATTATGGGTGGACACAAATAGCAACACATCTGATCCATTCACCAAACCCTTATCCCAAGCCAAAGGCGAAATGCATTTCAAGTCCATGGGTCTGAGAAACCATGTTGAGTGGCTTGATAAGTGATTAGAGAGAGAGTTACCCTAGTTATTATTGTTTTATACATTGAGAATGTATGTAAAAGATAACTTTGATAACAAGTCGGAGATCGAAAGAAATGTGTTCTAAAAGTTTTACTTTTATATGTCAATTATTATGAATTGGATATGCAAAGATTTTGCTCCTTGATCATTGTATTCGTCTTTTAGAAGTTTAAGGAAGTGCCTCTTGATCCTTATTTGTAAAGCTCTACAATATAATGGTTTACATAAATCAAAAGTTATTCACAATCATGGTAATTAACATGGAATATTAATTACCCGGATAAGATTGTCGCGTTGATTATCGATTATTGTAGCTCTACAAATATTTGACAACACGAGTATATAAAAGAGAAAAATGATTACTTTTATATATTGAATAGACCTAGCAAGTGAAACATTATAGATTTGTGTTATGTGTCATTAATATTTTCACTGTGTCTTGAATCCTAAAATATGAGACTTATGTCTTTTCACATAAGAAGTGTTCATTTTGATCATTGTCAAAAGCTATCAATGAGCATAGTGATAAAGGCAATAGTTGGTTGAGCTCGACGTATGCTGGAAAAGATAGCTAGTCGAAAGATTATCATTGTCCCTCTTAATTTGAGTGATGATATTAGTGGATCCCTTGATCAAGCAAATTTATATTGTGCACAATGTGACTTGAGTTAAGTTACATATTTATAATTACCTTAAGAGATCAAGAAATGAATATATAATACAAAGGTGATACATTTCTACTTTATATATATTATTAATATCATGAGGCAAGGGATAGACACAAATGATGTCTTCACATCACTAAATGGATCGTATTTAATTCGAGTGAACAAAACATCTATGTTAATTGGGTAACTATAATGTGTAGCTAGATATCACTTATAGTTTGTGATATTAAGTGTTTAATATCATTGCCAATATAGCTTAGATCCTCATATAGGTCACACCGCAAAACTGAGAAACAAGAAGCTTGATTTTGTATTCATATGGTGTATCAGGTTTCATGTAAAATGGGATATACGTGGTGAATCAATTAAGTCAATATGTCATGAAAATTGACATAATTAGAAACATGGGTAAGTCAAATGAGATGTATGTATTATGGGGTGTAATAGTTTGACATTGCATAAGATAATATGTTACATGATATATGAATTTGCTAAAATCCCAAGGATCAAATTTTGTTGGATGTAAATCCAAAATTTGACAAAGGCAAATCGGGTCAAACGGTAGACCGTTTTGAGATCGATCGACCGGGTTCTTCGAAACGGTCTACTGGACAAAGAACGGATTGGCATGGGTCGCCCGAAAATTATCAGGATGTGTCTTGACAATAGGATCGGTCGACCAGGCGTAATACGCGGTCGATCAAAAATCTTCGGGAAGTATTTTTGTGATATATCGGTCGACCGGTATAGGGACACGGTCGACCGAAATTTACCAGGATCAATTTTGGTAAGTAAACAGTCGACCGAAGTGAGACGTGGTTCGACCAAAATTTTCCAAGGATTTTTTCTCATGAATATTTGGTCAACTGTCTAGCTCAGTTCGACCACACTTGTCAAAGCATTAACCGTTCGGTAGACTGAGTGGTGATTTCGGTTGACCGTTCGGCACAATTCTGCCTTGAATTATTAAGAGATTAGTGTTGATCATCGGTTGGATTTGTTCCAGTTATGGTCAAACGTTTTTAAGGATGATTACGTGTCAATTTCTGATTGGTTTCAGGGAGAGAAAGCAAGAGATCATGGGTTAATGGGTAGCCCATGATGTGGGTGTTGGGAGAGCCTATAAATAGGTATCCTCTCCCTACTTGTTTAAGGTTAATGCAAAATTCACTCTCTCCCAAATCTCTCCACTAATCCATCTGAATTTCTCTTAATTAATTAGAGCATTTGGAGATTGATTCTCGTAGAGCTTTAGAGGGGTTATTAGCTAGATTCTAAGCTTGATTTAGAGATTGAATTGGCGAGCTCATTCTCTCTAATCTTGTTTAAAGATTGGTGAACACTTGGAGGCGAATCAACCGGCGATTCGACGAGCAGCGGAACACCAGATCTTCTAAAAGGTTTTAGAGAACCTTTGGGTGTGATCCTCTTACATTTGTTTTAATAAATATATATAGATTATATGATATTAGAATAAATGTAAACCAATGTGC
Organism: Triglochin maritima; assembly: GCA_963682175.1. Taxonomy (NCBI): domain Eukaryota; kingdom Viridiplantae; phylum Streptophyta; class Magnoliopsida; order Alismatales; family Juncaginaceae; genus Triglochin; species Triglochin maritima. Next base: position 28,345,246 of record OY821789.1, read on the forward strand.
ATGAAATTGTTGAAAATAGGGAAATTAATCTTGTATGCATGTATAAAATTTTAAAACATACACACACATAGAGGCACAAAATCCTACAGGTTGCAAGTTGGGGAGGAGGTAGTTGGGTCGGGGGTGGAAAAGGAGAATCTCACCACCGGTGGTGAGACACGAAAAGGGAGGAGACAAGAAATGGCAAGGGATTGGCAGTGAGAGAGCGGAGAGGGACAAATGGCTCGCAGAGCACCGTGTGGGAGCGGTAGTGCGGGAAGGGAGGTTTGTTTCGAGGGGGCAGCTATAATCGACATGCGGGAGTGGCAGGGAGACTAGAGAGGCAACGACAAGTGAAGGAGGTTAGGTTTAGGCAAGTGAAGGGGAAGCCCGAATCAGGCTCCTGATAAAAAGAATCACCGATGGTAGCTATCCGTCAGTGTTGCTTTACGACTCCGTCGATTTTCTGAGATATTAACCGACACATAGTATTCGTCGGTGCATCTTTAAACAACAATACAGTGACGAAGCTAGTCGTTAGTGGAGGGTAACACAAATGTCGGTGATTATTTTCTCGCGACCAATTTCATTTTACCGTGGATTTGTTTTTCTAAAACATACACCGATGGTACATATCTGTTAGTGTACATTTCTAGTTTGACGAATAGTACGAAAATATTAACCGACAGATTTTTTCGTCAATGTTTGTGAGCATATCCGTCGGGTGACCACCAACAGAAAACAATATTTGTCGCTGAACTTAAATGTACAACGACGGATGCTTCACCAACGAATATAGATTCGTCGGTTAACCTATTTTTCTAGTAGTGTATGTTGAGTATGTGGGCTTGATCAGAGATGGTGAGGGTGACAAGGGGCGGTATCCCAATGCAAAGACTACTAGAATAACTAGGTTACAGACAATAAGATTGTTGTTTGCACAGGGACAGTCAAAGTGCAATTCGCCTGGCAAAGAATTCTGCATTTATGTAAATACCAAGCACATAGGCGTGAGATTTCATTTCATAAGGTCTATGTTGGAAGAAGGTTCTTGCAGGTTGGAAAAGCTTTACACCAGTGAGAATAATGCAGATATGTTGACCAAATAAGTGCCAAAAGAGAAGTTGGAGATATGTTGCAGTTCTCTTGGTCTGGCTGCTTAAGGAGGCCAGACAGCACAACACAAAAATCCACCGAAGGAGAGAAGGAAGTTAGGATCAATCCGAAGTGGGAGAATTGTTGAGTATGTGGGCCAAATCAGAGATGGCGATGGGTGGAAGGGGGCGGCAACCCCTGCATGGAACGAGCGTTTGAGTTCCTAAAATTGTGTCCATTTTTTTCAAAAAATAGAGATCCAATTTTGTATTCCGGATGTATACTCGTTTATCTGTAGCTTGATGTACAGTGCAAATCGAACCGAGTTTAGGATCTTGGTAGGTTTCATATATATACATTTGTCTTCCCTCTTCTTTTGTAACATTTAGCGAAATAGTGGATTCTTGAGCGTGCCGTATCTTTTCCCGCAAGGGTTTTCCACGTGAAACTTTTGTCTGTCTTATGATTTGTGCGTGTTTTCTCTTTGGCTAGCTTGTCTACTCCAACAAGTTGAATCCCTACCATTATTTATCATGAGTTCAAGTTCAATTGAGATATATGAGAGCGAATCATCGTTGTTAATGATGGCGACATCGATATCTTCAGGTCTCGTTGAATGTGGTCGTACAATGACAACAATGAACTGGTTATATTTTGGTAACGATATCCGAAAATAACCTCAGAGGGTGAGGGTAGTATGATTGATCATTATTAACAACGGGTAAAGTGACCTCTTAGATTCTGAAAATATGGTTTAAAATATTAGAAACAATACATGTACACATATATGATATGTTATACTATACGAGAAAATAAAATCGAACCTATTAATTTGTTTCCAACAACATCGTTAATTACTTCCTAGTGCCCCCGGCTAATAGATGTATTCACAGGGGGGTTAAGGAGTCCAAATATTTTATGTAAGTAGCCTCGTAATTTGTTTGAACATAATATGATAAATTCCTCTGAGAATAAAAGTTTATCAAACAAGCAAGAAATTTGAAAATTTAGAGATAATACAAGTCTACAACCACAATAAAATAGATTTACATAGCACACCAATGAATCAAGGTTACAATTATTAAGGAATTACTTTTCTATAAATCTAACTCTTGTTATTATTTGATGCCATATCATATTGCTTATGGCATGAACAACTTATTGCCACAATTGCAACGCCATGCCTCTGGGTAGTAGTCTAATGGAGTGCTCATCCCTGGCTGGATTGTCACATGTTCCGCCCTACACGGCGAGCACGAGCCACATCTCAACTGACATGTCGGAGGGAATGTGTAACATCCTCAAAAGTGGAAGAAATTTAAATTTTTTTTTAATAAAACACAACACGAGGATATTACCGAATAAAAAGGCCAACAGGTGCACCAACATATATACAATATATATCTGAGAGTTTACAAAAGTGTGATTACAACAAAAGCTAAGGAAAAATATACATGTAATCACTCGGACCTCAAACAAAGAAAGCAGGATCTGGTCCCGAAAGCGCTCCTCCGCGGTCACCACCTCCTAATGCTGCCTATGACCTGACATAAAACATGAATATGCCTGAGTTTCCCGAGAGGAAACCCGTATGCCAAACCTCTAAAACAATAAATGGCTAGACATCTAAGGCAAGGATGATAATGAAGTGCAATAGACATTCAACGTCTCACTGGGTCCCCGGGAACTCTCTCCCTACCACAGTAGACACCAAACAGTGACGGGTCTCGCGGGTCCTCTAGCCCAACCCTCACACACGTGCCCCAGGCACCTCAGCCGGAAATATCCTCGGCCACACACACACGTGCCCCAGGCACCTCAGCCGGAAATATCCTCGGCCACACGCACACGTGCCCCAGGCACCGCTGGATTACTCTCATGTCGGTATCCTCTGTACCGCTGCCATCTTGAGCTGTCCAGAAGACCACTCTCAGGCCGGCACCGTCACCCCTCAAGGGTCGGAGATCCGTTGCCATCTCGAGCTGGCCCCACACGCGAACCACCCTCAGGCCGGCACCCGTCACCCCACTAGGGCCGGAGATCCGTTGCCATCTCGAGTTGGCTTCACAACGCAAGAACACACGAAAACCGTACCAAACGGTCGAACGAAAACACCCAACCGGTCGACCGAATCCTCTCAGCAGGACTGGCCCAACCAACAAAACTGTCAATCGGTCGAACGGCAAAGGGGTCCCGTTCGACCGAAATCGACCAGTAAAAACTCGTGCCACAGTAAAAATGTACCAACGGTCGAACGACACCAACTCACTGGTCGACCGAAAACGATCAGTACCAAACACCAAAACCCGCATAGTGCACCGGTCGACCAGAACATCTCGCGGTCGAACCAACTTAAGTTATTTTTAATCGCCGGTCGAACGAGTCAACAAGGCGGTTGACCGTTTGGATGGTCAACGCCCCCAACCGACTTACAACAGTGCTTTCGGTCGACCGGCAAAGGGGCCCGTCCGACCGAAAACACCTAGAGCCTTCTCCCCTTGATAAAACGTACCACCGGTCGACCACTCAAAGAGTATCGTTCGACCGGCGCAAGGGTTTCCGCCCAAATTACTCTACAACTGGTCGACCGAACCATGCCACCGGTCGACCGATTATAGTGCAGAACACAGCTGCACGGGTCCGACGAGCCCTCCGGCCTACCGTCGACCACCCCAACACCCACCAAAGCATAAGTGAGCATCAAAGTAAAGCTTGACATACCTTGAAGACTTGAAGAAGCCTTCGAAGACTCGACGGCGAGCTTTTCCTCGCAAAACACCTCCTCCGGCGAAAACCAACCGAACGACGATCTACTCCTCTCCGGTGAACGTTCGAGCCTCACCTGGCCTTCCGAGGACCACGGCTCGAGCTTCTCCGCACGCCAAAGCTCTGATCAGAGAGAGGGAGAGAGTTTGAGCTAGTGAGGGAGAGAAAACGCGAGAGAGAGGGAGAGAGAGAATCACTCACCACATATAAACCCCTCCTCTCATCTCCACCATCCATCCCATCTCATCCAAAACAATCTCAGCCCTCCATCATAATCCACTCCATTAAGCACCTAATCAAGGCCAAAACAAGATTAGTCGTAAGTAAGGGTTAAGGATATTACAATCCACCCTTCTTAAAAGAATTTCGTCCACGAAATTAGGACCGAAACTCACCAAACAATTCCGGGAACTCCTTCTGGACCTCTTCTTCAACTTCCCAAGTAGCCTCTCGCTCACTATGGTGCTGCCACCTGACCTTCACCATCGGAATGGTCCTCCTCCTGAGCTGGTGGTCCATCCGATCCACGATCTCCACAGGTCTCTCCTCGAGAGACAAATCCTGACGGATCTCCGGAACCTCTAACTGAATCACGTGAGAAGGATCCGTCATGTACTTCCTCAACATAGAAACATGGAAGACGTCGTGAAGACCCGAAAATTACGGCGGCAACGCAATCCTGTAGGCAACCTCTCCGATCCGATCGAGAATCTCAAACGACTCGACATACCTCGGACTGAGCTTCCCTTTCTTCCCGAACCTCATCACTCCTCGAGATGGTGAAATCTTCAGGAAAACGTGATCGCCTACCTCAAACATCAACACTCGCCTACGCCGATCCACGTAGCTCTTCTGCTTGCTCTGCGCTGTCGCTAATCTCTGCCTGATCACATCAACTTTCTCAGCATACATCTGCACAATCTCAGGCCCGATCTGCCGTCTCTCGCCTACATCGCTCCAGCACACTGGCGATCTACAAGGTCTCCCGTACAAAGCCACGTACGGCGCCATTCCGATACTCGAATGGTAACTGTTGTTGTAGGCGAACTCTATCAGCGGTAGATGTTCATCCCAGTACCCTGCCCAATCTAGTGCACAAGCTCGCAGCATGTCCTCTAGAGTCTGGATCGTCCTCTCCGACTGCCCATCTGTCTGCGGGTGAAATGTTGTACTAAACTTCAACCGTGTCCCCAGAGCCTGCTGCAGACTTCCCCAAAATCTGGAAGTAAACCTGGTGTCTCGATCAGATATAATACTAACTGGCACCCCATGCAAACGAACTATCTCATCAATGTACAGCCTAGCCAGGTCCTCCAAGGGTAATGTGGTCCGGATTGCCAGAAAATGCGACGACTTGGTCAGTCGATCAACTATCACCCAAATCGCGTCATGAGATCTCCTCGTCCTCGGCAACCCGGTGACGAAATCCATTGTCACATGCTCCCATTTCCACTCTGGCAAATCTATCCTCTGCATTGGTCCCGCGGGTCTCTGGTGCTCAATCTTCACATGTTGACAAGCCAGACATCTGCCAACAAACTCTGCTATCTCAGTCTTCATCCCCTTCCACCAGAAATTCCTCTGAAGATCCTTGTACATCTTCGTGCTACCCGGGTTGATGGAATAACGGGACCTGTGTGCCTCCTCCAAGATTTCCTTCTTCAGCTCTCCCCCATTGGGTACCCAGACTCGGCCTCTGAATCTCAGACCTCCGTCAACCCCTATACTGAAATCTGATCCGTCTCTGGCAACCAACTGCAACAACCCGGCTAAATCTTCGTCACCCCTCTGAGCCTGGACAATACTCGTGACCGTCTGAGGCTCCACTCTCAGTCCAGCTATCACTGCGCCCTCAGAGTCCGTGGAGAATGGCTTCCACTCTGACAAAGACTCGAGCAGCTTCCACTCCTGAACACACAAACCAGCAGCTGAAATTTCCACTTTCCTACTCAAAGCATCTGCGACTGTATTCGCCTTCCCCGGATGGTAGGAGATAGTGAAATCATAGTCCTTAATCAGCTCAAGCCACCTGCGCTGCCTCGTATTCAGCTCCTTCTGCGAAAACAGATACTTCAGACTCTGATGGTCCGTGAAAACCTCGAACTTCTCCCCGTACAGATAATGACGCCAGGTCTTCAGTGCGTGAACCACTGCCGCCAACTCCAAATCATGAGTGGGGTAGTTCATCTCGTGTATTTTCAACTGCCTCGACGTATAAGCAACCACCTGACCGTGCTGCATCAGTACACAACCCAACCCCACACCAGATGCGTCACTATAAATCACAAAACCTCCACTGCCACTGGGAAGAGTCAGAATTGGAGCAGTCGTCAACCGACTCTTCAGTTCCTGAAAACTGTCCTCGCACTTCTGGGACCAAACAAACTTCACTCCCTTCTGTGTCAGTGCCGTCAAAGGTGAAGCAAGCCTCGAGAAGTCCTTGATGAATCGACGATAATAACCTGCCAATCCAACAAAGCTCTTGATCTCCGTCACACTCGTCGGTGCTCTCCACTGAGTCACTGCCTCCACCTTCGTTGGATCCACTGATATCCCAGCCCCAGATACAATGTGGCCAAGAAAAGCGACACTGTCCAACCAGAACTCGCACTTCGAAAACTTGGCGAACAACTGATGATCTCTAAGAATGCCAAGTACGATCCGCAAGTGCTCCCTGTGCTGCTCTATGTCCGATGAATAAATCAAGATGTCGTCTACAAAGACCCCCACGAATCGGTCGAGGTACTGATTGAACGTCCTGTTCATCAGATCCATGAAAGCTGCAGGCACGTTCGTCAACCCAAACGGCATCACCAGAAACTCAAAGTGCCCGTACCTCGTCCGAAAAGCTATCTTCTGAACATCTGCCTCTCTGATCCTCAACTGATGATACCCGGATCGCAAATCAATCTTCGAAAATATCTTCGCTAACTGCAGCTGGTCAAACAGGTCCTCAATCCTGGGTAAAGGATACTGATTCCTCATAGTAACCTTGTTCAGCATCCTGTAGTCGATGCACATCCTCAATGAGCCATCTTTCTTCTTCACAAAGAGTACCGGAGCTCCCCAAGGCGAGACACTGGGGCGGATAAACCCAGTATCCAACAAATCCTGCAGCTGCTTCTTTAGCTCAGCTAACTCAGCTGGTGCCATCCTATAAGGAGCCTTCGATTGTGGAGTGGTCCCAGCTACCAAATCAATACCGAACCCCAACTCTCTGTGAGGCGGCAACCCAGAAACATCTGAAAACACATCAGCAAACTCCTGGACAATCTCTATGTCCTCCAACGATCTCATCTCTGGATTTGTAACGACCAAGGTAGCCACGAAAGCTCTGCAGCCCAGCTCAAGCAGTTTCTGTGCCCTCACTGCTGACACTACGACCCGACCACCTTTGTCTTTCTTCCCCCTGATCAGCAAATCAGGTAGCCCATTCCTCGGGATCAGAATCTTCTTCTCACGGCACAAAACCCGAACATCATACTGGGATAGCCAATCCATCCCCAGTATAACATCGAAATCCTCCATTGGCAACAAGATCAGGTCAACAGGAAATTCCTGATCTTCCGAAACAATCGTGGCGCCGGGGAGGAAGCTCCCCACAATGCCCACCAGACCCAAGGGTGTGCTGACTTCCAACGTGGCAGTCAACATCGCAGGGGTACGACCCAACACACTCGCAAATCTCGTAGAAATGAACGAATGTGTGGCCCCACAATCAAACAACACTCTGGCTACTAACCCAACAATCAAGAGCGTACCTTCCACCACAGTGCTGGCGTCCTTTGCCTCCTCTGCCTGAATGGTGAATACTCATCCGGTCCTCTGTCCCTGCTGAGGTGGTGAAAAGGGATGACAGCCTCTGCCTCTACCTGCTACCGGAGGTCTCACTCGAGAACTGGACTCGCCTGGTCCGCTCCTACAGTCTCTGGCATAATGGCCTGGCTGGCCACAACTGAAACAAACACCAGGACGGCTTCCACACTCATGACCTGGGTGGACTCTGCCACACTTCCTTCACGGCTCAGGCTGGCGAGCACTGCTCCCCTCTATCCGGGGCCTCTTGCCCGGATTTCCTGCCAGTGGAGCTCCTAGACGTCCACTACTCTTCCCCTGAGGCCTCCTGGACTCTGCGTAATTTTCCTGATAGTCCTGGTCTATGAGAGTCGCGAACTTCACATCATCTGCTAAGGTCTGAGGCATGTTGTAAGTCACACGGCTACGGAGCTGCTTCCGAAGCCCCCGTATAAACTTCCTTGCCCTCTGAATCGGGGTCACACAGAACTCCGGACAATAACGCTCCAAAACGTTGAACTTCCGGACGTAATCCGCCAGTGTCATCTCACCCTGCTCAAGGCTCATGAACTCCTCTCTCTTCCCGTCCCTGACATGCTCTGGGAAGTACTGCTCATTGAATTCCCCGAGGAACTCATCCCAGCTGACATCTGTCCTACCCGGAAACACCACTGCAGCCGTGGTTCTCCACCAGTTGGACGCCTCGCTGCTCAACACATACGTGGCCAACCCCACCATCCTCTCTGGTGGGCTCCCAATCGCCTGGAAGATCTCCTGGAGATTAAAAACCCAGTCCTCGGCAGCCTCAGCATCTCCTCTGCCATCAAATGTAGGTGGGTGCTGGCGCATAAACCGGTCGTGCACCGCCCCTACCCCTGTCGTCTCCTCTCTGCCAGACTGACGATCTAAAAGAACGCCCAGCCTCTGCACAGTGTCGAAGAGCATCCGGCGCTCCTCAACCCAATCCATGGCGCCAGTCTCCTCACTGGTACTCTGACCACGTGGGGGAGGTCTCACGCGTCTCGGAGGCATCTACACACAAGACATCTGATCAGAACCTCAAATGATTATGCGTGAATGGATGCTCTACAATGCAACTATCTAAAAGACATCTAAGGTGGCTTCTTTGGACAAGTGCATCGGAACTGACCGCTCTGATACCAATTTGTAACATCCTCAAAAGCGGAAGAAATTTTAATTTTTTTTTTAATAAAACACAACACGAGGATATTACCGAATAAAAAGGCCAACAGGTGCACCAACATATATACAATATATATATCTGAGAGTTTACAAAAGTGTGATTACAACAAAAGCTAAGGAAAAATATACAAGTAATCACTCGGACCTCAAACAGGGAAAGCAGGATCTGGTCCCGAAAGCGCTCCTCCGCGGTCACCACCTCCTAATGCTGCCTATGACCTGACATAAAACATGAATATGCCTGAGTTTCCCGAGAGGAAACCCCGTATGCCAAACCTCTAAAACAATAAATGGCTAGACATCTAAGGCAAGGATGATAATGAAGTGCAATAGACACTCAACGTCTCACTGGGTCCCCGGGAACTCTCTCCCTACCACAGTAGACACCAAACAGTGACGGGTCTCGCGGGTCCTCTAGCCCAACCCTCACACACGTGCCCCAGGCACCTCAGCCGGAAATATCCTCGGCCACACGCACACGTGCCCCAGGCACCTCAGCCGGAAATATCCTCGGCCACACGCACACGTGCCCCAGGCACCGCTGGATTACTCTCAGGTCGGTATCCTCTGTACCGCTGCCATCTTGAGCTGTACAGAAGACCACTCTCAGGCCGGCACCGTCACCCCTCAAGGGTCGGAGATCCGTTGTCATCTCGAGCTGCCCCACACGCGAACCACCCTTAGGCCGGCACCGGTCACCCCACTAGGGCCGGAGATCCGTTGCCATCTCGAGTTGGCTTCACAACGCAAGAACACACGAAAACCGTACCAAACGGTCGAACGAAAACACCCAACCGGTCGACCGAATCCTCTCAGCGGGACTGGCCCAACCAACAAAACTGTCAATCGGTCGAACGGCAAAGGGGTCTTGTTCGACCGAAATCGACCAGTAAAAACTCGTGTCACAGTAAAAATGTACCAACGGTCGAACGACACCAACTCACCGGTCGACCGAAAACGATCTGTACAAAACACCAAAACCCGCATAGTGCACCGGTCGACCAGAACATCTCGCGGTCGAACCAACTTAAGTTATTTTTAGTCGCCGGTCGAACGAGTCAACAAGGTGGTCGACCGTTTGGATGGTCAACGCCCTCAACCGACTTACAACAGTGCTTTCGGTCGACCGGCAAAGGGGCCCCGTCCGACCGAAAACACCTAGAGTCTTCTTCCCTTGATAAAACGTACCACCGGTCGACCACTCAAAGAGTATCGTTCGACCGATGCAAGGGTTTCCGCCCAAATTAATCTACAACCGGTCGACCGAACCATGCCACCGGTCAACCGATTATAGTGCAGAACGCAGCTGTACGGGTCCGACGAGCCCTCCGGCCTACCGTCGACCACCCCAACACCAACAAAGCATAAGTGAGCATCAAAGTAAAGCTTGACATACCTTAAAGACTTGAAGAAGCCTTCGAAGACTCGACGGCGAGCTTTTCCTCGCAAAACACCTCCTCCGGCGAGAACCAACCGAACGATGATCTACTCCTCTCCGGTGAACGTCCGAGCCTCACCTTGCCTTCCGAGGACCACGGCTCGAGCTTCTCCGCACGCCAAAGCTCTGATCAGAGAGAGGGAGAGAGTTTGAGCGAGTGAGGGAGAGAAAACACGAGAGAGAGGGAGAGAGAGAATCACTCACCACATATAAACCCCTCCTCTCATCTCCACCATCCATCCCATCTCATCCAAAACAATCTCAACCCTCCATCATAATCCACTCCATTAAGCACCTAATCAAGGCCAAAACAAGATTAGTCGTAAGTAAGGGTTAAGGATATTACAGAATGACCCTAGACCATGTCGTCGCAACGACGAAATTATGTCTCGATTAAGATGTCGCTGGTGATGGTGCTGCTGGTGGTCCTCGAGGTGGTAGTTGTCGATTATCGTTCTTATAAATTATTCTTCCCTATTTAGCCCTACAAAAGGAAATCATTCAGGTTGTTAGCTATTGCTGGGATCTTACCACTGGAGCAGAAACCCTACTATATATTGGCATAGGTTGTCGATGGACATGGTGTGGGGGTGAATCGTGAGGTTCTCACCAACTCCAGTTCTTCACAACCTGAGATGATCGGGCTTTCTCTGATGGCATATAACTTCATAATTAGAAGGAAGTCATATAGATAGGAAAGGTTTGATAATAGTTCCCATCTTACTTATGTATGACTAACCATAGTTAACAAGCATAATAACAATTTTATTAACCATCCAAAAGAAGTTTAAATAAAGGATTATATGAGGGTCTAAAATATAGAACATGACCAATTAATTCTCATGGCTACAAGTGGTTATCCCCCACTAACACAGGAAACATGACATTTATAATTAGCATAAGAGAAAGGTTGACTATTAATCCAGTCAACAATTAATTCTATATCTAATAAAAGAGATCAAATGGATGTTTATTCATTAAACAACGTGAACATAACGGAATATTTTCTACATCTCACAAATAGGCATTTCAAGGGGAAAAGGTAATGCCAAATTAATACTAAAAGGAAGGTTCGATGTCTAATAATAATAACGACGACGACGACAATAATAATAATTATTATTAAAAAAACTAGTAATACAAAGTGAAATAAGATCAGCTAAGTATGAGAAGCACGCAAAATACCTTTTTTTATTGCAACGGCAATATTTAAAAAAAAACTTAGTTACACTTTGCCTCCTTAAATATACTTTGGTTACTTTACACCCTAAACTTTAAACGGTGACAATTACAGCGCCTGAACTTTCGTTTTGTAACATTTTACCCATAAACTTTAAAAATCCATTAATTATCTACATATTCGTTGTTTTTTGGAACGTTTTACATTAATTATAGGTCTAACACACTCATAATTTTAACTCTATGTTAAAGTGTGAATTAAATCGAATGTCAAATCTAGTTCGAATTCAGGTCAGATTGTTACTAAATTTGACTCAAATTAGAACCAAATGTGATATTTGATCTGACCTGAACTTTAATGTAAATTAGTATTAGTAGTGTATTAGGTATACAATACAACAACAAAATCAAAAATAATAGCGATTTGGTGGATGAATAATAGTTTTCTTTAAATTCAAGAAGACGAAATGTTGCAAAACGAAAATTCAGTAAGTATAATTGTCACATTTTAAGGTTCAATGATGCACGGTGAAATTGGAGTATAGTTCAGAAAAATTAATTAATCTTCAAAAAACTATTCGTTCCAATTTTGGATTGAAGTGGTTCTTAATAACGACATTAAAGGTTAAAGGGAAGTCCTACTTTACCAATAAGGTTGGCAATAACTATTCGTTCCAATTTTGGATTGACGTGGTTCTTAATAACGACATTAAAGGTTAAAGGGAAGTCCTACTTTGCCAATAAGGTTGGCAATAATTCGTAAAGCTGAAGTCCACCGCTTTTAACTCCTATTTCTCGAGAAACACACCCAACATACAAACAAAAGATGGGACATTTAGTAATTAAGAGACAACTGGTTCCTAAATTCCTAATATCATAACATAAGACTAATAAGAGGTTGCATTGATGTGATGGACTGATGGGTGCTGATTTCTGGGGTAATGCAAGTTTCCAACATAAAACCTAACAAGAATTGGCACTTCCCCAAAGGATCAAATCTTTGACCGTCATTAAGACAACATCAATGGGAAAGTCACATTTCCATAATGGGCAGTTAATTACCACAGACCAATGCAAAACTTCGATTCTAAACTTTCCAAATTTTACGTCAAACTTGCAAACAACAACTTTAAGGCTTAAATTTTCGACATAAAATGGTGAGAGAAAGAAAACCAAAAAATGCTAAAAATGAAATAACATAGAAGAGTAAGAAAGACATGTTTATCAATAAATATAAAATTCTACATCGTATAGAAATAGAATAAGGATGATCCAAAAGGTAAATGAGGAATGTAAATGAGGAAAAAAGAGAAAGGGAATAACATGAAATGTAGGGGTGTAAGCGAGCAGGATTTTTGCCCCACCGCTACCCACTCCAGCTAAGCGGGGTGGGTTTGGCGGGTTATTATTTGATCAAAATTAAATACAAAAAATTAATTTATTTTCCTTAAAATTTTATTTTGATCAAATATAGATACAAAAAATCAAATCAAAGTATGTTTTTAAAACTTGATACAAAAAATCAAAGTTAAATACAAAAAGATCAAAGTTAAACACAAGCCAAATGCAAGTATAGTTATTGCGTTATGAGGGACGGATTGCAAGAAAATTGCAACATGTCCCGCTTATTATGCAGATTGTGAGGATGACGGGCGGGTTGGCGGGTAGACTTTTTTGTCTGCTACCCCCATTAAGCGGGGCGGGGCATTTACCACGCTAATGAAATGGTACTTAAAGATGATATTTGTACTTTGATACAGTGGGAATTCTACCATTATGGTTGGGATTTGCAACATCGAAAATCATAATGCATATGTTAGTTTCATCACTTGTAGTCAGAGAATTGAAAAAGAATAAAACCAATAATATGTAATAATAGTGGTAACTGTAATTTCGTCATTTATTCTAAAAATTAAAGAATTGGCATCACATTAGTTTTCAATTAGTCCAACTTTAGCACAGCCCACAGTGAAAGGAAAAACTCAAAAAGTAGGAAAAAAAGGAGTAAGGAATGGAATGATAAGTGATTTCTTATTTAGAAATAACCGTGTTGTTAGTTACAAATTATCCAAAAAAGGATTGCTTGATCGTCGACAATTTTTAATTGGAAAATCTTATGATAAACTGAAAAATATAAATAAGATTTTAAGAAAATAGCATGCAATAGTAACAAAAATGAAACTTTTAGAAATTAGAATCAAGTTTTATGCAAAATAAATATTTGATACTCATCACTAATAATTATAAACTCTAATTACTACAACTTGCATGTGGCCAATACTCGTATCTTCAACCAAAACAAACACAAGATAAATTCATAGGGATCCAACGTATATAATATATGTTATAAGTTAAGCTCGGATCCAAATAATTTATTTCATAATGTGTTTTTCCGAAACTTGTGACACACGAAAGCAAGTTAAATACCTAACTATTATGGTCTTAGAAAACAAAGGAAAAACCCAGGTTTAGAGAAGGAGATGAAGAAAAATAAGATTTATGAATAATGTGAAGGTGATGGCCTGCCGGATTCTTACCCAAAGCCGTCACATAACAAAACATAGTCACTAGGACGGAGGCAGTCAGTCGGTGGCGGTGGTCGGACATATCTCCGGCGAACCCAAGACAATACCTTGACATGTTAAAGTCTAACTGAAAAGAGTGAATTGTAGAGGGAGGGAGGGAGGGAGGGAGAGAGAAAGAGAGGAAGTGAAGTAAAGAGTGTGTATGTTTTAGTGAGAGGGAGGGATTGGAAATAGAAGAAAGGAAGTTGGTGAGAAATATAACTAATAAAAAGATGACAAGAAGAAGAAAAGACAGTTTGGGGAAAGAACATGGGATGGAAGGGTTTGATTAGTAATGACATTTGAGTTTGTGTTTATTTCTGAGATGCCACCGGAGTCAATTATTTTATTTGAATTAGTATTTTGTACGGTTCCCAACAGTGGGAATTCTACCGTTAAAAAAAATAGAACTTTATTACAATGACTTTACTTCGGGGTACAAGTTGATGAAAGATTTTCTAAGTAAAAATTTATAAGTTTACGGAATTCTTGGACGTGGACTTTCGGAACTTTAATAAGTTTTCTTTAGAACTCTTTGGAAGTGGACATCTGGAAGTTTAATAAGTTTTTTACAAATCAATCATTAGAATTCGTTATAGAAGTCAAATTTTCTCACTTCTACGTTATTTTCCTACAAACAAAACAAACCAACGTGACTGCAATAGTTCATGTCTTCTGTAGCTACAATCTAGCAGAGTGCTAGATTTCCATATGGATATTTGCGTAATTAACATTATTTTATTACTAACAAGTACAAATGTAAAAAAAGTGAGACAAGTGTTTGGGCTATTAATTACTCGTTATTGTTGATGTAAATCGCTGTGTTTTGGGTTACTTTCAAACCGCCTACAATTTAAATTTGCCATTGCAATTGGTATTAAGCTTTTCTGGGCAGTGCGTATCACCAAATCAAAACTGCAATGACATCTTATGTTTGGATCGATTATTGTTGTTTGATGGTTTGTGTTTATTTAGGGTTTTTTTGCTTGCATGTCATTGTAAAACACAATATTTTTGTTTCTGTCATTACTGTATCGTTATTTGTATTAATGTTACTAAAAAATTATATAAATTTTATTAATGTCACTAAAAACTATACAAATTTCATTAATGTCATTCCGTTAACGACATTACTATTCCGTTAATGTCGTTAAAAAATATTATTTTAATAGTAATATCTACAAATTCTATCTTATATAATTAATAACTTAGAAATTCAAATCTGTCATTTTTATGATCTTCACAACAAAATACTTAAATTCAAAAAATCAAGAATGTTAAATTTCACAAGTACAAACGGTGGGAATACCAGTGTTTTGGTGTGTTTTTTGTTATGAAATTATAATTCAAAACTTTTGGAATTTAAGTGTTTTGCTGTGAAAATTTTAATTATTGTTTAAGTGTTTTGGAATTTAATTTTTATAGTAAAAAACACAATAAAACACCGGTATCCCTACCGTTTGTACTTGTGAAATTAACATTCTTGATTTTTTGAATTTAAGTGTTTTGTTGTGAAAATCATAAAAATGACATATTTGGATTATTAAGTTATTAAATTATATATGGTAGAATTTGTAAATATTACTATTAAAATAATAATTTTTTTAACGTCGTTAACGGAATAGTAACGTCGTTAACGGAATGACATTAATGGAATTTGTATAGTTTTAGTGGCATTAATACAAATAACGATATATTGATACCAGAAACGAAAATATGTTGTTTTACAATGGTATGCAAGCAAAAAACCATTTTTTATCTTCAAAGGACATATATCATTACTGTGAACTTAAGAGTACAAGATTATTTGTTATAGTGAACTAAGTCAGAGTAGAATTTCTTTTTATACCGTGCTTGCATAACTACCTGCCTAGGTTCAGCTAATTAAGGTCTAAATACATATGCACATCGTGCTTTCCAAATTGACCATCATAAATACACAAAAGAAGTCAATGAGCCAGTGTCGATGACCCTTAAAGGATCAATGGTAATCTTAGTAAGGTTAGAGGCATTATCCAGTTATATTCCTGCTGCCACGTATATGTCCCACGTGTGTGAGCAATGAAGAAAAAGATGATCTGAGGCCTCAACTGCTTCACAACCGAAAGAACAAGTTGCGGAAATATTTGGGAAGTGATGATGAAAATGAGATTTTGTTGGTAGTATGTTTCTTAGCTTAAGAAGTGGCCAAACTCTCGGAGATATATATTTAGTTTTCCTCCATGGCAGTTTAAACGCCTTTGAGTGCGAAGATGAGGGGGGTCTTGAAGAGGAATACCAGGAGAAATAGACATTTTAAACACTCAATTTAGAGCGTGCCCATTAATTCAAGGTTGCGAATTTAGATATGTACTTAAATAATGACGATAATATTTCAAACAGGTTTTCCACAAAGGAGAGCATCTCTGGGTTGTTGAGATTTTGCAAGAATTTTTTTCGCTTGAGATGGCAGTCTTCGAAAATGTGAAGTACTAGTAAATTTGGTGAAGATAAGACGCGCCACATATTTTTGAGAATATTTCAAAATTTTACACCCTCTCGTTGATAAGGTTGATACATTGATGACCACCAAAACTTTTGAGTTATATATTGAGGCAAGAGTTGAACATTCTGCTTTGGAGAAAGCTTCGGTACCCATAGATTAAATAGGTAAAGATGGGAGAGACGATTTTACAAATATAGTACGACTAGCAGAAGATAGGAATTTGATTTCAGGTCTGCTAGTTTGGATCTCATTTTCTGAAGCAAATTGTTATGAATCGAATGTGTCAATTTTTTTCCAGGATACTGCCACCCAGGTAGATATCGGAAGTCGCCATTGGGAAGAAGCCCGTTAGATTTTTAAAATATGCAATTGCACGAAGGTGACATCCTGCTCCAAGCAGAAATGTGTTTTTGTCCTGGTTAACTACAATCGAGAGAATGAACCCATAACTCGACAAGTTGAACCTTCCCAACTTGAAATTGAACGTATACCTAAATCTAATGACAAAAAACTAGTCTAATATTTTAAAAACCCATATCCTAATCAACTCTTTCCGACACATCAACCTTGGAGAGTTTCGATTGATGAGCCATTTAATATGCTACAACGTGTAATGAATAATTTCCATTATTATCCCTCAACCAATCAATATAATGTTAAAAACACAGAAAAATTAATTTTTTGCATCATATGTTACCTTATGATGTTTTTCAAATGCATTGACCGGTAAAATGTAAACACATTTTTGTTGTAAATATGTCAAAAATAAATAAATAAATGTTATTTTTGTTTGTTTCCCTCGTTAATCACGTAGGTCCATAGTACATGGAATTCTCTTTGTGGGCTCGAACTTTGATAAAATTGTTTCTTTATTTACATGTCATTTACTTTAGGAAAATGATACACGGCCGCTCTTGAGGACGCGGCTTAGTTGACACTCTCCATGTCAGCAGAGAAAAGAATTTCTTTTTTTATTTTATCCCTCAATTCTTTGGTTGCCCATACAAATGTCCTGAGCAATCACTTCATCTCTCCATCCCTCCCTTCATCCCTCATTAATGTGTCTCAAATCACTCCATTCCTTCCTCATTTTGGCGCTCCTAGAGTGCAGAAGACTTTTTATCTTCATCTCAAGATGCATCTTTCTTTTTCTTCTCTTCTCTTCTGTGGTCCTTCATCTATACTCCAATGGAAATCGTTAATGTGTCTTCCCAAGTGGAACAACCGGCAAACGTTCCTAAGGAGGAGATGTTTTTTTCCTTTTTTCGAATAAGCCAAAACATTTTACGTGTCCTATGTCGATTCTTGTGGTTTTGGTGTTAAGACAATGCAATCTCATTACGATCGTGGTGTTGTTATACGGGTCACGCTGACTTGCTCCAAGGATGGCACGACACCAACAAACCAAGGGCAAGGGAAATTGAAGCCTAGGTTATCCAGTAGAATTCAATGCACTGCTCGGATAAGGGTCTCCGGAAACCCAGCAAGAGGTTATCACATTAACTTTGTGGATCTTATAGTCTAATATTTTAAAAAACCATATCCTAATCAACTCTTTCCGACACATCAACTAGTAGGTTGGAGAGTTTCGATTGATGAACCGTTTAATATGCTACAACGTGTAATGAACAATTTCCATTATTATCCCTCAACCAACCAATATAATGGTCTAAAACACAGAAACATTAATTTTTTGCATCATATGTTACCTTGTGATGTTTTTCAAATACATTGACCGGTAAAATGTAAACACATTTTTGTTGTAAATATGTCAAAAATAAATAAAAATGTTATTTTTGTTTGTTTCCCTCATTAATCACGTAGGTCCATAGTACATGGAATTCTCTTTATGAGCTCGAACTTTGATAAGATTGTTTCTTTATTTGCATGTCATTACTTTATATTTCCGTACATTGTACATTGAGAATAATGCATGATTTAGGTGTGCGAGAGTGTTTATTGCGTACATAGGTGTCGTAGTCTAGTATTTTTCTCTTGTTTTTTTATTTGTTTTCTTTTGTGTGTACTATTTGAATCATGATAGTTTAAGCACTTAATCTTCCATGTATTATGAAATCATGAATCATGTGTGACTTGTTTTATTTTACTTGTCGTTTTATTTTTCATTTTTCAAAAGAAACAAAAAAGAGTAAGTTCTTGTTTTTCAAATGAGTTTTTGGTGTTGCCTTGTAATTGTCATGTTCAACATGTGTTAGTGAGGCAAATAAAAAGTAAGTCACATAAGTTGAGCAATGATGCATTATATCTCTAAGTTTGAAGGTCTTTAAGGTAACTTAGTGCTTGTCAGAACCTCTTAGTCATAAGGAGGGTGTACACCGGGTTTAAAATTTCAGTTCTAAGAATACACTCCACCTCGAACTCTTGGGTAATATTCAATATGGTAATTCTTAACTAGTAAGTTGATGTGTCAATAGAATAATTTGTATTTGGACCCTTGTTATTTGTAGATGTATTAAGTTTGATGGGGACAATTGCACCCAAGTCAAATACATTGCAAAAGGATATATGGTGAAGTAGGAATCCCTCTCCAAGGCAAGTTTTTTTCCACTCTGGCCGGTAAGTCCACAGGGTTATCTTGTGACTCTCGTGACTTGGGAACGATTGACTGAATTCCCGTTACATGGGTGGTACATGATAAAAGTTGTGGGGAGAGAAATGGAGGAAATCCAAACCAATAGCCAAAACATAAGGTGGGAAAAAGTCAAATTCAAGTTATTGCAAAAAAAAGAAAAAAAAATTCTGCTTGAAAAAACCCGCTACCAAGCAAAATCTCAAGCCCCAAATCAAAACCCAAAGCCCAAAAATTTCAAATCAAATCCACCATATTATGGTAGATTAGTAGGACGAATGTGAGCAAACTTAATTCTTTCAAGATATAATAATGACACTCATGTATCATTCGAAAACATTGTATGAACATGTTGAAAAGAATGTGTTCTAAAAGTTTTACTTTTATATGTCAATTATTATGAATTGGATGTATAAACATTTTGTTCCTTGATTATGGTATTCGTCTTTTGGAAGTGTTAAGGAAAAGACGTCTGGACCTTAATCGTAGAGCTCTAAAAGATAATGGTTTACATAAATCAAAAGTTACTCACAATCATGACAATTAACATGGAACATTAATCACCAAGATAAGATTGTCATGTTGGTCATCGATTGTTGTAGCTCTACAACTAATTGACGACACCAGTATATAAAAGAGGAAAAGATTACTTTTATATATTGAATAAACCTAACAAGTAAAACATTATGGAATTGTGTTTCATATCATTAATGTTTTACTGTGTCTTGGATCCTAAGATATGAGACTTGTATCTTTTCACACAAGAAATGCTTAATTTGATTATTGTCAAAAGCTATCAATGAGTATAGTGATAAATGCAATAGTTGGTTGAACATGACTCGTGCTGGAAAAGATAGCTAGTCAAACAATAATCGTTTCCCCTCTTAATTGAGTGATGATATTAGTGGGCCCCTTGATAAAGCAAAAGTATAATGTGCACAATGTAATTGAGTTAAGTTACGTAGTTATAATTAGCTTAGAGAGATCAAGAAATGAATATAATACAAAGGTTACACATTTCTACTTTGTATATATTCTTAATATCATGAGGCAAGAGACGGACACAAGTGGTGCACTTATATCACTAAGTGGATCGTGTTTCGTTCGAGTAGAACAAAGACATCTATGCTAATTGGGTAACTATAATGTGTAGCTAAATATAGCTTATAGTTTGAGATATTAAGTGTTTAATATCGCTGTCGATTTAGCTTAGATCCTCCTATAGGTCAGTCACATCACAAAACTGGGAAACAAAAAGCTTGATTTTAAGTTCATATCTTAGTTCATATGATTTTGAAAAAGGAACACATGTGGTGAACGAATAAAATCAATATGTCATGAGAATTGACATAATTAGAATCATAATAAATTCATATGAGGTGTGTATATTATGGATGGTAATAATTTAATATTACATAAGATATGAATTTGTTAAAACCCCCAAAAGATCAAATTTTGTTGGAAATAAATCCAAAATTTGACAAAGACAAAATCCAGGTCAAACACGGTAAACCGTTTAGGGTTTGGTCGACCGATGTGTCTTCAGAAATGTCAACCGAACGGGGAACGAATAAACACAATTTGTTGACTGAAATTGTCTGAAGTGCCTGGACAATTGGTTCAGTCAACCGAACGTGAACGATCAACCGAGAGAGAATATCTTGGGATATTTTCGGTAGACCGAATGTGACACGGTCGTCCGATGAATGTTCGCTAGGGGAAATTTTGGTGGGTCAACAGTCAACTGGAGCAAGACGCGGATCGTACTAATTTTTCCAGAGAATTTTTCTCATGCATATTCAGTTGACCGTCTAGCTCACGGTCCACCGAACATGTGTTAAAACTGAATGGTTCGGTTCACCGAGAAGAATTCTCGGTCAACCGAAAAGCACGATTTTTGCCTGAATTATTAAGAGAATAATTAGATCATGGGTTGGATTAATTCTAGATTTAATTAAACGTTTTTTAGGATGCTTATGTGTCAATTTGAGATTAATTTTAGGAGAGAATGAGCAAGAGATCGTGACTAAATAATAGTTTTTGATAAGGATGTTTTGGGAGCCTATAAAAGGATCCCTCATCCTACTTGTTTATGTTAATGCGAAAAACAAATCTCTCATTAATCTCTCACTTAATCACCACGAAAATCTCTTAATAGTTTTAAGTTTTGGAGTTAGAAATCTCAGGAGCTTAAAGAGGGGTTATTAGCTAAATTCTAAGCCTAAATAGAGATTGATTGGCTAGCTTTTTTTCTCTAATCTTGTTTAGAGTTTGGTGAACACTTAAAGGCGAATCGGCGGGCGATTCGACGAGCAACGGAACTCCGGATCTCCTGAAAGGTTTTAGAGAACCTTTGGGTATGATCCTCTATTCTTTGTTTATTTTAATATGTATAGGAATGCATGATATTAGAATAAACAAATACATGTACCTAAAATCAATGAAAATATGAAATCGATATTGTATGTTTGTATTAAAAAAGTTAAAATATATACATACATAGGGACACGAAATCTTTCACCTGCTGGGTAGCAGTGCACTAGACTAGATGTGAGGACTGAAATAAGTAGGCAGGTCAAACTCTTTTGGAATGTACACTTTATGACCAACCTAGGATATTTTATTGATTTAGAGAATTAGGTGATGTCTTGCATCCAAGCTCAGATTTTGTGGGTATATTAGTTGAAAACCGTCATGAGACAAAACTCCTCCTTCATGGCAACATGAAGGTTTAATGGCTTGTTGCACATGCTAAGTGAAATCATGATTCCTACGAAAGTGAGTTAGGATTTCCCTTTTCATATGTTTTGTTTTCTTAATTTTGTTGAGGTCTAGTAAAAGATATGTGTGGGGGTATTTGATAAGTTTCACAGGTTATCATTTTTTACTTTCTTATTATCTTATTTTTATATTTGAATAATACTATATCGAGTATTGTGTTTTCATTTTGTAGGTTACAAGAAAATAGATACAATTGCTGAAAATATTGAAAAGTACTGAAATGACATAAATATAAAATCTGATATATAAAGTGAAAGTCGGAGACCATGATCCAAGATACTCACTCCACATGTTTATGCTATATATTGTTCTAAATATTGATGGGGAAATACTCAAATTATAAATGCAAATTCGAATTATGCAATCAACATCGGTTAGAAAAGTTTGGATTTTGGAAAGATTAAATTTCAGACATATGTCTCTTCTTTTATCCATAACTTTCACATTATCCAAATCGGGTGATTTTGGATCCGTTAGAAATATAATTGACCAAGAATATTTTCTCTCTTATTGTTGTTCACAAATTCAAATTGTGATGCAACGAAAATGGAGTAAATTTGTCTGCATTTGGAAACCAGACCACAGACAGAACATCAATAATTTAAGCATAACTTTCATCTCCGATATCCAAATCATTCGATTCAAGATCCGTTGCTAAGACAATTTCCAGATGAATAACCATTTTCTTATAGAAATTTCCTAATTCGGAGTCAAAGGGACTTGTAAAGGTCATGGAAGACTGCTGAAATCAGAGTACAGGAAAAAAAAACTACTTGTATCTATAAATAGGGGTGTTGGGAGAGAAGTCGACCGCTTCCCTTTCTTGTAATTTTTATTTTCTTGTCTTTAGGGATTGGGGTCTAATATCATTTGTATTTATCTTTAGTTTCATTAATGAAAAAAATTCTTTTCTTATTTTAGTTTGTGTTTTTCCTCTCTTCTTCTTTTTCGTTTGTGTTTGTATCCCGTGATTCTCCCATGTCCATGAGTGGTTAAAACCACTTAGGATGAGGTAGATGGACTAAAGGGGTGACAGGAGATTGATCAGAACTTTGAGCTTCATAATTGTAAATTTATTTTATAGCATCATTCTTACTAATTTTGTTTTCGTGAGTTTAACCATTGAGTTTTTCCACATAATTAAATCTTAAGAGACTAAGTTTATGTTGTAGCAATTTTATTTGCCATGTTGATTTATGCATTTTATGAGATAGTTCTTTTGTTGTGTTTTCTTTCACTGAGTTTAACGCGTGTTTTATCAGTGAAATCTTAAATAACAATAACTTCATCTCGTATTAATACATTAATTAACACTTTGATATTAAGATCGTATATAACTCAATACTTGTTTCAGTTAATCAACTATAGCCTTCTAACTTATTTACTTTGTTCTAATTCTTTATTTAAAACAACAAAAAATCATTTGCATATTTTGTTTCTTTATTAAAAAACAACAAAAATCATCATCATTTAGTGTTATTGTTTGATGTCACGATTGCATAAGAAAACGGAAATAATTTGCAACTTATCCTTGTGTTCGATTTGTTTGCTACATGATCCGTTCGCTTGCGATTAATTTTAAAACATGTCAACCGACGCTTGGCAGGCAGTGGAGGTTTTTTGGTGTCGCTAAGGTTTGGGAAGGGGAGATTTGGTCGGACACCCTAGAGAAGGGGGTGCAAAGGGGAAGATAATGGATTGGAAGAGATGGGTTAGATTGGGTGCTCATGTTGGGGGAGAACGAAATAATTTGAAGGGGTTTTATTAGCTTAATTAGAATTAGCTTAACCTAATGACAAATTTATTTAACTAGGCAAGTAAGGTGTTAGGATTAGAGGGTGATGTTAAGAAATCACCAATCACACCCTTACACATGTCTAAAACTTTAACACCAATTCGTAAGTATCTGATGGCATATCCCCAATTTCATACCTTTTAATGGCACGAAAGCAAATCACCTTTTTTATCATCCTTAGAATTTCAGAGCACCACATCTAACCTTACGATTCCTAATTTTATTGTTATAGTATAAACAAGTCAAGTCGAGTCAAAATTTTGAGTCTTGCATATTATTGTATATTATTACTAAATAGCAAAAAATAAATACAAATTGAACAATAAAAATCTCGAGTCGAACTCGAGTTATTTTGAGTTCGAGCAGACTCATTTACTAATCTGAGTTGGAGGATCGTTTAACTTTTCACTTAGCTCCTTTATAATATGTTTTGTGTTCGAACAAGAGTTAACAACCCTAGTTCTTGGTATTGTCCCTTATGTCAAAAACCATAATACTTTCTTTTAAAAATATTATAATTGTTCTTGCAACTTAGAAGGGAGTACACCAAAGTGGTAATCGCAATATAAACGAAGAATTAACATTGTCAGTATTGCTTAGGGATTGTTGGATTTTATATAGTCATGTGATCTTCTAAACAATTATGCTAACTATTGTAGGTTCATTTATCATAAATAAGTATGTAATAAGTATGCTAACTTAACTATTGACTACTCAAATTCAGTTAGAAGCAAACTTAACTCAATGTCAAAAACAAATAAACATAGGATGAACAATTTCTTTGGCTCGAATCAATGAACTCTAGTTCGATGAGGTGACTCCATCAAAATCTTATATGATATAATCCATAACACAGAGGATAATTTTTCATGGACGCTCAAATCTCTCGTCACTTTCACGTCGTCCTTATGTGGACAATATGTGGACGATAAAGAAAATCACATGTAGAATGAGAGAGAAAGTGTGTTACGAAGGAGAGAAGTTGTGAAGTCGTTTGGTCATTCTCCACCACAAGAATTTTTTTTATAATTATCTTTGTCTTTTTCACTTTAGCCTAGTTGTTTGTTTCAATTTATCAGTGAACATAGTGTGGGATCGTATGTACGGCTTAATTCTAATCACTTTTAAGTTAATTACCTACTTGTTTAAGCAATGAAATAGTGCACAGTAGAATTAAAACAAATAAACAAGCAAGCAAAGCAAATATGCAAACCAACAAAAGACACCGGATTTTTATAGAGGTTCGGCCTCCCACCTACTTCCTCTCTTGCAAGATCAGCTCGATCTCCTTCGAGCTTCGCTCACGTCTTCACTATCAACTTTGTTCCAGGCCGAGATTAAGACTTTACACCACAAGCTTCCACGAACAACCCTCGCTAGCTTGATTTTCTTCCTCTGACAATCCAAGAGGGACACTTTGGGCTTTAACCAAACTCCTTGCTTCTTTGAACAATAATGTGAGTGGGACAACACTCTCTAAATCTGAGCACACTTGAGTGTGGAAGGTTTTAGCTTTTGAGTGTTTGAAGTTTTCTCTCTAAGGTAGTAGACAATATGGAGTGGGAGAGTTGTATGAAAATGTGTTGGACAACTCTATTTATAAGGTCCAAGTAAGTTATAGTCGTTGGGATTAATTTGGTAAAAGTTTGTATGAGAAACACAAGGCAGTGAAGTGCAGGACACAATTCGGCACAAAATCGGTCGGCCGAATCGGGTATGCCGGTCGACCGGTTGGTCAATTTTGGCTACAACTTAAGTTCACTTAAGTGAACGGTCGAACTAACTAAGTGGATTGGTCGACCATTCTAGGGGTTTTGGTCTGTTAAGAATGGATCGGTCGAACTAGGCAAATGGTCGATCGGTCAATTCCTGGTTTCAAGAAGAAATTAAGTTTCGGTCAACCAAGATCTAGGAGACGTTTGACCAGAATCTTCCAGAGTGTTCAGGGAGACCAAGAAATATTGGATCGGCCGACCGCTAGAAACATTTCGGTCGACCGGATATTTGGTGAAATTGGGGTTTTGAGAAATCCGTGAAGGGAATGTGTTCTAAAAGTTTTACTTTTAAATGTCAATTATTATGAATTGAATGAGAAATCATTTTGTTCCTTGTTTATGTTATTCGTCTTTTAGAAGTGTTAAGGAAGATGCTCTTGGTCCTTAACCGTAGAGCTCTAAAAGATATTGGTTTACATAAAACAAAAGATATTCGCAATCATGGTAATTAACATGGAACATTAATTACCGAGTTAAGATTGTCGTGTTGGTCATAGATCATTGTAGCTCTACAAGTGAGTGACAACACGGGTATGCAAAAGAGGAAAGTATTACTTTTGTATACTGAATAGACCTAATAAGTAAAATATTATAGAAATGTGTTTCTGTGTCATTAATATTTTACTGTGTCTTTGGTCCTTTGATATGAGACTTATATCTAATCACTTAAGGAATACTTAATTAGATCAGTGTCTTGAACTATCGATCAGTGTAGTGTAAAGGCATTAGTTGGTTAAGTACAACTTTTGTTGGAGAAGATAGTTAGTCAAAAGACTATCATTGCCCCTTTTAATTGAGTGATGATATTAGTGGGCCCCTTGATAAAGCAAAGTTATAATGTGCACAATGTGATTTGAGTTAAGTCACATATTTATAACTAGCTTAAAGAGATCAAGAAATGAATACTAATACAAAGATGACACAATACTACTTTGTGTGTATTCTTAATATCATGAGGCAAGGGACGGACACAAGTGGTGCACTCCATCACTAATTGGATCGGGTTTTGGTTCGAGTGGAATTAAGACATCTAACTAATTGGGAGCCATAATGTGTAGCTAGATACCGCTTATAGCTTGTGATATTAAGCTCTTAATATCACTGCCAACTTAGTTTAGATCCTCCCATAGGTCACACCGCAAAACTGGGAAACAAGAAATGGGGATTTTGAGTTCATAAGATGTGTCGGTTTTCATGTAGAAAATATGACACATGGGGTGAACAAGCAAAATCAAAATTATGTTGTGATTAATAACATAATTAGAATCTAAATTAAATTCATATGTGATGTAAATATTATGGGGTGTAATGATTGATCATTACATAGGATAATATGTTACATAACTTGTGAATTTACTACTAATCCCGAAATGTCAAATTTTGTAGGGGTTAAACCGAAATTTGACAAGTCTGCATGTACTGTGCAAAAACGGTCGACCGCTAGACCATAAACGATCAACCGAATGTTGCGCGGTCGACCGCAATATTGCACGGTCGACCGGATGTGTATCGAGCGTAACGAGAATTTCGTCTGTTCGTTTTCGGTCGACCGAGTACTCTCGGTCGGTCGACCGAACATTGCGATGAACCTTTTTGTTACGAATGGTCGACCGAGAATATGGATCGGTCGACCGAAACTCGGTCGAAACGGTCGACCGGACCTCGCAAACGGTCGACCGGTTAGACGGTTTTATGCAGAATTAATTTAAGAATTAATTAGATCATGCATGAAATTGGTCCATAATTGATTTAATTCGTGGCTAATATTATTTATTAATAAATAATGGATGGTTAGATGGAATTTTGCATGAGATCATGGGCAAGGAGTTGCACATGAATAGGTAATTTGGAGAGAACTTATAAATACAAGTTTATCTCATTCATTACCTAATAAAATTCATTCATTATTTCTTGTGCAAAAATTCTCTCTCAATAATTCTCCACGAAAATCCCTTAATTCTTAAGTTTAGTTTTAGTTCTTAAGAGATCATCTTCTCAAGAGAATTAAAGAGGGGTTAGTAATTGGATTCTAAACCCTATCGGAGATTGAGAGACTAGCTTCCCTCTCTCCGATCTTGTTTAGAGTTTGGTGAATACTCGGAGGCATCCGGCGCAGCGAGGAGTATCCCCAACGTCTCCGAATCTTCAAGAAGTTTTAGAGAACTTCTAGGTATGAATTTCGGAGTCCAAATTTGTTTTAATAAAGTTTTGAAACTAGATATTGAAACAAATTGATGCATGCATGAAATAAATTATAGAAAATTGAAAATTGATCCTTATTATACATAAAAAATTCAAAAATATATATGTATAATTAAACATGAAATCCTACAATCCGACCGTTGTAGAATACGACAAGTCTAACGGTCATGCGACACGTGTAGACGGTCGAAAATAAGGCTCTGAACGGTCGACCGATTTAAACACTAAATCCTGTAACATAGTTAACAACCAAATCGGTCGAACGAAGAACTCGTTCCAATCGACCGATTTGGTCCTGACAGTTCAAGTAAGGTTTAAGTGTTTTCCAGTTCTAGTTTGGGTGATCTATTGAAGTCCAAATGATGTGAAATTTTGTGTGTGACTTCTATAGGGAACCTAGTGTGTATGTAAGTGGGTTTTTTTAGCTCAAGTATGCTCAATTACATATAGTTCTTAAGACTCAAAATAAATCAAGATTACATGTCTTCAAATGAACTTTATTACATGTCTTGACTTGA
This sequence comes from Triglochin maritima, assembly GCA_963682175.1. Taxonomy (NCBI): domain Eukaryota; kingdom Viridiplantae; phylum Streptophyta; class Magnoliopsida; order Alismatales; family Juncaginaceae; genus Triglochin; species Triglochin maritima. The sequence goes on from OY821789.1 coordinate 28,373,411, forward strand.
TTTCCTTTCTTCCTTGAATCTTGATTGCATGTAGATGTTAACACGATGCAATATATATGCTATGCAATATGTGTGCTATTACAATTAAGATTAGGTTGATTAAATCATCAAAACACAGATTATGACCAAAACGCCAACACAGTTTCGATCTTATAATGATGACCTTCTGGTATGCTTTACGGACCTTCTACATATAATAATTGTCCTTGTGATTTATACTCTTACATGCAGACCCTGTAAAGGGATGATGATCCGGACCTATTCGTTGGACATCCAAATCATGTGGCTATTGGTTTATACCTTGTGGTTTAAACATTTTCTTATGTACTTCTTGTGCACTCCTTAAATTCCTATATCGCATTAACATGACGATTTTTTGATTATTAATGGAGTCACCTATGCTATTTAGGTGCTAGTATCGTTTGATTTGATTATTCATTTTTAAGAGCATAGATTTGGCAAAGGTGGTATATTTTTTTGTCAGGTCATGTATGTTAATTGGGTTATAGTATTCTTTAACCAGAGTGAAGGGAACATGGATTTGGTGATAATGTTGTGATTCTTCGTCGGGTCAGTTGTATTAATTGGGTTCTAGAATCGTTTCACAACACGAACATGAAGTCTACTTGTTAAGAGACAATGTTCTGTTCGTTGGACACTTGGGCAATGTGGTTATTGGTCAATACCTTCCGCTTATCATTACATGAGCATGAAATCCATGTGTTAACGAATGGATGAACTATTTGTTGTACATCCGAACCTTGTAGTTATTGGTTAATACATTGTGGTTCGGGCATTTCCTTATATACTTCTTGTACACATCTTAAGTTACTATGTCGCATTAACACGTCGATTTTTAGATCTTCGTAGGGTCACCTATGCTACTTGGGTTTTAGTATCCTTTAACTTGAGTATTAGTTTTTAAGAGCATAGATTTGGCAAAGGTGTTGTGATTTTTTTGTCGAACACTTATACTAATTGGGTTCTAGTATCCTTTGACCAGAGTATTAGTTGAAAGGTGCATGAATTTGGCGATAATGTTGTGATTCTTCGACAAGTCACTTGTGCTAATCAGGCTCCAGAATCATTTCACCACACGAGTATGAAGTCCACTCGTTATAGGACGATGACCTATTCGTTGGACACTCGGGTCATGTGGTTATTGGTCAATACCTTCACATTCTCACTACACGAGCTTGAAGTCTATTTGTTAAAAGATGATGACATATTCGTTGTACATTCGAACCTCCTAGCTATTTGTCAACACCTTGTGGTTCGGGAATTTTCTTATGTATGTCTCGTGCACAACTGAAGTTCCTACATCGCATTACCACGTCAATTTTTGAGATTTTTCGTAGGGTCATCTATGCTAATTGGGTTGTAGTATCCTTTGATTTGAGTATTAGTCTTTACGATGATAGACTTGGAAAATATACTGTATTTTTTTCCAAATCACGTAGGCTAATTGGGTTCTAGTATCTTTTGACCAGAGTATTAGTTGAAAGGAGAAATGGATTTAGCGAGAATGTTGTGATTAATCGTCGGATCACTTGTGTTAATTGGATTCTAGAATCGTTTCACAACACGGGTATGAAGTTCATTCGTTATGGAACGATGGCCTATTCGTTGGACACCAGGGTCGTGTGGTTATTCGTCAAAACCTTCTTGGTTCGGTTTGAAATTCCTACGTACACCTTATATAGTAAAATGTCCAAAATAAAAAGTGACCAAAATATTTCGAAAGTGATACTCCAATCGATCAGCTTGATGAGAGAATTGTAAATCTACCCTTGCATCTTTGAGAAACTCTTTGTGATTTTATAAATACTTGATTTTAAAAAATAAGGTAAAGAAATATAATATATTAAGAACAAACAAATGAGCTGAACTGCAAATAAACTTTGACAACAATAAAAAATAAGATTGTGCGGTGGAGAATGAACCTGAAGCTCAATAAATATCTCTCCTTCAACACAACATGTCAAATAAGATAAGTGGTTTTGGTGTTGAATCCGAAAATAAGTCCTAACGCAAATGCTTATAAATATATTGTAGTTTTCAAAAATAAATATTACATATGAAGTACACAACACACGATTATTGTCAACAATCATTCCTGCGCGTGACTTGGCTCGAATTTGGCTACGAAAAATTCTAGTAGAAGTCAAATGTACCTGGTGGATGGAAGCGTGACCCTATAACAGTAATACCACAAACAACCTTAATAATTAAGTACTATAACCAACATTACAGCATTACGACAAGACAAATGAATTAGTAAATCTCTGATCTTTCACTCCCAAAATAAACATGTCAAACCCACAAGAACTTCATACTCCCAAAATAAACTCTCAACCCCTCACGTCAAGTCTTACCTCGTTCGTGTCAGCTCTTGGTATCGGCATTGCATTGGTGTTGTGTTATGGTCTGTCTTGACTCTTGATGGTGAAGTTACAACGCACGCAGGTGTTGAGATGGTACACCTGAGTGGCATTACCGTAATATTGAAGAGAGATATGGGTGAATTTATAAAAGTCTGTTGCTCTCGCACGTGCAAAGGACTCAAACAGTGAATCCGCGTCGATAGCGACGTCTGGTCAAACTGCGGGACCCACTTTCAGCTGTGCTTGACACGTGGAATCCACCATGCAAGTAATTATTATTTTTAAATTATTTAAGGTTTAGAATTGTTTGTGTTTAGTTCGTGTTTGAATATTCGTGTTCATTAACTTTTATTTGTTCGTCTTCAACTTGTTAAAGGCTCGTACAACAAACTAATTATACAAAACTCGAATTTGAGCTCATTACTCGTGCTTTCCCATTTACTATTCATGTTACAACATTACACGAACATGTTACAAGCATATGTTCCGAGACGGAGTCAGGATTTAAGTCTTGGAAGGGGTAAGTTTATATTAAATAATTCGTGTGAATCAGTATCAAAATATACACAAGTAAACATGTCAAAAAGAAAAATGAGGTATATCCAAATTAAAATTGAGAGTGATATTTCTTCGTATGAAAAAAAAATTATAATCAAATTTAATTCAATTTTTTTTTACAATATTTATTAAAAGTTTAGACAACCATAGAATTCGTCAGACATTCATCATCAATTCAGTTTTGAAGTTTTGTTCCTATAATCTTCATATTTGAAAATGCACGTTCAGTTGTTATAGTAGAGACCGACAGAGCTAATACAATCATATCACCCAGTCAACCAAACATATAATTTTTCACTTAAACTTGAAGGTTCATGAACCAAATTCAGAAACTCGGCAATATGTTTCAACTTAAATTTGGATTAAATTCATATTATATTGTTTCAATTAGTAACACATAACACATCACATAACTTTTATTTAACAATAATGATGTTTTCTCTGGTTACGAAATGCTAATACTCTTGGTATGAAAATAAAAAGAAAACAACATGTAAACCGTAAGAAAATAAAAACAAGGAAAATAAACAATACTCTTGGATATATGTATATATATAATAATTTTTTAAACCACACTCAAGTCTACAGTGCAAAACCAACGTAAATCAAAGATAGGAATATATAAAAAAATCAAAGAAAAAAGAGAGGCAGAGGTGGAAAAAAAATCAAAACTGGAGTCAATTGTACCATTTATCCACTTAGGGAAGAAATACATAAGCAAATTCCAAAAATCAAATAAAACCAAACCAACAAGGTACGTTCCAATTATTTTTGGACCGTGTTTATAATTTCTAACTTCCTAATCTAAATTCTTACCATCATACTAACGGTGGCAGTCACAGTGATAATGTAGTTTAATGGTCTTGCCATGATAACATGAGTACATGACACAATCACATTATAATACGATGCGACATATGTATGATGGATTCACGACTGTTTAAGGTCTTATGCAAACAATTCAATGTACGTCTCTTCTCATGTGGGAATATCCCATGTGGTAAGGTTTTTCTATCTACTCTATTACATTTCCCATTATAAATTCAAAACATCCTAAACTTGGGAACGAAACTGTTAAGATTCAATCCCTAGACTTACTATTTTGAGACAATAATATCTTCGGTGAGCTTGCCTTTGTCCGTCTAAGAAAAAGATATTTAAAGTTTGTTAAATAATAGAAAATTTTAGAAGTCACCGACTCACTGTGAAATGTACTGTTTTGGGAAAATGGAAAGATAAATGTAACTAACATGATGAATCCTAATCATGAACATAGATTTATTGTGCTTGCACCCGGAGGACCCGTTAAAAAAAATCAAATCGCATAAATAGCCCATGAAAATAAAACCAATATATCCTTAACTACTTACCAAATTAAGATGGAGACTAGCTCGCGAAGTACAACAACATAAGCCAAGCTAGCCTTTTCAAACTTTTTCAATCACTCATCATGAACAATTCAGGCACCAAGTAAAACAAATTCAAAATCCCTAATGCGTACGTACATGCAAATATTTCCACCGACAAAAATATAGTACTACTTCAAAGGGAATAGTGAATTTGTCGATTGACAAGACAAATCCTAAATAGTTGGGGACTAGTGGCTTACTCGAGAACAACTCTAAGCAAATTATGTGACCATTATTGCATGTAGACTTTTCCATTTAAAGCATGTCCAAACTTTCTTTTTTCCTTCTTGTGTTTCAGAGTTTTTTGGTAACTTTCTTTGAGGAAATAATGGTAACTTGTGATAGCATTTCTCTATCTTTCTATTGAGGTCAAATTCCTTTGAAATATTGAGTGGATTTGTAATTTTGTATCCTAACTTTATTTTTACCATTTCATCATATCAATTAATATACCTAGAACTAGAACTACATCTTGGACGTCTTGATTTTTTCAACGCCTAGGTAGTACTGGTGTAACTACTCCAAGTCCGTATATTTTTATAAGGATGTGAATAATAGTTAGAAAATGAAGAGAAATACAAAATTTCGTTTCTATGGTTTCTCCTCGTTATAGAATGGAAGTAAGGAGAATGTTTTAGTACGTATATCTTTAAATTATGGAATTCCACAGACTTCAAATTTCATTTTAAAAGTCTCATTCTCCACTACCATAAACTTTTTCCTTACTATCAATCACATTCTAATTAAAGGAATTGTTAATTTTATTTAATTACTTAAAATTCCTTGGGAGGCCCTTACTACTTTATAAGTGTAAATTTCTTGAGGCATATTTGCTTGAAAAAATTCCTGAGACTCGAACCTAGGTTGCCAAATCGCATCTCACGTCAGCAGTTCACCTATGCCTTTGGGGTCAATGTCTATGTAGGATGTGAGTAGGGCTGTTAATTTTACACGACAACACGACACGAAAACGACACAAAATTAGTAGTTATGGATTGAGAATTTGAACACGATTAATAAATATGTTGGATACGGCAACACGATTATTAAATGTGTTGGATATGGATTTCTGCTGCAAAAACGATTAACACGATTAAGACACGATAAAACACGATAAGTAATTGAGTAATTAGGCACACGATTACGAATACGACACGATTAATACACGACTAATACCGACAAGTCTATAAGTAATATATAAGTTATAAATTATAATAAACAAATTCTAAGAACTGAATATCATATTTATAATTTTACCAATTTATATATATGAGTGATTTGAAAGTTTGAAGTTTGAACTCTGAACGAGTGGATAATCGTGTGTTAAATGGTGTAAACGGTAGCGGTGTTAAACGTGTACACGAAGTAACCTGTTTAATAATCGGGTATAAACGGGTTGGATATGGCAACACGGTTATAAATGGGTTGGATACGGCAGAAATTTAGCAACACGATTATTAAATGGGTCGGATACGGCGCATCACCTAGAGCTTAAATATAGAAGTTGACATGACACGATTAGCACACGACACGACAGGATTGACAGCCGTAGATGTGAGAAGCAATTATGTAAATCTAAAGTGGTCTACCGAGCACAATGGAAATTTCTCCACGCATCGGCCTACGTCATAGGGTCAAAAGCCGAGACAAAATGTAGAAGAATAATTGAATTCCAAACATCTGTCTTTTAGTTGTTTTAGGCTCCATTACTCCAACAAGTTTGATGTTGAATGCTGAGACTCAGTTTCCTTCGGACTTGATATGAAAATGTTGTGTACTTAAACATTTTCGTTGTATAAATCGATTTGAAGATGAACGGTGTAGTCATTTGAAGTGATAGTACCTCTAATCTTAATTCATATATGGAAATTTTTCCTAATTGTTTTACTTGTTGTCTATTAGATTTTTGGTTGGCTATTTGTTGCTCTATTTTAAATTACTATATACACAAACGCATTGCTCAAAATGCTTGATGATCTCTGGGGGCAAATGGGAAAATTCAAATCGAGGTTGGCAAGAAAGCTTGGTTGGAAATGGCTCACAATTTGATGATTTATTGACGCAAGAGAGGGTGTAATTTACTGGTTCGTCGACATGCTTCAGGCGGAGAGAAATAATTAATTGGCTTTCTTAAGCTGGAAAATATTCAATGTAAACAACCATACGTCTACCGTTCTTAGAACAATTTGTTATATGTAAGTAAAACACCCTTTGGGATTTAAAGTATGGTTTTCTTAGGGTATTAAGGATTTAAATTGCGAACAAATATAGATCTGCTTTCCCTAGAATTTGATGAGTAAGACTGAAGATTGTATTAGAAAGATAGAAGGCCGAATAGCCCCAGCTTGTTGAAGTCATTTTGTCCCTTAACAACTAGGTTCTTATAAAGATTAATAAAAAGTGGACGATCGTCCATGAAATGAACCCAATAAAGTTTGAGTTCAAGATTGATAACAGAAAGGCCCAAATTTGAGATGAGACCATACAAAGACCTTTGATCCAAGAAAGTCATTAGCATTGATGCAATCTATTGTATACAAAGAGAAAGCCTTGTTCCAAAATAAATAAAATAAAAAATTGAAAGTAGGTTTCTAAAAAATTAGTCGTTCATTGTTATTTCTCTCTCTAACCATCAAGTAGGCTAGCCATTCATTGTTAAGCGATGAAACTATCTGAAAAATCTGTAGAGGTATATCGAGAGAGAATCATTTAATAACAAAATCTCATCCCATACGGTTAGGGTTGTCAATCGTGTCGTATCGTGTCATGTGTTAATTGTGTCGTATCAAGTTGTATATAGAAGCTCTAGGTGCTGAACCGTATCCGACCAACATAATAATCGAGTTGCTAGACTTTTGCCATATCCAACCCGTCTACAATCGTGTTGTCATATCCAACACGTTTCTAATCGTGTTGTCATATCCAACCCGTTTATACACGATTATTAAACGGGTTACTTTGTGTAAACGTTTAACGCAACTACCGTTTAAACCATTAAACAATAATTCATACACAATTGGTTATGTTTATTACACGAATACCGGATTGCGTGATTGCACACCACTCATTCATTATAATTTATAACTTACATATTAATTGTAGACTTGTAGGTATTAGTCGTGTATTAATCGTGTACCTAATTACTTATTGTGTTTTATTTTGTCTTAATCGTTTTTGCAGTGGAAATTCATATCTAACTCATTTTAATAATCGTGTTGTCATATCCAACCAATTTATTAATCATGTTCAAATTCTCAATCCATATCCGCTAAATTCGTGTCGTGTAATTGTGTTTCGTGTAATCGTGTTTCGTGTGAAATTGACATCCCTACTTACGGCCTTACCCAGTGGCGGATCCAGAGGTGGGCACACGTAGGCACGTGCCCACGCGTGAATTCTATTATCCCTTTAAATAGTATACTTGGTGCCTATATGTGGATTCTATTATTCCTTTAAATAATATAGTCGGTGTCATGTGCCCATTGGGGGGAAAACGCATATACTATTACTTTTGGTATTTATTAAGTTCATTTTTATAACAAAAAAGTCATTGTAATATTATTTACTAGGGCACTACTTTCATTCAAAAAGCATTTTAAAAATTAAATAAACACAAAAACAAACCCAATAATAAGACAAAGTCCAAAAGTCAAGTTCAACTTTCATTTGTCTCTATTTCTAAGCTCACTTCTTGCTTACTTTTCACATTCCTAAAATATTCATATTTGCCCTTTCGGATTCCAAACATAAATGTTATGTCTTAATCTTCTCTTTCAAGTTTCAAGTTTCCAAAATAGCAGCCATTCAACCATCAAACGTGTAGAACAACAATCAACAAGCATCAACCATTCAGCCATCAAACGTGTAGAACAACATTCAACAAGGATCAGTCATTCCGTCAGACAACCAACCACACCACTGGCAGTAGAGGTGATCTTTTTTTTGGTTTATTTTACTTTAGAGTTTAGTATATAACATAAATAAGTAATTGATACTGCCCTAGTAAATTTCAAATATATATTTCATGGAATGATGTAACTTATGGAGTTATGGTTTGGTTACTTTTTGTGTTAGTTCAAGTTCGATTTACAAAGTTATAATAATGTCCAAATGTAGGTCATGGATAAGTTTCTAATAATAAAAATTCAAGCACCAAGTCCAGAGAAGTGAAATCCTCTCAAAAGCGTAGTCGTGTTGAACTAAATTTAAATGAATTAGTATCAAATACTAGACAAAGAAAACAAATATCTGATTTTCATGTGAGTTTGCAAGGTAAGTTCGTAGAGAGTATTATTTAAGAGGACCAAGTCGGCCTACAAATCCTAAATTTAAATTCCCGCAGACCAAATTGGGTGGAAAAATGTGCTGATTTAACGGTCGATGGTTTGAAGAATGTAAAGATTGGTTGGAGTACAATGTCGAAAAAGATGCAATTTTTTGTTTGTTTTGCTACTTGATCAGCTCTAGTCGTTCTAAAAAGGCCTTTACAGTTGTTGGTTTCAGAATTTAGAAAGACACTGCTTTAATCTTCATGTCGGAGGTCTTGGCGGTCCACATAATGATGCCTGAATCTTGTGTGAGAGTTTCAAGAATGAAAATAGACACATTCAACCAATGATAGAGAAAAAGTCAGAGCAGAGTCGTAATGACTATCGAGTTCGTCTTAATGCTGCAATCACGGCTATACGTTGGCATTGGTAAGTGTTTCTCGCAATCATCCACAAACTGATTTGTTCTTCCATTCAGTTGCAAGCTTGTCAAATATCATTGAAGTTTCGTGCAAACGACTTGATATACTTCGAGAAAAATTGCAGAAGCACTTGAATCAGGGGAGATTGAAACCAGACGAGGATTGCATCAAGAGACTACTCTCAAAAGACCAGGTGAAACACGTTGGGGTTCTCATTATAATGCATTGCTGAATTTGAGTCTCATGTTCGCCTCTGTCATAGATGTACTTGAAATAATTGAAGAACTTCATATTCTGGGAAAAAAGGAGAAGCTCTTGATCTAATGGCAATTTTACTAGATTTTGAGTTTGTATTTTGTCTACATCTAATGACGAAAAACTTAGGATTGACAGAAGACCTCTCACTAGCACTACAAAGGAAAGATCAAGACAATATAAATGCAATCAGCTCAGTTAAAGTGGCAAAACAAACACTTCAGGAAGTGAGAGAAGATGGATGGAATTCTCTACTAGAGCAAACTACAATGTTTTGTATAAAGCATGATATTGTGGTTCCTATTATGAATGAAGTGTATCGACCTCGAGGGTGTTCCCGACGATGACTTCAAGAGATCTCAAATCTACATCATTACCGCGTCGAAGCCTTCAATACAGTAATCGATATGCAACTTCAAGAATTGAACAATCGCTTCACCGAAGGGAGCACACAGTTACTTTGTTGCTTAGCATGTTTAAGTCCAGAAAAATCATTATTTGCGCTTGACAAGAAAATGTTACTTAAGCTGGCTAAATTTTATCCTACAGAATTTTCAGCATTTGATATTATTATTCTTGGCAATCAATTAGAGACTTATGTCCATGATGTCAGATCTGATCCAGACTTTGAGAATTTAAAGAGCTTAACAAAACTTGCAGAAAAGATGGTCCAAAAGGGAAAAAAATCACTTTTCCATTGGTTTTCTTGCTTATTACATTAGCTTTGGTGTTACCAGTTGCAACAGCAAGTGTTGAGAGAGTTTTTTCAACTATGAATATCATAAAAAACAGATTACGCAATCGGATGGGAGATGATTGGATCAATGATGCTCTGTTTACGTATATTGAAAATGAAATTTTGACAAGATTGACAATGAAATTATTGCTAAAAGATTTCAAAGTATGAAAACTCATCGAGGAAAATTGTAACAAGAAAGTAAAATGTAATAAGTTTTTTTTTAATAATACTATATTCCAAATATTGATATGCTTATTTTTACGAAGAATGTATTTTTATTGTACCCACTCATAGTTTCTCTCCTGGATCCGCCACTGGCCTTACCCTTTAATGATGTATAGTAGATAAGTAACATTGTTGCTATTTCCCATAATTTGGTTAGGGTTTATCGCATGAACATTTTTTTAAAATTGCGTTTGGATCCGGTATTTGTCAGTTCCATGGAATTCATAATTGACGGAATTTTTAAATTCCAAAATTTATAAATAACGTGATTTGTATTTACTATGTTTGGATAAACATATTACTTTGAAACGGCAGTTAAAAATTTATACGATATTTTATTAATGTTTTCAATTTATAATTGCATCCAAATCATAAAAACACACATATTATTGTGCATAAAATCGTATTTGGAACGTAACACTAATATTTTGTATTCATTTAAATGGCTAAAGATGAAAAGTCAGAAAGAGCAAGAAAACGGATTGTACTAACGGACGAGGACTAGAAGAGGCGGATTGACTACCTTGTGAAAAGACAATTTAATTCGAAAATGCACTTCAGTTCGTTTTCTCAAACAAGATGAAGAGAAAATGGGAAAAGGACAAATGATAAAAATATAAGAAAGAAAATAAAAAAATAAGTTTGGAAAAAAATGAGAAAAATATGAGTGTCTTATGTTTTGAATAAGAATTTTGAAGGGAGAAGGGGGGAAATTGTTGTAAAAGTATGATGGGAAACCTAGCTTGTTTTATTAGTTATTAAAAGTTTAGAACCATAAAAGGATGGTGTTCGAATATAAAAATGGATTTCGCCATCGTACCACTGGAAAAACACATATTTTATGTTTTATGTCTTAGCTACATTCAAATTTATTTTTAAAGATATTACAAAACCTCTCTATTTATGCTTATATCATTGCAGAATACCTTTTTTATGCATATGCCCTACCTTTATTTATGCATGTGCCATCCGATTACTGGTGACCAATTTTTTTATGTCTCCTTGGTTGTAAATTTAGTCTACAAGATATTCAACTTCGTGATTAGGAGTGTAAACAGACGGATAATAGCCGTATATCCGGTCACCCGTCTCGGTCAAATAAATGTACAAAAAAGCATATCCGTATCTGTTTAACTGGTTAATAAACATGTCGAGGCTATTACACGTTTATCCATATACTTGTTAATATATATTATATGTATAATAGATAATATATATTATACGGAGGTGGTGGAGTTGGATTCCGTTGGGTCCGGAACATGTCAGGGACACATGAATTTGGATTAAGTTTGTTTTTTTATTTTATTTAATTAATGAATTTCCTATTTCCTTGTATTTAACATTTTTTAACAGATTTAAGTTATTACCATTTATCATTTATATCTTATAGAATATGATAATCATATCTTAAAATTGTGTTGGTACAAGAGTTTGGCACATATATTCTTCATCGTGATTTTACTTACATACATTAAGAGGGATAAAAAAAACTTACTTTCATATTTGAAAGTATGACAAGGACTAACTTCCACGTATCACAATCATAGTAGTAAAAAAAATTATATGTATTATACTTGTCGTACCTGTTTATTCGCCCCGTACAGCCGTACCGCTAACTTAGCGGGCATGGGTTGGATACAGGTACAAAAAATTTAGGTCAGGTGTATACCGTACCCGTTAATTTAGTCAAATACGAGTACAAATAAGAACGTATCCGACCCATTTACACCTCTATTCGTGATAAAAGATGAAATTTTCTTATCAAAATCTCAATCACTGTCTAATAATTGAGTTGTAGTCAAATGGGCAACCCTCAAATCTAACTATTTCTAAGCATTTTAGTGTTGAAAATAAGACTTTTGAGGTTAGAAGTAGGTTTTAAGAAGAAAGATTTGATTTCCTTTTATTAAAGTGAGTGTGTGGGAACGAAATTACAATTACTAGGATGGAAATTTTTTGTTACCCTTTAATATGATGATATAGGCATATAAAAGGATATTGTAGTAGCATAAGCATAAATAAAGAGGTTTTGTAATGGAATCAAAATAAATATGAATGCAACAGTGGTATATGCATAAAACATGTGTTTTTAGTGGCATGTATGCAAAAAAAACTTAAAAACTGTTGTACATGTTTTCTTTCCATTTCTCTCATTTTCGGGGATAAATTTTGGGGCAATTTTGTATTAGGAGATATTTTTTTCCCCTCTATTTTTCAACATGTCTTTGTTTCCTCAATTCTTTATATCTCTTTTTGTAATTTAGGTTAATTACCTATTTCCAAAGAGCAAAGGTTATGAACCGTAATCCTTAAAGTCTAAAAACATTATATATTAAGACCTAAGAGTACTGATATATGTTCAAAAATCCAAAATCCAAAACAGCCTACAATAAGATGTGATTCCCTTTTATTGTTTGTTAAATTCTATATTCACTCTTGTCCTTTCTTTTCAAATTTCTATATTCCATCCAGACACACCTCAAATCTCTCAGATGGATCCAAAATGATTTTTTTGCCTTTCATATACAAACTCATACTTAACACAAGACTTAAAAGCACCACTCCACCTTTTCATTTAATATTTTGGAAATGATGAAAAATTGATGCAACATCATATCATTTGGAGCTACTTGATCTTGAGACTTTGCTTGTTCAAGAAAGTTTCACAAAATTGGCACCACATTGGCAAGCGCAAAGAGAAAGCAAGACAATGATAATGGCAAAGAAGAGTAGATGGGGGAATAGGAAAAACATTAAATGGGGGATTGGAAGGTACAACCTTGTCTCCCAAACCCCCAACCTCAATGGAGATAGGGAGGTCCCATTTCACAGCAAAAAGGCTATGGTGGGGGACTTATTTGTCCATTTCCCAATCACATTCATGATAGGTCAAGAAACCACATTTGTTTCCACAGGATTAGAAACCGCAGAATCACCAATTTCATTGTTTAGATCTCATTGTCACATTTCATAATCAAAGTGGTGGTAACACATATAAAGGAGGGGGTCGACCTGCTATAACTCGTCTTGAAAGATGACTCGTATAAATGATCAAATGATATCTAACAATAGTTTTAAAAAATTACAAAGTTTTGCTCAAGTACAATATCCATGAGATAAATACTAAGACTTTACCTCGATTTTAATGATTTTTTAGAATTATCTGTAATTTCCACTTTTCCTCTAGAGTGTAGATATATAAAACCTCATTAAAGCTTTTGTTCTCAAGGGATGAATAATTTAATAATAGATATAAAAATGAAATTAATGTTTTAAAAATATAAAAAAATCATTCGCATTCAACTTATCCTTCCGACTAAAGTTATTTTCTATGGTTCAACTAACTTTCACTAAAACTCGCCACAGCTTACCTTTCCCAAAGTGGAAGCGCCATGAAATTTTGGGTCATTCCATGGATATACCAAATACAATACTTATAGTCAGGGTTCATTGGATCCGTTTTACCTTTACCTAGACAGATAGGGATAGCGATCCGAAATGAATTTTGGCCTCCATTTATGGCTTTTGAGATTTACATTGAATTTAAAATACACAAACGTCTCATTGGCTTTTCTTTTGGATTTTGCTTCCGTATCAATCAAAAATTTGGAAATTGACGACGTACTCATGGGCCTGCGAAAATTAGACGTGTACCTTTCAAATAAATTTGTAATTGACATCATACTTATTCGTCATAACGGGTCCCACAATGGTGTGCCTCCGTTTACGTTTCTCGTAACATGCTATTATTTTTCAACCGATTTTTTTGATTATGTACCAATCAAAAGTTTGGATATTGACGATGTACCAAGTTTCCGTAAAAAATGGACGTGTACCTATAAAAAATTGAACCAAATTGCAGTCAATCTTCAACCAAAACAAACTTAAGAATTTAGTCTAAATTGCCGCCAAGAATGAGTAGTAAAATTTAAGAAAAATTTAGAGATAATGCAGGTCAAAGTGCAACCAAGAATGAGCCCTAAAATGCATCCAAGAATGAGTCAAATTGCAGTCAATCTTCTACCAAAAACAACTTAAGAACTTAGCTTAAATTGCATTCAAGAATGAATAGTAAAATTATAGAAAAAAATCAGATATAATGCTTGTCAAAGTGCAACTAAGAATGAGACCTAAAATGCATTCAAGAATTAGCCAAATTGTAGTCAATCGTCAACAAAAAACAACTTAAGAATTTAGCTCAAATTGCAGCCAAGAACGAGTAGTAAAATTTAAGAATAATTCAGTGATAATGCAAGTTGATATCTGATAGTACAAGTTTATTTGATAGGTACACTTCCAATTTTCGCAGAACCATGAGTACGTTACCAATTTCCAAACTTTTGATTGGTATGGAAGGAAAAAAACCCGATGAAAAATAACAACATGTTACGGGAAACGTAAACGGAAGCACACGATTGTAAGACCCATTGTGATGGATAAGTATGAGGTCAATTACAAGTTTGTTTGATAGGTACACATCTAATTTTCGCAAAATCATGAGTACACGCTAATTTCCAAACTTTTGATCAGTACAGAAGCAAAAAACTCGTTTTCATTTAGTAGCCATAAACTCTCTTCCCAACACTATTACTACATGTCTTCGTTTAAAAATATCACAACTTAAATATCAACTTGATTTAGAAAAAGAATTCATAATCTTTAAATTAAACAAGGAGTTTGTTTATTTGAGATTTCAACAAATTCACACTAATGTCATGACTTGCGAACAATTTCAAGGGCTCAATTCTTGAACATCCAAAGGGATGGCCAACCAATTATGTTAATAAGATTGTTAGGATTCGACCCTTATTCTTGATTATCTCACGACAAGGAATCTTATAACTGTGGTTTTTATTCATATAATTGTGACTTACATTAAATTGATCATTATCTCCACATTTTACGACGTAATTTAATAAATTATTAAACAATTATAAAGTAGAAAACCCTAATACTAAATTTTGCTACCAATTTATTTGGACTTTGGAGGCTCCAAACTTAATTGTAACCATTGAAAAATAATGAAATGAATTGTCTACGTTATTTATTTTAAGTACCTCGAATTTTCAAAATAACTCTCGAATCAAATTAATTTAATCGTGTCAACTTTCAGCCTATATATCCGAGTTAACCTTTTCTAAATAATAAACAAGAAACCCTTAAATAACTCGGCCACTATTTGTAAATACTAGTTAATGTTTTCTTGAATTCATTTACTTTGCATTTCATTTTTATTGATTATTTAATTATTATTAAAAAGATTTTTAATTTACTTTTACAGTTTATTTGTAAACTTAAATAACAATGTTGTTGACACCGTTGTACGCTGCAGAAGGATAGGATGTTCTAATAACATTTGCGTCTATAGAAGACTTGGTCCTAACATGTATCTCATTTACCAAAGAATGCAATGATGATATAGACTAGAGGTCTTATGCAAGTTGTTTCAACGAAGAGGTGGACATCTAAAGGAAAAAAGCGACAATGGTGTTGCTTACTAGTTCAGTATGATTCAACAAGTACCAAGCCAAGAGCTCATGTTTGAAGAGATCATTGATGGTGTTGTGTTAGAATAAGATATGAAGAATTATGCAACCATCAAGGCACAAATGAGGTATGTAATGATTTCTCATTAAGATGGACCCTTGAAGAAGAGAAACAATATCTTAGTGATCATGAAACTGATATCCAAGTGAGAAATGGATGGAGTTGTGATCCAATCATGGCACAAAGCAAGACTTTCAAGGATGTAATATTTGACAAAGTTGCATCTAGGTGGTTGTCAAATTAAGGTACTGCTTTGAGACTCAGGAAACTTAGAAAATAAAAGAGAAAATTTCAAATGGCGAAGAAGAAAAGGTCGAAGTTGTCTTACCAGTGCAATTCAAGTGCCAAGAAGATCCACAGAAGATAAGAATGTTTAAAATAAGCTCAAGAAGTGAAAAGAAAGTGGAGATAACCCGACCAACTCAGATGAGGATCGAAGAAGAATTGTCAGGTAATTTACTTCTAACCAGTAGACAAGGAAAGAGAGAATAAACAGTTACAGAAGAGAGAACAAGTATGCATGAAG
Organism: Triglochin maritima; assembly: GCA_963682175.1. Lineage (NCBI taxonomy): Eukaryota > Viridiplantae > Streptophyta > Magnoliopsida > Alismatales > Juncaginaceae > Triglochin > Triglochin maritima. The sequence continues at coordinate 28,389,744 of OY821789.1, forward strand.
AAGCAAATAATGGATGACAAGAAATAGGTTGAATTTGAAGGGGAGTGTTGAGAGTCCAACACCAACCTAAGTCCATTATGAATAATATGTAGGCTAATAAATTGACCTAGTGATGAGCCCAATTCTAGAGTTATCTCAACTCTTGAATTTTCCATCATCTTAACCATTTGGAGTAATCTAGAAGTTTCACAATAGAAACTTCACCATTTCTACACCCTTCCATCTAGAACTATAAATAGGTATGACCATTCTCATTCATAATCATCACAAACAAAAGTTAGTCTCCAACACGACAAAGAGAAAATTTTGCACTTGTGTTAGCTACGGAGTGTGTATTGTAATAAAGTGAGTATTGTGTAAGAGTGAGTTTGGTAGTAGAAAGAATAGTTGTGAGTGTATCTCACAAGGTAGATAATGCGTAAGTGTATATTGTAGTAGTGTAACATTAGTTGTTATAAACATAAGCTTACATTTCATATCTTTTTGGGTCTCCTCTACTCAACAGTTTTGAGTGTAATCGTATGGAGGAAAGAAAATATTATTATGTTAGGTTATTTAGTAAGCTCAAGTGATTATTGGTAACTTGGAAGCCGCATGGCCTGTGGAGACTGACCCTTTGGCCCCTCCCCCTCCCACCTCCGTTTCCTTTGTCCTTTAGTTGTCCCCCCTTTCTCATGTACTTTGGTATTCTTCTCTTTCCATCCCTCTTTGGTTTTCTTGGTCCAAAGTTGCTTGTATGTCTCTTGTTTATGTTTGTAGTAAATCATAGCTTCTCTTGGGGTTGGATGACGAGATCTTGTCGAAGTTGATGTAGATCGGTTGGTTTTTGTTGCCCGTTATGAGTGGTTCTTGCCCTGTTGGTGATATTTTTATCTATTAGGTATATATGTAGTTGTTGTGTTGCTTGGTGTTAAATCCGAGGTAATATATGTCTATTGTATGTTCTATGTTTTGTTTGGATCATGTAGATCCACTGTTATGTAGTTGTTGTGTTAATTGATGCTTGATCCAAGCTAATATGTGTCTCTTGTATGTTGTATGGTTGTTTGGATCATATAGATCCACTGATATGTTGTAGATGATATCTTTTGAGGGTCATTTGGTGATTTTGAAGTTTGTCAAGTTTATATAGTTATTTTTTACAATCTCTAACTTTGTTGTTATTCAAGAAGATCAGGTGCTTAAAGTTGTGTCAGTTTTTACTTTACATTTCAACATGCTTTGGGCATGGTCACCATCATCAAAGAAAAAAATTGCTTGAAGATTTGACATTCAACGTCTCTGTGTGGCTAATTATTTTCTTAAGTTTCTTGTAAACATGTAATATCTCTTAGTTATACTATTTGTTTGAAATTGGTCTTTATCGATTCCTGTTGTAATTGAACTTTTGTCTTCCTTATTGTGTTAATGAATGGTCTGAGTCTATGACTTCTCCCAAAAAACGTGGAAATGTTTACTTGACCCACGTGAAGGGACTGACACTTGTATGGCAGGGGAGATAGAACTCAAAAATCAATAGGAACGAACCACAAGTGCTTAATAGTTTGCTAACTCTTTTTGATAACCTCATAAAAAAAGGGAATGGGATAAAGCTGATGGTGCTTTCAAGTTGTATCATTTTAACTTGAATAAATCCAAAGTTTGCTTTATCCTTACAGAAGCTCTTACTTCAACGTGCATTCTTTTCCGGGACACTTTTTTTTTTGACTCGGAGGGAACAAGTAGCCTGTTGTTTCAAGTTATCTGTGTCGTTTGTGTCGAGGCATATATAGTTTTAAGGATTATTTTTATTATAGAATTTCCGATATCCAACATCATTTAGGACAAGTGGGATGTAATTCTAATGGTGAGTCGCTAACATCGAAGGTATAATTAATTACATTGCTAGAATTCAAACCTTATATGGTTGAAGGAGAATGTTTACTTTCCCTAACCAGATACGCTACACCCCACGAGTTGAACTAAACCTTTATCATTTTGGCATGCTTAAGAAGTAAATAACAACGTATTAACATACCATCGTAATAAAATTAGAGTTGAGCATTTTATGGTCTAACCATTATGACTTATGAATTAAGATGTGTTTTTATTCATTAACTTTGGGATTTCAATAACTTTAGAAATTAAGCTCTTTGACTACAGTTTTAACACGGAAAACACAATGGTGTGGACGAAGTTTTCCAAATCTCAAACTATGACTTGGTTTAGTGATGTTTGATTGAGACTCCTTGAAATGAGAATAATGGTAAGGTATTAGGGAAGGTAGAAATTTTGAATTGAAAATTAACTTTTTTTTGCCCTCATATTATTTTTCCCCTCCCGTACCTTCTAAAAACCTAAATGTGAAGTAGTGTTAGCATATAACACATCATAACCATAACCTATGTACTTATAACTCATGTTGGACTTGCCAATTAAAGTAATAAATAAGTATTTTAATGGAAGCATGATATCGAATTTATGCATTCCAATTTCGAAATGGTAGTGGAGCTTGAGGGTATCAATTAATTTTTATTAAGGTGATAATTTTTAATTTTAGAAGGTGGTATCAATAAGAACTCAGTTGTGAATCGATTTGAAAAGACTTATTTATGTGAATCTGGTTGTGAAATTTTAATACGAATTTTTACACGACATTGTGGTCCAAACCATATATCAGTACAATATAACAAGCTTTTAATTGTGGGCAGTCGAGAATCTAATGCTTAACTACAACATCCACATTCCAACCCTGGCAACCCACACCACTAAAGTCTAAAGTACTAAACTCTCAAGCAACCATAATCTAATCAATCAAAATTATTCCACCAACTTTAACTTATGATATTTTCTACTTCCACTCACAAATATAGCTATTTTAAACCAAATACAGACCTGAAATTTTTATTCCGTTAAAAAAAATTTGACCTACCATCCTGCTATTTTTGTGGGCTTGATTTGAAGGATGAGATTGGAGGAGAATCTAATACTTTAATACCCAGAATTCTAGTTCTGAAAACCCCCAATTTTGTTGATCGGTACAATATTCATTTTGTGGTAAAGGGAGGAAAATTAATATATCTTTCGGACATTACTAGACAAGAACATTTCAGGTAAAAACGGTAAGGAAGTGCGAGAACTGGAATTCTGATACTAAGCTTTGGGTGATTGGATTGTAGAAAATTTAATTTTTTTAGAATTGATGTTCTATGATATCCAAACATTATACTAGAATTAAATTCTTTACTTCCACTAAAAATGTTGTTGTTTACCTTGAATATGTGTTTAAAGTATTAGTGCAGAAAAACAGACAATCGATCGACCGGAAGGAGTGTTTCGGTCGACCGAATGTGTGTTGGTTCGTCCAACAAAGTGCCTGTCGTTTTTCGGTCGACCAGAACTTAAGTGTACGGTCGACCGGGCACACAATTGGAGCTGGCCAAAAAGTTACTGTCGGTTTTCGGTCGACCGGAACCTTGGATTCGGTCGACCGGAAACATTCGAGGAGCTGGGAGAAAAGTGCATGTTGAATTTCGGTCGACCGGAACTTAAGTGTACGGTCGACCGATTATGCACTCACGTAAGCCAGAAAAGTTACTGTCGTTTTTCGGTCGAACGAGACTTCAATATTGGTCGACCGTTTGCGATACAGTTATTGGATCGGTCGACCGTTTGGACCCAGTTCTGCCCACGTTTTGCATATTTCTCCACGCGATTTTGGTGGAATTAATACTTGTTTAGGCCTACTATATAAAGACAATTTCGTCCCTTTTGTTTAGGGTTAATTTCCTATTGTCCACTTTTGCATTATAGAGAGAAAAGAGAGAGAGCATCCTTGTGATTCGGTGGGAGAGATTTTGAGTCGGGTATCTCGTTGGTTCGTTCGCGTCTCCTTGTAAGCATCTCTTGTAATACGTTTCTCTATAGTGGATTTGAGTTGTGTCGTCCGTGGTTTTTCCCGCATTGAGTTTCCACGTTAAATCTTGCGTGTTTGTGTGGTTTGGATTTTGGATTTGCGTTTTGTTCTCAAGATTAGCCAATTGGATTTGCCGTTTTCTGATCCGCTACGTATTTGGGATTGGTTTTAATTCCTAACAACTAGTATCAGATATTTTTGGTCCGAATTTGGGGATTTTTCATCGATCTTTTGTCAAGTACTCATGGCAAATCATTGGAAGATTGAGAAGTTGAGCCGAGATGTCAATTTCGGCTTGTGGCAAGTCAAGATGCACGTAATTCTGGTGCAGCAAGAGGTGGAAGACGTTCTTGAGGGCTTGGACAAGTTGCCAAAAGAAATGTCCGATCAAGATATGCAAAAACTTGATCGTAAGGCGATGTCAACAATAAAGCTATCGTTGTCTGACGATGTTTTGAGAGAAGTGTTGAAGGAGAAGACGACTGCAAGTATGTGGAAGAAATTAGAGGAAGTCTACATGAAGAAGTCACTTGCGAGCCGGATTATCTTGAAGAAGAAGTTATTCCTATTCAAGATGAAGTCAGGTATCTCCCTTCAGCAACACTTGGATGATTTCAATGCAATCATCATGGACCTGGAGAAGGTTGAAGCAAGGTTTTCTGATGAGGATCAATCGATCCTTTTACTTTGCTCGTTGAGTTCTTCATATGATCACTTCGTGGAGACAATGATGTATAGCATGACCGACATCTCTCTTATGGATGTCAAAAGCGCACTCTCCTCCAAATCTGATATGGAGAAGAGGTCTGATGGTTCTAAGTTGAGCAAAAGTGAAGCACTCGTTGCTCGTGGTAAGGGTAAAGAGAGGAGTTTCTCAAAGAACACCTTTAAGACCAAGTCGAAGGACAAAGATATTATTTGTCATTACTGCAAGAAGAAGGGTCACAAGATATCATAATGTTTTAAGCTACAGAACAGAGAGAAGCAAAGGGGTTCTAGTAGTGGTGATCAGTCAGGTTCGAATGTTGCGGAGTCCGATTTGATTTTGTGTTGGTAGCTACAGGTGCTTCTGAAGCTTCCGACGGTTGGGTGATTGACACGGACAGTACATTCCACTTAACTCCGAATAAACACTGGTTTTCATCTTATAAAACAATGTCAGGTGGAATGGTTGTGATGGGCAATGGTGACAGGTGCGAGGTTGCAGGAATTGGTTCTGTCAGATTGAGGACCCATGATGGCCTAGTCAAGATTTTATCGGATGTGCGACATGTTCCGAAGGCGAGCAAGAATCTGATTTCAGTAGGTAGCCTGACTGCAAAGGGTTACAAATTCAGTGGTAAGGATGACAACTTATCCATCACCAAAGGATCACTTATTCTGATGAAGGGGAAGAAGCTTGGACCCAACAAACTTTATATGCTTAAAGGAGAAACTGTTGTGGGTGACGCAGCTGTAGCGTCATCGTTGTCTGGTGAGGAAAATGCCCAACTTTGGCATATGAGGTTGGGGCACATGAGCGAGAAAGGCATGGCGGTGTTGAACAAACGTGGTTTGTTTGGAAGTCAGAAAATCGGCAGTCTGGACTTCTGTGAATTTTGTGTTTTTGGAAAGCAGAAAAAGGTTAGCTTCTCAGCAGCTAAGCACACCACCAAGGCCACTTTAGATTATGCCCACTCTGATTTATGGGGACCTTCTCAGGTTCCATCAAAAGGTGGAGCTCGCTACATGCTCACATTTATTGATGATTTCTCCAGAAAGACTTGGGTTTATATTCTGAAACAAAAGAGTGATGTGTTTCAGAATTTTCAGCACTGGAAAGTTATGATTGAGAATCAAACAGAAAAGAAGATTAAGGTTCTTAGGACGGATAATGGTTTGGAGTTTTGTTCCTCAAAGTTTAACGATTTCTGCAAGGATGTAGGAATCGTGAGACACTGAACCGTACGTCACACGCCACAACAGAATGGAGTAGCAGAACGTCTGAATCGAACTCTCTTGGAGAGAGTTAGATGTATGCTTCTGAATGCTGACCTGACTAAGGATTTTTGGGCAGAAGCAGTGTGTACCGCTTGTTATTTAATGAACCGTTCACCTCACATCGTTTTGGATATGAGAACACCGGAAGAAGTTTGGACAGGAGGAGCTTCAGATTTGTCCAAGTTGAGAGTCTTCGGTTGTCCAGCGTACGCACATGTAGATTAAAGAAAGTTGAATGCTCGGTCGTTGAAGTGTATATTCCTTGGCTACGATTTGGGTGTGAAGGGTTATCGTTTATGGTGCAAAGAATCTCAGAAGCTCATGGTTGAAAGAAATGTTGTCTTTAATAAGCTTGCTATGTTACCTTCCAGGAAAGACACTGTTATTTCTACTCCCGTGTCAAGTGGGACTCCAGTTCAGGTGGAGCCACTGGTAGTGACTGCTGATGAAGATACCGGTGTGACACAAGGAGAGAGTTCGAAATCTGAGGAAGATGAAGAGTATTTATTGGCAAGGGACAGAGAGAGGCGGCTGACCAAGAAACCCCGTAGATATGCTGAATCAGCCCTTGCATATGCTCTTAGTGCAGCTGAAGATATTGGAGCCTCTGGTGAGCCGAGCAAGTATTCAGAGGCAATTTCAGCACCCGATTCGGCTGCTTGGGTGGGTGCAATGAATGAAGAACCAAACTTGGAAGTTGGTAGAACTTCCAAAAGGAAAAATGGTCGTTAGCTGCAAATGGGTCTTCAAGAAGAAAATCGAGGGTCTCTCAGATGTGAGGTACAAAGCTCGACGGTTGCTCGTGGTTTTAGTCAGGTGGAGGGTGTGGATTATAGTGATATTTTTTCACCCGTTGTGAAGCATACTTCTATTCGTGTTTTGTTGAGTTTGGTTGCAATTCATGATTTAGAGTTGGAGCAACTAGATGTGAAGACCGCTTTCTTACATGGAGAATTAGAGGAGCAAATTTACATGTCCCAGCCGGAGGGCTTTGTGGTCGAGGGTAAGGAGAATCAGTTCTGTTTGCTGAAGAAGTCGCTTTATGGGTTAAAGCAGTCGCCTCGACAATGGTATAAAAGATTTAATTCTTTTATGGTTGGACATGGGTACAGCAGGTCCCAGTATGACTGCTGCGTTTACCGAAAGGTATTTTCAGATGGCTCTCTTGTTTTGTTATTACTCTATGTAGATGATATGTTGATAGCAGCTAAGGACAAGTCTAAGATTTCTGAGCTTAAAGAGTTGTTAAAGGCCGAGTTCGAGATGAAGGATCTCGAATCAGCAAAGAGGATTCTAGGTATGGAGATACGTCGCGATCGTACATGCAAGAGTTTGTTTCTTTCCCAGCAGCAATATATTGAGAAAGTCTTGCATCGTTTTGGCATGGAGAATGCCAAGTCTGAAAGAATTCCTCTCGCCGCGCATTTTAAGCTCTCGGTAGACTTGTGTCCCAATGAGGAGGAGGATAAGGCATACATGTCACGTGTGCCTTATACTAGTGCAGTTGGCAGTCTGATGTATGCTATGATATGCACTCGTCCAGGAAAGGAGCATTGGTCAGCTGTGAAGTGGATTCTCCGGTATCTAAAATGTACAACTAAGCTATCTCTGAAATTTGGTCGATCTTCGTATTCGTTAATGGGGTTTGTTGATGCCGACTACGCGGGAGACCGCGATAGACGAAGATATATGACTGGTTATGTGTTTACTATTGGGAGCACGACTATTAGCTGGAAAGCGACGTTGCAACACACTGTTGCTTTGTCTACAACGGAGGCAGAGTATATGGCAGCGACCGAGGGTATCAAGGAAGCTTTTTTGCTGAAAGGTTTATTTGGAGAGCTTATTCCAGGTCAGAATACAATGGTTGTTTATTGTGATAGTTAGAGTGCCATTCATCTGACGAAGGATCAGATGTACCATGAGAGGACGAAGCATATCGACGTCCGTTATCACTTCATTCGGGAAGTTGTTGCTGAAGGAGGTGTGATGGTGAAGAAGGTGGACACTGAAGATAATCTGGCTGATATGTTGACGAAGCCAATTATTTCGACTAAGTTCATGGTATACGTGAACTTGGTTGGTTTGAGTTCCGAGTAGGTGGAGCTAAGACGACGACACAATGAGGAAGGAAGTGTTCCTTCAAAGAGTTACAAGGGCTATTCAAGGTAAAGGTGGAGATTGTTGTTGTTTACCTTGAATATGTGTTTAAAGTATTAGTGTAGAAAAACAGACAATTGGTCGACCGGAAGGAGTGTTTCGGTCGACCGAATGTGTGTTGGTTCGTCCAACAAAGTGCATGTCGTTTTTCGGTCGACCAGAACTTAAGTGTACGGTCGACCGGGCACACAATTGGAGCTGGGCAAAAAGTTACTGTCGGTTTTCGGTCGACCGGAACCTTGGATTCGGTCGACCGGAAACATTCGAGGAGCTGGGAGAAAAGTGCATGTTGAATTTCGGTCGACCGGAACTTAAGTGTACGGTCGACCGATTATGCACTCGCGTAAGCCAGAAAAGTTACTGTCGTTTTTCGGTCGAACGAGACTTCAATATCGGTCGACCGTTTGCGATACAGTTATTGGATCGGTCGACCGTTTGGACCCAGTTCGGTCCACATTTTGAATATTTCTCCACGCGATTTTGGTGCAATTAATACTTGTTTAGGCCTACTATATAAAGGCAATTTTGTCCCTTTTGTTTAGGGTTAATTTCCTATTGTCCACTTTTACATTCTAGAGAGAAAAGAGAGAGAGAGAGAGAGAGCATCCTTGTGATTCGGTGGGAGAGATTTTGAGCCGGGTATCTCGTCGGTTCATTCGCGTCTCCTTGTAAGCATCTCTTGTAATACGTTTCTCTATAGTGGATTTGAGTTGTGTCGTCCGTGGTTTTTCCCGCATTGGGTTTCCACGTTAAATCTTGCGTGTTTGTGTGGTTTGGATTTTGGATTTACGTTTTGTTCTCAAGATTAGCCAATTGGATTTGTCGTTTTCTGTTCCGCTGCGTATTTGGGATTGGTTTTAATTCCTAACAAAAAACCTAAAAGAAGTTCAGTTATTTGGGTTTACCTACAAAGACAATTTTTTAGTTATGTCAAACAAATGAATGATCTTTCTTCACTTTATCATTAAAATACATATTTGTAACAATTGGAGTTGAGAACAAAAGATCATGGATAATTGAGTTATAGAACTTTAGTTCTATATTTTTCTTTACTTCATTCGAACCAATCAAAATCACCTGTCATGCAGTGATCATCCATTCAGTTTTTTTGAGTTGAAAAAGGTTTGACATTTTTATTGTAATTAAACAATATAAACAATTTTTTTGAGAAATTTGTAGATAATGTTCAAATATGACGAGAAATAAGCGTTGGAGAACATACCATATATGGATCCAATCAAGCAAATCATCCAATCACGCAATCATCCAACCAAGCAAATCAAATATATCAATGTAATGCATATGGAAAGTCTAACGACTCTCCTTAGTATCCTATTGTATAAATACAACACTAAAAACCTAAATAATAATAATAATTTTAATGTTCAAATCAACATGGTACCAGAGCGTGCGTTCTGAAAAAACACAAAACCTAACCCACCCAAAACCCCACACCCAAATCTGACCTCAGAGGCTTCCCAGAGCTCATCATCGGCTGGCACGCTAGGCGGTTGCGACCTTTGTCGCCTTCCACTCCTAGCTATGACAGATGACAATGGAGAATCCCAACGTCTCAACACACAACCCCTCAATGGGACCAATTTCCTCTCCTGGGCATGTGTCGTTTCTTTGTCCCTCAGTGGCAAAGGGAAACTCGATCACCTCACCGAGAAAACAATCAAACCCACCGCACAAAGAAGCTAAGCCAAACAAGAGGAGTAGCAAAACGCCGATCACCTCGTGATGTCCTAGCTTCTACAATCCATGCAATGTCAAATAGCAGAGATCTTCATGTACAAGAACAACGCAAAAGAGCCATGGGACACTCCGTCCATGAACATTATGGTATGCAACAAAACTTTGCGCACATCTTTAAACTAAAGCAAGACCTTTCGCATATCAAGCAATGCCAAAAAACTGTGACCGAATATCTCGGGCTGCTCAAGCGAACATGGGACAAACTCGCAATCTACGATCCGCCCACCACAGACCCACAAATCATACAAGAAAGAACTGAGCAAGATCACATCTACACGTTCCTAGTTGGGTTGGACTCAAGCTACGATGCCCTCCGATCGGGCATCCTCATGTCGCTGGAACTACCCATTTTCTCGACCATCATTGCGATGGTTAACCGGGAAGAGACTCTCCGGAAAACCAACCTCGTTCAGTCGGAAATCTCACTAAAAATAAAGCATTTGTCGCCGCAAAAAAACAACATAAACCCTCGCGACAAAGGTAAAACCAAATTCGGTAATAAAAGTCACGCATATTGCGATAACTGTAAGAAACAGGGGCACAACCGATCTACATGTTACTTCCTCTACCCGCATCTCCAGCATCTAAGGACGGCTCGGAGAGGAGAGGGGACGGGAGGAGCGACGACCACATAAACCCTAACGGGAGAGCCAACGACGACACTCAAGGAGGAAGCCCTAGCAACCAAGGAGAAGGGACGAAATGGACATCAATGGGGTCTGCTTCGGATCATCGGGGCTATAGAGAGGCACGTTTGGTGTAGGATCCGACCCGCCCTCCTATCTGGATCCTCAACTGCCACCCGAATCCACCAGCACGAGTGGACCAGACCCAGCCTAACTCAGTTCTCTCATGTCCTACTTAAACATTTTTTTGCAAACCAACACCCCAAGTAAAGGTAATTTCTCAAGTATGGATACTTTCTTGGATAATTGCAATGTCTGTTTTTTAGTAAATAACTCTAATAACTCTAGTTGGATTATAGACTCTGGTGCGACTGATCACATGACAGGAAATTCTTCCATGATTAATAACGTAAAAACTAGTTTACATTTTTTGAATAAATTTGTTACTATTGCTAATGGAGACAAAATGCAAATTAAGGGTACCGGAGAAGTACAATTCTTACATGATAAAATACCCGAAAACATTTTGTATGTGCCTAATTTAGACTATAATCTTTTGTCCGTTGATAGACTCACAAGAAAATTGAATTGCAATATTATTTTCACACATTTTGATGTAATATTTCAGGATCGTGCCACAGGGAGGACGATTGGTAGAGGAAAACTCGTAAATGGACTTTACGTGCTTGAAACACAAACAAAAGGGATGCTTGCAAAAACTCCTAATCACGAAACTTGGCACCAAAGAATGGGACACCCGTCTCATATAGTTTTACAAAAAATATTTCCTCCTCTCAAACATGAATTATCCTGTGATGTGTGTCGTTTGTCAAAACAAACTAGACTTTCGTTTTATGCTTTTGAAAATAAGATAGGTCGTGCTCTCGAGTTGATTCACTCGGATATTTGGGGACCCGCTCCCATAGAATCCTATAATGGGTTCAAGTATTTTATTTCGTTTACCGATGATTTCTCACGTACAACTTGGTTATACTTGTTAAAAGCTAAATTTGATGTTTTTTGGGAGTTTGTAGCCTTTGTAAAAAACATGATTGATTCTAAAATTAGGATACTTAGATCCGATAACGGATTTGAGTATACTAGTGACAATTTTCAACGTTGTTTGAAACAAAAAAAGATTTTTCACCAAACCACATGCATAAACACCCTTGAACAAATGATATTTCTGAAAGGAAAATTCGTCACCTTTTGAATGGTACTCGCTCCTTGCCTTTTCAAAATAACGTTCCAAAATGTTTTTGATCAGATGCTATTTTAACTGTCACTTACCTTATAATTCGTTTAGCTAGTTCAACAATTTAAACAAGCAGCCCTTAGAACTCTTACATGGTAAAAGAATGAGCCTTAATCATCTTCAGACTTTTGGTTATACTTTTTTGTTCACAGGAAGCGTCTGGACAAGCTTGATTATAATTTCATCAAATGTATTTTTTAGGATACTCTGTCAAAAACAAGGGGTACAAATGTTATGACCCCATTAATTGTAAAATTTATGTTTCTCGTGATGTATCTTTTTTTAGAATATTTCCTACCTCAACAATCATCAAACTCCTTCCGCTGCACCCAAAGCTCCTCTGCTGATTGCCGACATCTTTGACACTTCCACACCACCAACTCCAGTTGTCGCCACACCTTCTCAAGAACTTGGACCACCTGTAGGATTTCGTTTCCCTATGTATGTATATATTTTAAAAAATTTAATACAACGTACAAGATCGTTTTCATATTTTCAACAATTTCTATGTACATTACTTTGTGTTTATTCTAATATCATGCAACCCTACATTTATTAAAATAAACCACAAAGGTAGAATCATACCTAAAGGTTCTCTAAAACCTTTTTGAAGATCTGGAGTCGCGTTGCCCGTTGAATTGTCCACGGATTTGCCTTCGAGTGTTCACCAAACTCTAAACAAGATTAGAGAGAAAGGAGCTAGTCAATCAATCTCTAAAAAGGCTTAGAATCTAGCTAATAACCCCTCTTTGAGCTCCTGAGATTTCTATCTCCTAAACTAAAAATTACTAAGAGAGTTTCATGGTGATTAGAAGAGAGATTAATGAGAGAAATAATTTTTGCATTAGTATTAAACAAGTAGGAGGAGGTGCCCTTTTATAGGCAACCAAAACATCCTTATCAAGAGTTATTCTTTAGTCATGATCCCTTGTTTATTCTCTCCTAAAATTAATCTCTAATTTTCACATAAACACCTTAAAAAACGTTTTAATTAAATTTGGAATTAATCTACCCATGATTTAATTAATCTCTTAATAATTCAGGCAAAAATCGCACCGTTCGGTTGACCGAGAATTTTTCTCGGTTAACCGAATCATTCGGTTATAACACGTGTTCGGTAGACCGTGAGCTAGACGGTCGACCGAATTTACATGAGAAAAAATTCTCAGGAAAAATTTGGATGATCTGTGTCTTGCTCGGTCGACCGTTGACACACCAAAATTTCTCCTGGCGAACATTCATCAGATGACCGTGTCACCTTCGGTCTACCAAAAATATCCCAAGATATTTTCTCTCGGTTGACCGTTCACGCTCGGTTAACCGAACCCAATTGTCCAGACAATTTCGGTCAACCAATTGTGTTTACCCGTTCCCCGTTCGGTTGACCGTTCCGAAGACACCCCGATCGACCGAACGCTAAACGATTCACCGTGTTTGACCCTGATTTTGCCTTTGTCAAATTTTGGATTTATTTCCAACAAAATTTGATATTTTGGGTTTTTTAGGAAATTCATATATTGTGTAATATATTATCCAATGTAATCTTAAATTATTACACCACATAATATATACACATCATATGAATTTATTACGATTCTAATTATGTCAATTCTCATGACATATTGATTTTATTGATTCACCACATGTGTCCCTTTTTTCACATGAAACCCGACACATCATATGAACTCAAAATCAAGTCACTTGTTTCCCAGTTTTGTGGTGTGACCTATAGAAGGATCTAAGCCAAATTGGCAGCGATATTAAACACTTAATATCTCAAACTATAAGCGGTATCTAGCTACACATTATAGTTACCCAATTAGCATAAATGTCTTTGTTCCACCCGAACCAAAACACGATCCATTTAGTGATGTAAGTGCACCATTTGTGTTCGTCCCTTGCCTCATGATATTAAGAATATATAAAAAGTAGAAATGTGTCACATTTGTATTATATTCATTTCTTGATCTCTCTAAGCTAATTATAACTACGTAACTTAACTCAAGTTACATTGTGCACATTATAATTTTGCTTTTTCAAGAAGCCCACTAATATCATCACTCAATTAAGAGGGGCAACGATAATCGTTTGACTAGCTATCTTTTGCAGCACAAGTCATGCTCAACCAACTATTGCCTTTATCACTACACTCATTGATAGTTTTTGACAATAATTAAATTAAGCACTTCTTGAGTGAAAAGATATAAGTCTCATATCTTAGGATCCAAGACACAATAAAAACATTAATGACACGAAACACAATTCCATAATTTTTTACTTGTTAGGTATATTCAATATATAAAAGTAATCTTTTCCTCTTTTATATAATGGTGTCGTCAATTATTTGTAGAGCTACAACAATCGATGACCAACACGACAATCTTATCTCGGTGATTAGTGTTCCATGTTAATTACCATGATTGTGAATAACTTTTGATTTTTGTAAACCATTATCTTTTAGAGCTCTACGGTTAAGGACCAAACACCTCTTCCTTAACACTTCCAAAAGACAAATATCATAATCAAGGAACAAAATGCTTGCACATCCAATTCATAATAATTGACATATAAAAGTTAAACTTTTAGAACACATTCCTTTCACCACCTACACTAATGGACGACCAAGGGGGAGATGACGGTATTCCTCCAAGAAGGACCACCCGTCCTACTTGTCCACCATCTTGGCTCCAAGACTATGTTGTATCCCACGTAACCTATCCTATCGAGGACTACTTGTCCTACTCTCAAATCAAACCTACCTGATATGCCTACTTAAGTAAAATAGATAAAACTAAAGAACCCACCAACTTTCATGAGGCTAGTCAACATCCTAAGTGGACCAAGGCGATGGAAGATGAATTAAAAGGTCTAAAAACCAACAAAACTTGGACTCTTGTTATTCCCCCAAAAGGGATAAAACAGGTAGGTTGTAAATGGATTTACAAAATCAAATACAATAGTGATGGTACTATAGAAAGATTTAAGGCTCGGTTAGTTGCAAAAGGGTACACTCAAACTTATGGGTTAGATTATCAAGAAACTTTTGCTCCGGTTGCAAAGATGAACATTGTTCGTGTTCTCCTCTCTATAGCCGTTAACTCAGGATGAAACTTATTCCAGATGGATGTTAGGATTTGTTTTTGCAGGGCAACTTAGAAGAAGAAGTCTATATGACTCCTCCCCCAGGTTACAAATCTGATCCAGGCAAGGTATGCAAACTCCACAAGTCCATATACGGGCTTAAACAATCTCCACGCGCATGGTATGCCAAACTCAGTCACTTTCTTCTACTTTATGAGTTCTCTAAAAGCTCTGCTGATGCCTCCATGTTCACCAAACACTATCATAAAACCACTATAATTGTCTTAGTATATGTTGATGGTATTATAATAAACGAAAATAATGATGAAGAAATATCCTTAGTGAAACTTTACCTCAAATCCAAATTTGATATTAAAGATCTAGGCATCATGAAATGTTTCCTTGGAATTGAAATCGCTCACTCAAAAAAAGGATTATTTCTATCCCAAAGAAAATACGTTCTCGATCTTTTACATGAAACTGGAAAAATAAGGTCTAACTCAGTCAACACCCCAATCAAAACAAATCAAAAAGTTAGTCTGGTTGATGGTGAACCGGTTCAAGACTTAAGTCAATTCCAAAGATTAGTCGGTAAACTCATCTACCCCACTGTCACTAGACCAGACATCACTTATGCCGTTGGTGTAGTAAGCTAATTTATGCATGCACCTCATAAAGGTTATCTAGAGATCGTTGACCGGATTCTACAATATCTTAAGAAAATTTCGAGTCAAGGTCTTTGGATGAAAAGAAACAATTCTAATACAATTGTTGGTTACTCTGATGCAGATTGGGTAGGTAGCCACGATCGAAAATCTACCACCGGATTTTGTACATTTGTTGGAGGAAACTTGGTCACATGGAGAAACAAAAAACAAAACGTGGTGGCTAGATCAAGTGTTGAAGTCGAGTGCCGTGCAATGGCCTCCACAACAAGTGAGCTAATTTGGCTCAAACAACTCCTCAAAGACATGAATATAAGCAACCAAGATCCAATATAAAATGTTTTGCGACAATAATGCCGCAAGACACATTGCCTCCAATCTTGTTTTCCACGAGCGAACAAAACACATTGAAGTGGATTTGTCCCTTCATTCGTGAGAAGATACAAGCTAAGGAAATCGAAGTTCCATACGTCCAGAGTAATTATCAATTAGCAGACATCTTCACCAAAGCAATCGATCAGAAACACTTCCAACACATTCTTCACAAGTTATGCTCCTTCAACATCTTCCAGAGTCAACTTGAGAGGGAATGTTGAAATATGGCAAGAAAGAGACGTTGGAGAACATACCAGATATGGATCCAATCAAGCAAATCATCCAATCACGTAATCATCTCGGGGTGTAAACGGGTCGGGTATGCGGCAGGTATGGTCATACATGTACCCATACCCGCCTAACTAAACGGGTACGGGTATATACCCGTTTAAATATTGTTGTATATGTACCCGTCTCATACCCGTGGGGCGGGTATAACGGGTATATTTTTGCTAACAAAATAAATACTTTTGCTAATAAAACTCAACTTGGAAGAACTTAATTATTGGATGAGAATGATTTAAGCCAAAAAGATGTTAAATATTTACGATTTTTGAGATTAATAATTAAACCAATATGATGAGAAATCACCAATTTTCTCACAAACAAGACCCGAAACAACCACTTTTGCCAACAAAAACCTCATTTTTTTATTATTTTAACTATATATTATATATTAATTAAATAATTAAACGAGTAAATGGGTAAACAGGTATGGGTAGATGTATACCCGTACTCGTCCCATATATTAAATAGGTAAATGGGTAATACCCGCCCCAGTTATACCCCTACAACCATCCAACCAAGCAAATCAAATATATCAATGTAATGCATATGAAAAGTCTAACGACTCTCCTTAGTATCCTATTGTATAAATACAACACTAGAAACCTTAAATAATAATAATAGCTTTATTGTTCAAATAGACAGATAAAATAAGCTATACATGAAACAAATTAGGGTAATTTGCTTGGGTGCCACCAAGAAACAACTAAATTGAATTTATACCACTTAGTTCTGACTATTTAGTCTAATGTCATAGCAAAATCAAACAATTTATCTTAATGTCATAGGAAAACAAAATATTTATCTTTATGGCATTCCGTCGGTAAACCGTTAACTTTTCTGTTAACGTCCGTTATGTATATTAATATTTAATGAAAATTTTGCAGAATCACCAAGAATAAACCAAAAATTCATAAAATTCATTATATGTGTTGTAAAAATTACAAAAAATTACTCAAAATTTTTATTTATATTGTTTCATCTCTATCTTTCAACTTTCGTTTCTTCTTTGCCTCTCACTGAACTTAATGACTCGATTACTAAACTAATGAAATTCGATAATTTTTTAATTTTAAAAATACAAAATAATTAATTGTTTTTTATTTAAAAAATCATTTGTCTAATAAAAATTTATTTTTATATAAAATGTGTTTTTCTAAAAATATTAATTTTTTTATATAAAAATTCTTTTATCAATTATCAGATTCTTGTACTAAAATATTAAAAATCGTGAATCTGAAATAAGATAAATAAAAAGAAATAATTTTTAGAATTTTTTTATCGAATTTGATTATTTTAGTAATCGAGTCATTAAGTTTAGTGAGAGAAAAGAAGAAATGAAAGTTGAAAGATAGAGATGAGTGTATAAATAAATTGTTTTGTAATTTTTTGTAATTTTTACAACACATATTATGAATTTTATGAATTTTTGGTTTATTCAGGGTGATTTTGCAAAAAAATCATTAAATATTAATATACTTAACGGACGTTAACGGAAAAGTTAACGTTTACCGACGGAATGACATAAAGATAAATATTTTGTTTTCCTATGACATTAAGATAAATAGTTTGATTTTGCTATGAAATTAGACCAAATAGTCAGAACCATGTGGCATAAAACCAATTTAGTTGTTTCTTGGTGGCACCCAAGCAAATATGGTCATATCTGTACTCATACCCGCCTAACTAAACAGATACGAGTATATACTCGTTCAAATATTGTTGTACCTGTACCCGTCTCATACCCGTGAGGCGGGTATAACGGGAATTGCGGGTATATTTTTGCTAACAAAATGAGTACTTTTGCTAACAAAACTCAACTCGGAAGAATCTAATCATTGGATGAGAAAGATTTAAGCCAAAAAGATGTTAAATTTACGATTTTTGAGATTAAGAATTAAACCAAAATGATGAGAAATCACCAATTTTCTCACAAACAAGACTCGAAATAACCAGTTTTGCCAACAAAAACCTCATTTTTTATTATTTTAACTATATATTATATATTAATTAAATAATTGAACGAGTAAATGGATAAACATGTATGTGTAGATGTATACCCGTACCCGTCCCATTTATTAAATGGGTAAATGGGTAATACCCGTCCCAATTATACCCCTAAAATCATCCAACCAAACAAATCAAATATATCAATGTAATGCATATGAAAAGTCTAACGACTCTCGGTAGTATCCTATTGTATAAATACAACACTAGAAATCCTAAATAATAATAATAGTTTTACTGTTCAAATCAACAGATAAAATAAGCTAAACATGAAAGAAATCCTAAATAATAATAATAATAATAGTTTCGTTTGACATTTTGAACTTAAGTGGGAAAATATAGCTCTTAGTGCTCACCCTCTTGACTAGTTCAACCTTTTGATACATCCTCATGTTTGAAATGCTACTTAATTTTGAAAAAAAAGGTGAGAGTAAAATAAAGAACAATACGACTCACATGTAAATTAGAACCAACGAAATATAATTTAAAATCACACCAACAGATCCAACAGTGAATAATAAGGATCATGCTAGCATCATCACAAGTTAACTATGTACTTCCAGCCTAAGCTGGCACCTTCTTTTTTTGCTAGTTCTGTAGCTTTTTCTCGCTTATCAAAATTTCTTTTTTCCTTTGATTGCAAGTACGGTTATAAATGGGTCGTGGACAAATAAATCGTTACCCATATTCATTTCCTTATACGGTAATGGTTCGGTCACATATCTAGGGGTGTAAGCGGGGCGGGGCGGGTTTTTGGTCCACCGCTACCCGCCCCGCATAAGTTAAGCGGGTATGCGGGGCGGGGCGGGTCAAAAATAAAAAAACCGCTACCCGCCCCGCATAAGGTTGGACTAGGTGAGGCGGGACGGGTTATGCGGGTTTGGCGGGTTTTTTAATTTTTTTTTGATTTTTTCTAAGAAAAATAAAAGAACATCAAAACTTGAAAAATTGTAATTACTCATTGTATTTTTTTGGGAAATTGAATGTGTGTTGAGTGAAAAACTAGACATTTGGTTAGTGTTGAATAATGATTTGGTAAGGTGGGTTAATGATTATGAGTAAAATGGAAACATTAAAATGATTTTGGTATATAAAAAATTAATAATATATTTGATTAGGCGGGTTGCGGGTTATGCGGGGCGGGTTGCAAGACAACCGCAACCCGCCCCGCTTATTAGGCGGGTTATGCGGGTGGCGGGTTAGCGGGTTGGCGGGTAACATTTTTTTGTCCGCTACCCGCATTAGGCGGGGCGGGGCGGGGCGGGGCGGGTTGCGGGTAAAATATTACCCATTTACAGCCCTACACATACCTGTATGTTTATACCTCTATCTCATAACCATACTTGTCCCATGTAAAGTAAATGATTTTTGGTGGGTAAACAATTATATGTGTAATTTGTTTATTAACCAAATTAACATGGAATTTGTGTTCATATTTTAGGTCATTAAGTTATTTTAATATTTTGGAAATAATATTACGAAATAATAGCTATGAATCAAAATAATTATATCAATAATGAACTAGTGCAGAGAAGAGTATAGTAGGGTCAGTGATTCATTTTTAGTCTGTTAGAAATTTAGAATTTAAAATAAAATAATTATATATATTATTTAAATTAAAGTGATTAAGCGATCAAGTTAAAGTTCCGCTTACACAACTGTAAAAAAAATAAAATCATATTCATAACCTTTTGGTTTAGAAAACATTAAGATTTATTAATCCGAACATGCGAGCACAGTTAGGAGAGTTAAACGAGTTTTACTAACCCAATGAGAAGGTGCTAATGGAGTAAATCTGAGAAAGAAAGAGGGGGCGTGATGGTAATACGCGGGGGACATCTAATGGTGGCCGGCAGTGACGTGGCAGGCCAGGGTGCAGCAGTAGCAAAGCAAATACAATAAAAACATTAAGTATATTTTTTAAAGATAACGCAGAAAAATTAACCGGTGGGTCCCACGTCGGATTAGGACTCGTAGTCCACTCCCGTCCACTACTCCAGCTGCTGCGCTTTACTTTCCTCTTTCGTCTATTCCTTTCTCTGCGACATTTGCAGTCATCTCCTTGGGTTCCCACGTTTTTGTCGTAAAACTTCCCACCTTTGTTGTCATTAATTAGTATGTATGTACACTCTAGATGGGAGTGGTGTTTGTACTCCATGGAACAATATAAGAACACCAACAAGTAAAAATAGGAAAAACATGATATGTCACATAAGATTTAATGTACTTTGGTCAAAATGGTTTAACAGATAAACAAATGATGACTTTAGAGGAGACACATTCTTAATGAAAGAAAGTATTACGAATTGAACTAATTCCCGGGTGGCACAAGAAAATTTGTTTACGTCATTTAACTATCTACAAATCATTCTGTATAAGATATCTCAACTTCGTACTTAGAAAATACCACTATACGTGGATATAGTAATATGTGAGATTAGAAACCAAGTGCAATTACATAAGAACATCACTAATCAGTTGTAGTTTCATCTATAATCCATTTGATTTTTGACTTTTCGCTTAGTATGTAAACACACCTAAAAGTTCTAACGCTCCTAGACTTTCGACTCATTTAAGTCATAATCTCCTTAAATTATCCTCATGAATTTGGACCTTCTAATATGAATACCAGACACCACCCACCCTGTGAACAACGCGTAATGAAAAGTTAAAACACAAAGAAAACGACCACTCACCGTATTCCAAAAACACTAGGGTCAAAAACCGCAAAACCGGTGGAATAAATTCCCCCCAAACCTCACCCCCACCACTCCACTCCAGCCCAGAGATGGAACCAAATCTCACCGGCGATCCTCCACCTCCGGCCACCGCCGGGACGGAACCAAAAGCCACCGTCCGGCCTCCCATCTCGGCGCTGGAGAAGCCGCTCCACGAGCTCACCGAGGACGACATTGCCCAGGTCACGCGCGAGGACTGCCGCCGCTTCCTCAAGCAGAAAGGTCCGTCCCGATCCGGCGATCCCAACGGTCGTTCGGTTTCTAACGTTCGATCCGCTTAGGTTTCGGTCCCCGAGCTCGGTTTCGGGGTCCGATGCGTAGTGCTTTTGGCGTTTTGTGACGGATTTTCTTTTGGTTTTTGGTTTTTTAATTCTCGATCCGATCTCTCTTTCAAGTTCAGTTTGATGTATTTTTCCCCTAGTTTTGTGTTTTTTTTGTTGTTTAAGCTTTGTTATCTGATTATGAGAAGCTGAAATCGTTGTTTTTGATGTCTAAATGTTCGTTTTTGATTTGGAGTTTTTCTTATTCGGTTTGTTCTAAGTTCAAATTTCTTATCCATAACAATGTTTAAACAACGAAAACATACACAAAAACTAGAAAAAAAACTACACGAAACTAGAAAAAAAGTACACATAAAAGCTGCGGTGATGGCTCTGTTGTGTGTGAGATCATAAGAAGCTGAATTTGCCTTTGGACTCTCGATTTCTCCGTTTTCGGTGCTTCTTTTTCTTTTAGAGTAGTATTACTATTCCGCAATCGCTCGTCGCTTCGATATCTTGAATTTCTTTGCTTCCATATGGTTTTGGTTACTTTGTCAAATTCCCTTATTTTGGTCGTAATTCGATTTTAGATATCATTTTTTTTCATGATCCAGAATTGCCCATAAGTGCTCCAAATCATGTCAGAATCCTGCAAAGCCTTCGGGTTTTTAGTGGTTTTTTGGTTGGTTTGGTAAAATTTGCTTCGACATTTGTCCTTTGGATTCTTTCAGCAAGTGCGCGTCTGCAATCTCTGTTTTCCATCTCGTTGTTAAAGTCGAAGTGAGCAGTGTTTTGTCCTTGCTCTGTGGCGTTTGCGATATCTCTGATTTTTTTTTCTCTTTTCCTCAAAATCTGGTGCCCCATCTCTTTCCCTAGTGAGTTGACGACATCGATTGGATTTCACTTCCTGACAAACCTACGGAGAGGTGTCTTTGTAACCAAATACAACCTAATACACTTACATAAAAATAGAAACCGAAATTTACGGTTGGGCAAAATTAGCAAACGTATTCAAGGCACATTCTTAACACTTTTCCATGCCTCTAATCGACCTGCTTGTTAGCCCCTGGTTAGTCGAGCATGGTCTTACAAGGAGAGGGTGGCAGGTTTTAGGTTAGGGGTTAGAACTTGTAGGGTCTGGTCTACAAATTTGGATATCCACTGGGTAGCTTAGTTGGGAAATCTAGTTAAAACCATAAATTGAATTTCGGATTTTTTTACGAAATGATTGTTTTTTTTTAAATTCTCATAGTAGACCTCTTCAAAAGTATTTTCATACAAGACCTCTTGTCACCACATGGCGGACGGTTTTCTCTTTTAACACTTTAAAATTCTCAAGTTGGATTCTAATCATTGAACTTGGCGTTTCTAACAACAAATTCTTTGACTTAGAATTTTTAGTCTCTCGACGCAAATTCTCAATTACAATGCCTATTCTAATGACTAGAACTCGCCGTTTGAAATACCGAGTTTTAGTCATTGAACTCGGCGTTTCAATGTCGAATTTTTGGACTTAGAATTTACATCAAAGGGCCAAAAAATTCTAAGTCCAAGAACTCGGTAGTTGAAAATCCGAGATCAATTAGTAGAACTCAGCGTTTGACACATTGAGTCCACGTGACTTGAGAATTTTCGCAAATGGCTAATGATCCTGACAATTGCCACGTCGAGTTTTTCAAAGTGCTAAAAGACAAAACTGACTGTCATCATATGTCGCAACATGGTGACAAAATGTATAGCATGAAAAATACTTTTTGAATATGTCTACTATGAGAATATTTAAAAAAAATATTATTTTGAAAAAAATTCCTTAAATTTCAGTATGCTCATTTTAATGTTTGAGATTTAAAATAGAATGACGGTAGAGTATATAAAATAAAATAAAAATCTATGAATCTAGTTTGGAACCCAAAATGGTTAAAAATCCACCCTGGCAAGGGTTAGCCTACCAAGCTGTTGATCAATCTTTTCCTAATATACGTTCAAACTCAATGATGCACAAAATTATGTTTTAATTACCTAGTGTGAAGCTACTTGTAGTTTAGAATTGCAATCTACCTTTAACAATAAGAATAAGTGTAATGATATTCTGGGTTATAAAAGAGTCCATAAGTCTATTTACTAAGCGAAGTTCCGAAATATAATGGCTTAGAAGAGTTCCCTACGAGACTAGAAGAACTGGCTATAAAGTACTCCCTTAATCTTTATGTTTTTCTATCTATTTGCCTAATTTAATTTTTATGAGAATTTAATTTATCCATTCAAGTTAAATTCTACGTGAGATGAATTATTTCTTTGAATTATGTTTTCTTAAAGAAATTTCGTCACATTTGTTTTTCCTCGGGATAAAATTGTTTAACTATAGTTATTCGTGCTTCTCCTTTTCCTCCCTAATAAAAAAATCTTATTTTGTCTTCACCGTGAAGGAATGAGACGACCATCGTGGAACAAATCCCAAGCAATCCAACAAGTCATATCGCTCAAAGCCCTACTCGAAACCAAACCCCATCCAGACGGTAACGACACGCCCACATCCCCACGCCTCACGAAGGTAATCTCACCGCCGCCTCCATTGTGTTTCCTATTTTTGGGAATTTTTGCATCACACCCTTCAAAGTGGTTTCCTCGAATTTATTGTTTATCAGTTATCACTTGTTCAGTAATAAGTTGCCTTTTGTGATAATAGTAAGTTGCCCTTTTGGTAATCAAATTGATTTTTAATGAAAAGATTTTCGACAAAACTATATCAAACCATAAGATGTTAATTAAATACTTAAATGTAAGCTTTAAGGGTTTTTTCTTGGGTTGGGTAGGGTAAAAACCGTTTAACCACCCTAATCGAACCGACGAGCTGGGTCACGGGTTGTAAAACTCATAACTTTTTAATAAATGAGCGGATAAGGGTTGTGAAAATCATAACTATTTAATAAATGCGCGAATAAGGTTCTATGATTTAACCCGTCCATTTAACCGTTTAATCGCGAAACATAATGAATATATGTAATTTGTTGTTATATATAAAATATACATAAAAAAATTGTATTATTATTGTCATTACGTGGATGTTTGTTTTATATGAATTTGTAGATGTTTAGATTATGAATTTTTGGATATTTGATTACAAATTTAAGGATTTTTGATGTTTTTAACAAGTTGGATCTCTGTTTTAAAAACCGAACCTAACCGACAGTCAGATCGGATTGGACCGTAAATCGGTAGCAGACCAGTCGGTTCTGTCAAAAAACCGGCCCCCCTTATGAACCGAAGTGAACTGAAAAAACCGATCGAACCGATCAGTTTTTTCGGTTTGGTCGAACCGAAATGAACCTATTTTTTCAATTTAAACAAAATTTGATTTTTATTGTTCTATTTTTTGTTCAATTTTGACGCAAATTTCAGTGGTTTTATTTTTTACTACTCTTTCCCCAACCCCTCACCACGCCTCCACCCCTCACCGTTCCTCCACCCCTCGTGATCATTTCAATTTTTTTTACAGGTTTTAATTAAATTATTTTACAGATGAGTAATTTTGTTGAATTAATCATAGGTTAGACACTTGGTTATTACTTATTATGTAAAAAAATAATATGAAAAATCGGTTCAATCGGTTGGACTACCGACACGGAGTCGGTTCGGTTCAACTCTCGGTTCACAAAATTCTGATGTCATGCTGACATCATCATAGGTTGAACCAGGTTGAACCACCGGTTCGACCATTTTGAACAAAACCGAGTTGTTTTCGGTTCACTCTTCGGTTCGGTTTTTAAAACATTGAGTTGGATAAGTTTTATCCATTTACCCAATTTTTATATCGATTTTAGTATCTATTAAGTTTTAACCATTGAACCGTCCAAAACCGTTTAATTAAATTAAATGGGTTGGGTCATGGGTAGAAATAAAATTAAACGGGTTCTAACCGAATCGTGAACCGTTTAATTAAACGGGTAGAGTCATGGGTAATCTCTATAACCGCTCACGAATCGTCCATTTACAACCCTAGTTTTTTCCTAGTTAAATATTAATTTTGCCCGATGAGAAGTTGGATGGTATAAAACCATTACTGGCAATCGTGCAAACTGAAGGATATTATAGTAGATATAGAAAACATAAAAGACGTAAATACAAAAGTTCTCTTTCTCGTTATTTGTAAAACAATGTCTAATATGCAAATGTTTCGAATCACAGGTATCTTCTCTTCCCCCGGCGCCGGAGAAGAACGTAAACGGCGACAAGGCTTCTCACTGGGAAGACCTCTCAGTCACAGTCTCCCCGAGGTTTGGTTTTCCTTCTTCATAATCTGTGAGGGTGCACGTTGGCGAACTAGCTTAGTGTTGGCTAACGTGCGTGGCTGTTAATTTTTGTTGTCCGTCGTGAAGTGAGACCCTCTCCCCTGCCCAGCGTTTTAATGTGCGACCGCATAAGCGTTTATGCGGTCGCACAAATCGGAAATCTGCCCGGGGTCGCATATGCGACCACCGCACAATCACACCCAACAGTGTGCGATTTGTGCGGCCACTGTGCGGCACTGTGCGGCCGCACAACCGCATATGCGGTCCTGGGCATAATTTCGCACAGGACCGCATATGCTGTTTTAAAACCTTGCCCCTGCCTTGGGTTTCATTGGGCAGGGTGGTATAGTGGACAGGAAACCGAACAGTTGTTTGCCTCGATTTTTGATGAGAGGAGAAAAGTGTGGTCCACACTGGGCACGGTTGGGTGTAGTTGGGGTTCTCTTCCAATGACCTTGTTTCTAATCAACCACTCAACAGGGGACGACCTCATCACTTGTCTTGCTGTCTGTCCAAAAAAATTTGCAAACTGTTCAACAAAAAAAATTGTTCTTTCAAAGGTGGGGGGTGAAGTTTTTGTTGAAGGCATAACGTAAACTCAGTCTCACCAACCAATCTCACACTTATGTGGCAGTTGTGATGCACATGTTGTGTGTAAGAAATGATGGATCGATTAGTACATAACGTGTATCGTTGTGTAAGAAATGATGGATCGATTAATACATAACGTGTATCATAGTTGACACTTAAGTGTTGGGTTGGTTGTCGGGACATAGGTTTGTGCTTGTTTGTAACTAAAATTACCCACCTCTTCTCCAAAAAGTTTGATTTATATATCTCTTATGGTTCCCATTGTAGCTTCCCACTAGTTACCTCCCCTTACATTTGTCCAAATTTTTGCAGACCTTACTAAAACCAAAGTTTAGACCCACCAAGTAATTTGAACTGATTTCTCTGTTGTCGTATGGATGCCTTTTTTATTGTTTATGTTCGTATTTTTAGTCACATGAATATAAATAATTAAATAAAAGTCACGAGTACATAACTTTAATGTGTAAGTGGGAAGTAGTTGTACATTATAAGATCTGAGATATGTCCACTTAGCAACATTTGCTTTTGAGATGGAAATCCCATCATTATTAGCATATCTAGTGCATTTATTATGTTTTTGCTTGATTTTCCCAACTTCTCAAGTTTTAGATTCTTCTAAGGCAAAATTATGTTCAGGAACTCTGTATTCCTCATTTGGGCAACTTAGTTGAATAAATTATAGAATGGTACTTTATGATTTTTGTCTCTTTTATGATTGAGAGTTCATCATCCTTGCAAGATCCCGACAACTTCAGCTTTTCATGAATGTGAAATCTTGTCTCCGTTGGTTTTAAACCTACTTTTCATCCAATTTTTTTAAAGATGTAGCCAGTGAGAGGGTTAAATACATTGAAGAAACTTACGTAATAAATTTGCAATTTAAAGTATAAAAGAATCTTATGCTAATGAACAGTGAAATGAGCAATCGACTTTGAAAGTCTACAGTAAGTAGTTTCAGTAGAATAAAACATTTTTTGTGACACTTTTGCATATTTGTCCTCTATTTTGTTTGATTATCACTGCATATCTGTTTGTATTCATGTTGAAGAGCGATTTAAGTAGACTTTTGTTTCTTAATGAAAACTTGTTCCTCCAAGTCCTGTTTCTTCTTGAGAATCTTGTATTGGATTTTTGTTGTTGTTGGTGATTAAAAAATGAAATTACTGAGATCATTGAACTTGTTTGACCTAGTTAATGGTCACAAACACCGTGCAGGCTTCCAGGCTTGGTGATTCGAAACTCAATTCCAATAAGTATTAATATGTTATAGTTTTGATGTTTTGTTTGGTAGAGTTACTTGGGAGCAGGCCAGACCATCAATTAGAGGACAGATGACCGTGTTCTATGGAGGGAAGGTTAATGTTTTTGATGGTGTTCCCTCTGAGAAGGTATTGTGTGGCCATTTGATCGACTATTACTGAATGGTTTTTGATTCGTTCATTGTAATCATGTCCAGTTTTTTTAATATTTGGCTCCACAGGCCTTCAAGATCATGAGGTTAGCGGCTGGTGAAAAGCAATGCTTGGAGGCTCCAAACCCACCTTTGGATCTAAATCAAGCATTTCATCCTCCACTTGTCGACCGAGCACAAACAATGATGACTGCACGTCCACCACATCAGCCTCCATCGGGGCACCCATGTACCATCCGATCTCCTTAGTGTAATAATTATAAAAATACCCTTCATGTTAATATGATGTTGTAGTGGTAAAATTGTACACTATCTTGATTTGACCATAATTAAGAAATTGCGGTATGCAGCTGAAGGGGCAATTAAACTTGCATCAGTTCGAGATAGCATGGACTTGAGAAGTCCCCGGGGCTTTGATCTTGGTAATTGTCATCCATATATTTAAATATTTGACCAGTGATATGTTGTGATTTTCCTTGGGATCTTGGCTTCTTTGTAGTGCAGCTGGTATATGTATTACTTCTTTTTTTAATCTGTTTTATTAATTTCGTTAAATTTGATCCCTCCTAATATGATAGTATGCATGCGCAATGCTTAACTTTTGGAAATGTATGCTTACTCGTTATCTCCACTAGCAATGAAGAGAAAAGTTATAAGGAGTTTTAAAATAACAAAATGATTAGAAGGGGTAATGTAAGAAATCTTATTGATCCTCTCCCGTGAAAATTTGAAGCACTTGTTAGAGCTTGATATACCTTGTGGCGTTTTATTTTCTTTTTTATTATCAGTACCTTTTATTTGGTCAATATTTCTCATTATGGCTTATTGATGTCTCGGAAAGTTTTTAGTGGACCATCTTATTATATTGTTTATGTTAATAACTTTGGGTAATATATGGTCATCCTTTTACTCTTTCCATGATAACTATTTTAAGATGTCTTGCATCTTTTTTCTACTGAACATGTTTTTCGTCCCTCCTAATGCAGATGGCCCAACTTGTCGAAAGGCATCACTTCAACGATACCTTGACAAACGAAAGGACAGGTAGGACCATAAATGAAAAGGAAGGTAGTGTCAAATATCAATTAGATTGATTAGTTCAACAAACTTGTCCAGGAATATTTTGAGGTGCAAAAGGAATCTTGATGGTACGTCCTTGTCGAATATGGATGCGTATTTGATCCAGAAGCTCAGATGTGCAACTTCTAATTTGCCGTGGTGCCAAAATGGCATCAGCTCTCCAACTCATCCCAAACCCCCTCGTACACCCTCTAAATGCAACTCCTTTGGAAACCAAGCTCATAATGCTCACTTCTCCATTGATTGTGATCTTGACGGTAAGCTATATGGCCTTATTTTTAAAGAAACTGCTACGATGACATGTAACAAATGAATTTAACATGCTTGGTAATTCAAACGTTTAATACCAACGTAATTGGAATAAAGATGCTGATGCAATTTAATTCGCTGCGAAATGTCCACTTTTCAATTTTTCTTGCAAAGTGATAATGAGCTGTAAAAATCTTCTTTTGCAACCTGTTCCATTAACATTTCTGAAGCAACTTTTAGCACATAATTGCAATACATGATTTTTCAAAATGCATGACTATCCTCTGAACCTCACTTTCAGTCACTGTAAAGTGTAAACACAAAAAAAAGTCAGGGAAGGCCTCTTTGCTTGCAAGATTGACATAGTACTTCGGAACCTATCTTGGACATAAAAATGACTTCTAACGCATAATTGAAATACAGAATGTGCAGAACCGACTGATATTCTAAAAACGACTTTAACCCTTGTAATGAAAAGGTTGCAGAACTATTTTCTGCAAATAATTAAATTTGTTTTAGTTTAATGTCAGAGAATCAAGATAAATCAAACCTGTTGTTAGTAGAGCTCTGAGCAGGTAATTGAGTTTAATTCATTGTCTGTCGTCATTTTCTGTCTCTTAATTATCAAAGAAGATGTAGTTTTTTTTTTTGAAATCAACTTCATTTTCATATAAATTAATGAAGAAATTTTTTTCTTTTCAAAATCTCATTTTATGTAATATATCAAACAACAATAAGAAATAAATATATTTTTGTATCATTTTCTTGAAATTGAGATTCAAAATTTACCAGCAACCTGATTGGGAAGTTGCATAGTATCGAACTTTCTCATTTACAAGCTGATATTTTGGCCGGTCACTTGTTCAAGACACTGACATCATTATCTGGTTCTGTGGGAGTTTGGCAACATCTGAATTTTACATATGACCGGGGCAGAGACTTGTTGCTCCAAAAAGAGAATGGGTAGTTGTAACCTTTTCATGTTTGGTACCCTCCACACAGCAGAACATACAAACATACCTTGTGCTGTGTTCAGGATTTGTTTGATACAGTCCTATTCAGCGTATACACAAGTTTTGGTGTACTGAGATGCTGCCTTCCAGTCCTTTAGATTTTTCGAGTATATTAGTGTTCTATATTTTGGATGATAAGTGATAATATCTCCTAAGAATAGGAAATAGGTGTACCTTCCAACAAGGAAATATGTAAGCAGACGACTGGGCTCTAGTCTTTGATGCTGGAGAGACTAGATCATGATCGTAAATCATAATAGCAATATTAGTTCTTTTATTGTAATCCATTAGTTAGTACTTGATGTTCCCTGCTTGCTCTCTTTCAATGTGTTTAGTTGTCTGCATTTTTACTTTTTATTGATGGGAATTAATCACAAAATCATTTCATTTTTCGTCATATATTTCAGATGTTCCAGAAGGTTAAATTGCACGGCCTTTTCATTTGTTGACATTTATTATTTGGCGACTACTGTGTTTGATAGATCATCGGTGATTACGCAGCCGTTGGAAAATATTGTTTTAAATCTTGCGAAGAGCGAGGAGAGATTCTCATTAGATTGTTGGAAAAGTCCTGGACACCCTGGTCTATCTGTTGAACTATGATGTCTCCTTATCTTCGGCTTTCAGAATTCCGCAAATTCAGTTCTGAGGAAAACCCAAAAAAAGCAATGCCCAAGTGTGAAGTTAATTGGCCGACTGTCGGTACTAACGTCCATATTTTTGTGAGAAGAATGAGTCTTAATCAGCATCTGATTTGCTTTAGAGGACGGTCCCAAGCCTTCATCTTACAAATCATTTCACTGCCTGGGAGTTAGAAGTCATCTTACGAAGTAGTTTCTGGGCATTAGGGTGGTGTGAAGATGCTGCAGAACTTCTGAAGGTGGGACTCACCAATTTGTTACAGATTGTA
Organism: Triglochin maritima; assembly: GCA_963682175.1. Taxonomy (NCBI): domain Eukaryota; kingdom Viridiplantae; phylum Streptophyta; class Magnoliopsida; order Alismatales; family Juncaginaceae; genus Triglochin; species Triglochin maritima. Next base: position 28,420,372 of record OY821789.1, read on the forward strand.
CAAATTAGAGTAATTAGGTTTCAGTCTTGCATCTTCCAAGGTACCTTCCTGTTCCTATCCTCTCTTACATAATTTGATCCTTCTTTCATCTCCATGGATAGTTATAATGTTGTCTATTTATTGTTGCTCCTCTCTTGCCGATACAATGATAGTACGTCATGCAGCAAGTGCATTTTGCAGTAAATTTAAGATTCTTTCTAGCATCCAGACAAGTTGAACTTCTTGGCCCCTGAATTCACATTTATAATTTATTAGTAACCTATCAGCTAGTTTTTCTTATTATAATTGAGGTCTGATTCTTTGCACCTTATTTGCTTGGTAGAGATGCACATTTGCTCTTCGAAATCGGTTGGTTAAATTGATAAGAAATGGAGAGAAAAGAAATGGATCCTCTTTTCAACTATTTTCTCATCTCATTTTTTCTCCTTCTTGCGTATGAGACAAAATAAGTTTCTCCCAGTCGGACGACAGCATGGAGAGAAAAATAATAATATAGAAATGATTGAACCACCCTTCTTTGTATTATTAGGTATCGTCTGCTTATCAAAAAAGCAGCAATGGTAGTTTGGTCCAAAAATTAAACTAACCACTTTCTCTCAATTTTTCTGAAAATTGATAAGAAAGTAGTAAAAAGATGATGAGAAAGTTCAAAGTTGACAATCAATGTATATACACTTCTCTCCCTAAGGTTGAGAGACAAATTTCCAAAACAAAAGGTTAGGGACCAGTATTACTTCATTTACACTTTATCCCTAAAGTCGTTATCCATGCAAAAGAAAGCATGGTGTTGGTTAAACCCATTTAACCCATTTGCCTTTTTATTCTATATGATGTATGTTGTGCATGTGTATGTTTATATTTAGTGTAACAAGAACATGAAAGAGTTGTTAGAAGTAATTAATACTTCAATACTAAATAAATAATTCTTGATAACAAAAGGACGGCTATCTGCAATAAACCTACTCAACGGTATTCTTCTTAAATTTCTCAGTTTTTTGTAACTTTGATTTGTTATGTGCGTTAAGATGAAGATGTAAGCTGAAATTATGTGGTTTGTTTGGTACGCTTTCGACATTGATATTCTTGTTTGGTCCACTAGTTGTTAAGCATATCTTGTCTTTTTTTCCCCTCTAGTTTTTGCATTTTGTCTCGTAGAGGTAGTCATTGTGTACTTGGTTAAAAAAGAGACAGCGAGATTATGTATGATTCTGCCTTCCGTTTGTCGAGAATCAACCCAATCCGAAATGATGTGCACCCAGAAGTTATTAAGGTTTCTCACCTTAAAAACTTTCAAAGACTCTCTCATCCAAGACCATGCAAGAATATATGGGTTGTTTCGATTAACATTTGATCTAAAATGCAACGAGCATATACAATTTCACAATTATAAGTGTATATGGTTTAGTAGGTCGTTTCGATTTGGTTGGCTATGATATTAGAGCTTAATAAGCTTTTATCTCTATTTAAAATGGACACATTCAATACCCCAAATGCACCGTTTGGATCCGCAACAGGTCCCTACGTGACTACGTCTCGGGGACGAATTGCAATCCTACCTCTAGCGCAAGTGGGTCTCCCAAACAGGATTCTTAGCTTTTGGCGTCTAAGTTTGGGTTGTGTCCAGGAGTACATTATTGTCTTGCTGGGGCAATGGGCAAGAAGCGTACAAGTCATTTATTTTCGGATATCTAGGTGTTACGACCCAAAGAAAAGAGAAAATATATTGTTTATGTAGGGGTGTAAACGAGTTGAGCCGAGTTAAAATTTTGAACATCAAATATCAACGTTCTGGGACCGCCTAGGCGAGCCGAGGCGACCGGGGGCGTCCGGTCGCCTGGGCGATCGCCTAGGCAGTTGTGCGACCGCCTAAGTCTGGGCGGTCTTTTTTTTAATTCAATTAAATTTTATAAGATAGATAAAAAAATCAGGAAAAATCGGGAAAAATAGGAAAACATGCACAAATATTATCTAAAAATATCATACATGTTTAGGCTTCGAAAATACACATAGTTCCTCGACCAATGCCTCACTAGGCACCCCCTCTACCTACCTAAACACTTAGGTATACAATTTATTGCTTACTAGTACATTTACAAAGGTAACCCAGAGTTCATACAATAGCAGATAAGAGAGAAATTAGAATTACAAGCTAACTAACTAATTCCATTGGACACATTGATCTAATGTCCAACTGGGAACCATATCATATCCTCCACCACCATCAGAGTTGTCGGAGTGGTTCTCGTTCGGATTGTCGACGTAGACATCATCTTCTTCAGTTTCTTCATCGTCGGATTGGACATATTGCTCGTCGATGTCCATCGGTGGTTGAGAACTCGATGCACCTAGATGTCTAGAACTAATGTGAACGATGACATCATCCATGCCACCACCTAATAATGGCACGTCAGATGCAGTGGAACACCGCGCGTCAGATGCAGTGGACATGGATCGAGCAAAGCGTCTCCGTGAAGAAGAATGTCCTAAAGCTGCTTTCTCGGCATCGGCCCATGTAAGCTCCTCTCCAGGGAAGACCGGATCTTCAGTTTCTACCAACCATGGATGCTCGTCGAAGAGATCGTAGTCCACACTGATGGGGTCATAAAATCCAGGCTTCTCCATCCTTTGCTGAAACCTTTGCCTTAACTTTTGGTTGTAGTTCACATAGACAAAGTCATTCATCTTCTTCACAGCCAACCTGTTCCTTCTCGTTGAGTGCAACTGCTCGAAGACACTCCAATTCTGCTTACAACCTGATGCCGAGCATGTCAATCCCAACACCCTCAGGGTCAACCTCTGTAATGCGGTCTCTCCCATGTCTGCGCACAAAAGATTGCCACCAATTTATAGGTCTTCTTTCCGACCTTTGTCTGACGACCATAACCCTCGAGAATATTCCGAGGGAGTTCTTGTAACGATCAAGTAGACCGCAAATCTTGTCTTGTTCTGCAGGAGTAGGGACGAGCCGCTCTACGACATCCATGAATCTAGGCATATGCTCATTGAAAGCTACATTTCGATCTTGAGGTGGGACGTAAAAGAAGGTACCGGGGTTGAGTAAGAAACCAACTGAGTGTAGCGGTGAGGACATCATCTTCCCTGGACCCCACCTGGTGTTGATGAGGTCGATGACTTGCTTGTACAACCTCGGGTTTCCTTCAAAGTTCCTAATGATTTGTTCTTTGGCTTTCTCCATTGCGTCACACAGATATCCCATTGGTGGTTTCTCATCGCCGTCAACAAGTCTAAGAATCTGGACCATAGGTTGTGAGGCCTTCAGTGCCTTCACGATGTTGGTCCAGAAACCACTTTGTAGAATGGTCTCGGCAACTTCAGTAGAGATCTCCTTCTTTTTCTTGTTCTTTATCCAACTTGCATTAGGATTGTTGTACTCCGGGGAAACAACAAAGACTCGGAGTTTGTCTTTCTTCAGAAACAACCTTTGCAAACTCAGAAAGGCGGTGACAAATCTCGTGACAGCAGGGCATAGCAGGTTCCCTTCAATAGCAATTCGCATCCTCTTCAACAACATTGCAGAGTTTTTGAAATGTTTGATGATCTTACGAGCTAAAGCAACTCTTCAAAAATAGCTTGTCAATATCCTCCAAGATGAGATCGATACAATGCGCTGCACAGGGAGTCCAAAACAATCTCTTTTTTTGCTGCAACATCCTACCGGCAATTACGTACGCGGCGGCGTTGTCGGTGACCACCTGAACAACGTGTTCTTTGCCAATCTCGCCAACTACCTTGTCCATCAGCTTGTACATGTAGTCTGCAGTGTGAGAGTGACCGGAAGCATCTAGAGACCTCGTGAACATGGTACCTGTCGGACAATTTACTAGAAAATTGATTATATTCCTACCGGACCTATCAGTCCAGTCATCTGTCATCAACGTGCACCCGTATGTTGCCCAATCTTGTTTGTACGACTCTAGTATACCTCTAGTGTAGTCAATTTCCTGTTTAAGGCACGAGTCACTAACTTCATGATACGTCATGGGTTTAAGTCCGGGTCCGTAAGTACAAGTAGCGGATATTACTTCCTTCCACTGAGGCGTCCTTACAGTGTTGAATGATATACCACATCTATAGAAAAGCCTAGACCATTTTTGATTAATTGTTTTCCTATCTTCTTTTCTAAAGGTTCTTTCGATGGTTGTTTGTTGGGGGCCGGAAACCACGTCTGCAAAATGGTGCCTACAAACGTTGTTTTTGTCTCTTTCGACCAAGAACGGGGCGAGAACGGGAGGTTGGGGTCCGAACAGAACCGAAACCCGACCCGGTTTCCAGATCAAATTCTATGTTTTCTCGGTCTACATAATCATCAAGACAAACATTTTCGTTTTGTAATGTCCTACTGTTTCTAATCATGTATGCAGTTATGTCTTGTTTAATAGAGTCAAGAACTTTATCACAAGGTCTAGCATTGCTACCGGGTGTGTGCAAGATGTTGTTTGTGACGGGCTATACCACATCTAGTTTGCTTACCACATAACTCACAGACAATGCAGTTTTTATCATTAGCACTAATGTAATGGGCAGTATTCCAACCAGGGTCATTTGTACGGGTAGGTCTTAGGTCATCGTAACTCTCGTGATGCATAGGGAGACTAGTGCCGGGTACGTAAGCCATATCTTAAAACTAGACTAATATAAAAATTTAGACTAATATGAAAATAAAATACTAATTAATTTAATTCTAAAGAGAAGTTAGAAAGAGTGCACTTGATTTTGGCGGTTGAAGAATGAAGAACCGGATCGGAGACTTCACTTTCCAACTTCAAAACTAAGCACCAGACCGGAGACTTAATCGCAAGAAAAAAATGAGAGATGTGTGAAAAATGAAGATGTTTGGAGGGGTTTATATAAGATTTTGGGTAGTGGCAAACTTGTAATTTTTGAAAAAAAATCAAAAAAATCAAAAAGGAGAGAGCCGTTGGAGGCACGCCTAGGCGAAGCGATCGCCCAGGCGATCGCCTATTTCGCCCAGCTTGGCTGGGCGAAAGGCGGTGGTCGCCCAGGCATCCACCGCGACAGGCGGTCGCCTACCTGAACGTTGTCAAATATTAATCTATATTATTATCAAATATTAAAAAATATAAATCGAGCAATAAAAAACTCAAATCGAGCAATAAAAAACTCAAATCGAGCAATAAAAATATAAATCGAGCAATAAAAAACTCAAATCGAGCAATAAAAAACTCAAATCGAGTTTTTGAGTCAAGCTTTAGTTTTTTCAAGTTCAAGCCAACTCATTTACTGAATCAAGTTAGAAGAATTTTTAATTTTTCATCAAGATCTTTAATTTCAAGTCAAACCGGAGTTGAGGTTCTTTGGAGCTAACCTTGAGCCAGAATTTACAGATGGTAGCTAAGTAGTTGCTCCAACATAGGCGATTAATCATTAATGTACTGGCATCTCCTTTCGTGTTCCAAGCTAAAGGAAGCAATCCTCACGAGTCAACCACTCAGTACTCATTAGCCAGACCTTGGCTGTCACAATTGATTACTCTGGACCCAACGTAAATTTGAAGTTGTGGGTTTAGCAGCTGACGCATATTCATGAAAACATTGGCTATCACAAACTTCGACCAAATCAGTTGTACACTTTGATCACAAAAACTCTTTTACCTTTTATGATTGCTATGAGAGAATTTCCCTGTTTGCATTGAATTGGAAGTTAGAATAACACATCATGTGAAGTGTGCATTTGGTGGGGGGATAGATGACAACTTTTCTGGCAAAATCTTGGATTGAAAGCAAAAATCTGTCTGGAGCATTTTTTTTTCTTCATCATGAAATTCGATATTTCTGTTCAATATGGCAACCTTTAGTTTGAAACCATAAAATTGACACCATTGGATTTTTCTGTGGGTGAACGTGATCCTGATGGTGGCTGATCAGAATGACCAAATGAAATTGGTTTGGTAGAATACATTTGTAAGATATAAAATTAGTTTAGAAATGGTAACTAGTATTATATTTGTGGGACTATGTAGGACGATGCATGTGGTATTTTTTCCTAATCTCTTCTACATGTGGTATTTTTTTCTATTAACTGTTGGATTATTAAATTTGGGTTTAAGGTCCATGAACAATTTAATTGAGAAAATCCAATGTTGAGTTGAGATGTGAGTAATTGTGTCATGTGCTCACTTTTACTTTTAGCGCCACATTGGGGAACTTGAAGAGTTGAAGAATGTTGATAAACATTCTCTTCCCATGACCCTTTGGTGGAAGAAAAAAATTATGAGAGAATACTGATTGACATCATTTCATGCTTATATTTGTATCTTATATCCATTATCTTACACCTAAGCAATGCTACGTGACGAGTTTTATGTTTCAATTTCAGAAATAATGAGGTTTGAAGAGAAAAGCCATGAAAGGAACCAAAAGCAGGAAAAATGACTTAATTGTGAGACCTGGGGACTGAGATGCAAGGGAGAAGAACCTGAACGTAAGACCAAATGACCTAAGAGCAAAACATAAAACTCCACACCATCATGAGGAGTATTTTGGCAATTTGATTCGGGTCGGAGCTCCAATAAACAAAGTAGATTCATCCAAGACTAAGAAATACTTCAAGCAAAGCCCAACACGAAATTCAAATGAATCTGGAGCTTATAGACCGTCAATTGGCGGTCCAGATAGCTCTGGATCCGCTAAGATTTGTGGAGCACGTGTATTTGTGTATGCTTAGTCTATTTTTGGTAGTTGTTTAGTCCCACATCGGGGGATTGTCCCAGATTAGTTTTTTCCATGCCTATAAATATAACTCTTCACCTTCCATTGTAACTACCCATTGCTTGGTGACATTCTCTCTACTAAGGAGTGAGCCTTGAAGCAAAAACTCAAGGTGGAGAAGAATGCTACCTTCAATGTGAGTCATTGTTAATAAAATAATTGTTCTAGTTTCTTTTAATCTTGTCTTTTAATTTGTGCATGCTTGTTTAGTCTTTCCTTTCCTTTTAAGTTTATTTAGTATTTCTTGCTTGCTTAGTGTAGTTTCATTTCAATATTATGTTTCATTTTGTTAATATAGTTAGTGTAATGAGTAGTGAGTAGTTTCATCCCCATTTGAGGGGTGGAGAAATATATGATATGATCATGTAGTGTATTAAGTGTGTGTTATCTTAATCCTTTGAGCTTTATATGATTTCCATAACCATCTAATGGGTTTTCACTCTTATCTTTGATATGTTAATTCTCTTGAATGAAACTTAGCTTATGCTTTGATTAGTGGACATATTTTACGGGGAAGGATAAGGTTAGGATATGGATGAAATTAATATTGGAAACACAATTTGTAGTGTATGTACTCTTGTTGCCTTTACTTTAGTTAATGTCTTGTATGTTTTAATGATATTGAGTTATCTTAATTCACGTAGAGGCGTAGTAGGGTCTAGTCTTTATACATGAGTTCATTTAGCTTCATTCCAATTATTGTCTTGTATGTTTTAATGATGTAGTCTTATCTTAATTCATGTGGAGGCAAAGTTGGATGTAGTTTTATGATTTCATGCACTACATGTTGTGAGGAGCTTAATTGAACACACACACACATCTTTATATTCACATTATTTCTCTACCCCTTATGGGGTTTAGTTTTTATTGCTTATCTTTCATTTCCTTTTGCATTCTAGTGTAGTTTAGTGTAATCAATCTTTCTCTCCTTTCTTTACCACTCGCTTTCGCACAAACCAAACGTTGGCACACCTCCCAGTGGATGACCCGTATTTGTCACCGCTTCAATGCGGCCGTGCACTTGCGGTTTAAATAAAACGATCGATCAAATACTCCACACGTACGCGCACCCAGGGCAAAGCGGCGTTTAAAGATCAATTAAGTCTGGGGTAAGAAAAGGCGAGAGATTTGGGGGAAATTAGAGGCCTTAGCCTCAGGGTGATAATATATATCTCCTCGACTTAATGGAATGTTACATTAAAGTCCCTGATGGTTACAATTTTGCAATTTTTGTCTCCACGAATTCCAGTGGTCGATTCTTACGAGGTTTTGATGAGTTTTCAAGGTTCGTCGGCTCCGGTGTGCGCCCGCTTGATGAAGGAACCATTCTATCCTGGGAGAAGAGCGTCAGATCCATCACATTAGCTTGTGATGGTGATATTTTCTCTAAGGCATGTCGAAATTCAACGACTCAGTTGGGAAGGTCTTTTCTGATCAATATACTTTGTTTGTTTTCTAAACATGAATTTGTACGTTGGCTTAATCTGGATTCTGCTGATTTATTTATTCGACATTTGTAACCCACTATATTACATGACTATATTTGTAATTGCATCAACAATCTTAGAGAAAATATTAATCATGTCGAATAACCAATTGTTTGCACCAAAAGTGGACATGTAAGGCATGCTGGAAAAAAATTCCGGGAAAAATTTCAAACGTTGGCAACAACGTATGAAAATCCGGTTGACAATTATTAATTTGGTTGATGTAATTGAAAAAACTTTTCCACTTTCTGAAACTAAAAATCCCAAAATCAAAGTAGCACAAGAGCTATGGATGGAGAATGACAAATTATGTCGAGGATGCACTCTGTTGGCTCTGTCAAACGTGTTCTTTGATGTATATAGTTCATCATCCACTGCCTCTGTAACTGCAAAGGATTTGTGAGATGAGTTAGATAAAAAATATAATACTGATGACTTAGGTTATGAAAAGTATTATGTTGGAAAATTCTTGAATTTTCAAATGGTGGAAAGCAAGTCGATTACTGAACATGCTCATCAGTTCATGATTCTAATCCACGGCTTAAAGGAGGCGGACATGAAACTAACTATGTCCATAATAGAGAAGTTTCATCGGTCCTGCGAGGACTTTGGGATGTCTCTTAAGCATAGGAGATAAAAACTATGGATGACCTCATAGTTGCTAATGCAATCGAGAAGGAACATCGTGGTGAAAAACCAGTGATGCTTGTAGAATTCCAACAAAAAACAAACGTATTAATTGGATCATCATCTAAGTCGCATTTTAAAGGAAAATAACAATCTTCTAACAAGATAAAACATAAGGCCGAAATTCAGAAAAATGCAACAAACAAACCATGTTGGAATTGGGGACATGTTGGGCACTGGGCTAAGAAATGTCATTCCAAGAAAACCAAACGCCAACAAGGTTCCACTGAATCGACTCCACTGGTCAATGTATTGACTCGGGTGGACGAGACCAACAGTAAGTTTGTTTCTGTTAATCCTCGAGTAAATTCCATTTACGAATCACATGAATGGTTGGTTGACACTGGAGCTAATGTGCATGTATGTGCTGACAAGTCCATGTTGTTGGGTTAGGATCGTGTGGGTCTATGGGTCCACTAATCACTTTTTAAGCCCCTAATTAACTACTTGGTTGATCGATCAAAGGAATGCAGAGGAAATTAAAAACAAATCAAGCACAAGTAGGAAATCAATGCAAACCACACAAAGACGCCGGATTTACAGAGGTTCGGCCGCGCCTACGTCCTCTCTTGCAAGCCCCTTTCGAATCCCCGTTCGAGCTCCTCTTGCGTCTTCACTATGCCTCCCCGTTCCGGGCCGGGAGCAACGCCTTTTACAAGTCTTCAAGCTCGCGAACAACCCTCGCCGAGCTTGGCACCACCTCTCACAACCCGAGAGGATCAATTCGGGCTTTCACCGAAATCTCTACTTCTTTGTCTTGGGCTTTCACCAAGACCCTTGCTCACTTTGTCTTGGGCTTTCACCAAGACCCTTGCTCTCTTGATAACACAAGTAACCTTGAGTGGGATTCACTCTTCTAGTATTGAGCACAACAATTGCTAGATGATTGTATGATGAAGGATGTGGAAATTAGGCTTTGGAATCACTAATTGGGAGCTTTGAGGTTGTGGAAAATCTCACTATAAGTTTGACACTTTGGAGTTGTGAAATCTTGTGGAAAACTAAGTGTGAACCTCTATTTATAAGCTCCTAAAGATTTCTAGCCGTTTGGACAAGATTTGATTGGGTTTTGTGCAAGATACACAAAACAGAAAATCGGGTTCAGAAATCTGTCCAGAAACGGTCGACCGAAAGGTGTATCGGTCGACCGAACCCTTGAGTCTGTTGATGGATCGGTTGACCGAACATAGGTACTGGTCGACCGAAACACTTAAGTTCTATAGGTCAACGGTCGACCGAACAGGTACCGGTCGACCGAACTACTGGGTTCGGTAGAGAGAAATCTTGATCGGTTGGACAAACTTGTGTCGACCGATAGCAGGGGGTTTTTCACGAATTGAACGGTCGACCGAATAAGGTAGTTTGTTCGACCGGTTCTAAAGTATATGGGGGTGTAAATTGAGAAAAATGTGTATACGACCGTTGTATAATACGACAAATAAAACGGTCGTATTTTTACCAGAAATGGCAAACGAAACGGTCGACCGAAAGTCTACCGGTCGACCGAACAGGTCTGGGTAAACGGTTAACCGAAGTGTGATCGGTTGAACGGATTGGTCTGGTATAACAAAAATTGTGTATAACCGGTCGACCGAAAGGTGAACGGTCGACCGAACTCAGGTAGACTGGTGACCAATGTTTTAGGTGTTTAGGTGATCTAATGGAGTCCAAATTATATGATATTTTGTGTGTGACTCCTAAAAGGAACCTAGTGTGTGAATGCATGCATATTAGCTTAAGTTATGCTCAATTTACATAAGTTCCTAATACTCAAAGAAAGGAAAAATTACATGTCTTCAATCCTAGCTTGATTACATGTCTTGACTTGACTTTTCTTCTTTCTTGAGTCTTGATCACCTGTAGATGTTAGCACAATACAATATGTATACTATTATACTACATGTGCTAATCTACATGTCCTTATTAAGATTAGGTTTAATTACATCATCAAAATACGGATTAAGGCCAAAAAGCCAACAATCTTCCCCTTTTTGATGATGACAACCTATATCTTAAACCAACCTAATACTTGAAACATGTATAAGTTAACTATGCATATAAATGCTCCCCATATGGATGTGCATAGTTTTTCTTGATAATTTCATGTATATTTCAAGTAACCCTAATCTATTACTTCTCCCCCTTTGACATCCATCAAAAAAAATACAATAATCAATGTAATATATGAATTTAAATTTCTTCCTCATTGACAATTATATATAACTATTTGAGTTCAATGTAGGATGTCATTTGTAATGAAGATGCTCCCCCTAAATTTTGCACTTCATTACTCTAATAAAAGATATAACTATTAAGCTCCCCCTATCAATAAGGCTAAATGGAAACAATGAGTATCATTCAAGTTAAGTTCATTTAAGTTTCAACTTAAGCCTTATTCTAACATCCATTTAAAATTTGACATTTAGAATCAATGGATGTGATAAATGATTTGCAATGAATAGGGTAAATGATTTTCAATGAATTGAACTTATAAAGATATGACAATTGAGCATATAAATTAGATTAGAGCTAAATTTTGAGAAATTTCAAGGATAGAAATTTATACCAAACTTGAATCTTGATTAGCTCCAATCTCATTTGGTGATGCAACCGGATTCGAATTCGACGCTTTGGCTCACCCGGTCACCACCAATCTCCTCCTCAAGCTCCTACAAGTGTAGATTTTGGTACCCATTTTTGCTTGGGTCCATTAAGTTTAGCTTTTGGTACCCAAATCCAAGTTGATTTTGGTACCTCTACACTTACTTTCTTTTTCATGGCAAAATTATGTTTAACAATTATTTGAACCGGAATGTTCTTAACATAAAAATTGTTTTCATTGCCATGTGTGAACTTATGCAATTTATATGACAAATTTTCATTTAAGGCATTAAGTTCACTATTTTTAGTTGCTAGAGATTCATTCAAGCAATTTAGATTTTTAATCATTGAATTATGCTTTTCATTCATGTTAAGCATGTGAATCTCTAAATTTGCAACCTTGTTATTCATGCAATTCAAGTCATGTAGTAATTGCTTGCTTTCAAGATGAGATTTATCAAGTTTAATAAGCAAGTCATTTGTATCGATTTCTAGCATATGACTATCAATTGCATTTGATGAGGTAGTTTTACCATTTAAATTTTCATTCCTCAAGCATGCATTTTCAGAAGTTAGAACTTCAATTTTAGCAAGCAAATCATTTTTGTCATCTAAGATAGATGCATTTTGACATTTCAAATCAAGAATTTGCTTATTTGCTAACTTATTAGACTCATGAAGTTCTTTAGATTTTTCTAAAAGTTTTAGAAATGCATTTTGTAGTTTATATGAATGTGATGATTTTTCACTTAAACTACAACTTGAAGAGTGACTAGAAGATACCTCATCTTCACTTTCTCCATCGGATGAGCTTGATGTTGAACAAGATGTTGAATTGATTTCTTCACATCTAACTTGAGCTACATCCATTGGAGTGGCTTCTCCCTTCTTCCCGGTTGGTGAATCTCCTTCACCAAAATTCTTTTCTAATGTTTGCCATATATGATGAGCACTATCACATGAGCAAACAAGATTAAAATGTTCATCTCCTAATGCACAAAATATGACATTCATAGCCTTAGCATTTAGGGATGCATTTTTCTCATCTTCTAAACTCCATTTACTAATATGATATCTAGGTGATTCATATGGAGTTTGAATCATAAACCACAAGTTTGCATTCATGGATTTAATAAATGAAGACATTTTAAATTTCCATGAGCTAAAGTTATTTCCATCAAAATATGGTGGTTTACATGATTCATTTGGTGTGGATGCATTAAGAGCCATGTTAATTTATCGATTAAGAACAAAATTAACGAACGAGGCTCTGATACCAAATGTTGGGTTAGGATCGTGTGGGTCTATGGGTCCACTAATCACTTTTTAAGCCCCTAATTAACTACTTGGTTGATCGATCAAAGGAATGCAGCGGAAATTAAAAACAAATCAAGCACAAGTAGGAAATCAATGCAAACCACACAAAGACGCCGGATTTACAGAGGTTCGGCCGCGCCTACGTCCTCTCTTGCAAGCCCCTCTCGAATCCCCGTTCGAGCTCCTCTTGCGTCTTCACTATGCCTCCCCGTTCTGGGCCGGGAGCAACGCCTTTTACAAGTCTTCAAGCTCGCGAACAACCCTCGCCGAGCTTGGCACCACCTCTCACAACCCGAGAGGATCACTTCGGGCTTTCACCGAAATCTCTACTTCTTTGTCTTGGGCTTTCACCAAGACCCTTGCTCACTTTGTCTTGGGCTTTCACCAAGACCCTTGCTCTCTTGACAACACAAGTAACCTTGAGTGGGATTCACTCTTCTAGTATTGAGCACAACAATTGCTAGATGATTGTATGATGAAGGATGTGGAAATTAGGCTTTGGAATCACTAATTGGGAGCTTTGAGGTTGTGGAAAATCTCACTATAAGTTTGACACTTTGGAGTTGTGAAATCTTGTGGAAAACTAAGTGTGAACCTCTATTTATAAGCTCCTAAAGATTTCTAGCCTTTTGGACAAGATTTGATTGGGTTTTGTGCAAGATACACAAAACAGAAAATCGGGTTCAGAAATCTGTCCAGAAACGGTCGACCGAAAGGTGTATCGGTCGACCGAACCCTTGAGTCTGTTGATGGATCGGTTGACCGAACATAGGTACTGGTCGACCGAAACACTTAAGTTCTATAGGTCAACGGTCGACCGAACAGGTACCGGTCGACCGAACTACTGGGTTCGGTAGAGAGAAATCTTGATCGGTTGGACAAACTTGTGTCGACCGATAGCAGGGGGTTTTTCACGAATTGAACGGTCGACCGAATAAGGTAGTTTGTTCGACCGGTTCTAAAGTATATGGGGGTGTAAATTGAGAAAAATGTGTATACGACCGTTGTATAATACGACAAATAAAATGGTCGTATTTTTACCAGAAATGGCAAACGAAACGGTCGACCGAAAGTCTACCGGTCGACCGAACAGGTCTGGGTAAACGGTTAACCGAAGTGTGATCGGTTGAACGGATTGGTCTGGTATAACAAAAATTGTGTATAACCGGTCGACCGAAAGGTGAACGGTCGACCGAACTCAGGTAGACTGGTGACCAATGTTTTAGGTGTTTAGGTGATCTAATGGAGTCCAAATTATATGATATTTTGTGTGTGACTCCTAAAAGGAACCTAGTGTGTGAATGCATGCATATTAGCTTAAGTTATGCTCAATTTACATAAGTTCCTAATACTCAAAGAAAGGAAAAATTACATGTCTTCAATCCTAGCTTGATTACATGTCTTGACTTGACTTTTCTTCTTTCTTGAGTCTTGATCACCTGTAGATGTTAGCACAATACAATATGTATACTATTATACTACATGTGCTAATCTACATGTCCTTATTAAGATTAGGTTTAATTACATCATCAAAATACGGATTAAGGCCAAAAAGCCAACAATCTTCCCCTTTTTGATGATGGCAACCTATATCTTAAACCAACCTAATACTTGAAACATGTATAAGTTAACTATGCATATAAATGCTCCCCATATGGATGTGCATAGTTTTTCTTGATAATTTCATGTATATTTCAAGTAACCCTAATCTATTACTTCTCCCCCTTTGACATCCATCAAAAAAAATACAATAATCAATGTAATATATGAATTTAAATTTCTTCCTCATTGACAATTATATATAACTATTTGAGTTCAATGTAGGATGTCATTTGTAATGAAGATGCTCCCCCTAAATTTTGCACTTCATTACTCTAATAAAAGATATAACTATTAAGCTCCCCCTATCAATAAGGCTAAATGGAAACAATGAGTATCATTCAAGTTAAGTTCATTTAAGTTTCAACTTAAGCCTTATTCTAACATCCATTTAAAATTTGACATTTAGAATCAATGGATGTGATAAATGATTTGCAATGAATAGGGTAAATGATTTTCAATGAATTGAACTTATAAAGATATGACAATTGAGCATATAAATTAGATTAGAGCTAAATTTTGAGAAATTTCAAGGATAGAAATTTATACCAAACTTGAATCTTGATTAGCTCCAATCTCATTTGGTGATGCAACCGGATTCGAATTCGACGCTTTGGCTCACCCGGTCACCACCAATCTCCTCCTCAAGCTCCTACAAGTGTAGATTTTGGTACCCATTTTTGCTTGGGTCCATTAAGTTTAGCTTTTGGTACCCAAATCCAAGTTGATTTTGGTACCTCTACACTTACTTTCTTTTTCATGGCAAAATTATGTTTAACAATTATTTGAACCGGAATGTTCTTAACATAAAAATTGTTTTCATTGCCATGTGTGAACTTATGCAATTTATATGACAAATTTTCATTTAAGGCATTAAGTTCACTATTTTTAGTTGCTAGAGATTCATTCAAGCAATTTAGATTTTTAATCATTGAATTATGCTTTTCATTCATGTTAAGCATGTGAATCTCTAAATTTGCAACCTTGTTATTCATGCAATTCAAGTCATGTAGTAATTGCTTGCTTTCAAGATGAGATTTATCAAGTTTAATAAGCAAGTCATTTGTATCGATTTCTAGCATATGACTATCAATTGCATTTGATGAGGTAGTTTTACCATTTAAATTTTCATTCCTCAAGCATGCATTTTCAGAAGTTAGAACTTCAATTTTAGCAAGCAAATCATTTTTGTCATCTAAGATAGATGCATTTTGACATTTCAAATCAAGAATTTGCTTATTTGCTAACTTATTAGACTCATGAAGTTCTTTAGATTTTTCTAAAAGTTTTAGAAATGCATTTTGTAGTTTATATGAATGTGATGATTTTTCACTTAAACTACAACTTGAAGAGTGACTAGAAGATACCTCATCTTCACTTTCTCCATCGGATGAGCTTGATGTTGAACAAGATGTTGAATTGATTTCTTCACATCTAACTTGAGCTACATCCATTGGAGTGGCTTCTCCCTTCTTCCCGGTTGGTGAATCTCCTTCACCAAAATTCTTTTCTAATGTTTGCCATATATGATGAGCACTATCACATGAGCAAACAAGATTAAAATGTTCATCTCCTAATGCACAAAATATGACATTCATAGCCTTAGCATTTAGGGATGCATTTTTCTCATCTTCTAAACTCCATTTACTAATATGATATCTAGGTGATTCATATGGAGTTTGAATCATAAACCACAAGTTTGCATTCATGGATTTAATAAATGAAGACATTTTAAATTTCCATGAGCTAAAGTTATTTCCATCAAAATATGGTGGTTTACATGATTCATTTGGTGTGGATGCATTAAGAGCCATGTTAATTTATCGATTAAGAACAAAATTAACGAACGAGGCTCTGATACCAAATGTTGGGTTAGGATCGTGTGGGTCTATGGGTCCACTAATCACTTTTTAAGCCCCTAATTAACTACTTGGTTGATCGATCAAAGGAATGCAGCGGAAATTAAAAACAAATCAAGCACAAGTAGGAAATCAATGCAAACCACACAAAGACGCCGGATTTACAGAGGTTCGGCCGCGCCTACGTCCTCTCTTGCAAGCCCCTCTCGAATCCCCGTTCGAGCTCCTCTTGCGTCTTCACTATGCCTCCCCGTTCTGGGCCGGGAGCAACGCCTTTTACAAGTCTTCAAGCTCGCGAACAACCCTCGCCGAGCTTGGCACCACCTCTCACAACCCGAGAGGATCACTTCGGGCTTTCACCGAAATCTCTACTTCTTTGTCTTGGGCTTTCACCAAGACCCTTGCTCACTTTGTCTTGGGCTTTCACCAAGACCCTTGCTCTCTTGACAACACAAGTAACCTTGAGTGGGATTCACTCTTCTAGTATTGAGCACAACAATTGCTAGATGATTGTATGATGAAGGATGTGGAAATTAGGCTTTGGAATCACTAATTGGGAGCTTTGAGGTTGTGGAAAATCTCACTATAAGTTTGACACTTTGGAGTTGTGAAATCTTGTGGAAAACTAAGTGTGAACCTCTATTTATAAGCTCCTAAAGATTTCTAGCCTTTTGGACAAGATTTGATTGGGTTTTGTGCAAGATACACAAAACAGAAAATCGGGTTCAGAAATCTGTCCAGAAACGGTCGACCGAAAGGTGTATCGGTCGACCGAACCCTTGAGTCTGTTGATGGATCGGTTGACCGAACATAGGTACTGGTCGACCGAAACACTTAAGTTCTATAGGTCAACGGTCGACCGAACAGGTACCGGTCGACCGAACTACTGGGTTCGGTAGAGAGAAATCTTGATCGGTTGGACAAACTTGTGTCGACCGATAGCAGGGGGTTTTTCACGAATTGAACGGTCGACCGAATAAGGTAGTTTGTTCGACCGGTTCTAAAGTATATGGGGGTGTAAATTGAGAAAAATGTGTATACGACCGTTGTATAATACGACAAATAAAATGGTCGTATTTTTACCAGAAATGGCAAACGAAACGGTCGACCGAAAGTCTACCGGTCGACCGAACAGGTCTGGGTAAACGGTTAACCGAAGTGTGATCGGTTGAACGGATTGGTCTGGTATAACAAAAATTGTGTATAACCGGTCGACCGAAAGGTGAACGGTCGACCGAACTCAGGTAGACTGGTGACCAATGTTTTAGGTGTTTAGGTGATCTAATGGAGTCCAAATTATATGATATTTTGTGTGTGACTCCTAAAAGGAACCTAGTGTGTGAATGCATGCATATTAGCTTAAGTTATGCTCAATTTACATAAGTTCCTAATACTCAAAGAAAGGAAAAATTACATGTCTTCAATCCTAGCTTGATTACATGTCTTGACTTGACTTTTCTTCTTTCTTGAGTCTTGATCACCTGTAGATGTTAGCACAATACAATATGTATACTATTATACTACATGTGCTAATCTACATGTCCTTATTAAGATTAGGTTTAATTACATCATCAAAATACGGATTAAGGCCAAAAAGCCAACACATGTTTGTCTCTTACCAACTTGTTGATGGACAATCTATAGCGATAACCGATGGGAATGTTGTAAAGGTGCTTGGTGTTGGACGTATTGACTTGAAGTTACCTTCAGGACGAGTTCTTTCGTTGCAGGACGCATCATGTGTCTGTTGTTCGTCGTAATATTATTAGTGGTCCGTGTTTGGTAGTTAAGGGTTATTATGTGACATTTAAATGTAACAAAGTTGCAATTACTTTTTCTGGTATTTTTATTGGTAATGGGTACTTGTCTAATGGTGTTTTTTATTCATGTTGAACCTACTTTTTATAACTGTAATGTTATTTCTGCTAAAGATGTGCATTCTACTACTGTTTATTCCATTAAATCTTGTAATGTTTGGCATAGACGTGTAGGACATGTAAATTATCAATGTTTGAAAATAATAATGAACTCAGATATGATTCCTAAGCATGCCATTCAGAATAAAAAAATGTTAAGTGTGTGTACAAACTAAACAACCAAAGAAATCGTTTCATTCCGTTACTAGAGATACTAGTATTTTAGAACTCGTACACACTGATACTTGTGAATTTAATGACATGTTACTAAGGATAAAAAAAATATTTTATCACTTTCATTGATGATACTTCAAAATATAGCTATGTTTATCTTTTGAAAAGTAAAGATGATGTGCAATCTAAGTTCCTTAATTTTAAGAACGAAGCGGAAAACACAAATTAAAAAAAACTTAAACAAAGTTCCTAAAAAACATAAGGAGGATAGTCCTTACGAATTCTGGCATGGTCGAAAACCAAGTCTTAAATATCTTAGAGTTTGGGGTTGTCTTAAAAAAGTGTTAATCCCTGAACATAAGACGGGAAAAAATTGTTCCAAGACCGTTGATGCAATATTTTAGTGCATACGTGATTAATAGCTATGCGTACGAATTCTTGATAATCAAGTCCGTGATATATGACATAGATGTTAATACAGTTGTTGAATTTTGTGATGTCATATTTTTTGAGGATGTATTTGCCATGAAATTTGGAGTTTCTTAACAAGTTTCCTTTTCGAGTGATCCATCTACGTCTAGTTCCATCCACGAGCATGTGGAAAGGATGACAAACATGGTGGCAGATTGGTACATTACCAAATCTGAGTTTTCTCAAACTCAAGCTGAAAATCAACCTAGAAGATGTAGGATCGTGAATACAGCTTAGTTCTAATCGATTTTAAGTTAATTACCTACTTGTTTAAGCAATCAAGTAATGCACAACGGAATTCAAAACTAAACAAGCAATTAATGAGGAAATAATGCAAACCACAAGAAGGCACCAGATTTTTATAGAGGTTCGGTCTCCCGCCTACTTCCTCTCTTACAAGCTCTGCTCGAACTCCGCTCGCGTCTTCACTATCAACCTTGTTTCAGGCCGAGATTAAGCATTTACACCACAAGCACCGTGAACACTCTCGCTTGATTGATTTCTTCCTCTCACAATCCGAGAGGGACACTTCAGGCTTTCACCGAAGTCCTTGCTTCTTTACGACAGTAGGTTGAGTGGATCACTCACTTTCTAACTTGAGCACACTTACCTTAGGATATGAAATTGATCTAAGATATGGAACTATAGGCTTGGAGAGTATGATTTGGGGAATGGGAGACTTGAAGTTTTCTCTTGAGTGTATATGACAATAGGGATTGGAAGAGTTGTGTAATTGTGTCAAGTGAACACCTATTTATAAGCTCCAAAGGAGTTATAGCCATTGAGGCAAGTTTAGAAAGATTTTGTGTAAGATACACAAAATGAAAAACCTACAGGACACAATTCAACACAATTTCGGTCGACCAAATCGGGTATACCGGTCGACCGGTTGGTCAATTTTGGCTACAACTTATGTTCACTTAAGTGAACGGTCGAAATAACTAAGTGGATTGATCAACCATTCCAGGGGTTTTGGTATATTAAGAATGGATCGGTCTAACTAGGCAAATGATCGATTCGACAGAAAACTTCCAAGCACTCATTGGTTCAAGAAGAAATTGAGTTTCGGTCCACCAAAGTCTAGGAGACTTTTGACCGGAAACTTCCAGAGTGTTCAGGGCAACCAAGAATTGTTGGATCAGTCGACCGCTAGAAAAGTTTTAGTCGACCGAATGTTTTGTAAAATTGGGGTTTTGGGAAATCCGACCGTTGTAGTATACGACAAGTGTAACGGTCATGTGACACGTGTAGACGGTCGAACAAAATGCTCTAAACGTTTGACCGGTTTAAACACTAAATCATGTAACATAGTTAACAACCCAATCAGTCGAACGAAGAACTCGTTCTGGTCGACCGATTTGGTCCTGACAGTTCAAGTAAGGTTTAAGTGTTTTCCAGTTCTAGTTTGGGTGATCTATTGAAGTCCAAATGATGTGAAATTTTGTGTGTGACTTCTATAGGGAACTTTGTGTGTATGTGAGTAGCTTTTAGCTCAAGTATGCTCAATTACACATAGTTCGTAAGACTCAAAACAAATCAAGATTACATGTCTTGACTTGATTTCCTTTCTTTCTTTAGTCTTGATCACTTGTAGAGGTTAGCACAATGCAATATATATGCAATGCAATATGTGTGTTACTCTACATTGATCACTATTAAGATTAGGTTGATTAAATCATCAAAACATAAATTAAGACCCAAAAGCTAACAGAAAAAGCAAACGATCTAGAGTTGCCAAGGATTTGGGAAGTATTACATCACATACAACATCGAGGGCGATCCAACTACTTTCAAGGATGTTATGGCTTCATCCGAAGCAAAGCATTGGAAAGATGAAGTTAAGATCGAAATGGACTCTATTGTCTCAAATGGGACATGGGAGTTGGTGAATATGAAATGAATGTGTTCTAAAAGTTTTACTTTTATATATCAATTGTTATGAATTGATTGTGAAAACATTTTATTCATTAATTATTATATTTATCTTTTGGAAGTGTTAAGGAAGAGTCTCTTGGTCCTTAACCGTAGAGCTCTAAAAGATAATGGTTTACATAAATCAAAAGTTATTCATAATCATGGTAATTAACATGGAACATTAATTATCGAGATAAGATTATCGCGTTGGTCATCGATTATTGTAGCTCTACAAATATTTCACGATACGAGTATATAAAAGAAGAAAATATTACTTTTATATATTTAATAGACCTAACAAGTAAAACATTATGGAATTGTGTTATGTGTCATTAATGTTTTACTATGTCTTGGACTCTAAGATATGAGACTTATATCTTTTCACATAAGGAGTGTTACCCCATGATGTATTGGGAGACCCTATAAATATGTCTTCTCTCCCACTTTGTTTTAATTAATGCAAAAATTTCTCTCTCCCTAACCACCATATTAATCTATCTGAAAAAACCTTAATTATTTCAAGCTTTGGAGATTAAATTCTCAGGGAGCATAAAGAGGTTATTAGCTTGAATTGGCTAATCATTTCTCTCTAATCCTGTTTAGAGTTTGGTGAACACTTCGAGGCGAATCAGCAGGTGATTCGACGGGCAACGGAACTCCAAATCTTCATAAAGGTTTTAGAGAACGTTTGGGTATGATCCTCCATCAATTTATTTTAATATATAAAGATCATATTATATTAGAATAAATATAAAATAGTGTACATGAAATTCTCGAACATATGGAAACAATCTTAATTGCATGTATAATTTTTTTAAATATATACATACATAGGTACACGAAATCCTTTAGTGGTATCGGAGCATTTAGTTCATATTTTCAATGATTAGACTATATAATTAATTTTAGTTTGCCATCTCCAATCGAAACAATTCATGTTTTATGTCTTTTTCGAGTTTTTCGATAGTTTTGTTGATTTAATAATAATTGATTCTTTTGATAGTTTTAAATATTTTAAAACACATGATATGAATGCTAGAATTAAGATTTAGATTTATGTTTAATATATAAAAAAAAATTATTAAATGATTATTTTATAAGAAATCGACAAAACAAAAAAGACATATGTTTATCTTTCCTTAAACAATTACTTTTGGAAGTTGGATAAACTGCGGTTCGAATGTTTTGTATTTTGAGCAATGGATGTATAAAATCATTTTTAATGGATTTCAAATGGTTTTGGAATTGTTTTATTTAGAGATGAAGGATAAACTAAACCGAGTAATATATAATATATGTACATGCGTTGCTTGAATTCTCTTTTGCGGGGATATCTGAGTTTGTATGTTTCGACGAAGCCATATGTGAATGAATGAATGTGTATGTTATTATTATTCAATCATAGGGGCTTATGTACATGTAAAAGCAAAACATTTATTATGTATTTACATATGACTTGCACTAGATAATTTTCGAAATTGTGAGATACATGTTTATATTTTGCAATATCTACATCCATGGTGCAAGAGGAAGTCACGGAGAAGGCGCAAAGGATAAGGACGCGGGAACATATAAACTCACACCAATTTATGTGTGAATGGATATAGTTATGTTTGTGTGCTTGACATGTATGTGGTTATTTGAATGAATGTTAGGATGTGTATAAAGATAAATATGCATGATCACCTAAATTCTAAAATCACATATAAATATTTAATTGTCCAACCAAAAATTAAGAGTATTTTTCTTTCTTATTTCATCCACTAGCAGTCATCGATCGAGGGATATTCTTCTCGCCCTTATTGGGAGATAACTTCCTCCATCTTTGGGAATAGTAGGAGATATAAGATTGTCTATTGTTGTGTCATGAATAGATGTACATGGTACGATTCACCCTTAGTGGACACCGAGTGTATTTATTTGTGAATACAATGGATAAACGTATCTCGTATCAAATGAAATAAGTTTTCTTAACAAGGCCCGGAACCCTAGCTCGGTTTTGAGAAAAAGAGTTTTTTCTTACGAGGATTAGTCAAATTCCTCTTAATTAAAACGACAAGAGTCATAAGAGTTTGAAAATGCAAATTGCAATATTTTCGTAATGGTTATGATTAGAAAATGTTTTCTTACATTGATTTTATAATATATCTGATAGCCCTTAGCTTGTTTGTATTATAATTCATAGGATCTTGAATTGCTGCATTTATGGACAAATTTTTATTTGCGGTATTGATTTTTAAACATAAAATTGACATTAAATCTCATATAATTTATTTTGTAAAAATGTCGTTATTCACCTTATTGTGCGATCTATGATTGAAAAATATCATTTGGCAAATGATGGCTCAAACTTCATAAGCTGGCTACTCAAGCTCAAAATCGGGTTGAAGTTTGAGAAACTATCTTATATTTTGGATGGTGAAATCCCAAAATTAAATGAGAAGACAACTGATAGCAAAAGAGATGCAAAAGCCAAGTGGGAATACCAAGAGAACCAGGTTCACGGTCTAATGTTGGCCTCCATGGGTGACTCTCTTCAAGCAAAATACTTGGATTCAAAACCCAAGAAGACCATGGAAGCTTTAACAAAGATGTTCATGGATAGTGCTTGAAAAGAGCGTTATAAGACCATCATCGCGCTTACAATGTGCCACATGGTAGAGGGAACATCGGTATCCATGTATTTTCTCACTATGCAAGGATACCTTGAGAATTTGTAGAAGCTCTCTCCCCCAATGCCTGATGACATCGCGGAAGATTTGATTCTTCGCTCTCTGGCCCCGTCCTAAAAGGATTTCATCATGCACTATCATGTACATGAGAAAGGGGTGAGTCTTGAGGAGCTTCACAACGCTCTCAAATTGGCTGAAGTTTGAAGGGAATGTGTTCTAAAAGTTTTACTTTTAAATACCAATTATTATGAATTGAATTAGAAATCATTTTGTTCCTTGTTCATGTTATTTGTCTTCTAGAAGTGTCAAGGAAGAGGCTCTTGGTCCTTAACCGTAGAGCTCTAAAAGATATTGGTTTACATAAAACAAAAGATATTCACAATCATGGTAATTAACATGGGACATTAATTACCGAGTTAAGATTGTCGTGTTGGTCATAGATCATTGTAGCTCTACAAGTGAGTGACAACACGGGTACACAAAAGAGGAAAATATTACTTTTGTATACTGAATAGACCTAATAAGTAAAACATTATAGAATTGTGTTTTCTGTGTCATTAATGTTTTACTGTGTCTTTGGTCCTTTGATATGAGACTTATATCCGATCACTTAAGAATTGCTTAATTAGACTAATGTCTTCATCTATCGATGAGTGTAGTATAAAGGCATTGATTGGTTAAGTATGACTTTTGTTGGAGAAGATAGTTAGTCAAAAGATTATCATTGCCCCTCTTAATTAAGTGATGATATTAGTGGGCCCCTCGATAAAGCAAGGTTATAATGTGCACAATGTGATTTGAGTTAAGTCACATATTTATAACTAGCTTAAAGAGATCAAGAAATGAATACTAATACAAAGATGACACAATACTACTTTGTGTGTATTCTTAATATCATGTGGCAAGGGACGGACACAAGTGGTGCACTTCATCATTAAATGGATCGGGTTTTGGTTCAAGTGGAATTAAGATATCTAACTAATTGGGAGCTATAATGTGTAGCTAGATACCGCTTATAGCTTGTGATATTAAGCTCTTAATATCACTGCCAACTTAGTCTAGATCCTCCCATAGGTCACACCGCAAAAACCGGGAAACAAGAAGCTTGGTTTTTGGTTCATATGATGCGTCGGGTTTCTTATAGAAAATATAACACATGTGGTGAACGAGTAAAATCAATTGTGTTGTATATAACATAATTAGAATCATGATAAATTCATATGAGATGCATATATTATAGGGTGCAATAATTTATTATTGCAGAGGATAATATATTGCATAAGTTGTGAATTCGCTAAAAACCCCAAAAGTTCAAATTTTGTTGGAAATAAATCCAAAATTTGAAAAGGCAAAATTGGGTAAAAGTTCGGTAATCCGTTATGGTTCGGTCGACCGAAGGATCTGTGGATCGGTCAACCGAACGTGGAATGGATAGTCATAGTTGATTGACCGAACTTGACCAAAGTGCGTGGAACTCTGGTACGGTGTACCGAACCAGCAACGGTCGACCGAAACATGTCCAATTCCAATATTTTCGGTTAACCGAATGGCACTCGGTTTAGACGCGAATTCGTCCGATCGGTTAAGGAAAATTTTTCTCCTTAAGAATCGGTCATCCGTCTAATACTCGGTTAAACGATTGAGACATATTCGGTTAACCAAGTGGGACTCGGTAGACCGAACCTCGATCGATTTTCTGCCTTTGATAATTAAGAGATTAATTTGATCAATGGTTGGATTGGCTCCAAACTTGGTCAAACGTTTTGTGGATGCATGTAATACATTATGGAATTAGTTTGTGAGAGAAAATGTCAAGAAAACATGGCTTAAGAATAGCCATGATTGAAAGTAAGATTAGAACCTATAAATAGGTCCTTATTCTCCTTAATTAAGTTAGATGTTTTCTAATTATTTTCTCTCCTAATTCACCACAAAAGCCACGAAAATTCTCTTAGTTTTTAAGTCTTTGGAAGGAGAAATCTCAGAGATTAAGGAAGGAGTTTGTAGCTAGATTCTAAGCTAGTTTGGAGATTGATTGGCTAGCTCCTTTCTCTCCAACCTTATTTAGGGTTTCGGTGAACACTCGGAGGCATCCGACGCAACGAGAAGCGACGATCATCTTCCTCAACGTCTTTGTAACATCAAGAAGTTTTAGAGAACTTCTAGGTATGAATTTCGGAGTCCCTTGTGTTTGTTTTAGTATGTTTTGAAACAAGTTATTAAAACAAACCGATGCATGCATGAAATAAATCGTATAAAATTGTAATTGATCCTTATTATGCATAAAAATTCAAAAAATATATATGCACAATTAAACATGAAATCCTACAGTGGTATCAGAGCTTAGGGTTCAATTTTCTTATGATTTAAGGTTGTAAACGAATTTAGTTTACCATATAGGATTTAAACAATTCGGTTTACCGGTTTTTCGGTCTATAAATGTTTTGTTGATATAATTCTCTATAATAATTCGTTTTAAATATTTTAGGTATTTTAAAACATGTCATGTAATTATTAGAATTAAGATTTAGACATTAGTCTAACTTAAAATAATTTCGTTTTATAAAGAAATGATTATTTTGTAAGAGAATCAACAAAACCGAAAAACTGCGGTTCATGTTTCCATTGGAAATTGGATGGACAGCGGTTCAAAATTATTTTTGAACTATGGATGGATGTTAAAACGTTTTTAATGGATTTCAAAATGTTTTTCAAAGAATTGTTTGGGATTCGAGATGATTGATAAACTAGGTTGTATAGTTTATAGCGATATTGCGTGCATGGATGCTCGTGTTGTTTTGCAGGAATTGTGAGTTTATATGTTCCAAATGAGCAACTATGAATGTATGTGATAACTATTATACATGGGCTTATTTATATGTAAAAGCCAAAATTCTCTCTTTCTGTCTTTTAGATAATTGCATTTGCATATGAGAGGTTTTTTACATAGGACTTGCATTAGTCGGTTTTTATCGAATGTGAGGAGCATGTTTATTTTCTGTAAAATCTACATCTCCGATGCAAGAGGAAGTCGTCGTTGTAGCGCATCGATCGAGGATCAAAGATCAGGGGTCGAGGATCAAGGATCGAAGGGAACATATAAACTCACACGATGTGGATTGTGTGAATGGTTTAATTTTTGTTTTATAATCTTGCTATGCATGTGATGAATGTGTTGAATGTTAGGATGTGTATGAATAATAGTATGCATGATAACCTAAAATTCTGAATCACATGTTAATATATGAAATTGTCCAACAAAAATTAAGAGTAATTTTCCTTCTTATTTCATCCACTAGCAGCCATTGATCGAGGGATACTCTGCTCGCCCTTAGCGGGAGATAGCTCCCTCCATCTTGGGGAATAGTGGGAGATATAATGGTTGTCTATTGTTGTGCCACGATTAAATATATGATGTGCGTTTTACCCTAGTGAACCCCAAGTATGTTTAGTTGTGAATACAATGGATAAACGTATCTCGTATCAAATGAAAATAAGTTTTCTTAACATTACCAAGAGGTCTCGCTCGGTTTTGGGAAAAAGTTTTTCTTACGAGGATAGGTCATATTCCCTCATAATTAAAACGACAAGAATCACAAGAGTTTGAAGATGCTAATATTTCTAAAATTCAAAAAGGTTGTGATTAGAAAGAGTTTTTCTTACCTTGATATTGTGATATATTTGATAGCCCTTAGCTAGTCTATATTGCAATTGATAGGATCTTGGATTACTGCATTTACGGGCAAAATTTATTTGCAGTATTTACATTTATATTTGATATATATGTATGTATTTTAAAAGCATAAAATTGACATTAAGATCCTGTATAATTTATTTTGTAGAAAAATATCGAACATCCAACCTATCGTACGATCCATGATAGAAAAACACCCTTTAGCAAATGATGGCTCAAACTTCATTAGTTGGCAACTCAAACTCAACATCTTGTTAACGTTTGAGAAACTGTCTCACATTTTGGAAGGTCCAATCCGAAAATGGAATGAGAGA
The DNA here is from genome assembly GCA_963682175.1 of Triglochin maritima. Lineage (NCBI taxonomy): Eukaryota > Viridiplantae > Streptophyta > Magnoliopsida > Alismatales > Juncaginaceae > Triglochin > Triglochin maritima. The sequence goes on from OY821789.1 coordinate 28,447,826, forward strand.
TTAACCGATGAAGAGAAAGAGGCTAAAGCCAAGTGGGAAGACCAAGAGAACCAAGTTCACGGTCTTATGCTAACATCCATGGGTGACTCGCTTCAAGCGAAATACTTGGATTCGAAACCCAAGAAGACCATGGAGGCCTTGTCTAAGATGTTCATGGATAGTGCCCGAAAGGAGCGCTATAAGACCACCATCGCACTCACATGGTGCCATATGGCGGAGGGAACATCGATATCCATGCATTTTCTCACGATGCAAGGTACCTTGAGAAGTTGGCAAAGCTCTCTTCACCAATGCCCGAGGACATTGTTGAAGATGTGATTCTTGGCTCTCTAGCCCCGTCCTTTAAGGACTTTGTGATGCACTACCATGTGCGTGAAAAAGCGGTGAGTCTTGTGGAGCTGCACAACACCCTCAAAACTGCTGAAGTTGACATGGGCAAGGGTAGGGACAAGCATGTCCTTGCCGTCCATGGGAGGAGCCAAAAGATTGGTAAAGGAAATGGCAAATCTACCAAAAGTGGTTCAATCAATAGCAAGGGAGTAGGAGGTGCTCATAAGAGTGTCTCGAGGGGGAAATCTCAGAAATCTCCAACTCCCAACACGGAGTGCTTTCACTGCGGTGAAAAAGGACACATCCGGCCAAATTGCCCCAAGTACAAGGAAGACCTTGACAACGGAGTGATTGAACGTCGGCGCCCCAAAAAGGCCAAAGCTATATTTGTTATTGAAATAAATTTAGTCACCTTTGTCTAGGATTGGGTAATTGATACCGGATCTTGTGCTCACATAGTTTCTAATGTGCAACTACTCGTGGATAGGAAGGAACTCGTAAGGAACGAGGTAGAATTGAAGGTCAGAAATGGTGCGAGCGTTTCTGCGGTTGCACAAGGTTCTGTGGTGCTTCAATTACGTAGTGGTTTAAATTTATGTCTAAAGAATGTTTATTATGTGTCTTTGATTAGCAAGAACATTATTTCTGTATCATGCTTAGATATGGATAATTTCAATATAAATATTTCAAATTCTTGCTTGTCTATATCGAAGAATGATATTTTCTATGCAAATGCATTCATAAGGAATGGTCTCTATTTGCTTGAATTGAATAATAAACAAATCTTTAATATCAATAACAAAAGACTTAAGACCACTCACGAGAATGATACTCTCTTGTGGCACTATCGTCTTGGTCACATAAATGAAAAGCGCATCAAGAAATTGCAAGAAACTAACCTTCTTGGTCTACTTGATTTTAAATCACTGGAGACGTGCCAACCATGTATAATGGGAAAAATGACCAAAAAGCCTTTCAAGAAGAAATGTCCAAGGGCAAGTGGCTTGTTGGATTTGATACATTCCGATGTATGTGGTCCAATGAGTACTAGTGCACGAGATGGTTTCAGGTACTTCATTACGTTCACGGATGATTATAGTCGTTATGGCTATGTTTATCTAATGAGAAACAAAAGTGAATCCTTTGACAAGTTCAAAGAATTCAAGAATGAAGTAGAGAACCAACTCGACAAGAAAATCAAGTCTCTACGAACGGATCGTGGAGGTGAGTACTTAAGTGCCGAATTTGACTCATACCTAAAGGAGTTTGGTATTGTACCTCAACTCACCCCTCCCGGTACACCTCAGTGGAATGGGGTATCCGAAAGGAGGAATAGGACATTGCTCGACATGGTTCGATCAATGATGAGTCATGCGGAAGTACCTCTTTACTTTTGGAGTTATGCACTACAAACTGCGGCTTACACACTAAATAATGTTTCATCCAAATCCGTGTAGAAAACTCCTTATGAGATGTGGAGTGGTAAAACACCCAAGCTCAATTTTCTCAAGATTTGGGGTTGTGAGGCTTACGTCAAGAAATTGATGTCGACCAAACTTCAACCAAAAGCGGATAAGTGCTTCTTTATAGGTTATCCTCGTGAGACAAGAGGATACTACTTTTGGCATATCACCTCCAATCTAGTGATTGTAGAGAGGGATGCAACATTTCTAGAAAAGGAATTTCTGGAAAGGGTAAAAAGTAGTGGGAGTAGGGTTGTGCTTCAGGAAACTCAAGATACTCTACAAGATCATGACATGAATGATGACATTCAAGATCATGAAGGCCCAACCGAGATTCCTTTGGTTAGTGGGAGCGTAAGTGAGAGACCCTCGCAAGAAATTGTGAGAGAATCTCAATCATCCTCACCTAGTGTACGTTCAAGAGTTGAACATGAACCCACTCCTCAAGAAGTTGTGGAAGAAGTTCAAGAGACACGAGAAGAACCAAAAGAACTAAGAAGGTCAACAAGGGAAAGGAAGAAACCCGACTTGTATCTGGGACTTCATGAAATCATGGTACTAGATACCAATGATCCCATGACCTTCCAAGAAGCAATGGAAAAGGAAGACTCCAGACTATGGCTTAAAGCCATGTAATCCGAAATAGAATCCATGTATGATAACCAAGTATGGAGCTTGGTTGACCTTCCTCAAGGGAAAAAGGTCATTCAAAATAAATGGGTTTTCAAGAGGAAGATGGACATGGATGGGAACTTGACAACCTACAAAGCGAGGCTTGTAGCGAAGGGTTTCACTCAAGTTCAAGGAATTGACTATGATGAAACTTTTTCACCAGTTGTCATGTTCAAGTCTATTCGGATAATGCTCGCTATTGCTGCATTTCATGATTATGAAATGTGGCAAATAGATGTCAAAACGGCGTTCCTTAATGGGAACTTGGAAGAGGATGTGTACATGGTACATCCTCGAGGTTTTGAAGATCCAAAGAATAGCGAGAAAGTATGCAAGCTTCAAAGATCCATTTATGGATTGAAGCAAGCATCAAGGAGTTGGAACAAACGCTTTGACGAGGAAGTGAAGAAGCTTCACTTCATTCAAAGTAAGGAAGAACCTTGTATATACAAGAAGGTTAGTGGGAGTCATGTAATATTCCTAATCTTATATGTTGATGACATATTGCTTATGGGCAATCATATTCCTTTGCTTGAGCAAACGAGAAGTTCATTGAAATCTGCATTTTCAATGAAAGATATGGGTGAGGCTCAATACATCTTGGGAATCAAGATATATCGATATAGATCCCGTAGACTCATTGGCCTAAGCCAACGTGCATACATTGACAAGCTCTTGGAAAGGTTCAAGATGAACAACTCCAAAAAGGGCAGTGTGCCAATGAGTATGGGTGTGCAACTCAAGAAGTCTCAACGTGCGCAATCACGTAAGGACTTAGAGTACATGAAGGATGTCCCTTATGCTTCGGCAATTGGGTCGATCATGTACGCGATGACTTGCACAAGACCCGATGTCTCGTATGTTGTAAGCGTGACAAGTCGTCACCAATCCAACGCAGGTCCTGAGCATTGGACTGCGGTCAAGAATATCCTGAAGTACCTTAACCGGACTAAGGATAGGATTCTTGTTTATGGAGGACAAAGGGAGTTGATAGTCGAAGGGTACTCGGATGCGAGTTTCATGAGTGATCCAGACGATAGAAGGTCGCAATCAGGATACGTCTTTCTTCTGAATGGTGGAGCTGTGAGTTGGCGTAGCTGGAAGCAAACCACTACAGCCGATTCAACCACCGCTTCCGAAGTAATGGTTGTCGCTGAAGCGAGCAAGGAAGGAGTGTGGATCAAGAAGTTCCTTGAAGAGCTTGGAGTAGTTCCCACGAGCGAGGGACCCATTGAGCTATTTTGCGATAATAGTGCATCTATCTCGCAAATCAAGGATCCTAGATCACACCACAAAGTGAAGTACATGGATCGTAAGTACTTCGTGATGCGTGACCTCATCGACGAAGGCAAAATAAATCTATTATGGGTGGACACCAACAGCAACACAGCTTATCCATTCACAAAACCCTTATCCCAAGCCAAGGGCGAAATGCATTTCGAGTCCATGGGATTGAGGAACCATGTAGATTGACGAACCATGTAGATTGGCTTGATGATTGATATGTAATAGGGTTTACCCTAGTTCTTATTGTTTTATACATTGAGTATGTGAAAGAAAACTTTAATAACAAGTGGGAGATTGAAGGTAATGTGTTCTAAAAGTTTTACTTTAAAATGCCAATTATTATGAATTGAATGAGAAATCATTTTGTTCCTTGTTCATGTTATTCGTCTTCTAGAAGTGTTAAGGAAGAGGCTCTTGGTCCTTAACCGTAGAGCTCTAAAAGATATTGGTTTACATAAAACAAAAGATATTCACAATCATGGTAATTAACATGGGTCATTAATTACCGAGTTAAGATTGTCGTGTTGGTCATAGATCATTGTAGCTCTACAAGTGAGTGACAACACGGATACACAAAAGAGGAAAATATTACTTTTGTATACTGAATATACCTAATAAGTAAAACATTATAGAATTGTGTTTTCTGTGTCATTAATGTTTTATTGTGTCTTTGGTCCTTTGATATGAGACTTATATCCGATCACTTAAGAATTGCTTAATTAGACTAGTGTCTTGATCTATCGATGAGTGTAGTATAAAGGCATTGATTGGTTAATTATGACTTTTGTTGGAGAAGATAGTTAGCCAAAAGATTATCATTGCCCCTCTTAATTGAGTGATGATATTAGTGGCCCCTCGATAAAGCAAAGTTATAATGCGCACAATGTGATTTGAGTTAAGTCACATATTTATAACTAGCTTAAAGAGATCAAGAAATGAATACTAATACAAAGATGACACAATACTACTTTGTGTGTATTCTTAATATCATGTGGCAAGGGACGGACACAAGTGGTGCACTCCAACACTAAATGGATCGGGTTTTGGTTCGAGTTGAATTAAAACATCTAACTAATTGGGAGCTATAATGTGTAGGTAGATACCGCTTATAGCTTGTGATATTAAGCTCTTAATATCACTGTCAACTTAGTCTAGAACCTCCCATAAGTGACACCGCAAAAACCAGGAAACAAGAAGCTTGATTTTTGGTTCATATGATGCGTCGGGTTTCATATAGAAAATATGACACATGTGGTGAACGAGTAAAATCAATTGTGTTGTATATAACATAATTAGAATCATGATAAATTCATATGAGATGCATATATTATAGGGTGCAATAATTTATTATTGCATAGGATAATATATTGCATAAGTTGTGAATTTGCTGAAAACCTCAAAAGTTCAAATTTTGTTGGAAATAAATCCAAAATTTGAAAAGGCAAAATCGGGTAAAAGTTCGGTAATCCGTTATGGTTCGGTCGACCGAAGGATCTGTGGATCGGTCAACCGAACGTGGAACGGATAGTAATAGGTTATTGACCGAACTTGACCAAAGTGCCTGGAACTCTGGTACGGTGTACCGAACCAGGAACGTGAAGGGAATGTATTCTAAAAGTTTTACTTTTAAATGTCAATTATTATGAATTGAATGTGAAATCATTTTGTTCCTTGTTTGTGTTATTCGTCTTTTAGAAGTGTTAAGGAAGAGGCTCTTGGTCCTTAACCGTAGAGCTCTAAAAGCTATTGGTTTACATAAAACAAAAGATATTCACAATCAACGTAATTAACATGGGACATTAATTACCTAGTTAAGATTGTCGTGTTGGTCATAGATCATTGTAGCTCCACAAGTGAGTGACAACACGGGTACGCAAAAGAGGAAAATACTACTTTTGTATACCGAATTAACCTAATAAGTAAAATATTATAGGAATGTGTTTCTGTGTCATTAATATTTTACTGTGTCCTTGGTCCTTTGATATGAGACTTATATCCGATCGCTTAAGGAGTGCTTGATTAGACTAGTGTCTTAAGCTATCAATGAGTGTAGTGCAAAGGCATTAGTTGGTTAAGTATGACTTTTGTTGGATAAGATAGTTAGCCAAAAGATTATCATTGCCCCTCTTGATTGAGTGATGATATTAATTGGCCCCTTGATTAAGCAAAATTATAATGTGCACAATGTGATTTCAGTTAAGTCACATATTTATAACTAGCTTAAAGAGATCAAGAAATGAATACTAATACAAAGATGACACAATACCACATTGTGTGTATTCTTAATATCATGAGGCAAGGGACGGACACAAGTGGTGCACTCCATCACTACATGGATCGGGTTTTGGTTCGAGTGGAATTAAGACATCTAACTAATTGGGAGCTATAATGTGTAGCTAGATACCGCTTGTAGGTTGTGATATTAAGCTCTTAATATCACTGACAACTTAGTCTAGATCCTCCCATAGGTCACACCGCAAAAATCGGGAAACAAGAAGCTTGATTTTTGGTTCATATGATGCGTTGGGTTTCTTACAGAAAATATGACACATGTGGTGAACGAGTAAAATCAATTATGTTGTATATAACATGATTAGAATCATGATAAATTCATATGAGATGCATATATATTATAGGGTGCAATAATTTATTATTGCAGAGGATAATATATTGCATAAGTTGTGAATTTGCTAAAAAACCCAAAAGTTCAAATTTTGTTGGAAATAAATCCAAAATTTGAAAAGGCAAAATCGGGTAGACGTTCGGTAATCCGTTATGGTTCGGTCGACCGAAGGATCTGTGGATCGGTCAACCGGACGTGGAACGGATGGTCAACTTGATTGACCGAACTTGACCAAAGTGTCTGGAACTCTGGATCGGTGTACCGAACCAGAAACGGTCGACCGAACAATGTCCAGTTCCGATATTTTCGGTTAACCGAATGGCACTCGGTCAAAAACGTGAATTCGTCCGAACGGTTAAGAAGATTTTTTATCCTTAAGAATCGGTCATCCGTCAAGTGCACGGAAATCCGAATGTGACATATTCGGTTAACCGAGTATGTCTCGGTAGACCGAGTATGTCTCGGTAGACCGAGTCCCGATCGATTTTCTGCATTTGATAATTAAGAGATTAATTTGATCAATGGTTGGATTAGCTCCAAACTTGGTCAAACGTTTTGTGGGTGTATATAATGCATTTTGGAATTGGTTTATGAGAGAAAATGTCAAGAGAACATGGCTTAAGAATAGCCATGATTAAAAGTAAGATTGGAGCCTATAAATAGGTCATTATTCTCATTAATTGACACACATGTTTTTTCTAATTCTTTTCTCTCCTAATTCACCACAAAAGCCACGAAAATTATCTTAAATTTTAAGTCTTTGGAAGGAGAAATCTCAGAGATTAAGGAAGGGGTTTGTAGCTAGATTCTACGCTAGTTTGAAGATTGATTGGCTAGCTCTTTTCTCTCCAACCTTGTTTAGGGTTTCGGTGAACACTCGGAGGCATCCGGTGCAACGAGAAGCGACGATTGTCTTCCTCAACGTCTCTGGAACATCAAGAAGTTTTAGAGAACTTCTGGGTATGAATTTCGGAGTCCCTTGTGTTTGTTTTAATACGTTTTGAAACTAGTTATTAAAACAAACCGATGCATGCATGAAATAAATCATAGAAAATTGTAATTGATCCTTATTATGCATAAAAATTCGAAAAATATATATGCACAATTAAACAAGAAATCCTAGAGAACGGTCGACCGAAACATGTCCAATTCCGATATTTTCGGTTAACCAAATGGCACTCGGTTTAGACGCGAATTCGTCCGATCGGTTAAGGAGAATTTTTCTCCTTAAGAATCGGTCATCCATCTAATACTCGGTTAAACAATTCAGACATATTCGGTTAACCGAGTGGGACTCGGTAGACCGAACCTCGATCAATTTTCTGTCTTTGATAATTAAGAGATTAATTTGATCAATGGTTGGATTGGCTCCAAACTTGGTCAAACGTTTTGTGGATGCATGTAATACATTATGGAATTAGTTTGCGAGAGAAAATGTCAAGAAAACATGGCTTAAGAATAGCCATGATTGAGAGTAAGATTGGAGCCTATAAATAGGTCCTTATTCTCCTTAATTAAGTTAGATGTTTTCTAATTATTTTCTCTCCTAATTCACCACAAAAGCCACGAAAATTCTCTTAGTTTTTAAGTCTTTGGAAGGAGAAATCTCAGAGATTAAGGAAGGGGTTTGTAGCTAGATTCTAAGCTAGTTTGGAGATTGATTGGTTAGCTCCTTTCTCTCCAACCTTGTTAAGGGTTTCGGTGAACACTCGGAGGCATCCAGCTCAACGAGAAGCGACGATCATCTTTCTCAACGTCTCTGGAACATCAAGAAGTTTTAGAGAACTTCTAGGTATGAATTTCGGAGTCCCTTTTGTTTGTTTTAGTAAGTTTTGAAACTAGTTATTAAAACAAACTAATGCATGCATGAAATAAATCGTAGAAAATTGTAATTGATCCTTATTATGCATAAAAATTCAAAAAATATATATGCACAATTAAACATGAAATCCTACAAAGTTGACATGGGCAAGGGTCGGGACAAGCGCGTCCTAGCTGTCTGTGAGTGTCTCGAAGTGAATTTTTTTCGATATCTCCGACTACCATCACAGAGTGCTTTCACTGCGGTGAAAATGGACATATCCTGCAAAATTGGCCCAAGAACAATGAGAACCTTTACAATGGAGTGATTGAGCGTAAACGCCCCAGAAAGGCCAAAGATATATATATTTGTTATTAAGATAAATTTAGCCACCTCTGTCCATGATTGCGTAATCGATACCGGATCTTGTGTTCACATAATTTCAAATGTGCAGCTACTACGGGATAAGAAGGAACTCACGAAAAACGAGATGATTTTGAAGGTTGAAAATGGTGCAAGCGTTGCTGCGATTGCACAAGGTTTCGTGAAGCTTCAATTTTCTAGTGGTTTAAATTTATATTTAAAGAACGTCTATTATGTGTCTTCGATTAGCAAGAATATTATTTTTTTATCATGTTTGGATATGGATAATTTTAATATAAATATTTCAAACTCTTGCTTATCTATATCGAAGAATGAAGTTTTCTATGCAAATGCATTCGTAAGAAATGGTCTCTATTACTTGAATTAAATAATAGACAAATTTTAAACATCAATAACAAAAGACTTAAAATTACTCACGTGAATGATACACTCTTGTGGCACTATCGTTTTTGGTCACATAAATGAAAAATGCATCAAGAAATTGTAATTTACTAAGGATCTTGGTCAACTTGATTTTAAATCATTGAAGACGTGCGAACTTTGCTTAATGGGCAAAATGACCAAGATGCCTTTTAAGAAGAAATGTCCAAGAGCGAATAACTTGCTGGATTTGATACATTCTAATGTATGTTGTCCAATGAGTACGAGTGCAAGAGACGGTTTTAGGTACTTCATTACGTTCACGGATGACTATAGTCGTTATGACTATATTTATCTAATGAGAAACAAAAGTGAATTCTTTGACAAGTTCAAGGAATTCAAGAATGAAGTAGAGAACCAACTCAACAGGAAAATCAAGTATCTACGAACCGATCGTGGAGGTGAGTACTTAAGTACCGAATTTGATTCGTTCCTAAAGGAGTGTGGTATTGTACCACAGCTCACTCCGCCTGGAATACCTCAATGGAATGGGGTATCTGAAAGGAGAAATAAGACATTTCTCGACATGGTTTGATCAATGATGAGTCAAGCTGAATTGCCGATTTACTTTTGGAGTTATGCACTAGAAGTTGCGGCTTACACACTAAATAATGTTCCATCCAAATCCGTAGAGAAAATGTCTTATGAGTTATGGAGTGGTAAAACACCTAAGCTCGATTTTCTCAAGATTTGGCGTTGTGAGGCCTACGTCAAGAGATTAATGTCGACCAAACTTCAAAAGCAGATAAGTGCTTCTTTATAGGTTATCCTCGTGAGACAAGATGATACTAATTTTGGCATATAACCTCCAATTGAGTAATTGTAGAGAGGGATGTTGTATTCCTAGGGAAAAACTTTCTAGAAAGAATAAAAAGTAGTGGGAGTAGAATTGTGCTTGAGGAAACTCAAGATATTCAACAAGATAATGATATGAATGATGACATTCAAGATCATGAAGGCTCAACCGAGGTTCCTTTGGTTAGTGAGAGCGTGAGTGAGAGACTCTCGCAAGTAATTGTGAGAGAAACTCAATCATTCCCCACCTAGTGTATGTTCGAGAATCGAACACGAACCAATTCCGAAAGAAATTGTGGAAGAGGTTCGAGAAGTGCACGTAGAACCAAAAGAACTTAGAAGGTCAACGAGGGAAAGGAAGAAACCCGATATGTATTTGGGACTTCATGAGAAAATCCAATGTTGAGTTGAGATGTGAGTTATTGTCATGTGTCATGTGCTCACCCTTTCTTTTAGTCCCACATTGGGGAACTTGTGGAGTTGGAGAATGTTCATAAACATTCTCTTCTTACGACCCTTTGGTGGAAGAAAGAGATGAGGAGAGAATGCTCAACACACACGTGCGTGCGTGCCCTTTCGGTCTGGTGAGAGGTCAGGCGCGCAGCGGAGGATTTGGGGGAAATTAGAGGCTTTAGTCTCAGGGTGATAATATATATCTTTTTGGTCGTCAACTTAATTGAATATTACATTTAAGTCACCGACGGTTATAAAAAGATATATATAGTATATTACGTTCGATTTCCTCCATAATACACACGTCTTTTATCTCTCTCTCAACGAAAAATCGATCCAGCGATTTTTGTCTCCACGAATTCCAGCGTTCTCCGACGGTCGATTCTTGCGAGGTTTTGATCTGTTTTCGAGGTTCGTTGGCTGCGGTCTGCGCCTGCTTGACGAATGAATTGTTCTATCCTGGGAGAAAAGTGTCAGACTCATCACATTGGTACGTGGAGACGATATTTTCTCTAAGGCAAGTTGGAATTCGACGGCTCGGTTGGTAAGGTCTTTTCTGATCATTATTCTTCGTTTGTTTATTTTTCTAAACATGAATTTGTACGTTGGCTTAATCTGGATTCTGCTTATTTATTTATTCGACATTTGTAACTTAGTGTATTACATGATTATATTTTTAATTGTATCAACATTAACATCCATTCATTTTGTTTGAAAATTGTACCATTCCTTCGGTTGATTCTGTTTCATTAGTTGGAGGTCAAGAGTTAGGACCAAGGTCTTTGAAACTGAATCACTAGATGAACCGAAAGTCGGTGGTTTGGTTCAAAGAGGTTCAACCAAAGTTTCAATATAGTTGGACCGATAATAATATTAGCATGACGTCAACGTTTGTCGGACCAAGACTTCGGGGAGTTAGACATAACCGATAGTAAAACATTCGTTTAACCGGTTCACCCGAGTTAACCCTTATAAATATGAGTAGTTATAGACGGACGCGCGCGTCACGGACGCGCCTTACGTGGATCTGTACAGCTCAGATATTTTTCTTTGAGTCAGCGTCCAGTCAGCGAAATTTCTCTTCGCGCGTTTTGGTATTTTTAAAAAACGCCGGTTCTTTAAGTTGAACGATTCATTTCCCAATACACAGATAAGACAGTGTGCAGACCCTAGGACATCGTGCAGTCTCATTATTCGTGCAGAGCCCACACTTATCATAATAAAATATTTGTTTTTAAGTTTTACGTTGGATCAACTTAATTTGTCTAGCTTACTTTATGTGTGTGTGCAGTTTACATTATGTGTTTGTCCTGTTTACGTTATGTGTCTGTCCGGAATAAGTGTATATTGTTGTACGGAATAAGTGTATTTGCAGTCCGGAATAAGTGTATTTGTTGTCCAGAATAAGTGTATTTGTTGTCCGGTTTAAGAATAAAGTGTGTCCAGAAACGGAACATAAAGTTTGTCCGGAATAAGTTGATTTGTTGTCCGGAATAAGTGTATTTGCTGTCCGGAATAAGTTTATTTGCAGTTCGGAATAAGTGTAGTTGTCCAGAATAAGAAGAAAGTGTGTCCAGAAACGGAACAGAAAGTTTGTCCGGAATAAGTGTATTTGCTGTCCGGAATAAGTGTATTTGTTGTCCGGAATAAGTGTATTTGTTGTCCGGTTTAAGAATAAAGTGTGTCCAGAAACGGAAGATAAAGTTTGTCCGGAATAAGTTGATTTGTTGTCCGGAATAAGTGTATTTGCTGTCCGGAATAAGTGTATTTGCAGTCCGGAATAAGTGTATTTGCAGTCCGGAATAAGAAGAAAATGTGACCAGAAACGGAACAGAAAGTCTGTCCGGAATAAGTGTATTTGCTGTCCGGAATAAGTGTAGTTGTTGTCCGGAATAAGTGTATTTGTTGTCCGGTTTAAGAATAAAGTGTGTCCAGAAACGGAACATAAAGTTTGTCCGGAATAAGTGTATTTGTTGTCCGGTTTTAAGAATAAAGTGTGTCCAGAAACGGAACATAAAGTTTGTCCGGAATAAGTGGACTTGTTGTCCAGAATAAGTGTATTTGCTGTCCGGAATAAGTGTATTTGCAGTCCGGAATAAGTGTATTTGCAGTCCGGAATAATATATGGCTTCATTATTGTCGGAATAAACGAATCAATATATGGAATGCAATAATATGATGTCGAAACAAAAAAACGTCCGCAAAGCGCGCTCCCTCTGTCCGCTCGCTTTGCGGGGGGGACTCACGTCCCCCGCAGGGGCTGCCGCCCCCTGCCACCCCCGCACAAACTCAACAAATCTCCCACTGTATATTTTACCCCACAAGAATTACGTTTAGGAAAAAAATAGCATCTCAGATTTCCATTACAAACACAAACACACACAAATTACAAAAATAATATATATTTTCCCAGTAAATCGGAAAGAAGATGTAAGACTTAAACATGACTGTCTCATTCACGCTGCTTACGTTGTCAAGAACCTTCGGAGTCGGCATCAGACGCTTCTTCGACGTAATATCTTACTCGAAATGGTGATTTATTACGGAGAGATGTACAACATAAACCGAACAGACGTAAGTCTTCACCACGGAGCGTTGACAAGAACATCGGGAAGTCTTCGCACCGTCCCATTCACGCTGCTTACGTTGTGAAGAATCCTGGGAGTCGGCATCAGACGCTTCTTCGAAATGGTGATTTATTCTGGAGAGAAAGAATGAAGAAGAAAGAAAGAGTGTCATCATATTTGTATTTGGGTGGAGAGAGAGAACGTGCTGAGTTGAAACGCATTTAATGTGATTTGAGTGGACATCAGGAAGAAAAAACAAAAAACATTCATGCTTTGGCCATGTAAGGGCTGACATGGATGTCCACGTAGAACGCGTCCGTGACGCGCTGCGTTCAACAAACATTTCCCTATAAATATATATTGAAGCCCCGCAACATCTACACGTTGTACCAAAAACACTTTAGGTGTTCAAAAACATTAGAACCGTTTAAGTTGAGTTTATGAACTGTAGCTATTAAAGTGAAATTCCGTTTAAAAACTAGGTTATATACAAAATTATGTTAACAAAAATGAAAGATTTCATAAAAATAGGTAAGTTTGCATAAAAAAGAGGAGAAAATTGAAGAAGAAAAAGTGTACTGAAATGTTAAAGTGAAAATTTAAGTAGAGTTATCAAAATATAATTTTTTTAATCTTGATATTTTAATATTTTTTAAATTAAATGCATCAAACCGTGGTTGAACCGAATGATTGAACCGGACGATATGATTTGTTTTTTCCGATCCAATTCAGTTTAGACCGGGTCCATAAGTAAACTTATTTCTGAGTGAACTGGCAATTTTTCACCGATTCGCAATCAAACTCAGTTCAACCATCAGTTAGATTTGGTATTTAAAACCGAGCTCAAGACTGTGTGCAGTATTTTGCTCTAACCGCTGTCTTTGGACCCAAAACTTTCAGAAAGACGAGTTTCGGCCCAAAACATAAAGAAAAAAAGACTTCGGCTCAATGTTGTTATGGGCTTTCAGAAAGTAGGATTGTAAATGTGTAGAATTTTACCCGCAACTCGTCCCGTCCCGCCCTATCTAATGCAGGTACCAGACAAAAAAATGTTACCCACTAACCCGTCACCCGCATAATCCGTCTAATAAGCGGGGCGGGTTGTGGTTGTCTTGCAACCCACCCAATCAAATATATTATTAATTTTTTATATACTAAAATCATTTTAATGTTTTAATTTTACTCGTAACCTTTAACCCACCGTACCAAGTCATTATTCAACACTCACCAAATGTCTAAATTTTCACTCACCACACATCCAATTTTCCAAAAAATACAATGAGTGATTAATATTTCTCATGTTTTGATGTTCTTTTATTTTTATGAAGAAAAATCATAAAAAATTTAATAAACCCCGCCAAACCCGCCCCGCCCCGCCCCGCCTCACCTAGTCCAACCTTAGGCGGGATGGGTAGCGATTTTTTTATTTTTAACCTGCTCCACCCCGCCCTGCATACCCGCTCATTCGCCCCGCCGTGCTTACACCCCTACCAGAAAGGCAATTCTAGATCTTTCGTCTTGTATTTTGAATGCATATTAGTTCTTGATGTCGCTTTTATAATTGTCTACTGAAAAGTCATAATTTTGTTTGAGATATTTGTTTAGTGAAAGATAATCGTACTTCAACGCAACTTTGCATGTGATAGCTATAGTGCTGTACACATTTACGTACTTGTATTCTAAACCTAGGTGTTGAAATGCTTTAAGTTGTTTAAATCTAGAGTTTGATTCATGTAACATACACAGGAAACATATTTTCAGCCAACTATATATTCATTTGCTAAAGTAAATTTTTTTGTGTCTACTTACCCTAAATTATAAACCAACTTGTAATTCCGAACTAACATTGTTGTCTATTATACTTGGTTTAACTTCTGTTAGCTCAAAAACTACGAATATTGCGAAATTCGACAAAGGTTTGACGTTTTGGTTTCGATTTTGTTAATAATTGTTTTATTTTTGTTTGATCTATTGTTTGAACTCTTTTTTCTGGAAAGTGGCAAATGAGAATATGCATTCGATTAGACTTCTAGGAGACATTTTATATAATAAAAATATTGTTTATTTCGCGTGTCTACGTAACATCTTTTCCTGGCAATTGCAACCGTTGATACTCGTATTTCAACTCTAGAATGGCTCCTTCATGTTTATGGTACAAACAAGTTGGGAAATTTGCGATATCTGTAGTTGTCATTTTTTTTCTTACTTTTTTGTTTGTTAAGGTAGGCATCAATCACATGTTCACTTTCTCACACGTAGCGTCCATTTGGATAGGGATTCCGGTGAGAATTCAGAATCTAAGTGGAAATGAAAGAATTATGATTCCTAAAAGAAACAAAATTAGTTTGAATGGAATAAATTTTTGTTCATGATTCTAAATGTTAAATGACTAGTATGCTATTAGATTTAAATTTATATTGTTATTAGATGACTATTGTAAGATAAGGTATGATTTTTTTACTAAGGTAGAATATTTATGTTTCAATATCAATGACATTTATATAATATTAGTTTGTAATATTAAAAATTATCATAAAATATAATATATATGACATTTATCTAATAAATATCGTAAAATATTAGTTTCTAATTAGAAATTTATCGAATAAAAATATTAAAATATGAGGGTATTATGATAAATATAACTGATGGTAATATGGTAAATGTCAATCTAAAATTTGAATTCTTGTAAGAAACTATAAAAATTCAACTTTTCATTATATACAAATTTCATTATTAAGAATCCAGAGATTCTCATAAAATCTGGAAGTTGGTTTCTTTTTTGGAAAGCCCAATGGATTCTTACCCGATTCTTGCTGTGCAGGATAAGAATTCAATCGAAACAGACCTTAGTTATATAATCAACTGTGATACACATCAATATTTATAATTGTCCGAAGACAAGTAAGATTATTGCACTAACAGTGTCTATTATTGGCACTAGAAAGTTAGGTTTTGCATCTGTTATTGCAACTTTATATGGATGTTAGATAAGATTTGTTGTGGAGAATTGAATATTTTGCATGCCTATAATAAGTCAACATATACCGTCTTTTAGCATGAGTAATATACCTTTGTGTACGTTTTGAATACAGTATTTTAAAATCAATATTTTGTATATAATAAAATGTACTTTTTGTATACTTATATCAAACATATTTGTTATCACACTTTAAGATTCATTATAAATTCGACATCACTTGACTTATATAAAATAACCTCTAAATTCAATGATTTTTGACTTACATATTAATATTGTGTTATAAAACAATACCTGTGATTCGGATTTTCCATCTAAATTTTAAATTTTAAGTTATTATAGAGTGTCAAATTTGTGTCAACACATTTTTAGGGTAGTGAATCCCTACTCTTGTAAAATAAATATATGATTTGGAAATTTTAACTATTAGAAACATATTGTAATGCACATGTATCTTAGTTGTAGATGGACATGCAAAACAAGGAAATTTGGCCCCTCGTCTACCTGTAGAATATTCCTATCTCGGAGTTCATGTGTTTGTTTTTTCCGCTAAATTGCAGGATCCCTTGGTCAACATTGTACGACTGTTTGCAACACCGCAAGGATATATAGGATGAGTGCAAATTTCAGAATATATTACAGGTCATTCCCCAACGATCACCGGATCAATCTATGATTCGATCTCCATACACGTGGCCAATTGGCCGGGCTCATGTGATCATGCTCATGTAGTTTGGAGTAATTTCACCTAACACATCAAATTATGTTATCTATCCATACATACCAACGTAGGTGTAAGATCATGTATACATGGACACCCTATTATAAGATACATGGTCATAGTTGGTGGACTACCAATCTAACTTAATACTACTACATTCTTTATATTAATTAAAAGACATGCAATTCCTCTGAGACAGGCCGTATAATGATATCTAAGTATGTTATTTTAATTTTAAAAAAAACAATTGGGTAGGTTTTGTCGGTGACATGCTTGACCTTTCTCACGACCATCATCAAGATGTAATTCAATTAAGCAGAGAAAGTTGGTTGTAGAAAAAGCAATTATCTCATTGTGCTTTGGTCTCATATATAGTTGAACATGTCTTCTTTGGATGTTAATCACCTTGCAGTATACATGTGTATTTTGTCAATCCAAATCGATATCTTTGACAGTTTGGCATTTTTACCCTCGCGGACGCGAAATTTCAAGAATCAGAAAGTAAATTAATAAATGATTTATTTTACATTAATAAATTTGAAGGAACTTAGCCCAGCATCGGCATAGTAGGGTTGGTCTCAGAGGACAAATAGGGAGAAATGTTTCCTTAGAGCACCCTTAACGGGTGCTCTTTTGGGGTCGGGTCTGAGGGGACCCGACCCCAGCCCCCCTTAATGGGGGGCGGACCCAGGTCGGGTCCAGACCTGGGTCTGCGACCCGACCCGGGGGCGGACCCGGGCTGGCCACGTGGCCAGCCCGGGTTGGCTGAATTTTTTTTTTTTGCTATTTTTTTTTGTTTTTATATTTGTTATTTAATATATATTTGATATGTATAATAATTTATATAATTAGAATATATTTGTGAAAATTAAAATAAATGAAAATAATTAATGAAAATTAGTAAGATAAATGTAAAAATAATAATTATTATAAATGTAAGTAATTAAAGGAAATTAGTAAGATAAAAATACCATAAAAATAGAACACACGAATTTATCTAGGTTCATCCCAAAATACATTAGTAATCCAAAAAATCGGCAGAGAATTACTAATAAAAATCTCAATAATTAATGCGAGACCCCCGACCGAGACGTTGGGGGTGTGCATTATAATTACAACTAATCAGTAAGAAAAAGGAAATTAAATAAATGTAAAAATAACCCAAAAATAAAGGAAAATAAATTAACATTAACTGCTTACACAAGCAAACACACATAGATAGGACTACTTCCATAACTGGAAATACGAAGGAAATGTACTTAAACCAAATACATCATTCTAAAAATAAAGTTCAACTGATTAACAACAAAGTACGTAACTAAACCGATTAAAGATGTCCATTTTTCTCTGCCCAATCCAGTAACTTTGCGAGTGTCTGATCTTCCACTTCTGTGCGGCTCGACTTACTAAACAGTGTGTTCATCAATGCTATCTTCCCCGTGGCTAGCTTCAACATATGTTTTCGCTCTGATTTTTCACCTATAATTTGTGAACAATGTTCAAGTTTTGAACACAGCTCCACAACCCGGTCGTCCAGTTGAATTGGTGCTGGGGCTTTTCCCTTCTTCTTTGCCTTTTTTACCCCTTCTGGGCGCTGAAAAGGTTGTTGTGGAGTTTCATCTGGTGTTGTTTCGTCTAGCGGAGATGACCGGGTCGAAGAGTCTTCCGTGCTTTTTCTTTTAGTCCCGCTTCCTGATGTTGGAGTACTATCTACTTCCTCACGTTCAATTATTGTTGGGCGTGCACGTGTTCCCTTTCCTGAACCGGGTTTTACCAACGACTCCCACTTTGGATACTTGCGTAACATTTCCCATGCATGGAGGAATGAAAACTTGGTACCGACAGTGGATTCGTAAATATTGTGCGCATCACGAACGACGTCTTCGTGGTTGTATCCGCTCCTTTTCCGTCGTAGAGCTTCATCATAGCAACCACTCCACTTCATTACTAATGGCGTAAACCTTCTCCAACGACCTTTCAATGAGTCCGAGAGGCGTGCGGTTATCATCTTGTTTGAACTAGCAGCATGCTCGTACACGCGTGCCACTCTACCCCATAAAGCTCCGGCTTTTTGCGAGGTGCCTACAACGGCATCCATACTAACTTGCATGTAAGCCGAGATCAACGCTTCATCATCCAACGTGGACCATGCCTTCAGCTTGTTTGGTTGTGGTGATCGTGTTGGTGATGGAGATGACGTACGTCGTCTTGGTTTTGTGGAGGGTTGGTCGTGATGTTGATCCTCATCATCAGAAGTTGAGATTGGGATAGTAGGACATGCATGTCCAGTAAGTAGGTTCGCATACATGTCCAGTAAGTAGGTTCGTCATCGTGAAAAGGCCTTCGCTAGCATGGAGTCCAGAGATTCTCGGTAAAATTATGACTGCATGCATAATATTGCACAACATGATTGTGGAGGACGAACGCGACTCTTACGAGCAGTTGGTGGATGTAAACGAATTTCTCAACGACCGACCTCAAAACACCGCCGGAAGTTCAAACGAGTCAGGTTTTCCGTATTCCACTGATAGTATCGTAGATATTAACAAATATTTGCGTAACAGAGATCGGGTTCGGGACGCCCGGAAGCATATATTATTGCGAGCCGATTTGATCGAAAATATATGGCAACACTTTGGAAGGAATGCAAGTTAATTTTGTTTGTAATACGTATTGTAATAATTTAATTTAAAGTTATCGTATTATGTATTTGTCGAATTTTAATTAAATCTACTTTTTTGAAATTATTTGACAATTAACGTAATTTAATTAGATTAAGTTACTGTAGAAATAATTTATTTAGTAGTTTATGTGTTTTTGTGATGAAATAGAAAATGAGGTAGAAAAAAATTATGTGGATGAGAGAGAGTGTTGAAAGTGGGGTTGGGGTTAAGAAGTGAAAAATGGGTTGGGTTGGGTGGTGGGTTGCATAGTGTTTTTTGCTGATGTGGCGGAGAGAGAAACTGGGTTGGAGGAAAAAATGGGGTTGGGGTTAATGATGCTCTTATGAATCTGGATCACTGCCTGGCATCAATCCTGTCTTCTGAATTTTTGACATCTTTTGATTTTAGTCCATGAGCTTTGGCATTTCACCTATTTTGTACCTCGTGGGATATCGATCCTTTTCACTTTTTAGTTTCGACTCCCTAAATATTTTCGAGTCCCGATAATAAGATAAGTAAATTAGTTTTTTTTTCCTTTCAATTAGCCTGGTAAAACAATATCTTTGTATGTGGATTGTCTTTACGGAATCTAATAATCTTGACTTGAATTTTTGGTACCGGATATATTGTTAATATAATCCAAGTATATGTTCACATACAAGCTTAATAGGTGAAAACACGGGTATCCAACTCATATGGGTCGGAGCTTAGTAATGTGTGTATAAACTCTACGGTTTAGGTGACGCTGGATGTTACATTTGTGATGATTCCAAATTCGATCTCCAACGTGTAACATTTCTAAGAGACATCTCTCTATAAACCTCAAATCCCATCAACTTCAACAGTGTTCATGTATTAGATTTATGTCTCGGATTTGAGCGTTGAGATGTCATCTTAAAGACTTCTGCAAGAAGAACATGTCGTACCAACAATTTTTTGATCCAACACTTAGATCGACAGAGATCGGAGTTTGAAGTTTGGGGAAGCAAAATGTTTGAGTCCAAGATCTCGCAGATCTAGTTGGTTTGAGAAGTCAAAACCACTTGGATCTTGTATTCTTGTTTTACTCTTCGAGAGCAATATTAAGTCGAGCCCAACCAAGGTCAGATGTGAAACTGATGGTCGTTTTAAGTTCTCAACTAGACCTGACAATTATGTCGTGTTGTATACTTTCGTGTCGTATTTTTTTCCTGTGTATTAGTCACTTTGACCAAACACGACACGAAACAAATTCTTGTACCCGTATTTGATACACGAACATGACCCATCTAGTTTCGTGTAAACACAAAACGACACAAATTGACACGAAAATTATTATTTGATTTCAAAAACCAAGTATTGATTTCATGTTAACACAATTCCACTTGATCAATTTTACACAGTAGAGCAATATTGTCACGTTTGAAGAAAATAAGTACCCGTGTCAAGGGAGTGATCCCATAGAATTGACTATGGTGAGGTTTTATAATCTTGGATAGGAGGTGAAATCTGGGGGTGTTAGTGGCGCGGAAAGTGACGGAAAGTGATTTTCGGAGTCAACCGGAAAGCATAGGAAAACATAATCCAGTGGAAAGCAGTTTCCTTTTGATTGAATTCTGTTGGTTGTACATGTTCGGAAAGTGATTGTGGGAAGGAGGGGGATGTGTTGGGATTGACTCATTACTTATGCCCAATCTGACGGGTCGGTCGGGGGTCTCGCTCCCCGGTGAACGATCAGCATTCCAAACGGACGACAGAACTAGTTTCGGTCAACCGAAATGAGAATTTCAAGGATTTCTCTGAGCGAACGCAAATGGTCAACTGAACTAATTTTGGTCATCTGAACTGATCATTCCAGTTACGAATTTCGGTGGACCGAAATTTATTCGGTTGTCTATTACAATCATTTTGGTGCACAGAACGGTTGACGGTCGATCAAAAAATCCGGTTTCTGTGGCTTTTCGACTTCAAACCGAAGGAAAACTCAAAGAAATTTTTATACATACCATGGAATCCGACGAAAAATTCCTTTACGTGCACAAACAACCCCAATAAGAGTCAACCATATAGGATCGTAAGGGTCTCTAATTCTAATCACTTTTTAAGCTAATTACATACTTCTTTAATCAATCAAGTATATGCAGCGGAATTAAAACAAATAAACAAGCAAGCAAGGTAAAAGGAAGGAAATAAAGCAAACCACTATGAGACGAGGAATTTTTATAGAGCTTCGGCACCCCACCCGGGTCCTAGTCCTCTCTTGCAAGCTCCGCTCACGACTTCACTAACCACTCCTCGTTCCAGGCCGGGAGAGAACACTTTTACAATCTTCAAACTCGCGAACAACCCTCGCCGAGCTTGGCTCCTCCTCTCACAATCTGAGAGAGATGCTTCGGGCTTTCACCGAAACCTTTACTTGACTTTGATAGCAACAAACTTGAGTGGGACAATCACTCTCTAAACTTGAGCACACTTGAGAAAGATAATAATTGATCTTAAGTGTGGAAATTGAGGATTGGAGTGTTTGGAATGATCTCTCTAATGTAGGTGGCAAATATGAGTGGGAGAGATGTGTTAGAAGTGTTTTACAACTCTATTTATAAGCTCGAAGACAATTATAGCCATTGGGGATGAATTGGGTAAAGGTTGTGTAAGATATACAAAACAGAAATCTGCAGGACCCAATGCAGAACAAAATCGGTTAACCGAAGTGGGAATCTCGGTCGACTGGTTGGTCAATTTTGGCTATGACTTAAGTTCACTTAAGTGATCGATCGAACGCCGAATAGGGTTCGGTCGACCGATTCATAACAGTCTCTACGGGGTTGACAAACAAGATCAAATACGGTCGACCAAAACAAGGACAACGGTCGACCGAAAACCAACAGGCAGTTTGGGTTTGTCGAGACATCTTAAGTTCGGTCGACCGAACAAGGTCCTCAGTTAACCGATAGGAAAAAGTATTTTGGGGTATTTGGAAATAATACAAATACGACCGTTGGGTATAATACAACAAATCTAACGGCCAGAAAAATATGTTTACAATGTCGACCGAAAAGGTATGCACTACAGGGTAATGTTTACAATGTCGACTGAAAAAATATGTTTACAATGTCGACCGAAACTGGGGAGGAAATACACTACAGGGTAATTGATCACTCGGTCGACCGAACGGTCTGTTGCGGTCGACCGAATGTAGGCAGATAGTTCAAGTTAAGTGTTTAGTGTTTTCCGGTCTAGGTTTGGGTGATCTATTGAAGTCCAAACAATATGAAATTTTGTGTGATTTCTATAGGGAACCTAGTGTGTGTTTGAGTTGATTTTAGCTCAAGCATACTCAATTACACATAGTTCCTAAGACTCAAAATAAATCAATTGGACGCGCACGTCACGAACGCGTCCTACGTGGAACACCTTTTTCCACGTCAATGAATGTTCACGTAAATGGGAGACACGACATTTTTGGTGACGTTTACTTGCCATTGCGACATTTACTTTCTAAATGCATGATATTGTTTACTTCCAAATGATGGTTCAATTTGTCCAGTCTCAGTCCACTTTGGACATAATTGTCCAATTTGTCCAGTCTGTGTCTAGACTCAGTCCAAAACTGGACACGATTCTAGACAGGAATGTCCAATTTATCCAGATTGTGTCCAGAATCAGTCCAGACCTGGATACAGTTTTGGACAGGATTGTCCAATTTGTCCAGACTTAGTCTAGAACTGGATACGGTTCTAGATAGGATTGTTCTGACGTTGTCCAGTCTCAGTCCAGAACTGGACACGATTTTTTCCAATTTGTCTAGATGTTGTCCAGGCTCAGACTAGAACTAGACATGATTGTCCAATTTGTCCAGACGTTGTCCAGACTACCAGAACTGGACACGGTTCTAGACAGGATTGTCCAACTTATCCAGACTCAGTCCAGAATGGTCACAATTCCTTGTTTTAACTCTGGACATGTTATGAGTTTTGTCCAGACTATTATTTATCGCTGGACAACCCTGGACATGAATATATTCAAACTTGGAATATGAACTGTCGTGTCATTTTTTGGAAATCGACTTTTTTGGAAACAAAAATTTCCTCTTTTATCATGAA
Source organism: Triglochin maritima (assembly GCA_963682175.1). Classification (NCBI taxonomy): domain Eukaryota; kingdom Viridiplantae; phylum Streptophyta; class Magnoliopsida; order Alismatales; family Juncaginaceae; genus Triglochin; species Triglochin maritima. The sequence goes on from OY821789.1 coordinate 28,471,067, forward strand.
TCACTTATTGTTAATGACACTCCCCTCCCACACACATGGTTGCTGATGTGGTTGATGACCTGGCGCACATCGACACACGATGCCCGTGTATCATCACTCTTTTGCATAATGCCGCCAACGCAAACATGTGTTCCCAAACATTTTTTCTGCAATGTTTTAAAAATTGAACCAAAGAGTGAACCGAAAACATCTCGGTTTGGTTCAAAGTGGTCGAACCGATGGTTCAACCTGGTCCAACCGATGATGACGTCAACATGACATCAACATTTTGTGAACCGAGGGTTGAACCGAACCAACTCCGTAGCGGCGGTCCAACCGACGGTCCGACCGATTGAACCGATTTTTCCTATTATTTTTTAACATAATAAGTAATAACCAAGTACCTAAACTATGAACAATTCAACAAAAATTATCCATTTGTAAAATAACTTAATTAAAATCAGTAAAAAAATGAACAAACATGTAACTAAGTAATATTAGTCTTTCTTCTAACAAATGAACAAACATTTACTTCAACATCTAAAGCAGTAGGGGCGGTAAACTGTCTTAGAGATCCACCGGTCTGCCGGCCTTGGTAGAGATCGCGAGCGGTGACGGTGCAATGAGGGGTGGACCGGTGGAGATCGCAAGGGTGGAGGTGTGGTGAGGGGCTGGGGAAGGAGTAGTAGAAAGTAAAAATCTTAGAATTTGGGTCAAAATTGAACAAAAAATAAAACAATAAAAACCAAATTTTGTTTAAATTGAAAAAACTGGTTTTTTCAGTTCGACCAAACCGAAAATATCGATCGGTTCGATCGGTTTTTTCGATTTTCTTCGGTTCGCTCCGGTTCACGAGAGAAACCAGTTTTTTGACCGAACCGACCGGTTTGCTACCGGTTCACGGTCCAACCCGGTCCGACCGCCGGTTCGGTCCGGTTTTTAAAACAGAGGTTTTCTGCGTTGTGATGGTAGTGCCGCTGACGTTGCCCCACTCACATAAAATGCGATGTTGGTGACACTCGGGCAACCAAACTTCTACCGAACCACAAGTGAGAGAAAAAAAATTGTTTCAGTTTTGCCCATGCTTTAAATCTACTAATAACTTAGTAATTCTTTAATTTAACCAAAATCTACGCAATTTTTTGTATATATCTGTAACCTAGGTATTTCCTTGTATCTTACTGAACCTCGTTGATGTGTTGTATTTTTCTCACAACTCAGGTAATTTTTTATATCTTGTATTAATTTCTTGTACTTACGACAAAGCTAGGTAGTTCCTTGTATCTTACTTAATTTAAGCAATTTATTATATTTTACTTACAACTTAGGTATATTCTTGTATCATGCATCTTACCCACAACAAATACAATACTTGTACTTTTTTTGTGTGACGATCACCCGACACCAAAAGTTTAGAAGCTAACAACCCAAACGAGTGTTGCATGGCGTCACAATTTTTTCTTACCGTTGAGTCATAAAAAAAGAATTATTGACTCCTTTTTAACAAGTCATATAGGATGCTCGTAACCTATAGGAACATGATTCTTTTAGGGGTGTTGCCGATGCAAAGTTATTTATCACCAATATCTTATTTGCTGATAAAATTGATAGTGTGACAATCTAGGCAACTGTTTGTTTGCAAATGCAGGAGACAAATATGTGTCCCGCACGAGACATATGTATGTCCCTCGCAGGACAGATGTGTGTCCCTTGCGGAACAGATGTGTCTCGGAATGGACAGATGTGTGTCTCTCGCAGGACGAATGTGTCGTGCACGGGACAGATGTGTCATGCGAGGGACTGATGTATGCGGGACTAATGTGGGTCTCATGTACGACAGATGTGTCTCTTGTGGGACAAATATGTGCAGGTAATATGTGTGTCCTACGAGGGATAGATGTGTAATTGTGTATTTGCCGATGAGAAAATGTGTATTTGTTGAGGGGAAGATGTGCACTTGTTGAAGAAAATATGTATACTTCCTGAGAGGAAGATTTGTATTTGCTGAAAAGAATATGTATTTGTCTTTAAAGTACAATTTTTTTAAATGTTGTGAGATTACCGTGTTTTTTGGAAATCTTAAGAATAACTTTCCTAAATGAGGAAATAAATCGTTTTTTGGAAATCATATTTTTAAAATAATAAAATAAAAAATACAAACGAGGACATAAATTACGATGAAAATCACTTATTAAGCATTCAAAAAAATAGGTGACAGTGATAGTGATCGTGATAATGTTTTATATTTTTTTTGCCGAATCCAAAGAGTGATTTTGACAGTGACCTATCAAATGCATTATCCAACTACTTCACGGTTGGGGTCCATTCAACATTTGAAAAATGAAGCTGATTTTTGAATTGGGTTTGCAACAATTTGGCAAAGTTTCGTTGGTTCACCCACTCAATTATCCATTACATCAAATCTATACTAGATCTTGATCGTAACTAATCTTCTAGGATTCTATGTGCATGGTTTGTTGTCCAACCTTAATGAAAGGGGACGTGGGTTGGAAAGGCTACAATTCCAACTACAATTTTCCCTTTTTAATATAGTTTTTTTATTAATTGAGTTATTTTCAAATACAAGTTCAGATTCATAATATTTTTGCAAATACATACTTCAATTTGAATGTGTTGTCATTGAAACCGGCCTTTTTAAACTTTTAGTAAGTAAACCCTTGGGTTTATTAGTTATCACAAATTGAGCTTGACCTCTTGAATTGATCATGCGGTGAAACAAATAGGCTACTTCGGATCACAACGTGTCTACTCAAGAAACGTTGACTAATAATTCCTAGCAAACTTCCAACCAGAGCAATCTTAAGATTTCGCTTTATTTATCATTCGTTCCTTGGGCTTAAGATTCTTGAGAAAATATTTTTCCATCGACTTTTTTTGCAAACGATAGAACAAAATATTCATTAGGTGGGGTTTATCCATATACAATTAAATAGCTTGAAAGGTCTGGGCCGTACGGCTATACTGAATGTATGGTAAAATATTAGGCATTTATTGGAGTTTAGTTGGTTAGTTGGTAGATTAAGCATGGGTGGAGACGTTGATAAGGTACCAGCTCCAGGTGTAGTTGTATGGGAAAATTTTGGGCCTTTGTTGGAGTTTAGTTGGTTAGTTGGTAGATAATGCATGGGTGGAGATGTTAATGGAGGTACTGGCTCCAGGTGTAGTTGCATGGGGTAGTTGGATTTGGTTGATTCTAAAGTTGGATGATGTCACTAGGAGATTACCGATGCCACATAATCTGACAGCGATCGATGAGAGAGAGATTTGTTTTAAAGTTGAAAAGACAGATTAAACATATATAGGGTAGGGTTGCAAACAGGACGGGGCGCGACGGGTTTCGCACCGCCCACTGCCCACCCTGCCTCACAATCCCACTCGCCATCTCCTCCAACATCGCCCTCGGCACGGACGAAGAGAAGTTGAGGTGCATGGCATCGTAGATCCCCTTCATCGTGTCCCTGTTGATCCTCCCGACATTGAAGGTTGTCGGGCCGACGAAGTAGACTATGGGGACGTCGGGGACGAGCTGGCGGTCGCGGTCAATGAGGTGGTAGAGCGTGACGTCGTGCGAGCGGATGTCGTTGACATGGATGAGGGGGGAGAGGAGGTCAAGGCAGAAGCGGTTAAGGATGACAAGCTTGTAGGAGGAGGAGGAGGAGGTTGCGTCAGCGGAGTTGAGGTGGAGCATCCGGATCACGACCGAAGTTTGCTTCTACCGGAGGTGAGTGCCATCTGATTAGGGTTTGGGGTTGGGGTTGGGGTTGGAGGTTGGATCTGGAGGGAGGGGAAAGGAAGTAGATGGGTTGGGTGTGGGGAAAGGAAGAAGAAAGTAGATTAGGGTTGTGAAATGAATATGTTTATTTATATGGTGATCTTTTTGTAACGGGTAAAACGGGTTAACGGGCCGGTTAGACTACAACTGCTACCCGCCCCCATTTAGTTTGACAGGTAGGCGGGTGACGGGTACACAAAAATTTCACTGCAATCCGCCACATACGGGGCAGGACGGGTTAGCGGGTCAAACCCGCCCCACGAACAACCATATTGTTAAATGTCGCCTGCGAATTACTTAAATAGTCCGTGTCAATTATCATTTTGTCATTCTCTCCTTTCTACTTATTTCCTCTCTTCATTCCACTCTCCCACCACAACTTTCTCTTCATTTTCCTCCCAACATCAAATTTCAACCATTAAAACAAATATCTCGGAGAGCAGGAAATGCGCCGGCGGGCGCACCGTTAGATTCGATTACGGTAAAACTTCTACCTCTAAAAAAACAAAATAAAAACAATATTTTTTTGGGGAGGCGTCTCTGACGTTTCCAGAAGACGCCCCCATTTTTTAAATTAATTAGTAATTGGTAATTAGTTATTAATAATTAGTAATTTTGTTAATTTTGTAACTTAATTTCATTTAACGAAATTTTATTTCTAAAATGTAATTAATAGACATCGAGTCATCGTGGAGAAAAAGGAAAATCAATACCATTTCTCTCTATGAGACCTTATGAAGAGGATTTAGGTCCTTGTCATCCACATACTCGTGGTATATCTGCTTCGGTTAGGAGGGAGAGGGAGAGTTCACATCATCATCAGACACGTAATGACCCATTTGATGATGATGACATTTTCGACGATGGGGAGGGTGACGATGAGGGGTGGTATGAGTTGAAGTTGAAGCGGGAGTAGGAGTATGGTAGAGGACATGGGCGATGTGATAGTTCTTCTGCTGAGTATATAGTTTGGAAGGGCAGAGATCGTAGGTTTGTGAGTGGTGACACCCGTTCGTGCACTGTGGAGGCCTGAACATACAAAAAGAAGAGAGTTGATGATGATTCTTGGATCATGAGTGATATGATGCCCGGTGGTCCTATAAATGGCAGTGCAATTCCAAATTTCGAGGGCCACATAGCTAGACGTATTTGGGCAGACGAGGATCGGAAGGTTCTGAAGTGTCATAATCGAGACAGAGCATGTACTACAATGCAGAGTTGGCGGTCAGTTTTGAGTGTCAATATCATGGAGACCATTATTGCTAGCAGATTAGGACACTTGCCTTGGAGCATGTTCACTCATATTGACATGTCGTAGATATATGCGTTTGTGGAGTGGTGACAACCTGACACGAACTCTTTCCACCTGCCTTTCGGAGAGATGACGATCATGTTGCATGACGTAGTCTAGATCCTTCGCATTCCTGTTGAGGGTCATATGGTCGGTGCTCAGGCATCGACGGTTGAGTTGAAGGGTTATGTAGTCGAGCTACTCGGAGTGACTGTTGCTGGCCTTTGGAAGTATAGCCCCCATTGGCGTGGCGGTGGTTTTACCATTGACTTTGTTGACGAGCTCTGCAGACGCTAACATTTTCTGTGGGCCAATGACACGCAATTGTTTGCCTACCTCTTCTTATCGCTCGGATGAGTCTTGTTGGTCGACAAGAGCGGTTGTAGGGTCATACCACGTAACATATTGGAGGCTAGGGACCCGGATACAATTGGTGAGTACTCATGGGGGTCGATGACGTTGACATACCTATATCGTCAGTTAGGGATAGCTAGTCGTACTGATTGTGGAGGTATTGCGGGTTGTCTTACGTTGTTGCAGGTTTGGATATATGAGTACTTTCCTCCTTTCCGCTCGCATCGAGAGCGGAAAATCATTGAGTCGGGCTATCATTGTTTGCATATGTGGATCACCCCCCCCCCCCCCCCCCCCATTGTCCTAGCCAGATGCCACGACCGATTTTTTTTGTTAAGACTTATCGTGTCGCATTCAGACGGTTCAGTGGACATTTCCTTGGTGTTAGTACTGGTAGAGTGAGGGTAACTGAGAGAGAAGAATTCTTTCAAGAGACATGATAGAATGTGAATTAAATGGAAAGTGAAGGGCAAATGGTAATTGGCGCGAACGATTTAGTAATTCGCGGAAACGTTTAGTAACCCCAGTACTTATGATTCGACTATACAACATGTGATTAGTAGAGTAATTTTAGATTATTGACCTAACTCAATTTTCTGTTAACAGGGGTAAAACCACAAGATGTCTTATTAATTTGCAGGACTAAAACTGTTAATTATTATTGTTATAAGCTATTTAAAACCATACATATATACAGGGCAATGAGAGAATAAACGTGAGACTTATTTTAGCCTATGTACCTGTGAGAGACGTAATGGAAATAATATATGATATTGAGGTTGAGCTGTAATATGATTATTCAAAAAGTAATATTATTCATAGCCATGATATGATATCACATGTTGGGATAAATGTAGAAATCATAAATTTTACACAATATTTGTCTAGTAAGCGGAACATAAGAAAAGTTGTTAAGCTGTAATATAAATCATATATACGTAATATTATTAAATCATCGTAATATACGGATACGTGTTGGAATGAATGCGAAAGAAATGCAATATTTTGTAACTTTCATCAAATTGACGTATATCTTCACACGAATCATGAAATCTTTTTTTTTATATCCGCGCATACAACACACATGGTAGATGAAATCCAATGGTTGGATTTTTCATTCGACGGATGGATTTTGATAACCATGGTGGGGCAGGCTTACTTAAGTAAAATCAAGCCTCACACTTACTTTAAACTTTCTATTAAGATATATGAAGTAATATAATATTATATGTTGCATTGCGCATGACTTATTAAAGGTAAAAGATGGAAATTTCGTAACTAAGAACCTAAATTCCTGGAAGAATCATACTTGGTCAGCTGTATGATATAAAGCACAAAACATCGTCAGCTGCAAATTTTTGATGATATGTTGTAACAAGAGTGCTACAAACTAGAATTACCTACAAATTTGTTTTGAAACAAACATTTCCCCCCAAATATATACAAAACTTTGTCACGAGCCTGACTTCTTCGAACAGATAGATGGTGTTAGAATCTTATTAAGGTCTAACCGTCCAACCATGTGAGCTCGATAATTATTGTTATCATACATCATATATAAAATTAGGATTTATTGCATTCATGCCACTCAAAAATACCAAGCTATTTGTGCTTATGCCATCACTATATTCATATTTATTTTGTTGTCATTACAAAAAGTCTCTATTTATACTTATGCCAATACAAAATCCTTTAATCTATGGCTAAGCCATCTAGCTAGTGAAAAAAAAATCACCTCATCCGTTGTAAACTTGGTCCCCGAAATGTTCATCTTAGACATGAAAGTTAAACTCTTCTGATCAAAATCTCATTCATTGTCTAATAACTAAGTTGAACTAAATTGTGTTACCTTCGAATCTAACTATTCTTTAGTATTTTGATGTCGAAAATGGAAGTTTTTACATTACATGTGGGTTTTGACACTACTAGAAAAACATACTTCGCCGCCGGATAGTTATCCATCGATGTCACATTTGTCGTTGATGTAAAACTATAAAACTACACCGATGGATACGCTCACAAACACATACAAACATATTTCATCGGTTCACATTTTCGGAGTATTCTTACAGCCACGAAGTTGCACCGACAAATACGTACCGTCGGTGTATATTTTAAATAAAATATTCACGGTAAAATGATTTTTTTGCGGGGAAACAATCACCAGCGGTTCAGTTTCCTTCCTCCTCCCCAAACGACGACGACTAACACAATCACAACCTCCTCCACCCTAAACCACCACCCCTGTAACCGAAAACAATTAGTGGACTATCGTATTTAATATGGTGGACTGGTGTGACCATAGTAGATGACTGGAGGGAGTCATCTGTCTCATTGGCTTCAGTCGGTTAACTTCCACGAGTCAGCCAATTCAATAAGGATCATCAGGTAAGTCGTAGAACTAAGAAAGATTTTGTAGCTCACTTGGTGTACACAATCAATTCAACAAGCACACTCGACTAAGACCTAAAACTAGGAGAGGAATTGTAGTTGACTTGGTGTACACAATTAGCGGACTATCGTATTTTATTTGTCGGACTCGTGTGACTAGAGTAGATGAGTGGATGGGAGTCGTCTGCTTTAGAGACTTTAGTCGGACAACTAAATTCAACAAGTCATCCAATTAGAAAGCACGGTCAACTAAGTCCTCAAACTATCCAAACCAAAGTCAAAGCTACCCTACAAACCCCAAAGAAGGACGACAATGGGTATTTGACCTCTACAAGTAGGATAGGAATTGTAGTTGACTTGGTGTAGACAATTAGCCGACTATCGTATTTAATTTGGTGGACTGGTGTGACTATAGTAGATGACTGGAGGGAGTTATCTATGTTATATCTTAACCCATCCTTATTGTCTTAATGGTGCTTAGGGGAGGATTAGTGATGGTTTGAGATGGACGGCTGAGATCGTTTCGGGGAAGAGTATAAAAGGTTTGGTTTTCTCTCTCTCCCCTCATTCTCTCTCGCGTCTCTCATCTCACTCACTCTCTCTCACTAGAACTCGTCTCTCTCGGCAGCAAGTGGAAGGTCGGCGTGGTGTGGCGATCGGAGAGCACGTGTGTTGCTGTTGGAGTCGCTGGAGGTGCGAAGATCTTCGCTCGTAGAGTTCGCCGGACTTGGAGTTTGATTGTGGATCGCTCGCCGTCGTTTCTTCGAAGGCTTCTTCAAGCCTTAAGGTATGTCAAGCTTACTTTCAAGCTCACCTATGATTAGTGTGGGAGTGGGAGCGGTCGACGGTAGGCCGAGAGGCTCGTCGGACCTGCACAGCAGTGTTCTGCACTAAAATCGGTTGACCGGTGTTCTGGTTCGGTCGACCGATTGTAGTGTATGTGGGGCGGATTCCTCGCACCGGTCGAACGATGCCCTTTGGGCGGTCGACCGGTTGTGCAATTTTAGCGAGAGAAAGACGCTCTGTGTACTTTCGGTCGAACGGGACCCCTTTGCCGGTCGACTGAAAGTACTGTTGTATGTCGGTCGAGGGCGTTGACCATCTAAACGGTCGACCGCCGCTTGACTCAGTTCGACCGGACATACAGTTTTAAGTCAGTTGGGTGTAGACTTCTAAACGGTCGACCACCCTGAGATCTTGTTCGACCGACGACTTAAGTGAACTTATTGGCCGGTCGACCGGAAGTGCAGTTGTGGTCGACCGTGTAGTGTGGACTGTTGGTGAGTCCTACTGGTGGTTTTCGGTCGACCAGAAGTTTGGGTTCGTCCGACCGTTGTATCGTGGTTTGCGAAAATGGAATTTTTCTGGTGCTTTTCGGTCGACCGTTTGGCGGGTTTTTCGGTTGGGCCAGTTCTCTGGGTGAGGATCGGTCGACCGGAAGACAGATTTTGTTCGACCGTTTTGCACAGTTTTGGTGTGTGTGTTACTATTGATTGGCTAGAAGGCAACGGGTTCACCGGCCCTTTTGGGGCAACGGACGGACAGGTCGGCCCTATAGCACTCAGTAGTGACACGTGGAGGGGGATTGTGATAACTGTCGCCGTGGCTCCGGCAAATGAGGCAAAGTCGTGGCTCCGGCGAATGAGGCATGTTTTACTAGTCACCGTGGCTCTGGCAGTTGATGCAAAACCGTGGCTCCGGTAACATTGAGGCAAAGTCGTGGCTCTGGCGAATGATGCAAAATCGTGGCTCCGGTAACACTGAGGCAAGAAGGGGGTTGTTTGGCCGTGTTTTGGTCCGGCGATGCCTTGTGTGCACGAGTGTTGAGGGGTTGAGGTGAGAGGACCCTTGAGACCTGGGTGGTTGTTGGCTATGGCCGGGAGAGAGGTCCCGGGAACTTAGCGGTTGTATCAGTTGTGTTATTTGTGATCTTTTGCATTTTCATTATTGTCCATATATGTGTTAGGGTTTGGCATACGGGGTTTCCTTTTGGAAACTCAGACATATTCATGTCTGCTTTCAGGCCGAGAGCGACGGTAGGTGGGTGGTGACGGCGGAGGGAGCGCTCGAGACCGGATCCTGCTTCCTTATATTTTGAGGTGGTTGTGATTACTTGTGTATATTTTATGTATTTGATCTTTTGATGTAATCACATTCTTTTGTAAACTCGTTACATATATATATTATATGTTGGTGCACCGGTGTGTGTATTTCTTTTCGTAATGTCCTCGTTGATGGTATGATTTAAATTTGAAAATTTCCGCTGTGTTTGAGGACATTACAATCTATCTCAATGGCTTCAGTCGACTAATTTTCCCAGATAAATAAGATTGCAACAGTGACATAGGCATAAAATACTTGTTTTTTCAACGGCGTGTATGCAAAAAAAAACCCAATTAATTAACACTTTGATGTTTCAATTATTGCAAGGTTCACTTCTAAGTCTATAAACTTCAAACCATAATCCATGTAGGGTCCAGATATTTCAAGATATTTCATCTCCAACTGCTTTAGCTATTCAAAGTCAAGAACTAACTAACTAACAAGTTCTGACATTTGAGGGTTCATAACTATCTTTAATGGTTGGAGCTACTAATGGGATTTTTCTCTCTCGAAAACATCTAATAATTTTAATACATCCCAACATTCAGGTGACGATGTCAGGATCTGGATATCCTTGTCACTTCTCTTCTCAAGCAACAAAAATAAAATAAAATCTAAGACCAAATAAACGTGAGATCTCACTTCTTGGCAGTTCTGGTACTCTTCACTGAAATATTTATTGATGTACTTAATTTTTTGTTTTTCTTGATATAAATTAATGTACTTAAGTAAGAAAAAGAAGGATAATTTTTTTAAGGAATTAATTCTAATAGGATCATTATGAAACCTCTCCTTATAAGAATAGATCAAACATGGAAAAATACTGAAAGTGGATATTGGAAATTCGGAACGTTCAATTATGTTTCACTTCTGATTTGAATCATTTGATTTTATTATAATTTAATTTCAGTTATTAACTTCCATTTACCACTGAAGTTGAAGTCAATATGAAGTGATGCATTTTCAAAGATTCTATGGGAATTTAAGATGCCAAAAAAATGCAGCTTAAGTTGAGATAAAAGTTAAACTGAAGCACACTTGGGGATTTTACCAATAGTATTTCCTGTGAAAATGATAGCAACCTTATGTTTGATTGGTTGGACATATTATTTTGGTCCTTATTAAAGAACTTTGAGAATATCACAATATATTGCCTTTTGTATTTTTTCCCCTTAATTAAGACAACTTTAATGATGTTTGAGGAGGATAAGTTCGGTGTCGGTGTTATCCACTTAAGTTGCTTGACAAGGATGTTCTGCATTTATCCATTTCCTAATAAGTTTTATCTACAACTTCAGATTGTCTTTTATGAACCTTTTTAAGCGTCTTGATTGTGATTTTCTAATTGGATAAAGCTTGATAGTGATGACTTGACAGTAACTTAAGGTTTGAAATATAAATATTTGTATAAATAGAGTCAGGGTAAAACTAAATACCCACTTTAGTTTCAAAGAACATAAATGATTAGTAACATATCATACATCGCATTCATGTTATATATATTCTTTATTTTACCACAATTTTGTGTTACTTGAATGTTTGTTTGTAGTGTTTCAGGTGTTAGGTAATAAATAAGAGAAATGAAACAAATAAAACATAAATGCAAAAAGAATTGACTGATTTGGAAGGTGTTTAGACTTGTTTGTGATGCTTAATGACTGGACTGGCGGAAGGACCCAACTTAAAACCCAGAGGGAGCCACGTGTAAGAAAATATAGTGTCACAAAAGTCCATAACCTGAGGAGTAAATCAACAATTAAAATCAAATCGACTTGAGACAATAAATCATGCCTCAACCCCACGGGCATCAAAGCAACATTAACCCGCTGCAAAAATTTCAAACCGATCATAACAATGAGATCCCAGTAGTAGATTTTTATCAGTCGTTGGCGGATATTTTTACGTCATTTGAGCTATGAAAATATTGTTACAGAAACGACACTTCCAAAAGAAATTCGTTACACATCTCGTGTTTGCAAGAACAAAAACTTTTGAGAAACGGACAAGTAATTAAATTGGAGAGATACTAAAAGAAGCTTAAACTTATTTAACTAAAAGTGAATCACCACATGACAAAGATTATTACTTATATTTTTATTGTCCTTTCAGGAAAATTGTTATATTATCAACCACTTCCCTTCCAATTATATGCTGATTATAATATAGAAGCGAAATAAAATCAGCAACCACACATGGTGGGGTCTGTTTTCACATGACAACGTGTTTTTTCGCAGTTTGTAAAATTGTTTGTATTGAGCAAATTGATTTTTCATGTGATCATGATATAAAGATGGGTAAATCGTTTGCATTTCGTTAGAAAAGAACGAAATTACTTTTTAGCCATCATCGTATTAAGATTTTTCGTGTGGCCACTACAAAGTCATATATTAACATTTATGTCACGAAAAATTATGTTTATTAACATTTATGTCACGAAAAATTACGTTTATTTACGTTTTCGTGTGGCCACTACAAAGTCATAAACACTGTTAATATAAATTAGTTTTTAATTGTAATTTTTGCAAAACTAACTCTTAGCAATCTAGCAATTAAATAAAAGTTTTTTTGTAATTAATATTGAATTATAAATTTTCAAAATATCTCCTAAACAATCTAAAACATCATTCAACTCATATTCCTTTCTCATTTTCTCACTTCTCTCTCTTCATCATATATTCTCTTGTTGCTCGTGTTCATGTATTTTCTCTTTTTTCGCTATCTTTTTCTCTCTTTTCTTCTATCTCACTTCTCTCTTGTCTCGTCTCTTCCTTGCAAAATTTAAATATTTAAAATCTAATAAAAATAATTAAATATTTGCAAGTGAGAGAAAAAGGAAGAGATGTGAAGAGAGAGAAAAAGATAGAGAGAGAAAAAAGATAAAATAAAGAAAACAGAGAGATATATATAGAGAAAATAAAGAAGATAGTAGGAGAACCTGAGTGGAGAAAGACAATGAGAAAAAAATAGAGGCTGATTATTTATGTATTTCTAGTTGCTAGATTGATAAATGTCAATTTTGCAAAAAATATAATTAAAAAATAATTTATTTTAACAGAGTTAAGTGTAAAGTTAATGAAATAACATTGTTTGAAAAAATAATGGCATAAACGCAAATAAATAGAATTTGTAGTGACGTAAGTGTAAGTATATGACTTTGTAGTGGTCACATGGAAAATATTGATACAACGATGGAAGAAAAACAATTTTGTTCTTTTCAATGGCAGAAAACTAATTTTCCCTATAAAAAATATGTATCTGTCATATATGATTTATTGTCTAGGTTGTGTTTGGTAGCGAAACTATTCATGGTTTTTTTGGTTTATGTAATGGTTGTCAAACGTGGTTTTGTTTTTTGGAAAAACTTAGACTTAAATGTGAGGAGCTTGTCAAATACCATGGTTTATTTGATGTTTAACGTGGTCGAAACCTAAATAAACTTGTCAATGATTTTTTTCCTCAAAACAAATCAACAGTTCTTGTGCGAAACGCAGCCCGAGTCTAACCACAGATTCTCACGCCCCAAATTTCGTTTAGGACAAACTATGTCTTGGTGTTTGGTAAGACTTAAATGCAACTTTTCAAAACGTCCTTAACGGACGGGACCCAAAAGAAGAAAGGAAACATACCATGGTCAAGAGGCAATCATGCCTAAACATGGGTCCAAAGGCAAGGGGAGTAATGTATGAAATCCTCACAAGCTACTCTTTTTGTTGGTCATGGGACCAAATGAACGGCTCAGATAGCTATTTATCTTCAAGATCCACCGTCCATTCTTGTCATCAAGGTGGGGGCCATTGTGATTCATGTTTCAAAATAGTGATGATGAAATTGATTTCTAATGATAGATGTAAGACATGACTATGGACATCTTACACATGATACATTGATACATCCATGTGCCCCATACGTAATGGAAAATTTTAAGTTTTTTTAATAATTCTCTTGAAAGTTTGTATATTTGATGAGTGCCATTTTTATTATAGGGAATGATATAGAATGATTTTATTATATTAAATTGGAAAACAAACACAATTACGTTTTTATCTTCCTTATCCCTAATATATCTTTCCTCTAGTCTTTAATGGCCAGAGATCATTGCATTCTATGTTCTTATTTTGTCATTATATAATTGATAAGAAACACTTTCTTGGCATACTATTATGTTACTTATGACGTCATTATCCCAACAAAACTCTATTTATATGGTAGTAATAGTGGTTATGGTTCTAAAAAATTAATAAATAAGTTTATGAATACGGTACATAACATTTTGTTAATTTTATTCATGATCTACCTTCAAGAACGATTGTGTTTCCCACTCTTACTCTAAAAACGACTGCTTAATGTTACTAAACGTGGAGGAGACAATTGATAAATCATTTTCTTTCAAGGGTATTGATGCAAAATCATGAGATAGTTTAGTTCTCAAGATAATTGCATCATAGCCCCTCCTTTTACATATGTCTTGGAAAACACCACGTTATTTCTTCAATTGATAAATAATTCCAAAGTGCTCTTGTACTAACATAGCACTTTGGTTTCCCATTAAAGTTGCGTTCTTTTTTGGCCTTTTAAGTAAAGTTTTATTGCTTTTTAAGTACTAGTTTGAATTTCCAAGTTAGTATTAGTATTGGGCAATGGAAAACCAAATTTTGGTAGTATACTTTCATCAAAAATCTTATTTATGATTATTCCGTAACTATGTTAATTTTTTTCTATATATTCTTACATCAGGTTTCATTTTGTTTTGGAATGTGAAATGTTTACCCATTAAAATAATAAAAAATGTGTTTTTGTAATTTCTTTTTGACATTTATAGAAACATTTTTGTTATTTCATGTCCACATTGTTTGTCTCCAAGGTTAACAGAATCACTAAGTTTATGCAAAACTGGAAACCACAGCAGTATAAAAATTGCAATTTTGTAATATTCATGCTGATACATAGAAAAACTAAAAAAATAACAATAAACATTAAAATGATGCACCAATTAATTGAAGCTTTGCTTCTTCATGGTATAGATCTGAATCCATAAAATGACCGGGGTAGAGAATTTTCCATGACAACCATCACTAAGAGCACCCTTAACGGGTGCTGTTTACTCGGGCGCCCGGGAAGGACGCCCGAGTTGCCCTCCTTTAACGGGAGGGCGCGCCCGGGAAGGACGCCCGAGTTGCCCTCCTTTAACGGGAGGGCGCGCCCGGGGGGGGAGGGCACGTGCCCCCCCTATTGGTCCCGATTTTTTTTTTTGTTTTAAAGAAAAAAGATTATTAATATATAATTAGGATAATGTATTAATTAGGTAAATTGAATTAAATTAATTAGGTATTGAAAATTAATTGAAAAAATATTTTATGATTGATTAACTTTTTTTGATTTATTTAGATAAAAGTAAAATTTAAAAAATCATAAACAAAATAAGAAATAGTAGTACAATACTCATACACTTCAGAAACAAAATACAATACAAATACATAATACGAAATACAACAGAAATAAGAAAAAGAAAGTCAGTCCTCTTACGGATACGAAATTTAAACTACCACAATACTGATAAACTACAACAGACATATTGATATTACAAATGAAAGCATGAGCACCTACACATATCTTTGTGCTTTAGCCCACTCCTTGAGTTCTGAAGAGGAAAGTCCTGAGTTGACGGTTGGTATTGATTGTGCAGGTAAAACCCTGGGTGTGGGAAAAATTGGTTTTGGTGGGACGAGTGGAATCCTGGTTGTGGGGTAAATTGGCTTTGGTATAACGGGTGGAATCCTGGTTGTGGAACATTTTGGTAGGGGAAAAAGTGTTGGGTTGGGGGTGGACGACGTGGAGATCGTCGGTACTCTGGTGAACCATTGTCTTCTGAAGAGTACATTATGAGATTATGGTGGAAGAAGTAATATCGGAATAGAGGTGAGTAGAGAATTAAGGTGGTTGGGGTATATATATTCAAGTAGTCACGCGCATACTGTAGGTCCTCGGTCCAATCGTCTCGTCTTTTGTGAGTCACACGCGTACTGTAGGTCATCGATGCTTGAGAAGTCCAAGCCTCGATGCAATCGTTTTGTCTTTTGTGAGTCACGCGCATACTGTAGGTCCTCGATGCTTGAGAAGTCCAAGCCTAGATGCAATCATGTCGTCTTTTGTGAGTCACGCGCATACTGTAGGTCATCGATGCTTGAGAAGTCCAAGCCTCGATGCAATCGTCTCGTCTTTTGTGACTCACGCGCATACTGTAGGTCCTCGATGCTTAAGAAGTCCAAGCCTCGATGCAATCGTCTTGTCTTTTACCTAGTTACGCGCATACTGTAGGTTACTTCTCACAACTATAAATGTACTCCTCCGGGTTGGTTCTCTCTCATTCATCTACGAACAATGTCTTCACCCGATAAGTCTTCCAGTTCGAAGTCTTCATCATCTTCAACATCCAATGACGAAGTTTACGACCAAGTGTTGAACTGCTTAACAGAGTATGCCTCCCAAGTGGTGGACCGACGTCCTAAGAGGCGTGATTGACATCATTTCATGCTTATATTTGTATCTTATATCCATTATCTTTCACCTAAACAATGTTATGTTACGAGTTTTATGTTTAGTTTTCAGGAATAAATATGTTTGAAGAGATGAAACATAAAAGGACTCAAAAGCTGGGAAAAAGGACTGAACTGTGAGATCTGGGGACCAAGATGCAATGGAGAAGGACCTGAACGCAAGACAGAAGGACCTAAGAGCAAAGTAGAATACTCCATACCATCATGGGGAGTATTTTAGCAATTGGATTCGGGTCGGAGCTCCAATAAACAAAGTAGATGCATCCAAGACCACCAAATACACAGAGAAAAGCCCAGAACAAGATTCAACTGGATCCGGACCTTTTTGACCGCCAATTGGCGGTATGTTTTGGCCCAAATCCGCCAAGTTTTCTCCTGGACATGTATTAATGTTTGTTTAGGCTATTTTTGGTATCTGTTTAGTCCCACATCGGGGGATTGTCCCGGAGTGACTTTTTCTTTGGCTATAAATAGAACTCTTCACCTTCTATTGTAATCACTCCATATTTTAAGTGTCTATTCTTCCTACTAGAAGTGAGGCCTTGAAGCACACACTAAAGTAGGAGGATGCTACTTTTAATGTGAGTCATTTTAATACAAGTTTTCTTTATTATGTTGTTGGTTTTATGTTTCTTGTTTTGCTTTGCTTAATCTCATTTCATTAGTTTTATTAGCTTAGTTAATATGCTTTCTTTTTTTAGTTTAATAATTAGTGTAATGTTTAGTGAGTAGTTCCATCCCCTTTGGGGGTGGAGTAGATGTACATACATGCAAATGAGAATGGATTGAATGCTTTAATTCCAATGTGTTGCTTGACATGAATGTATGCTTGCTTGTTTAGGATAGAATTTATAACTTGATGAGTTTTGCCAAAATGATTAGACACCTCTCATGCTTGTTTAGGTTCTGAAATAAACATCTTGCATATGTAAATGTTAATCAACTAAGTTGGTGAATAGATTGATAGGTTTTGCCACAACATTTAGACACTTCCTATGCATGATAACACCACCTTTATTTGTGCTTAAAGAATGTGTTCAACACCCACATCTTTGCTTGTGTGCACTCACTCCACCCCTTAGGGGTTTTCCCATTTCTGTATTCCAGCATTCTTGTTTTGTCCTTAGCTTAGTTGTCATTTCATTATTTGTTTCTTTCGTTCGCATTTCATACTTCTTAGCATAGTTTAGTGTAGAGTAGCATAATCAATCTTTCTCCCCCAATTTTTGCCACTTGATTTCGTACAAGCAAGAGGCTACTCACCTCCCTGAGGACGACCCGTACTTGCCACTGCTTCATCGTGGTCGTGCACTTGCGGTTTAATTAAAACGTTCAACAAGTTTTTGGCGCCGTTGCCGGGGAGGTGTCAGTTCAGACTCTTGTTTGGACGATTCGAGTGAATTTAATTTGTGTTTTGTAGTTTTTCTTTGTTTCAGGAGACTGAGAATAGCAAGTGGAGGCTACTGGAGAAATTTTGAGACGACTCGAGCACTTCAGACCGCCAATCAGCGGTCTGGTGAGATCTGTTCATCTTTTAATTTCTTTCTGTTGTTGCTCGAAATGATCTAGTTATCTGGGACTCAATTTGGCATGTTTTGACTTATAGTTCGTTCCCAGATCAATAATCAAACCTCCTTTAAGCAACTTGGACCCTAAAACTCAAAGCAAAAGACTAGGCATTCTTTCTTGTTTAGGTCATGCACCATGTATGTTACTTAAGCATTTAGATTGTCTCTCATTTTAGCTTTATTTTCAGTTACTGAGTGCTGGCGTGAGGTACGCACCTTCTACTCTCATTCATGCATTTCGTATGACATGCATTAGTTAGTAGGAAGTGCATTGCAACAAGTGTGAGTTGAGCGTTGTTTGGAGAGTTGATTGTTATATGTAGGACTCCAAAACGCTACTAAGGAGGGGTTGTCCCGTAAAAGGTAAGGTGGGGGATTTCATCACCCTTTCCTTCGCTCCACAAACCACACTAATCAAGAGCCTAATTTTAAAATCAAGTAGACATTGGCCTAAGGATTTCGGGCGCATTAGGAGAGTGATCCGGTCCCGACCGTCATGACCTGATCGCCGTTGCCCACTTTGTCGATAGTAGGAGAGACGAGATCCCCGGATCTTGACTCACTTGTTGGGCTTTGTGGTCCTCGTCGTAGGGAGGTGAGGCGTGTTGAGGCCGTGTGACCTTGCAGTTAGGCGTCGTCTAGCTGTAAGGACCTATACCGACCTTAGGATTGTTTGAGCCTTGTTTGCTTGTGTGCTTCTACCTGTACCCATCCACCGTAGCATAAGGACTTTTTCCCTTCTCTCCTGAGTCATTCTTTCTCTCCTGTGTCCCCCCGTCTTCTCCTCTACGCACATTCTTTGTTTAAAAAAAAGAAAAGAAAAGAGATTTGGTTTGTGTGTGCACCTTTGTGCATGCTTTCGTGGACACGAGACGAGAGGGGTCGTTTGACGAGGAGTGTTGTCAATCCGGCTTCGGTCATCGATTTCTCGACGCCTTCCTCCTCTCGTGTCGCACACCGTCGGGTTCAATGGCTGCTCATTTCCGTGAGGAGGAGCAGTTGCTGGACCCACCTGTTCCACCTGTGCTTCCAGTTGTCACTCCCATACCTCTACGTGATCGATGCTACCCGAGCCGTACCGCTCTTCCTTCATGCATCGTATTGCCAGAGGCTAATGGGAACCATTTTGAGGTTAAGCCTCAGTTTATCTCCATGCTCCCTCATTTCACTGGGAAAGGTGACCCCTATATCTTTCTCAGGGAATTTGAGGAGGTTTGTGCTATGTTCAAGCTGCAACAACTTAGCACGAACTCCATCCATCTTAGGCTTGTCCCCTTTGCGCTGAAGGATGACGCCAAGAAGTGGTTGTACAGCAACCAGGCGAATGCCTTTAGGACTTGGGATGAGTTTCAATCTGCATTCCTCAAGAAATTCTTTCCAAATCATCGGACTCAAAAATTAAGGAACGAAATCAATTCGTTCTATCAACTTGAGACCGAGACATTTCATGCATATCTAGAGAGGTTCAAGGAGCTACTATCCTCATGCCCACACCATGGCATTGAGTTGTGGCGACTTTGTCAGATTGTTTACGAGGGTCTTCACATCCCATCAAGAACGCTCATTGAGTCCATATGTCAAGGAGAGTTCTTGGGAAAGGATGAAAGGGAGGCATGAGCTTTCCTAGAAGATCTTGCTAAGAAAACCATGCAATGGGAGAGTGTGAGGGAACCAACTGCATCATCTAGCATAGGAGCAAGGATCGCGAATGCAAACTCGACTAGATCGGATTCCACATTTGCTATCGATACCACTACGGCCACCGAGGCGCGCATGGCGGCCTTAATGAGCCGTATGGATTCGATTGAGCTCCAAAACCAACAAGGTGCACCTCACATGTCCACATCTAGTCCAGTTCCCTATCATTCATGTGGTAGGATAGGTCATGTAGAAAGCGAGTGTGAGTCTATTCCTCCTGAGATGGAGCGTGTCAACGCCATCTATGATAGAGCCAGGAATGACCCATACTCATCATCTTATAATCTTGGATGGAGGAACCACCCCAATTTTTCATGGAACCAAAATAATGCCCTGGGTGGTCCTTCAAACTCCTCTAGACCACATTACCAATCACACCAACCTCCCATGCATGCACATTCCTATCAGCCACCCCAAACACAAACCACCAATCAATCGGGTTTCCCAAATTCCAATAATATGGAAACCCGATTCAATTCGCTTGAGACCTTGACTCGTGGACTTGAAAACTCAATGAAAATTTTTATGTCTACCATAAATCAACTTCTCACTTCAAATCAGCAGACCATCAAATCTCTAGAGCTTCAGATGGGCCAACTGGCTCAGTCTGTACATGAAAGAGAGAGAGTCTTTTCCTAGCCAGCCTGAGGCTAACCCCCGTATGTACCAGCAACAACACATACAAAATGAGAATGTGGTACCTCGGGGGAGGCAAGTGAACCATGTGGAGGAACCTGTTCACCATGTCAATGCTATTGTTACCTTAAGGAATGGAAAGCAGGTTGACAATCACATTTCCTTGCCACACCCACCACCATCTATGCAGCCCCTTAGTGGGAATGGTGGTGAAGAAGAGGCTGATGGTGAGGGTAATACACCAAGGCTTCCTTCTCAGGCACCGCAGAAAACCTACCTGCCAAAAGCTCCCTATCCAAGTAGGTTAACCAAAAAGCAGAGTGACAACATGGACAAGATATTAGAGGTGTTTAAGCAAGTAAAGGTTAACATCCCCTTGTTGGATGTCATCCAACAAATACCTCAATATGCCAAAGTGTTGAAGGATCTCTGCACAACCAAGAGGAAGACCAATGTTCCTAAGAAAGCATTCTTGGCTGCAAATATCAGCTCACTTTTGTCCAATCCTACCTACACAAAATACAATGACTCTGGGTGTCCTACTATTCAGTGTACGATAGGGGACACTAGAATGAGCAATGTTTTGCTTGATTTAGGATCAACTGTCAACCTCCTCCCATTCTTTGTTTATAAACAGTTGAACTTGGGAGAATTGAAACCAACTAAGATCACCTTCCAATTGGCGGATAGATCCATTCGTATTCCCATGGGGATTATCGAGGATGTGCTTATCAAAGTTGGAGATTTTATATTTCCAGTCGATTTTGTTGTCCTCGATACCAATCCTGTTGCGAACACCCACTCTCAAATACCTTTGATTTTGGGTAGACCATTTCTGGCAACCTTCAATGCATTGATTAATTGTAGAAATGGTCTCATGAAGCTCTCATTCGGCAACATGAGTGCCGAGTTTCCTGTGTTCAACTCTGGTAAGCAACATGAACCCATGGATGAACCTTTAAATCTAAATCTCATCCGCCAATTGGAGAAAGTACCACAAAATCAACGAACACCCCTAACCCCAATGCAACCCGTTGAGAATGTTCGTGGGCCCAGCGAAAACTCATTGCCTGTCTTCGCAATGCAACAGAGTGAGCTGGCCTCGAACATGAATGTCCAAAGGGAGTGTTTGTTGCATGATTCAGTTGAGAGTACTAGTGAGAGTGAGACACCTCATCATATGCCTATACCAGAAGGTGTCTCTACCTCATGTCCCATGGCCATTGAGCCATTTGAGCTTCATATTGACTCCAACAAGGACCCACCTATGACCGAGCTTATGCTTGATGATCTAAATGATGGTGGGAGGTCCTTGTTGGATGACTTGGGGAGAAGCCCCATTCTTAGTGATGCAAGTCTGCTGCATCCATCGAATGAGCCTGAGGAACTCATTCCGATGCACCCGCCTATTGGTTGGAGGGTTTTCTTCGATGAGCAATTAAACCCTAGTGAGGCAACACAACTTCATTCTTTGTTGCCCACACCCAACCAATATCATGAGGGGTTCGAGCCTTTCAGCTTTGACATTTCACCCCTCATGACACCTCAGAGTACTAGTGGAGTTTGCCCATCTCGGCAAGTCTCTGGTCCTCATGACTTGATGTTCTCATTTGATGTTCCTTGACCAAATGATTATGACAATATCGTTGTTCCTGTACATATCATGTAAAAAAAATCGAAAAAAAAGAAGAAAAAAAATCGAAAAAAAATGTGTAATAAAAGACTCCTTCAGTGAGCATCGATTGTTGTGGGCCCCAACCCTTGTGTACTTGGGCCCCAATCTCTTCACGTATTTATCTCCCTTCTTCAGTTTCTCACAGGTTTTGAGGGATTTTGGGTTTGTGTCCATCAACATGACCCTGAACGTCCCTTTGTACTTCATGCTGGTGAGATCTTTCCTTTTTCATGCATATATCCATGTAGTATCTTGTTCACATTCATTGAGGACAATGCATGAGGTAGGTGTGGGGGTGTTTTACGTGTGTACATATTCAAGTCTTTTTCTTTTGGTTTTCTTTTCTTTTGTGTGTACTACTAGGGTCATGTTAGTGTGCCGCATTTAACATTGATATATATGCTTGCCATGATCCTTGGGTGACTTGTCTTCTTTTGCTTGCCGAGTGCTTTAAAATTTACACATTTCTTTCAAATTCTTCATGTGTTTGCGAAAGAAAAAGTTTTTGTAGGTTTTGCGTGTGTTTAGCATGTGCAAAACCATTGAGAGGCAAAGTAAAAAAAGAAAGCTCCCAAATTTGTCTTGAACTTGATGCATTAGGATTTTTGGTTTACTGACTTTAGGTCTTATCGAGTCGTTAGGATGCACCCCGGTTTTCCCTCGGGGGGCGTGTAATCATAGGGTTTCAGCACTCAAACATTTAAAGAAGTCCACCCTGAACCTAGTGAGTCAAATGATTCTTGTCTGTTAGTATAAGGAAGTTTGTCGTGGTCAAGGGCCCTTAATCTCTTTTTGTGAAACTTAAGTGTAGGGGTTTTGGTTCCCATGTAGATAAATAAATAAGTGATGTTCTCTCTTCTCGCATGACTCCTATCACTCGGGAAAGTAGGTCTGAGGGGACTTTGTGCCTGGTGCTTTCGAGTCATCTGACTTGAGATGCGCCGACCGAACTCCTGTTACACGAGTGGTAGGGATCGCCCTATGTGGAGATTTGGGGGAAGGTGTACGTGATAGTGTAAGTCCTCATAGGCAATGATGCACGAAACCTGACCCTGGGAGAATCAAACACCAACCAATAAAATGCTCTAAAGAAAAAAAAAAGAAAAGAAAAAAAGAGTCAAATAAGAACCAAAATGGACTTAACACATTGTATCACATTGTATCACATTCAGAAGTTAAGGTTGCCCATGTCTTTCACTTAAGTCCTTAACTAACTCTCACGAATAACTCATTAGGCAGGTGTGTGGACCGATTACATATATAGAGTCGACCCGTAATATTACCGCATCCCATGATCGACAAAATGAGTCCAACGAGTCGTGTAGCTAGATTGATTAATGCATCTTGTTCGGATTTTGTGGGTGTATCCACTGAAAACCCTCAGGAGACAACACTCCTCCTCATTGGCGACAAGGAGGTTTAACGGCTTGTTGCACATGCTAAGTTCAACCGTGATTCCTACGAAAGTGAGTTATGATTTCTTGTTTTTCGTATGTTTTTCTCTTTCTTTGTTTTGCTCGGGACTAGCAAAAGTTAGGTGTGGGGGTATTTTATTGACATCATTACATGCATATATTTGTATCTTATATCCATTATCTTTCACCTAAATAATGTTATGTTACGAGTTTTATGTTTAGTTTTCAGGAATAAATAGGTTTGAAGAGATGAAACATAAAAGGACTCAAAAGCTGGGAAAAAAGACTGAACTGTGAGATCTGGGGACCAAGATGCAAGGGAGAAGGACCTGAACGCAAGACAGAAGGACCTAAGAGCAAAACGGAATACTCCACACCATCATGGGGAGTATTTTAGCAATTGGATTCGGGTCGGAGCTCCAATAAACAAAGTAGATGCATCCAAGACCACCAAATACACAGAGAAAAGCCCAGAACAAGATTCAACTGGATCCGGACCTTTTTGACCGCCAATTGGCGGTATGTTTTGGCCCAAATCCGCCAAGTTTTCTCCTGGACATGTATTAATGTTTGTTTAGGCTATTTTTGGTATCTGTTTAGTCCTACATCGGGGGATTGTCCCGGAGTGACTTTTTCTTTGGCTATAAATAGAACTCTTCACCTTCTATTGTAATCACTCCATATTTTAAGTGTCTATTCTTCCTACTAGAAGTGAGGCCTTGAAGCACACACTAAAGTAGGAGGATGCTACTTTTAATGTGAGTCATTTTAATACAAGTTTTCTTTATTATGTTGTTGGTTTTATGTTTCTTGTTTTGCTTTGCTTAATCTCATTTCATTAGTTTTATTAGCTTAGTTAATATGCTTTCTTTTTTTAGTTTAATAATTAGTGTAATGTTTAGTGAGTAGTTCCATCCCCTTTGGGGGTGGAGTAGATGTACATACATGCAAATGAGAATGGATTGAATGCTTTAATTCCAATGTGTTGCTTGACATGAATGTATGCTTGCTTGTTTAGGATAGAATTTATAACTTGATGAGTTTTGCCAAAATGATTAGACACCTCTCATGCTTGTTTAGGTTCTGAAATAAACATCTTGCATATGTAAATGTTAATCAACTAAGTTGGTGAATAGATTGATAGGTTTTGCCACAACATTTAGACACTTCCTATGCATGATAACACCACCTTTATTTGTGCTTAAAGAATGTGTTCAACACCCACATCTTTGCTTGTGTGCACTCACTCCACCCCTTAGGGGTTTTCCCATTTCTGTATTCCAGCATTCTTGTTTTGTCCTTAGCTTAGTTGTCATTTCATTATTTGTTTCTTTCGTTCGCATTTCATACTTCTTAGCATAGTTTAGTGTAGAGTAGCATAATCAATCTTTCTCCCCCAATTTTTGCCACTTGATTTCGTACAAGCAAGAGGCTACTCACCTCCCTGAGGACGACCCGTACTTGCCACTGCTTCATCGCGGCCGTGCACTTGCGGCCGTGCCGTGCACTTAAATGTCCTGCAACGATCTCCGGTTTTTGACGACGTAATGGAAGGACGAGCTCCACTTGTGAATTTTGAGGTAAACGATTCTCGATATAAAATGGGCAACATTCATTCTGTCCATCGTTCATCCACAAACCCTGAAGGACATGTTATTTGTTGAACGAAAAGAAGCAATAAGCAAAGATATAGAACATGTATTTAGAGTCTTGCAAGTGCGGTTTGCGATAGTGAAGAAGTCATCTCTTGCACGGAGTAAGGTTGTACTTAACAAAATAATGACAACTTGCATTGTAATGCATAATATGATAGTGGAGGATGAACGTTATTCCTTCGGTAATTTTGGAGATTGGAACGAATTTGTTGAGGATCAACTTGGAAATTCCGTGAACGACGCGGTTCGGTATTCCACTGACCGTGTAGTGGATATTACCAGGTACTTGAGAAGGAGAGATCAATTGCGTGATCACACCACATATTTGAACCTTCAAGCCGATTTGATCGACAATATATGACAACACTTTGGAGGAAATGCGTCTTGATGTATCTTAAGTTTAGTGTTTAAGTTTAGTATTTAATGATGTATTTTTAGTTTTAGTTTTTAAAATTCCAGTTAATGTACTATGTAATGTGGTTTCCTAAATTTTAATAATATTTTCGTATTTATTAATTAAATGTTAATTAAAAACGAATGAATGGTTGATATTAAATATGGTTAATTACAGTTTGCCCCCCTGAACTATGTCTTGGTATCACTTTGCTCCCTGAAGTTTCAAAGTGAACAATTACCTCCCATGAGCTTTAATTTTGTAACACTTTGCCCCCTTGAACTTCAAAAACACATTATTTAACACACATTCGACTTCTTTTCCTAATTTTTTGTTGTATCTCTAATACACTCCTAAACCTATATTTACGTGAAAGTTTGGATCGAAACGGAGGTCGAATATGGTTGGAATTTGGGTTAGATTGTTAATATGAAAATAATTTTTTTATTTGTTTATATTTTCTAATTATTTTTGATTTTTTTTTGTGTTTTGCCTAAAATTGATCTCGAAATGACGTGTAGGGGAGAGAATGCAGGGCGTTTGAGTTGTTTCTGGGTGTGGTTAAGAAAAATTTAGGGGGTTGGTTTGAGCTGACGTGGTTGAGAGAGAAGCTGACGTGGATGAGAGAGAAGCTGACGTGACTGAGAGAGAAAACCGGGTGCCCGGAAACTGCCCGAGCGCCGTTAATGGTGCTCTTAAGGATTTTGTAGGGGAGTTTGTTTGTGCTGACGTGACAGAGAGAGAAGCTGACGTGACTGAGAGATAAACTAGAGCGCCTGGAAACTGCCCGGACGCCGTTAATGATGCTCTAATCGACATGGGGCCCATTATGATTTTACCAGTATAAATATATGTATTATTCGATAAATATAGTCACACATGGTGTTTTTTGTGCTAACTGCTAAAGATCAACATCTTACATTCTAACTCTTGGGGAATAGTAATTCACTAAAATTTTAAATGGAAGTTGAAACTGTGACCGTATCTTCCTTTCTGTTTGATGAAAAAGATATGCAAAAATAGAAAAAAAAATACTTATTTCATTTATTGACTCCATAAACACGTCATTTTACCTTTCAAGCTCAATCTAAAACTTTTGTCCCTCAGCGTCTTAGTTTTGCGCTATGGTCTACATAAAGAGTGTGGTGCTTAACTTATATGGCACAATGCAAAATATTTAATCAAATTCCATTTCACATAAAAAGATGAAACTTTACATAATCAGAGTATCTCAATTCTCAAGATCGATGAGAGCACCCTTAACATGTGCTCTTTGGGGTCAGGTCTGAGGGGACCCAACCCCAGCCCCCCTTAGAGCACCATTAACGGGTGCTCTTTGGGGTCAAGTCTGAGGGGGACCCGACCCCAGCCCCCCTTAATGGGGGGCGGACCCAGGTCGGGTCCAGACCTGGGTCTGCGACCCGACCTGGGAGGGGACCCGGGTTGGCTGGAAAAAAAAATTGTTAATTTTTTTTGGTTTTTTTATATTTGTTATTTAATATATAATTAATATACGTATGGTAATTTATATAACTAGAATTTATTCGATATAATTAAAATAAATAAAATAATTAATGAAAATTAATAAGATAAATGTAAATATTTAGTAAAAATAAATATAAGTAATTAAAGAAAATTAGTAAGATAATTGTAAATGTATATAATTAAATAAAATTACCTAGCAAAATAGAACACATGAATTTACCCAGGTTCACCCAAAAACGCATTACTAATCCAAAAAATCGGCAGAGAATTACCAATAAAAATCTCAAAAATAAAAAATCTTCAGGGGGCGCTGCCCCCTTGCCACCCCTGCCACCTCACCGGCGAGGTGGAACGCTGCTCGCTCACCGGTGAGCGAGACCCCGACCGACCCGTTGGAGTGGTCATTATTAAATCTTCTTTTTTTGAAATTATTCGACAATTAGCGTAATTTAGTTAGATTAAGTTACTGTAGAAATAAATTATTTAGTAGTTTATGTGTTTTTGTGATGAAATAGAAATGAGGTAAAAAAATTATATGGATGAGAGAGAGTGTTGAAAGTGGGGTTGGGGTTAAGAAGTGAAAAATGGATTGAATTGGGTGGTGGGTTGCATAGTGTTTTTTAGTGACGTGGCGAAGAGAAAAATTGAGTTGGAGGAAAAAATGAGGTTGGGGTTAATGGTGGAGGGGAAGAACATTACATCGGCAGCATACCTTATTGGTTTCTGATTTTTTTCTTTAATATAAAAAATGTTTCAATATGTTAACAATTATTTTAAATCGTTTTTTCAGAAAAAAAGACAAACATTCGAATAACTTTTGGATTGTTTTTGCAAAACGCTAATCTTTCTCTCTCCCCAACACACAAACCCAACTTCTCTCTTCCTCTCTTTCTCTTCTCTCGAAAACACACCTCAAAAAGAGAAAATCAACGACAACAACAACAAGAAGTAATCTGTCGGAGTCTAGACTTCTACTCTCGATCTCGAATTCCACGTTCCCATCCATCCCAGAGCTAAGCTTGCAGTGGCCTTGGTGGGGTTTTCGGGTCTAGGGTTTGTTTGTTGGGTCTGTTGGGTTTGGGTTGGGGGAGGCGTTGGTTGTCGAAAGGTGGCTCCTTTTTGGTTCCTTTGGTTGAATTAGGGTTGCCCATTTTGGGATTTAAGGCTCCTCTCTCTGATTTGTAGGTGGAATTTTTGGTTTTTGGTGGATTTGGAGTGATTTCGGTATCTAGGGTTGGTGTTTTTTGAGAGGTGTTTTTTTGGTGGTTTTCGGTTGGTTTTGATGGAATTGATGAACCCTTTTGAGGAAATCTTGTGATTTTGTGTTATTCAGATTGTTCTGAGGTTGAGGGTGATATTTAGCTGGAGGGATTAGGGTGGGAAGGTTGTGTTTTTTCTTGTGTTTTTGGGTTGGTTTTGTTGGATTGGGGATACCCTTTCGAGGAAATCTTGTGATTTTGTGTCTTCACTTTGTTCTCAGTTCTTAGGGTGATGCTCAGTTGGAGGAATTGAGGAGGAAAGTTGTCTTTTTTGTATTTTTTTGTTTTTGTTTTTTGTTGGATTTAGGATACTCTTTTGTGGAAATCTTGTGATTTTGCTTCCTCACTTTGATCTCAGCTTTTGTGGAGGAAAATCTTGTGATTTAGAAGCCCTCTTTGAGGGCTTTTGTGATCTTCCATTTAGTTTAATGGTTTTTTGATTTGTTTGCTGTGGAGATTTGGGACTTCATCTCTGCCTTATGTGCTATGAGGAATCTGTTCCTCTCTGAGTCATGCAAGGAAACGCAACTCCACCCTCTAAATCCACAATCATGGCTTCAAGTGGAAAGAGGGAAACTTTCCAAATTCTCCTCACACTCCTCTTCTTCAATGTAAGTCACCCAATTCCTTAATCCCATTTCAAGTTATCATGTCCCTTTGCTACTTTTGCTTGCCATGATATTTTCTTTTGGCTTTCTTATTGGTGAATTCTATAAAGTTTTTCTTGTTTTGTAACGATACGTGAATCGTTGTTGTTCTTGTAGTGAGTCACATATTTGTTGTTGTTGTTTTGGTGATGTTATGTACTTCCTTGTCTTGTTGTATTGAATCGCTTATTGATTGATGAGTTTTTGCTTGTTATGGTGACAAAATGTAGTTTATAATTCTTGTTGTGGGGAGTCACTTAGTTTTGCTTATTTTGGCGACATGATGTAGTTTATTGTTCTTGTTGTAGCTAATCATTTATTAAATTGTGCTTGTTTTGTTGACAATATGTAGTTTTGTTGTTCTAGTGAATCACATATTAAGGTTTCGTTATTTTTCCTCACAAAGTATATGTTGTGTCTTTGTTGTAGTGAATCATTTATTAAGGTTCCCGAGCCATCTGTTCTACCTTTGTTTAAGCCTATTGATCACGTAGAAGTTTTAGCTGAGATTCACGAAGAGTTGGAGACATGTGATCCACAAGAGAGGTCGGACTTGTACTTGTTGCAGTTTCAGGTTTTTAGAGGCCTTGGTGAAGGAAAATTGCTTCGGCGGAGCTTGCGGTCGGCTTGGCAGAAGGCAAGTTCAGTTCACGAGAAGCTCATCTTTGGGGCTTGGTTGAAGCATGAGAAACAAGGTGAAGAGCACATCCCTGATTTGCTTGCTTCCTGCGGAAAGTGTTGTCAGGAATTCGAGCTTCTGGATATTGCATCTGAAATTCCAGTTGAAGCTACCCAGAAGACCGATTTGGGTAATAACGACGTGGGGACTGATTTGAGTCCCGTCTTTTTCCAAATAAACGATGAAATGGTGGCATGTCATAGGCAGAAGATTGCATCGTTGTCTCGTCCATTTGATGCCATGCTCAATGGATGCTTCAAGGAGTCGGCTCGGGAAGTCGTAGATATGTCGATGAATGGTATTTCTCCCTCAAGCATGAGAGCTATTAGCAAGTACAGTGTTACCAGTGTTTTGGACGATTTGCTTCCAGATGTGTTGCTGGAAATTTTGATATTCGCTAATAAATTTTGCTGTGAAGGTCTTAAAGATGCTTGTGATCGAAAACTTTCGTCTTTTGTTGGGTCAAGACAAGACGCCATTGAGCTTATGGAGTGTGCTTTGGAAGAAAATTCCCCCGTGCTTGCTGCTTCGTGTCTGCAGATGTTTTTACATGAACTCCATGAGTGTCTCAAGGATGAACATGTAATTAGAATCCTGTCCACTGCAAATAAAAGGCAGAGGTCGATTATGGTTGGTCATGCCTCATTTTCTCTTTATTCTTTTCTAAGTGAAGTTGCTATGAATGTCGATCCGAGGTCGGATGTCACTGCTGCATTTCTCGAGATGTTGGTGGAATCTGCCAGAAACAGTAGACAAAAACAAATAGCTTTTCATCAGTTAGGATGCGTCAGACTGTTGAGGAAAGAATACGATGCGGCAGAGAACAACTTTATGAATGCCATTGCTGCTGGGCATTTATACTCTGTCTCAGGTTTAGCTAGACTGGCTTATGTCAATGGCAATAAGCTTCTGGCATACGAGAAGATAAGCTCCGTGATATCTACAAGCTGTCCTCTCGGGTGGATGTATCAGGAGCGGTCTTTGTATTCTGAAGGAGATGGCAAGTGGGAAGATCTTAATAAAGCAACAGAACTTGACCCAACCATCATTTACCCATACATGTACCGTGCTGCATCTTTGATGAGAAAACAAAATGTGCAGGCTGCTCTCGCCGAGATAAATCGCGTTCTTGGGTTCAAGCTGGCTTTGGAATGCTTAGAGCTTAGGTTTTGTTTCTACCTGGCACTTGAAGACTACAGTACTGCACTTTGCGACGTCCAAGCAATTCTCACTCTCTCACCTGGTTATCGGATGTTTGAGGGGCGTGCAGCTGCTTCTCAACTACGTACACTTGTAAGAGAGCATGTGGAACAATGGACGACTGCAGACTGTTGGCTGCAGCTTTACGATAGATGGTCTTCGGTGGATGACATAGGTTCGCTTTCCGTTATCTATCAAATGCTTGAGACAGAAGCTGCAAAAGGTGTGTTGTATTTCAGACAGTCATTGCTTCTTCTTAGGTACGTCCCATCCTATCATTCTCTACTTTGTTGTACATGTGCATGGCTTGTTGACCTCCTTTCTAAGATAATTCTTGCTTTCTTGGATAGGTTGAATTGCCCGGAAGCTGCAATGCGAAGCCTGCAGCTTGCGCGGCAACATGCAGCAAGCAATCATGAACGTCTAGTCTACGAGGGGTGGATCCTTTATGATACCGGACATTGTGAAGAAGGTCTTCGCAAAGCAGAGGAATCAATTGCGCTTCAAAGATCTTTCGAGGCTTTCTTTTTAAAAGCCTATGCTTTGGCTGATTCAAACCCTGATCCTTCCTGCCCATCCGTGGTTGTCACACTTCTCGAAGATGCACTCAAGTGCCCTTCTGACAGGCTTCGTAAGGGTCAGGTGTGTTCTCTTTTGACCAGTTGTCAAACATTATCTTGAAATTGAAAATTATTCATTAAATGTTGTCTAAGCTTTTATGCTAATTATGGTTCATCGAATGCTACATTCTAATTTCCTTGAAATAAAAACTATGGCAACATGTACCGTGAAATTGCATGGCCATCATATAACAAGGCAAAGCATCACCAATTATTCTACTTTCATGTTTATACTCAAATAATGCCCGTGACACAGATAAAGAAAATGGATCCAAATCTAGGCCATATTGTATCATCATTATTTAGGGTTCACTTTCTTGACCCAGTTAGTTACTACTGCATGTTGTCTGCATTAGACTATCATTAACCGCGCCCGAAACTTCTCAGGCACCTAGTTTTCTCTCCCCTCCACGTCATTTGAGGATCAATACTAGGTAAAAAATAAAAAAATCTTAAAAAATATAAACAAATATAAAACATATTTTCAGAAGAAGAAAAATCGGAAAATTGATTTCAAATAATTTTCAAATCAATTTTTAATTGTTTTTACAACAACAAAAAATCAACAAATTGGGGGGGGGGGGGGGGGGGGGGGGACATGTGCCCCACCCAACCCGTTTTCCCTCCCGACCGGGCGCGAAATCGGGCGGAAAACAACTCGATTTTGCGCACAGGCGTGTGGAGGGCGTGATTTTGCAGCATTGTGGGGGTGATGTGGATCGGGCACCAAAACTTGCCCTCGCATTAAGGCTGCCTCAGCGTTGATGTGGGACCCAAGTTGGGATTTCTGTTGTTTTTGTATGTGAAATTGTGGGCAGTGCTATCTAAAGAAGTTTTAATAGATATGTACTCTATCCACACAATGCTTGTTTCTAATCTCGTGCCAACTTTGCATCCATTGCCCAAACTTCCAAGCCTTGGGATCTTTCAGCTTTCATGAAAACAAATTCTTAACCACTTGACTTGTGTTTTTCTTGCCTTGGACGCATATTGACTTTTTTGTGTTTGTCTTTCTCGTGCCTGCTCTTCAAACTTGAATTAGGTGGTGAGCACACATTATATATTGGTTACTGAACATATATATTTTTGACTTTCTACCTCCAAATACAACCATAAAACTGTCAAGAAATGTCAGATATGATATCTTTATATTTTTTGCCGATTAAAGTTGTAGGAAAACACAATCTGACTGCTGAAAGATCAGTAAGATTTACTTGTTCCTTTTTACCATTAATGGCTTGCACATGATCGTGGTTTTGCGGAACTTCGTTAACAATTTGAAAATGATACATGCATATTATAAGCAGCAACTGTAAGGAAAATTAATATTTACTTTCAAGAGTTTAATGCAGATCTGGCAAAATTTCCATGGTGAAACTGTATTGTTTGCCTCTCAACATTTAGATTTAATTTAATGATTTGGTTATAATGAATGGGTTTAGTCTTCTAATGGTATAGAAGTTTTTCCTGTAGGCATTGAACAACCTCGGCAGTGTTTATGTAGATTGTGGAAAGCTAGAACTTGCAGCCGATTGCTACATAAGTGCTCTTAAGATCAGGCATACTCGAGCACATCAGGGGCTTGCTAGAGTGCACTATCTTAAGAGTGATAGAAATGCTGCATACGAAGAAATGACGAAATTGATCAACAATGCCAGAAACAATGCTTCAGCATATGAGAAACGATCTGAATATTGTGACCGTGAGCTTACAAAAGCAGATTTGCAGATGGTGACCCTGTTGGACCCGCTGCGAGTCTACCCTTATAGATACCGTGCTGCAGGTTCGATCCCTTTTTCTTTTAGCTGTGGTTCACATTTCTCGACCTAATGCATGTCACATTCTCTTGGGTCACAATGCAGATGAGTGTCAAACAATTTCAAAAAAGTTCACGTTGTAGAAATTTCTACTTTTTATTAGCTGCATTGGTCTTTTTCTTGGATAAGCTCTCTATTAAAAGTAGTCAGGCAAAATCTGAGAAATTTCAGTGAAATACTCAAATATGACTTCACATTTTGTTTGTTGGGCATATAACCTCGTGGTGAGATTCATGAAGATGAGATTCCATCTCACTGAATCCTTAATTGGCCCTCCTACTAGGTTCAAATTTGTTTCTTTTATCAGCTTTAGCTAATCCTCATAGTCATTTTCCATCGCCTGGTGATGAGTATGAAATAGGGTTTTTAGGACCCTTGGGAATTAGTTTCCCTTTTGTCCTTGTATTGTAGAAATGGATCTTTCATTTATTATGAAATAAAAATCAAGACTAAAAAACTGTTGTTTCTCTGTTTTTTCCCTTCACGTCTATGCACTGGATTGCCTTAAAATATGGTATTTGGAGTTTTATGATTGACGGCCGTCAAAAGTGTCAAAAAATCCTGTTTATTTGCCGTTGTGAATCAGTGCTGATGGACAGTCACAAGGAGAAAGAGGCGATCGCGGAGCTTACAAGAGCGATAGCATTCAAAGCCGACCTTCACCTTCTCCATTTACGAGCAGCCTTCCACGAACACATAGGTGATATTTCAGGTGCTCTCCGTGATTGCAGGGCCGCTCTGTCGGTCGACCCCAACCACCAGGAGATGCTCGAGCTCCGCAGTCGCGTCAACAGCCAAGAACCGTGATCTGATGACACGCACACTTCGTTGTACACTTGGCAGTTCTTATCTGTATTCTTTCTCCATACATCTCTGTGTAATTTATGTTAATGAGTATCATAATCCTATTGGTGCCGTCTGAGTTTTTTGCCTTACAGATGCCCAAGTCTCATTTTCCTTCTCAAGCATTTTGTGCCATTTTTTTAGTAAAAAAAATCATTCTCATGTCTGAAACTATGATTCGGTTCGGAAGTAGATAACAACTAGATGCCTTTTTCTGGCTTGTTAATTCTAGTGTTTTTGGTGGTTTTAATGGTGCATGAAAAGGTTTGAATTGATGAGACATAAATGGGGCTATTACCTTTAATGGGGGATCAGACTTGAGTCAGGTTTGGGCTTGGACCATATTTTAATTTGTCTTGTAAATAACTCTTTTTTATTAAACTATTATTTAAGGTCAGTTTATTGTTGCAATTTTATAAATTAGTATGAAAGATGTAAGAATGCATTACGAATTCAAAAAATATATATAAAAATAAAATGAAGTTAAGAAGGTAATACTGGGTTTGGACCGGAAGAGGCCGGAGATTTGGAAAATTCCTGGGTTGTACTGGGGACCATATTAGGTTGGATATGGTCCAGTTTCTTGGTACAGACTGCTTTGTGTACACCGTATACGACTCTAGTAGGGGTGTACACCGGTTGAAAACCGGATCGGAACTGGCCAGCATAAAATTCTAGAACCGACAACCGGCCCGGTGGAGTCCGGTTTGGGATCGGATTGGATTGGGGTGTTTTTTCTACTTTTCAATTTTATTATATCTTTTGCTCATTATGGTCCATTTATGTATATATTATTTGGTAATTTGTAACATTCAATATATTTTATATAATTGACTGATTAGTTATGTAATTTAGGAGTTTATTTATGGTAAATGACATTATATATGAATGAAAAAGAGTTTAAAGACGTTAAAAATTTCAAACGACAATTTGTAAATGATAATCGATGATTAATTCCATGCATGGAAGATTAAGGATCTTAATCTTCTTGATAAAAAAAAACAAACAAAACAGAGAAAAGAACAAGAAAAAAAGATAGAACACAATTGGTTCCAGTTTTGGACCGGATTTAACAGGTTTTCAAGCGGCCTGGCATGGAACCGGTGGACCTGCAAAACCAAAAATGGCAACCGGACCAGACCCTATTCGGTACAATCCGGTTGCAACCGGCCAGTCCAGTTCAGGCCAGTTAACCGGGCCGATGGGTGTACACCCGTAGACCATAGTACCCTACCTTAACTATGGCTAACTAGTATCAGCTTTGTGTGGCCCAAGAGAATTTCAATTTGGATCAAATTAGTAAAATCTTTTTATGAGTCATATATTGGTTAAGATGTTTATTTATTTTAAAACCTATATTGTGGGTGGATTATGGTGTTGAGAAAATGATTTTGTTGAACATGCGAATAATGACAAAATATTAACATTTAATCTTATTTGGGTTAATTACAATTTGCCTCCTAACTATGCATCAATTTCACTGTCCCCATGAATTTTAAAAGACGACAACCACCCCCTATACTTATGTTATGTAACACTTTGACCCATCTCTTCGCCTAAACTTTAAGAATTCATTATTTTAGCACACATCTCTCATTATCTTTTGATATTTTTGCATTTGTGTAACACACTCCTAATCATACATCTGTGTTAAGGTTTAATCAAATCAAAGGTCCGATTTGGCTAGAATTGGGGCCGAAATGATATCCAATCAGATTCAAATTCAAATAAGATTTGACTTCCGATTTGGTCCAAACTTTAACATAAAGTTAGGAGTATGAGTGCATTATGTATACAATGGAAAAATCGACCAATAACTGCAAATATGTGGAATAATAATAGATTTTTAAAATTCAGGTAGACAAAGTGAAATTAGAGCATAGTTCAGGAGACAAATCCTTATTGACCCCAAATTCAATCAACGTAGAAGTGTAGAACTTTTACAAATAAGAATACCACTCACAAAGTAAAATGGATTGACCAACAATGTTTTTGGTGATAGTTAACCAAAAAGGTCCCCAGACACGCATGCTAGTTGGTGGAGAGAAATTATTTGAGATTTTTGGATTACCCATTTGTTTGTTGTTAATATCTTACACTCCACCTTTCTAAAATGAAATATTTAAATATACATAAAGGATTTCTCAAATATGTAAGTATATATTTAAAATCATTTCATCAAACTGGTCAATTTGAGTATCAACATATTTCGATTACTTTTTTTTAAATCATTTTCTATATAAATGTGTATTGATTGAAACTCAATTTGGTTAAAAGGTCATATTTCAAAACTACAAGGTAGCTTATATGAATCATTGGTTATTATATACTTACAACGAAATATTTTTTACAACTAATACTCAGGTCAAATATACTAAAACCCAAGTAACATAGGTGACCCCACGAAGAATCACAAAATCGACGTGTGATTAGTAGCATATCATATATTACATTTATGTTATATATTATTTATTTTACCTCATATTTGTGATACTCAGGTTTTTGTTGTGTATATTTCAGGTTTTAGGTAATAAAGAAAAAAATAAAGAAAAAAATAACTAAGATGCAAAAAGAAATGACCAAATTGAAAGCAATTATGTACATGTTTGTAATGTCCAACGACATAATTGCAAGTCAGAAAAGACCTAATTGAAAACTCAAAAGGACTCAAATGCAAACAATAAGTTCTTGAAGCAAAATCCCTCAACAACCTGGTGTATATCAAATCAAAATGTATTACGGACGACCTAGAGAAAATAATTGGTGCTAGGATTTAGTGGTGGAAAAGAAGACATGTCAAGCAGTATGGCATTTGCCTTGATGAACACGTCATCTTATATTACAAAACACGAAGACATGTCAGTACATTTAGACGACGGACAAATGACATTTGATCCGATCAATGTTCCAACTGTGCTTTGCCTCTGCGTCGCATAGTGACGCATAAATGGCACAGGAAGCCGAGGTTGCATATGCGGCTGGCTATGCGTCCCAAGCGACAGGTGTGCGACTCGCATAGGATCGATGCACAATTCCAACTGTGCACCGCATACTTAGCACCTAGGCTGCCGATGCTTAATTTTCTAGCCGCTGACAACAACTTTTGGGGGCACCAAGGCTGCTCCCAACTCCTGCAAAATTGATGAGTTTTAAAAATTAACCGCAAACGTACGGTGTTGTAACGTACCGGTCAAACACAAGAAGACGATGATGAATTCTAATTTGAATGGTTTTATGCGACTAAACTAACATGCATGCAAAATTTATGGTGGAGAAAAGTTGATTTTTTTAATGAATCGCACTCCTAATGATTTAATTGAAACGAAACTATGAATGGTTGAGATGATAATTCAGATATTAAAATTAGAGATGATGTATATGGATTTAGGATTGATAAAAATTCAAGGTTGGAAAAACAGGAGATTTAGATTATCGAATTAAGCATCACATAAAATAATGTGTTCTTAAGTGATCAAAATTTACTACTACATTAGATCTAACAAAATTAAGTAGCGTATTCTTATGAAATTACATCCTTGTTCTTTCAAATTTCAATGATAAAACCCATATAGTTAAATTCACTAAACCAAAACAAAAAAAAGATTAACAACAATAAGAATAACTACTTTGAAGCACATTTTTCTCAATTTTTTCATTCTTATCAACTCGATCCGTCTACATCATCCCATATAGGGCTTAACCACTCATTGTGGGGAGAATCATAGGAGAAAATAAGATTAAGAAGAAGAAAAATGAAATACTACAAAGGAACCAACAATAAAAAAAATGGAACATCAAACTACAAAAAAGAAACCACAAGTAAAAGAAGAAAATGAATTGTATTGCTTCAATAGCTCTGAAATTTTTGTCATTACACTTTTGAAAATTAAAAGAGACAAGAAACAAGAAAAATATATGGTTGTGGAGGAGGGAGTACTCTCTCCTTTCCACCCATTTATATAGCCAATACAAGTAGGGTTTTATGTTCTCTCAAATCAGTCGTATATCATGTCCTTTATGAGCCCATTAAATTTCTAATTTGGAAATATGTAAAACCAACATTGTGCATCTCAAAATCTGCTCTGTAATGAGCCTTTAATCGTTTTATTTGAAAATCGGAGGAGAGTGTTATGTAGAAATTATTGATGATATGTTGATTGTCGAGTTTCCAAATATGGTTTGTCTTGACACACTTTTTCACCATCTTATCATTGGAATTTGGCAAGTCGTAAGAGAATCGAATATTTTCTCCATTCAATTTTTTGTTCAACGGATCTCGAATCATCAAATTATGTATTTGGACGTGGAGGTTATGAATAAAACAAGTAACATGTGATGGTAGTCCAGGCTTTCCTTATCCGAACTTTTTCCTATTTGATGTTGATTGCATTTCCGAATTTGCAGTTATAATTTGAGTATTTTCCCATCAATTTGCAGCACAATAGATAGCATATACATGTGGAATGTATTTCTTGTATCACGTCCTTCAACTTTCACTCTATATATCAAATTTCCCATTTAAGTCTTTTCATTTTTTAAATTTTTCAACAACCGTATCCATTTTCTTGTAA
The DNA here is from genome assembly GCA_963682175.1 of Triglochin maritima. Lineage (NCBI taxonomy): Eukaryota > Viridiplantae > Streptophyta > Magnoliopsida > Alismatales > Juncaginaceae > Triglochin > Triglochin maritima. The sequence continues at coordinate 28,509,694 of OY821789.1, forward strand.
CCTACAAAATGAAAACAAAACACTCGACATAGAATTATTCAAACAAAAGTAAGATAATAATGGATATAAAAATGATAAATTATGATACTTACAAAAAAAACCTTAATCCCACTCCATTCATCCCACAACACTTCTCATCCATTTCTTACATTTTCACTTCATTCTAAAACATCTCTACTCCCGTTCTCAAGCTACTATGTGATTTCCCATTTTCAGTCATTTTCCATAATTTTTTCATATTTTCGAGGAAGTAAATATACGACATATGTTGCCACGTAATTGAACGTTTTAATTAACCGCAAGTGCACGACTACGTTGAAGCAGTGACAAATACGGGTCAGTCCACAGGGAGGTGTGCCGACTTTAGTTTGTTCGAAGACGAGTGACAAAGTAAGGAGTTATGATCTAAACTACACCACAATGCGAAAGGAATTGTAAATACGCAATAAAACTAAACCCTATAGGAGTAGAGAAAGAATGTGAATATAAAGATATGTGTATGTGTGTGTTCAATTATGCTCATCACAACATGTAGTGCATGAAAATCATAAAATTAAATTTAACTTTTCCTCCACATGAAATAAGATAACACAATATCATTAAAACATACAAGACAATAATTGGAATGAAGCTAAATGAACATGTATAAAGACCAAATCCCATTATTCCTCCACATGAAATAAGATTTACACAATCATTAAAACATACAAGGCATTAACCAAGGTAAACGCAACAAGAGTACATGCAACTACAAGTCATGTTTCTTTTATCAATTTCATCCATATCCTCACCTCATCATTCCCCATAAAACATGTCCATTAATCTAAGCATATGCTAAGCTTCATTCAAGAGCATTAGCATATCAAAACAAAGGTGAAATCTCATTAGATGGTTCAGAGGATTAAGATTACACACACATAATACATCACATAATCACATCACATATTTCTCCACCCCCCAAATGGGGATGAAATTACTCACTAATCATTACACTACAACCACTTGTGCAGAATGCTCGATAGACGTCACCAAATAGACGTCGGATATACTAGGGGTGCACATGGGTCGGGTTGGGTCGGGTTTGGGCCTCAACCCGACCCAACCCGAAATTTTCGGGTTGGGAAAAAACCCAACCCAACCCGAACCCGAACCGGTTTAGGTTCAACCCAACCCGACCCGAAATTTTCGGGTTGGGTCGGGTTGAACCCGAATTCGGAAATTTTCTCCCAAACTTGGTCGGGTTCGGTCGACCGGTGCTTAAACGGTCGACCGGTGGCTTGAACACCCGAAATTTTCGGGTTGGAAACGGTCGACCGAGTGATGTTCGGTCGACCGGTTTATTTGGGAAAAAATAAAATAAAAATAAAAATCGGGTTCGGGTTGGGTTGGGTCAACCCGACCCCTCAACCCGAACCCGGCTCAAAAATTCGGGTTTTTGATTTTCCCAACCCGACCCGACCCGAACCCCTCCCCAACCCGACCCGACCAGTCGGGTTCGGGTTGGGTTTCGGGTTGAACCCAACCCATGTGCACTCCTAGGATATACAAACATCCAACGTCTATAAGTATGGACGTCGGATATTTGGACATCTGGCGTCTATAGGTTTGTAGAAACGTCGGTTGTTTAGTATAACCGACGTCTATACCTCCTGAAAGAAGAAAATATTTTTTGTTTATTTTTTTGGATTTATTTCGTATAAGAATTTATGTTGATTTCTTTTGTATCAGAAATAACGCAATTTTTTGGGATTTATTTCGTGTAAAAATTAACTCATTTTTTTGGAATTTATTTTGTATAAGAAATAACGTAATTTTTAGGATTTATTTCATGTAAGAATTTATGTGGATTATTTTGTATAAGAATAATGTGGATTTAAAAATAATTACAATCACATGTGTGTTGTGTATGGTGACATGTTTAGTCCCACATTGGAGAAAGTTTTTTATTGGTGGAGTTGAAGTACTCCACCACTCCTTTACTTCCAAATGGTAGTTTGGTACCACACAACAAAATGCAAGTGAGATACATATATATATTTAATGGTCAAAAGATTGGCACTTGAGGCACTTGGGCTCAAAATGGTTGCAACGTTTTTTTTTACTATTAACCCATGTATAGATGTCGGATGTATAGCATGGCCGACGTCTATAGGTCGTGCTCTAAGTATACACGTCGGTCAACTTATATATCCGACGTCTATAAGGCGTAAAAGTTTAGTCCCACATCGGAGAATTTATTTTTGTTGGTGTGGTCGATGTACTCCACCACTCCTTTACCGCTGAACGCGAACGACTTGGGGCACCTGCGCATGTTGGGCTTGATATTCGTGGTTATTTGTCAAAAGTTTGGCACTAGGGGCACTTGGGCTGTTTGGACTTCATTAATGTGAGTGCAGAATGCCCGATATACGTTCCAATGTATTTTTTGTTAATTAACATATAATAGACGTCGGTCGTATATAGCCGACGTGTATACACTGTATAGACGTCAGTCGTATATAGTCGACGTCTATACAACAAGGAATAGACGACAGGGAAATAGACGTCGGGTACTTGGACCGTCGAAATCCGACGTCTATACCACTATATATCCGACGTATATGGATTTTTCTGCACTAGTGAACGTACATTAACAAAATGAAACATTTTACTGAAAGAAAATTAAACTAAGCAAACGAGAAATATTAAAAAGCTAATTGAAATGAAATTAAACTAAAGAAGCATGCAACAATTAAAAGACAAGAGACGTTCTTCTCCACCTTGAGTTTTTGCTTCAAGACTTTGGCTCCAAGTAGAGAGAATGTCACCAACCAATGAGTGAATACAAAAGGAGAGGAAAAATTCTATATATAGGCATGAAAAAAGATAATCCGGGACAATCCCGCGGTATGAGACTAAACCACATATCATAAATGGATTAAACACAATTTAATTCAACACCCGACCGAATCACGTGTAATTTGGGACAAAATGGACAGCCAATTGGCGGTCTGAATGGGCTTGATCGGGTCAGGTTTCAGGTGACTTGATTTTGTCTTGATTTCTTGATGGTTGATGAACCCGATTTGGTTGTTGATGGTTGGGCCTGGATTGAATTGCCAAAATACACCTCATCAAGGTGTGGAGCTTCTTGATTTACTCATTGATCCTTTTGATTTTACATCTGGGTCCTTCTCTCTTTCATCTCAGTCCATAAGTTTTGCAACTTAGTCATTTTCCTTGCTTTTGAGACCTTTTATGTATCTTCTCCTCAACCCTACTTATTCCTGAAACTTAAACATTAAACTCGTTACGTAGCATTGTTTATATGAAAGATAATGGATATAAGACACAAATATATGTATTATATGATGTCAATCACCACGCATAACGCAAAGTGCGACCTATGCTGCCACTCACAACAACAAAGTGCGACTTGTGTCGCACACTATCAGACACAGTGTTAGTGTCGCACACTAGCATCGTGCTAAAGTTTGAACATTTGATCCGATATTATAAACGTGATAAGTTAATATGAGTACTATTAATCTATAATGAGAAAGAAGAAGCATATTATGAAATATTACACAATGGATGCTTCACCTTTCTCCTCTCATAACCCTCATCAACCTCTTACATTCTCATCTATAACTCTTGTAACATACACTCTTTCATTTGTTACTTTAGGCTAATAATAGATGACTATTGTAATACTTTTGAGACAAAGAAATACAATAATTGTTCTCCCCTAAATCTCCATCTTCTTTGTTCCATGTCTATTCATTTCATAACACGTTATCAGCACCATTTTGCTCGATGTGATAGACTCAAACAACAGTTATTCCTTGTTTGATTAAAGTAGTCTACAACATAAGGTTGTATTCATCTTGATGTAGTCTTTTACAATTTATAATAGCATTAATCTATTTACTAGTTGGATATACTCATACTATATTATTAAATGTGATAATATATGTAGAATTTTCTGTTGCAAAATTTCTGTTCGAAATATCATGTTCTGGATCTTTATACATATTCTTAGACGATGGACAATTAACTTTTGTTTTAGTATGATAGTAAAATTTAAATCATGCACATGACAATTATAGATGCATATGAGTGTTATTTGATAAATATACGTTAATACATGTTTATAAGTATTTTTGTTTTGCAAGTGTTGATCATGTATTTGGAAAATCACTAGACGACTTGACATTCCAATGATAATGACAATTTATTTGTGCATATGTCATATCTAAGGCATGATGTTTCGTTAGAAACTATAAATGATTCTTTTTTTAGTTTTATTTTGTGTGATCTTTTATATGATATTGAACATCTTGATTGTTCACAAAAGTTAAATATACAACTTTTCATAAATTTGACAAGAATTTTACTTGTCGTGTTTTGGACGTTGAAATCCAACTTGATGCTCTTGGAAATACAAATGGAAAAATGCATCAAATTAAGATAAGACGAAATTTATGTTTTTCCTTCGCAATCATTTTCAAGAAAAAATGATTTCAGAAATATCATGATTTACTCTCGTGCCCGAGTGTGGTTGTGTTGATTATCGAGATATCGATGAAAAACAAATCACAGAATCGGTCAAATTGATTTGCTCCATTTGAAAGGAATGTATTCTAAAAGTTTTACTTTTATATGTCAATTATTATGAATTGAATGTGCAAACATTTTGTTCATTGATTATGGTATTCGTCTTTTGGAAGTGTTAAGGAAGAGACGTTTGGTCCTTAACCGTAAAACTCTAAAAGATAATGGTTTACATAAATCAAAAGTTATTCACAATCATGGTAATTAACATGGAACATTAATCACCGAGATAAGATTGTCGTGTTGGTCATCGATTGTTGTAGCTCTACAGATAATTGACGACACGAGTATATAAAAGAGGAAAAAATTACTTTTATATATTGAATAGACCGAACAAGTAAAACATTATGGAATTGTTTTTAGTGTCATTAATGTTTTACTGTGTCTTGGATCCTATGATATGAGACTTATATATTTTCACTCAAGAAGTGCTTAATTTGATCATTGTCAAAAGCTATGAATGAGTATAGTGATAAAGACAATAGTTGGTTGAACATGACTTGTGCTGGAAAAGATAACTAGTCAAACGATTATCATTGCCTCTCTTAATTGAGTGATGATATTAGTGGGCCCCTTGATAAAACAAAATTATAATGTGCACAATGTAACTTGAGTTAAGTTACATAGTTATAATTAGCTTAAAGAGATCAAGAAATGAATATAATACAAATGTGACACATTTCTACTTTGTATATATTCTTAATATCATGAGGTAAGGGACGGGCACAAGTGGTGCACTTACATCACTAAATGGATCATGTTTTTGTTCGAGTGGAACAAAGACATCTATGATAATTGGGTAACTATAATGTGTAGCTAGATACCGCTTATAGTTTGAGATATTAAGTGTTTAACATCGCTGCCAATTAGGTTTAGATCCTCCTATATGTCACACCACAAAACTGAAAAACAAGAAGTTTGATTTTGAGTTCACATGATGTGTCGGGTTTCATGTGAAAAAGGGACACATGTGATGAATGAATAAAATCAATATGTCACGAGAATTGACATAATTAGAATCATAATAAATTCTTATGAGGTGTATATATTATGGGGTGTAATAATTTAATATTACATAAGATAATATATTACATAAGATATGAATTTGCTAAAAACCCCAAAAGATCAAATTTTGTTCGAAATAAATCTAAAATTTGACAAAGGCAAAATCAGGGTCAAACACGGTGAACCGTTTAGGGTTCGGTCGACCGAGGTGTCTTCGGAACGGTCATCCGAACGGGGAACGGATAAACACAATTGGTGGACCGAAATTGTCTGGAGTGCATGGACAATTGGGTTCAGTCAACCGAGCGTGAATGGTCAACCGAGAAAATATCCAGGAGATATCTTGGGATATTTTCGGTAGACCGGTGACACAATCGTCCGATGAATATTCTCGAGGAGAAATTTTGGTGGGTCAACGGTCGACCGGAGTAAGACGCGGATGGTCCGAATTTTTCCAGGGAATTTTTCTCATGCATATTCGGTCGACCGTCTAGCTCATGGTCATCCGAACATGTGTCAAAACCGAATGGTTCGGTTGACCGAGAAGAATTCTCGGTTAACCGAACAACGCGATTTTTGCCTGAATTAATAAGAGAATAATTAGATCATGTGTTGGATTAATTCCAGATTTAATCAAACGTTTTTTAGGATGTTTATGTGGCAATTTGAGATTAATTTTAGGAGAGAATAAACAAGAGATCATGACTAAAGAATAGTTCTTGATAAGGATGTTTTGGGAGCCTATAAAAGGACCCCTCATCCTACTTGTTTATGTTAATTCATTCTCTCATTAATCTCTCTATTAATCACCACGAAAATCTCTTAATAGTTTTATGTTTTGGAGATAGAAATCTCAGGAGCTTAAAGATGGGTTATTATCTAGATTCTAAGCTTAATTAGAGATTGATTGACTAGCTCATTTCTCTCTAATCTTGTTTAGAGTTTGGTGAACACTTGGAGGCGAATCGGCGGGCGATTCGACGAGCAACGGAACTCCGAATCTTCTGAAAGGTTTTAGAGAACCTTTGGGTATGATCCTCTATCCTTTGTTTATTTTAATATGTGTAGGAATGCATGATATTAGAATAAATAAATACATATACGTAAAATCAATGAAAATATGAAATCGATCTTGTATGTTTGTATTAAATTTTTAAAAATATATACATACATAGAGACACGAAATCCTTAAAGCAGATCTTGGCCCGTATGCATATCATTATAATACCTTTTAATGTTCAATAGAAAAGATAGTATTTGCATTTATCATCTTAAAAGGGCAAAATATACATGCATATGGTAATATATTGATGTGCATAATTTCTATCTAAAAGACATATACCAAGTTACGTTAACATTAATTGACCTTGATATGATTTAAGGAATGATTCTTATTTTGATTATGTTTTGTCATTGGAAGAACATATCATTTATTTTGTAATAGTTGCATAAATAATTTTATCTGCAAAAAATATTTTATCTGGTTTGAAATGAAGAGTGTGGATATTCTCCGGTCTCATATTTGATTTAAGATCAAGAAAAATGATTATGCATCATGTATAGTGTTGTCATGCACACTACATTAAGAGATAAGTATTTCTCTATTTTCATAATTAGAAAAGCCAAAGTCACTATTGTACATGGTAGTACAAATTTAGTAGCAAGCTCCAGAAGAGTCGTATTTACTGTTACATGTGGAATTATTTTGGCTTTAAATGATGCATTTTATTTATTAGGTTTCAAGAAACTTATTGAGTTTCAAATTGCCAGAATGACTTGTATTGATACTATAGTTGAAGTAAACAAGAATATTCGTATATTACTACAATCATGTCGGGTAGGAAAATTATTATTGATAAAATTACTTGACTTTTGAACGATGTGTCATTGCACACGTAGTGGCTTGGTCAAAAGACATGCACTGGTGAATCAAATGAATATTGATTATAACAATTTATGGTATGACTGATTGAGTTAATGATGATTAGATATTATGACAAATGTTGTTGAAATTTCATATGACCATCAACTGAAGAATGAGAAGATTCTTCAACTAAGGGTATCCGCAAACTCTATCTTTTTGTGGAATATGATTTCTCATGTGTTATGCATTACTTGTGATTGAAAGTCATAAAGATAAGTTATTGCAAAATCACAATATGTGCCCTCGTATTTTGAATCATGTGCCCGAAGCACACGTTACAAAGTATCGTGAAAGAAAAGAGTATACGCGATGGAAAAATAAGATGTACAAATATGAAATAATAAGATATTTAAATGACTCTCAAACGAGTTAACTAGAGATACCAGTCCAGAAGTGCATAATTGAAGTTACCATTTGTATTCATTATGGGTATCGACAGTGATCTTGTATTTTTGATAACTTAATTGATATTTACTAGTTAAACAAATGATGTCATGTTTGTTGGCCGATTTGCACAATAAAATGGGAATCCATCTGTTGATAAAATATCTCTTAATATTGATCATTTTGGGATCATATCTACCAATATATATATTTTTATTAGACTAAGATCATATTATAAATAGTCTCGTATTTTATATACTTGTATGATATTGAATGAAATGTTTCTCATCTGCGATTTCTTTAACATATTTTTTTTGGTTACCACCTCCACAAATGTAATGACCTCAAATTACATTGGACATTTCATCAGGATTCATATTCTTGATAATAATAAAATATTTGAAGTCCTTGAAGGCGATGTATTTCATTGTTCATTCCAACAACTATATGTATTGAGACATTTTTTGGCATTAGGGGGGAGAAAGTCAGAAGCTTAAAGAATGTCAAGAAAATGTACTATATTGAACCTGAAGTTCATAAGAGAATAGACATAAGCATGATTGAACGTGAAGTTCATAAAATAATTTACTTGCAATATCTAGCAAGTAATTGTGATACATATTTATTGATCACAAATGAGTGACTAAGTCTTGTATTACTAGACATAAAACACATAATACATAACGGTCAAATCCTAGTGTTTTGGAAAATGATGAGGATTTGATTATTATAAAAGATGCATTCAACTATGTTGATACGAGAGAGAAACATAAAATAAATGAAGTTTATCGTCGACGACTAATTCGCCTTCTTAATATCATGCTAATTCAAGGGAAAATCTGGATCCAAAACTTATAATATTATAAGAATGCCATAAGCATTCGAAATTGAAATGAATAAAAGAAGGCAAACAATATAGAAATCTGCTCGCTTAATAAACATATTGTTTGGACATATAATCCTGATTTCTGAAGAATGTGAATAGGAATCACAATACAATAACATGGTGATATATTATAAAGTCAGTAGACACAAGGATTTTTCGCAGGACACAACATCCATTATGATGTTACTCATTCTCTCGAAATATATAATATTACATTATGTTACTTGATCAGTATGACATAAATGAAGGGAATGTGTTCTAAAAGTTTTACTTTTAAATGTCGATTATTATGAATTGAATGAGAAATCATTTTGTTTCTTGTTTATGTCATTCGTCTTTTAGAAGTGTTAAGGAAGAGACTCTTGGTCCTTAACTGTAGAACTCTAAAAGATAATGGGTTACATAAAACAAAAGATATTCGCAATCATGGTAATTAACATGAGACATTAATTACCGAGTTAAGATTGTCGTGTTGGTCATAGATCATTGTAGCTCTACAAGTGAGTGACAACACGGGTACATGAAAGAGGAAAATACTACTTTTGTATACTGAATAGACCTAATAAGTAAAACATTATAGAATTGTGTTTTCTGTGTCATTAATGTTTTACTGTGTCCTTAGTCCTTTGATATGAGACTTATGTCCGATCACTTAAGAAATGCTTGATTAGACTAGTGTCTTGAGCTATCGATAAGTGTAGTGTAAAGGCATTGGTTGGGATTAAGACATCTAACTAAATGGATCGGGTTTTGGTTCGAGTGGAATTAAGACATCTAACTAATTGGGAGCTATAATGTGTAGCTAGATACCGCTTATAGCTTGTGCTATTAAGCTCTTAATATCACTGCCAACTTAGTTTAGATCCTCCCATAAGTCACACCACAAACTGGGAAACAAGAAATGAGGATTTTGAGGGCATAAGGTGTGTCGGGTTTTCTTGTAGAAAATATGACACATGTGGTGAACAAGCAAAATCAAAATTATTTTGTGATTAATAACATAATTAGAATCTAAATTAAATTCATATGTGATGTAAATATTATGGGGTGTAATGATTTATCATTATATAGGATAATATGTTACATAAGTTGTGAACTTACTACTAATCCCGAAATGTCAAATTTTGTAGGGGTTAAACCAAAATTTGACAAGTCTGCAAGTACTGTGCAAAAACGGTCGACCGCTAAATGCTAAATGGTCGACCGAATGTTGCACCGGTAACAGGAATTTCGTCTGTTCGTTTTCGGTCGACCGAGTATAATTGGTCGGTCGACCGAACATCGCGATGAAATATTTTTGTTACGAACGGTCGATCGAGTTATGAACGGTCGACCGAAACTCGTTCTAAACGGTCGACCGAACTTCGAAACGGTCAACCGGTCCAGACGGTTTTATGCAGAATTAATTTAAGAATTAATTAGATCATGCATGGAATTGGTCCATAACTGATTTAATTCGTGGCTAAGATTATTTGTTAGCAAATAATGGATGGTTTGATGGAAGTTTGCATGAAATCATGGGCAAGAGGTTGCACATGAATAGATAATTTGGAGAGAACTTATAAATACAAGTTTATCTCATTACCTTGTTAATTAATTCATTATCTTCTTGTGCAAACATCTCTCTCCATAATTCTCCACGAATTTCCATTAATTCTTGAGTATTAGTTTTAGTTTTCAGAGATCTTCTTCTCAAGGGAACTAAAGAGTGGTTGGTAGTTAGATTCTAAACCCTATTGGAGATTGAGAGGCTAGCTCTTCTCTCTCCGATCTTGTTTAGAGTTTGGTGAATACTCGGAGGCATCCAGCGCAGCGACAAGCATCCTCAACATCTCCGGATCGTCAAGAAGTTTTAGTTACATCTTCAAGGATTTATCAATATTTACTTACTATATTCATGAGATAAAAATTACTTGAGTGACGCCTCTTATATATCTGATCCACAACAACAAATCACAAACTATTTTGTGTTATTGTGGAGACATTGCAATATTTATGCAAGTCGGTGAACTACGTTTAAGAGGGAGCATATTTCTAATTATTATTCATGAAGTACGATTATCCGTGGAGAATAAAGCCTAGAAGGCCTATAGTTGTACTATTTTTCCATTTATTAATTTTTGTCCTACAATATTTTTATTGGTTAAAGATTTTGAATGAGACAGCTTGTACAATTGTATTAACGTATGTCATGTACTTTTTTCCCTTAGTTATTTTCCCACTGAGTTTTGTAACAAGGTTTTTAACGAGACATTGACATAACGTCATATTAATTAAGAGAGTTTGTAAATATATATATCAAACTAGGGGACGCTCTACACTATGTTTTCCTTCACCAAGTTTTTGTCCCTCAGGATTTTACTTGGCAAGATTTTAATGAGGTATGTCGATCAAGTGACAACCTTGCAAATTTATTCACTAAGTCGTTGACTATCAGAGTTTTTGAACAACTTGTTTTCAAGATAGATGTTCAACATTTGAAAAATGTATGTTGAAATGAGGGTGAAGTTATAGGCTCTGTACTCTTTTTTCCCTTCACTAGGTTTTTATCCCAATAATTTTTTTCTTAGTAATGTTTTTAACGAGGCAGATCGAAAAACATATACGTGAAGATCCAATGGGGAGTATTGTGAAATATTACACAATTGATGCTTCACATTTCTCCTCCCATAAGCCTCATCAACCTCACATTCTCATTTGTAACTCTTGTAACATACATCATTTCATTTGCTTCCTTTAGGCTATAAATAGATGACTATTGTAATACTTTGGAGATAATGAAATACAAAAATTGTTTTTCTCCAAATCTCAATTTTCTTTGTTTCATGTCTATTCATTTCACAACAAAGCAAGATTTAACAACAAAGATGAAAAGTCCGACATATATTGAATGCATAAAACAAACACAAGTTTCCAACATTTAGATCAATTATAGGTAACAACATGTAATACATGACGAAGAATATCAAAAACTAAATAATGTAAATCAAATGAGTTCAAATGTTGCTAATTCGTCGTCACAACCACCTGCAACTACAATGGATCCAGTTGATGACGACTCTCAATGTAATTGGTTACGTCCAAAAAAAGTGCAATATGAAACACAAAATGAGTTAAGTGGATATTTAAACTCTGAAATGTACCTAACTACTGCCGAATTAAAATCTTTTAATGTTTTAGACTAGTGGGAAAAAACTCAGATAGGTTTGCATTAGTCTTTTTAATGGCACGAGACTTATTATGTCCTCCAACATAAACTGTGGCGTCGAAGCCTGCATTCAGTGCAAGTAAACGTGTCTTGTCTAATAAAAGGCAAAACTTGTCCGACAAGTCAATTGAGATTAGCATATGTCTGAAGAATTAGATCGATGATGCAGACAATGGCGACGATAAAGATTGAAAACAAATTAGCTAAGTCATTATGTTAAATGAGTAGTTTTTTCCTAATATCTTTTAGTTTTTTTCATTCTTTCTTATGTTTAGTTAGTCTCCGGGCTTTTATAATATGTAACCAATAAATTATTTCTCGATTTGAGTCGACAATTATTAATAAATAAATTAGTTATTTTCAAGAAAAATAAATTGTGATTGTTAATTCAATTGTGATTGTATACTAATTTCAAATTTAAAAAAATAATAATTGAAAAATCAAAACCAACCTCACATTCTCATTTGTAACTCTTGTAACATAAATCATTTAATTTGTTTCCTTTAGGGTGTAAATAATCGAATCCATGCGTGTCGGGTCTTTATTTTTGGGTCGAGTTGGTTTTGATTTTTCGATTATTTTTCTTAAAATTAGTATACAATCACAATTGAATTAACAAACACAATTTATTTTTCTTCAAAATAACTAATTTATTTATTAATAATTGTCGACTCAAATCGAGAGATAATTTATTGGTTACATATTATAAAAGCCCGGAGACTAACTAAACATAAGAAAGAATGAAAAAAACTAAAAGATATTAGGAAAAAACTACTCATTTAACAGAATGATTTAGCTAATTTGTTTTCAATCTTCATCGTCGCTACTGTCTGCAACATCGATCTAATTCTTCAGACAGACGCTAATCTCAATTGACTTGTCGGACAAGTTTTGCCTTTTATTAGACAAGACACGTTTACTTGCACTGAATGCAGGCTTCGAGGCCACAGTTGATGTCGGATGACATAATAAGTCTCGTGCCATTAAAAAGACTAATGCAAACCTATCTGAGTTCTTTCTCCACCAGTCTAAAACATTAAAAGATTTTAATTCGGTAGTAGTTAGGTACAATTCAGAGTTTAAATATCCACTTAACTCATTTTGTGTTTCATATTGCACTTTTTTTTGGACGTAACCAATTACATTGAGAGCCGTCATCATCTGGATCCATTGTAGTTGCAGGTGGTTGTGATGATGAATTAGCAACATTTGAATTCATTTGATTTACATTATTTAGTTTTTGATATTCTTCAAAATATTTATTTAACAAAGACCTACAATTATCTACATGTCTTTGGAAATTTTCATAATTCTTTCGCTCTCGCTACGACTCACTGGAGACCCAGATGAAAAAGGATCCTTAATAAAAGCTAAACAAAAACTAAATGGAGGATTCAAATATTTTTTAAACCTAGTAGTTAACTTGAAAAATGGTTTTAAAAAATTTAACATAATTTTACAATTATCTAAATCCAAATCGGTTAACTCAAACTCATTTTGTTTTTCATTATAAAATGTTGTAATTGCAAGATTATAATGATAACAACATTTTAATATTTCATATGTAGAATTCCATCTATGGGGTACATCTAATTTAAACTTTATAGGTTTAATATCATTATATATTCAAAAATCTCTAAATTCCTAATATTTAGATGTATTGGTGAAACCTGCGTAACCAACTGCATTCCTAATATTTTCCAAGTAAGATTTAATTACGTTAAATTCATTTTGTACTACTAAGTTCAAAGTACAACAAACACATCTAATATGAAAGAGCACACCATTTGCAGGTGGATGACAGAAATTTATAAGCATTTGTTTTGCTGAACTGTTAGCAGCAATATCAAATGCAATTGAACAAATTTTATTTTCAAGATTATAAGCTACCATGACATCTTTAATATGATCAAATATAATCTTGGTAGTGTATGGATGAAAAAAATGATTTTTATATTTAAACACCATGAATTATCTAGATAATAAGTAGTTACACAGTAGCAAAGATAATTATTTGGATCGGTCCAAACACCACTAGTTAATGCTACATTATTGTTCATTGATGAAAAATAATTAATCATGTATCCTTTTTCTTTACCTAATTTATCGAATGCAATATTTTTAAGTGTTATTTTAGAAAATTGTTTAAATTGCGGATTATGGTAGATAATTGCTTCCCTAAGGCCGTTAGATTCACATATGTTAAATGATAGTTCATCTTTAATTACAAAATTAATAATTATCTCTTTACCTCTAATTAGACAATATCTTCTGAAATTTAAAAGTTTCACTAGTCGTGTCTAAAACTGATTGACGTGAATCCATGCACTACCGATGATGTATTATTCTTAACTTTACATTTAAGTGCATGTCTAGCTAAATGACGAATTCATCTACTTGACTTAGCCGATTATACTTTACCATAGTGTCTACCCGCAGCGGTTGGTTTACCATCAACAAGTCGTCTTGTCATCAAAATCATGTCACACTGGAGATGAGTTTTTTGTAGTACTTGTACCCTTAGGTCTACGTGGATTAACAAGATATGGATGCGAGTTATCATTATCTTCAGAATCATATGTTAAAGTCATATAAATTATTAAATATGCCAAAAAAGTGAATATTTTCCATAAATGAGAAAATAATGATGATAAATTGATGATTGATGAACTAAATTTAATTACTACAAAAGATTAAAAAGCTTAGGAAATGAAAAGCGAATAAGTCGAGAAATCAACGGTCAGCAGTTTGCTTTTAGTTTTAGGTTTCACGCTTTAACTCAAAATCAGAACAACTAGAGAAATAGTAGAGAAAATTTGGAGAGATCTAAAAAAAGAGTATGAATTTTGTGGGAAGAAAATGAGAGGAATTGTAAGTTTTATAAATGGAGGGAGTATTTTAGTAATTTTTCTAACCGTTGTCTACAATGTCATGCACGACACGACATGACACGGGCGGGCCACCCATACACGAACGGATCTTGGTGGCATCAATTTTTTTTTTGAAGAACTGAACCACGAGACTGGCAAGATGACATGTCATTGGTAGAAAATTCCAGGTCAAGTTAGGATTTCTGTTGATTTAAAAAACGCATCTGCTCATAATGTTTAAGTGAGACGGCACCATTGAAATGTGATATAAATAAGAAAATGAAAAGGTGAAATGATAGAAAGTTAATAACATGTAATAGTCGTTCAATGCTAAATGACGTGTAACACAAGATTTTGCTTCGGATGATTTGTGAGGGCAACAAAATATGATGTGATATAAGAAATTTTTCATTAGATCATTCAAAATTACTAGGTGACATGTCAATTAATTTGATACATCATAAATCATGAAAGTAAGGAAATGATAGTGCTCCCTGAAAAAAATGATGAAATGTCAGCAATCATATCATTCACTAGTGCAAAATGAAACCTCAAAAACCATTCGACATAGAATAAAATTGTTTTTTTTTGTCCGGATGACACTCCAAAACAGCTTATTTTACTTTATGTCATCACTGCATCAATATTTATCATAATGTCGTTATGCTAAAAGATTTTTTTATGCCACTTCAAAACAATTAATTCTACTTTATGTCATCACTGCATCAATACTTATCGTAATACCATTATTTAAAAGGAATTTTTACTTGGATGTCATTGTAAAACAACTAATTCCACTTAATACCATCACTACACCGATATTTATCCTAATTTCATTAGGTTTAAATTGTTATTTATACTAATGCAATTTTGAAAAAGAGTCCCACGCCACAATCTGGTATGAACCTGCAATTTGACATGAATCAAACAAGAATGGACCAATCTAGACCGGATCGGTGGATTCAGGTCCGGTCTCCGGTCTATGGAAATACTTGATTCCAGGTTTCCAATCAGGTATGGGCAAAACAAGGAATATTCCGGACCGATGACCTGATTTTTTAAAATAATTTTTTTTCATGGGTGAAACCGGGTCCAAATTCCATTTTCTAAAACAATTTTTGTCATGGGGTTTCTCACTTCCCAACCATGAAAAAAATTATTTTAAAAAATCGGGTCACTAGTGTTAGTTGTTTGGCATTAATCTATGTTTTGATGATTATATCAACCAGGAATTATGTCCTGGGCCCAAACGGTCGACCGATCCAGAAAGGAATCGGTCGACCAGATCTGCCGGAAAATCATGGTCTCCCGAAGCAACTGTGGTGCCGGGGAAAAAACTCCCCACAGTGCCCACCTCACCCATAGGCGTGCTGACCTCCAAAACATCAGTCAGCAGCACAGGGGTCCGACCCAACTCGCCAGCAAACTTCTCTGAAATGAAGGAGTGAGTGGCGCCGCAATCAAACAACACACGCGCAATCAAGCTGGAAACAGAAAGTGTACCTTCCACGACGGTGTTGGAGTCTCTCGCCTCCTCAGCCTTAATAGTGAAGACTCGCCCGGTCTTCCTGCCCTGGCCCGGTGAAACAACTGATCGGCTGCCTCCGCCTCTGCCTACTGCTGGTGGTCTTGGCCTCCTGCTCGGCTCTCCCTGCCTCTGAGGACAATCACAGATGAAATGTCCCATCTGACCGCAACCCATACACGCTCCAGTCCGACGGGGACACTCCTGTCCTGGATGAAACCTCCCGCAGTAAGTGCACGCTCCTGACTGACGTGATCCTCCTCCATCAAACCTGGGTCTCTTGCCCGGGTTTCCCGCTCCACGACCGGCTACACGGCTACCGGTGCTCACTGGTGCCTTCCTCGCCTCCTGAAGACACTCTCTCTGGTCCTGCTCTATGATCGTAGCATGCTTCACCGCATCTGCAAGGGTCCGCGGCATGCTCTTGATCACCCGAGATCGAAGCGGCTGCCTCAGTCCCTTCACTAACTTCCTCGCCCGCTGCTCTGGGGTCACACAAATCTCTGGGCAATAACGCTCTAAGGCGTTGAACCTGCTGATGTAGCTCGCCAGAGTCATCTCCTTCTGCTCGAGCGACAAGAACTCCTCCCGCTTCTGATCCCTGAGGTGCTGGGGAAAGTACTGCTCATGGAACACCTCTAAGAACTCCTCCCAGCTGACATCCACACGGTCATCAAACAACACCGTGGATGTGGAACTCCACCAGTTGGCGGCCTCGCCATCGAACACATAGGTGGCCAGCTCCACCATCCTCTCTGGTGCTACTCAAATAGCGCGGAAGATCTTCTCCATCCTGAAGACCCAGTCCTCCGCAATCTCCGGAACCCTCCTGCCATCAAAAGTCGGTGGGTGCTGACGCATGAACCGATCGTGCTCAGCTCCCACCCCGCCCTGTGCACTCTGAGCCGTCTGACGCTCCAGGAACTCGCCCAACCTGTCCCAATGAGCACCTGAAGTGTCGTCACTGGGATCACGATCGCGTGGAGAACTCCTCACGCGCCTAGGTGTCATCTGACAGAAGAAACAATCACCAACTTCAGCCATGAATGCATGCCAAAAATATAAAATGCATGAGTCCTATTACTACAAGGGTGATTTCATTGGGAACCGCATAAGAATCGACCGCTCTGATACCAAATTGTAACCCGAAACAGCGGAAATTTAAAAAAATTATAATCAAGGCAAAGGAACTCAATAATCAAATACGGGACTGTTACTTCTCATAAAACAAATAGCGGTGCACCAAAATTACATCAGAGTTTGTCAAAATGATACATGATTACAACAAAACGACAAAAGAAGATAAAACGTAATCATGTCGACCTCAGCTGTCCGAGAAGAGGATCCAACTCCAAAATGCGCGTGCCCGCCGATCACCACCCAACTGGACCTACTGCGGTCCTGAAAAATATATAACAACAATGCCTGAGTTTCCAGAAGGAAACCTCGTATGCCAACTCACCTATATGCATGCATTGCGCAAATGAACCTATCATTCTAGTAGCATGTCATGGCATCAACAGAAAGGAAAACAGTTCCCCCGAAGGGTAAAACAGGACATCAGTCCGACAGTCAACATCGGGTCTCCCGAGGAGACCTACTGCAGGCACATGCAGTCTTACAGCACGCGACATCACACCCCCCACATGCGGCTACACTACTCAAGGGTTCGTCAGGGAGCCTCTGTCACGCCTGCGGGCCGATAGAATACAGATCTACAAATCTCTGTGGTCGGAGCCACTGGGACCAACGGGGCCGTCGCCCGGAAGGTATAACAACAACATCTCGATAGGTGCCCAGTCGAGGAATCAACATAGCCAGAACAGCCTTGGCCCAACAATCATCATCGCCGGCACAACCTCGGCGGCATCACCGGCACAACATCGGTGGTCCATCACAAACGTCCGGCACAGCATCGGACGGTCCAGACCGAAGTCTGCCAGGTCATCAGGCTCCACGAGCCGCAAACACCAACCGCGCCGCTATAAAAGCAGGGCAGCGACCTCCGTAGCCCGAAGGCCGGTAGTCACCTCACCCAACGCCAGTTGCGTGCCCGCACAAACATCAAACATTGGGATCTGCGATCCCTCAGGCCTGCTATACTACAATAAGTCCAATCCATCCAACACATTAGTCATGCTCCATACATGGAGGTGACGCGTCCCGAACACCCACACTCTTCCCAACGACGGTCCCTGGGCAGGCAGGCGGAACACGCCTACCGTCACCTCCCGGCTCACGCACAAGGCGAGGACACGGGTTTCCGTGGACAAAGTTGGCATTCAAAAAGGCAACCAGGAATTCTGTCATGGGCCCAAACGGTCGACCAGAAGATGTGATTCGGTCGACCGGTTCCAGAAAGGAATCGGTCGACCGTACGCCTAACACGGTCTACCGCTGCGCTCAAAACACAATCCCCAACGGTCTACCGAAGGTCTAAAACCGGTCGACCGAACGAGGTCAAAATCCGGAGTATGGTCAACAATAAAATCAATCTATCGGTCGACCGACTCAGGGGTCCCGGTCGACCGAAAACTAACATGGCATTTCTACATCATTTTAAACTATTGGTCGACCGACTCAGGGGTCTCAGTCGACCGATAATAGATAGGGTCAACCTATTATTCTACGTCATATAACGGTCGACCGAAATAAAACCAACGTCCCAACAGCATGCATGATAAACCAATAAACTTAAGTTCCGGTCGAACGACCCAAAGGCACCGGTTGACCGAAAACAGACAGAAAGTCCCAGCTCACCAGCAAATACGCACTACCGGTCGACCGCCACAAGACATCGTTCGACCGGTGAAGGTTAAAGTCGGGTAAAACACTACATTCGATCGACCGCCCGAAGGGACCGGTCGACCGTTGGTCGTCTTCCACCTCGCGCCAGCCGAGGTTTCTCACGGAAACAACGCCGAAGAGGTCTCCGACCTCCCCGTCCGACCAACACAACCCTCCTACGAGGGTTAGAAACCACAAAACCACACTAATGAGTCGACATACCTCAAACAAAGACGACGAACCGCTGGAGCCCGCTCACGCGCGTCGTCCCCTCCAGCCGTGCGACCTCTCACGCCGGGATCGATCTTCCGCCTTCGTCACCGACCGCACATGCTCCGTCCTCCTCAACTGCCGCCGGAAATGAAAGGAGAATGTGAGGGAGGTGGCGGAAGAAATGGAATGGAAAGAAGAAGAGGATGAATGACTTCCTCTCCTTAAAAACCCAACCCATCAACCCACACCACTCCACCACACCCCTACACGCCCAACCCATCCCCTATGCCATCACTTCCTTTCTCTCTCTCTCCACAAAAGTCAAATCCCTCCATACCTCCATCTTTCCTCTTAAATCACGAAATAACCCTAACAAGGGTTGGGGTTATAACACAAATCCTTACCACTCTTTTTATTTCGAAAAAAGTTAGCATTAACAATCGAACTTCGGTCAAAAAATGTGGCGACTTCACCATTTGGCAAATAAAGTATTTGCTTAGTTTTTGTCGCATGACATTAATATATATTTATTGAATCCATCTGTTTTAACGAACACTTGCTTCATGCTCAATGCTGTAGTTTCGTTTTAAGTTAAAAGTGACATAATTGTTTTAAGGCAAATTAAGAAATGTGGGGATTTAAAGTTTATTTTAATTTTGAATTTTATCTTATATTAATATCATATTTAAAGGTTTTTCTTTCTTTCTAATTATCGAAAAATAATAAAATATCAAAATTCAAAAATACCCTGGAAATGGATCCATGAATTCTCCCCCTCTCCATAACAGAATCCGAAAATTCGAGGTATAAAAGGCCAAATCCGCAACTCCTCCCACCAAAACCTTTTCTGTCCGCTCTTCCATTCCACTCCACTCCACTCCTTCTCCGATGCTTTCTCTCCCCCTAACCCTAACCCTAGGGTTCGTCCTCCTCTTCCACCTCTTCCCCATTGCCTCGTCGGAATCCGCCACATGCGTCACCGTCTACGACCAGGGAGGCGCCCCGGCGGTGTTCGGTCCCCCAAGTGCCCCCGCTGGAACCTCTTCCCCGACGATCGCCGGGCCCGGCCGGTATTCGACTGCCAGGTCGCCACTAGGCAGGGCCGGAGACGGTCCATGGAGGATCGGGCTGTTTGCGTCCTCGATTTCAGGATCCCCTTCGCCGGTGAGAATCCGAAACTTCTGGTTTGGAGTTTTTTAATCTTTTGGATTTGGTTTTGGTTTCAGTCTACGAGAATTAAAAATTTCGGTTGGAAATGGTTGGTTGGTTTCAAGAATAGGGATTTAATCTTTGTTAGTTATATCAAACAATTTGTTAGTTTTAGCAAACAATCTCTAATTGAAATTTAATTTTCTTTTTATAATTTAGCGGAATTTAGTCCATAGGGGATAGGGCCGTTAGTGTGTTTGACGTCAGGAATCAGGATCCCCTTCGCCAGTGGGAATCCGAAACTTCTGGTTTGGAGTTTCTGAATCTTTTGGATTTGTTTGGACTGGAATGGTTTTGGTTTCAGTCTACAAGAATCGAAATTTTCGGTTGGAAATGGTTGGTTGATTACAAGAATCGGTTGGAAATGGTTGAGTTGAAATTTAATATTCTTTTTATCGTGTAGTGGAATTTAGTCCATGGAGGATAGCGCTGTTAGTGTGTTTGACGTCAGGAATCAGGAACCCTTCGTTGGTGGGAATTCAAAATTTCTGGTTTGGAGTTTTTTTGAATCTTTTGGTGTTGTTTGGAATGGTGTTGTGTCTCTTCCACTCTATGATAATTGAAAATTGGTATTGATTCTTAGTAACAGACAATGTGGAACTTTAAGTTGAGAAATGAACAATCTAAAATAAACAAAATCTTTAAGTGATGTTTCTTTTCACCCCTTGTTTGAATAATTTAATTTCTTGCTTTTTGCTCGCTAAAAGAATTGATTTACTATTGAGTCATGGAATCTCTGCATCTTTTGGTTTTCTTTGGGTTGCTCGTCTAAAAGAAGAGAAATGAAACGCCCCTCTTCACAAGAAAACAAGTTTCTTTCGTTTGGATACACACGAGAGAAAATAAGTTTCTTTCATTTGGATACGCATGAGAGAACATAAGTTTCTTTCATTTGAAGACACATGAGAGGAGAAAAGAACCATGTTGACATGATTGAACTACCACTATTTGTATATTAACAACACAGTCCTCATTTTCATGATTCATTCTATTTAACATTATAAACGGTATGAATTTTTTGAATCCTTTGGTTTTTGTTTGAACTGGTTGTGCCTCTTTCAGTCTACGAAAGTCTGAATTTGGTCTTTGTGATTATGTTAGGAACTATTTGGAAATATTTAAGTTGAGAAACAAACAATTGGGAGTCTGAAAATTCCATTTTTGTTTCAGTCTAAAAGAAACAGGATATTTATTGATTTGTAGTGGCAGTCAACATGAAATCCTTGAGTTTTTTGTTTGAATTGGTTGTCTCTTTCAGTCTACGAGAATCTGAACTTGGCCTTGATTCATAGTAGCCAACAAAGTAATTTTTTTAAGTTGAGAAACAAACAATTGGTAATCTGGAATTTATTGTTTAAATTGGTTTTTTTTGTTCATCTAAACGCATTGGGATCTAATATTTTTCTCGTCTACTATTTTGCTTTGATTTGATCAGAATTTACTCTTGATTCATAGAACTCTGTGAGTTGAGATGATGAAATATAAACAATCTGGAACTAAGAAACATTATTAGTGGAATCGTTCATACCCAGTGCTTAATTGTTGCGCTTCTCAAAATTTGATTTTGGTTACATATTTCTTATTGAGTTAGGAATCAAATCTCCAAGAATAAAGG
Source organism: Triglochin maritima (assembly GCA_963682175.1). NCBI lineage: Eukaryota > Viridiplantae > Streptophyta > Magnoliopsida > Alismatales > Juncaginaceae > Triglochin > Triglochin maritima. Next base: position 28,531,913 of record OY821789.1, read on the forward strand.
TATGATTTTGGAATATTTGGAAAAATATTCTATTGTGTTTTAGATTTTAGAGAATTTTGCAGTTCAATGTGGTTTCAGACCCTAAGATGTAGATAGCCAATGAAAGAATATGCTCAAGTAGCACAAGAAATGAAACTGAATGGGCCATGGGTTAATAGATAAAGATACATTTTTTATTTGAGTTGAAGAAATAAGGAGAGACTATTTTAAGTACATGTTTGCAATTTCATATTGTGAATGATTTAACGTAGGAGATTCAGTTCCTATTGATCAAGAATCTACACAATATCTTAACGTAAAAAATTGGTAAATTCATGTTAATCATTGTTGCACCTGTACTTAATTAATATGTTAACCAATACTTAGCTGTTAAACCATGTAATTTAGTGCAATGAACGTGGTGTTGTTCAGCATATGCCAACTCCTTTTTTTGTTAGTTACAAGTGTTTTTGATCATTTAGCTCCCAAATTATCATTTATCTCTCCAGAGACAGTGGCAGATCCAGAAACTTTTGTTAGCGGGGGCAAAACTTTAGAGCTTAAATGCCAATGTAGTCAAAGATCAAATAGTATAAAGTTTCTTATGATTATTCATAAATTGGAATTATGAATTGTCAATCTATTGTCGGTTTTTTTATAAAATACCGAAAGGAATCAAATAATCTTTTCATATTATTATAACTTTTGTAAAAAGAAAATTTTCAATCTAAGGAAACGGCCTCTCAAAAACAAAGGCTCTTTTAGTTTTTGTTGACTCCAATTTTAACCTTCACAAAGTAAAATATTACAATTGTATGTGTATTTTAAACAATTTACCAATACCTTGGATATCAACAACATCAACATAACCCCAAAGACTCCCGCCTAAGCGAGGTAGGGGGTCGGATGTACGCAACCCTACCATTGTAAAACAGTGAGGTTGTTTCCAATTGACCCAAATGATGCAAATGCAACTGACCATCTGCGATTTCACAATAAAAGAAATGCAGATCGTTTGAATAGCCCTTTGATATAGTCCATGATGCTCCAAATGTCAAAAAACAACTTAATCTTTGACACAATGGAAATGGACAAACTATATCCAATGCCACCCTTGGATATAGTTTTATAAAATTCCAGTGGAGGCATGTGCCCCCACAATGCTCAAGGTGGATCATCCTTGTCCAGAGACCTATCTTCTTCCTATGTGAGAAGTAACCCTCTCTTGATATCACTCAATTTATGGCTTTTGAGTAAATTATGTAGATTTTTGGACTATCCTGGCGCTTGTCATGAAGCTAGTGACGAATTGTAATTGGTCAAAGTGTCAAACACTTGAACAATAGGCGTAATTGTTATTGCTGCAGTTATTTAAGTAATATAAGTTGAAGATAGGCTAAACACAAGGTTTTGGGTCTTGAAGGGACTAAGGATCAGCTACCGCGAAAGGGTCTGTCAATCTTCTGTCATTGACAAAATAAAAGTGCATTTTATATTTGTTATTTATAAGTTTAATAAGTCTAATACAGATTGAAAATAAAGATAAGCTCAGGTGCTTTTTGCAAGTGTGAAGGTCCCGAAAATACCTTTCAAAGAAGACTGCAGGGAAATGGGTAAAAGTAGTTGAAATTGTAAAACCACATGATGAGATGATATGTTAACTACCGATCAAGAAAAAAGAGAGATGATATATTAAACTAAACCTTGAACATAAACTTTTTTATCTTGACATTGCTGTTGCGTGATTAAGACTTATGGTGATGATTATGTCTATTGTATTTCTGAATTTTATTATAAAGGATGAAAGTTGTATATGCTCATTCTTATATTTTTTTGTCTAGGTTTGGATGGAGTAAAGCACATCACTGTTGAAATTGCAGCAGTTTTTGATGGATATAATGGTTCAGAAGCTAGTGAAGCAGCTTCAAAATTATTCTTGGAGTATTTTTCCCTTCATGTGCATTTTATTCTTGATAGATTATATTCTGCTGCATTTTCCATTCGCGGAGACGAAGTGGCATACTATGAGCATATGAATAAGAAGTCTATTGACCCTTATGACATGGAGCAACAATGGCTTAACTTCAACTTGGCGAGGTTTACCCCCTTTTAAGTACATTTACGAAAAAAATTCTGTACAGTCACGCACTACTATTAATTTTTTTATTTTCTCTACAGTCATAACAATCATGGTTAAAGAGATTTGATTTCGTATCTTGCTTTTTATACTTATTTTCGTTGCACTTAGATGCTCATTCTTCTGTAGCGTTTGTTTGGTACTTGTATATGGTTTTCATTAAGCCATTCCTCCCCTGACTGGAGAAAGAAACTGGGAACAAGGCAAGGTTGAAGTAGAAAACCTTAATCCTGTTCAACTTCTCCCACAACTCTCAATCAAAACCACTAAACCCAACGCTGGTCCATATCTTCTGATCAGGCATTCTACTTTCTCCAACAATAACTGAAATAATTCAGAACCTAATTGAATGACTGAAGTAATGGGGGTTCATTTTTGGTAAGAATAGGCCCATGTTTTGTTGTACCATGTATATGATATCTATATATACGTACATGTATGTATGTGTAGTGCACATGCAATTTCCTAAAACTCAAAGATTCTACAATTTTGTAAACGCCGCTGTGGGCCGATGGCATAGTAGAACTTGCTTATTGTGACTGTAGTCCATGTAGTTCTTTTGCACCTTGTGAGTAGCTAAATCGAGGGATGTGTTATTCTCCATGGACATGTCTCTTCTTCATGTTGATGAAAAATTGAATCCATGTAAAAGACATCAACTTGTGGTTCTAATTCGATTTTCACATTAATTTAGATGTCGTTTCCTTTATTATCAGTGCACATCCAATTTCAAATTTGAATGAAATTCTCAGAACTACTTTATTGTCATTTGCCAACCTTATGCTTTACAACGTTTATTTTGGAGGACTTGTTTTTGTTGTGATGATCGATGCCATCTTATTTTATGGTTTGATGTTTCTAGAAGCTGCTCCATACTATTGATTAAGTTGCTATTTACATACAGGTGCTACTGGATATTATCAAGAATCTTTGACCGTAAACTGCATCTAGAGATATTAAAGGAATCTCTATTGAGGACTATCCGTGATATTGATATCACATTTAGTAAGGTTGATATCTTTCATTCAAGTAATGGCTGAATTTGCTTTCTCACAAATAGTAATCTTTTTCATTTGAACTTCAATTTAAAATTCTGTTTCTACATGTTGCAGGAGGCTCTAAGAGAGAACCTTGGGTCTGGTTCTACTGCAGTTGTTGTGCTTATAGCGCATGGACACATATTAGCTGCAAACTTAGGGGATTCAAACGCGATTCTGTGTTCTGAACAATTTGATCCACCTGATTATCTTGATGGTAAATGTTTCTGTTAATTAAATTTTGTGAAAGTTGTCCTTAATTATATTAGTCATGAGGTGTTACTAAACAAATTTCAATAACTGGTCTTTCTAGTTCTGCTCATTTTGAGTGATCCAACATATCGTGCATCTTTTGTATTGTTATCCAGCTCTATTTATTTTACTTTGTATGCTCATTTTATGGGGACTAACACATCATGCATCTTCTGCATTGTTATCCATCTCTATTTGTTTTGCTTTGTACGACCAATTTCCTCAGTTCTATGAACTTAATTCTTGAAATTTGTTTCTGCATCATTTCTATGCATACAATAATGTATCGTTTCTTTCATAAGAAAGTTCATAGTTGTATAGCCTTAAATTCTAGGAGCATACTCGTAGATAATCTAAGTCCTGCTTGTTTCATTTGCCTTCTATTTTTATTATTTAAACTAAAAAAATGTTTTCTTTCTCAGAAAGATCATTAAGACTTAGCAGGAGAGCAAGGCGTAAAGATGTTGCAACTCTGAAAAATGTTGATGCAGTCTCCTCTTACAAACAAAAATACATCCATGTTAAAGAACTTACCGAAGACCATCATCCAGATAGGGAGGATGAAAAGAATAGAGTAGAGGCAGCTGGTGGGTTTGTAGACTGGGCAGGTGTAGCTCGTGTAAATGGTCAACTTGCCGTATCTCGAAGCATTGGTGATGTTGCCTTGAAGAGGTGACCTCTATCCTCAGGATACCTTTTGATTTATGTGTATAGTTTTCAATAATTTGTTTAGTTGCTCCTTTGAAATACCATATTATACGGAGTATTTACTTGATGTTCCGATTGATTATGTTGTTTTGCAATTGTTATGTGCATAATGAGTTTGGGATTGGTAGTCATCTAAATCATCAAACTAATAAGGTAAGGAGCCTGTTGGGTGATTAAATTTTCATCATGCCTAGGTTCTAAGATATCGAAATTAGATTTCAACTGTGATCTTAGTTATACAGGTGTATGCACTTAAACAATATCTTCATAGCATTTGATCTTTGTTGGCATCTTAAAATAGTCAAGTTGTGTGCGTTGGGCTTCAATGTCTCCCCAATTGAGCCCCATCGTGAATTTATGATTGTTTTCTCGAAAGCCAATGATGAGAAGCAAACAGCAGAAGGTCTTGAACATCCAGAAGCTGTTATAATACGAATCATTTTTTACACATGCGCTGCATATTTGTGAAGGTTGCGGGAGGGCTATTCTTGGCATATTGAATGTATAACCACACATATCTTCAAGTTTGATAGAGTTTTTCATAATTAGGGCTTCTGTGGCACTGGCACTGCCACACATTACAAAACTATAAAAAACATTATTTAATCTGCACTGGGCTTCTGTGGCACTGTCACAGACTCACAATGGGCTAGTACTGCCTAGTTAAGCTATGCAAGATTCAGAACATTGAAAAGAACATATATTACTAATATACACGAAACTGGAAGAGTCTAATATCAAGCAGTATCAAATCCTGACGTTCTAGTTGCTAAGCAAAACAGTATATTTCTGAAACATTCTGCATGTGGGTCTCAAAATGGTTATAATAACATGATATTGTTGATGTGCAAGTTTTAAGTCATTTGTAAGGTTTTAGATATTTATATCCAATTCAAGGTTAGGTTATGTTTACAAAAATATAAGCGGGGTGGCTGGACAATTTTATTGGTGTAAATTAGGTAGTCACAAACTTCAAAATTATGACTCTGAAATTACTCCACTTGTCTTTTAAAGATACTGTAAATGCCACTAGTTCTTGATTAATCTCCTCTTACTATATGTCTGAAAGATATGCTCTAATGCATCATTCAAGTGGATTTCAAGGTGTTTTCTATTTTCAAATCAGCCCACAGATAGAAAGCTGAGAACTACATTTAGACGGTATTATGAAGTCAGTTTCTGCAATATTAAATTCTATTTATTTTTTTAAAATTATTTTCTTCATTGTTTTCCTGATGTATCATCTTTGCACTTCTAGCTTAAAAGGTATCCATTTTGTTAATATGCTTGTTTTGTTGGTTTGCAGCTATGGTGTAATATCGACCCCAGAGGTTACGGACTGGCAGCCTTTAGGTAGCAATGATAGTTATGTAGTTGTTGCTTCAGATGGGATTCTTGACAAGCTTAACCCTCAAGAGACATGTGATCTTCTATGGGATGCGAATATCAACCTTAAATCAGAACTTATCTATACATTGGCTGATTACATCATCAACACTGCCTTTGAAAGAGGAAGTACAGATAACTTGGCTATTGTAGTTATTCCACTTAAACCCTTCTGTGTTTCCAAAAGTGAGTTTAAAGATGTTGCTGATATGGAATCTAGCATAGAGATTTCATATGTAAATGCAGGTGATTTTTCTTCCTGATAATAGTGATGTTGTTTCTAATTGATCGTTGGTCAAACAGCAATGCTCATAGCTATTTCGAAATAAATAAGTATTATTATTTGAGCCATGTTAATTTAGTCCACTTACGATCCAAAAATAAAAGAAATATCAAATCTTTGATTCCACTGGAAATGATCCTAGAATCCAACCATTTCACTGTTAAACCTGTGGTTTAATAGCTAGGATGTGAATTATATGAAAATGTTACATATGGTGGTATTTCTAGGAATATGCTGAACTTCTAATAATTAGTGAAAGGAGGATGAAGGTTCTAAATAAATATTTTGATCTGTTGTAACCACATTGGACTGGCAAAAGAAACACAACAACTTCTACATTTTTTCTCAAAATATTTTGATGTATTTGAAATTCTTTACCCTGGTTGATGTCATTACCTTTTTCTTGGGTGCAGCTGCTTACATCTTTCTTATTCTATATAGGTAATGGCAGGGGCAATAAAAGTTTGATATCTGCTGATTACTATGACAGGATCACGACAAATTTCAAAAGATTGGTGGTAGGTGAATTTTTTTCTTTTAGCCTTGTACAGAAACTTGCTTTTTTTGCTTGAAACTTTAGGAGATTACTAACAACAATACATGTTGTAAGGAGTGTTTGGTACAATTGTTAAGAAATTTAGTTACGTGAGCAGTTCTAGTTCATTATTGGAGTAGTGTTTGGTAAAGTGAGAAAGTTGAAGACTAGTTTAGTTGACCCACATCTAGTTGCTTGAGAACCCTTGATTTCTAGTCTTCAGAAAAAAACCATGTAGTCATGCTATGCTAAAGCTTAGAATGACATAGCAACTAATATCATTATCTTCGTCTAATAGCCATTCATTTGGTTCTTGTTCTAGCAACCGTGTAGATTCTACCTATAGAAGTACCAAGTTAAGCCATCAATTACCTTTTTTTGTTGCTTACGAGCATAAATGATATTATTAGTCATGGGCTTGCATTTCCTTTTAAGTCAAGAGAGATTTGTTAGGCAATAGCAAAAAGAACACTGTCTACTTGAAAGTTAATATATTTTTTATGTTTTTCATACATACCAATGGACAGAAAAAGTTCTACTGTATCTGAGAAGCTATTGTGCGTCCTTGGATGCTCTGCTTATATATAAGCTGACTCCAGACCAAAAAAAAAGTGTTACTGCATACCACCTTAAAAGTGTAGTTTTTTCAAAATGTGAATTTGCGGCACTTCTTTGCTTTTGGGTTCGAAAAGGGAAAAAATGCCACTACAAACATAACGGAAAAGGGGATGTAGGATGTTCATTCCTGAGTCTTTGCTCATTGCTGTCCTTTGCCTTCTTTGCCTCCATCTTTTCTTCCCCTTGGCTCTTTGATTCAAAAGTTACTTCTCTTTCAGAATATAAACCTGACAGAAAAGGCAGAGCCAAGAGAAGCCTTAAGACATGAACTTTGAAGACCAGCAGAGACCACCACACTGACTCATTATTCATTAGTGGTGGATGCACGTGATAAGTGGTGGACAATCTTGCTTTCTCTTGTTTCAGTTTCATCTCAGATTGAAGACAGGCAGGAGAAAGAAGTTTTAAGGGAGGCTTGTCGCAATTTTTTTAGCAACTCTGGTGTTTTGCACTTATAGTTTTGTAAGAACAAGACCTTGTGGGTCACATATTATTCTTTTGTACCTAGATCTTCTAGGTCTTCGTCCTTTTTCTGTACTTTGTAAATGACATGTACAGAAAAAGAGGGGTCAGCCTGGGCTCCTAAATTTCCCGGACAATGAAACTTGCATCATTCAAAGCTTGCTTCAAGTGCATAACTCTATGCTTAATTATCGCAAACAGCCATACTCACCACCCATCATATGTACATTTATCATTTGAGTTTTGACAATGAAACAAATATTACGAAATTAGGCTGCTTCTATCTATCTGAAAATCTGAACAGTAACAAGGACCGTGAAGTTTTACAACTTCCGGATTATAATGGAACTGAAGGGCTTGTTTCATTCAAGAATTTTTATAAGACATGGATACGACCATTGTAAGTTTCATACTTGCATATCTCTTGTTGAGTTTCCATATCCCGTCTTAGTTTTAATCCGCAAAGGCTTCACCTCTTGCATATGGGACTTCCACTCTTTCAGTCAGCATTTTTTTGGCACTTAATTTGTTTTCACTACATTAGGACAATAATAGTTCACACTAACAGTTAACTGGAAAAAATACTAATAATTTATTGGAAATAACAGAGTCAGTTATAAAGGGTTTTCTACTTGCAACATGAAATTGAAGTGTGTACACAATGAACTCTAGATTCCAGAGGCATCAAGAGAAAAATATTCAAGGGTGTTTTTGGGCTTTATAGAGATGTGATTACATACCCTAAATCTGGGTTCAGAGGACTCGTCAGTTATCAAGGAGACTTAGGGTATGTTTGGTATGCATCTTCTGGGCCAAACTTCACCTCGAAGCCTAATTAATATTTGACATTAGCTTCCGTCTCATCAACCGAACGAAGTTGTAGGAGAAGTGAGATGTTTGGCTCCAGCTTCCTTCTGATGTCGTTTTCCCATCCCATCCGAAGGAGAAATTCCGACGCTACCCCCGTTAAGATGTGGTCTGTCTAGTTTAAGGTTTAAGTCTGTCTGTCTAGTTTAAGTTGTGTGTCTGTCCAGTTTAAGATGTTGGAACTATACAGTTTAATGTGTGTGTCTGTCCAGTTTAAGTTGTGTACCTGTCCAGTAAAAGTATGTGTGACAGGAATGATAAATTTGTGCTGGTGGAAAGGTAATTTTTTGCTGAATTGGATGACAATTGTTGGGTAATCACAGGGAGGAGCTGCGTGAAGCACCCTTCTCTCAATTTCTGGGTTACTATTTGCATGTGAGTGGGGTTGGGCTTGAGATTCTTTCAGCTTCTGGGCCGAATCTGGAAGCTGGGAAATGTTTGGTCTTGTGAATACAAAGAATCTAGATTCGGGCCACGAATGTTGACCCAGAATACCATTACCAAACGGACACTTAAAATTATGCAATTCTTGTCTCCAAAGTTCTACTTCATCGACATCTTTTAGATTATTATTGTGAGAATAGGATTAGGGTTTGGAGTAGAAAAAAATGTTAGATTAAGCAAACTTGAGATGACAAGAGTTTATATAGAGTGACTCCACTAAATGGATATCCACTTAACCCATTAACTCATTAACTCATCCTCAAGCTAGAACATATATATCAAGCATGTCCAGCTTGTTACAAAGATTACCAAATACTATTGAAGTGTGGGTATCCAATTCAAAACCAATTGATGATGAGTGGATGGACTCTACAATTTATAGCTCATGAGAAAGTCCACATTTTAACTGATGTGATACTATTCTCTAACAGTCCCTCGCACGCGTGACCGAGATTTATTTATTTTTTCTATGTGTCTACGCGTATACAACAACAATGGTGGATGTGTCAAGCCGGCCGTTAGACATTTCAGGCTCTGATACCGTATTGAAGTGTAAGTATCCAACTCAAAACCAATTAGTGATGAGTGGATGAATTCTACAACTTATAATCCAGGAAAAAATCCACATTTTAACCAACGTTGGACTATTCTCTAACAAACACATTAAAATTTAAGTCATTGGTGAAGATATCCGCCAACTAGGTGTAAGGAGTGATCCCTTTCTGGACCATATCACGAACATAGTGACAATCAACCTCCACATGCTTGGTACGCTCATGGAATGTCGGATTATTAGCAATAAAGATGGCTGCCTGATTATCACAAAACATCTGCATCAGAATCTTGATGGAGAATCCCAACTCAGATATGAGAGACCGCACCTAGACCATCTCTGAAGCTGTCTGTGCCATCGATCTATATTCTACTTCGGCACTTGACCTGAAGACTATATTCTGCTTCTTGCTATGCCAAGTAACTAAATTTCCACCAACATATGTACAGAAGCCTGACGTAGACTTTCTGTCTCCTCTGTCACCAACATATCCAGAATCAGAGTAGGCTGCGACATCCAAGTGACCATGATTCTTGTAGAGAATATCTTTACTAGGAGCTCCCATAACATATGCCAAAACTCTCATTGCACCCTACCAGTGGACTTCTCGTAGTTCATGCATAAACTGACCTAGGAGTCCCACTGCATGAGAGATATCAGGACGAGTAACTGTCAAATATATGAGCTTACCAACCAGACGTCTGTACTGACCCAAATTCGGGGACAATGTCTCCCAGAAAGGTGGGGACTGCTCGATGGATGTACTTTCTGGTTTACAACCCAATAAACCAACCTCCTCAAGTAAGTCTAACACATACTTCCGCTATGAGAGTGTCATTCTTCCTTTGGCATATGCAAATTCAATGCCAAAGAAATATTTGGGTTGCCCCATGTCTCGTGTAACAAAGTGCTTCATCAAGTGCTTCTTAGTTCTCTGAATGCCCTGATGATCGCTGCTCGTTAGCAAGATATCATCGACATATATTGCTAGTACAACACATCCAGAGAAAGTGTTCTTATAGAACACAAAGTGGTCCACAACACACCTGCGAAAACCATCTGCAACTGCAATCACACTGAACTTTTCAAACCATGCACGACGGCTCTACTTCATAACATAGATCACCTTTTTTTTGCAAAGCGACCATAGATCACCTTCCCTGAACAACATACCCTAGAGGTTGTTCTATATACTCCGTCTCAACTAAGTCTCCATAGAGGAAAGTATCCTTGGCATTGAGCTGGCATACCTCCCACGACTGATTCATAGCCACGGACAAGAGAAGGCAAATAGAATTAAGACGAGACACCGGCGAAAAAGTCTCAGCATAATCAACATAATCAACTAAATGAGGAAGTTTTAACTTATAATTAAGTATGGTCTACAAGATGAATAAAAAGGAAGGCTAGATGATAACTACTTGCAAAAAAAAGCCTACATGATAACATTTGATAAATGGAAGTCTGTGGAGTAGTTTGGGGAATTTTAGATCTATAAGTTTATGGGGATAATTCATAGTAAGCTAATACACCGTGAGTAGTTGTTAATTTTAGGAAATTGAGAATTATATTGTGTAATGTACTTCTAATAATATATGTTTCAATTTTTTTTACGTCTGCAGATATCCACATCTGGGGAATATTTATGAGCTTATTTTTGAACTTGATATCCATATTCTAAAATTTTGAGAAAAAAACTAATATTAGTATCCATATTCATATCCACCAAATATGAAAGTTTGATATCCGTATCCTTTCAATTTCAGAGATGAAAGACGGAACAAAACTGTCAAGGTAAATAAATAGAAATTCAATAACTTTTAGATCTATAAAGGGCAATCTTGTGTTAGTATTCTGAGAATCAAATGATATTATTATTCTATAAACAAATTATGTAGCACATTTTGGTATGTGAAAAATATTCTGGCAAGCATTTTATTCATAAAGAGCAAAGTAATACTAACACACGAAAACAGTATAGCTTGAAGAAGAAACCAACGGGACAGGAATCAAATGTAAAATATTAAATGGAATTGTAAATATCCAGTGGGAGGATTTTAAAAGAGGGAAAAATGTACTGAAAGGTGCACAGAATTTACAATAAAGAAGATGAAAAGATGGGCAATGGTGGGTGATGTTCTTATGTGCTTTATTGTGCAAATTGTCACTGTTTAAGTTGGAAAAAAATAACATACAGATTTGTAAAGGATAACTGCAGATTCGGAAGAGATAGCCAAAGGGTTTGGTTCCAAGAAAGAGTATGAAAGGTGGTTCAGAATTTGTAGATGCTAGGAGTAAAACAGGGCAAAATTTACCCATCGAAAGGCTAAAATTCTTTCAAGTTCTGTTCATATTTGGCCATATGTGCAACTCCTTTTTCTGCTGAGCCATCCATGCAACTCATTTATGCTAACATCACATCTTCAGTATTATCTTCTGCTGAGATATTGAATGTATATGTGGCCGCATGGATGCATTTCAGAATAATAGTCGACCTGCTTGGGGTGGGCAAATTTGCAATTACTTCTTAATTTTTCATATGGTCATAGATGCATTTCAGAATTTTTGTCTAGCTGCTCAAGCAGGCAAATGTGCAATTGTTCCTATGTATTTATTTCCATAAATTTTCATAAACTCTAGTTTAGGTGACTGAATAAGCATGAAACCATTTGCAGTAACCAAAGCATCTCTCACGTTTTTCACGTCATTTTTGTTTGTTTGTTGTGAAGCATACGGGATGAAACATTCCATCAAAATATTATCTTACGTATACATGTTGCATGTATGTCTTCCAGATGGAGCAACCCGAAAAGCAGACAATGACAACATATTTTGTTCTCTACTTGGATTGGACCATGGAGAGAACCATAAATGCATAGATCCTGAAAATTTTGAAAAAAATCTTGCTTTACTGGATTCAATCCCTTTCGGTGGCACGGGATCCAACTATTCCAACTCATTTTGTAACGTCCCGAAACAGCGGAAGATTTAAAATTTCGAAATAACGAATAAAACTGACAACTCAAGGCGGGAACGTCACTAATATATAATATAGAAATCCGGGTGCACCCAAAATACATGGAGTTTACAAAAGGTGTACAACTACAATCCAGATGAAAGAAATGAAAATACAAGTAGTCGTACGATCTCGCAAATGCCGAAGAGGATCCGACTCCAAAGCGCTCCGTCCTCGGTCACCACCCACCGGACCTACTGCGATCCTGAAAAAGATGCAACAACAATGCCTGAGTTTCCAGAAGGAAACCCCGTATACCAACTCACCTATATGCATGCATCACATAATGAACCTATCATACTAGTAGCATGTCATGACATCAACAGATATGGAAAACAGTTCCCCCGAAGGGTAAAACAGGACATCAGTCCGACAATCAATCATCGGGTCTCCCGAAGAGACCTACTGCAGGCACATGCAGTCTAGTAGCCCGCGACATCGCACCCCCCACACGCAGCTACACTACACAAGGGTTCGGCAGGGAGCCTCTGTCACGTCTACGCGCCGATAGAAACAGATCTGTAAATCTCAGTGGTCGGGGCCACAGGGACCAACGGGGCCGTCGCCCGGAAGGTATAACAACATCATCTCGGTAGGTGCCCAGCCGAGGAAAAAAAACAAGCCGGCACAGCCTCGGCCCAACAATCATCATCGCCGGCACAACCTCGGCGGCATCACCGGCACAGCATCGGTGGTCCATCACAACGTCCGGCACAGCATCGGACGGTCCAGACCGAAGTCTGCCAGGTCATCGGGCTCCTCGAGCCGCGAACACCAACCGCGCCGCTATAAAAGCAGGGCAGCGACCTCCGTAGCCCCAAGGGCCGGTAGTCACCTCACCCAACGCCAGTTGCGTGCCCGCACAACATCAACACTGGGATCCGCGATCCCTCAGGCCTGCTATACTACAAAGTGCCAACAATCATCTCAAAAGTCACGGTCCATACATGGAGGTGACGCGTCCCGAACACCCACACTCTTCCCAACGGCGGTCCCTGGGCAGGCACGCATCACGCGCCCACCGTCACCTCCCGGCTCACGCACAAGGCGAGGACACGGGTTTCCGTGGACAAAGTTGGCGTTCAAAAGGGGAACCAGGAATTCTGTCCTGGGCCCAAACGGTCGACCGGAAGAGGTGATTCGGTCGACCGGTTCCAGGAAGGAATCGGTCGACCGTACTCCTAAAACGGTCTACCGCTGCGCTCAACACAGAACCCCCAACGGTCGAACAAGGGTCTAAAACCGGTCGACCGAACGAGGTCAAAATCCGGAGTCTGGTCAACATTAAATTCCACTCTATCGGTCGACCGACTCAGGGGTCTCGGTCGACCGAAAACAGACAGGGTCAACCTAGTATTCTACGTCATCAAACGGTCGAACGTAAACATACTACCGGTCGAACAAACATGCAATCGGTCGAACGCAATATAAATCGGTCGAACAAACATGCAATCGGTCGAACGCAATATAAATCGGTCGAACAATTCAAACAATACTAACAGGTACACTTAAGTTCCGGTCGAACACAACAAGGACCGGTCGACCGATAACAGGTAGAAAATCCCAACTCACCAGCAATAATGCACTACCGGTCGACCGCCCCAAGGCATCGTTCGACCGGTGAAGGTTAAAGTCGGGCAAACAGTGCTAAAACGGTCGACCGCCCGAAGGACCCGGTCGACCGTTGGTCGTCTTCAACCTCGCGCCAGCCGAGGATTTACGAAGAACGCGTCGCCGGAGAGGTCCTCGACCTCCCCCGACCGACCAACAACACCCTTCCACAAGGGTGAGCAACAAAATCACACTAATGAGCGGCATACCTCAACCAACGACGACGAAACGCCGGAGCTCGCTCACGCACGTCGCCTCCGGTGATCACCCCGCGCGCTCAACTCCGCACCTCTCCCGCACGAGCTCCTTCCTCGCCCGACGCCTCCGCAGCTGCTCCACCAACACGCGCACCAGCAAGGAAAGAAGAAGGAATGAGGGAAATGAGGAAGAAAGAAGAAAGAAGAAGAAGAACTTGGGTTATAAACCCGAAATTGCTACAGTCCCCTACTTCCAAACCCATCACCTCTCCTCCACGCTACAGTACTCGCCTTTCTTCCCTTCCCCATGCACTCCACACAACCCCATGCAAACCATCCTCCTAATCCTCCTCTAATCACCATTAACCTCCTAATCTCGGTTAGGGACATAACAATCCACCCAACTTAAAAGGATTTCGTCCCGAAATCAAGGCAACTACTCACCGAAAAGCTCTGGATACTGCCTTCTGACATCCTCCTCAATCTCCCAAGTGGCCTCGCGCTCGCTGTGATGCTGCCACCTGACCTTCACCATCGGAATGGTCCTCCTCCTGAGCTGGTGATCCATGCGATCAACAATCTCGACCGGCCTCTCCTCGAGCGACAAGTCCTGCTGAATCTCTGGCACTGCTATCTCAATAACGTGAGACGGATCTGCAACGTACTTCCTCAGCATCGATACATGGAAGACGTTGTGAAGACCCGAAAACTGTGGCGGCAATGCAATCCGGTAGGCAACCTCTCCAACTCGGTCGAGGATCTCAAACGGTCCAACATATCTCGGACTGAGCTTCCCCTTCTTCCCAAACCTCATCACACCTCTGGCTGGGGAAATCTTCAGAAACACATGGTCGCCCACCTCGAAACTCAGCACTCGTCTGCGTCGATCAGCATAACTCTTCTGCCTGCTCTGTGCCGTGGCCAGTCTCCTCCTGATCACATCAACCTTCTCTGAGTACATCTGCACAATCTCTGGCCCCACTAACTGCCTCTCGCCCACATCACTCCAGCATACCGGTGATCTGCAAGGCCTCCCGTACAATGCCTCGTACGGTGCCATCCCAATACTCGAGTGGTAGCTGTTGTTGTAGGCGAACTCTATCAGCGGCAGGTGCTCATCCCAGTGCCCTGCCCAATCCAGTGTGCATGCTCTCAGCATATCCTCCAGGGTCTGTATCGTCCTCTCTGACTGACCATCGGTCTGCGGATGAAACGCTGTACTGAATCTCAGACGCGTCCCCAAGGCCTGCTGCAGACTCCCCCAAAATCTGGAAGTGAAACGAGGATCTCGATCGGAGATGATGCTCACTGGCACTCCATGCAACCTGACTATCTCCTCCACGTACAACTTAGCTAGACCCTCCAAAGGCAACGTGGTCCGGATCGCTAAGAAGTGCGCCGACTTGGTCAGTCGATCGACTATCACCCAAATCGCGTCGTGGAATCTCCTCGTCTTCGGCAATCCCGTGACAAAATCCATCGTCACGTGCTCCCACTTCCACTCAGGAAGCTCAATACACTGCATCGGTCCTGCTGGCCTCTGATGCTCAATCTTCACCTGCTGGCAGACCAAGCATCGCTCCACAAACTCTGCAATATCCTTCTTCATGCCCTTCCACCAGAAGTTCCGCTGCAGGTCCTTATACATCTTCGTGCTCCCCGGATGAATGGTGTATCTAGCTCTGTGTGCCTCCTCCATGATGTCATCTCTCAGCCCATCAACCTTCGGCACCCAAATCCGACTCCTGAACCTCAGACCACCATCAACCCCCACACTGAAATCTGATCCATCTCTGGAAGCCAACTGTAGCAGACCAGCTAACTCCTCATCCCCCTGCTGAGCCTGAACCAACCGTGAGACAGTCTGCGGCTCCACCCGAAGCCCAGCAATCACTGCTCCCTCTGAGCCCTCTGTGAATGGTCTCCACTCTGACAAAGCCTCGAGTAACCTCCACTCCTGGATGCACAGACTCGCAACTGAAACCTCCACCTTCCTGCTCAGCGCATCTGCAACCGAATTCGCCTTCCCCGGATGATAGGAAATGGTGAAGTCGTAGTCCTTAATGAACTCGAGCCATCTGCGCTGCCTCATATTCAGCTCCTTCTGCGAGAACAAGTACTTCAGACTCTGATGGTCGGTGAAGACCTCGAACTGCTCGCCATACAGATAGTGCCGCCAGGTCTTCAACGCGTGAACTACTGCTGCTAACTCCAGATCGTGAGTAGGGTAGTTCTTCTCGTGCACCTTCAGCTGCCTCGAAGCGTACGCGACCACCTTCCCATGCTGCATCAGAACACAACCCAAGCCTATCCCTGATGCATCGCTGTAAATCACGTAGCCTCCACTGCCACTCGGTAGCGTCAGAATAGGTGCTGTCGTCAATCGCCTCTTCAGCTCCTGAAAGCTGTCCTCGCACTTCTGGGACCAAACGAACTTGACGCCTTTCTGCGTCAATGCTGTCAGCGGCGATGCAAGTCTGGAGAAATCCTGGATAAATCGTCTGTAATATCCTGCCAGACCTACGAAACTCCTGATCTCCGTCACGCTCGTCGGGGCTCTCCACTGAGTCACTGCCTCGACCTTCGCCGGATCCACTGAAATCCCATCTGCTGACACAATATGCCCCAGAAAAGCCACCTGATCCAACCAAAACTCGCACTTCGTGTACTTGGCATATAGCTGCTGATCCCTCAAGATGCCAAGCACAATCCTCAGGTGCTCTCGATGCTGCTCCCTGTCAGGCGAGTATATCAAAATGTCGTCTACGAATACAACGACAAATCTGTCGAGGTACGGCCGGAAGGTCCTATTCATCAGATCCATGAATGCTGCAGGCGCATTCGTCAGTCCAAATGGCATCACCAAGAACTCGTAGTGGCCGTACCGCGTCCTGAAGGCTGTCTTCTGAACATCTGCCTCCCTGATCCGCAACTGATGATAACCCGAACGCAGATCGATCTTCGAGAACACTCTCGCCGTCTGCAACTGATCAAACAAATCATCAATCCTGGGCAAAGGATACCGATTCCGAACGGTAACCTTATTCAGCATCCTGTAGTCGATGCACATCCGCAACGACCCATCCTTCTTCTTCACGAAGAGCACAGGCGCTCCCCATGGAGAAACACTCGGTCGAATGAACCCGGACTCCATCAACTCCTGCAATTGCTTCTTCAGCTCTGTCAACTCTGCAGGTGCCATACGATACGGTGCCTTCGACTGAGGTGTCGTACCCGCTACCAGCTCGATGCCGAACTCGATCTCTCGGTGCGGCGGTAACGCTGGAATCTCCGCTGGAAACACATCCGGAAACTCCTGCACAATCTCTATGTCCTCCAGTCTCCTCGTCTCACGATCAGGAACTACCAGCGTGGCCACAAACGCTCTGCATCCCTGCTGTATCAGTCTCTGTGCCCTAACTGCAGACACAATCAGACGACCCCCTCTGCTCCTCGCACCTCTGATCAGAACATCTGGCAAACCCTCCATCGGAATCAGGATCTTCTTCTCACGGCAAAAGACCCGCACGTCGTACCGGGACAGCCAGTCCATCCCCAGTATGACGTCGAAGTCCACCATCGGTAACAAGACCAGATCTGCCGGAAAATCGTGGTCTCCCGAAGCAACTGTGGTGCCGGGGAAAAAGCTCCCCACAGTGCCCACCTCACCCATGGGCGTGCTGACCTCCAAAACATCAGTCAGCAGCACAGGGGTCCGACCCAACTCGCCAGCAAACTTCTCCGAAATGAAGGAGTGAGTGGCGCCGCAATCAAACAACACACGCGCTACTGAACCAGAAACTGAAAGCGTACCTTCCACGACGGTGTTGGAGTCCCTCGCCTCCTCAGCCTGGATAGTGAAGACTCGCCCAGTCCTCCTGCTCTGCCTCGGTGCAACAACTGATCGGCTACCTCCGCCTCTGCCTACTGCTGGTGGTCCCGGCCTCCTGCTCGGCTCTCCCTGCCTCTGAGGACACTCACGGACAAAATGTCCCATCTGACCGCATCCCATACAAGCTCCAGTCCGACGGGGACACTCCTGTCCTGGATGGAACCTCCCGCAGTAAGTGCACGCTCCAGACTGACGTGCTCCTCCACCATCGAACCTGGGCCTCTTGCCCGAGTTCCCTGCACCACGACCAGCTACTCTGCTGCCGGTGCTCACTGGCGCCTTCCGCGCCTCCTGAATACACTCCCCCTGGTCCTGCTCGATGATCGTAGCATGCTTCACCGCATCTGCAAGGGTCCGCGGCATGCTGTTGATCACCCGAGAACGAAGCGGCTGCCTCAGTCCCTTCACGAACTTCCTCGCCCGCTGCTCTGGGGTCACACAAATCTCAGGGCAGTAACGCTCCAAAGCGTTGAACCTGCTGATGTAGCTCGTCAGTGTCATGTCCTTCTGCTCTAGCGACATGAACTCCTCCCTCTTCTGATCCCTGACATGCTGGGGGAAGTACTGCTCATGAAACACCTCCAAGAACTCCTCCCAGCTCACGTCCACACGATCATCAAACAACACCGTGGACGTAGATCTCCACCAGTTGGCAGCCTCGCCATCGAACACGTAGGTGGCCAGCTCCACCATCCTCTCAGGTGCTACACCAATAGCACGGAAAATCTTCTCCATCCGGAAGACCCAGTCCTCTGCAACCTCTGGGGCCCTCCTGCCATCAAAAGTCGGCGGGTGCTGACGCATGAACCGATCGTGCTCAGCTCCCACTCCGCCCTGGGCGCTCTGAGCTGCCTGACGCTCCAGAAACTCGCCCAACCTGTCCCACTGAGCACCTGAAGTGTCGTCACTGGGATCACGATCGCGTGGAGAACTCCTCACGCGCCTAGGTGCCATCTGTCACCACAACAACCAACAGATAAGCAACAATGCATGCATGAGCTACGAAATTAATGCATGCCTCTAGCACTACTCCTAAGGGTGGTTCTTTAGACGAAGACACAGGAATCGACCGCTCTGATACCAAGTTGTAACGTCCCGAAACAGCGGAAGATTTAAAATTTCGAAATAACGAATAAAACTGACAACTCAAGGCGGGAACGTCACTAATATATAATATAGAAATCCGGGTGCACCCAAAATACATGGAGTTTACAAAAGGTGTACAACTACAATCCAGATGAAAGAAATGAAAATACAAGTAGTCGTACGATCTCGCAAATGCCGAAGAGGATCCGACTCCAAAGCGCTCCGTCCTCTGTCACCACCCACCGGACCTACTGCGATCCTGAAAAAGATGCAACAACAATGCCTGAGTTTCCAGAAGGAAACCCCGTATACCAACTCACCTATATGCATGCATCACATAATGAACCTATCATACTAGTAGCATGTCATGGCATCAACAGATATGGAAAACAGTTCCCCCGAAGGGTAAAACAGGACATCAGTCCGACAATCAATCATCGGGTCTCCCGAAGAGACCTACTGCAGGCACATGCAGTCTAGTAGCCCGCGACATCGCACCCCCCACACGCAGCTACACTACACAAGGGTTCGGCAGGGAGCCTCTGTCACGTCTACGCGCCGATAGAAACAGATCTGTAAATCTCAGTGGTCGGGGCCACAGGGACCAACGGGGCCGTCGCCCGGAAGGTATAACAACATCATCTCGGTAGGTGCCCAGCCGAGGAAAAAAAACAAGCCGGCACAGCCTCGGCCCAACAATCATCATCGCCGGCACAACCTCGGCGGCATCACCGGCACAGCATCGGTGGTCCATCACAACGTCCGGCACAGCATCGGACGGTCCAGACCGAAGTCTGCCAGGTCATCGGGCTCCTCGAGCCGCGAACACCAACCGCGCCGCTATAAAAGCAGGGCAGCGACCTCCGTAGCCCCAAGGGCCGGTAGTCACCTCACCCAACGCCAGTTGCGTGCCCGCACAACATCAACACTGGGATCCGCGATCCCTCAGGCCTGCTATACTACAAAGTGCCAACAATCATCTCAAAAGTCACGGTCCATACATGGAGGTGACGCGTCCCGAACACCCACACTCTTCCCAACGGCGGTCCCTGGGCAGGCACGCATCACGCGCCCACCGTCACCTCCCGGCTCACGCACAAGGCGAGGACACGGGTTTCCGTGGACAAAGTTGGCGTTCAAAAGGGGAACCAGGAATTCTGTCCTGGGCCCAAACGGTCGACCGGAAGAGGTGATTCGGTCGACCGGTTCCAGGAAGGAATCGGTCGACCGTACTCCTAAAACGGTCTACCGCTGCGCTCAACACAGAACCCCCAACGGTCGAACAAGGGTCTAAAACCGGTCGACCGAACGAGGTCAAAATCCGGAGTCTGGTCAACATTAAATTCCACTCTATCGGTCGACCGACTCAGGGGTCTCGGTCGACCGAAAACAGACAGGGTCAACCTAGTATTCTACGTCATCAAACGGTCGAACGTAAACATACTACCGGTCGAACAAACATGCAATCGGTCGAACGCAATATAAATCGGTCGAACAAACATGCAATCGGTCGAACGCAATATAAATCGGTCGAACAATTCAAACAATACTAACAGGTACACTTAAGTTCCGGTCGAACACAACAAGGACCGGTCGACCGATAACAGGTAGAAAATCCCAACTCACCAGCAATAATGCACTACCGGTCGACCGCCCCAAGGCATCGTTCGACCGGTGAAGGTTAAAGTCGGGCAAACAGTGCTAAAACGGTCGACCGCCCGAAGGACCCGGTCGACCGTTGGTCGTCTTCAACCTCGCGCCAGCCGAGGATTTACGAAGAACGCGTCGCCGGAGAGGTCCTCGACCTCCCCCGACCGACCAACAACACCCTTCCACAAGGGTGAGCAACAAAATCACACTAATGAGCGGCATACCTCAACCAACGACGACGAAACGCCGGAGCTCGCTCACGCACGTCGCCTCCGGTGATCACCCCGCGCGCTCAACTCCGCACCTCTCCCGCACGAGCTCCTTCCTCGCCCGACGCCTCCGCAGCTGCTCCACCAACACGCGCACCAGCAAGGAAAGAAGAAGGAATGAGGGAAATGAGGAAGAAAGAAGAAAGAAGAAGAAGAACTTGGGTTATAAACCCGAAATTGCTACAGTCCCCTACTTCCAAACCCATCACCTCTCCTCCACGCTACAGTACTCGCCTCTCTTCCCTTCCCCATGCACTCCACACAACCCCATGCAAACCATCCTCCTAATCCTCCTCTAATCACCATTAACCTCCTAATCTCGGTTAGGGACATAACACATTTGATCAGAAACCACATGATACGAGGTATCCTCTCACACCGTATATGCCAAAATGCTGGTTTAGTGATCAACTGTTAACACTAAGGCTGGTTTGGTAGCCCAAAATACCACGATTTTTTAGGAAAACTGTAGTATTGAGGGAATACAGTTTTCAATCCTACAATGGTGTTTGGATTTTCCCCCAATAATGTATCATAAATTTGCTTTTTTTGCTGAAAACATGTTTTTTCAAAATAAGAGGTAAGCATCTCATGTTTCTTCTTCGTTATTTGTTTCTAATGAAATCTTAGGCTTTACGAAAAATATGTTTTCTGCCAAGCACATTAATTTGATAATGTAATTTCAAAAAACATTTTTTAAATGGATGCCTACGTGGAAAATGTATTTTTGAAATCAAATTTCAAAACCGTTAGTTACCCAAACGGTGCCTAAAGAAGCACTATCAAAAATTCGACGTGATGTTTTGTTTCCTTCTCCTCCATACATAACCCATGCTTGAAGAGCAAGAAGTCAAAGACACTCAACTTGTACTTGCTTTTCACGAGACAAATTAACACATTGAATGGCAAACCAATGTATTCCTTCCTAGCTGCTTGTCCATATGCCATCCGTATGCAATTTATTTTTTGGGTAATATACTTTGATAGCCAATTGTTGGAAGAGTTCCGCAACCATAAATAAGCTAGACTGAAAGGACGTTAAGCTGTATGTTTTCGTAGAAAATGTAGTAGAATTCGATGTGATCTTATTTAGGAATTTAGTCATAAATAACATCCTTGGTTAAAGTTGCAATATGCCTAAACTGATCTGAGGAACTTTAAAAATGGTAGAGTTGTCTACCAGAACGAAGCTTCCTAGTTTCTTTTCTTTCTTTGTGAAGGGGCATATACGTGCATTTGCTAGGAATTTTTATGTCTTTCTTTCTGCATACCCCAGAGAAAGATCTTTCAGTCTTACACACATCTAAGTTAGATATGTAGATTAAAATTGGACATATCACTAACCATGTAAAGTCTTCATTCATGTATTTAGACATGGTTTTCAAAAATAAGATAATATATAATGCAAACGTATTTTGTTGAACTTATCGGATGTTCACTTTAAGATTGGCAAAGAATCTAATTGGCATTTGGCACTATTTGGCACAACATTTCAACATGGCATGTCTGTTGTGTTCACAAATCACGATGAATATAAGTACAAATGTGGTATTGGCTAGGTATGTACTTGAGAGACAGTTTGGTGGTGGATCATATGGTGAAGTTTGGCTTGCATTTCAGTGGAACTGTTCCAAGAAAGGTGGTACTTTTATTCACCAACATAAAGGACTGAATTGTATCGAAGAGGATAAAAGATTTTCTTCAGATGTCAACTCCTCTGGTGGATATCAATGTTCTGATTTTCAGGATGATGGTTCTTACATTCTGAAACGCATTAAGGTAAAGGGTGGGGTTTGGTTTAATACCTTAGTTACTAGTTTACTTTATGTGGTTCTTACTTTTTCTTCCACATGATGACCTTCAGTGGAAAAAGACATTATGGAAAATTAATAAATATATAACCAACTGCACTTAACTGGAAGGTTGATAAAAGTTTAACGATTCTCAACTCAAAAATAGTTAAAATGTGAGATGGTTGCTCATGCAATTGATTTGACATTTTCTAGCAGTTTTTGATGTTTTATCTTATTAATATATGCTTATTATATCAAGTTGGTCACCATTAACTCAAATGGACCATCCTGTTTCGAATCTTTGGTATATAACCGTGATGACTGTAGTTTCTTAATTGATGACGGTGTCAATTTTTCAACAATATATATATGAGGGCTTGTTAGAATTATTATTTGTTATGTCAGTTCTAACTATACCGTAGGTTCGTGGTCCAATACCAAGTATGTTGTATCTAATTTTGTGGCTTAGATGCCTGACAGTCTGACCTCAATTTTATTTTGGTAAAAGTTAGTGAATTAATGTTATATTTTTTATAGTGAATTAATGCTACATTATTATTTTATCATAATTACTTTTATTATTCCTTTATTTTAGCGATATTTACCTTTTGTCACTCTGACTTATTGTTTATATCTAAAATCTGTTCTCTTTGATTTTATGCTTCTTCTAAACTTAGTTTCTTAAAATATTTTTTTCCACCTCGAGGTGTCATGAACATGAACATTTAGCTACTAAAGTTCATCGTTTTCGTCTTTACCATTGTTTTTTATTTAGCGATCATGTATGATAAATGATTGTGTATTCTTCATGCCAAAAACATTTTTTTTCAAAATTAAAGAGAGAAAATCACTCCAATCCATATATGTTTTCAGCTTATAGATTTTTTATTTTAAAAATATTGAATCCTGCTTCTAAATTTTGATATCTATCAGAAAGGGGTAAGTATCATAACCATGTGTAGAGCCCACAAATCGGGAGAAACTAAATTGTGGTTTTGCTCATCTGAGAATCGTCTTAAACTTTTAATAGTTTAAAACTATCATTAAGGCATGCAATAAAACATGTGGCTTAGAATACTCACAGAAGTGTCAAGGTGAGCCACACTGCATTGAGATAGACTGAGTTTTTTTGCACGTGTTTTCTTGTATAATTTGTCTTTCTTTATTAATTTAGTTATCATTACCGATCAAAAAAAAAAAGAAACACAGAGGGAGAGGATTGCAGATTATTTTTAGATTAAGGCAGTTTCTTTAAGAGTCTGGACATTTCGGTTAAGGTGCTAATCATAATAGAAGTATGAACCACACCATTTGGGAAGTCATAGTTCAAAGAGACTTCTGTCAGAAATATCTAATCATTAAGTACTTGAAAGGTTTTGAAGGTTCATCTATGTGATCTGCTATCATCCTTTTTTCTTCTTCTGAATTTCAGGTTGAGAAAGGAAATGGTGCATACAGGAGTGGGTTGCGGGAGAAGTATTTCGGAGAAATGTTTTTAAAGGCTTCAAAATATGGCAATCCAATGACGTCAGGCGTATCAACATTTTTCTCATCCAATTGAGATAATTTTTGTCCACCAAAAGTGGATAGACATTTCTTGCTGAAAATGTCACCTGCGTATCCCAGAAGTTATAAATTTTCAGCAGCTGCACAAGAAGGGTTAAGAACTTAAGACACATAGCAAGATTTGTTGGATATTTTGAGTCACCATCAGAGGGAATTTGGCTTGTCTTTCATAATGAGGGTCTTTCACTGAAAAAGCTTCTTTACACAGAAGTAGGGAATGATGAAAGTGATGTACCAAATCTACGAATGACACAAGCTTTTCGTCCATCTTCACGGTGGCACTGGTTGATGTTAAAGAAAAAGACCGATGGAGACATTAATTATGGAATTTACCAAAGCATCTTGTAGCATACCCAAGATAATCGTTTGGACTCTCTATGTCAAACAATAAATAAAGCCAAAACGGCTACTACTCTATGTATAAATACTCATGTAATCAAACATTCAAAACATAATAAAAACATCACTTTCACTTCTTCCTCCTAAACATCATCGTCCCAATTTCATCATGGTATCAGAGCACTGATCCATTCGCCTCAGATTTTTTCCCAAATCTCATCATTGGTCTCACCTCATCCAAGGGGGTTGAAGGTCACCACACACCCACATCCTAACCCAAGGAGGAAGAAAAAAAAGAAAACTGAATGTCGGACGGCAACGAAGTGATGAATCCTCATCGTCTCGTCACAGCACCTCTTAACGAGACCAACTACTTGTCCTGGTCTCGTGCGGTCACGCTATCCCTCAGCGGCAGAGGGAAGCTTGGCCACATCACCGGAAAAACCCCAAAACCAGGAGAAGCAGAGGAGAAGATTCAAGACGAGTGGCAAACCACGGATCACCAAGTGATGTCGTGGCTCATTGCCTCCATGCAAGCAAACATTGCAGAAATCTTCCTATATAAAGACAGCGCGAAAGATCTGTGGGACTCTGTTCGAGACCACTTCGGAAAGGCAGAAAATTTCGCGCACATCTTCAAGATCAAGCAAGAAATCGCACAAACACAACAACACGGGACATCAATCACAGAGCATCTCGGTACTCTCAGAAGGCGGTGGGATGAGCTCAGAATATACGAACTACCCACCGCAGACCCAAAAATCATCCAAACCCGACAAGAGCAGAATCAAATCTACCAATTTTTGGTGGGTTTAGATCCAAGCTACGAGACTATTCGGTCTCAAATACTCATGGCTCCGGAACTTCCCAGTCTTCCCCACATCACAAGTCTCATTCAGCGGGAAGAAACGCGAAGAAACTCAATGAAAAATCAAAACAACCACACGGAGAACCAAGCCTTCATCGCTGGACGAAACCAAGCTCAGGGAGGAGAAAAAAAAAGATTCGGAAACAAAATCTCCGAACACTGCGACAACTGTAAAAAGCAAGGACACAACAGAAATCAGTGTTGGTTCCTCTTTCCCCATCTCAGACCACAAAGAAACGAAAAGAACGCAAAAGCAAACTTGGTCAAAGGAGTCTCCGGCGGCGACTACAACACAAGCCAGCTCGGCGGCGGCGGCTGCAACACCAACCAGCTCGGCGGCGGCTGCAACACCAGCCTGCTCGGAGGCGGCGACCACATCACCCGCCTGCTCAGAGACGGCAACCACATCACCCGCCTGCTCAGAGACGGCGACCACATCACTCGCCTGCTCGGGAAGAGCAATCGACACCAAGAAAAAAATCAAAACCCTACCGAATATGCGGATAACTCCGCGTTTTATACTCAGCATACTTCCGGATCCTCCAACCCGACCCGATCGGATATAACTCCGGTCGGATCCAATCCATTCGGATATGGTAATGGAAATCCAGATCCTACCATTAACCCGATTCATTTAAAAAGTCTGGTGGGCCAGCTTAATGACTTTTTGCAAAACAACCCTCATACTACTGGTAATTCCTCAGGTAAATTAAATTTCTCTGATTTTACCGTTTTTTCTGGATTAAGTATGTTCTCGTAAACATTATCTATTAATTGATTGACATCTCACTAAAATTTCTATCAAAATGCATATTCTCTATTTAATCATTTACTGATCATTCTTGAAAATGCAGATTTTGTTGGAACCTTGGTCTCTTTATTGCACTTAATCATTAGTTAAATGTCAACACTCTACAAATCATGATTACATATAAAGTATTTTTTTATTTTCATGGAATGATTTGAATTGCTTTCAACGTTATAGTTCAAATAATGAAAAAATGTTTGATGTTTATCAGTTAGCAGCTCTAAGATCATCTCATGCACGTGGTATCACGCATAGGGATGTCAAACCTGGTGAGCGTGGTTGTTTTTGAAGAATTTTATTTTTCGACTTATTTGGTAAATATCAATTATACTTGGGCAAATTGTCGGATAAATATTCAAAAATAGTGAATAAAGACATTAATTGCAACTGTAATAGAATCTAACTTGTGCAAATAATTATAGGCATGCTATTTGGGACCAATACAAGTTTCTGCATCTTTTGTAATATTGAACCATAGGCTACAAAATTAATGGATGCGAGTGAAATGTAACAAGGGAGACTATTAAATTCCTCATTACTATTTTCCATTTATTTAGAGAAATCCCGTGTTTCTTTAATTTTTTACCGAATATTTTACATTACGCAATCAACTTTATCTTTTTTTCTTAGTTTGCTTTCTTTGAGTAGCATTGTATTGACTCTTAATATTGATAAAGTACTTGTGTGTGTGTGTATGGAAGAAAATATGATCATATGCTTTGGAGAGAGGAGCACTGGAAGATGCTTAAAAAGAATTCCGAAAAGAGGAACGACTTACCATCTCAATTTGTAAGTACTTTCTTTTCGTTGTTGATGACTTGCACAATATGGCAATTCAGATATTCATGTGGAGATTTTTTCATGATTAAACAATATAGGTTTATTTTATATATTTTTATTTGTTTCTTGAAAATGAGCGGTACGAATACCATTGAGTATTTTTATTAGATACCCCGTAGAAGTCAGATCATGGTTCATAAAAGTTGGTTCATTGCAACTATCTATTGATGTTGCGGAAAGATCTGTAAAATATGTTTACCATCTTCTAGCTTACTAAGAACATAATTGTCATATACTCATAAAAAACGAGAAGTCATAAATGCCCTATTCAGGAAGGAAGAGGTTGTAACAAGTTTTTGTGTGAGTAAAGCAAGCACTCAATGCCCACACGAGCATGGACCAATGATAGAGTTGGTTGTAATTCCTCCATGAGTCCCAAGATCAAAACCCCATACTTGCATTGTGGTCTTGATATATCTTGGGGTTTATGTCTATGTCTTTCCTCGTCGTACTGCAAACTGATGTAGAAATTGGTTAAGAGAGGCTGCAACACCAAAAAGTGAGGCTTTCATTGGTATCATTTGTCTTTATGTTTTTACTTAAAGATTTCAACCTTATATTTTTGCTTCAGTACGTTGTTGAGAAAGTTCATTAAATGATCGTGTTTATTCTAAAAAATGCATAGTATAAATGGAGTAAAATACATAACTAAACCGAGATATTTTTTCCTATTTTTGGAAATACGATTTTTTTAACAATATGGTATTTGACTGTACTTCCATTTGTGTAGGCGGCTTATCGATTTTGGTAGCGCAATTGACAGTTTCACTATTAAATATCTCTACGGATATGGTCCCTCAAGGTACATATCACTATCGCAATTTTACTGTATAACGATTTGCAATTGATTATCAGTCCTAACTTGTTAATTATCTGATATTTAATATGTAGGAGAAATAAACTCTTAGCAATTTAATGTCACCTATAAGAAAACAACTTTTGTAAGTGAATCTATACCACCATCAATGTTAATCGTGAATAAAACCCAAAAATAACACTCAATCTTTAAGACCTGTTATTGATTAGAATATGTAAGGTTCGTCTTGATATTGTGCCCTATCATATATTTTTAGATGTCCCCTTACCATCCACAATGCTAATTACCTATGTCAAGCTTCACATAGTGTGGCGCTCATATGGAACAGCATGCATCACCATACCTTTTTAAAGGGTCACTAACAAAGATCAATTTCTTTTGAAACCCCAAACTCTCAAATCTCATTTCTGAAGCATCAGGATAATCCTAGGGAGTGCAAATTGGTTTAGTTATCCAGATGCAGGTGCTTCGGAATTTAACTTTCTTCTGTTTGATTTTTTTTTATTGTGGATTAGTTTATTTATTGCCTATTTGATTACTTACAAAGTGCTTTTAGATTTTGAGTATCAAAAAGAGAAAAGTCTATATCCTAAATTCAAATGTTAAAGAAAAAAAAATTCTTTCTTGGCGAAAGCCACTTTGCCAAGAAATTAGGTTTGAGGGATAGGATTAAAGAAAATAATTTCTTCCTTGGCGAAAGCAAGTTCGCCAAGAAATTAGCTTTGAGGGATAGGATTAAGTGGAAAGGAATAGGAAACCAACAACTAGAGGATAAAGTGGGATTGTCTGATGTTCAAGGGTTTATTTGTGGTTGGACTTGTAATTTAGGATCTAATTGTAACTTACCCTTCTTTTTAATGATGTCTCGATGAAAAACAACTTTTTTGTTTACTTAAACCATTGCCTTTTCCTATCTTAGTAATGTCATAGGCTCATGAGCATTGCTTTTCCCTGTAAAGTACAATAACATATCATTCCACTATGATTTCATGCCATGTAATTTCACAAGTAGTTTGATTTCATGTGTAAGTCTCCTAAAATATATGTGTTATTTCAAATCATACTTAGACTATTTAATGTTTCTATAGCTCCCTCGTATTCATGTTCGCTTATGTATTGTGAATCTTGAGATGTTGGTGATTATTCTATATTATTTGATTTGTAGGTTCGAACAAACATATGCTTACACTGCTCCAGAAGCTTTACTGAACGCTAGTTGGTTAGAAGCACCAGATCATGTTAGAACAAAGTATAACAATAATAATAAACCATAAGTGAAGTATTTGAAGTCTCTTTCCTGTTGTAGCATTTAGAGGATGTTAATTATCTTTTTTATTTATTTTGCAGATACGACATTTGGAGTGTTGGGGTATTTATAATGGAGTTAATTTTAGGCACATCAGACATTTTCCAGACAAATGCACGTACTAGGGCTCTTATTTATCAGAAACTTGATGGTTGGAGGAGTGAAATAAAAGAACTTACATACATGTAATTTTTTTTATTTTAATCGACAATCCTAGATGTAGTCGCAAGCGAAAAACTTTACAGTTGATACTGTTTTGTTATTAGCTTAGAGTGGTATCATTACGTTTCTCAGTCGGAAACATTTTTATTTTACTTTTGTAATTTCAATATTTAGGTAGTTGCTTATCAACGAGCTCAAAAGTAGGACCCAGTTCGTTCCCATTTCTGTAGTACTTTCATTCGGAAATATGAATCCATGTTGTATAATTAAGAGCAGCTTACACCTAGAGTATTTTCTTGCAAAATCCTTGAGAAAGTGTGTTGATTCCTAATAAGGCAAGATGAGATTCTACAAGGCTCCTTACATTCTAAAAGATAACTTTTGTGATTGTATTTGTCATCCTTTTCTTCTGTTAATGGATACAATACTGAAGTTTCATGTTATCATGGCCTGCCTTTATTGAAAATGTGGACACAATTGCTTCTTTCAATTTTATCCTGATAAAGTGGAATTTGATGCTTTACTATTGATCACTGCATTTTTATCGACAGATTGCGATCGTATATGGATATGTGTGTTTTGATTCCAAAAATATCTCCAGAAAACTATGCTCAGGTCAGTTCTCTTACCTTCTCCTTGTCTGTTTTTTAAATTTCAAGTGAGCAGGAATTTGAATTTTATAGAATTGTTTCACATTTATTATTTCTAAGACTTTGGCTTCTTAGACTCGATCGTACCAAACTAACAATTATTTTTTGTATTTTTATTTCAAACTATGGTTTTCAGAACCGAACCGGACGTCGAACCGGCAACGTCAAAGGTTCAAACGTGGTCGAACCGGTGACGTCAGCATGACGTCATAAATATAAATATAAATTATATTTTTTATGAATTTCCTGAATAAATTCAAGTTTTCAACCATTTCCAAAACAATTTTACAAAAAACCCCACCAAGATAAAAACAGAAAGACAAAAGTCGTTCTCATTTGGAATTCATCATTGTAAGACCCAAAACATAAACTCCAATCTTTCTTAACCATGTTTAAAAAAATCATTTTTTTCTTTTGGAAACCACTGTCACGAGAAACCCAAAACATAAAACTAAATCTTTAAAAAAAGTCAAATATTGCTTTCAGAAACCATCAAAACCAACCCACATTCAGAAACAAAATCACAAACTACAAAAAAAAAAACTCATGAAAACAAACAATTGATCACCAAACTTAAGAATTAGGAACTAAAATAAACAAGATCAAAGCTACAAAGTACAAACTACAAAAAATCCAACAAAAACCAAAACAAAAATTACACATGCACTGAAAATAAGAAATAAACATGAAAATAAAAATACCGGTCAGAAGTGGTTGGAGGTGTGGCCGGTGATGACAGGAGTTTTGCTCGGAGGTGGCCGGAGGATCACCGGAAGCGGGAGGAGTGAGGGGAGAGTCGGCGCGTAGGGGAGAGGTGACTTGGGGAGAGTCGGCGTAGGGGAAGGAGGGTTTTGTGGCGTTTGGGTTTTCTTTTCGGATCTGGAGATCCGATTAACCGATTGACTCGAACCGCTCGTCTAACCGCCCGGAACCGGTCGAACTCCCGGTTGAACCGGTCGAACCCCCAGTTCATCACGGTTCACTTCAAAAACGGTTTTTCAACCCTCACCGGACCGGCCACCGGTTCACGGTTGAACCAGTCCGACCGGCCGATCCGGTCTGGTTTTCAGAACACTGTGTCAAACAATCAGAAATGTTCTGAGGAGTCCTTCCGGGAACAAATAAAAGAGAGAGATCCACTTAAATTGGGTTAAGTTTGTGCTCGTACTCTCATAGCTTTTGTACAACAATAAACTGCAGTAAATGTTTTTAATTCTGGCAATGCAAGATTTGAATTTGACTCATGTTTGACCAAATATTTTTCTATTGTAGTTTTCCAAATATATGGGCATTACGTTTAGTTCGTCAGCTACTTGCATGGCTACCTGTAAGTTTTGAAACTTGAGTTCCTTTATTTACATATTTATGTGTAATTATAAACCAATAACTCGTCAGCTACATTCTAGCATATGATATTAAATCAATTTAATTATGATTATTAGAATAAATATTTTGATAGCGCTCTTGTTTTTTTACTGAATTGCTAAACATCACTCCAAAATTACTTAAATCGCCCTTTGAAATTACCATTTTACCATTCTCTCATTTCTACTGCTATAACGCGACATTTTACTCTCCTATCACACATCTCTCTTCATATTCCTCTTATAATCATAAAAAATAATGTTTTCGAGGTCAGTAATGAACCAACGAACGCCCCAGTGTACTCGAATCTGGTAAAATATCTAACATCTTTTTAATAAAAAAATAATAATAAATAATAAAAAATTACGGGCGTCCGACGGAGCCGCCCCTACGTAGGAGGGGGCGTCTGGCTAAGACGCCTCCCCCATGGGGGAGGCGTTTTACCCAGATGTTCTGCCCTTGGGACAGGCGTCTGTAGAAGACGCCTCCCCCATTAGGGAGGCGTCTTAGCCAGACGTCCCCTCCTACGTGGGGGCGGCTCCGTCGGACGCCCGTAATTTTTTATTATTTTTTATTATTTTTTTAAAAAGATAATTGATTATAAATTTAGATAATTGTTAAATTAATTAATTAATAAGTTAATAATTACTATATTCGAATGACCGATACCCCTTCGGTACACCCAACAATTTCAAAATCCAAAAAATTTCCAGGGGGCGCTGCCCCCTTGCCACCCCCGCCACCTCACCGGCGAGATGGAATGCCGCTCGCTCACCGGTGAGTGAGACCCCCGAACGACCTGTCGAGGTGGTATTTGTAAGTCAGGATGTTTTACCACCGGGGGATTTTGGAACTTAAAAAATGTTGGATCTAGAATTTTTTTGAATCTTCATTACTTGCAAAAAAAACTCATTGTACTCCGACCGGTTACCACCGAAAACTTGCAAAGAAACATCAAATAATTTGAGATAACACACCGTATAATTTTAATTTGACAAAAAAATTAAAAAAAACGGGACGTCTGGCTAAGACGTCTGTACCATCGTGGAGGCGTCTGGCTAAGACGCCTGGACCATCGTGGAGGCGTCTGGATAAGACGCCTCAACCATGGTGGAGGCGTCTTAGCCAGACGCCTCCACGATGGTGCAGGCGTCTTAGCCAGACGCCCGAGTCGGAAAAAAAAATCCGTCTCCGTTACTTCGCCTGATCTAGGTGTTTCGCCAGACATTTTCGTGGTGTTGGTACTAGGAATGTTAGTAAAACTGAGTCAAAAACCTTGTTTAAAGACACGGGACGATATGAGTATTAAATATATTGTTAATGACAATTTGGTAATTTTAAGGAGTAATTTAAGTAGTTTTGGGCGACGTTTAGTAGTTCTTTTTTTAACCTTTAGAATTAACTGGTCTTATTACTTCAGCAACAGTAAGAAAACCGGCAATAACAAAAAGTGGAATGCCATCATAACGACATCACCTCAAAGATGCTTAGGGCATTTAATTTCCAGTGGAGTTGAAGATCTGTAACTCAATGACATCAACTTAAGACTAGTAGAGATGGCAAGACAATGGCAACTTAGTTAAAGCTACTTTGTTTTTATTTACAAAATTTTGGTGTAATTTGATTGCACTTCATGTAAACAAAGGCTTAGATACATTGAGTATTGTCTGATACATTGAGTTACAGTTCGTGATTGTACTAAACATAGTGAAACATATAAATTATCGCCGAGTGCAATTATATGGTTCCAAGAGATAAAATTACTGTTAGATTCATAATTCATTACCTAAAATAGGAATAAAAGCAAGTAATAGCATGCAAAGTATTAATTAAAGGGGAGAGCGTTGCTGTGATACATTAATAAACGTGAACATAACAAAGGAGGCATATTATTGGTTTTCTAAAATAATTCAACCTTGTTATATTTATCTACGTTATGAAGATCCAAAGGCTACAACTATTTTTTAAGAAAAAAAACCATTTTCACAATTTCCTTTACGTTGTACCAACTGTGGTAAGTTGAACCATTTTTTTCTTTGTTATAGTGGATATAGGTAGTTTAGAACCCAGAAAGTTTAAAGTAAGCCCAGGGTTTCTTTAAGCTTAAGTAAGCCCCCATGCCAGACTTATGACCTGTATATAAGTTGTCTAACCGTAATATGATCGTTCCATAAGTAATATTATTTTGCTACCGTAATATGATTCACTTGTTGGAATGAACATGAAAATTGTGATTCCATACAACATTTGACGAGTATGCAAAAGGTAACATAATTTGTTGAGCCATAATATGAATTTTTTGTTCACAAAATTATTATATTGTGTAATATAATACCACGTGTTAGAATGAATGTGAAACCGATGTAATATTTTGTAATTTTCATCCAATTGACGTATCTCTTTACTCAAATCACGAAATCTATTGATTTTTTATCTACACATACAACTCACATGTATATCAAATCCAACGGCTGGATTTTTTGTTTGACGGTTGGATTTTGAGAACCACAAGAGGGCTTACTTTTGCTTAAAGAAGCCCCGAGCTTATTCTATCATTACCCGATTAGAACCTGCAATTTCTTTGCTTTGATCAACAACCTGCATTATGAATTGCTTTTTTATACACTCGTATGAGAGTTATGGTATACTTTCAGGAGGATAGGTTGAGTGTCGATGAAGCTTTGCAGCATCCTTATTTCATGCGTAATCCTTAAGCTCCAGCGAACCAAGCAAGATATTTTCTCAAGACAGAAGTCGTATCGATATAGTCATTTTATGAAGATGTCGACATGACTCCGTTCATTTATCTAACATTTCTTATATAGAAATGTTAACTGAAAGGTACTTCGATGTCAAATAGCTAGTTCGTGAAGAAATTTCATTTCCCATTTGTTTTGGTGAATGAGGATGTCCAAGAAAATGTTCGAGAGTAGTCATACTTGAAGAGGATCTTGTACAACATCAACACGGCTTGAGATAATTTGGATATATCCAACATTGACATATGGAGGCACCGGTGTGAATTGAAATTTTAGGCTGTGCGGATGATGGTGTTATAAAGAATGGGCCGTTATACACGGACGCGTCCTACGTGGCACTCAAAAGTTAGCGAGTCAGCGTCTAGTCGGATTGTCATGTCACCCTTTCCAAACGGGCCTTAAATTATTTTTTAATTTTTTTTGACGGTTTTTGAAAAACGACGGTTGCTTTCCAGATAAGACAGCGGCAGACACCCTACGAACTACAGTTCGGATACCGAGGAAGATAAAAAATATCCAGACCGAAAGAGAGTCTCGCTTTCTTTCTCGTTGGATTACCTGTGAACGGAGGAAGCGTACTTGTTAACCTATTCCGGCTTTCTTTATTCCCCTCTAAACGATAATGGATTCTTCGACTCCTGCCGTCGATAGCGAACCTGTCCCAGAACCGGTGAGTTTATATTTTTTTCACTTGGTCGTTATTTTTTTGATGAACTTTCGTTTCTTCAATTTTTTGTTTTAGGGAACTACCTACTACTTCTGGGAATCCCGGTGCTCCTGGACGACCATCCGAAATGAGTTTGACAGGATGAAGAAGGTTGAGAAGGAGGTTTTCCGGAGCACCCACTTCGGTCACTTCCTAGACCTTCCTAACATTACTACGGACAACAAAATAGTCGGTTGGTTCGTCGAACACTACGATACGGAGGAGTTGGGGCTGATAATAGGATCATGGGTAGTTCCCCTTACACCGGAAGATGTTGCCCAAATTTTAGGCTTACGTATGCATGAGAAGACCGTGGTGATGGAACCCTTGGGTGTACAGAGGCGATAAGGGGTGAACCTTGACAACACACAACTTTTAGGTCATATGATGGCAAGTAGTGTCATGGGCGACACGGAGGAGTACGTTCGTCTCCTGATTTCTTTCATCTTCAATCATTTTTTGTTCTATAATGGAACACTTCGACTGAAGCAATGGTTCATGCACCATTTGAGGAACATCAGACGCATAAACAGATACGCATGGGCACGTGCAGTTCACGGAGTCCTGGTTGGGGGCCAGGAGAAAGCCAATTTAGAACATCGGGAGATGAGAAAGGCAGGGAACGTCATTATGAGGCAGAGGAACGTCGACGGTTGTGTGACAATACTACAAGTAAGCGTTTTTTGCTTTTTGTCTGTCTGTTCGGAATCAGTTGTGGGTCTGTTCAGAATAACTTGTGTGTCTGTTCGGATTAAGTTGTCTGGCTGTTCGGATTAAGTTGTGTGTCTGTTCGGATTAAGTTGTATGTCTGTTCGGAATATGTTGTGTGTCTGTTCGGAATAAGTTGTGGGTCTGTTCGGAATAAGTTGTGTGTCTGTTCGGATTATTGTTTGTCTGTTCAGAATAAGTTGTCTGTCTGTTCGGAATCAGTTGTGTGTCTGTTCGGATTAAGTTGTATCTCTGTTCGGATTAAGTTGTTTGTCTGTTCGGAATAAGTTGTCTGTCTGTTCGGATTAAGTTGTGTGTCTGTTCGGAATCAGTTGTGGGTCTGTTCAGATTAAGTTGTGTGTCTGTTCGGAATATGTTGTGTGTCTGTTCAGAATAAACTGTCTGTATGTTCGTATGTTGTGTGCCTGTTCGGAATATGTTGTGGTCTGTTCGGAATAAGTTGTCTGACTGTTCGGAATAAGTTGTGGGTCTGTTCGGAATAAGTTGTGCGTCTGTTTGGGTTATTGTTTGTCTGTTCGGAATTAGTTGTGAGTCTGTTCGGAATAAGTTGTGGGTCTGTTCGGATTAAGTTGTCTGTCTGTTCGGAATAAGTTGTCTGTCTGTTCGGAATATGTTGTGTGTCTGTTCGGAATAAGTTGTTTGTCTGTTCGGAATATGTTATGTGTCTGTTCGGAATAAGTTGTCTTACTGTTCGGAATAAGTTGTGGGTCTGTTCGGATTAAGTTGTGTGTCTGTTCGGATTAAGTTGTGTCTGTTTAGAATATGAACGTATATCTGTTGAGTTGTTCTAAACAGTTGAACTTTTCCATTTGAAGGTGTGACTTTGTGAGAAATTCAAATTGGGGGAGCCCAGAACTGGAGCATTTCCACGAATGAAAAGTTGGACGGAAATGTTTGGGAAACGTTTAACCCTGAGGAAATGGGAGGAACGTGAAATTACCTTACCTCAGATTTACAACGGCAAGTTCGACTTGATGGGCGCTCCATCAATGAGTGAAAGGGAGCTGGAACTTAGTTTTGTTCAAACTCCTGTTCGAAAGGGCTCAACTTCAACATGCAGTTTGCTAAGACTCCAACTGACAGACTGCAACATTCCATGTGACCCGCTGCTTCAGGAGTTGGAGCTGAGTGAGGTGAAAACGAAAAGACTGAGGGCCAAAGCTGCCATTAAAAAGGCGAGAGAAGATGTTAACGACCTGAAGGAAGAACTGAGGATGACCCAGGAAGAGTGTGGGACGCTGAGGGAAGAAATTATATATCTTCGAAGGACAGAGACATGTGAAAATACTGGTGGGGAGAAAGACGAAGATCTAAATAAAGAGGAGGAGAAGGAAGAGGAAGAGAGGAAGAGAGGAAGAGGGAGGAGGAGGAAGAAGAAGAGAGGAAGAGGGAGGAGGAGATGGAAGAAGAGAGAAAGAGAGAGGAGGAGAAGGAAGAAGAGAGAAAGAGAGAGGAGGAAGAGAGAAAGAGGGAGGAGGAGAGGAAGAAGGAAGAAGAGGAGAGGGAAGAAGAGAGAAAGAGAGTGGAGAAGGAGGAAGAGAAGAAGAGGGAGGAGGAGAGGAAGAAGGAAGAAGAGAGAAAGAGAGTGGAGAAGGAGGAAAAGAAGAAGAGGGAGGAGGAGAGAAAGAGACTGGAGAAGGAGGAAGAGAGAAAGAGAGTGGAGAAGGAGGAAGAGAAGAAGAGGGAGGAGGAGAGGAAGAAGGAAGAAGAGAGAAAGAGAGTGGAGAAGGAGGAAAAGAAGAAGAGGGAGGAGGAGAAGAAGAGGGAGAAGGAGAGAAAGAGACTGGAGAAGGAGGAAGAGAAGAAGAGGGAGGAGGAGAGGAAGAAGGAAGAAAAGAGAAAGAGAGTGGAGAAGGAGGAAGAGAAGAAGAGGGAGGACGAGAGGAAGAAGGAAGAGAAGAATAAAGAAGAGGAAAAGGAACAAGAGAGCAAGGCCTGGAAACCAAACTGGGGCGTGAAAAGACAACGCTCGACGACCATCGTGGAGCAGCAGATGAAGGAAGATGAACAGCGGGGTAAGAAGAAGAAGGTGGAAGAAGAGCAAAAGAGAAAAAAGAGAGCGGTTCAAAGGAGCCTAAAGAAAAAAAAGGGAAAAAAGAGAAGAGAATTCTAGGTTGGCTGTCCACTTAGGAGGGACAATGCCTGATGTTGACATGGCTGCAATGGGAATGTTGTCAGCTGATGAGGTCAACATGATATTGAACTTGACCGCAGACAACAAGGACAATAGAGAGGTCATCTGGAGAGGCGATATGTGCAGTTTAACACACCGACCTGAAGGAACTTATAACGCCTGAGATGGATATTACCGACCAAACTATCGACGCTATGCTTTCAGTTCTCGAAGAAAGACGCCCAACACAAAAAGTTATATGCATATCAACATTCGAGTCAGGGCGAATTGTGGGTGGCCAAGGTAGAGCAATTGATGATTTTATCCTCCCTAAAATAGGTGTCTCCAACAGAGTCCGTAATCGCACAACCATGCTGGTCTGCAGGTCATTGGACTCTGATGGTTGTCCACGGCCCGTCCAAGGAGATTTTGGCGTTCAATAGTATCTATAGGGAGCTAGAGCAAGGTGAAGATCCAGATCAGACCATAGGCGTACATAAATGCGCAGCAGCGGATGTGGCTGAATGTTGGAGGGATCTACTAAAGGTCGACTGACCCTTGAGAATCCTCAGGAAAAATAGCCAACGACACACACCGGGGAGCAACGATTGCGGCGCCTATGTTTTATACTGGATAAGGTGCCTAATGCTAAAACTTGACCCGACGAAGGAGGACCCCAATAACATCCACTGTATCAGGGGTGAATTGGCGGTTATGTTACTTAGAGACCGCCGATCGTGTGTGCAGATCTGAAGTCCAATTTTTCTAGTGTTTATTTTTTTACATGTACAAATTACCAACTCTTTTTTTGGTTATTTTTAGTGTTGTGTTTTTAATCCGAACAAACATACAACTTAAACCGAACAGTCACACAACTTAAACCGAACAGTCACACAACTTAAACCGAACAGACAAACAACTTATTCTGAATAGACACACAACTTAATCCGAACAGACACACAACTTATTCCGAACAGACCCACAACACATTCCGAATAGGCACAACATATTTCGAACAGACAGATAGCTTATTCCGAACAGACACACAACTTAAACCGAACAGTCACACAACTTAAACAAAACAGATTGACACCTTAAACCGAACGGTCAAACAACTTAAACCGAACTACCACACAACTTAAACCAGACAGATGCACACCTTAAACAGAACAGTCACACAACTTAAACCGAACAGACACACACCATAAACCGAACAGACACAACTTAAACCGGACAGATGCACACCTTAAACCGAACAGTCACACAACTTAAACCGAACAGATGCACACCATAAACCGAACACACACAACTTAAACCGAACAGTCACACAACTTAAACCGAACAGATTGACACGTTAAACCGAACAATAGAAGTTCATGGATATGTTTTGTACAAGTACAACAAAAACGTGGCAGCATAGAAGGCCAACGTGCTGAAACATTCTACAATCACATGTGAAGTTCATGGATATGTTTTGTACTAGGAAACGTTTCGACAATAGCTGCTCACCAGCCAAAACACGTTCAGATACCATGTACTGAAATGTGCCATTCGTATTGAACTCCTCCGTTATATCGCAGTATATCATCTTCCCAATTTCTAACTCCACTTTCTTGAAGACCCCTACCGTATACAACTCGCTCATCTGTCTCTCGAATGGATAAATTGAAACAAACTGGGGTCTCTTATGAAGACAATTAAAATCTGATTGAGCTTCCTTCTCGTACTTATGGCGGAGCGCAAGTTCGTATTGTTGAAAAAACTGCTTAAGGGTGGTCTTCGAAGTAAGAAACTTGTCGAAAAAGGCGTTCATACTCTCGCTTCTCTGAGTAGATGTCATTCCCGCGAAAAAAATATCACCAACAAATGCAGGTATCCACGACTCGGATTGCATAAATCGATTTGAGCCAGCTATGGTTCTGCAGGTCAAAATCAAGAAGGAAACCCTGCCAATTAAGATCAAATTCTGTTGCGGTTTTGGAATCATATACAATCAATTTCAGATCAAATAACATGTGCTTCCGATACTGCGTCGACAACCTCACGGGAGCTTTGTGTTGGCTTTTTGGCCGTAATTTATGTTTTGATGATTTAATTAACCTAATCTTAATTATGATCATGTAGAGTAGCACACATATTGCATTGCATATATATTTCTTTGTGCTAACCTCTACAGGTGATCAAGACTAAAGGAAGAAAGGAAAACAATTCAAGACATGTAATCAAGTTCATTTGAAGACAGGTATTTTGTATTTCTTTGAGTCTTTAGGAACTTGTGTATTTTGAGCATACTTGAGATAAAATCAACTTAAACACACACTAGGTTCCCTATAGAAGTCACACACAAAAATTCACATTATTTGGACTTCCATATATCATCCAAACTTAGACCGGAAAACACCAAACCAGAACTTTAGCTGTCTGAACCAAAACGGTCGACCGCAACATGCCGTTCGGTCGACCGGATGATCAACTAATCCAGTTTGTGTTTCCCTGTCCAGTTTCGGTCGACCGCACCATCTCTTTCGGTCGACCGTTTGAACTTAATTTTCCGACCGTTACTTTTGTCGTATATACCCAACGGTCGTATTCGTATTAAACCAAAAATATCCCAAATACATTTCTTGTATTGGTCGACCGAGGACCACGATCGGTCGACCGTTTGTCCATCTCTTGACAAACCCAAATCTCCTGTTGAAAAACGGACGACCACTAGACCTGTTTCGGTCGACCGAATATATATTTATTTGTCAACCCCAAAGTGCCTGGTACAAATCGGTCGACCGTTTCCCTTTAGGTGTTCGACCGATCACTTAAGTGTACCTAAGTCGTAGCGTTGGGCGGTCGACCGTTGCTTAACCGGTCGACCGAACTTAGTGCAAAACTGTAGGATTTCATGTTTAATTATACATATATATTTTCGAATTTTTCATGTATAATAAGGATCAATTTTCAATTTTCTAGAATCTATTGCATGCATCGGTTTGTTTTAACAAACTAGTTTCAAAAACTCTATTAAAACAAACATAAAGGAGCTCTGAAATTCATACCTAGAAGTTCTCTAAAACTTCTTGAAGATTCGGAGACCGTTGGGATGCTCCTCGCTGCGCCGGATGCCTCCGAGTATTCACCAAACTCTAAACAAGATCGGAGAGAGGGAAGCTAGTCTCTCAATCTCCGATTGGGTTTAGAATCCAATTACTAACCCCTCTTTAATTCTCTTGAGAAGATGATCTCTTAAGAACTAAACTAAACTTAAGAATTTATGGAATTTTCGTGGAGAATTAATGAGAGAGATTTTGCATGAAAAGCAATATTAATTAAGATGTAGGAAGACAATGAGATAACCTCTATTTATAGGTTCTCTCCAAATTACCTATTCATGTGCAACCTCTTGCCCATGATTTCATGCAAAATTCCATCTAACCATCCATTATTTATTAATAAATATTATTAGCCACGAATTAAATCAATTATGGACAAATTCCATGCATGATCTAATTAATTCTTAAATTAATTCTGCATAAAACCGTCTGGACCGGTCGACCGTTTCAAGGTGCGGTCGACCGCTCGAACCAATGTTTCGGTCGACCGTTCAACATTCGGTCGACCGTTCGTAACAGGAACTATTCCATCTCAATGTTCGGTCGACCGACCGATCACTTTCGGTCGACCGACCGATCAGATGAAAATTCCCTGTTAATGGTCGAGACTCGTCCGGTCGACCGTGCCCTACCGGTCGACCGTTTACTGCTATCCGGTCGACCGTTTGAGCACTGTTTTGCAGACTTGTCAAATTTCGGTTTAACCCCTTCAAAATTTGACATTTCGGGATTAGTAGTAAATTCACAACTTATGTAACATATTATCCTATGTAATGATCAATCATTACACCCCATAATATTTACATCACATATGAACATAATTTAGATTCTAATTATGTTATTAATCACAACATAACTTTGATTTTGCTTTGTTCACCCCATGTGTCATATTTTCTACATGAAACCCGACACATCTTATGAACTCAAAATCCCCATTCCTTGTTTCCCAGTTTTGTGGTGTGACCTATGGGAGGATCTAAACTAAGTTGGCAGTGATATTAAGAGCTTAATATCACAAGCTATAAGCGGTATCTAGCTACACATTATAGCTCCCAATTAGTTAGATGTCTTAATTCCACTCGAACCAAAACCCGATCCATTTAGTGATGACGTGCACCACTTGTGTCCGTCCCTTGCCTCATGATATTAAGAATACACACAAAGTAGTATTGTGTCATCTTTGTCTTAGTATTCATTTCTTGATCTCTTTAAGCTAGTTATAAATATGTGACTTAACTCAAATCACATTGTGCACATTATAACTTTGCTTTATCAAGGGGCCCACTAATATCATCACTCAATTAAGAGGGGCGATGATAGTCTTTTGACTAACTATCTTCTCCAACAAAAGTTGTACTTAACAAACTAATGCCTTTACACTACACTCATCGATAGCTCAAGACGCTAGTCTAATTAAGAACTCTTTAAGCGATCGGATATAAGTCTCATATC
The DNA here is from genome assembly GCA_963682175.1 of Triglochin maritima. Classification (NCBI taxonomy): domain Eukaryota; kingdom Viridiplantae; phylum Streptophyta; class Magnoliopsida; order Alismatales; family Juncaginaceae; genus Triglochin; species Triglochin maritima. Next base: position 28,574,272 of record OY821789.1, read on the forward strand.
AAAGGACCAAAGACACAGTAAAATATTAATGACACAGAAACACATTTCTATAATATTTTACTTATTAGGTCTATTCAGTATACAAAAGTAATATTTTCCTCTTTTGCATACCCGTGTTGTCACTCACTTGTAGAGCTACAATGATCTATGACCAACACGACAATCTTAACTCGGTAATTAATGTTCCATGTTAATTACCATGATTGCGAATATCTTTTGTTTTATGTAAACCAATATCTTTTAGAGCTCTACGGTTAAAGACCAAGAGCCTCTTCCTTAACACTTCCAAAAGATGAATAACATAAACAAGGAACAAAACGATTTCTCATTCAATTCATAATAATTGGCATTTAAAAGTAAAACTTTTAGAACACATTCCCTTCAAAACTGCCTAATGGTCGACCGTTCAGCCCAATCCGGTCGACCGATTTTGTCCAGAATTGGGTCCTGCGGTTTCTGCTTTATGTAATCACACATCAACTCATACCCAATCAATCCCAACGGCTCTATTCTCTCTAATGCCTATATAAAGAGTTGTAAAACACATTTTAACACAACTCTCCCACTACAAACTTGTCCCAAACATTAGAGAGAATCCCAAACACTCAAAGCCTCCAACTTCCGCACTTTAGTCTTAATTCCAATCCTACTCAAGTGTGCTCAAGAATTAGAGAGTGTTGCTCCACTCAAATTGTGTGTCAAAGGAAGCAAGGACTTCGGTGAAAGCCTGAAGTGTCCCTCTCGGATTGTGAGAGAAGAAAGTCAAGCTCGGGAGGTTGTTCGCGGAATTTGTTTTGTAAAAGGCGTTCTCTCCCGGCCCGGAACGGGGACTGGATAGTGAAGACGCGAGCGGAGCTTGCAAGAGAGGACGTAGGCGGTGGCCGAACCTCTGTAAAAACCCCCGGTGTCCATTGTGGTTTGCTTATTTCTTACTTGCTCGTTTTGTTGTTTAAATTCCGCTGCATATAACTCGATCGATAAAACGAGTAGGCAATTAGTTTAAAATTGATTAATGGACCCATAACCCACACGATCCAACATTTGGTATCAGAGCCTTGTGCGCTAAATTCTATACTTAATCATATTTTTAGGATGGCTAGTACATCTAATCACGTAGATGGATTATGCATAACTCGACCTCCTTTGCTTAATGGGTGAAATTATGATTATTGGAAGAATATGATGAAGATTTTCCTAATTTCTAATGACCTTAAGTATTTGATGTTTCTTCAAAATCCATACACACCCCCCCAAATGAAGATGAATTAGATTCACTTACAAGACCAAAAATGAAAGAAATTGAAATGAATTCGAAAATCATGAACATCTTGTATTGTGGCCTTAATGAGGGTGAATATAATAGGATTAGAGGGTGTGTTAGTACATATGAGATTTGGCATAGACTACAAATGCATCATGAGGGGGATAGCAAAACTAAGGAAGCCCGCATTAGTCTCCTCATGCATAAATATGAGATTTTTTCTATGCAAATCGGTGAAAACATAAGAAAATGAACACTCGCTTCACCGATATCACTAACTATCTTTTGGTTCTTGGAAGAAAAATCAATGAAGGAGAGATGACAAGGAAGTTCCTCCGGTCACTTAGCATCGATTGGGAAGACAAAGTCGTCGCAATTGAAGAGGCGCATGATCTTTCTAAATTAAAGATGGAGGAACTCGTTGGAAATCTCATGGCGTATGAACTCCAAATCAACCATCGAAAGGAGAAGGAAGCCTCCAAGAACAAACACACCTTGGGATTACATGCAAACATTGACCAACCAAGGAAGAGTGTAGATGATGACGACATTGAAGTCCTAGCAAAAAACTTCTTCAAATACCTCAAGAAGGATAAAGAAGAAAAGAATGAAAGAAGAGGTAGAAGGAGTGAAAAGAGAGAAAAGAAGGAGAAGGAAGAGAGTGGAAATGACAGAAAAGAGAAGGAGAAGAAAAATGAGAGGAGGGAGAGAAGGAGAGAAAAGGAGAAGAGTAAGAGAAAAGAGAAGAGGTTGGAAGCTCACAAGGCTACATGGGACGATTCATCGTCTTCATCGTCATCCAAATCAACCACACCTTCATCAACAAAAGAATATGCACACATGTGCTACATGACCATTCAAGATGAAGGAAGTGAGGTAGAATCTAACTCTTGCTCTAATAATTCATGCTCAAGTAAGTCATATTATAGTGATAGCTCACATTCTAGTGTTAATGAAGAAACTTATACATATGATGAACTTCAAAATGCATTTCATGACTTAGTTAAACAATATGAGATCATTTGTGATAAAAACAAAAGTGCTAGAAAGTTAATCAAAGATCTCAAAAGCCAAATTGAAACATGCATGAATGAGAAGAATGAGGTGATTGCTAAATTTGAAAATAATGCACAAATATTGATAAATTAAGAGCAATACCCATAGATTGTGATCAACTAAATCTTCAAGCTTTTAATTTGCAATTAAGAAAAGATTTAGAAAGATTCACGAATGGAACTCATATGCTCAACATGTTATTAGGTAGTCAAAGACAATCCTTGCAAAAACATGGTTTAGGTTACAATTCAAAATTGAAAAACCATGTATCTCACACTACACTAAATGACAAGCATATGTTCATTAACCATAGTTCCTCAAGTGTGTGGGCTCCTAAAACCAAAATGGTTTGGGTTCCCAAAACTAACATTCAAGGACCCAAAGTTGTTTGGTTACCTAAATCTACACTTGTAGGTGCTTAAGGAGGAGATTGGTGGTGACCGGGTGAGCCAAAACGTCAAATTCGAATCCGGTTGCATCACCAAGTCAAGATTGGAGCTAATCAAATTCAAGTTTGGTATAAAATTCCTATCTTTGAATTTTCTGAAAAATTAACTCCAATCTAGTTAATATGCTTAATTGTAATATCCTTAGATGTTTAATTCTTTGCAAATCATTATCCCTATTCATTGCAAATCATTTATCACATCCATTGATTATAAATGTCAAATTTTAAATGGATGTTAGAATAATGCCTAAGTTGAAACTTAAATGAAATAAACTTGAATCTTTTTCATAGTTTTCATATAGCCTTATTGATAGGGGAAGCTTAAATGTTATATCTTTTATTAGTGTAATGAAGTGCAAAATTTAGGGGGATCAACTTCATTACAAGACATCCAAATTCTATGCTTAAAGTCATAATTATTTTAGTTTTTGATGGATGTCAAAGGGGGAGAGATAATTAAGGGGTAACTTGGAATTTGGCATAAAATTGAACATAATCTATGCACATCCATAGGGGGAGCATTAATATGCATAGTTTACAAATACAAATTCTATGTATTTAGATATAGTTAAGATATAGGTTGCCATCATCAAATAGGGGGAGATTGTTGGCTTTTTGGCCTTAATCTATGTTTTGATGATTTAATTAACCTAATCTTAATTATGATCATGTAAAGTAGCACACATATTGCATTGCATATATATTGCTTTGTGCTAACCTCTACATGTGATCAAGACTCAAGGAAGAAAGGAAAACAAGTCAAGACATGTAATCAAGCTCATTTGAAGACATGTATTTTGTATTTCTTTGAGTCTTTAGGAACTTGTGTATTTTGAGGATACTTGAGATAAAATCAACTTAAACACACACTAGGTTCCCTATAGAAGTCACACACAAAAATTCACATTATTTGGACTTCCATAGATCACCCAAACTTAGACCGGAAAACACCAAACCTGAACTTTAGCTGTCTGAACCAAAACGGTCGACCGCAACACGCCGTTCGGTCGACCGGATGATCAACTAATCCAGTTTGTGTTTCCCTGTCCAGTTTCAGTCGACCGAACCATCTCTTTCGGTCGACCGTTTGAACTTAATTTTCCGACCGTTACTTTTGTCGTATATACCCAATGGTCGTATTCGTATTAAACCAAAAAATACCCCAAATACATTTCTTGTATCGGTCGACCGAGGACCACGATCGGTCGACCGTTTGTCCATCTCTTGATAAACCCGAATCTCCTGTTGAAAAACGGTCGACCACTAGACCTGTTTCGGTCGATCGAATATCTATTTATTTCTCAACCCCAAAGTGCCTAGTACAAATCGGTCTACCGTTTCCCTTTAGGTGTTCGACTGATCACTTAAGTGTACCTAAGTCGTAGCGTTGGGCGGTCGACCGTTGCTTAACCGGTCGACCGAACTTAGTGCAAAACTACCTAACGGTCGACCGTTCAGCCCAATCCGGTCGACCGATTTTGTCCAGAATTGGGTCCTACGGTTTCTGTTTTGTGTAATCACACATCAACTCATACCCAATCAATCCCAACGGCTCTATTCTCTCTAATGCCTATATAAGGAGTTGTAAAACACATTTTAACACAACTCTCCCACTACAAACTTGTCCCAAACATTAGAGAGAATCCCAAACACTCAAAGCCTCCAACTTCCACACTTTAGTCTTAATTCCAATCCTACTAGAGTGTGCTCAAGAATTAGAGAGTGTTGCTCCACTCAAATTGTGTGTCAAAGGAAGCAAGGACTTCGGTGAAAGCCCGAAGTGTCCCTCTCGGATTGTGAGAGAAGAAAGTCAAGCTCGCGAGGTTGTTCGCGGAGTTTGTTTTGTAAAAGGCGTTCTCTCCCGGCCCGGAACGGGGAGTGGATAGTGAAGACGCGAGCGGAGCTCGAAGTGTCGAGCGGAGCTTGCAAGAGAGGACGTAGGCGATGGCCGAACCTCTGTAAAAACCCCCGGTGTCCATTTTGGTTTGCTTATTTCTTACTTGCTCGTTTTGTTGTTTAAATTTCGCTGCATATAACTCGATCGATAAAACGAGTAGGCAATTAGTTTAAAAGTGATTAGTGGACCCATAACCCACACGATCCAACACTTTGTTCATTATGTGCCATATACAGAATCTGTCTTGAATCTGGGAAGACATTCCTTACTGCAGCAGTAATGACAACACATTGATATGTTATTATGGCTGGGGGGTTATATCTGCATAAGGGGGCAATTTAAAAGGAGTGAGTCATACATTGAAAGGTACGAAATCCTACTTTGAAAACTTTAATAGAACAGTCACACACCTAAAACCAAACAAACACACAACTTAAACCGAACGGATTCACACCTTAAACCAAACAGTCACACAACCTAATCCGAACAGACCCACAACTTAATCCGAACAGACAAACAACTTAATCCGAAGAGACACACAACTTAAACCGAACGGATTCACACCTTAAACCGAACAGTCACACAACTTAATCCGAACAGACCGACAACTTAATCCGAACAAACACACAACTTAATCCGAACAGACCACAACTTATTCCGAACAGACAGACAACTTATTCCGAACAGACATACAACTTAATCCGAACATACACACATCTTAATCCGAACAGACACACAACTTAATCCGAACAGACCCACAACTTATTACGAACAGTCAGACAACTTATTTCCGAACAGACACAACATATTCCGAACAGACAGACAACTTATTCCGAATAGACAGACAACTTAATCCGAACAGACATACAACTTAAACCGAATGGATTCACACCTTAAACCGAACAAGCACACAACTTAAACTGAACGGATTCACACCTTAAACCGAACAGTCACACCACTTAAACCGAACAGTTCCACCACTTAAACCGAACAGATACACACCTTAAACCGAACAGTCATGTACACCACTTAAACCGAACAGTCACACCACTTAAACCGAACGGATTCACACCTTAAACCGAACAGTCACATCGCTTAAACCGAATAGTTCCACCACTTAAACCGAACAGTTCCACAACTTAAACCGAACACATACACAACTTAAACTGAACAGTCACAGACCTTTAACTGGACATAGCCACACCTTACCATTCATGCACGACAACCATGTTTGGAACAACCATATGTAATTTTCAGTGGTCTCAGAAGACAACAAAGCGCAACCGAGCAAAACTGACTCGAAATGGTGATTAACTTCTACAAATGGGGCAAAAGGCATGCCTTATTTGTTTGTAATGTAGGTGATGTCGAAACATATTGCGTCTCCAAAATATGAATATGCAGCTCTAGAACGACAGTCAGCCAAAAACACGTTCCGTAGTCTTCCTTCGTCATCCATATCCATTACATAGAAAAACATGGAATCAATCTTCTGCATCCTAATGAAATAGTTCTGAAGAGCTTGTGCATCACTAGGTCCCATCTTTAAATTTATGACTTCGTTTACAACATTCCTGCACACAGAAACCACTAAGACCAGACGCAAAATGTTGAACTTCAATTATGTTAGGCAGAAAGAACACAAACGTTAAATCCCTTTCATTGAAAGTCAATTTGTCGTGACCTCCAGCCTCGACCACAAAAGATTACATGGTTTTAGCAGCTGATATCCCAACAATATCATTGCACGATATGCGTACTTTGGCGGCCTCAGGGACGGTTCGTTTTTGTCTGAGAAAATACATTTGCTCTTGTTCAAGCATGACGTGGTTATGTTTAAGATCCACAAAGTTAATGTGGTAACCCCTTGCTGGGTTTCCGGACACCCTTATTCGAGCAGTGCATTGAACTCTACTGGATAACCTAGACTTCAATTTTCCTTGCCCTTGGTTTGTTGGTGTCGTGCTCTCCTTGGAGCAAGTCAGCGTGACCCGTATAACAACACCACGATCGTAATGAGATTGCCTTGTCTTAACACCAAAACCACAAGAATCGGCATAGGCCACGTAAAATATTTTGGCTTCTTCGAAAGAAGGAAAAAACATCTCCTCCTTAGGAATGTTTGCCGGCTCCACTTGGGAAGACACATGAACGATTTCCATTGGAGTACAGAGGAATGACCACAGAAGAGAAGGGAAGAAAAAGGAAGACGCATCTTGAGATGAATAACAAGTCTTCTGCTGTGTAGGAGCGCCAAAATGATGAAGGAAGAGAATGATTTGAGACGCATTAATGAGGAATGGAGAGAGGGATGAAGAGATGTAGACATTTGTACGGATAACCAAAGAATTGATGAATAAAATAAACAAAAAAATCTTTTCTGTGCTGACATGAAAAGTGCCAACTAAGCCGCGTCCTCAATGAACGTCTTAAAAATCGACCATCTATCATTTTCCATAAACAATTGGGGCAGTTCAAAATTGACGGAGACTTGCTAAAATGCCAAGGGTCTAAATGTTGATAGGACCGCACGGAGGAAATGATTCGCATATCAAAATCTTGATTCTTGGTGACTTTAAGTTCTAACCTATCGCAACTACTATTTTTTTCCTTCAAATTATTATTGTTGTTGACGTCGTCGTCGCATTTTGTTTTTGATATACGGAATAACTCATTGTAAAGTTGTAAATATTCGAATTATACCAGAATTGACGGCATTACTGTTCCCTAATTGAAAGGCTGTAAAAATAACTTTTCTTCTCAATTGGGTCTCGATTGCATATACTGCCTACTAATAGCAATTTGTTTAATATCTTAATTTCTGTATGTAATTTATGTTTGTGATTTTTGTTTTTACCTAGGGGTCTCTTTTTTATTCAGTAATAATTTCACCTTGTCGTTGCGACGGCATATCAACCACCAGAATTAATACATGCTATATTTGTTGTCTTATGTTTTTCAAATTTGTTGCATATCTGTTGCTTGGTATTGGTTAAATGTGGACGTAGTTTCTTTTTGGAAAGAAAATCTGTTACATATATTCCCTTCATATATGAGTGTATGACTATTACTCAGCCGTTATATTCAGTAGATCGTCATAAAAAAACCCTAAGGAGTGCGCAATTTGCATATTTCATAGACAAGATTAACAACCGTAGCTCAATAACAAGATAGAGGTAAACCCAAAATACAAGATTACTTATACTTTCTATACGTGCGTTGAGTTTGAAAAAATACTAAATAAATCTTAAGCACCATATATTGTGTTGGACATAAGTCCAATCCTAAACTTGAGCTCTTATTCAATAAGTCTTCTTCCTTTACCTTGATATGACGAGTGTATGTGTCTCTGGATGAACGAACAAACCAAGAAAACAAGAAAATTACTCAATACACTCAAAAACTAGAACAATAACAACATGTCGAACGTGAACAACATAATATATCTACATAAATATTTATTTCATATGCACGATTGAGAATGTGAAAATATAGGTTAGACTTGGTGGACCAAAGGAGAGCATGGGGCCTTCGTTCCTCTTGAAATTTCGAATATATTTTAGGAGTGGTAATATATAACAGGGTAATGATGGGTGTGCTCTTTAATGTGCTTAAAATTGGGTTTTTTGTTGTTGCACAACAACATCACACTCGTGAACATCAAGCAACACAAATTTAAGGGCATCACGTTCAGCCTACTTGGACATTTTTTATATTTATTGTTTCATGCTTGTTTGAGTAATAGCAATGTCATGTTAAGAATATCATGTTAAGAATAACTAGGATTTCCAGAATAAGATGTCATTCGTTTGATGAGAAATAAAAAAGAATATCGAAAATTCGTGTGGTTAAGGCTGAAGCAGCTACTTTCGAAGTAACAGAAAGAAAAGCAATGACTGAAGTAAGAGAGTCAAAGTTGAAAAGAAGATTCTTCACTTCTTTCTCTCATTCAAAACCATGCATGAGACTTTCATCTCGCATGACTCCTAGATATCACTTTAAAGCATGACACCCATGTACTTCTTAGATATCACTCTAAAAGCATCGACACCCATGTACCATCCATATACAACCATTGGAAACTAAGGCTGTCAATTTTACACGAAACACGATAACACGACACGAAAACGACACGAAGTTAGCGGATATGGATTGAGAATTTGAACACGATTAATAAATGGGTTGGATACGGCAACACGATTATTAAATGGGTTGGATATGGATTTCTGCTGCAAAAACGATTAACACGATTAAGACACGATAAAACACGATAAGTAATTGGGTAATTAGACACACGATTACGAATACGACACGATTAATACACGACTAATACCGACAAGTCTATAAGTAATATATAATTTATAAATTATAATAAACAAATTCTAATAACTGAATGTCATATTTATAATTTTACCAATTATATATATAATTGGTTTGAAACTTTGAAGTTTGAATTCTGAACACTGAACGAGTGGATAATTGTGTGTTAAACGTGTGTTAAATGGTGTAAACGGTAGCGGTGTTAAACGTGTACACGAAGTAACCCGTTTAATAATCGGGTATAAACGGGTTGGATATGGCAACACGATTATAAATGGGTTGGATACGGCAGAAATTTAGCAACACGATTATTAAATGGGTCGGATACGGCGCAGCACCTAGAGCTTATATATAGGAGTTGACACGACACGATTAGCACACGACACGACACGATTCACAGCCCTATTGGAAACCATGTATGCATTTAATGGGCATTAATTGTGCTAGGTAATGACATAGACGTTATGATTGATGGAAAATGTTTACGCAATAGAAAGCAAGGAAACCATTCTTCTCCCACACTCCACCTCTTTGCCTTAACCTTCTCAAATCCCAATGAGCTATTGAATGTTCCTCGAGTCTTCCACCTACACATGTTAATGGATTTTTTTTGAAATAATCACAATTTTTTTTGAACGAATATGTACATGGGAAACTGTATTGACAAATTATGCATATTAAAAATGTTTTTACCCTTAATAAAAACAACATCATGGATGTCGTTGTTAAGATGGGTCTGCATCTGAGATGCCGTTGTTTCCTAGGGCAAAAAATGACATCCGGACCCCTTTTTTGATCACGTCCTTCCCAAAACCGTTTTCCTCCTTTCCTACTCACTCCCTCTCTCTGGCAATTTTCGAGCTCCCGATGCTAGTTCTACTTGTTTAAGTCGTTTGAGTTTATATTTTGTTAATGTTTTGCTTGATTAGTTTGGATATGTGTGGATTGGATTGGTTTGGATTTGTGTGGATTGATTGGTGTTTGGTTGATTGCTTTAGATTGATTTGGTTTGAAATTAGGTTGATTGAGAATAATGTATTGAACCCAAAACTAACTCATGTTTTTTGGTTAATTCCCTTTCAATAGTTGCAAAAATGTCTACTTCACACGATTCTCACGGTCTTGTGGACCCTTCAATCCTAGTACGGTAAGTGTATGTGTTTTCATTATCAAATTAAAAATTCAGTGTATTGGTTTATATTAGACCTTAAGTAATTAATTATCTTTTTCAGGAGCAATTAACGAATATTAAGTGTATCAAGCACGCCTTCAGTTTAACACGTGGAATGTGGAAGATGGTAAAGTATGAAATTTGTTAGGGATTGCTGGGTTTGCTACAGTGTCTCGTTTGCAACAACTGCAACTTGATTGGAATCTGATCTGTGTTGTGGTGGAGAGGTGGAGGCCTAAGACTCATGTAGGATTTTGTGTCCCTATGTATGTATATATTTTAATTTTTTTAATACAACATACAAGATTGGTTTCATATTTTCAACAATTTTTATGTACATTGCTTTGTGTTTATTCTAATAACATGCAACCCTACATTTATTAAAATAAACCACAAAGGTGGAATCATACCTAAAGGTTCTCTAAAACCTTTTTGAAGATCCGGAGTCGCGTTGCCCGTTGAATCGTCCACGGATTTGCCTCCGAGTGTTCACCAAACTCTAAACAAGATTAGAGAGAAAAAACTAGCCAATCAATCTCTAATAAGGTTTAGAATCTAGCTAATAACCCCTCTTTGAGCTCCTGAGATTTCTATCTCCTAAACTCAAAATTACTAAGAGAATTTCGTGGTGGTTAGAGGAGAGATTAATGAGAGACATAATTTTTGCATTCACCTTAAACAAGTAGGAGGAGATGCCCTTTTATAGGCTCCGAAAAAATCCTCGTCAAGAGATATTCTTTAGCCATGATCCCTTGTTTATTCTCTCCTAAAATTAATCTCTAATTTCCACATAAGCACCCTAAAAACGTTTTTATTAAATCTAGAATTAATCCACCCATGATTTAATTAATCTCTTAATAATTCAGGCAGAATCGTTATGTTCGGTGGACCGAGTATTACTCGGTCAACCGAACCGTTCAGTTTTAACACGTTACGGTCGACCGATCCCGCATGAGAAAAATTCCCTTGAAAAATTCGGACGAACCACGTCTTTTACTCGGTCGACCGTTGACCCACCAGAATCTCTCCTGGGACATAGTCATCGGATGACCGTGTCACCTTCGGTCTACCGAAATACTCTTTCTCGGTTGATCTTTCACGCTCGGTTGACCGAACCAATTGTCCAGGCACTCCAAAAAATTTCGGTCCACCAATTGTGTTTACCCGTTCCTCGTTCGGATGACCATTCCAAAGATACCCCGATCGACCGAACCATGAACGGTTCACCATGTTTGACCCCGATTTTGCCTTTGTCAAATTTTGGATTTATTTCCAAGAAAATTTGATCTTTTGGGGGGTTTTATAAAATTCACATCTTATGTAATATATTATCTTATGTAATATTAAATTATTACACCCCATAATATATACACCTCATATGAATTTATTATGATTCTAATTATGTCAATTCTCATGACATATTGATTTTATTCATTCACCACATGTGTCCTATTTTCACATGAAACCTGACACATCATATGAACTTAAAATCAAGACTCTTGTTTCCCAGTTTTGTGGTGTGACCTATAGGAGGATCTAAGCCAAATTGGCAGAGATATTAAACACTTAATATCTCAAACTATAAGCGGTATCTAGCTACACATTATAGTTACCCAATTAGCATAAATGTCGTTGTTCCACCCGAACCAAAACACGATCCATATAGTGATGTAAGTGCACCACTTGTGTCCGTCCATTGCCTTATGATATTAAGAATATATACAAAGTAGAAATGTGTCATATTTGTATTATATTCATTTCTTGATCTCTTTAAGCTAATTATAACTATGTAACTTAACTCAAGTTACATTGTGTACATTATAATTTTGCTTTATCAAGGGACCCACTAATATCATCACTCAATTAAGAGGGGCAATGATAATCGTTTGACTAGCTATCTTTTCCAGCACAAGTCATGCTCAACCAACTATTGCCTCTATCACAACACTTATTGATAACTTTTGACAATAATCAAATTAATCACTTCTTGAGTGAAAAGATATAAATCTCATATCTTAGGATCCAAGACATAGTAAAAACATTAATGACACGAAACACAATTCCATAATGTTTTACTTGTTAAGTCTATTCAATATATAAAAGTAATATTTTCCTCTTTTATATACTCGTGTCGTCAATTATTTGTAGAGCTACAACAATCGATGACCAACACGACAATCTTATCTCGGTGATTAATGTTCCATGTTAATTACCATGATTGTGAATAACTTTTGATTTATGTAAACCATTATCTTTTAGTACTCTACGGTTAAGGACCAAACGCCTCTTCCTTAACACATCCAAAAGACGAATACCATAATCAAGGAACAAAATGTCTGCACACCCAATTCATAATAATTGACATAAAAAGTAAAGCTTTTAGAACACATTCCTTTCAATCTCCCCCTTGTTATCAAAGTTTTCTCTCTCATACATTCTCAATGTATAAAACAATAATAACTAGGGTAACCCTCTCTGATCACTCATCAAGCCAATCAACATGGTTCCTTAGACCCATGAACTCGAAGTGCATTTCGCCCTTGTCTTGGGATAAAGGTTTGGTGAATGGATCAGCTGTGTTGCTGTTTGTGTTCACCCATACTAAATTTATTTTGCCTTCGTCGGTGGTTGAGTCGGCCATAGTGATTTGCTCCAACTACGCTAATTCATGTCTCCACCTTCGAAAATAATGGCATATCATTATTGCAATCTCCTATCGTCGGGATCACTCATGAAACTCGCATCCGAATAGCCCTCGGCTATTAACTCCCTTTGTCCTCCATAAACAAGAACCTTACCTTTGGTCCGGTCAAGGTACCTCAGAATATTCTTGACCGCAGTCCAATGCTCAGGACCTGCGTTGGATTGGTGACAACTTGTCACGCTTAGAGCATACGAGACATCGGGTCTGGTGCAAGTCATCGCGTACATGATCGATCATATTGCCGAAGCATAAGGGATATCTTTCATGTACTCCAAGTCTTTACGTGATTCAGCACGTTGAGACTTATTGAGTTGCACACCCATACTCATTGGCACACTGCCCTTTTTGGAGTTATTCATGCTGAACCTTTCCAAGACCTTGTCAATGTATGTACGTTGACTTAGGCCAATGAGTCTACGAGATCTATCTCTATATATCTTGATTCCCAAGATGTATTGAGCCTCACCCATATCTTTCATTGAAAATGCAGATTTCAATGAACTTGTCGTTTGCGCATGCAAAAGTATATGATTTCCCATGAGGAGTATTCTTACTGGTCTTTGTATTGACGGTCTGAAAATTTGTGCGACTTTAGATCATGATTGGTCTGAGATTTGCATGAACTTGTTGAGTACTAGCGAAGAGGAGGCGATGACTGCAGTGAAAGGGGGATACATGTCGTTGTAGTGGTTGCAACAGAATTATCGTGTCGTGGCGCCAGATGCAACATATGAGTAGGTGCTGCAACACACAAGGGCATACATTTTGTTTCAGTTAGGATCCAGGATAGTAGGCGATAAGAGTGGAAACAAAGTCCACCTTAGATATTTACTCTTGTTGGAGAATCTCTTTGAGTGTGGAAAATATAGTTGGGGAGCTGCATCGTTGGCTGTTCTTTACAACTATTTGGATCAAGTCTGTCTAAAAAAGGAAAACAAGTAGCTGGTTTCCTTACATTACTACAGATTTGGTGTTGGGAACATCTTCATGTCGGACGACCATCTAGAAGTCCCAGTGTGCAACTTCCATTGTGTTCTTTTAGGTTCACGTTGGCAGACTCCTTGGTTGTGGGTCAACAATGTGAAGGCGACTCAGATTGAATTTTACAGAAATGAGTTGGACATTCAAGAAGAAAATCAAATTTCTTGGACCCCTTACGAGAGGTAGATATGATGACGTTACCTGCTGATTGTAGGCAAAGACATGATGTTTGAATTAATAGAACATGAATGGTTTGTTTTGGAGTTGCCTCTATGCACGTGCCGGAGAGGGTGATGTGTTAGTTTGGAATGAGGCAACATATTCCAGAATTAATGGAGATCTGCAAGATGAAGAAGGCTCAGGGAAAGCCTAGAGTAAACTGGTTGCAAAAGCAGCAATTATACATTCAAGCATGGTCACATCGTTGAGAGTTTGTGTATATGGAGGTAGTTTCACTACTAGAATTTGTGTATATGGTCACAAGCTAGTATTTATATGGAGTGATATTGGCAGATAACTATGCGATTGCGGAGGAGAAGAATTGAAGATGCAGAACTACCAAAGTATAGGCCTCCAGCTGCTAGGTATCGTTATTTGGTAATGAATTTAGTTTTTTATGCTTTTCCTTATGGTTTTCATTTGTATATCATGCTCATAATTGTCGTATTTTTTGCAGCTTCACGACTTACACAGGTTACATGAAGATATTAACATGCTTGAAGGGATGCATTCTGCACACAACCCCACACGGTCAATAACGTCAAAATTGAAGAAAAAGCTCAAGGAAATGATGGCGTGCTTCAAGAGTGTAGATCCATCGTTGAAGTTGTTGAAAGGTGTAAGCCCCAAACCAGATCTTCAAGATTCTGAGCAAAATCTCCCAAAAATAGGAGTGTCACTTGATGAAGAGAATAATTTCATTTTCACAGGGTGTCTGCATCCGATGGAGGAATACTGCCTCAAGAATCGCATGGTACCACGTTCTTTCAAGGTGAGAAGGTTCATCATTTCACGTCGGTGAAAGTTCATCATTTCAAGCTCCACCTTAGTTGAAATTAATGCATTCCGACTATGGTTTGATTGTGTGTTAAGAACAATTTCATGTTAAAACATGGACTAATTTAATGTTTCATTGTGTGTTAATTTCCATTTTTAGTTGAAATGTGTTGTATGCTTGTTGTATGAGATTGGAATAATGTTTCCCCCACATGTGTACAAGACTTGGAATTATAATCACAGAGAATGATAGAAAAAATAGAGTAGATTGAAAATCTGTCTTCTGCTAAAATGACACTTGTACTGCCATTTTTAGTGGAATAAAACCGGCATTGATGTTGTCGTTTTCTTTTATGAACAATGACATCATATGTGACATTTTCATTAGGGGTAAAAACATCTATGGTGTTGTTTGTTTTCAGTTAATGAAAACAACATCGTAAGTACCATTTTTAGATGCATAGTTTGCCAATTATGTTTCACATGTGTATATTCTTCCAATTTTGTTTTTGTGTGTGATTATTTTGAAAACAATTCCCCCAAGATAAATAATGTTTGTTCTCTACACTTTCCTATGGAATATATGCCATTATTCAAGCTTTCTTTGTAGACACTTATGTAGACATTGACTTGGTGTTCAATTGTGAGACATATCTCTCGGTCAACAATTAATCAACTTGTACATATCTCTAGAAAGATTTTAGTGGATATCTACTCATTACAAAACTCGTTACAAAGAAGAATTTGAGAAACAAAACTTTGATATTTTACATATTCATATTAGGAACCTAATGTGCTCATAATGAGCTGGGTCGTTTTTCCCCAAACGAGTTGGGACGGTCCAGTCTTGCACGTGACCCACCAATGAGCTGAATCGTTTTCACCAAACGAGTTGGGTTGTTGAAACTTAGTTAACAACTTGACTCATTTTAACAAAAATATATATTTCTCTCTAAGACATGAAACAATTTGTTCTACATGAGATAACTTAATTAACAACATATACAATTACGAGTGCTTGTTTTCAGTGTTCGAACATTAATATGTGTATAATTTAATTTCATAGATGAACTTCTTATGTTCCATTTCTGAATTATTGAATCAAGATAAACGAATGTAAAAATAAAAAAATAAGTTGGGTTGTTCTACTAAACGAGCTGACTTGTTTTCAACAAAGGAGCTGCATGACTTGGGTCGTTTTCACCAAACGAGCTAGTTCATTTTCACCAAATAATCAGGGATTTTCCACCAAACGATCTGGGTCATTGTTTCCACCAAACGATACATTGCGTTCATACTATATATACTTTATTTTACCCCAATTTTGTGCTACTCTAGTATTTGTTTGATGTGTTTCAGGTTTTATGTAATAAAGAAGAGAAAAGCCTAAAATTCAAAAAAAGTACCTTATTGAAGCATCTTGGACATGTTTGTCGAGCTCAAGGATCCATCTTTAATTCAGGAAGGACCCAGTTAAAAACCCGGAGGGACCTAAGTGTAAAGAAAAATATGTTGGTTGCAAAAGTCCATAATCTCCTGAACCTGAGGAGTAAACCAACAATAAAAACCAAACAAGCTCGAATCAACAGCTCCGGGTGCACCCCACATGTTCTATATGTTAACTAAAGCGGTTGTCAAAATGTGGAGGCGATTAGACACAAATGATCCGCTAATGACGGATTAAAATCCACCACTAGCAGATCTGGTTGATCGGTTGGCCCTAGGATTGGTCCGATGGGTCGGGTTGTCAGGTCAGAGCAATACGCAACATCCAGATTTGATTTACAGTCGCCGGATTGCTCCCAAGTTTATCTACACCTCTATTTCCTCTATAAATAACAATGTTTTTTCTACCTTTAGCTACCTCTCCACTTTCCTCCATTAGAATAGGTTTAGTTTATCCAATTTGGCAGCAAATGAATAATGGTGGATGAAGGTTCTAATCTTACTCTTTGATTAATCTAATGTTAGATTTAAGTTCCTCTCTTCTTCGACACACTGGATATTTAGGGGGAAAACCTGACTCCCACTCACCCAAGGAAACCCCTATTCCTTCCTTCGTCGCCACTGCAAAAATCGTCGCTCACGTCGCCCCGACTCGCCACCGGTCGCCGCGCGTGTCTCTCCTATTCGCCGTCGACTCTGCACCGCTGTCCTCTTGCGTCGCCATCGATCTGGCGCCCTCTCGCCTCTCCAACGTCGGTACCGGCAACCTCCGCATCGGCCACCTCCACGCATCCCCAAGTCCACGCTGCCCTCCTCCTTGCCACCTCGACCTCCGCGCGACACATCTTTTTTTGGTTTTTGATTTTTTTTAAATTTTGTTTTTGAACAAAAGATCGAGGAGTATTATGTGATATTTCTGTACTTGCTTTGGGTTTGTCACTTGCGAGGAATCTGTGGATCTTCCGTGGAATTGTTGTGTTTCAGATGTACATTACGCTCTTGGAAACGATGGTGTGAGCTAATACATGATTTTTATCATTAATTCTTTTTGTTTCAGTGACGATTAGATCGTGTATACTTCTTGTAACTCTAGCAAACTTGTCGTAGAAACCAAGCTTAAGACTCCTCTTGCACTCAACCTAATAGTCGCCAAATACTTAGCCAATTAAATAATATTAAGAGGAAAGAGGAAAAATAAAGATTTCATAACAAAATATCTGAAATTCGAAACAACTGGGACGCAAAGTAGGCCATTAAATTTGCCAGTCATTTATGTTTTTTGTTAAGAAATAGGTTGTCATGTAATCTAGAAGAAAACTTTATCTGGTCAATTTCTAGAAAACGGTCAAAATTAAGTAAGTTCACCGGCCTTTTGCACTCCATAATAGAAAACCAATTAATCTTGCTTTCCACCCAAAATAGAAATTTAATATAATACATGATAGTGACGTCCCATTTTGTAGTTTCAGTTATTTTACATTTTCTCTATATTCAACCTACATTATATGCATGTCTCATTAGTTTGATTCAGATATTTGTTTGCTTAATTTTAAAATTCTAAACTACATCCGTTGGCATGATCTCCTCAAGTAATACTTGTTATTTTGAATTTTACCAAATATCTTAGCTTAATTGCTTTACAAATGGGGTGGTTTGTACATAGAATTAGTGGGTATAAATATCAAATAAATAATTAAATGCAACCACAAGACTTATCTCATTGGCCAGCACTACATTTCACTAGAATAATAAGGTGCCTTTAACCACTTGGATTAGAAGTACGTTGGATATACGTAGAAATAATAAAAAAATTGTGAAAGGCTTGAAATGCATGTTGAAAAATGGTTTCATATTTACAATTTTAGGGGAGTTTCTGCCCAAATTTTTAATAAATTTAATTATTTAAATTTAATTGGTTTTTGGTGTGACTTTTATAGAATGTCAATTGCACCAGACAAATCTTGGTTACAGATTGCTAATAGATTCACACTTGAATACATAAAAGGATTGTATGAGTTCTTAAATTTTGCAAGTGTAAATTTAGAAAAATTGGGTGGTCTTATCCCTTGTCCATGCAAGAAATGCAGAAATCAAGCCTTCTTAAACGACCCCAAATTCGTGAACATGTTTCAATCAAAGGGTTTTATGCTGGATTATCCTACGTGGGTACGTCATGACGAAAAATACCTAGAAGGAATAGGAAATTTTTGTTATTTGATATCACTTCAACTTCAAATGTTGTTGACGACATGCAAGGAATGTTGCAAGACATTTACGGAGATGTTGGATGCGAAAAAGTTAATACAGAAGATGATGGTAGTATTTGTGATGATGTGGACGACGAATTTGAAATGGAAGAAGCCGAAGTTGTTGGTGACCCAGATCGTCTGTCGGAACTTGTGAAAGATGTTGAAGAACCGTTGAATAGAGGATGTAAAAAGTGCACGAAGTTATCATTCTTGGTTCGTTTATTTCATTTGAAAATCTTGAATGATTGGACCAATAAGTCTTTCTCTATGCTTCTTGCTTTGCTTCGAGAAACTATTCCAGATGGCGGCAGAAATATTCCATCGTCATATTATGAATCTAAGAAAATCATGAAAGCGTTAGGGCTTTGTTGTAAGAAGATTGATGTTTGTCCTAAAGCTTGCATGTTATATAGGAAAGAAGATGCAAAGAAAGACATTTGTGACTGATGTGGGTCATCGAGATGGTCACAAGGAGTCAATGAAGCAGGTGTAATCTGGAAAAAAATCCGACTAAGGTGTTGAGGTATTTCCCATTGATCCCAAGACTACGTAGGTTGTACATGAATAAGGACGTGACGAGAAACATGAGGTGGTATTCTGAAGAGCGAAAAGATGATGGTTTTCTTCGTCATCCTTCCGATGCGTTTGCGTGGAAACACATGGAAAAAAACCTATCCGGATTTTGCTACAGAAACAAGAAATATTAGGTTGGGTTTGGCAAGCGACGAGGTTAGTCCTTTTGGTACAATGTCATCAAGTCACAGCACATGGCCAATGATTTTGATGCCTTATAATCTACCACCTTGGTTGTGCAAGAAACAACCTTATTTCATCATGTCTTTGTTAATTCTTGATCCTCAAGCATCAGGAAATGACATCGATGGGTATTTAGAACTGTTAATTGAAGACTTGAAAATATGGAGTTCCTACATATGATTCACTTCGAAAGAGAATTTCAAGATGCACGCGTGTGTGATGTGGACAATAAATGATTTTTCGGCATACGCTAATTATTATGATTGGAGTACCAAAGTAAAATTTGCTTATCCGGCATGTAATAAGGACACATACAATATTCGATTGAAGTACGAACGGAAAGAATCATTCATGGGTAACAGAAGATGGCTTCCGGATGATCATCGTTGGCACTGTGATAATAATTTTTTTGATGGAAACCAAGAGTTTTGTACTGCGCCGCCTGCCTTATCAGGAAATGAAGTGTTGCAGCAGCTTGCCAGTTATGAAGACATTCAGTTTGGAAAGCTGTTAGCGTTTGGGCAGAGAAAAGGAAAAAAAAGATGTGGAGGAAGTGAAACTTCCTTATGGTTGGAAGAAAAAAGTCAATTTTTCTTCAACTATTATATTGGAAGAATCTTCTTCTTCGAGATAATGTAGATGTCATGCATACAGAAAAGAATATTTGTGACAACATATTAAATACTGTGTTGAAAAGAAACAAATCAAAAGATGATGGGAAAGTTCAATGGACCTACAAGAAATGGGTATTAGTCTAGAGTTACATCTCGGGGAATCAAGTAAAGGCAAGGGTTCAGAATCTCGATCCGTCTTGTCGAATCAACAGAAAGATATATTCTTTAAGGTGGTGCGTGACCTAAACATTCCTAATGAGTTTTCGTCAAATATCAAGGCAAGAGTACAGTTGAAAGAGAGAAAGGTTTATGGTTTAAAAGGCCACGAGTGTCACATACTTATGCAATAGATCCTTCCTCTTGCTCTTCGGAAAGCATTGGATAAAGATATTTGTGGTGTTATTGTGTCACTCTCTTCTTTCAAGGGGATTTGTCATCAAGTAATTGATTTACAAGAAATGAAAAGGTTGAAGGGCAAAATAGTCGTTACTCTTTGTGAGCTCGAGCATATCTTTCCCCCATAATTTTTCGCGACCATGATGCATCTACCTATACATTTAGTTGATGAAATTTTATTAGGTGGACCAGTGTTTACAGATGGATGTATCATATAGAGCATTAATTGTTAACATTGAAACATTATGTTCAAAACAAAGTAGACCTGAAGGATCCATCGTCGAAGGGTACATGGCAGAGGAGTGTATGACATTTTGTTCTCTTATTTGGATGAGGTGGAGACAAAATTAACACGTGAAAAACGGTACACTGATGGACCAATTGAGGCAGGGAGAACTCATTTTTTAGATCGGGTTTTATTGGAGCAAGCTCATTGTTACGTATTGTTTAATCTTGATATTGTGGTACCATATCTAGATCTACATTCGGAAGAAATATCATCAGGTGAAAGGAATTTGAATCATCATCAACAAGAAAAAATGCATAGTGATTTGTTCGAGTGTTGGTTTTGTGAGTTCGTGAATTATATGTGTGTTTAAGAGAATCCAGATGTTAGGAAAGACTTGAAATGGTTAGCAAGAGGTCCAACAACAAAGGTTACATCTTATTATGGATATTGTGTGAATGGATACAAGTTTCATACAAAACGTCTGGAGAGTACACGAAGAACCCAACACAGTGGCATTACCATGTCAGCCGAAACATCTAGTTATTCAAGTAGTAGGGATCGAAATCCCATATTTGATGTCATTACATATTATGGTACTTTGGATGAAGGGATTGAGTTATCCTACGGCCCCAGGTTGTTAGCCAAGCAGCCTGAGTTGTGGCCACTACATATCAGGATGCCACATCAAAGTCATCAAGAATTTGTAGATTCGTGGGATCTTCTTGTGGTTCGTCTTTATTTATTTCTTTTAAATTTAATACAAGAACATTAATATGATGTACTAACAAATGCTTATATGTTATTCGTAGGATCGTTTTGATATGGGAAATTGTGTAAACGCTTGACCAATGAAAAGTGTGTTGCATATTTGAGCTTGAGAGGTGATCCACATGTTCATCCTGACCGATTCATCATTCAGTGTGATGAATGGAACTCTAAAATGCAAAGGTATTAATATTTTTGGTATTTAAACATTTGATTTTGTATTTATAATATCACATCTTAACCTTAAACTCTTTTGTTTAATTGTAGAAAAATTCATTAACGAACAACATCAATCGCGACCGTAAGAAAATGAACGACAAGACGAGATCCAAAACCTTTGCGAACAAGGTAAAACTTCATGTAAGTTTTAGTTTTATGTAGTTGTACAACTTATGACTTGATATATGAATTAGACTTAGACATGATATATGACTTTGTTTATGACTTCGACTAATGTAATTATATGACTTGGGCTTAGACATAATTTATGACTTCGACTTATGTGATTGTATGACTACGACTTATAAAATTAGACGTGATTGTATGACTTCGTTTGTGTTGAATCGTTGCGAGTGTATGTGATTATATATATGATTGTGTTATTGTATGTGAATGAACAAGTGTTTCGAATGGATATCGTGGTTTGTTTTTATTGCAGGATCTCTAAACCTGATATGTGGTTGAATCGTAATGTGTTATATATATATAATAAATTGGTTTTTTTGTAGCAAGTGTTACTTTTGCTGACGAAAATTTCATTAGCAATAGTAATGTCTTATTATATTGGCCGATGAAAATTCCGTCAACCGTGTTTTTTACGTGCCAATTTTGTCGCACAAAATTGCTCTAGCCGACGGAATTTTTGTTGGTAGAGAGCCCACAGACAAGACTTCAGTCACTAATGCTGACGGAAATTCCTTCACCAGTCACTAATGCTGACGGAAATTCCTTCACCAGGGTAGCCTTTTACCTCTTTATCTTGTTATTTAACTATAACAAAGATAAAGAGGTAAGCACAACATACAAGATTACTAATGCTTTCGACGAACGTTGAGTTTGAACAAACACTAAATATATCCTAAGCACAATAGATTGTGATGTTCATATGTCCAACTCCAATCCAAAACTTGAACTCTTATTCTACTTTTCTTCTTCCTTTACCTTGATATAACCAGTGCCTGTGTCTCTGGATGAACGACCAAATGGGGAGGATTGGAACATGAACCTGTTGCTGGAGTCGTTTGCACTCTGATGCTTCCAATGCCTCACATGTGTTGAACACTAGTGCTTTGGCCGTATTGACTCCATCTATGATTTTGGCTATGACCATGGAGAGGTCACTTGAATTGTTTTTGTAGCAATCATCCGGTAGGTCTCTTATCCTATAAGGCGGCAAACCGTTATTGGAGCATCACCATTGCAATCTGACACGACACGACACGACAAGAACAATAACATCAGCGTGACTTTGAAGTTTGGTTCTCTTAAAATTTAAGATATGAACTGCTGGTTGTTATTATGATTTTGTGGTGACATCCAACTTGAAATTCAGTTCGGACACATACTTATAGTGAATCCTCAAAGTCAGCCAAGGTTAGGCTCTGTCTAATTGGTAGATTCCAAATTTTACATCACTCAAACTAAATAATCGCTATGAGACTTATAATAGGAATAATATTGTACAATAACTTTATGAAAACAAAATTCTTTCAAAAACAAAGTTGATAAGAATATGTTGTAAACATGGTTTTTTAAAGCATATTTTGAATTAAATCTTAATATAATTCCACGTTCCAACCAAATCAATCCAAACCTGTTCATATCTAAAATATAATTTAATGTAAGAAATCTGATCTACGTACTTTTCTAGCAACTCACATCAAATCAACAACTCACACAGACCGTTTTATTGCAATTAGATCAAATTTGATGGGAACATGGAACTACTAGCAGATCAGATTTCCACAAAATCTTTTCACAAGATGAAATTGATGGATGGCGAATTTGTTTGATGTACTTGATCCAATTTTAGTTTCAATTAAAGTTAGATAATGTTAGAACCCAAACCCTTGCTTAAGGGCAGGCCCGACCCAATAGCAGGAGCAGGGTGAGCTCCTGCTCTGGGCCTCATTCTGGGCCTCACTTTGAGGGGGCCTCAAAAAAAATAAAAAATGTACATGATCTTATTGGGTTGCAAAAAAATTTAGTGTCAACACATAAATAACACTTAAACATTGATAAATTTGTCTCAAATATTGCTAAGAGAACAAAAAAATTCAATTAATATTGCATTAAGTTAGTAATTTTATTATTATTTAAACTATGAGGATAATTTTTTTCAAATTTAGGAGTCTCGTTGTTGATTTTCGCACAGGGCCTCAAAAATTTCCGAGACGACCCTGCTTAAGGGTAATGAAGATTAAGGAGGTGATTAGCATGGGGAAGTGGGGGGGGGGGTGCTTTGCTTGGGGAAGAGGTGGCGTGAATAATGTTGGCGTGGAGGGTGATGGGTGAGGGTGTAGGGCACTGTTGGTGATGATGGGTTTTGTTGGGTTTTAGGAGAGAAAACATTTTCCTCTCTCATTTCCTTTCTCCTTCATTCTTGCACCAAACCCATCCCTCTCTCACTCTTTCCTTTCCAGCGGCACCAGAGGACTCGGAGGCTCCGGCGTGAGGAGGTCGCGCGTGAGGAGGTGACGGAGGCGTGAGCGGTGCTCCGGCGTTTCGTCTTCTTCTTTGAGGTATGCCACTCTCTAGTGTGATTTTGTTGTTAACCCTCGTGGTAGGGTTGTGTTGGTCGGTCGGAGGAGGTCGGAGACCTCTCTGACGGTGTGTTTTGATGGAGAAACCTCGGCTGGCGCGAGGTTGAAGATGACCAACGGTCGACCGGGCCCTTCGGGCGGTCGACCGAATGCATGTATTTTGTTTGTCTGTCGTGTTTCGGTCGACCACTTCCTTGTGTTCGGTTGACCGAAACTTAAGTTTATTGGATTATTTTGCATGATGTTCAGACGTTGGTTTTCGTTCGGTCGACCGTTATATGACGTAGAAATACTAGGTTGACCCTGATAGTTTTTGGTCGACCGAGACCCCTGAGTTAGTCGACCGATAGAGTTGTTTTTGATGTTGACCAGACTCCAGATTTTGACATCGTTTTGGTCGACCGGTTTTAGACCTTCGGTAGACCGTTAGGATTTCTGTGTTGCGCAAATAGTTTGACCGTTGCAGACGCTTCGGTCGACCGATTCCCTTGTGGAAGCGGTCGACCGAGGTGTCACTTTCGGTTGACCGATTTCCCTTGTGGAAGCGGTCGACCGGATGTTACTTCCGGACGACTGATTCCCTTGAGGAAAATGGTCGACCGAGTGGTCTTTTTCGGTCGACCGTTTTGCACAGGACAGAACTCCTGGTTCCTTTTTGAATACCAACTTTGTCCACGAAAACCCATGTCCTCGCCTTGTGCATGAGCCGGGAGGTGACGGTGGGCGCGTTCTGCGTGCCTGCCAGGGACCGCCGTGTGGAAAAGTGTGAGTGTTCGGGACGCGTCACCTCCATGTATGGACCGTGACTAAGATGATGGATTGATTGGACTCATTGTAGTATAGCAGGCCTGAGGGATCGCGGATCCCAATGTATGATGTTTGTGTGGGCACGCAACTGGCATTGGGTGAGGTGACTACCGGCCTATGGGGCTACGGAGGTCGCTGCCCTGCTTTTATAGCGGCGCGGTTGGTGTTTGCGGCTCGTGGAGCCTGATGACCTGACAGACTTCGGTTTGGACCCGTCCGATGCTGTGCCAGACGTTCGTGATGGACCACCGATGCTGTGCCGGTGATGCCACCGAGGTTGTGCCGGCGATGATGATTGTTGGGCCGAGGTTGTTCCGGCTATGTTGATCCTCGACTGGGCACCTATCGAGATGATGTTGTTATACCTTCCGGGCGACGACCCTGTTGGTCCCCAGTGGTACCGACCACAGAGATTTGCAGATCTGTTTTCTATCGGCCCGCAGACGTGACAGAGGCTCCCTGCCGAACCCTTGAGTAATGTAGCCGCGTGTGGTTGGTGCGATGTCGCATGCTGTAAGACCGCATGTGCCTGCGGTAGGTCTCCTCGGGAGACCCGATGTTGACTGTCGGACTGATGCCCTGTTTTACCCTTCGGGGGAACTATTTTCCTTTCTGTTGATGCCATGACATGCTACTAGTATGATAGGTTCATTTGTGTAATGCACGCATATAGGTGAGTTGGTATATGGGGTTTCCTTCTGGAAACTCAGGCATTGTTGTTATATATTTTTCAGGACCGCAGTAGATCCAGTTGGGTGGTGATCGGCGGGCGCGCGCATTTTGGAGTCGAATCCTCTACTCGGACCACTGAGGTCAACATGATCACGTTTTATCCTCTTTTGCTGTTCTATTGTAATCATGTATCATTTTGACAAACTCTGATGTATTTTGGTGCACCGCTATTTGTTTTATGAGAAGTAACAGTCCCGTCTTTGATTATTGTCCTTTATCGTCGTGATTGTGATTTTTCAAAATTTCCGTTGTTTCGAGATGTTACAGATAATATATTAAATGAATTTCACATGCTACTTACTTTTTCAATGTGTTTGTGAGCTTGAGTTAATTCCAGTGATTTATGGTCATAGTTTTTTATAACACAAGTTCCGTAAATCGACTTCGCCTGAATTTGAAATGTTATCTTGGAAGGGTAAGTGTCCTTTCTGGGCTAGCATGATTGGAATGGAGGCCAGGATGTTAAAAAACGTGGCGCTCGATGTCCTAAACACAATTCTGGGCAATCCCACCTTCTCGACAGCAACCTTCACCCCCAGTCCCTCCAACACATTCCCCAGAGGTTCCTCGAGTGAGGCACAGATGGATGGCGAGGAGGAACCTCCAAACCCATGGGAGCAGGCTGTGAACGCATCCCGGAGGTCGACCGGGAAAGTTACGGATTTGAAGAGCGGATGGTTGGAAGTATTCGGACCGTCAATTCGAGGATGGACGATGGTGATGGAGAAGCTATGAGAGTGGAGTATGGAAGCAAGTTGAAGCATATATAGGGTTGATATTGAAGGATGTGTCCTTTAATCAAGATGACAATGAATAAATAGTTTAAAGGAAAATTAATCTGATTACATTAGGGGTCGTAATGTTTAGCTAGAAACCAATTACGATCTACGTGTCAATTATTGTATGCATTACTAATATAATCGGATCCTATAAGGGTTACACACATTAGAATCTATGTGCTAAACAAATGGGTGGCTAAGGGTCCATTAAGCTTATGAGAGGTCTATAAATATATGGAAAAGAGGAGAAAGAAGTGAGCAATCTATTTCTCTCCTAAAACCCTAGCCGTCCCCCCTTCCACCACCAAGGAAGAAGTTTGTTCTTCCATCCCTCTCGTTCTAGCTAACGTGTTGGTGGAGTTTAGTCCGTGGTTCGTGTGTCACGAGTAGAGGAATCACACTTGGGATTCTCCGCACCTCTTCCGTGAGCAAGAAAAGGCACGCATCAAAGGTATAAATAGTTGTACACCAGTTTTCCTCATTATTATCATGACATAGATCTTGGGTGGTTGATGAATTTAGAAATCGTTTCTATGTTATTTTTCCGCTGCGTTTTTTCATCGCAAACCTTCAGATATGGCCTTGTAACGGAAGACTTACCAACACGAGCTTTAGTGGCTGTCAGTGTTGCTCCGTATTTGTGGTCGTCGTCGTTATTTGGTTCTTCTTGTTTTACTTGATCTTTTTTTCTTCTCAACTCTTCATCATTTATGTGTGTTACATAATTAGAATATAAACAATTCCCACATGGAATGCATATTCTTAACTATGTGGTGGGTACGTCATCGATTTAATTGGTTGACTAGATCCCCCGCATGATACGCGTATAATCCTTCGTAAAAATTTACTCATGATACTTGTGACTCCTCGAGCCAATTTAGTAGGTGCTTACACGACCGAAACAAGTTCAAGCCACAAGCAAAACATGTTTACTTAAAGATCAAGTGGTAGCTATGGAATGAATGATGATTAGCATTTATACCAGTACTTAAGGATCAATGTATGAAGTACCAAATATCCACAAACAATCAAGTCTAATTTCTTGCTTTGATTCCTAACCCCAATATAAATACCAAGAAGTCAACACAGTCTGAAGTCTCTGACCTGTATAGAGGTGAACACACTTTTATAATTTATTATCCAACCTTTTTGAATTTTTTTTACATTTTTTATTTTAACGATATGAATATACACACATAAGTCCTAAAAGGAGGAGAAGAAAAAAAAGAAGAGAAAACTCCAACCACTGTAGGCTGCTATGGTTTGAACCTGCAACTTTTTGATTGAGAAAACCCCAAAATGGCCGTTGAACTATCTCAACTTGGTTAATTTATTATGTAACCTTAGCTACCAACATGCATGTATCATACAATGTCGGAATAACTATAAGTTCTTTTCAACTTCAATTATCTAAAAGCAAGAAAGTCTTACTTGATTTCTAAATTCACCTCAAATCTGCAATATTACAGGAATTAAACAAAATCCAATAGAATCTCAGACTAACCTGCCTTCCTCTGCATTCTCCCTGGTAGGGGTGAGCATCCGGTCCAAACTGGACCGGACCTGATGGCTTTAGACCGGTGATCGGACCGGACCAGACCAATCCGGTCCAGTCCAAAACCGGATTTTTAATATAAACAAACGAAAATCAGACCGGTCCGGACAGGTCACCTATATAAGGAAACAAATGATGACTACTTGTGTAAATGATTTTGGGGTGTAAATGATTTTTCTTTAAATATTGGGGTGTAATGTAATTTCTCCTATATAAGGAAACAAATGATGACTACTTGTGTAACGTCCCATCCCCGAGCCCGCACCGGCCCCGAGTCCCGGTCCATCACAAACAACATCTTGCACACACACCCGGTAGCAATGCTAGACCTTGTGATAAAGTTCCTGACTCTGTTAAACAAGACATAACTGCATACATGATTAGAAACAGTAGGACATTACAAAACGAAAATGTATGTCTTGATGATTATGTAGACCGAGAAAACATAGAATTTGATCTGGAAATCGGGTCGGGTTCCGGTTCTGCTCGGACCCCAACATCCCGTTCTCGCCCCGTTCCTAGTCGAAAGAGACAAAAACAACGTTTGTGGGCACCATTTTGCGGACGTGGGAAGGACGTGGTTTCCGGCCCCCAACAAACAACCATCGAAAGAACCTTTAGAAAAGAAGATAGGAAAACAATTAATCAAAAATGGTCTAGGTTTTTCTATAGATGTGGTATATCATTCAACACTGTAAGGATGCCTGAGTGGAAGGAAGCAATATCCGATACTTGTACTTACGGACCCGGACTTAAACCCATGACCTGTCATGAAGTTAGTGACTCGTGCCTTAAACAGGAAATTGACTACACTAGATGTATACTAGAGTCGTACAGACAAGATTGGGCAATATACGGGTCTACGTTGATGACAGATGGCTGGACTGATAGGTCCGGTAGGAATATAATCAATTTTCTAGTAAATTGTCCGACAGGTACCATGTTCATGAGGTCTGTAGATGCTTCCGGTCACTCTCACACTGCAAACTACCTGTACAAGCTGATGGACAAGGTAGTTGGCGAGATTGGCGAATAACATGTTGTTCAGGTGGTCACCGACAACGCCGCCGCATACGTACTTGCCGGTAGGATGTTGCAGCAAAAACGAAGAAGATTGTTTTGGACTCCCTGTGCAGCGCATTGCATCGATCTCATCTTGGAGGATATTGACAAGTTGTTTTTGAAGACTATTGCTTTAGCTCGTAAGATCGTCAAACATTTCAACAGCTCTGCCATGTTGTTGAAGAGGATGCAAATTGACATTCAAGGGAACCTGCTATGCCCTGCTGTCACGAGATTTGCCACCGCCTTTCTGACTTTGCAAAGATTGTTCCTGAAGAAAGACAAACTCCGAGCCTTTGTTGTTTCCCCGGAGTACAACGATCCTAATGCAAGTTGGATAAAGAACAAGAAAAAGAAGGAGATCTCTACTGAAGTTGCCGAGACCATTCTACAAAGTGGTTTCTGGACCAACGTCGTGAAGGCACTGAAGGCCTCACAACCTATGGTCCAGGTTCTTTGACGGCGATGAGAAACCACCGATGGGATATCTGTATGACGCAATGGAGAAAGCCAAGGAACAAATCATGAGGAACTTTGACGGAAACCCGAGGTTGTACAAGCAAGTCATCGACCTCATCGACACCAGGTGGTGTCCAGGGAAGATGATGTCATCACCGCTACACTCTGCTGGTTTCTTACTCAACCCTGGTACCTTCTTCTCCGTCCCACCTCAGGATCGAAATGTAGCTTTCAATGAGCATATGCTTGGATTCATGGATGTCGTAGAGCGACTCGTCCCCACTCCTGCAGAACAAGACAAGATTTGTGGTTTACTTGATCGTTACAAGAACTCCCTCGGAATGTTCTCGAGGGATATGGTCGTCAGACAAAGGTCGGAAAGAAGAGCTATAGATTGGTGGCAATCGTATGGCGCAGACATGGGAGAGACTGCATTACAGAGGTTGGCCCTGAGGGTGTTGGGATTGACATGTTCGGCATCAGGTTGTGAGCAAAATTGGAGTGTCTTCGAGCAGTTGCACTCAACGAGAAGGAACTGGTTGGCTGTGAAGAAGATGAATGACTTGGTGTATGTGAACTACAACCAAAAGTTAAGGCAAATCTTTCAGCAAAGGATGGAGAAGCCCAGATTTTATGACCCCATCAGTGTGGACTACGATCTCTTCGACGAGCATTCATGGTTGGTAGAAACTGAAGATCCGGTCTTCGTTGGAGAGGAGCTTACATGGGCCGATGCCGAGGAAGCAGCTTTAGGACATTCTTCTTCACGGAGACACTTTGCTCGATCCATGTCCACTGCATCTGACGCGCGGTGTTCCACTGCATCTGACGCGCCATTATTAGGTGGTGGCATGGATGATGTCATCGTTCACATTAGTTCTAGAGATCTAGGTGCATCGAGTTCTCAACCACCGATGGACATCGACGAGCAATATGTCCAATCCGACGATGAAGAAACTGAAGAAGATGATTTCTACGTCGACAATCCGAACGAGAACCACTCCGACGACTCTGATGGCAGTCGAAGATATGATATGGTTCCTAGTTGGACATTAGATCAATGTGTCCAATGGAATTAGTTAGTTAACTTGTATTTCTAATTTCTCTCTTATCTGCTATTGTACGAACTCTGAGTTACCTTTGTAATCGTACTACTAAGCAATAAATTGTATACCTAAGTGTTTAGGTGGGTAGAGGGGTGCCTAGTGAGGCATTGGTCGAGGAACTAGTGTCTTTTCGAAGCCTAAACATGTATGGTATTTTTAGATAATATTTGTGCATTTTTTCATATTTTTCCCGAATTTTCCTGATTTTTTATATATTTTATAAAATTTAATTGAATTAAAAAAAGAACGCCAGAGTTGGGCGGTCGTACGAACGCCTAGGCGACCGGACGCCCCCGGTCACCTAGGCTCGCCTAGGCGTTCCGTGAACATTGGTGATGAGGTATTTTTAAGCTAGTATGACCGTTTTAAAATCATTTAATTTGGACAGATAATAGTATTTTTCAATAAACACACTTTAGTGTGAGGATTTAAAAAACGAGCGAATCATTGACATATGGAAAATGCTAGGCATGCTCAAATTTGGGCTCCAAATTTGGCTCCAAAGCTTCTCACTAACATCATGGTAGATGAAAAGTAAGGTGGATGAATCAGAACTCGCCACATTAACCCATTATGACATTTTTCATGTCCATCCATTTTCTTCTTAAATATCACCCCAAAACCAGCAACCCCATGTGCATATATTGTTATTTTATTCAACTAAGATTTAGTCTTTCTCTCCAAACAAATATTGTATTTTGAGCTTGACAACTATGGAAAGCATTTTGTGTAACAAATATGTACGCTCGACAAATCTGGACAAATCTAGACGAATCTGGACTTCGTCTGGACAAATATAGGCAGTTGGACTGCTCCCGTTTGTCTGGACAAATCTGGACGCTGGTCTTCGTCTGGACAAACATATTCCCTTACTATTCAGATACAGTGCTCTGGACTCGTGTTGACAAATTTGGACGAATGGACAGCTCCCATTCGTCTGGACAAATCTGGACGTTGGACTTTGTTTGGACAAATATATTCTATTCCTATTCAGATATATTGCCTTTATGCTTGCTGGACGTACCAGATATGTCTGGACTGTCTTTGTCTGGACTCAGCCTAATTTTGAGCTCATTTATCACTTTTGAATGTGGAATTGTGATATCTAATATCTAGACTAATATGTGTTACAAATTATAAGTTAAAGTTCAATGTTTTGTTGATATTTGAACATGTATGTCTTGATATCTGAGATTTAATACAGGGTTGGCTATATTATCCAATTTTGTGGAATCTTTACAACGTGGAAGATTTGTAATATTCAGACTAATATGTGTTACTTGTTTGACAACATTATAAGTTAAGGTTCAATATTTTGTTGATATCTGAGATTATTTCTACATTGACAATGTCTGCATTTATACCTTGATTTATCGTCGTAAATTACAATCCTCACCTTCAGGATCAGATTTCCCAAGGGATGGGATGTGATTATTTTTTAAAACCTTATAGATTATCTGGATAAGTTCCAACCTTTTTGATTTTGCTTCTCCCAAAAAATGTCTCATGGGTAACTGTTTTTATGTGGATATACATAGAAGGTATCAAATTATCCAGATATCAATGCAATTTTAATGCAAAAATCCAAATATACAAATTTACTACAAAACACCCAAACATCTATGGAACCTCAAAACATTAATCTGAATATGTACAACATCATAAAAAAAATAAACTCATTCACACATAACATGTGGTTATATCAAGATGAACATTAAAAATATCAGATAAAATATTACCATACAAAAACAATAAACATATCAAAGTTCATAATATTAAACAAAATTTTGAAGCAAATCTAGATATATACATACTCACACATATCCGGACAGATATCCAGATATCAACGTTTCAACACATCAGATATTCAGATATAAAATATGTAGTTATTTATGCTCTCACTCAACTTCTATCCAACAAAAAATCAGTACAATTGTATCCCCAACATGTCTTACAAAATCAATAATCACATAAAATACTACTAAATAATCACAAACAAATATGTCCACAAGCAAAATGACGAGGATGTGGCTGTAGGATGATGAAAGTTGGAGGACGTTGAAGAAAGAGGTTGGAGGAGGAGGACAACGATGAGGCAGAAGCCGGAGAAGGATGAAGGTGTGAGGAGGCCGGAGGATGACACTGAATGAAGATGCCAGAGGAGGATGGAGATCAAAGCAGACCGGAGGAGAACGATGAGTAGGAGACCGGAGGAGGAGATCCGAGGAGACTGGAGGAGGGAGTGGGAGGGGAGGGGGAGGGAGGAGGAGGAAGGAGGGGGGAAGAAATTTGATTTTGAAATTTGAAATGAGATTAGAGAGAGGATATCTGAAATAGTTACTTCTTGTTAATTTCCTCACTAGTCGTCTTCATATCTGGATATTATTTGAGTGAATATTTTGCAAAACCAATTAAGTTCACTATTGAGTTATGTTAGGAGTCTCATAAAGAGTCCAATTTGGAGCTCATTTATCGTTACTCTTGACATATTGTGCCTCCCCAACCGGTGACACTTTAGTGTAGGAGCATTTGCTCCCTACTACAAATGATTTGGGCCCTGCCCATTACAAATTTTGTTGGGCCCATATGGGCTAGTTGGAGCCCGATGAAAAAACCTTGCATTATGCAAGGAAAAACAAGGCTCCACGACCAAACAACATCCCTAAAATTCAACCAAAAATCTATTAAAAAGAAAGATATTAGTTAAATACTATAGAGACTTAAGTTCATATAATAATAAAATTAAATCCCCTTTTTCCATTATACAAAATATAAGAAAAACACATTGGCAAACGTTTTTTTTGTACTTTAATTTCTTCAATCAAATTCATGAAAATGCTTTGTCATATAGAATGTGGTTATCACACTTAAACATTTAAAAAATAATAATAATTCAAAAATACAATGTATATTGTGAGAAAAACCAAAAAAAACCCATAGGGTGACTTTGGCAGAAATGGCTTAATTTTGAATTATTATGACACTATAACTATCTCATATTCCAAATTGTCAAGATGCTAGTAACACGTATTAAAATTCATGTCTATCAGTCTATGTATGGCAATCAGTCTATTGGTTCTAAGATGCGGCGCTTCAATCACAATCCAAATACCACGATGCCAAGGTATTGTCGAATTCAAGAAAATAAATATAAATTGTCCGTGATTTGTCACTTCCTACATACGTTTTAGGATTAAAGGAACAAGTGCACCTAGCAATGATTTAATAGCTTAAGTAAGATAAATTTATTACATAAGAAACCATTTGCAAAACAATAACAAATAATCTTTATTTTGCACACATTAAATATTGAAGTCTTGTTTATATGGCATTGGAGTAAAATAAACAACTAAGGATATGTTTATAACACTTGAAAAGTTGTGTTTTTTAGTCTCACCAAGCATTGAGAATCTGAAGTTGGTCAGTTAGATGCTACATTTTCCATTTTGATTTGAGAATCGGCTTGATTTGACGATCTATTCTCACCCAACTTTTTTGACGTTATTATCCCTAACATAATATAATTAAAATTATTAATTACAAATTCATAAATGAAGTTAGTTTCCAAACAAAGTGAGAAAATTTTAACTTTTTAATATTCTATAAATTTCCTATGTTTGAGTCACCAAATCGTGAAATGCATCATTTTTAAATTAGGTTTTCTGAAAAAAAAACAGTAATTTATATATATATATATATATATATATATATATATATATATATATATATATATAGTAGTTTTCCTATGAGGTATACCTCATTTAAGTAAATATGAGGTACAAATTTTTGTGGCCGTGAGATTAAGATACGTTGATTTTGACCGTAAGATGCACTCTAAATCCAAACTCTCAAATCCCCAACTCTAAACCCATGAAACCTAACCCAAAACTTCTCTTCCACTCCAAAACCTTCAAACACTAGATCTTCCCTTCGAATGTACGCCGACAACATCATTTAGGACGAGTTATTCGTCCATTTCCAGCGATGGAGACTAGATCTTCTCCTAGATTGCATCCAACGATGAAGACTTGATCTTCTCCTAGATTGCATCATCAAAGTAGGATTCCATCTGTCAATTTAGTCTTTTTGTGTTATGTAGATGTTGCTCCTTCAGAATAATGCTAGTTGATTTAGTTTTTTTTTGTTGAGAAATTTAGGATTGAAATTTGGTTTAGGGATTTTGTTTTAGGGGCTCTATTTACTATCATTTTTTTAAAATTTCAGGTTGAAATTTGGTTGTTTTGGGAAATGCAGAAGGAAGAGGCTGAGATTTACTAGCAAAGTTTTTGGAGGTACCGCATGTTAATTGGTTTCATGTGCATTTTTTCTTTTTTTTGTTACTCTTTTTGTTTCTTTTGTGTTCTGACATTTCTTTTCGAATAATCATATTGCCATAACTAGCTTAGTTTTTAGTTGGACAAATATTATGAATTGTTTTTAGTATTTTTTTGTTTTCTGTCATTTCTTTTCTAATAATTACACTGCCATAACTAGCTTAGTTTTTAGTTGGACATATATTATAACTGTTTATACTAATTATTTTCTCTATTGCTTTTGAAGTTCTAAACCTGTAGTTGATATACATGTTATGAAACTATTTTTTGTGATGGATACCCTGTTTTATCTTGTTAGCCTTTAGCTATTAGTATTTCTGAAAAGATTATGTTGAGTTGTATTGGTCATCTACTAGTCATTCATTTGACTATTTTCTATTTTTAACATAATAGATTAAAAAGGAACAATTAATTAGTTCTTTGTTGAAAATATAGTGGATGTTATTCAAATATCAAGAGTAAAATAAATGGACTTGATTCTTATATCCCCCTAAGTTCATGCAATCATATTTCATGTTCAGAGAGGTGGTGCCGTAGTGGGCAAACTAGTTTAGACAAGGACATGTAGATGTGAAAAGAAATCCTTAACGTTCTACATGTTAGCAAAACAGAAAGGAGTATCATTGAGAAGTTACTGGAAAATTATGACAACTAGTAAGTTTCCTTAGTTAGTGTACTTTAATTTGTATTTGTTGTAACCAAAACTTCAAATGTAGTTAAAAAGATGTTTTTGTAAAGTATGTTGACTATTTTTGTTAAATATATTGATTATTTTGTAGTTTGACTATTACGTGGAATGTAACTATAGCCGTAAATGATGTAATTATAACAATAATCCATGTAAATTTATTTTTTATTGATGTTATTTCTACTTTTCCCTTGTTATCATGCCATGCGATGACATTATCCTATGGGGAATGTCATGTTGATAGAGAGAAAGTGTTGGGGAATGTCATGTTGATAGAGAGAAAGTGTTGAATATACTTCAAAATGGCACAATGCATGACTATGTAAGTGTCATGACTAATATATCTCAATTGATATGTGTAGATGTCTAATTTGTAAAAGATTATCTAATTTATTCGATAATTACTTGTGATGCTAACTATTAATTTGCATTAATTTGTTTAGGTTATTGAGGTGTATTCAGAAATTGTGAGAAATGACTTGAGAAGCAAAGGGGTCGAGAGCACCATAATTGCATCGTCATTTTGCATTCGTAAGTTGGAATTTTTGATTTATCGTAATCTAAATTGTTCCATTGTTTATTGTTACTATCATATATTGCAGAGATTATTCAAGGGAAACTCGAAGAAAGCAACCAAATCTGAGATGGATAATCTGGAAACTATTTTGAGAGCCAATGATCGACACTTCAATTGTATCAACAATATCCTAATTCCATTGCATGAAAACTTCTATTGGCTTATTTTGCAAGTTGATATTCGGCTCAAACAATTTAAGACATACAACTCATTGGGAAAATCACGAGGAAGCAAACTTACAGATTTCATAGCTGGGGTAAACAGGATGGTATGCATACATCAAAACCACATTGGTAACATAATGATAGGTCTATTTTCATATTTGATTGTGCTCTAAACGTAACAATGAATAACTATTATAGGTTAAAATTGGGTGAAAGTGTTCTTTAACAATTGTCATCAAGAGATTGATTGAAGCAGCTGGAATATTATTTCAGTTGATGACTATCCACAACAAGACCCATAAAGTGTTGATTGTGAAATTTTCGTGGCCAAGACTATTGAATTTCTAGCTATGGACTTGAGCACAAACTTTAAAAAAAGGAAATTGATCATATTAGAGGGGAGATGGCAGCAAGAATCATTGAAGTCACATTTCTTCAAAATAAGACATGAGCAAACATTTCAGTCATAGGTTTTCATGTGTGTCAGGATCTACTTTGTTCTGTTTAAAAACGTAAACTTGTTTGAATTTTGATCAAATGAAATCAAAGAAATATTTTACATTTTGAAATAACAGTTATTGGTAATTTTGGTAGGGCTCCATTTGATGCATTTAGGTGATTGTAGATAATGTTGCCTGATAGGGTGTGTATTTTAAACATGGATTGATATATTTTGAATATCGTTTTGTCTATTTTTAGAAAGTATTTGTGTATTTTAAACATGACTTACTGTATTTAGAATATCATTTTGTGTGTTTTTAGAATGTGTTTGTGTATTTTAGCTATGATTGTTTGCATTTTAAAAATGCTATTGAGTATTTTATGTACATCACATAGGAACCCTACAATTTGAACCAAGGAATAAGCACCAATCATCAGAAAATATGTTAAGTTCCTATACTATGTTTGCATTCTTAAAATATCCAAATATAAAGTAAATCAAAACATAATTTTTTTTCTATAATTGTCATAAAACTATCACAAGTCACATGAATAAACATAAAAATATCAGGACTGCTTTGCTTGCTATTCTTAAAATTATTCTAACTCCATCAGATCTGCATTTTGAACGTCACAACTACGCTTCCTCAATGGACATGTACGTGAGTCATGACCAACACCATACTGTAGGCAAGACTTACATTTCTACCATTTTCAGTCCGTTTTTCTCTATCTGGTTTTATTCTTTTATTGTCGCCTTTTGGCTTCCTTCCTCCTTTTCTACTGCCTTTTGTTTTTGCTTGACGTGGATTTAAAAGTGTTGGTTAATCTATCACTTTTCTTGATGTTTTTGTTATTGAACTTCTGTTGTTAATTTATTCTTTAGAGACAACTGAAACAAGTGTTTTCTTCAACTGAATTTCTTCAAATAATCCAATCAACTTGCCTCTGACAAATTCAAAAAATTCATCGCTAGTTAGGTAATCACTGATCACATCATTACATATTTTCATAAGCTCTACATACTTCTCTGGTTTTCCATTCTTGTTTTGTACGCTATGGACGACGACCTTATTTCCATCTTAAACTTTCTTGGACCATCTTTGCAACAAAAACTGATCGGGCAACTTCAATATGAGTTTGTGATTAAAGAATGTCAGAATGTGACAACACGGAATACCCAAAAACTTCATCAAATTGCAATTGCATTGAGGATTAAACTTATCTGGGGCACATCTAATTTTTTGAAATCCATCAATCTTTCCAATTCTTCGAACATGATATTGTTTGGATGCCTAACAACATAAAGAACAACATAATATCATAAACTTAAATTGAAATGGTGTATATGTACAGAAACAACAATAAGAGTAATAAAAAACTTCAAATTCTAGTATATGTACATCAAACATAGTTATAATTACATGACATAAGTAAAAACACCTAAAAATTAACATACTACCACTAAAAGAATAGAAGTTAAAGATGATGAAATGAAAGTTGTATGACGAAAGGTAATCACGGAAATTTATCTGAAAAATACCTTACAATAATCCTCCTTTTTTGTTGACAATTAACTAGAGTAGCAAGCACATGACTTAACTTCTTTTCATGCTCATTCTTATGAATCTCTAATTTCTAGCCATCATCGATGTACGATCTTCAAATTTATCACGACCAAAATTCCACAACCAGTTTGAATTATCTAGGACCACCAAATTCTCATAAAAAGATCTGCCTCTATCCGATAATGGATAATCTACTAGTGTGAAAACTGACATGACCCACTCCATTTTCAGAAAGAATGGAAGTTTGAAACTCTGAACACGACTAATCAATCACAGAAAGCAACAGAATCACACAAAGAAGTGAAATTTCGATCTTACTTCGGATGAAAAGGGGCAGAAAACCCCAAACCCCAAATCCAGCAACGAAAGGCCTGAATTGGGATTACCTTAAAACCAGGAAGGGACAAACCGAGGTCGAAGGGCGGAATCCGGTCTCAGGGACGCCATGGGGGGAGAAAAGGGGAGTGACAACGGCGGAGAGGGGGGAAAGGTGTAATCTTTGGGGGATTCAGGGAAGGTAGGAGATATGGAATTTAGGAAGGAGATGGTTTTTATACGTGAGAGAGATGATTGTTAGAAACAACCATTGGATGCAAGTTACAAAAGATCTAATGGTTGAGGATATTTGTACCTTATTTGACATTAGGTGAGGTATGCCTCATAGGAAAATTTACCTATATACAGAAATTATAGAATGAGCCCAGGGCTCATTTTAGCTCAAGTAAGCCCCCTAAACATCCATCATCCAAATCAAATCCAATGGTGAATCCAAATCTATGTTACTTTTAGATGGAAAATGGTAAAATTGGAAAACCAATCACCCTTTACCCCTCACCCCTCCTCCTTCTCACGATTCTCACCCAAAACCCACCAATTCTTGAACATAAACCATAGTTTTGGTTCCTCTTTCTTGTCTCAATCTTCTCCACATCTTCAAAGTACCCATTTTATATCGGCAGATATTTCTTCTCTTATCATCGGGGTTCTCCTCTCTGCTCTCCAGAGATTTGATTTCCAAAATCCCCCTTGTGGAGCACTTTCTTGGTAACTCCGACAAATCAATGGGGATATCATCACACCTTGATGAAGACGGAAACCCCAGGTGAATGATTATCGACAGAAACTTTAGTATTGCTTTTAACTTTAATTTCAAATTGTTTAATTTTACGAAGTTTCACCACTCTATGGATTTTAATTCTCTTTTTGAACAAGCATCCAGTCCTATTGTTTCGTTGGATGTTATTTTGCAACAAAATGTATCTTGTTATTATAGGATCTAATGTGCCCTAATATTAGTCTAAAGGGGGGGGGTGAATAAACTAATTAAGTTCTTTAAACAACTATTGCAAATTAAAGACTAGAACAATAAAAATGAAGGAGAGATATGCAAACCACAACACCAGATGTATAGAGGTTTTGGATCCAACCACCGGATCCTAGTCCTCTCTTACGAATTGCTCTTCCTCGAGCAACTTCGTGTCCTCCACTAATCTGATTTCTGTTGCGGGCCGAGATCATGCCTTTACATCACAAGCTTTGCCAACACCCTCGCCTAGCTTGGACCACCTATTCAAAATCCGAGAAGAACTTCACTCTGGAAGCTAGTACAACTCTTGAAGGAAAAACTTTAGCAAACTAATCTTGGGCACTTGAAATGAATGATCTTGTTTAAA
Organism: Triglochin maritima; assembly: GCA_963682175.1. Classification (NCBI taxonomy): domain Eukaryota; kingdom Viridiplantae; phylum Streptophyta; class Magnoliopsida; order Alismatales; family Juncaginaceae; genus Triglochin; species Triglochin maritima. The sequence goes on from OY821789.1 coordinate 28,614,268, forward strand.
GTGGGAATATGTGAGCACAAAGATGTTTAGAGCAATTTTGAGAGTAGTAAGAAGATTTGAGCTTGGAGAAAGAGTGGTCACCTTAGAAATCTGTTCTCAACTCTATTTATAAGCTCTAAACTTAATATAGCCGTTAAGATTAAATAGGTATAGAGTTGTGTAAGAATACACAAAATAGAAAAGCATGGGGCACTGTCCGGGATTAAATCGGTCTACTGGAATCATTCCAAAAAGTGCCAGAAACAAACGGTCGACCGAAACAGAGGGCGGTCGAACCAGCTGGGCTAGAACATAAGTTAACGGTTGAACATATGTTAAGGTTTGGTCGACCGATTAGAGAATTTGGTGAAGATGAAACTGTGAAATTGAGATAACGATCGAACAAAATAGAGATGTCATCCGACCAAAAATATCAGTAAGTGCTGGAACGGGACTGTTTCGTGAACTGGTCGACAATGGCTAAGGTTTTGGTCGACCGTAAGACCAAATCTAAAATAGGGTTAGGTGGAGTATTTGTATACGACTATTGGTAAATACGACAAGTATAACGACCATATTGATGACAAAATCGGAAATGCAAATGGTTGAACAAAACATAAGTTTCGGTCGACATGTGTCCACTCTAACCAGGACACGTGTCAACAAATGATAGGTTAGTGAAGATTGTATCAGTCGAACTGGGCACTATTGGTTGTCATAATGAAACAGTCGAACGAGTAAAAGGTTTCAGTCGACTAATTTAGACTGGGAAACCAGATATTTGAATCAATCGAACTAACTAAGGTTCTGGTCGACCATTTTCACTCAGAAATTCTGTTCTAATGGAATTTCTATGTTTTGTTGATTTTCTATTGAAGTAAAATTGATATGGACTTAATTGTAAGATTTCTATAGGTTCCCTAGGGGTCATGCAATGCAATTCATCAATGATTTCAAGTGCCAAGTTACTTTATAGCCTAAGTACAAGAAATATAAACCTATCTACTCTTCATTGTTCATTTCTTGTCTTGATCCATACTTGGTTCCTGAAATGTTAGAAATACAATATATGCATGCAATGATATTAATGGATTACATGTGTTTATTGATATGTTAGTTAATCATCAAAACATATTAGTGATTATTTTGCCAAAAAACCAACAATCTCTCCTTTTTTGATGATGACAACCTATCAATCTAAATACATGTTCTTTTCAAGTTTTATCATAACTAAGCAATCACTAAGCTCCCCCTATTTTATAGCTCCCCTATCTATGAGCATGCATTTATTTCTCCCCCTTTGGCATGATAAAAAAACTCATGAACCTAACGTGTAACTTTAACACATGTCATGAGATTATACAACAAAAGTGCAAAGAAAATATGCCAAAAAGAAATAGTAGCAATGAAGCATGTCCAATAAATCTCAAAAATAAACTTAGTAATGCAAACATCCAAATATCCAAAGCACACATCATAATTATTCAAAAAACAAAAACTCAAAAGCTCAAAGCAACTCCGAATCCGAAGAACAACAAGCACAAAAAACACACAAAACTGGAATCACAACTACAAGCATCAACCGAGTCTCTGATCACGAAGGAGGGATGAGAGAGAGTCAATCCACTCATCATAGAGTCAAAATGAGCAACGATATGGGCTTCAAGACGATCTATCCGATCAGACAGCTGCTAAAACGATGAAGAGTCGCTCGAGCTCGGAAGATCCGCAGTCCATCCACCACCAAAATTCCATGCATCAGCATATCCTTCTCCCCAAGAATGAGAAGGTGTCGCTGGGTCTTGACTAGGCATCCACTTCGGATCAGTAGGAGCCACTTCCTCTGCATCATCTTCTTCGTCTTCAGTGTCCTCGTCGGAGATGGGTGGGTGAGAAGATGTGGCGATCAACTTCATTTTGGATAAAGTAGTCTTACAAATAGGATATTTGTAAACCGTCGAAGAGAAGGCTTTGACGTTGATCTTGAGGAGCACGAAGATAACCGATAACCACATCGGGTAAGGAAGGTATCTCCCCTTCCGATGCCACATGTGGAGGAAGATAAAAAACGACCAATTCACAGGAATTTTCTTATAAAGACAATAGATGAAATATAGCTCAAGTAGGGATATTTCATTTCGGTAGTCACACTTGGGGAACAAGTTGTAGGACACTATTTGGGCTAATATCCTAGGGAGAGGATGCAAGCGAGATGCATTATGGACAACCTTTCAATTTCTCATGTTGGGTGGAATGGCATAGAGTTCATCAATTATTTCACCAATGGGAGTGTTCTCTAAGGCAGAGTATGGGTGGTCTATGTAAAGGTGAACACCATCAAAATCAAGGTCTAAAATAGTGGCAATTGTGTTGGGAACAATTTCATATGTTACCCCATTAATCATGGTGGTCAAGAGGTGATGCGTTTTGGCTATTCTAAGGTTACAGAAGAACTGTTGAACAAGGAATGGATAATATGGTTTTGATGTGAGTGCGGTTTGACTAAATGTGAGCTTGTTTTCATCTAAATTTGTTTTAAAGAAAACTCAGTAAAATCCGGTACCTCAACATGGAGACATGGAATGAATGGATCACCCCAAAAATTCTTATCCCAAGCGGCTTGAGCATTGTCGTCAGTGGGGAAGAACAGAATTGTTGGAGGAGTAGTTGGATGGCGAACATTTAGAGATGTCGGGGAACGATCTTGCCTCCTTTTTGTGAGGCGTTCATTAGCCACAACTTCCAGGTCGCCCCGCTTCTTGCGAATCACCATCTTATTTCGACTCGACATGATGAAGGAGGGAGAGGGTGAAAATGAAGGGGGAGATTGTTGGTGGAAAAGGTAGAGGAGTGAGGGGGGAGACGAATGGAGGTAAAAAATAAGATTTTTGGCCGGAAGAGAGGAAATGGTCGACCGGAAGGAGGGGCGGCGGTCAGGTAAAAGAGGGGAAAAGAAAAAAGTGAAAGACAAAGACACGAGTTTGCCCTAGATGTAGCAAAAAAACGTTAATGGTCGACCAATCAGTTATGACTGTCGACCGAATGGTTTAATTTTCGGAAACAATTTGAAGAAATTTGGGCGAGCGGTCGACCAACACAGATCCACGATCGATCAATTAGATAAGAGTGAGTTGCCAATTACAATTGGTCGAACATTTGGTGCCCACGGTTGACCAAACAGATGAGTTAGAATCGTCCTGGAGAATTCGATCGAACAGAGAAAGAAGAGCGATCAACCGAACGTATTAGGCACACACTCCCTGGACAAATTTAGTGGAGAAAGGATGATACATCGGTCGATCGATGGACACAAAAAAGGAAAATGTAAGACCAAATGAAAATTCGGTAGAACAAAGAAAGTAAATGGGAGAGAGCAAAAACCAAAATGGACAACCGAGCCAATATGGTTCGACCGATCTCTTAAGTTAACTTAAGGATCCAATCGATCAAGAGGCAATTGGTCTAACTGAACAACTATTCCAGTTGACCGAAAGCAGTCAGAAAGATTAAAACAACCCAACACAGCAATCCGGTCGAACGGAACACCAAGTCCGGTAGACCGAAATGTGTCTGAGAAAGAAATACGGCCCAAAGCACATAAAAAACCCCACAATACTCAACGATTAACCCAATCAAGATGTAATTTTCGAAATTATGGCATGATATTACCAAGTTATAAATCATTTAGGTTGCACATGCCTAGATTTAGTCTTAGGTGATGGAATTGATCAACATTTAGAGGTTTTGTGAAGATATCTACTAATTGATCATTTGTAGGGACGAATACAAGTTTGATGTCTTCCTTGGTTGCATGATCCCTAAGAAAATGATGTCTGACTTCAATGTGCATAGTTCATGAATGCAAAATGGGATTTTTTGAAAGATTGATGGCACTAGTATTATCACACAAGATATGAGTAGTTTGAAACTAAAGTTTCAGGTCTTTGAGAGTTTGCCTCATCCACAAGACTTGTGCACATACACAACCGGCGACAATATATTCGGCCTCGATTGTTGACAGTGCAATACTATTTTGTTTCTTACTAAACCAAGAAACAAGCAATTTTCCCAAAAATTGCGAAGTGCCACTAGTGCTTTTACGATCTATAATGCAACCGACATAGTCGACGTCGCTATAAGCAACAAGATCAAAAGCCCTAGTCTTGGGGTAAGATAAACCAAAATCTTTAGAACCGCTGAGATATCGAAAAATACGTTTTAAATCATTTAAGTGAGATTCTTTTGGACATGCTTGAAAATGAGCACATAAACACACGACAAACATGATATCAGGGCGACTAGCAGTAAAGTAGAGCAAGGATCCAATCATACCTCGATATCTCTTGATATCCACATCCTTGCCATTTTCATCTTTGTCCAATTTACTGCTAGTGCTCATGGGAGTCTTGTATGACTTGCTATCTTCAAGACCAAAGCGTTTAAGAAGTTTCTTTGTGTATTTTGCTTGGTGTATGAAGCTCCCATCATGCGTTTGCTTGATTGAAGTCCGAGAAAGAAATTTAGTTCACCAATTTAGCTCATATTGAACTCCCCCTACATGGACTTAGAAAATTCTTAGCAAAGACACAGGTTACTAGCACGAAATATAATACCATCCACATATATTTGTACCACTAATAGATTATGATCATAAGATTTCAAAAAAGAGTGGTTTCTACTTTACTCACAATGAAACCTTTGTTGATTAAGAAGTTCTTCAACCTCTCATACCAAGCTCTAGGAGCTTGTTTGACGCCATAAAGAGCCTTCTTAAGTTTAAAAACATGGTTTGGGTAAGTTTCATTTACAAAGCTGGGGGGTTGCACAATATAAACTTCTTCATTAATAAAGTCATTTAAGAAAGTATTTTTGACATCCATTTGAAATAGTTTTATGTCCATAAAAGATTGATTTTTATATATTTTTTATTTTTTTATATATTTGGAGATCCACATTGATTTTTCTTTAGATTTTCTCCATAATAATAAAAGCTACTCGTAATTTGCAATTAGGTCCTTGGCTTTTTGCAGTTAAGTCCTTGTCTACTTTAAGTCATTGTCCTTTTTGTAATTAGGTCTTGAATGCTTTTATGCTTGGAACCTGATAATCTTGAACTTGGTCTTTATGACAGGAATGAGTCTCTTGCACGCATTTATGCTCGGAATATGGGTAATTTGTATTCAGGTCTCTGTATTCTGTAAATAAGATTAAACACATACCTTAGTAGCATTTATTGATATAAAATTAATCTAAATGAAAGACATATGATGAAATGTATGCAATGCATCAAATACCCCCATACCTAGATTTTGCTAGTCCCTAGCAAAACAGAATATAAGAAAAATGAAAACAGGGAAATCCTAACTCACTTTCGTAGGAATCACGGTTGCACTTAGCATGTGCAACAAGCCTTTAAACCCCAAGTTTCCTTAGAGGACGAGTTTTGTCTCGTGAGGGTTTTCAGTTGACACACCCACAAAGTCTTAATTCAACATTTTATTAATAGCTCTCAATATCTCCACCTTAACCTTATACATCTTACTTAGAATTCTTGCATGCTTATTATATAAGTCTCACCCATAAAAAAATCTGACTTGGTCTTCATTCCTCCAATATTCACACCACTCACCCTTCTACACATGTTATCACTTAAATTATTTTGCACGCCTCCTCTGGTGGTGAAGTATCATTCGGATCAACCATGGCATGAATCATTCTTTTAACATTGGGCCTTGAGTATCTTAAAGTATATTTCTTTTTTCTTTTTCCGTGATTCAACACATTTTCTTTTTCTGACACTTTTACCCTTTTTGCATTCGTGTAGCGAGTTTGGTCGATAATCTCGAGCTGACAGACTCAAGTTACCGAGTTTTAAGATACCCCTACGGACCAGTGACTCAAAGGCTTGGGTTTTGTAATCATTTTGCAAAATGTGCTTTCCTCACTTTATTCCTTTATTTTTATTTTTATTTTACTCAAGGCTTAATTACTATTAGAAGTCCACACTTCCCGGTATATTTTCCTCAACCTCTGCTTTTTATCAACCACTTCAAAGATTTGATTTATCCAATTTAAGTGCATACATGTCTTAAAGGGTAACATACCCAATGTATCCTCCAAGGAACTCCTAATACCCTCATGAGCAATGTAGTCGTTTAATGTTCCATCATTTCCAAGATGATCATGAACAATAGTGAGAGGCAAACTCTCATCAGGTTGTTTGAAATTGAGGGTGCTAGGGAGCTCTTGCTCCACCGGAGGTGAGTCCTTAAGAGGCACAACATGAAGATCATGTGGCTCAAGGGCCACGGGGCAAGAAGATAAGGCACAATCCTGGGCCGACTCATGATGAAATTGGTCAATTTTATTCTCAAAGTGTATCAAATCCTCCACTAAGTGATCGTGAATTGAAACCCCAAGCCCTTCAGACTGACTAGGAGTTTGGCTTTGAAAGATTGTGCTTTGAATTTGTGGATGTGGTGGTGGTTCGATATCAAAAGATGAATCCTCATGTTGACAAGACAAGTTACTCTCCTCACGTTTACTTAATTGTTGCGACATTTGACTCAATTGTAGTACCATATTTTGTACGAACTGTTGAGTGGTTTCCACGTATGTAAGGAGAGTTTGTTCCAGGGAATCAGGTATGCAGTCAACTATGAGGTTCAAGTCAGAGCTTGGGAATTTTTTAGGTTGGGTGTTGATGGGGTGAGAGTAAGTCCAATGGTTTGGAGTGGGGTGTTGGTAGGACTCTGGGTATTTGGGAGGAGGATACTGAGGTGAAAATGAAGTATAAGATTTTGGATATGAATTGTCTCTCCACGAATCCATCACTCTCGGGTTGTACGCGGATGCGTAATAATCATATTGAGCGTTTTGGGAAAAGGTATGTTCATACTCAGGCTCTGGGGGAACATAAGGACATTCCCTGATAACATGACCACTTAACCCACAACAGTCGCATGGTATGGCTACTGGAGCCACCGGTGCACTCATGTTGTCTGTCCCACGTATGAAGGAGGCAAAAGTTTGTTGTAATGTCTCAGTTTGTTTACCAGCATATGATCCGACATAACTAGATTGTGGTCTAGCAATCGGTGCCTCTCTCATGTTACCCCAATATGAAGATTGCTCAGCCACACAATTAGGATTGTCCCAACCATATGGGGTGTTAGTCTGAGCCACCCCAGGTTGCATGGGTCCGGAATACCAGGACGAATTGTCGTGGTCCCAACAATGATATGGATGGTCGCCCATGTAACCTTCCATCTTCACAAAGAGCTCTAGAGTCGACCACTCTCACCACCACGAGGCTAAACTCGTAAAAAGTGCTCGACTCGACCCTAAAAATGCTACCAGAGAGTGTAAAAGGGAGGAGACTATAACGTAGAATAAGGTGAGAAGAAGATGACTCAGAGGAGAAGGAAAACTTAACTCTAAAAGATATATAAGAGGGTTGGTCAGAAGTTTCCTGAACAAGCACGGTTCCTAGACCTAGTGTCGCTTAAATCTAGACGACTCCTAACTGGTTGAGTCGAATTGATTTGCTTGATTCACCTCCCTCACTAATCAAACCAACTTGGCCAGGCCGTGTATAGCTAGTGGGGGCGCTTCTGATAGAGTCGGTGCCAATTAGACAACCACCTCGCTTGGAAGACTTTCGTCAACACAAAAACACTTTCTAGACACCAAATTAAATTGGATCAGCTTCAGGTCATAGCAAGTCAAACCAATCTTCTACTTAATTGAGACCGAGTCCTTAGGGGCCAATGTCTAATTGATTTTAATTTTAAAGCTTGGGTTACACTTTAGGATTGTGATTTGTGGGCCACGGAGGGGTGATGAAATCCTCACCGTATCTTTTCCTATGGAGTTGCCCTTAAGACAGTTTAACTTAAATCTAGCAAAGATAGTCAAACAATTGTCTTTAATTAGGGGCAATTATAAGGTTGTATGCAAACTAAATTATATGCTTAAATGCAATCGTTAAAATGTGATACGTACCTTGCCTCAAACACTCTTCAACAATAAAAATAATTTGCAAGAATTTCGCAAGAATAATGCAAACAAAACATTATATGATGCATGCACTAAGTCCTTCTAATTTTGCCAATTTTTAGGTGAGAGTTGAATTATTGCCAATTATGGAATTTTTCCCTAACACGTGCAGTTCTACGAAAAGGAACTTTTCAAAAATTAAGATTTTACGAGAAAGGCAAGAAAAGTTACCTCCGCAATGCTCAGACGGGTTCGCCGCCCGCTCTCGAAAATTCCCAGATGCTCTACGCGTCCGCCCAGAGATGGAGACGACCTCAGAAAAAAATATAACCCAGATTCTTCAAATGAGCGGCGATTCCGCCGCCCTTCTTGCTCCAACTATGCCCGGATTTCGCCATGCACTCTGTAGTCTCCTGAAACGCAAACCCAAATAGTTAGATCACGCACAAGATAAACATGATAGAATCGAAATCAACAAAAAACAAAATCTGCGTCGCCTCCCCGACAACGGTGCCAAAAACTTGATGGGAATTTTATTTATACCGTAAGTGCACGACGTCAATGAAGACGTGACAAGTACGGGTCGAACACAAGGAGGGAGAGATCTTGTTATTTTTGTGATTTTCGATTAAGGGAAAGGAAGAGGGAGAAATAAGTTGGTTTTGAGATTTTTGGGTTTTAATTATCTAAAGCAAGAAACATGAACAATTAAAACTAAAATAAGAACAAAGATGGTGAATTCCGTTGGGTGGAGGTTTAGATATATGGTTTAGATTAGAGAATTCAGAAACTTATAATAAATCATATTAGTTATAAAGCATTACATGATAAATGATTTAACACAAACTCAAGTAATCTAAATATACTAATCACGAAATTAAAATAATAACTTTATTCTCTTCTCATCACCCTAAATCCGTCACTTCCACCCTTTGGAAAGAGTTAGAAACTCATAGATGGAGGGAAGGAGAAAGGGTCCTAGAGGAATTACAAAAGAAAAAAAACACAAGAAATAAAATAACAAAATTTTATTGCTAAAGAGAAGAATACAAAACTAAGACTAAGAATTAAAAACTAAGGTTAAAATTTAGAAGATCCTCTACAACATCGTTTCAGGGCTATTTATAGCCGATACAAGGGACTTAGGTATAAAATAGGAAAGTACACGCGTCAACACGTAACTGGTAACAATTTTAGAGCATGGATCTAATTTTGTGCGGCGGATTTGCCGCATTTTGTACATAAGGTGCAGCGGATTCACCACCTTTTTAGCTCCGATTTAATCCGGATTTTTCCAGTGTGTTTATGGTATGATTTCAATATCCTTTGCGCGTCTGGATTGATTCTTTCCTTTCTTTTGAGCTCTGACTTTATTTTTTTATATATTTGGAGATCCACATTGATTTTTCTTTAGATTTTCTCCATAATAATAAAATCTACTCGTAATTTGCAATTAGGTCCTTGGTTTTTTGCAGTTAAGTCCTTGTCTACTTTAAGTCATTGTCCTTTTTGTAATTAGGTCTTGAATGCTTTTATGCTTGGATGCATTTCCATTTGAAACCCGATAATCTTGAACTTGGTCTTTATGACAGGAATGAGTCTCTTGCACGCATTTATGCTCGAAATATGGGTAATTTGTATTCAGGTCCCTGTATTATGTAAATAAGACTAAACACATACCTTAGTAGATTTATTGATATAAAATTAATCTAAATGAAAGACATATGATGCAATGTATGCAATGCATCAATCCCTGATACAACTAAAAACTAAAGACAAAAGATTAAACCCACTCGAATTGTCCAAACCAGTGTGGACAGAGCACCTCCCCGGTAACGGTGCCAAAAACTTGATGTGTTCGTTTTAAATACCGCAAGTGCACGACGTCGGTGAAGACGTGACAAATATGGGTCAATCCACAGGGAGGTGTATTGAATCTGGTTTGTTCGAAGGCAAGTGGGAAAAAGAGGGGAGAAGAAATTGATTAAACTACGCTAAACTACCACGAAACAAACAAAGAAGATGAAAGGACGAGACAAAATAAGGAATGGAAACCCCTAAGGGGTGGAGTGTGTGCACATATGAAGTGAAGTGATGAATGACGCATGTAAGCATGTATGTGTGTATCATGTGTGTGTCTTCATGCATAGGAAGTGTCTAAAGATTTGACAAAACCTATCAATCCATTCACACAACGTATCAACAATTACTACTTGATTATCATAAGACCAGGCTCAGCATGAGAAATGTCTAAAGATATGGAAAAACGCATCAAAAACTATGAACTCATGTGAAGAACAAAGCTAAGCATGGGAGGTGTCTAAATCTTATCACACAACCCATCAAAACAAAGTTTCTTCAATCAAGCAAGCAAGCAAACACAAATACAAACACATGACTAACATGTAGCATATTCAATAGGAAATTTCAGACAACAAACATGAGGAAACTAAGCATGGGAAGTGTCTAAATCTTATGGCAAAAACAACAAAAATCCCCTAACATGTAGATGATTAAAACACCTCCGATAAACATATAAACATGCAAGTCTACACAATCAAAAAATCATCAAACATCCAAACTTCACAACATATAAGTACATCATCTCCACCCCCAAAGCGGGATGGAACTACTCAGTACTCATTAAGAAAAGAAGACAAAACGAAATTAAACTAAGCATGCAAGAATTAAAAGAGAAGACAACATTAAAACAAACTAAGAAAAATTATTTTATTTACATGACTCACATTATAAGTAGCATTCTTCTCCACATGAGTTTTGCTCGGAAGCTTACTTTAAGTAGAGAGAATTCCACCAAGCAATGGGTAAATACAAAGGAGGAGAAAGAGTTCTATTTATAGTCATAGAAAAAGGTAACCGGGGACAATCCCCCGGTATGAGACTAAACGCAAACTATAAATGGACATAAAACAACATAATCAAATATCCGACTAAACCATGAACTATTGGGAGTCATTTAGACATCCAATTGGTGGTCTGGGACAGCCAATTCGCGGTCTATATGCCTCTGATCGAGTTTGGATTTCGGTGACTCGGTTCTGGCTTGATTTCTTGATGTTTGATGAACCCGATCTGGTTCTTGATGGTTAGACCCGGATCTAATTGACAAAATATTCCTCATGATGGTGTGGAGCTTCTTGATTTGCTTATTGGTCCTTTTGGTTTTACATCCAATTCTTTCTATCTTTCATCTCAGTCCATAAGCCTTGCAACTTAGTCATTTTCCTTACTTTTAAGTCCTTTTTGAGTCTTTTCTTTTCAAATATGTTTATTCCTGAAACTTAAATATAAAACTCGTTACGTAGCATTGCTTAGGCTAAAAATAAAGGATATAAGACACAAATATATGCATGATACGATGTCAATCACTTGCGAGTTGAGCCAAAATCATCTAGAGGATTGTGAAGAATCAGAGTAAGGATTCAGAGTCGAGTTCATTACTTCAGGCAACCAGGGTAGATGGGTTTAAATTTCAGATCACCGTGGATGGAGGTTTGAGATATCCGGATGGGTTGTGGGTTTCGAATGTGGATGGACTGAGGCAGGAGATTATGGATGAGGCTCACGGATCTAGGTACATGGTTCATTTGGGGAGTACGTAGATGTACTAGGATCTACAATGGAGTTTCTGGTGGGAGGGGATGAAGCAATACAATGTCGAGTTCGTCTCGAGGTGTTTGGTATGTCAACATGTTAAGATCAAGCACCAGCGTCCAGCAGACATGATGAGGAGGATCGAGTTTCCATAGTGGAAGTGGGAGCACGTGACGATGGACTTTGTCACGAGTTTGCCGAGGGCCGATCATTTGTGTGATGCTATTTGGGTGATCGTGGATCGTTTGACCAAGTCAATACACTTCCTCGTGACTTGGGTGGCTGCATCATTGCAGAGTTTAACAAAGCTCTATATCTCGAAGATCGTCAAGCTTCATAGAGTACTAGTGTCCATTATTTCAGATTGGGATACCTTTTTCACTTCGAGATTTTGGGAGAGCTTGGATAAGGCTTTAGGGAGGAAGCTAAAGTTTAGCATGACATTCCACCTGCAGACAGATGGGCAGTGAGATGAGACGATCTAGACTTTGGAGGATATTCTCAGAGCTTGTGGACTAGATATTTCAGGAAGTTGGGATAACAACTTGCCATTGGTGGAGTTTGCTTACAACAACAGTTATCACGTGAGCATTGGAATGAGATTGTACGAGGCTTTGTATGGGCAACCTTGCCACTCTCTGTTGTGTTGGAATAATGTGGGATAGAGGCAATTGTTGGGGATAGAGATTGTTCAATTGTATGTAGACAGAGTGGATCTGATTCAGCCTAGATTGGTGGCAACTCATGATAGGCAGAAGAGTTATGCTAATAGGAGGCATCACGAGCCACAATTTTAGATTGGAGATCATGTCTTCTTGAAGGTTTTGCCAACAAAATGTGTGATGAGGTTCGAGCGGAAAGGGAAGTAGAGTCCCAGGTATGTCGGACCGTTCGAGATTTTGGAACCTGTTGGTGTAGTGGCTTACCAGGTGGCTTTACCGCCACAGCTTGCAGGGTTGCACAACGTATTCCACATCTCTATGCTAAGGAAGTATGTAGGAGACCCGTCACATGAGATTTTCACGAGCTTCCGGAGATTCAAAGTGACTTGACCTTGGAGGAGTAAGCAGTGGAGATCTTAGAGCGTGTTGAGTGACAGTTGAGGCGTCAGAGCATCCCGATGTTGAAGGTCCGTGGGAAACATCATAGTGTGAGTGAGGTCACTAGGGAGTCTAAGGATGATGCCATAAGTTTGTATCCGGAACTCTTCGTGGAGGGTTAGGGATAACAAATTTTTTAGAACGAATTTTTTTAAGTTGTGTTGGTTGTAAGACCCGCTTCCCTGATACTATAATAAAGTTCCCTTCATCTCTCATACTTGTGTGTTGGCTTGTTATGTATGTTTGCTTGTGTTGTGTGTTTGTTCTTGTTTCAAGAAACTTTCATTTTTTGGGAAAGTTTCCTTTTTGGTCCCTCCTATGGGTGTGCGCTTAAGCACGTTTGGTTTATCGTGGTTGGGGGTGGCGTTTGGGCAGAAAATTAGGTATGCACCCATGCCAAGAGTGGGTGAGGGAGTTGGGGGTGTTGGCCGGAGGGCTGGTCAACACCAGCACAACTGGTGGTGCGACTACAGTTGCACCACCTGACTGGGTGCATGCCATCCACGCGGGTTGTTGCTCGCGTGTCATGGCTGGTCGGCATGTCCACTGACTGGAGGCTCCAGATCTCGGCGAGGTTCGACGTTCTCTGGCGTGCTCGGGGCTAGCAACCAACGAGTTTAGGGTAGGCTTGTGTCAAGGTTGCGGCTAGTGCAATCGGGTATGCCTCCGTGCCCGTGAGTTCCTAGGGGCTGGACTTGGCTGGTGCGGTTTGACGGGGACAGGGCGAGGCGGGGTTGGTGCCTGCTGACTAGAGTGGGTAGAACAGAGGTTGAGCACAAGGGTGAACCCTATATGCGCCTCCGACTGACCCAAACCATCGGACCGACAAGCCTCAACAGTCCCTATGTCCACATCTTGCGTGGGTTGCTCCTACTAGAGCACTCAACGCGTCTAGGGTTGTGGGGACTTGCGAATGTTGTGCATGCAATGAAGACGTGCTAGTTGAAGGCCTGATCGGGACTTCCCTTGCTGCTGACCAAGTATGCGGGGATGGCTAGCTGAATCGATGTGTGCTTGGAAGGCAATTGATTCCCCGTGTGGAGCATGCACGTTTTGTTTACTTGTGTTATAAGCTATATCGCATGACTTGTAGTTAAGTGTGTGTTATATATTATGCCATTGAATATCTTGATTAATGTGTGACTAAATCTTGGGGTTCATGCACGTATTTTATTGTTTTGTTTTTTGACATCTTATAACAATATTGGATGACCCGTAGCTAGTTGTAATATTTATATTATGCCTTGTATGCTTGATATATGTATGTATACCACATTCTTATTGCCATATAGTTGCATGTGCATGTTGTTATTTCTAATGTTATGATGCGCATGGGTTTTTGGTGGGCACCCATAGCATGGTCATTGCATTAGATGTAATTGTGACTACTTATACATGTACATATATACATAAGGTACATTAGATGGTTTGCATATGCAATCCTGAATTTATATCGAATCTGGGCACTTGTATTGGGGTTCGACAGGCCTATTGTAAAGACCTCTATGTGGAGAGGTCAGGCATGAGATAAGATCTAGATGTGTCTACACTTTCATTTTCTACAGGGTGGGCATACCCAGCTTGCGATGGTATCATGTAGGTCATTATCATGAGTTGGGGTGTCAATCCAGAAGACTGTTTTGTGCCAAGAGGTGGGTCACACTTTCGTGTGACTCGCATGTAGATTAGGCCAGTATGGCTGGTAGTTGAGTTCCTAAGTAGAGGAATCGTGTCGGGCGAGGCCCGGGAGACGTGGCTACGTAGAATTGTTTCTTCTTATTGTTTGCATGTTTCACATATAGGATTTAATGCTAGACTCTTTATCCTGCTTTTGGACCGGGATAATACGGGGGTTTTCTTATTGAAAAATCACGCATATTTGTTGATTGTTTTGCCTTAGGTACTTAGGTTCCTACAGGGGTTAGACTGGAGATGTGTCGGAGGATTCTGTACACAAGGGATACGTTGGCCATTTATCTTATTGCTTCCTCATTTATATTGTTTTTTTAGCTAAACCTTTGATGTAATTGTAGGATTTCGTGTCCCTATGTATGTATATATTTTAAAACATTTAATACAAACATACATGATCGATTTCATATTTTCATTGATTTTACGTACATGTATATGTTTATACTAATATCATGCATTCCTACACATATTAAAATAAACAAAAGAGAGAGGATCATACCCAAAGGTTCTCTAAAACCTTTTAGAAGATCCAGTGTTCCGTTGCTCATCAAATTGCTTGCCGATTCGCCTCCAAGTATTCACCAAACTCTAAATAAAATTAGAGAGAAAGGAGCAAAGTCAATCAATCTCTAATTAAGCTTAGAATCTAGATAATAACCCCTCTAAAAGCTCCTGAGATTTTAATCTCCAAAACCTAAAACTATAAAGAGAATTCACATAGTGATTAAGAGAGATTAGGGAGAGAGAATTTTCCATTAATTCTTATGAAATAAGTAGGTGAGAGGACCTATGTATAGCCTCCCAAATCACCCACATCATGAACTATTCTACAACCATGATCTCTTACTTTCTCTCTCTTAAAATTAATCTCAATTTGCCACATAAGCATCCTAAAAAACGTTTGATTAAATCTGGAATTAATCCTACCCATGATTTAATTATTCTCTTAATAATTCAGGCAAAAAATGTGTTGTTCGGTTAACCGAGAATTCCACTCAGTCGTCCGAACCATTCGGTTTTACGCAAGTTCGGATGACCGTGGGCTAGACGGTTGACCGAGTATCCATGAGAAAAATTCCCTGGAAAAGTTCGGACGATCCACATCTCGCTTCGGTCGACCGTTGACTCACCAAAATTTGTCCTGGTAAATCTCATCGGACGACCCTGTCACTTTCGGTCTACCGAAATATCCTAAACAAAGCTCATGGATATTTCCTTTTGGTTGACCGTTTACGCCTGGTTGACCGAACCCAATTGTTCAAGCACTCCAGACAATTTTTGTCAACCAATCGCGTTATCCGATCTTTGTTCGGTTGACCGTCCCTAAGATACCTCGGTCGACCGAATCCAAAACGGTGGACCGTTTTGACCCTAATTTTGCCTTTGTCAAATTTTGGATTTATATCCAACAAATTTGATATTTTGTTTTTTCTAGCAGACTCATATCTTATGTAATATATTATCCTATGTAATATTAAATCATTACACCTCATAATATATACACCTCATATGAATTTATCTATTATTCTAATTATGTCAATTTTCGTGACATATTGATTTTATTGATTCACCACATGTGTCTGTTTTCTCATGAAACCTGACACATCATATGAACTCAAAATCAAGCATTTTGTTTTCCAGTTTTGTGGCGTGACCTATAGGAGGATCTAAGCTAAATTGGCAGCGATATTAACCACTTAGTATCTCAAACTATAAGCGGTATCTAGCTACACATTATAGTTACCCAATTAGCATAGATGTCTTGTTCCACTCGAACTAAACACGATCCATTTAGTGATGTTAGTGCACCACTTGTATCCGTCCCTTGCCTCATGATATTAAGAATATATACAAAGTAGAAATGTGTCACCTTTGTATCATATTCATTTCTTGATCTCTTTAAACTAATTATAACTATGTAACTTAACTCAAGTTACATTGTATACATTATAATTTTGCTCTATTAAGTGACCCACTAATATGATTACTCAATTAGGAGGGGCAATGATAATCGTTTGCCTAGTTATCTTTTCCAGCACAAGTCATGTTCAACCAACCATCGCCTTTATCACTATACTCATTGCTAGCTTTTGACAATAATCAAATCAAGCACTTCTTGAGTGAAACTATACAAGTCTCATATCTTAGGATCCGAGACACAATAAAACATTAATGACACGAAACACAATTCCATAATGTTTTACTTATTAGGTCTATTCAATATATAAAAGTATTCATTTCCTCTTTTATATACTCGTGTTGTCAATTATTTGTAGAGATACAACAATCGATGACCAACACGACAATCTTATCTTTTAATTAATGTTCCGTTTGTAATTACCATGATTGTGAATATCTTTTGATTTATGTAAACCATTATCTTTTAGAGCTCTACGGTTAAGGACCAAGCGCCTCTTCCTTAACACTTCCAAAAGACGAATACAATAATCAAGGAACAAAATGTTTGCACATCCAATTTAAAATAATTGATATATAAAAGTAAAACTTTTAGAACACATTCCTTTCAGTAATAAATTCTGAGTTTATTTCTATATATGGATACTTTCCTTTTTTGGCATCATGCCTCATAATTTATATCCATGTGTGCTTGTATTTGTGTATGTTCCATTGTATTGTAACTGTCTTGGTCGTCGCGGAGACTCAGATCGTGACTTTCGCTTGGACTCCCCAGCGTGCGTACCCGCGAGATCGGGACCATTACAAAAGGATTGTGAGAAAACATGGGCTAGGGTTAAAACCAGGGGAACACAATCTGTGATGGTTGCATCAGGGGTGATGGTGCCTCAGTTGGGTCTGACTGAGTTGACCACTCATGTTGCAAGGATTGGATATTATTATGGAATTTCAAGTGCTGCCACTAGTGGCATATCTGGTAGTTGTGGGAGCTGACTGGTTAAGCAGTTTGAACACTATCACATGGAATTTGAAGAACAACACCATGCAATTTCATGTGGAGAACAAATGGTATGAGCTAAAGGAACTGAAGCATCCATTTGTAGGGGGATTTCAGAGGAACAGTTTCAGTTTGAAGCCAGGCAATCTATTCAACTGTACTTGCTCCACTTTCATGCCAAAGAAGGGGATCAAAATAAGGAGGAGAGTCATAGAGATCAGTTGCAAGAGATTCAAGTTGTTGATCCGAAGGAGGTGTTGCTTCAATTTGCTGAAGTGTTTGCTCGACCAAGTAGGCTTCCTCTTTGTAGAAGTTATTATCACCACATACCACTCATTAATGAGGCTCAGGTAGTTAAATAGGCTCCTTACAGACACTCCGAATACCAGAAGAACATCATTGAAGAAACCATAAAGGAAGGGTAAAAAGTGGAATCATTGACCCAGTTCTAGTGCCTTTACTTTCTCTGTGTGGTTAGTTAATAAACATGATGGAGGGTGGAGGATGTGTGTTGATTATAGAGCACTCAATTTGAATACATTGAAGGATAGGTACCCTATTCCCCTAACTGATGAACTGCTAGATTAGTTACATGGGGTAGCTTACTTCACTAAGTTGGATCTGAGATCAAGATACCATTAGATCAAAATGGGGAAAGAGCAAATCCACTAAACATTATTCAGAACTCGTGATGGGCATTATGAGTACTTGGTGATGCCATTTGGGTTGACCAATGCACCTTCCACCTTCCAACACCTAATGAATTATGTCTTCACACCATACCTAAGAAAGTTTATCTTAGTCTTCTTTGATGGCATTCTCCAATACAGTCCTAATTGGTAAGGTCATTTAAAACATTTGACTCGAGCATTAGAAGTGCTGACAAAGAACCAATTGTGTGTCAAACTCTCCAAGTCTCCTCTTCGGCAACAGTAGGTGGGATATCTGGGGCATGTCATCTCAGTGGAAGGAGTCTCAGTTGACCTAGAGGAAATTCAAGCTATGCAAGCCCGGTGTTAAGACCAAAACCCTTGTTAGTGTTCTAATTATGCTTTGATAGTTAATGTATGTTTAGGGGAAGGAAAGGTGATGTGAGGTGGAGGCTTATGGTTGGTGGACGAGAAAGTGTAGGGTATATAAGGTAAGCACTCCTCTTCTTCACTCCTCACTCTTCACTCATCTCTGTAAACTCATTCTCATTCCCTCTCTCTGTATTTTTGCGAGCAACGGAGAAACTCGACGTGCGTGAATGGCGGAGTCGTGTTCGGGGTTGACGCGGTGCTTTGTGTGAAGGAATTGCCAGAGGCACAAGAAGGTGAGGTGGTGTTAACGTCAACGTTGGAAGCTTCATCGAGCTTGAAAGGTATGCCAAGTTCCATTTAATTACTCACCCAAGGTGTGTGAGAAGGTTTGCTTAGTCGTCGAAGGCCTAAGACCTCATTGGTGATAAGGTGCAGCTAGGTTGCTGCAGAAGAACGGTCGACCAGAGTGATGTTCGGTCGACTAATTGTAGAGTAATTTTAGGAGTCTACCCAGCACCGGTCGAATGATGTTGGTCAGCGGTCGACTGGTTGTGTGTTTTGGGTGGACTCTGTTATGTTCGGTCGGACGGGATCCCTTTGTCGTTCGACCGGTTGCACCTGTAGCTAAGTTGGTTCAAGCCTAGACCATCTAAACGGTCGATCATCTAAATGGTCGACCATCTTAGACCTAGTTCGACCAATAACTTAAGTGTACCTCCCTCGTGTGCGACCAACGTGTGTGGCGGTCGACCTTCCTTTTATGTGCCCAAATGGTCGACCGCCATGTTGTCGTAGTTCGGAGTGGGGGCTTGATGTTATGTTGTTTCTGGTCGAACAAGACACCTTTGTCGTTCGACCGTTTCTCATTAAGTTAGTTGGACCCAGGCTTAGACCATCAAAATGGTCGACGCCTGTAACCTTGGCTTGACGTAATGATTTATGTTTGCTTGACTGATTTTTTTGCGGATCGAAATTTGACTGATTTGAAAGGAAACGGTCGACCGCCTGGTCTTTTTCAGTCGACCAATTGGTACCCAAACTTGGTTTATTGCTTTTTCTCCTTTTGCAAAATATTGGTTTAGGGATCATAGTTCCCAATGTCTGGTGTTGTTATGTAACTCCGTGGGGGTGAGGTGACTACCAGTCTTGATGGCGACGGTGGTAACTGCCCAGACTTTATGGCAATGGAGGTGAACAATGAGTTTTGCAGCTTGTGTGAGCAACTGGACCTCGTGAGGCGAGAGTAGACTGGCTGACGATTTATTCCGGGAAGGGTGTTGCAGCTTGTGTGAGCTGCCTGCATTGCAACTTGTGTGAGCAACCGTTTTGCAACTTGTGTGAGCATTTAAGGTATTTGCAGATTGTGTGAGCATACCTCCTTAAACCGCATGTGCACCCGTATGTACCCTTATGGGACCCGATTGTTGTGTCGTAGGACTGATGTCCTTTAGTCCCCTTGATGGGGAAGGTTTTTATGTTGTCTTTTTGTATACCATGCTATACTATTGTATTGTTCATGCATGATAGGGGCGTTTGACATATGGGGTTTTCTTTATGAAAACTCAGGCATCAGTTTATGTTTGCATTTCAGGCAGTGATCGACAGTAGATGGTGGTGACCGAGGAGGAGCATACCAGGGACCAGATCCTCTAGTTTCTCTTTTTAGATTGTTCTGATTACTTGTATATATCTTCTATACCCTTTTGATGTAATCACGCTTTTGAAAACTCTCGTAATTATAGTGCACCTATGAGAATATGTTTTAGTAATGTCCTCGTGTTGTCTTGTTGATTATCATTTTAATTTTCCACTATTTTCGGGGACGTTACAGCTTGGTATCAGAGCGGTCGGTTCTGGTGTACTCGTCCAAAGAAACCACCCTTAGGTGTAGTGTAGATAGAGTTTGTAGTAGAGCATGCTTGCATTATTGTATTGATTTTGTTTTCCTTTATGTGTGTAAGATGCCTCCGAGACGCATGAGACTTCCCCCACACGAGCGTAGTACCAGTGATGTGACTACTGGTACGGTGTGGGCAGAGGAGCAGCGGACGTTCTAAGGCACGGTAGAGAGGTTGGGCGAGTTCCTAGAGCGCCATATAGCCCGTACAGAGCAGACAGGGATAGGTGCGTTGCATGAAATGTTTATGCGACAACATCCACCTACCTTTCAAGGAGAAATGGACGTAGAGGTGGCTGAGGACTACATCTTCAAGATCCA
The DNA here is from genome assembly GCA_963682175.1 of Triglochin maritima. Taxonomy (NCBI): domain Eukaryota; kingdom Viridiplantae; phylum Streptophyta; class Magnoliopsida; order Alismatales; family Juncaginaceae; genus Triglochin; species Triglochin maritima. Next base: position 28,634,806 of record OY821789.1, read on the forward strand.
AAAGATTTTTCGAGTGATCGGATGCTAGCCGGAGATGAAGGTAGATCTGGCCACCTGTGTGTTGTGCGGTGCAACTGCCAACTTCTGGAGGACCACTCCTGCAGTGATATTTAGTAACCATGAGGATGTGAGTTGGGTGGAATTTTTGGAAGAGTTCAACCAGAAGTACTTCCCGCAACATGTTCGGGACGGAAAGAGAGAGAAGTTCCTGACTCTCGAGCAGAAGGAGATGACCCTGGAGAGCCATATCAGCAAGTGAGTCTGATGACGCAACAATTAAGTGAATGTGAGGAGGGTGACCTTTCTTGTCAACATAAGGACTCATCTTTTGATATCAAACCACCACAAAATCCAAATATTCAAAGCACAATCGTTCAGAGTTGAACTCCTAGTCAGTTTGAGGGACTTGGTGTTTCAATTCACATCTTGGTAGGGATAGTGTAAGTTCTCATAGGCAACGATGCACGGAACCTGATCCTGAGAGAATTACACACCAAGTAGTAAAAAAATATGAAATGAAAAAAAGAAGAAAAAAATGGTAATACAAATAAGAACCTTAATGGACTTTACACTTTGTTTCACTAGAGGATATTAAGGTTGCCCATGTCTTTCATTTAAGTTATTAACTAATTTGCACGAATGGTTCATTAGGCTCGGTGTGTGGATTCAATACATATATAGAGTCAGCCCGTAGGATTACCATATCCAATGATTGACAAAACTAGGTCCATGGAGTCATGTTGCTAGGTTGAATAATGCGTCAATGTTCGAATTTTGTGGGTATATCCACTGAAATTCTTCAGGAGACACCACTCCTCCTCCTTCGCGACAAGGATGTTTAATGGTTTGTTGCACGTGCTAAGTGCAACCGTGATTCCTACGAAACTGAGTTAGGATTTCCATGTTTTTTGTATGTTTTTCCTCTTTCATTTTTCTTTTTCTTTGTCTTATTTGAGACTAGCAAAAAGTAATTGCGGGGTATTTGATTAGTAGCATATGATGCATCATATTCATGCTATATATTATTAATTTTACCCCAATATTGTGCTAGTCGATGTTTGTTGTTATATTTTAGGTATTAGGTAATAAAGAAGAGAAGGAAAGAGAAGAAGGATTGAAACGTAAGAAGAAATGACTTAAATGAAGAAAAATGGACCTCTCTGTCATGCACAAGGACTCATCTGCAAGAGGGAAGGTCCTGGACGTAAGCCCGAAGGGACCAAATAGCAAATCGAGAAACTCCACACCATCATGAGGAGTATTTTGGCAATTAGATTCGGGCGTAGACTCAAACAACCAATGCGGGTGCACCCCACGTGGAGAATTGAAGCAATGAAGAAGATAACTGAAACATGTCGAATCCGACCAAAAGTGACCACCAATTCGCGAGCTTAAACAGCCAATTGGCGGTCAAATATGACCCACATCCCACATGCCTTCTCGTGGGTGTGTCTTATGTTGTTTGTATCCATTTGTAGAAGTTGTATTAGTCCCACACCGGGGGATTGTCCCCAGTGGCCTTTTTCATGCCTATAAATAGAACTCTTCTTCCTTCTTTGTAATACTACCCATTGCTTGGTGGTCATTGTCTCTACTTGGTGTAAAGCCTAATGCTACTTGTAATGTGAGTCATGTAAATAATATATTTTCTTAGTTTTCTTTAATGTTGTTTCTTTTAATGCTTGCCTATTTAGCTTAGTTTTGCTTCCTTAATCTTAGTATAATTAGTTATAATGTCTTTCTTTCTTAATATAGTTTGTAACTTTATGTGTAGTGAGTAGTTTCATCCCCCTTTGGGGGTGGAGATGATATTTATACATGTAATGAAGATTGTGAGTGAGTGCTATCTTAATGAATGTTATCTTATGCAATATGTGATAAATGTGAATGTATGCTTGTTTGTTTAAAAGAGAATACTTAACTTGCATGTTTAGGTTCTTAACATCTAACTTGTTTATGCTCATGTTATCAACTAGCTTAGTGATTGGAATGATAGGTTTTGCCACAAACATTAGGTACTTCCTATGCATGAAAACACAACCTACCTTTGTGCCTTATTGAATGCATTATTCACCACCTTATCACATGTGTACACACACTCCACCCCTTGGGGGTTTTTATTACTGAATTTTAGCTTGCTTTGATAATTACTTGGTTTAGTTTCAATTCTTCTCATGCTTTCATCTTCCTTGTATGTTTCTTGATTGTTTAGTGTAGCTTAGTTTAGTTTAATAAACTCTTCTTCCCTTTATTTTCCACTTGATTTTTGAAGAACCAAAGTTGACACACCTCTTTATGGACTCGACCCGTACTTGCCACCATTTCGTCGTGGTCGTGCACATGCGGTATTTAAAGGAATCAATCATAAAGGCTCAAAAGTTGTTGCATTAGGGTTGCAGCCAGCAGATATCATTTGCCTACCACCACAAAGAGAGATAGAGTTCGGCATTGAGTTAGTGACTGGTACCACTCCGCAGTCGAAGGCTCCATATCAGATGGCACCAGTAGAGTTGAATGAGCTGAAGAAGTGGTTGCAAGACTAGTTGAGTACTGGGTTTATCTGACCAAGTGTCTCGCCTTGGGGAGCGTCAGTCCTTTTTGTGAAGAAGAAGGACTAATCGTTGCGGATGTGCATCGATTACAGGATGTCGAATAACGTTACTGTTAGGAACCAGTATCCGTTACCCAGGATCGAGGACCTTTTTGACCAGTTGCAGTCAGCGGAGGTTTTCTTGAAGATAAATTTACGCTCAGGATATCACCCGTTGAGGATCAACGAGACAGACATCCAGAAGACAACTTTCAGGATGCGGTACGGGCATTACGAGTTCGTAGTGATGCATTTTGAATTGACGAATGTGTCAATAACATTATGGATCTGATGAACTAAACGTTGTCGTACCTCGACAATTTCATCATCATCTTCGTGGATGACATCTTGGTTTACCTATCTGATAGATAGTAGCACAGAGAGCATCTATGGATAGTGCTTGGCATCTAAAGGGATCAGAAGTTGTATGCCAAGTACTCGAAGTGCGAGTTTTGGCTGGACATAGTTGCTTTTCTAGGATATATCGTGTTGAAGGAAAGGATATGTGTGGACCCAGTGAAGGTAGAGGAAATGACTCAGTGGAGGGCCCCGACGAGCATGACTGAGATCAGGAGCTTTGTGGGCATGGCGGGCCACTACCGTCGTTTCATCAAAGACTTCTCCATACTTGCTTCACCACAGACAGCACTGACGTAGAAGGGTTTCAAGTTTATTTGTCGTAGAAGTGCGAGGACAACTTTCAGGAATTGAAAAGACGATTGACAATGACACCGATTCTGACTATTCTGAGTGGCAGCGGAGGGCTGATATACAGCTGATTGGCGGTCCATATTACTCAGGATGCGCCCAAATTTCTCCTGGACTTGTATTAATGTTCGTTTAGGCTATTGTTGGTATTGGTTTAGTCCCACATCGAGGGATTGTCCCCGATTAGCTTTTTCCATGCTTATAAATAGAACTCTTCACCTTCCATTGTAATTACCCATTGCTTGGTGGCATTCTCTCTACTAAGGAGTGAGCATTGAAGCAAAAATTCAAGGTGGAGAAGAATGCTACCTTCAATGTGAGTCATTTGTTAATAAAATAATTTTTCTAGTTTCTTTTAATCTTGTCTTTTAATTTGTGCATGTTTGTTTAGTCTTTCCTTTCCTTTATGTTTCTTTAATACTTCTTGCCTTCTTAGTTAACTTTCATTTCAGTATTATGCTTTCTTTTGCTAATATAGTTAGTGTAATGAGTAGTGAGTAGTTCCATCCCCATTTGGGGGTGGAGAAATATTTGATATAATCATGTAGTGTATTAAGTGTCTGTTATCTTTATCCCTTGAGCTTTATATGATTTCCATAACCATCTAATGGGTTTTCACTCTTATCTTTGATATGCTAATGCTCTTGAATAAAGCTTAGCTTATGCTTTGATTAGTGAACCTATTTTATGGGGAATGATAAGGTTAGGATATGGATGAAGTTAATATTGGAAACACAATTTGTAGTGTATGTGCTCTTGTTGCCTTTACCTTAGCTAATGTCTTGTATGTTTTAATGATGTAGTCTTATCTTAATTTATGTGGAGGCATAGTAGGGTCTAGTCTTTATACTTGAGTTCATTTAGCTTTATTCCAATTATTGTCTTGTATGTTTTAATGATGTAGTCTTATCTTAATTCATGTGGAGGCAAAGTTGGATGTAGTTTTATGATTTCATGCACAACATGTTGTGAGGAGCTTAATTGAATACACACACACTTCTTTATGTTCACATTATTTCTCTACCCCCTATGGGGCTTAGTTTTATTGGTTATCTTCATTTCATTTTTGCATCTTAGTGTAGTTTAGTGTAACCAACCTTTCTCTCCTTCTTTTTACCTCTCGCCTTCGAACGAACCAATCGTCGACACACCTCCCAATGGACGACCCGTATTTGCCACCGCTTCAACGCGGCCGTGCACTTGCGGTTAATATAAAACGATCAATCAAGTTTTTGGCGTCGTTGCCGGGGAGGTGCTCTGTCCAGACGTTGGTTTGGACGATTCGAGGGGTTTTTAATTTTTTGTTTCCAGTTTTTCTTAGTCTCAGGGATCCTAGAGCTCACGGGGAGGCTACTGGAAGAGTTGGAGAACCAACACTTCAAAAGGGACCGCCAATCAGCGGTCTGGGACCGCCAATTGGTGGCCTGTTGAGGTCTTCCTGCTTTCATTTTTCTTCTGGTGGTTTATTGCTTCACTTTTGTTATCTGGGAGCCCTATTTTGCATGCTGTGACTTCTAGTTTGCTCGCAGATCATTAATCACTCCCTCATTAATCAACTTGGCCCTAAAATCCAAAGCAAAAGACTAGACGTTCTTACTTGTTTAGGTCACGCATCATGTATTGACTTAGGTATATAGTTGTCTTTTTTTTAGCTTTATTTTCAATTGTTGAGCACTGACGTGAGGTACGCAATTTCCTACACTCATTCATGCATCTCGTATGCCCATGCATTAGTTAGTAGGAATTGGAGCGATTGATTGCTAGATTTAGGATCAAAACGCTACTAAGGAGGGGTTGTCCCATAAAAGATAAGGTGGGGGATTTCATCACCCTTTCCTTGGCCCCAAATAATCACTCTTAATAAAGCCTTAACTAAAAGCAAGTATACATTGGCCCTAAGGAATTCGGACGCACTAGGAGAGTAATCTAGTCGAGACCGTCATGACCTGATCGGCGTTGCCTGCCTTGTCGATAGTAGGAGGTACTGGATCTCTGGATCTGGTATCACTTGCTGGGCATTGTGGTCCTCGTTGTAGGTGTAGGATCGTGTGGGTCTATGGGTCCACAAACTAATCACGATTAAAACCTAATTACCTACTTGGTTGATTGATCAATGAAATGCAGCGGAAATTAAAAACAAATCAAACACAAGTAGGAAAGCAATGCAAACCACACAAGAAGACACCGGATTTACAGAGGTTCGGCCGCGCCTACGTCCTCTCTTGCAAGCCCCTCTCGAATCTCTGTTCGAGCTCCTCTTGCGTCTTCACTATGCCTCCCCGTTCCGGGCCGGGAGCAACGCCTTTTACAAGTCTTCAAGCTCGCGAACAACCCTCGCCGAGCTTGGCACCACCTCTCACAATCCGAGAGGAACACTTCGGGCTTTCACCGAAATCCTTGCTTCTTGCCTTGGGCTTTCACCAAGACCCTTGCTCTCTTTACAACAAATGTAACCTTGAGTGGGATTCACTCTCTAATTGAGCACACTTTGAGTAGGATGAGTATATGATCAAATGTGTGAAGTTTAGGCTTAAAGAGTGTAGAATTGGGAGCTTTGAGGATTGAGGTTTCTCTCTAATGTATTGGGACAATTGGAGTTGGAGAGTTGTGTTAACAACAAGTCTTGATCCTCTATTTATAAGCTCCTAAGGTTTTCTAGCCGTTGGGGATAGATTTGATTGGGTTTTGTGCAAGATACACAAAGCAGAAAATCGGGCTGCAAATCTGTCCAGAACCGGTCGACCGAAACTACTAAACCGGTCGACCGTTCACTTGTTTTCAAGGAGAACGGTCGAACAAAAGAATATTCGGTCGGACAAACGAGCTAGAACTTAACTCTACTTAAGTGAATCGGTCGAACCAAAGTATGGAGCGGTCGACCGAAAAGGGGATTCGGTTGAGACAAAGGTCAATCGGTCGAACGAGAAATGTGTCGACCGATAGCAGGGAATTTGGTTTCTGAAAATATGTTCAACCGGTCGACCGAATCAAGGTCGTCGTTCGACCGGTTACCGAATGTATTTTGGGGTTAAGTTTGTTTTATACGAATACGACCGTTATAGGAATACGACAAGAAAAACGGCCATATTAAAATCCGGGATCGGTCGACCGAAAAGGTAGAACCGGTCGACCGGTAGAGTTCGGTAAAATCACTGTGGAGAGTCTGTTATAAACCGGTCGAACTGAGAACTGGTTCGGTCGACCGGTTCACACAGGAAATCTGGGTTTAAGTTTATAAGTGATTTCCGACTAAGGTTTGGGTGATCTAATGAAGTCCAAATAATGTGAAATTTCGTGTGTGACTTCTATAGGGAACCTATTGTGTATGTGATTGGTTTTTAACTCTTGTATGCTCAATTTACACATGTTCCTAAGACTCAAAATAAAATCAAGATTACAAGTCTTCATTTAGCTTTATTACAAATCTTGACTTGATTTCCTTCCTTCCATGAGTCTTGATCACCTGTAGAGATTAGCACATGCAATATATATGCAATGCAATATGTGTGCTACTCTACATCATCATAATTAAGATTAGGTTAATTAAATCATCAAAACCTAGATTAAGGCCAAAAAGCCAACAATCTCCCCCTTTTTGATGATGGCAACCTATATCTTAATTCTATCTAAATACATGGAATTTGTATATGTAAACTATGCATATTAATGCTCCCCCTATGGATGTGCATAGTTTTAGTTCAATTTTATGCCAAATTCCAAGTTACCCCCTTAATTATCTCTCCCCCTTTGACATCCATCAAAAATAATAATTATTTAAGACTTTAAGCATAGAATTTGGATGTCTTGTAATGAAGTTGCTCCCCCTAAATTTTGCACTTCATTACTCTAATAAAAGATATAACATTTAAGCTCCCCCTATCAATAAGGCTAAATGGAAACAATGAGTATGATTCAAGTTAAGTTCATTTAAGTTTCAACTTAAGCCTTATTCTAACATCCATTTAAAATTTGACATTTAGAATCAATGGATGTGATAAATGATTTGCAATGAATAGGGTTTATGATTTGCAATGAATTGAATTATATGATATGTCAATTAAGCATGTGAAGCTAGATTAGAGCTAATTTAACATGAATTGTATAGATAGGAATATATACCAATGTTGAATTCGAATTTAGCTCCAATCTCATTTGGTGATGCAACCGGATTTGAATTTGACTCTTGAGCTCACCCGGTCACCACCAATCTCCTCCTCAAGCACCTACAAGTGTAGATTTAGGTACCCAAACAATTTTGGGTCCTTGAACATTAGCTTTTGGGATCCAAACCATTTTGGTTTTGGGTGCCCACACACTTGAGGAACTAGATTTAACAAATAAATGCTTGCCATTTAAAGTAGTATGAGATACATGGTTTTTCAAATGCACATTGTATCCTAAACCATGTTTGGCTAATGATTGTCTTTGACTACTCAAAAGCATATCAAGCATTTTTGTCCCTTTAGTGAACATTTCAAGATCTTTTCTTAATTGCATATTTGAGGCTTTAAGATCTACATGTTCATCAATAATGGGTGTTTTACTTAGACTAGCAAGTGATGATTCATTTGATTCAAGTCTAGCAATCACCTCATTCTTTTCATTCATGATTAGTTCAATTTGGCATTTAAGATCATTTATAGTTTTTCTAGCATTTTTGTTCTTTTCACAAACGATCTCATATTGTTTAACTAAATCATGAAATGCATTTTGGAGCTCATCTTTAGTAAATGTTTCATTAGATGCTCTTGAGTTTGAGCTATCACTAAGATCTCTAGATGAGCAAGAATTAGAAATATAAGAGTTAGAGGCTACCTCACTCAATTCATCTTCAATTGCCATGTGACATGAGTAAGCAAATTCTCCTCTACTATGCAAGGTGGAAGATGATGTTGATGGAGATGAGGAGTCATCCCATGTAGCTTTGTGAGCTTCTTCTCTCCTTTCTCTTCTCTTGCTCCTTCCCTTCTCTTTTCTTTTCTCCCTCTTTTTCTCCCCTTCTTTTCTCTCAATTTTGCTTTCCTCCTTCTCCTTCTTTTCTCTTCTCTCAATCCTAATACCCCTTCTTTCAATTTTGTCTTCTTTATTCTTGAGGTATTTGAAAAAATCTTGGGCAAGGACCACGATTTCTTCTTCTTCATCTTCTCTATTTTGCTCCTCAAAATCTGCATGTAAGGCCATAGTAGGAGTTTTCTTGGAAGCTTCTTTTTCTTTGCGATGACTCAATTGAAGCTCATAGGCCATGAGATTTCCAATGAGTTCCTCCATCTTCAATTTGGAAAGATCGTGCGATTCTTCAATTGCGACGACCTTGTCTTCCCAATCGTTGCTCAATGATCGGAGGAATTTCCGAGTCATCTCTCCTTCATTTATCCTTCTTCCAAGAATCAAAAGAGAGTTAGTAATATCGGTGAAGCGAGTGTTCATGTCGCTTATGTTCTCACCGATTTGCATAGAAAATATTTCATATTTATGCATGAGGAGACTTATCCTAGTTTCTTTGGTTTTGCTATCACCCTCATGATGCATTTGTAACCTATGCCATATTTCATTGGCACTTTCACATCCCCTAATTCTATTGTATTCTCCCTCATTAAGGCCACAATAAAGAATATTCATAATTTTTGAATTCATTTCAATTTCTTTCATTTGAGGCCTAGATAAAGAATCTAACTCATTTTCATTTGGGGGGATGTATGGAGTTTGAATAAACTTCCAATACTTAAGGTCATTTGATATTAAAAAGATTTTCATTCTATTTTTCCAATAATCATAATTTGACCCATTAAGCAAAGGAGGCCTTGTGGTGCATAAACCCTCTAAGTGATTAGATGTGCTAGCCATGCTAAAAATACGATTAAGTATAGAATTTAGCTAACAAGGCTCTGATACCAAATGTAGGATCGTGTGGGTCTATGGGTCCACAAACTAATCACGATTAAAACCTAATTACCTACTTGGTTGATTGATCAATGAAATGCAGCGGAAATTAAAAACAAATCAAACACAAGTAGGAAAGCAATGCAAACCACACAAGAAGACACCGGATTTACAGAGGTTCGGCCGCGCCTACGTCCTCTCTTGCAAGCCCCTCTCGAATCTCTGTTCGAGCTCCTCTTGCGTCTTCACTATGCCTCCCCGTTCCGGGCCGGGAGCAACGCCTTTTACAAGTCTTCAAGCTCGCGAACAACCCTCGCCGAGCTTGGCACCACCTCTCACAATCCGAGAGGAACACTTCGGGCTTTCACCGAAATCCTTGCTTCTTGCCTTGGGCTTTCACCAAGACCCTTGCTCTCTTTACAACAAATGTAACCTTGAGTGGGATTCACTCTCTAATTGAGCACACTTTGAGTAGGATGAGTATATGATCAAATGTGTGAAGTTTAGGCTTAAAGAGTGTAGAATTGGGAGCTTTGAGGATTGAGGTTTCTCTCTAATGTATTGGGACAATTGGAGTTGGAGAGTTGTGTTAACAACAAGTCTTGATCCTCTATTTATAAGCTCCTAAGGTTTTCTAGCCGTTGGGGATAGATTTGATTGGGTTTTGTGCAAGATACACAAAGCAGAAAATCGGGCTGCAAATCTGTCCAGAACCGGTCGACCGAAACTACTAAACCGGTCGACCGTTCACTTGTTTTCAAGGAGAACGGTCGAACAAAAGAATATTCGGTCGGACAAACGAGCTAGAACTTAACTCTACTTAAGTGAATCGGTCGAACCAAAGTATGGAGCGGTCGACCGAAAAGGGGATTCGGTTGAGACAAAGGTCAATCGGTCGAACGAGAAATGTGTCGACCGATAGCAGGGAATTTGGTTTCTGAAAATATGTTCAACCGGTCGACCGAATCAAGGTCGTCGTTCGACCGGTTACCGAATGTATTTTGGGGTTAAGTTTGTTTTATACGAATACGACCGTTATAGGAATACGACAAGAAAAACGGCCATATTAAAATCCGGGATCGGTCGACCGAAAAGGTAGAACCGGTCGACCGGTAGAGTTCGGTAAAATCACTGTGGAGAGTCTGTTATAAACCGGTCGAACTGAGAACTGGTTCGGTCGACCGGTTCACACAGGAAATCTGGGTTTAAGTTTATAAGTGATTTCCGACTAAGGTTTGGGTGATCTAATGAAGTCCAAATAATGTGAAATTTCGTGTGTGACTTCTATAGGGAACCTATTGTGTATGTGATTGGTTTTTAACTCTTGTATGCTCAATTTACACATGTTCCTAAGACTCAAAATAAAATCAAGATTACAAGTCTTCATTTAGCTTTATTACAAATCTTGACTTGATTTCCTTCCTTCCATGAGTCTTGATCACCTGTAGAGATTAGCACATGCAATATATATGCAATGCAATATGTGTGCTACTCTACATCATCATAATTAAGATTAGGTTAATTAAATCATCAAAACCTAGATTAAGGCCAAAAAGCCAACAGTAGGGAGGTAAGACGTGTCGAGGCTAGTGACCTCGAAGTTAGGCGTCATCTAGCCTAAGGACCCATTGCCTTACATTGTTTGAGCTGTGCTTGCTAGTTAGGCTTCTACCTGATCCCTTCACCCACGCTAGCTTTAGGGATTCTTCTCTTCTCCTCTGAGTCATCTTCTTCTCACCTACTTCTACGTTTTAGTCTCCTCCCCTTTACACTCTCTGGTAGCGTTTTAGGGTCGAGTCGAGCACTTTTTGCGAGCTTAGTCTCGTGGTGGTGAGAGTGGTCGACTCGAGAGTTGTTTGTTGAGATGGATGGTTACATGGGCGACCATCCATATGATTGTTGGGACCAGGACAATTCATCCTGGTATTCCGGACCCATGCAACCTGTGGTGGCTCAGAATAACACCCCGTATGGTTGGGAAAATCTTAATGGTGTGACTGAGCAATCTTCATATTGGGGTAGTATGAGAGAGGCACCGACTGCTAGACCTCAATCTAGTTATGTCGGATCATATGCTGGTCAACAAACTGAGACATTACAACAAACTTTGGCCTCTTTCATGCGTTTGGCAGACGACATGAGTGCACTGGTGGCTCCAGTGGCCATACCGTGCGACTGTTGTGGGTTGAGTGGTCATGTTATCGGGGAATATCCTTATGTTCCCCCTGAGCCTGAGTGTGAGCATACCTTTTCCCAAAATGCTCAATGTGACCATTACACATCCGCGTACAACCCAAGAGTGATGGATTCGTGGGGAGACAATTCTTATCCAAATTCTTATACCTCATTTTCACCCCGTATCCTCCTCCCGAATATCCAGAATTCTACCAACACCCCACTTCAAATCATTGGACTCATTCTCAGCCCATTAACACCCAACCCCAAAATTTCCCAAGCTCTGACTTGGACCTCACTGTTGACCCCAAATTTGATTCCTTAAAACAAACCCCCCAAACGTTCATGGAAACCACTCAAACTTTATTGAAGTCCAACTTGAATTCCTTGCAAAATATGGAAATGCAAGTGAGTCAAATGACACAACAATTCCATGAACGTGAGGAGGGTAACCTTTCTTGTCAACATGAGAATTTATCTTCTGAAATCGAACCACCACCACATCCACAAATTCAAAGCACAATCTTTCAAAGTCAAACTCCTAGTCAGTCTGAGGGACTTGGGGTTTCAATTCACGATCACTTAGTGGAGGATTCGATCCAAATTGAGAAAAACTTGGACTAGCTTCGTTATGAGTCGGCACAGGATTGTGCCTTATCTTTTTGTCCCGTGGCCCTTGAGCCACATGATCTTCATATTGTGCCTCTTAAGGACTCTCCTCTAGTGGAGCAAGAGCTCCCTAGTCCCCTCAATTTCAAACAATCTGATGAGAGTTTGCCTCTCACTAATGTTCCTGATCATCTTGGAAATGATGGAACATCAAACAACTACATTGCTCGTGAGGGTATTAGGAGTTCCTTGGAGGATACCTTGGGTATGAGACCCTCTTTTTGTTCGCCTGGTGTGTCGGACATGCCTAACGAGGTTCTTGACCTCGTTCCGACACACCAGCTTGTTGGTTGGAGAGTTTGGATTGACGATCATAACTTCAGCAGCGCAACAGGAGAAACTCTTCTTTCGTTGCCCCTCATTTCCCAAACTCTTGAGAGGTTCAAGCTCTTTCAGCTTAATCCTTTGAATGAGACGGCTTTGCGTCCAATTCATGAACCTCTCATTTCATCTGGTGCTCTTTGTGAAGGGGGCCCACACATGCATATTCTGGCCCCGCGTGGTGTCATGTTCCCTTTCCAAGTGCATCGACCCACTCTTGAGATTCCCATTTGATGTCTTTTGACAAATGAAGATGGGAACTTATGTTTGTACATAGTTATATAAAAAAAAGTACAATAAAAGACTCCTTCAGTGAGCATCGATTGTTGTGAGCCCCAACCCTTGTGTATTTGGGCTCCATTTCTTTCACGTATTTGTATCCTTTCTTTAGCATCTCACAGGTTTTGAGGGAATTCGGGTTTGTGTCCATCAACATGACCTTGAACTTCCCCTTGTACTTCATGATTGGTGAGATCTCTCCTTTTTCATGCATAAATCCATGTAGTATCTTGCTCACATTCATTGAGGACAATGCATGAAGTAGGTGTGTGGGGGGGGGGTGTTTTACGTGTGTACATAGTCGAGTCTCTTCTTTTGATTTTGTTTTCTTTTGTTTGCATTTTTAGGGTCATGTTAGTGTGTTGCATTTAATATCGATATATCTGCTTGCCATGATCCTTGGGTGACTTGTCTTCTTTTGCTTGCCTATTGCTTTAAAATTTCAACATTTCTTTCAAAATCTTCATGTGTTTGCGAAAGAAAATATTTTGGGGGTTTGGCGTGTGTTTAGCATGTGCAAAACCGTTGAGAGGCAAAGTAAAAAGAAAGCTCCCAAAATTGTCTTGAACTTGATTCATTAGGATATCTAGTACAGTGACTTTAGGATTTATTGAGTCGTTAGGATGCACCCCAGTTTTCCTTTCGGGGTGAGTAATCATAGGGTTTCAGTGCTCAAACATTTAAAGAAGTCCACCCTGAACCTAGTGAGTCAATAATTCGTGTCTGTTAACTTAAGGAAGTTTGTTGTAGTCAAGGACCCTTTAAATCTTGTTGTGAGACATTAGTGTAGGGGTTTTGATTCATGTATAGATAAGAAATAAGTGAGTAGGTGTTCTCTCTTCTCGCACGGATCCTATCACTCGGGAAAGTAGGTCTGAGGGGACTTTGTGCCTGGTGCTTTCGAGTCATCTGACTTGGGATGCGCTGACCGAACTCTCGTTACACGGGTGGTAGGGATTGCCCTATGTGGAGATTTGGTAAAAGGTGTACGTGATAGTGTAAGTCCTCATGGGCAATGATGCACGAAACCTGACCCTGGGAGAATGAAGCTCCAACTAATAAAACGAAAAAGAAAAAAAATGAGAAAAGAAAGAAAAAGAAGAAGAAAAATTGGTAATAAGAACCTTAATAGACTTTACACTTTGTAGCACTTGAGGATGTTGAGGTTGTCCATGTCTTTCACTTAATTCCTTATTTAACTTGCACGAAAGGTTCATTAGGTTAGAGGTGTGGACTGATCACATATATATAGAGTCGGCCCGTAGCATTACTGTGTCCATTGATCGACAAAATATTTCCAACAAGTCGAGTGTCTAGATTGAATAATGCATCTTCTTCGGATTTTGTGGGTATATCCGCTGAAAACCCTCAGGAGACATCACTCCTCCTCCTTGGCAACAAAGAGGTTTAACGGCTTGTTGCACGTGCTAAGTGCAACCGTGATTCCTACGAAAGTGAGTTAGGATTTCTTGTTTTTCGTATGCTTTTTCCTTTCTTTGTTTTGCACGGGACTAGCAAAAGTTAGGTGTGGGGTATTTGATTGGCATCATTTCATGTTTATATTTGTATCTTATATCCATTATCTTTCACCTAAACAATGCTATGTTACGAGTTTTATGTTTAGTTTTCAGGAATAAATAGGTTTGAAGAGATGAAGCATAAAAGGACCCAAAAGTTGGGAAAAAGGACTGAATTGTGAGATCTGGGGACTAAGATGCAAGGGAGAAGGACCTGAATGTAAGAAAGAAGGACCTAAGAGCAAAACAGAATACTCCACACCATCATGGGGAGTATTTTACCAATTTCATTCGGGTCGGAGCTCCAACAAGTCAAGTAACCTCATCAAAGACCAACAATACCAGAAAGAAAAGCCCACAACAAATTCCAACGCGATCCGAAGTTTTTGGACCGCTAATTGGCGGTCCATATTACTCAGGATGCACCCAAATTTCTCCTGGACTTGTATTAATGTTCGTTTAGGTTATTTTTGGTATTGGTTTAGTCCCATATCGGGGGATTGTCCCCGATTAGCTTTTTCCATGCTTATAAATAGAACTTTTCACCTTCCATTGTAATTACCCATTGCTTGGTGGCATTCTCTCTACTAAGGAGTGAGCATTGAAGCAAAAACACAAGGTGGAGAAGAATGCTACCTTCAATGTGAGTCATTTGTTAATAAAATAATTTTTCTAGTTTCTTTTAATCTTGTCTTTTAATTTGTGCATGTTTGTTTAGTCTTTCCTTTCCTTTATGTTTCTTTAATACTTCTTGCCTTCTTAGTTAACTTTCATTTCAGTATTATGCTTTCTTTTGCTAATATAGTTAGTGTAATGAGTAGTGAGTAGTTCCATCCCCATTTGAGGGTGGAGAAATATTTGATATAATCATGTAGTGTATTAAGTGTCTGTTATCTTTATCTCTTGAGCTTTATATGATTTCCATAACTGATGCATTGCATACATTGCATCATATGTCTTTCATTTAGATTGCTTTTATATCAATAAATGCTACTAAGGTATGTGTTTAGTCTTATTTACAGAATACAGGGACCTGAATGCAATTTACCCACATCCCGAGTATAAACGCGTGCAAATGACTCATTTCTATCATAAAGACTAAGCTCAAGATTATCGGGTTTCAAATGGAAATGTATTCAAGTCCTAATTGCAAAAAGAACAAGGACTTAAGCACAAAAGTAGCCAGGGACTTAATTGCAAAAGGACAAGGACCTAATTGCAAATCACGAGTAGCTTTTATCATCTTGGAGAAAATCTAAAGAAAAATCAATGTAGATCTTCAAATATATAAAAGAATTAATCCGGAGCTCAAAAGAATGGAAAGAATCAATCCAGACGCGTAAAGGAGGATCAAATCATACCATAAACATTCAACCAAAATCTGGACCAAATCAGAGCATGATGTGCGGCGATTCCGCCACATATCACACATACCATGCGGCGATTCCGCCGCCCCCTAGTCGATCCGTGTGCTCCAATTTTGTCCAGTCGTGTCTGGACACGTGTACTCTCCAATTCTATACTTAGGTCTCTTGTAACAACTATAAATAGCCTTGAGAACGATGTTAGAAGGGTCATTGGCCTTAGACCTAGCTTTTAGTTGTTTTTATTTTCAGTTTTGTACTCTTCACTTTAGTAATAAAATTCTGTCTTTTATTTCTTGTTTTTACTTTTCTTTTGTAATGTCTCTAGGACCCCTTCTTCCTCCCTCTATGAGTTTCTAACTCCTTCCAAAGGGTGGAGGTGACGGATTTAGGGTGAAGAGAAGATGAATGAATGTTATTATTTTAATTTCGTGTTAGTATATTTTGATTACTTGAGTTTATGTTAAATCATTTATCATGTAATGCTTTATAACTAATATGATTTATTATAAGTTTCTGAATTCTCTAATCTAAACCTTAAATCTAAACCTCCACCCAACGGAATTCACTTATTTGTTCTTGTTTTAGTTTTAATTGTTCTTATTTCTTGCTTTAGATAATTAAAAATCAAAAATCTCAAAACCAACTTATTTCTTCTCTCCTTCTTTCCCCCAATCGAAACCACACTAATAACAAATCTCTCCCTCCTTGTGTTCGACCCGTATTTGCCACGTCTTCATTGACGTCGTGCACTTGCGGTATAAATTTAATTCTCATCAAGTTTTTGGCGCCGTTGCCGGGGAGGCGACGCAGATTTTGTTTATTTTTGTGTTTTCGATTTTATTCAGTTTATCTTCTGCGCGATCAAAGTATTTGGATTTGTGTTTCAGGAAACAACAGAGTGCGCGGAGAAATCCGGGCACATTTGGAGCTAAACGAGCGGCGACATCGCCGCACCTAAAGAAGAACTGGCGGCGAATCCACTTGGAGCTTCTGGGCTTCAAATTTTTCTGGGACGCGACTCATCTCTGGGTGAACGCGCAGAGCATCTGAAATTTCGAGAGCGGGCGGTGAACCCGACTGAGCATTGCATAAGGTAACCTTTGTTGCCTCTTTTCCTTGTAATTTCTATTTTCAGAAAATTTCCTTTTCGTAGAACTGCATGTGTAGGGCAAAAATTCCATAAATTGCAATAATTCAACTCTGACCTAAAAATTGGCAAAATTAGAAAGGCGTTAGTGCATGCATCATCTAGTGTTTTGTATGCATTATTCTTGCTAAATTCTTGCAAATCAATTTCTGTTGAAGAGTGCTGGAGTCAAGGTACGTATCGTGGTTTTCATCGATTGCATTTAAGCATATAATCTAATTTGCATACAACCTTGCAATTGCCCCCAACTAAAGACCAATGTTTGACTATCTTTGTTAGATCTAAGTTAAACTATCTTAAGGGCAACTCCATAGGCAAAGATACGGTTGGGATTTCACCACCCTTCCGTAGCCCACAAATCACAATCCTAAAGTGTCACCCAAGCCTTAAATTAAAATCAATTAGACATTGACCCTTAAGGACTCAGACTCAATTAAGGAGAAGAATTGGTTTGACTTGCTATGACCTGAAGCCGATCGAATTTAATTTGGTGTCTAGAAAGTGTTTTTGTGTTGACGAAAGTCTTCCAAGCAAAGTGGTTGTCTAATTGGCACCGACTCTGTCGGAAGCGCCCCCACTAGCTATACACGGCCTGGCCAAGTTGGTTTGATTAGTGAGGGAGGTGAATCAAGCAAATCAATTCGACTCAACCAGTTAGGAGTCGTCTAGATCTAAGTGACACTAGGTCTAGGATTGTTTGAACCGTGCTTGTTTGGGAAACCTCTGACCGACCTTCTTTTCTATCTTTAGAGTTAAGTTTCCATTCTCTTCTGAGTCATCTTCTTCTCACCTACTTATACGTTCTAGTCTCCTCCCCTTTACATTCTCTATTAGCATTTTAGGGTCGAGTTGAGTACTTGTGCTTGCTTAGCCTCATAAGGGTAAGAGTACTTGACTCAAGAATGTTTTGATGGATGGTTACATGAGCAACCATCCATATCATTGTTGGGACCAGGACAATGCTTCCTGGTATTCTAAAACCATGCAACCTGGGGTGGCTCAGACTAACACCCCATATGGTTGGGACAATCCTAATTGTATGACTGAGCAATCTTCATATTGGGGTAACATGAGAGAGGCACCGACTGCTAGACCACAATCTAGTTATGTTGGATCATATGCTGGTCAACGAACTGACACATTACAACAAACTTTTGCCTCCTTCATGCGTTGGGCTGACAACATGAGTGCACCGGTGGCTCCAGTAGCCGTACCGTGTGACTGTTGCGGGTTGAGTGATCATGTCATCAGGGAATGTCCTTATGTTCCCCCAGAGCCTGAGTATAAGCATACCTTTTCCCAAAATGCTCGATATGACCATTACACATCCGCATATAACCCAAGAGTGATGGATTCATGGGGAAACAATTCATATCCAAATTCTTATACGCCATTTTCACCCAAATATCCTTCTCCCGAATACCCAGAATTCTACCAACACCCCACTTCAAATCATTGGACTTATTCTCAGCCCACCAACACCCAACCTAAAAATGTCCCGAGTTCTGACTCGAACCTCATAGTTGACCACATACCTGATACCTTGGAACAAGCTTTCCATACGTTCATGACAACCACTCAACAGTCCGTAGACAATATGGTATTACAATTGAGTCAAATGTCACAACAATTAAGTGAGGAAAGTAACTTTTCGTGTCAACATGAGGATTCATCTTTTAGTATCGAACCACCATCACATACACAAATTCAAAGCACAATCTTTCAAAGTCAAATTCCTAGTCGGTCTAAGGGACTTGGGATTTCAATTCATGACCACTTAGTGGAGGATTCGATTTATATTGAGAAAAACATGGACCAATTTCATTATGAGTCGGCACGGGATTGTGCCCTATCTTCTTGTCCCGTGGCCCTTGAGCCACATGATCTTCATGTTGCATCTCTTAAGGACTCAACACTTGTGGAGCAAGAGCTCCCTAGCACCCTCAATTTCAAACAACCTGGTGAGAGTCTGCCTCTCACCATTGTTCCTGATCATCTTGGAAATGATGGAACATCAAACAACCACATAGCTCATGAGGGTATTAAAAGTGCCTTAGAAGATACCTTGGGTATGAGACCCACTTTTTGTTCGCCTGGTGAGTCGGACTTGCCTGACAAGGCTCTTGACCTCGCTCCGACGCACCAGCCAGTTGGTTGGAGAGTTTGGATTGATGATCATAACTTCAACACCGCAACGGGAGAAACTCCTCTTCCGTTGCCCCTTAATTCCCAAACTCTCGAGAGGTTCAAGCTCTTTCAGTTTGATCCGTTGAATGAGACGCCTTTGCGTCCAATTCATGAACCTCTCATTTCATCTAGCGCTTTTTGTGAAGGCGGCCCACACATGCATTTTCTGGCCCCACGTGGTATCATGTTTCCTTTTCAGGTGCACTGACCCACTCTTGAAGTTTCCATTTGATGTCTCTTGACAAATGAAGATGGGAACTTATGTTTGTACATAGTTATATATGTATAACAATAAATAAATAAATAATCAACTGTTGTATTTATCCCTTCTTTAGCATCTCACAGGTTTTTGAGGGAATTCGGGTTTTTGTCCATCAACAGAGCCATGAACTTTCCTTTGTACTTCACGTTGGTGAGATCTTTCCTTTTTCATGCATAAATCCATGTAGTATCTTGCTCACATTCATTGAGGACAATGCATGATTTAGGTGTGGGGGGGGGGGGTGTTTATGTATATATCTATTCTTTTATTTCTAAAAAAAAGAAAGAAAAAAGAAAGAAAAAATTCAATGTTTCATGACATAGCTTAAAATTGAACTACCAGAACCCGTGTACAAATTGCATTGAGTTTTTGTTCCTTATTATATAGTTCTGCTTGTAGAAATTATGACATAAATCTAAGTTCCAAAGAAATAACTCATTGCCCTTTAAGACATGTATGCACTTAAATTCGATGAATCAAATCTTTGAAGTGGTTGATAAAAAGCAGAGGTTGAGGAAAATATACCAGGAAGTGTGGACTTCTAATAGCAATTAAGCCTTGAGGAAAATAAAATAAAGGAATAAAGTGAGGAAACACATTTTGCAAAATGACTACAAAAGCCCAAGCCTTTGAGTCACTGGTCCGTAGGGGTATCTTGAAACCCGGTAACTTGAGTCTACCAGCTCGGGATTATCGACCAAACTCGCTACACGAATGCAAAAAGGGTAGAAGTGTCAAAAAGCAAATGTGTTGAATCACGGAAGAAAAGAAAAAAAAATACTCAAGGCCCAAAGCTAAAAAAATGATCCATGCCATGGTTGATCCGAATGATACTTCACCACCAGAGGAGGCGTGCAAAATAATTTAAGTGATATCATGTGTAGAAGGGTTAGTGGTGTGAATGTTGGAGGAACAAAGACCAAGTCATATTTTTAATGAGTTAGATTCATATAATGAGCATACAAGAATTCGAAGTGAGATGTATAAGGTTGAGGTGGAGATATTAAGAGTTATTAATGGAATGTTGATTTAAGACTTTGTGGGTGTGTCAACTGAAAACCCTCACGAGACAAAACTCGTCCTCTAAGGAAACTTGGAGGTTTAAAGGCTTGTTGCACATGCTAAGTGCAACCGTGATTCCTACGAAAATGAGTTAGGATTTCCCTGTTTTTATTTTTCTTATTTTCTGTTTTGTTAGGGACTAGCAAAATCTAGGTGTGGGGGTATTTGATGCATTGCATACATTGCATCATATGTCTTTCATTTAGATTGCTTTTATATCAATAAATGCTACTAAGGTATGTGTTTAGTCTTATTTACAGAATACAGGGACCTGAATGCAATTTACCCACATCCCGAGCATAAACGCGTGCAAAAGACTCATTTCTATCATAAAGACCAAGCTCAAGATTATCGGGTTTGAAATGGAAATGTATTCAAGTCCTAATTGCAAAAAGAACAAGGACTTAAGCACAAAAGTAGCCGGGGACTTAATTGCAAAAGGACAAGGACCTAATTGCAAATCACGAGTAGCTTTTATCATCTTGGAGAAAATCTAAAGAAAAATCAATGTAGATCTTCAAATATATAAAAGAATTAATCCGGAGCTCAAAAGAATGGAAAGAATCAATCCAGACGCGTAAAGGAGGATCAAATCATACCATAAACATTCAACCAAAATCTGGACCAAATCAGAGCATGATGTGCGGCGATTCCGCCGCATATCACACATACCATGCGGCGATTCCGCCGCCCCCTAGTCGATCCGTGTGCTCCAATTTTGTCCAGTCGTGTCTGGACACGTGTACTCTCCAATTCTATACTTAGGTCTCTTGTAACAACTATAAATAGCCCCGAGAACGATGTTAGAAGGGTCATTGGCCTTAGACCTAGCTTTTAGTTGTTTTTATTTTCAGTTTTGTACTCTTCACTTTAGTAATAAAATTCTGTCTTTTATTTCTTGTTTTTACTTTTCTTTTGTAATGTCTCTAGGACCCCTTCTTCCTCCCTCTATGAGTTTCTAACTCCTTCCAAAGGGTGGAGGTGACGGATTTAGGGTGAAGAGAAGATGAATGAATGTTATTATTTTAATTTCGTGTTAGTATATTTTGATTACTTGAGTTTATGTTAAATCATTTATCATGTAATGCTTTATAACTAATATGATTTATTATAAGTTTCTGAATTCTCTAATCTAAACCTTAAATCTAAACCTCCACCCAACGGAATTCACTTATTTGTTCTTGTTTTAGTTTTAATTGTTCTTATTTCTTGCTTTAGATAATTAAAAATCAAAAATCTCAAAACCAACTTATTTCTTCTCTCCTTCTTTCCCCCAATCGAAACCACACTAATAACAAATCTCTCCCTCCTTGTGTTCGACCCGTATTTGCCACGTCTTCATTGACGTCGTGCACTTGCGGTATAAATTTAATTCTCATCAATAACCATCTAATGGGTTTTCACTCTTATCTTTGATATGCTAATGCTCTTGAATGAAGCTTAGCTTATGCTTTGATTAGTGGACCTATTTTATGGGGAATGATAAGGTTAGGATATGGATGAAGTTAATATTGGAAACACAATTTGTAGTGTATATGCTCTTGTTGCCTTTACCTTAGCTAATGTCTTGTATGTTTTAATGATGTAGTCTTATCTTAAGTCATGTGGAGCCATAGTAGGGTCTAGTCTTTATACTTGAGTTCATTTAGCTTCATTCCAATTATTGTCTTGTATGTTTTAATGATGTAGTCTTATCTTAATTCATGTGGAGGCAAAATTGGATGTAGTTTTATGATTTCATGCACTACATGTTGTGAGGAGCTTAATTGAACACACACACACTTCTTTATGTTCACATTATTTCTCTACCCCCTATGGGGCTTAGTTTTATTGCTTATCTTCATTTCCTTTTTGCATCTTAGTGTAGTTTAGTGTAACCAACCTTTCTCTCCTTCTTTTTACCTCTCGCCTTCGAACGAACCAATCGTCGACACACCTCCCAGTGGACAACCCGTATTTGCCACCGCTTCAACGCGTCCGTGCACTTGCGGTTAATATAAAACGATCAATCAACAGCGCTGCATCGGGCATCAGTTTAGGATGCGTACTTATGCAGTATGGGAAGGTATTGCCGTACTGATTGAACGTTTTAATTATACCGCAAGTGCACGGCCTCGCTGAAGCAGTGGCAAATACGGGTCGATCCACAGGGAGGTATGTCGACTCTGGTTTGTTCGAAGGCAAATGGAAAAAGAGGGAAAGAAGTTGTGACTACACTAAAGTATCTATGCTAAACTAGAACGAAACAAACAAAGAAGATGAAACCTGGAAATTAGAAATGGAAAACCCCTAAGGGTGGAGTGTGTGCACACATGTAAAAAGATAGTGAAGAATGCATTAAATAGGCACAAATGTAGGTA
This sequence comes from Triglochin maritima, assembly GCA_963682175.1. Classification (NCBI taxonomy): domain Eukaryota; kingdom Viridiplantae; phylum Streptophyta; class Magnoliopsida; order Alismatales; family Juncaginaceae; genus Triglochin; species Triglochin maritima. Next base: position 28,657,330 of record OY821789.1, read on the forward strand.
GTGTTTTCATGCATAGGAAGTGTCTAAAGGTTATGGAGAAACCTATCAATCGATTCACTAACCTAGTTGATTAACATTCATATACACAAGTTGGTTATTTCAGAACCTAAACAAGCATGGGAGGTGTCTAAGATTTGTGGCAAAACCCATCAAGTATAGTATTCTACTCTAACAAGCAAGCATACATTCACATTTATCAACACATTCAAAATAAAGTATTCATATCAATTCTTTAATGCATGTATGAACATCATCTCCACCCCCAAAGGGGGATGGAACTACTCGATAATGATTACATTACAAACTACATTAACAAAACAAAACATTATAATGAAAGGCAATTATACTAAGCAAACAAGAAATATTAAAAAGCTAAATAAAAGGAAACTAAACTAAAGAAGCATGCAAGAATTAAAAGGCAAGACAATATTAAAAGAATAAGAAAAAATATTTTATTTACATGACTCACATTACAAGTGGCATTCTTCTCCACCTTGAGTTTTTTCTTCAAGGCTTTTACTCCAAGTAGAGAAAATATCACCAAGCAATGGGTGAATACAAACGAAGGTGAAGAGTTCTATTTATAGTCATGGAAAAAGCTAATCCAGGACAATCTCCCGGTATGGGACTAAAAACATATCATAAATGGACTAAATACATACTAATACAACACCCGACCAAGTCCTATCGGGTTTGGATCCAAATGGACCGCCAATTGGCGATCTTGGACCGCTAATGGCGGTCTATACGTGTTGGATCGAGTTTGGATTTTGGTGGCTCGGTGCTGGATTGATTTCTTGGTGTTTGATGAACCCAATTCGGTTGTTGATGGTTGGTCCTGGATTTAATTGCCAAAATACTCCTCATGATGGTGTGGAGTTTCCTAATTTGCTCATTGGTCCTTTAGGCTTTCATCCGGGTCATTCCCTCTTGCATCTCAGTCCCCAAGTCTTGCAACTCAGTCATTTTCCATGCTTTTAAGTCCTTTTTGTGCCTCTTCTCCTCAACATGCTTATTCCTAAAACTTAAACATCAAACTCGTTACGTAGAATTGTTTAGGTGAAAGATAACGGATATAAGACACAAATGTTTGCATGAAATGATGTCACAGACTCTTCGAGGTAGTTGAAGATACACGAGAAGAACCACCCTACTCAAGATTTAGAGCTAGCAACAGTAGTGCACGCGTTGAAGACCTGAAGGCATTATCTGTATGGATAGTAGTTTGAGGTCTTCATGGATCACCAGAGTTTGAAGTATCTATTTTCACAAAAAATATTGAATATGAGGCAGCACAAATGGCTCGAGTACATCAAGCATTACGACTTTACCATTTCTTATCACCTAGGAAAGGCAAATTCGGTTGCAGATACCCTGAGCAGGAAGGTGGAGGTATCAATAGCCAGCTTGTACGTTCAGGAGTGGAGGCTGGTTGAGACTTTGCAGAGTGGAAACTGTTCACTGGTGGATCAGAGGGAACAATGATTGCAGGACTGAGAGTGGAGCGTCAGATAGTTTCGAGGGTTGTACAGGCTCAGAGTACAAATGATGAGTTGGCCAGCTTATTGCAGTTAACTGATAAGGATGGATCTGAGTTCAGTATAACGGTAAATGGAACACTGAGATTTAGAGACCATATCTGGGTGCCGAAGAGGGAAGACCTGAGGAAGGACATCATGAAGGTGGCACACAAAACTTGTACTTTATCCACCCAGGAGGCACGAAGATGTACAAGGATCTACAGCAGAATTTCTGGTGAAAGTGTACGAAGCAGGACATAGCAGAGTTTGTGAGCAAATGCTCAGTCTATCAGCTAGTGAAGATTGAGCACCAGAGACCCGCAGAGCCGATGCAGAGGATTGAGTTTCCAGAGTGGAAGTAGGAGCACGTGACGATGGATTTTGTCACGGGATTTCCGAAGTCGAGGAAATTCCATGACATGATTTGGGTCATAGTCGATCGACTGACCAAGTCGGCTCATTTCTTAGCGATCAGGACCACGTTGCCTCTAGAAGGACTAGCTAAGTTGTATATTGAGAAGATTGTCAGACTGCAAGGAGTGTCTGTGACCATCATCTTCGATCGAGATCCCAGGTTCACATCCAAATTTTGGGAGAGTCTGCAGAAGCTTTGGGGACGTGATTGAAGTTCAGTACAACTTTTCATCCGCATACAGACAGACAATTAGTTAGAAAGGACCATCGAGATGTTAGAGGATATGCTGAGAGCGTGCTGGATTGGGCAGGACATTGGGATGATCATTTGTCGTTGATTGAGTTTGCATACAACAACAACTACCACACTAGTATTGGGATGACATCGTATGAGCCTTTGTATGGGAAACCTTGCAGATCACCTGTTTGCTTGATATAGGTTAGAGGTCGTTAGTCGGGCCCGAGTTAGTGCAGATGTATGCAGAGAAGGTAGAAGTGATCAAGCAGAGATTAGAATAAGCATAGAGCAGGCAGAAGAGCTCGCGAATAAGCGTAAACGGGAGCTGAGCTTTGAGGTTGGCGACCACAGGTTTTTAAAGATCTACCCATCTCAGGGAGTGATGAGGTTCAGGAAGAAAGGGATTGAGGTCTTGGACCGTATTGGAGAGGTTGCTTACAGGATTGCGTTGCCACCACAGTGTTCGGGTCTTCACAATGTTTTCCATGTATTGATGTTGAAGAAGTACGTAGAGGAGCCAACTCATGTGATTGAGATAGAGGTTTCAGAGATCCAGCAGGATTTATCACTAGAGGAGAGGCCTGTGGAGATTGTGGATCGCATGTAGCATCATCTCAGAAGGAGGACCATTCTGATGGTGAAGGTACGATGGTAGCACCATAGTATTCGCGAGGTCACTTGGGAGATTGAGGAGGATGTCCAGAAGAAATATCTATAGTTGTTCAGTAAGTTGTTTGATTTAAATTTCGAGGGCAAGATTTATTTAAGGATGGTGGATTGTTAAGACTTAAACCCTTGTTAGTGTGGTAATTATGCTTTGATGGTTAATGGATGTTTAGGGTAGGGAAAGGTGATGTGAGGTATAGGCTTGTGGTTGATGGATGACAAAGTGTATGGTATATAAGGTAAGCACTCCTCTTCTTCGCTCATCACTCTTCACTCACCTCTTTTAACTTATCCAAATTCTCTCTCTCTCTCTGTTGTTCAGCGAGCAAGGGAGAAACTCAGCGTGCGTGGCCGACGGAGTTGTGTTCGTGGTTGACGTGGTGTTTGGTGTTAAGGAATTACTAGAGGTGCAAGAAGGCGAGTTGGTGATCACCTGACTTTTGGAAGCTTCATCGAGCCTGAAAGGAATGCCAAGTTCCATTTAATTACTTACCCAAGGTGTGTGAGATAGTTGGGTTAGTTGCCGGAAGTTGGAGACTGGAGACCTCATCGGTGACAAGGTGCAGTTAGGCTGCTGCAGGAGAATGGTCGACCAAAGCGATGTTCGGTTGACCGGTTGTAGTGTAATTTTAGGAATCTGCCCAGTACCGGTAGAACGATGTCGATCCCTGGTCGACCGGTTATGTGTTTTGGGTGGGATCTCTTATGTTTGGTCTAACGGGACCCATTTTCCCTTCCACCGATTGCACCTGTAGATAAGTCAGTTTAGGCCTAGACTATCTAAATGGTTGACTGCCTTAGACTCAGTTCGACCGATAACTTAAGCGTACCTACCTCGTATGCGACCGGCGTGTGTGGGGGTCGACCGTTCTTTTATGTGCGTAAACAATTGACTGCCATGTTGTTGTAGTTCGTTCGATTGTAGTTCGGAGTGGAGGCTTGATGTTCTGTTGTTTTCGGTCGGACAAGACCCCTTTCTCGTTCGACCGTTATGTCATTAAGTTAGTTGGACCCAGGCCTAGCCCATCAAAACAATCGACCACCTATAATCTTGGTTCGACTGATTTATTTATGTTTGTTCGACCGACTTTGTTGTGGTTTGAACGTTTGACTCATTTGAAGGGAAACGGTTGACCGCCTGGTCTTTTTCGGTCGACCGGTTAGTACCCAGACTTGGTTTATTGCGTTTTATGACTTTTACACAATTTTACATTCCTTGCCATGTGTGGTAGAGTTTAGGGATCGCGGTTCTCAATGTCTGGTGTTGTTATGTAACTTCGTGGGGGTGAGGTGACTACTGGTCTTGATAGCGACGAAGGTAACTGCCCAGCCTTTATGGGAGTGGAGGTGAACAGTGAGTTTTGTAGCTTGTGTGAGCAACCTGATTTCGTGAGGCGAGAGTAGACTGGTTGACGATTTATTTTAGCAAGGGTGTTTTAGCTTGTGTGAGCCACCCGTATTGCAACTTGTGTTAGCAACCATATTGCAGCTTGTGTGAGCAACCATTTTGCAGCTTTTGTGAGCATACCTCCTTAAACCAAATGTGTGGCAGTGGGTACACTCGTGGGATCCAGTTGGTGTATGGTAGGACAGATGTCCTTTAGTACCCTCGATGGGGAAGGTTGTTATGTTGTCTTTTTTGTATACCATGGTATACTATTGTGTTGTTCAAGCATGATAGGGGAGTTTGGCATATGGGGTTTTCTTTTTTGAAAACTCGGGCATTGGTTTATGTTTGCATTTCAGGCCATGATAGACAGTAGATGGTGGTGACCGAGGAGTAGCATACCAGGTACCGGATCCTCCAGTTTCTCTTTTGAGGTTGTTGTGATTACTTGTATATGTCTTCTATACCCTTTTGATGTAATCACGCTTTTGAAAACTCTCATAATTACAGTGCACCTATGAGTATTTTTCAGTAATGTCCTTGTGTTGTCTTGTTGATTATCGTTTTAATTTTCCACTATTTTCGAGTACATTACACCTGGCCTACCCCAAAATCTCTCAAAGGCTTGAGTGGGTTTCTTGGGTTTTATTGGTTATTATAGAAAGTTTATCAAGCTCTATGGGTTATTACTTCACCACTGACCAGGCTACTTAAGTCGAACAAGTTTAGTTGGAATGAGGTAGCTTAGAAATCCTTTAACACTTCGAAATCAGCAATGATGGAAGCTCCTGTTCTAGGCACTCCTGACTTCCAACAACTATTTGAAATAGAGTGTGATGCTTGTGGGGTGGGGGTTGGAGCTGTGTTGATGCAGGTACGAAAGCCAATTGCTTATATGAGAAAAGTGCTTAAAGGCAAAAAAATTACACCTATCTACTTATGAAAAAGAATTGGAAGCCTTGGTATTGGTAGTACTAAAATGGAAGCCTTACCTTTTGAATATTCCCTTCATTGTCAAAATTGATCACCATGCCCTTAAATATTTGTTGGAACAAAGAATTCAACACCCTTCCCAGCATGAATGGCTTGTCAAGTTGATGGGGTTGGATTTCAAGGTATAGTATAAAAAAAGGAAACTAAATGCAGTTGTTGATGCCCTTTCCAGAGTAGTTGAAGAGGACAAAACTTTGGTTGAAGGACCCTTACTGGAAGCTATATCTCACATCACTCCAGGTTGGTTTCAAGAGGTTCAGAAATTATATGATGAGGAATCAGAATATCAAAACCTCATCAGTAGTAGGGAAGTTGGAGAGTTAGATCACTTAAAGTACCAAGTGAAGGGGAAGGTATTGTACTACACTGGTAGGTTTTTTTTATCAGTGGGTTAAGCATCATGTATGCTTTGTTTAAGTGTCAGTAATTAATTTGGCTTGCATGACCCTTTTTAAGACAACTTGGACCCTAAAACTCAAAGCAAAGGATTAGATTAATTGTCAACTAGGTCATGCATCATTTGTAGACCTTACACGCAGTCGTCTTTTCTTTTCTTTACATTTCCATTGTCGATTGTTGGCGTAAGGTACGTACACCGATTCTTTGATTCATGCATGGTTAGAGCATGCATTAGTGAGTAAGGTGCATCAGGATAAGAGTGAGGCGAGTGATTGATTGGTGTGTTGATTTCTAGCTTAGGATTCAGAACAACCTAATGGGGCCCGTCCCGTACAACATAAGGTGTGGGATTTCATCACCATTTCCTTAACCCCCAAAATCACTCCTGATTAAGAGCCTTATTCTAAAATCAAGTAGACATTGACCCCTAAGGACCTGAGGCACATTAGGAGAGTGATCTGGTCGCGATTGTCATAGCATGATCGACGTCGCCAACTTTGTTGATAGTAGGAGATATGAGATCTCCCATCTCCGGATCTTGGCTCACTTGCAAGGCTTTGTGGTCTTCGTCATAGGGAGGTGAGCCGTGTTGAGGCTGTGTGACCTCACAATTAGGCGTTGTCTAGTTGTAAGTACCTATAGTTACCTTAGGTTGTTTCAGCCGTGTTTGCTAGATTAAGCTTCTACCCTCACCCATTACTTACGTGATTAGTCTTCCCTTCTCACCTAAGTATTCTCCTCGTCTATATTCTTCGATTAGTCTTCTCCTCTAATTACATCTTCTGTCATGTGTAGTTTTTCGAGCTGAGTCGAATGTTTTATGCGAGATTGGGCTTGTTCTGGTGAGAGTGCCTAACTTGAGAGAGTGCATTTTTCTTCTGAGATGGACGGTCTAGGTGATCGCCCATGCCCACCTCGAGCTCCTTTAGAGCACGAGGCTAAGTCGTCTCATGAAGGTGAGGGATCGGGTTCTATACATGGAGGTACTCGGTCCACTCCCACCACCACGTACACCTCCTCCTCGTCCGACTCTAGAGGAAAAAGGTCTCGTTCAGGATCAAGTTTTGAGTGCACCACCACCTTTAGCTCGACAGTATCGACCGATGATTTTATGGGAGCGGACACATCCTATTCGGACTGCGCAACCTTCTTGCATAGTTTTATCCCGCTAATTTGTAGCAATAACTATGAGCTAAAACCCCAATATGTTAGCATGCTTTCGACTTTCACAACGACTAAAGAGGATTCGTATATCTTTATACGAGAATTTGAGGAGGTTTGGTCCATGTTCAAGTTTCAATAGCTTGACGAGGATTTAGTCTGGTTGAGGATAATTTCTTTCGTGTTGAAGGATAACGCGAAGAAATAGATGTACAACCTCCTAACAAATTCAATTCGGTCTTGGGATGACTTTGTGACCGTCTTTCTGAAAAGATTTTTCCCCCAAAGGAAGACTCAACAGTTGCAGTACCAGATACATCAAATGTATCAGACTGGGATCAAATTGTTTCATTCTTTCTTTGAGAGGTTCAAAGACCTTCTCCTGTAATGATGCTTAGCACATGCTTAGATTAGTGGACCTATTTTATGGGGAATGATGAGGTGGGGATAATGATGGAGTGGATAATGAAGAAACATGACATCTGTATGCATGTACTCATGTCGGCTTCATCCTAATTGTTGTCTTGTATGTTTTAATGATAATATTTTATCTTATTTCATGTGGAGACAAAGTTAGATTTGGTTTTTATAGATTTCATATATTACATGTTTTGACGAGAACCAATGAACACACACGCGTACACATATTCTCATTTCCGTATTCTTTCTCTACCCCCTAAGGGGTTTATTTTATCGTTTGTTTTCTAACTTAGTACGTATCGTAGTGTAATTCCGATCTCATATCTCTTTTCCTTTCTCACTCGAGTATTGTGGACTCTGACTCGCACGCGCTCCTCATGGACACGACCCATACTTGCCGCATCTTCATCAACGTCGTGTACTTACGGGTAATTATAACAAACAAACAATGGTCTATTTTCGACGGAAGTGGTATAAGTGGATTTTGGAGGTAGGCAGGAGAAGAAACACTTCTGCAACGGGTGGGCGCTGAGATCTTTTGCGTGGGAAGAGAGGTGAAATGAAGGGTTTTTTTATGGGGAAGCCAAACAGTCGGGGTAGAAACGTATTTTCGTTTGTGAAAAGACGTTCTGTGTTTCTTGCGAAACAATCATCCAAACCAAGGTTTTTAGAACCGAATCGGTCATCGAACCGATAAAGCTTTGGTTTTGGATCAATGTGCTCGAACCGCGGTCCAATCACGGTTGGACCATTGATGACGTCAACATTTTTAGACCTGAAGTTGGACCATACCCAATAAATATTAACGGGCAGACCTATTTGAACCAATTTCTATAAATATTAACTAGAGTTTCGAATCGTCCATCAGTTTAGCTGAACCGACGGCTGGACCATCGATTCCCGGTCCAACCGGGTCGAGCCGTCTGGTGTGGTCAGGTTTTTAAAACCCTGATCCAAACATTAATACGGTTTCCACAGTAAAACCTTCGGAAAGCACACTGTTTAAAATCCTGTGTTTCTCTAGTTTCCGAAGAAACTTGATTTCACTTATCCAACACCCAAACGCAGCCCTTACGTGGGACGTTTATTTGAAGAAAACCGTACATAGTTATGTTGGAAGTTTGGAGGGTTTTTTTAACATCAAACTCACCTCTTTGCTACAAGCCTAACAAGGTTAGTAAACCCCACGTAAAATAAATCTCTAATAACCTAAAACACAAGTAAAAAACGTGAGAAAGTGAAAGTTGCTAAATTACATCGTGGAAAACCAAGTGAACAGGCCAACGGGTTAATATTTCTTTGTTTGTTAGAATTATCTTTACTAGTAGCCTCTTGAAACGTGGGTAAATAGCATTTATTTGTTACATTTTTCTATCAACGGCTAACGATTTAATGTATCAAATCAAATATACTAATATGGTTCCGACTAATTTTTGATCATTCAAATCGATCTAAGTCTTTCGCTGGATTATTTTTTGGGCCTTCGATCTTAATCGTCTATTTATTTTTGGTCCTTGAAATCGATGCTAGAAATTCATTTATTAATTTTTGGTCTCCTAAATCGATCTTGACCGTTTATTTTTTTGGTCCGTTAAATCGACCTCAACCAATTGTTATTAACTTTTTTGTTTATTTAAATAAATCTTGACCATCTAGGTAGATCTCACTAAGTCCATTAAGTTTTTTTACTATTAATAATCTGCTAATTTATTGTCCTCCAAGTTAATTTGGTCGTTTGTCGAAAAAAAACTTCTTTCAAATCAACCTTGACCATCTATAAGAAAAACAAATTAGTATTCAGATTTTAATCCACCCATGCAACTTTTTGTCTGTAAATTCGGTTTCAAATCAATAAGAAAATATTTTTTAGATTTTAATCCACTCACAGCTTGTGTAGGAATTTTAATCTATTTATGCAATTTTCCTAAGAGAAATAAGTTTTTGGAAACAATTTCAAAATAATATTTTTTTAAATTTGTTTTTGCCAAAATAGACCTCAATAAAAATGTATTGTCAAACTAGACTCGTTATCACCACGTAGTGACACGTGACGGCGGCGAGTTTTGTTTTTTTGTGCATAAAAAACTCGGCATCACCAGTGCCGAATTCTACTTGGGAGAACTCAACACTGGTGATGTCGAGTTCAACTTGGTTTTCTATTGCCCAACACTTGAAATTTTCCACTAAACTTGAGTTGGCATGAGGTGATTCAAACAGATCTCGGCACTGGGAGTGTCGAATTCTATTTGAACTATTCTCTTAGCACTCAGATCGTGCATGAGACGGTTGGACGGCCAGGAGAACAATATCTTACATAGAACTTGGCATCTTAGATGCCGAGTTGAATATGCAGAACTCGGCGTTTGTAAAGCCGAGTTCACTTAAAAAAAGAGAACTCGGCGTTACAAACGCTGAGTTCCATCGGGCTATAAAAGCAGCCGGACGCACCCACTCTCCCCCTCCGCCGAGTTCTCGCATTTTTAAGATTAGGGTTTCGATTTTTATTGTTTTGCTTTCCACCATTTTCTTGCTTTTTATGTATTATGATGATATACATTACTGTTTTATGTATGATTGTAGTATTTTTGTTGGTTTAGGAACCCGTTTTGGTGCAAACTCGATTTCGATTTTGGGTTTTTAGGCAAAACGTTTTATTTCTTGTTTGTTAGTTGATTATTGATTTTAGTTTTGTTGATTGTAGGTCTACGGTAGTAATCTTAAAAATAGTTGAATTTAAGTTTGATTATTGTGATTAAAATTAGATATTTTTTTGTTATTTTGGTTTTAATGTATGTTACTTTGAATGAATGTAAACTTAAAAATATTTTATTTGAGTTTGTGGGAATTGATGTTTGATTTTTTTAGTCTTAAAAATTGAGTAATAATGTATGTGACTTTCCATGTTGAGAAATATGTCTTTACTTCGATGTTTAGAATGTGATGATGTTATTTGTAGTATTGTTAGTTTGTTCTACCGTGCAGGTTTAAATATACGAATTTGAAAAATATAGGGGAGGTTCTGTCAAAATTTTAAATAAAATTCTGACATGATTCGTAACGTTATGTATTGTAGTTGATTTTATTGGAGAGATTGCTCGACCTTTACAGTCGTTTGCTACTACACACGATTGAGGTAATTTCTAAAACATTTGAGTATTCTCAACTTTTTAAGTAGTTAGTAATGAAGAACAACCATCTCACTTTTTAACATACTATGTACAGATGGAGTTTGGTGGTTCCAGTACTGGTTCGGTTAGAGGTAGCTACGCTTCACAGGGTCCGGTAGACAGATTAGTGTTGGTTTTGCAGGCCAACCACAAGTCTGACTTGTTCAAAGATTTTGTAAGCATTTTACGTCATCAAGTTAAATATTTGCACGTGGGTTTCAATATTCTGAAATTTCTCTAAATTATGCAGAAGGAGGTTAATGGTGTAAAATGCGTTGAGCATGGATCGAAGCTAAACGAATGACAGATCACTGATGAGAGGATGTTGTTTCTGCTAGATATGGCAGGGTTTGATACAGTCACTCGGTTGGGCTGAGTTCAGTTGGACCATACTGATTGACATCATTTCATGCTTATACACCAATATCTATGCAGCCCCTCAGTGGGAATGGTGGTGAAGAAGAAGCTGAGGGTGAGGGTAATACACCAAAGCTTTCTTCTCAGGAACAGCAGAAAACCTACCTGCCAAAAGCTCCCTATCCAAGTAGGTTAAACAAAAAGCAGAGTGACAACATGGACAAGATAGTAGAGGTATTTAAGCAAGTAAAGGTTAACATCCCCTTGTTGGATGTCATCCAACAAATACCTCAATATGCCAAAGTGTTGAAGGATCTCTGCACAACCAAGAGGAAGACCAATATTCCCAAGAAAGCATTCTTGGCTGCAAATATCAGCTCACTTTTGTCAAATCCTACCTACACAAAATACAAGGACCCTGGGTGTCCTACTATTCAGTGTACGATAGGGGACACTAGATTGAGCAATATTTTGCTTGATTTAGGATCAGCGGTCAACCTCCTCCCATTCTCTGTTTATCAACAGTTGAACTTGGGAGAATTGAAACCAACTAAGATCACCCTCCAATTAGCGGATAGATCCATTCGTATTCCCATGGGGATTATCGAGGACGTGCTTATCAAAGTTGGAGATTTTATATTTCCAGTCAATTTTGTTGTCCTCGATACCAATCCTGTTGCGAACACCCACTCTCAAATACCTTTGATTTTGGGTAGACCATTTCTGGCAACCTCCAATGGCTTGATTAATTGTAAAAATGGTCTCATGAAGCTCTCATTCGGTAACATGAGTGCCGAGTTTCATGTGTTCAACTCTGGTAGGCAACAGGAACCCATGGATGAACCTTTAAATCTAAATCTCATCCGCCAATTGGAGAAAGCACCACAAAATCAACGAACACCCCTAACCCCAATGCAACCCGTTGAGAATGTTCGAGGGCCCAGCGAAAACTCATTGCCTGTCTTCGCAATGCAACAGAGTGAGCTGGCCTCGAACATGAATGTCCAAAGGGAGTGTTCGTTGCATGATTCAGTTGAGAGTACTAGTGAGAGTGAGACACCTCATCATATGCCTATACCAGAAGGTGTCTCTACCTCATGTCCCATGGGCATTGAGCCATTTGAGCTTCATATTGACTCCAACAAGGACCCACCTATGACCGAGCTTATGCTTGATGATCTAAATGATGGTGGGAGGTCCTTGTTGGATGACTTGGGGAGAAGCCCCATTCTTAGTGATGCAGGTCTGCTGCATCCATCGAATGAGCTTGAGGAACACATTCCGATGCACCTGCCTATTGGTTGGAGGGTTTTCTTCGATGAGCAATTAAACCCTAGTGAGGCAACACAACTTCATTCTTTGTTGCCCACACCCAACCAATATCGTGAGGGGTTTGAGCCTTTTAGCTTTGACCTTTCACCTCTCATGACACCTCAGAGTACCAGTGGAGTTTGCCCATCTCGGCAAGTCTCTGGTCCTCCTGACTTGATGTTCTCATTTGATGTTCCTTGACCAAATGATTATGAGAATATCTTTCCTTTTTCAAAAGTGTGTAATAAAAGACTCATTAGTGAGCTTAGTGAGCATCGATTGTTGTGGGCCCCAACCCTTGTGTACTTGGGCCCAATCTCTTCACGTATTTATCTCCCTTCTTCAGCTTCTCACAAGTTTTGAGGGAATTTGGGTTTGTGTCCATCCACATGACCCTGAACGTCCATTTGTACTTCATGTTGGTGAGATCTTTCCTTTTTCATGCATGTATCCATGTAGTATCTTGTTCACATTCATTGAGGACAATGCATGAAGTAGGTGTGGGGGTGTTTTACGTGTGTACATAGTCGTGTCTTTTTCCTTTGGTTTTATTTTCTTTTGTTTGTACTGCTAGGGTCATGTTAGTGTGCCGCATTTAACATTGATATATCTGCTTGCCATGATACTTGGGTGACTTGTCTTCTTTTGCTTGCCGAGTGCTTTAAAATTTTCACATTTCTTTCAAAATCTTCATGTGTTTGCGAAAGAAAATGTTTTGTAGGTTTTGCGTGTGTTTAGCATGTGCAAAACCGTTGAGAGGCAAAGTAAAAAGAAAGCTCCCAAAATTGTCTTGAACTTGATGCATTAGGATTTCTAGTTTATTGGCTTTAGGTCTTGTCGAGTCGTTAGGATTCACCCTGGTTTTCCCTCAGGGGGCGTGTAATCATAGGGTTTTGCCCATGTCTTTCACTTAAGTCGTTGACTAACTCTCACGAATAACTCATTAGGCTAGGTGTGTGGACCGATTACATATATAGAGTCGACCCGTAGTATTACCGCGTCCCATGATCGACAAAATAAGTCCAACGAGTCGTGTAGCTAGATTGATTAATGCATCTTGTTCGGATTTTGTGGGTATATCCGCTGAAAACCCTCAGGAGACAACACTCCTCCTCCTTGGCAACAGGGAGGTTTAACGGCTTGTTGCACGTGCTAAGTGCAACCGTGATTCCTACGAAAGTGAGTTAGGATTTCTTGTTTTTCGCATGCTTTTCTCTTTCTTTGTTTTGCTCGGGACTAGCAAAAGTTAAGTGTGGGGGTATTTGATTGACATCATTTCAGGCTTATATTTGTATCTTATATCCATTATCTTTCACCTAAACAATGCTATGTTACGAGTTTTATGTTTAGTTTTCAGGAATAAATAGGGTTGAAGAGATGAAGCATAAAAGGACCTAAAAGCTGGGAAAAATGACTGAATTGTGAGATCTGGGGACCAAGATGCAAGGAAGAAGGACCTGATTGCAAGACAGAAGGACCTAAAAGCAAAACAGAATACTCCACACCATCATGGGAGTATTTTACCAATTCGATTCGGGTCGGAGCTCCAACAAGTCAAGTAACCGCATCAAATACCAAGAATACCATCCAGGAAAGCCTCCAAGAAAGCCCAGACGAATCCGGACCCTGTAGACCGCCAATTGTCGGTCTGAAACCGCTAATTGGCGGCCCAGGTGGATCCGAATCCGCTTAGTTTTTTCTGGAGTGTGTATTAGAGAGTGTTTATGCTATTTCTGGTATTGGTTTAGTCCCACATCGGGGGATTGTCCCGATTTGCCTTTTTCCATGGCTATAAATAGAACTCTTCACCTTCCATTGTAATCACTCCATGCTTGTGGCCATTCTCCCTAATTGAAGTGAAAGCCTTGAAGCAAGAAACTCAATGGGGGAGATGCTACTGGTATTGTGAGTCTTCAATCAATAAAATTTTCTTAGTTTTGTGCTTCTTTTATTGTTGATGCATGTTTTAGTTTAATTGTCTTTTATTAAATCTAGCTTAGTTAATATGTTTTCTTTGCTTAGTTTAATAATTAGTGTAATGTTTAGTGAGTAGTTCCATCCCCTTTGGGGGGTGGAGTAGATGTACATACATGCAAATGAGAATGGGATGAATGCTTTAATTTCACTGTGTTGATTAAACATGAATGTATGCTTGCTTTTTTAGGATAGAATTTATAACTTGATGAGTTTTGCCAAAATGATTAGACACCTCTCATGCTTGTTTAGGTTCTGAAATAAACACCTTGCATATGTAAATGTTAATCAACCAAGTTGGTGAATAGATTGATAGGTTTTGCCATAACATTTAGACACTTCCTATGTTTGATAAACACCACCTTCATGTGCTTAAAGAATGTATTCTACACCCACATCTTTGCTTGTGTGCACTCACTCCACCCCTTAGGGGTTTTCCATTTCCTGAATTCCAGCATTTCGTTTTTAGCTTAGTTGTCATTTCATTGTTTGTTTATTTCGTTTGCATTTCATACTGCTTAGCGTAGGTTAGTGTAGAGTAGCATAAACATCTTTCTCCCCCTATTTTTACCACTTGATTCCGTACAAGCAAGAGGCTACTCACCTCCCTGAGGATGACCCGTACTTGCCACCGCTTCATCGCGGCCGTGCACTTGCGGTTTAAAATAAAACGTTCAACAAGTTTTTGGCACCGTTGTCGGGGAGGTGTCAGTCCAGACTCTTGTTTGGACGATTCGAGTGGATTTAATTTTTGTCCTGTAGTTTTCTTTGTTTCAGGAGACTCACATTGAGAAGGGGAAGCATCTGGTGAAGTTTGGAGGCGGTTTGAGAGAAGAAGACCGCCAATCAGCGGTCTGGTTGTTTCATTTCACCTCGAAATTTCTTTGGAGTATTTCTTTATATGATATAGTGGTCTGGGACTTAATTTGGCATGTTTTGACTTATAGTTTGTTCCCAGATCAATAATCAAACCTCCCTTAAGCAACTTGGACCCTAAAACTCAAAGCAAAAGATTAGGCTTTTTTTTTGTTTAGGCCATGCATCATGTATGTGACTTAGGCATTTAGATTGTCTTTTATCTTAGCTTTATTTTCTGTTGCTGAGAGCTGGCGTGAGGTACGCACCTTCTACTCTCATTCATGCATTACGTATGAACATGCATTAGTTAGTAGGAAGTGCATTGCAACAAGTGTGAGTTGAGCGTTGTTTGGAGAGTTGATTGCTAGATTTAGGACTCCAAAACGCTACTAAGGAGGGGCTGTCCCGTAAAAGATAAGGTGGGGGATTTCATCACCCTTTCCTTCGCCCCAAAAACCACACTAATCAAGAGCCTAATTTTAAAATCAAGTAGACATTGGCCTTAAGGAATTCGGACGCATTAGGAGAGTGATCCGGTCCCGACCGTCATGACCTTATCGGCGTTGCCCACTTTGTAGATAGTAAGAGAAACGAGATCCCCGGATCTTGGATCACTTGCTGGGCTTTGTGGTCCTCGTTGTAGGGAGGTGAGGCGTGTTGAGGCCGTGTGACCTCGCACTTAGGCGTCGTCTAGCTTTAAGGACCTATAGCGACCTTAGGATTGCTTGAGCCTTGTTTGCTTGTGTGCTTCTACCTGTACCCATCCGTTGTAGCATAAGGACTTCTTCCCTTCTCTCCTGAGTCATTCTTTCTCTCCCGTGTTCCCCCGTCTTCTCCTCTATGCACAGTCTTTGTTAAAAAAAAAGGGTTTTGTCTTGTGTGTGTGCACCTTTGTGCATGCTTTCGTGGACACGAGACGAGAGTGGTCGTTTGACGAGGAGCGTTGTCAATCCGGCTTCGGTCATCGATTTCTCGACACCTCCCTCCTCTCGTGTCACACACAGTTCGGGTTCAATGGCTGCTAATTTCCGTGAGGAGGAGTAGTTGTTGGACCCACCTGCTCCACCGGTGCTTCCAGTTGTCGTTCCCATACCTCTTCGTGATCGATGCTACCCGAGCCGTACAGCTCTACCTTCATGCATCGTATTACCAGAGGCTAATGGGAACCATTTTGAGGTTAAGCCTCAATTCATTTCCATGCTCCCTCATTTCACTGGGAAAGGTGAGCCCTATATCTTTCTCAGGGAATTTGAGGAGGTCTGTGCTATGTTCAAGCTGCAACAACTTAGCACAGACTCCATCCATCTTAGGCTCGTTCCATTTGCACTGAAGGATGACGCCAAGAAGTGGTTGTATAGCAACCAGGCGAATTCCTTTAGGACTTGGGATGTGTTTCAATCTGCATTCCTCAAGAAGTACTTTCCTAATCATCAGACTCAAAAATTGAGGAACGAAATCAATTCGTTCTATCAACGTGAGACCGAACCATTTCATGCATATCTTGAGAGGTTCAAAGAGCTACTATCCTCGTGCCCTCACCATGGCATTGAGTTGTGGCGTCTTTGTCAGATTGTGTATGAGGGTCTTCACATCCCGTCCAGAACGCTCCTTGAGTCCATTTGTCAAGCACAGTTCTTGGGAAAGGATGAAAGGGAGGCATGGGCCTTCCTAGAAGACCTCGCTGAGAAAACCATGCAATGGGAGAGTGTGAGGGAACCACCTGCATCATCTAGTATAGGAGCGAGGATCGCGAATGCAAACTCAACTAGATCGGGTTCCACATTTGCTATCGATACCACTACGGCCAACGAGGCACGCATGGCAGCCTTAATGCGCCGTATGGATTCGATTGAGCTCCAAAACCAACAAAGTGCACCTCACATGTCCACATCTGGTCCAGTTCCCTGTCATTCATGTGGTAGGATAGATCATGTAGAAAGCGAGTGTGAGTCCATTCCTCCTGAGATGGAGCGTGTCAACGCCGTCTATGATAGAGCCAGGAATGACCCATACTCATCATCTTATAATCCTGGATAGAGGAACCACCCCAATTTTTTATGGAACCAAACTAATGCCCCGGGTGGTCCTCCAAACTCCTCTAGACCACCTTACCAATCACACCAACCTCCCATGCATGCACATTCCTATCAGCCACCCCAAGCACAAACCACCAATCAATCGGGTTTTCTAAATTCCAATAATATGGAAACCCGATTCAATTCGCTTGAGACCTTGACTCGTGGACTTGAAAACTCAATGAAAAATTTTCTGTCTACCACAAGTCAAGTTCTCACTTCAAATCAGCAGACCATGAAATCTCTAGAGCTTCAGATGGGCCAATTGGCTCAGTCTGTACATGAAAGAGAGAGAGGGTCTTTTCCTAGCCAGCCTGAGGCTAACCCCCGCATATACCAACAAAAACAAATGCAAAATGAGAATGTGGTACCTCGGAGGAGGCAAGTGAACCATGTGGAGGAACTTGTTCACCATGTCAATTCCATTGTGACCTTAAGGAATGGAAAACAGGTTGACAATCACGTCTCCTTGCCACAACAACCACCATCTATGCAGCCCCTCAGTGGGAATGGTGGTGAAGAAGAAGTTGAGGGTGAGGGTAATACACCAAAGCTTTCTTCTCAGGCACAGCAGAAAACCTACCTGCCAAAAGCTCCCTATCCAAGTAGGTTAAACAAAAAGCAGAGTGACAACATGGACAAGATAGTAGAGGTGTTTAAGCAAGTAAAGGTTAACATCCCCTTCTTGGATGTCATCCAACAAATACCTCAATATGCCAAAGTGTTGAAGGATCTATGCACAACCAAGAGGAAGACCAATGTTCCTAAGAAAGCATTCTTGGCTGCAAATATCAGCTCACTTTTGTCAAATCCTACCTACACAAAATACAAGGACCCTGGGTGTCCTACTATTCAGTGTACGATAGGGGACACTAGATTTAGCAATGTTTTGCTTGATTTAGGATCAGCGGTCAACCTCCTCCCATTCTCTGTTTATCAACAGTTGAACTTGGGAGAATTGAAACCAACTAAGATCACCCTCCAATTAGCGGATAGATCCATTCGTATTCCCATGGGGATTATCGAGGACGTGCTTATCAAAGTTGGAGATTTTATATTTCCAGTCGATTTTGTTGTCCTCGATACCAATCCTGTTGCGAACACCCACTCTCAAATACCTTTGATTTTGGGTAGACCATTTCTGGCAACCTCCAATGGCTTGATTAATTGTAAAAATGGTCTCATGAAGCTCTCATTCGGTAACATGAGTGTCGAGTTTCATGTGTTCAACTCTGGTAGGCAACAGGAACCCATGGATGAACCTTTAAATCTAAATCTCATCCGCCAATTGGAGAAAGCACCACAAAATCAACGAACACCCCTAACCCCAATGCAACCCGTTGAGAATGTTCGAGGGCCCAGCGAAAACTCATTGCCTGTCTTCGCAATGCAACAGAGTGAGCTGGCCTCGAACATGAATGTCCAAATGGAGTGTTCGTTGCATGATTCATTTGAGAGTACTAGTGAGAGTGAGACACCTCATCATATGCCTATACCAGAAGGTGTCTCTACCTCATGTCCCATGGGCATTGAGCCATTTGAGCTTCATATTGACTCCAACAAGGACCCACCTATGACCGAGCTTATGCTTGATGATCTAAATGATGGTGGGAGGTCCTTGTTGGATGACTTGGGGAGAAGCCCCATTCTTAGTGATGCAGGTCTGCTGCTTCCATCGAATGAGCTTGAGGAACTCATTCCGATGCACCCGCCTATTGGTTGGAGGGTTTTCTTCGATGAGCAATTAAACCCTAGTGAAGCAACACAACTTCATTCTTTGTTGCCCACACCCAACCAATATCGTGAGGGGTTCGAGCCTTTCATCTTTGACCTTTCACCTCTCATGACACCTCAGAGTACCAGTGGAGTTTGCCCATCTCGGCAAGTCTCTGGTCCTCCTGACTTGATGTTCTCATTTGATGTTCCTTGACCAAATGATTATGAGAATATCTTTCCTTTTTCAAAAGTGTGTAATAAAAGACTCATTAGTGAGCATCGATTGTTGTGGGCCCCAACCCTTGTGTACTTGGGCCCAATCTCTTCACGTATTTATCTCCCTTCTTCAGCTTCTCACAGGTTTTGAGGGAATTTGGGTTTGTGTCCATCCACATGACCCTGAACGTCCATTTGTACTTCATGTTGGTGAGATATTTCCTTTTTCATGCATGTATCCATGTAGTATCTTGTTCACATTCATTGAGGACAATGCATGAAGTAGGTGTGGGGGTGTTTTACATGTGTACATAGTCGAGTCTTTTTCCTTTGGTTTTATTTTCTTTTGTTTGTACTGCTAGGGTCATGTTAGTGTGCCGCATTTAACATTGATATATCTGCTTGTCATGATCCTTGGGTGACTTGTCTTCTTTTGCTTGCCGAGTGCTTTAAAATTTTCACATTTCTTTCAAAATCTTCATGTGTTTGCGAAAGAAAATGTTTTGTAGGTTTTGCGTGTGTTTAGCATGTGCAAAACCGTTGAGAGGCAAAGTAAAAAGAAAGCTCCCAAAATTGTCTTGAACTTGATGCATTAGGATTTCTAGTTTATTGGCTTTAGGTCTTGTCGAGTCGTTAGGATTCACCCTGGTTTTCCCTCAGGGGGCGTGTAATCATAGGGTTTTGCCCATGTCTTTCACTTAAGTCGTTGACTAACTCTCACGAATAACTCATTAGGCTAGGTGTGTGGACCGATTACATATATAGAGTCGACCCGTAGTATTACCGCGTCCCATGATCGACAAAATATGTCCAACGAGTCGTGTAGCTAGATTGATTAATGTATCTTGTTCGGATTTTGTGGGTATATCCGCTGAAAACCCTCAGGAGACAACACTCCTCCTCCTTGGCAACAGGGAGGTTTAACGGCTTGTTGCACGTGCTAAGTGCAACCGTGATTCCTACGAAAGTGAGTTAGGATTTCTT
The DNA here is from genome assembly GCA_963682175.1 of Triglochin maritima. Classification (NCBI taxonomy): domain Eukaryota; kingdom Viridiplantae; phylum Streptophyta; class Magnoliopsida; order Alismatales; family Juncaginaceae; genus Triglochin; species Triglochin maritima. Next base: position 28,677,186 of record OY821789.1, read on the forward strand.
GTTTTTCGCATGCTTTTCTCTTTCTTTGTTTTGCTCGGGACTAGCAAAAGTTAAGTGTGGGGGTATTTGATTGACATCATTTCAGGCTTATATTTGTATCTTATATCCATTATCTTTCACCTAAACAATGCTATGTTACGAGTTTTATGTTTAGTTTTCAGGAATAAATAGGGTTGAAGAGATGAAGCATAAAAGGACCTAAAAGCTGGGAAAAATGACTGAATTGTGAGATCTGGGGACCAAGATGCAAGGAAGAAGGACCTGATTGCAAGACAGAAGGACCTAAGAGCAAAACAGAATACTCCACACCATCATGGGAGTATTTTACCAATTCGATTCGGGTCGGAGCTCCAACAAGTCAAGTAACCGCATCAAATACCAAGAATACCATCCAGGAAAGCCTCCAAGAAAGCCCAGACGAATCCGGACCCTGTAGACCGCCAATTGGCGGTCTGAAACCGCTAATTGGCGGCCCAGGTGGATCCGAATCCGCTTAGTTTTTTCTGGAGTGTGTATTAGAGAGTGTTTATGCTATTTCTGGTATTGGTTTAGTCCCACATCGGGGGATTGTCCCGATTTGCCTTTTTCCATGGCTATAAATAGAACTCTTCACCTTCCATTGTAATCACTCCATGCTTGTGGCCATTCTCCCTAATTGAAGTGAAAGCCTTGAAGCAAGAAACTCAATGGGGGAGATGCTACTGGTATTGTGAGTCTTCAATCAATAAAATTTCCTTAGTTTTGTGCTTCTTTTATTGTTGATGCATGTTTTAGTTTAATTGTCTTTTATTAAATCTAGCTTAGTTAATATGTTTTCTTTGCTTAGTTTAATAATTAGTGTAATGTTTAGTGAGTAGTTCCATCCCCTTTGGGGGGTGGAGTAGATGTACATACATGCAAATGAGAATGGGATGAATGCTTTAATTTCAATGTGTTGATTAAACATGAATGTATGCTTGCTTGTTTAGGATAGAATTTATAACTTGATGAGTTTTGCCAAAATGATTAGACACCTCTCATGCTTGTTTAGGTTCTGAAATAAACACCTTGCATATGTAAATGTTAATCAACCAAGTTGGTGAATAGATTGATAGGTTTTGCCATAACATTTAGACACTTCCTATGCTTGATAAACACCACCTTCATGTGCTTAAAGAATGTATTCTACACCCACCTCTTTGCTTGTGTGCACTCACTCCACCCCTTAGGGGTTTTCCATTTCCTGAATTCCAGCATTTCGTTTTTAGCTTAGTTGTCATTTCATTGTTTGTTTATTTCGTTCGCATTTCATACTGCTTAGCGTAGGTTAGTGTAGAGTAGCATAAACATCTTTCTCCCCCTATTTTTACCACTTGATTCTTTACAAGCAAGAGGCTACTCACCTCCCTGAGGACGACCCGTACTTGCCACCGCTTCATCGCGGTCGTGCACTTACGGTTTAAAATAAAACTTTCAACACATACCTTGCTGGGGGCGATGGTCAAGCGTTGGAGACCGGAGACTCATTCATTTCACCTGCGACATGGTGAGATCACGTGCACCTTGTGTGACATCTCTATGATTACCGGCTTGCGCGTAGATGGTTTGCCAGTGTGTGAGTCTCTGGAGTACGTTTGGTCAGAGGTCTGCATGGATTTATTGGGTTAGGTCCCCGATGACTTGGGTCGTAAGGGTTCCGTAACTCTGGGTTGGTTGCAAGCTCAGTTTCAGCAGTTGCCTTTTGATGTTGATGAGGAGACAGTTACACGACACACCAAAGCCTTCATTCTGTTCCAACTTGGATGCAATATTTTGGCAAATAAGAGTGCCACGATGGTTCACTTGAAGTACCTGTCTTTGCTCAGAGATTTGGCCGTCACATCGGAGTACAGGTTGGGTAGTGCGGCTATGGCCCACTTATATCACATGTTAGACGAAGCCTCACTGATTCCGACGAAACATCTGTGTGGTTTTCTTACGTTCCTGCAGTTGTGGTGCTGGGAACATCTACACATTGGGAGACCTTTGAAGAGCAGACCATTAGTATACCCGGAGGATGAGAGGGCACCATTAGGTGCCCGTTGGAGACGACCAAAAACATTCAAGGGTAGTGCGAAGACGACGACACTTGATTTTTATTGGAATGAGCTGGACGTGCAGGAATTCGATCAAGTGATCTGGGACCCTTATGCACATTTGGATCTTAGTCAATTACCACCACTATGTATGGAAGGTTCAGAGATCTGGACGAGCTGTACTTGGCTTATAAATTTTGGTGAGGTCGTTATGCATTGTCCAAACCGAGTGATGAGAAAGTTTGGTCTACAGCAGCACATTCCAGAGCCGATGGAGAGACATGTAGTGAAATCGTCTCAGGGGAGGTCGGATGTTAATTGGTTGGCGGAAAATCACCAATTCATTCAACATTGGTCGCATAGAAGAGATCATATACAGTTTGAGCGACCACTCCTAGGTGTCACTCCTGCATAGAGCACACGACTGTATATGGAGTGGTACTGGAGCATCACCGTATGTTGGATAGTTCATCACACTTTGGCTCCGACTAATACCCTATACAGACCTCGAGTGGGTAGAAAGCGAGAGATGGTAAGATTTAAACATTTATTTAAACAATTACCATGTTTTAAAATTGTATTTAGTGTTTGATTAACTTTTAATTATCTGTGGATGCACGGAGTTTATGAGTTCCACGAAGAACTTCACCAAATTCACGAGGCGGTCAAAGATCACAAGACAGGCTCTTCGATGGTTGGAAAATTGAAGGAAAAAATGAAGGCTTAGCTTATGTGTTTTGGTGCTGAAGAACCCACATTACATTTGAGTCAGGCTCGCGTCGTTGAAGAAGAAGATCCACACTCTCAAGAAGACGCTGGCGGTCTGACTCAGGATACTGAGAATGCAGCACGGGGAGGGGGACGCGGCAGGGTGAGAGGACGTGCTCAAGCACATCCTAAAAGGAAGAAGAGATTGAGAGATCACTTAGGATAGATATTTAGTTGTGTTAAACGTATTTGGTTGTTATTACACTACTTTCGGTTTTATGTTAAAATGTTAAACTCGTTATTGTGGTTGTCTTTGTTGTCAAACAGGAAATGAAATTGTCTTTGTTGTCAAACATGAAAAAAAAAGTGTCGAGTTCTTAAATTAATGTTCTTCAAGAGAACTCGGCACTGAGGATGCCGAGTTCTCTTCATGTTAACTCGGCATCACAAGTGTCGAGTTCACACCAATAGAACTCGGCATCACCAATGCCGAGTTTTCTCTAGTTTTTTATTGTTCATATTCCACTCGACGTGAGTTGTCAGGAGAATAGTGATTCAAATAGAACTCGGCATCTTAGATGCCTAGTTTAATAGGCATAACTCGGAGTTTATAATGTCGAGTTCACTTAAAAAAAGGGAACCCGGTGTTTCTAAGGCCGAGTTTTGGAAGGCTATAAAATCAACCTGATACACCCCCCCCCCCCCCCCTCCCTCGCGCCGAGTTCTCGCGATTTTAAGGTTAGGATTTCGATTTTTTTTGTTTTCCACCATTTTCTTGCATTTTTTATGTATTAGGATGATATACATTATTGTTTTATGTATGATTGTAGTGTTTTTATTGGTTTAGAAACCCGTTTTGGTGCAAACTCGATTTCGATTTTGGGCTTTTAGGTCAAACTTTTTATTTCTTGTTTGTTAGTTGATTATTGATTTTAGTTTTGTTGATTGTAGGTCTACGGTAGTAATCTTAAAAATAGTTGAATTTAAGTTTGATTATTGTGATTGAAATTAGATTTTTTTGTTGTTATTTTGGTTTGAATGTATGTTACTTTGAATGAATATATCCATTCAAAAAATTCTGACATGATTCGTAATGTTGTTTATTGTAGCTGATTTTATTGGAGAGATTGCTCGATGTTTACAACCGTTTGCTACTACAGTCGATTGAGGTAATTTCTAAACTATTTAAGTATTTTCATGTTTTTAAGTAGTTAGTAATGAAGAACAACCATCTCACTTGAACACATTTTCAAATTTAATTAATATATGTTAGGTATGGATAAAGATGATGAATGATCTTTGTTGATCATGTATAATGGGAAATTAGAATGTAACAGAGATGTGACCGAATATACAGGATCTGACCGCAAATTGTTAGTTGTTCCGTTGAGCATAAAATATGCAGATTTAATGGATGTTATAAGATCTGAATGTTGTTATCCACACATTATGTTTGATGTCAAGTTGACGGAGAAATTGCCATTAAACAATGATTGGACATACGTTCCATTAACCAATGATAGGTCGGTTTATGGATTGATGCGTTTGTTTAAACGGATGTCTGTGGTTGGAGTGTATGTGGAAGCTGAACCTAAAGTGCCCGACCCTACGCTGACAACGAACACTCATTCACCGGAGTATGGTACAGTCAGGTCGACCAATTGGGACTGTGGAATATATTTAAATATAAGTCTAAATCCTATAACCGAAGTTCCAGCATACCAGCAAATTCCATTTTTCCAATCGCATAACTTCCAAACAGACAACGACTGGCCAGAAAATGCGTGTGACATTCCTTCCAGCAGTGCAAATTGTTATCATGGTCTGTCGCAATTTGAACTCATGCATTACAGTCATGATGAGTTTGCTGGAAGGGCTGGACCATCTACCTCATATCCGTCCCTTGGGCTTGGTTTGTCACTTGTTGATCCAATTCATTTTAGTTGATCAGACGGCCTGGAAGAGATGCATAGCGTTCAAGATGATGACACTGAGGAATCAGGGGATTACAACACACCCTTCGCTGTAGAAGATGAACCTGAATGTGTTTCTGCTAATGAAGTCGTTCCGGAGACGCAGGATGTCATATATGCGATGGGTCAATCCATAAATTGTGAAGACGACGACGTTGTTGATGATGCAGTTGTTAACAACGACATGGTTCCAACTCGTAATGAACTTCCCGATATCTTCGAGGACGACAACTGGATAGAGAATTCGGTAAATGAACATTCATTCTTCGATGCTGCGAACAATTTGGAATGGAGTGATTGGCGTACGGAAGATGGTCGTTCTTTCTGGGATAAACAAATTTTCCCAACGAAAGATGATTTGGTTCATGCTCTGCAATCGTGGCACATTAAAAAGTTTGTTCAGTATTCAGTTGTGGTTTCTTCAACGAAACGGTATACTGTTCATTGTATTCGTCGTGATGAAGATAACTGCAAATGACATCTACATGCGTCTGTCCCAAAAGGCTGCATATATTTTCAAGTTAAAACATACGACGCTGAGCACACTTGTTCCAATCCGATATTGCTAAATGACAACAAACAATGCAGTGCTAATTTTGTATGCGACTTGATAATGTCATCTGTTAGAACTAAGTTCACAATTACTCTGCCGAAATAATGGAAAGGATGAAGACCAAATACTCACTTGAAATCGGTTACGATAAAGCAAGGCATGCTAGGCAAAAAGCGTTGAACCGAATATATGGTGCCGAAGAAGACAATTTTAAAGATTTGCGAAGGTTGGTCACAGTTCTCTGTCAGAACAACGAAGGATCTGTTGTCGAAATAGAGTCTGTCCAGGTAAATTCAGACGAGGAGATGTTTAAGCGTGTGTTTTGGGCATTCAGGCCTTCAATTAGTGGGTTTCAATATTGTAGACCCGTTGTTAATGTGGATGGAACGGACCTCTATAGCAAATATAGAGGTTTATTGCTAATTGATGTGGGCACGGATGCAAACAATGGAATTTTTCCTTTGGCATTTGCTGTTGTAGAGAGAGAGAATACAGAGTCGTGGACGTGGTTCCTTCAATTGTTGGCAAGAAGAGTTACAAGGCGACCCAATTTGTGTATTATCACCGACAGATTTTCGGGAATAAACACTTGTGTGCGAGCCGCATTTCCACCTTCGGAGGGGCATGTGCATTGATTCTGTCTTCGACACATGAAAGCAAATCTTGCTAAACATCGAAATTGCCAGGAAAGATTGGGACAAATCAAGTTTTACGAAGCGGGTAAAACTCATTCAATTATGAAATTTGAAGAGTTAATGAAGGCTATTGCAGAGGAACATAAACCGGTATACGAGTGGATTCAGCATCAAGGTCCTTTGGAAAGATAGACTTGTTGTCACGACGGGGGTTGACGTTTCGGATGTATGACAACAAACATGACAGAAAGCTTCAACAATGTCTTATGAGGGGCACGCGGTATACCAATTACAACCATTATTTTGATGACTTTTCTCCGCTTGAACAAATTCTTTGTTAAAAAAAGGGACGTCGCCGAGTCGTGGAATGAAACATATGTACCGACAGTCCACACCTTGGTGACGGCAAACAACAATCTGGCCAGAACACATACAGTAACTCGGTACCACCAGCTGATGTACCAGGTTGAAGCCAATGACCAGAAAAAATACCTCCTGAAATTTGAAGAATGAGTTATTACTTGCACTTGTGGATACATAATTGCAATGCACGTCCTATGTTCACATGTACTAGCAGTTTGCAGTGGCAGACATGCAAATGTCAACACTTCACATTTGGTGTCCCCGTATTATGAGGTTCAAATGTACAGGGAGACGTACAAACCGATATTTATCTCAATTCCTGATGTGAGGTATTGGACAGATCGAGGCAACATCACAATGAATGTGAGGTATTGGCCAGATCGAGGCAACATCACAATGAAGCCTCCCCAACCCAAAAGACCTCCCGGTCGGCCTAAATCAACGCGAATCCAAAACGAGATGGACGAACACTCTGGAAGAAGGGTATGGTGTGGGAGATGCGGCAGTATAGGGCATAACTGAAAGCGATGCAAGGAACCTATATAGCAAAATAGTTTGAATATTTTGTATGTAACTATTTAGTGAGAGGAATGAATGTAAGAGTTGATTAATTGTAAGACTTGAATTAATGTAATGTATTTTGTTATGACTTGAATGAATGTACTACTTAAATCTTTTTTAAGAGTTGATTAATTGTAAGACTTGAATTAATGTAATGTATTCTGAGGACTGCAAATTTGCCTAGTTCTACCTATTAAACTCCGAGTTATGCCTATTAAACTCGGCATCATAGATGTCGAGTTCTATTGTAGACCTCTCCTAGTCGTCCAACCGTTTCATAGATGATCTGAGTGCCAGGAGAACAGGTCCAAATAGAACTCTGCATCCCCAATGCCGAGTTCTATTTGAATCACTATTCTCTTGACAACTCACGTCGAGTGGAATATGAAGTGTTGGGCAAAAAAAACCCAAAGAGAACTCGACACTGGTGATGCCGAGTTATGCTAAATAGAACTCGGCATCACCAGTACCGAGTTCTCCCAAGTAGAACTCGGCACTGGTGATGCTGAGTTTCTTATGCACAAAAAAACAAAACCCGCCACCGCCACGTGTTACCACGTGGTGGCAACGAGTCTAGTTTGACAAATACTTTTATTAAGATCTATTTTGACAAAAAAATTAAAAAAATACTATTTTGAAAAAAATTCCTAACTTTTTTGATTTAATCCACCCATGCACACTTTTCTACGAGATAAATCTAATCATGATCATTAAATATTCTATTTTTTGACCCATGCAATTGGTTTGATCTACTTCCACATTAATTATTTGATTCAGTTCATGTCAAATTTTTAGGAACTAAAATTAATTATGACAATTCAATATTCAGTTTGTAGATCATGCAATGATTTGATATTCTGCATTAAATATTGTATTGATTTATTTGATTTGATTCATTTTTATGTTTTTTAGAAACTAAAATTAATCTTTTCTATAATATTCATTTTTATATTCAAATTCTTCCTAACCATCTTTTAAGACCACTAATTTTTGGTTCCTGGATTTTTATTTATTGAGTTATTTCGCTTTCATGAGAAATTAACAATGTTCACAAAGTACTAAATCCACTATACCTTTACTTCGAAATTATATTGCATCTAGTGCTTTATGACTTCCCTTTCCATCACATTCTTTTAATATTTCCTTACAACTCATAATTTTGTGAGTGTCAAGGAAATTTCACCTTCCATGACACTTCTTTAAAAATTTCATTAAAAATTCTTGACACTTTTTCAGAAGTGACATTTGAATGTGTCATTAAAAATATCTTCTTCCGAATATAGGTGTCATTGAAACTTCTTTTTCCACGACACTTCCGGAAAAATGTCATTAAAACTTATCTTTTATAGACATTTCTTGAAACGTGTCTTGGAAACATGTTTTGAGTGTCATTAAAATCAATTTTTCAGAAGTGTCATGGTGTTTTTTTCTAGTCACTTATATATTACAAGTGACATAAAAGGTGTCATTAAAGACACTTTTTGTAGTTGTGCTTGTAGCTTGTTGTTTACTTTCTTGCAGAACTATGAGAGTGTTTTGATTAGACTTCTTCCATGGAAGAGGGTAATACCGAGATAAGTTCCCTCCATAGTCATGACTAGAATATGTATGTCAGTTTGTAGCTATATACTCTTCCCACACTCGATCTCAGCTGTCCATCTCAATCCTCCTCTAATCCTCCCCTAAGCACAATTAACACGTTAAGTAAGGGTTGTGTGGCCGTGATTAGATCGCGGTGCCTTGTGTGCACAAGTGTTGGTGGGGTTGGGGTGAGAGGACCCTTGAGACCCGGTTGTGTGGCCGTGATTAGATCAGAGGTGCCTTGTGTGCACGAGTGTTGGTGGGGTTGGGGTGAGAGGACCTTGAGACCCGATTGTGTGGTCGTGATTCGACCGGCGGTTCCTTGTGTGCACGAGTGTTGGTGGGGTTGGGGTGAGAGGACCCTTGAGACCCGGGTTGTCGTTCGGCTATGGCTGGGAGAGAGATCCCAGGAACTTAGCAGTTGTGCCTACTGTGACATTCATTGTTCATGCATATTTCATTTTGTTCATATATGTGTTAGGGTTTGGCATACGGGGTTTCCTTCTGGAAACTCAGGCATATTTTATGTCTACTTTCAGGCCGTGAGCGGCGTTAGAGGGTGGTGCCTGCGAAGGAGAGCTGCTAGGACCTGATCTTGCTTCCCCCTCTTTTTGAGGTTGTTGTGATTACATTTGTATATTTTATCTTATAGCTTTTGATGTAATCACCTTTTTTGTAAACTCAGATCTGTATATTGATATATAGGCTGGTACACCTTGTGTTATCTTTGGTAATGTCCTCTATTGATTGTATGTTTTAAATTTTAAATTTTCCGCTGTTCGAGGACGTTACAAGAGCTTCCATCATTCTACGGAGATTTGTTGTTGAGGCTTCCCAAAATAGTATCAAGTCGTCAGCAAAGAGTAAGTGTGTTAGGTTTGGAGCCCCTGGACAAATATGAATCCCCTTTGGCCATTGTTGTGATAGATTATTCAAGTGAGTAGAAAGCACATCTTCACACAAAATAAAAATATAAGGTGAGAGAGGGCACCCTTGTCGGATGCCCCTCTAAGGAGAGTAATAAGTAATAATTTCCTTATTAATTTTAATAGTATAGGTGGACGTTGTTTAGCAACTCATAACGAGTTTGGTAGTTGTCTCACCGAACCCTTTGCGCCGGAGCGTCTCTTCAACGAAAGGTCATTCGTTTGAGAATAAACGAACCCACTTAAAGAGTACAAGATTTGAAAGAATGAAGAAGTTCATGGATAATAACAATGTTACTATGATGATTGGGTACGAAGGTGGATTGGGAAGGATTGATGAGATTGGAGAGATGGGGTTTCAGTTTGGTGGCAATGATTTTTGTCATCACTTTATAGAGAGTATTGGTGAGGCTAATGGGTCGGAAGTGGGAGGGTTCTTCATAGAGTTGTCTTTTGGGTATAAGGGAGATGATGTTGTGGTTAGGGATTGAAGGGAACTCTTTAGAATTGAACACATTTTTTATCTAAGTGCATACATCCTCTTTGACCACGTTCCAACTTTTTTTGAAAAATAGGGGGTTTAGACCATCTAGGCATGGTGATTTATCATTTGTCATACCCTTAATTTTGCTCCATATCTCTTCATCTCCAGATGGAACACATATGGATTCATTAGTTATGTCTGGGAGAGTTAAGGGAAAACTTAAACGAGCAGGCATGTTGACCGGTTGTTCAAATTTGAAGATGTTCTGGAAATATTGGAGACTTTCCTAATACCATAAGTAGTAGAAGTCCACCTTCAATTCCTTGTTCTAATCCAAGATATGTGATATCAAGATCTCCGGATGGATGTGACCATATGAAAGAACTTGTCGTTCCTATCCCCTTCCTTTAACCAACGTGAAGTACTTCTTCAAACTGGAGAAGATGGTTAATATGTTCCAATCAGAGATTGATTTGTGAGATGCCTTGAGGTGTTTGAGAGTTTGCTTTGCAATTACAATGTTTTTCTGTAGAATTTTTATTTTTTTATCCATCCACCAAAGATCTGAGCACTCCAACACTTGAGATGCTCCAATTTACTGCCGCACCTTGCCGAGCCTCTTCAATCACATTTGAGTAATCTCTGTGGCTTACCCAAATATTTTCAAAATGGAAAGGCATATTCCCACTTCTATTTCTTGTAGGATAAATGCTTACAATAAGAGGTGATTGACATCATTTCATGCATTCATTTGTGTCTTATATCTATTATCTTTAACCTAAACAATATTACGTAACAAGTTTTATGTTTGAGTTTCAGAAATAAACATGTTTGAGGAGAAGAGGCATAAAAGGACTTAAAAGAAAGAAAAAAGACTGAGTTGTGAGACTTGGGAACTGAGATGCAAGGGAGAAGGACCCGAATGTAAGTCCAAAAGACCAATGAGCAAATGAAGAAACTTCATACCATCATGAGGAGTATTTTGGCAATTCGATTCGGGCCTTAACTCCAACAACAGACTTGGGTGCATCAAACAATGAGAAATCAAGACAAACAACAACACACGAAATCCAGACCCCATAGACCGTTGATTGGCGGTCTGGGACCGCTGATTGGCGATCAGGTCAGCTCTGGATCCGATGATCTTCGGGTGGATCATATATTAGTGTGTTTTATGTCCATTTTTGGTATTGTATTAGTCCCACATCGGGGAATTGTACCTGATTACCTTTTTCAATGACTATAAATAAAACTCCTCATCTTCCCTTATAATGTACTATATGCTTGGTGGTTATTCTCTTTACTTGAAGTGAAGTCTTGGAACAAATACTCAAGTAGGGAGATGCTACTTGTATTGTGAGTCTGACATTAATAAAATTTTCCTTGTTATGTTGCTTCTTTCATGTTGCTTGCATGCTTAGTTTAATTTCGTTTCAATAATCTTAGTAGACTTAGTTAATATGATTTCCTTTCTTAAGATAATAGTTAGTTTAATGAGTAGTGAGTAGTTCCATCCCCTTCGGGGGGTGGAGTTGATGTTTTATACATGCAATAAATAATGGAAATGAATGCTTTATTTTGAAATGTGTTGATAAACATGAACGTATGCTTGCTTGTTTAAAATAGAACACTTTACTTGATGAGTTTTGTCACAACTCTTAGACACCTCTCATGCTTGTTTAGGTTCTGAAATAACCAAACTTGTGTATGTGAATGTTAATCAAATAGGTTAGTGATTGGATTAATAGGTTTTTCCATGACCATTAGACACCTCCTATACATGAAAGCACTACCTACATTTGTGACTACTGAAATGCATTCTTCACCATCTCCTTGCATGTGTGCACTCACTCCACCCCCTAGGGGTCTCTCCCTTCCTGATTTACAACTTTGCATTAAGTTTTCTTTTGGTTTAGTTTGAATCACTAGTTATTGCTTTCCTCCACATTTCTTCTTACTAGTTTAGTGTAGCTTAGATTAGCATATCTAAAACTCTTCTCCCTTTATTTTCCATTTGATTTTGGTCAAACCAGAGGCTACTCACCTCCCTACGGATCGACCCGTACTTGCCCCGTCTTCACTGGCGGTTGTGCACTTGTGGTCTAAATTTAAAACAATCAATCAAGAGACAGATGATCACTCGTGTTAGCGATTAAATCTTGGACTTGACAGTTTTTTAAAATGCGCACCAAGAAGGTGAAGATATGATCTAGACCCTCATAAGTAGTATGAGGTTCATCCCTATTATTTTTCCAAGTGCATTGAAAGCCTTTAAAGTCCAGATCCACAAATTCTCCATTAGAAATGAATTGATTCGAATCATCCAGAGATATAGCATTTGGTTCTGCTCCACGATGTCTTTTGTCACGATTTGTAATGGTGTTTAAACTGCCGCCAAGGACCCATGGACCTTTGAACAACTACAGGAGGTGGAGAAGATGTGCCCAAAATCTTCATCTTTCATTTACTTGAGTTGGAGCATGGATTTCAACAAAGTATCATTCATTACCAGAAGGGAAATTAGTAAGTCGACCAATGATGATGCGCTCTTCAGTGTGGATGATTTTAAGAGGAAGGGATGTATCCCAAATGACCCAGAGTCCTGCCAAACCTATAGCACGGATGATATGGTAATTGTTGTAGTAACACTGATTCATGAAAGCTTGATAGATTTTGTATGTGGATTTTGTTTTGGAAAGAAAGGTGAAGATGGGGTGTGATTGGTAGCATATCTGTTAGAACCCAAACCAAATTAATGGATTAAGTATAGATTAAGAAATTAAATCAAGTCTTTGGATGATTGTGTGTGATTGATATGTTTTAATTAACCGCAAGTTCACGGCCGCGTTGAAGCGGTGGCAAATACGAGTCGATCCACAGGGAGGTGTGTCGACTTTAGTTTGTTTGAAGGCAAGTGGGAAAGAAAAGAGAGAAATGAGTTATGATCTACACTACACTACAATGCGAAAGTAAATAGAAAATAAGCAATAAAACTAAACCCCATAGGGGGTAGATAAAAGAGTGTGAATACAAAGATATGTGTATGTGTGTGTGTGTGTGTGTTCAATTAAGCTCATCAAAACATGTAGTGCATGACAATCATAAAACTACATCCAACTTTGCCTCCACATGAAATAAGATAAGATCATATCATTAAAACATACAAGACAATAATTGGAATGAAGCTACATAATCTCAAGTATAAAGACCAAACCCCATTATGCCTCTACATAAAATAAGATTTACCCAATCATTAAAACATACAAGACATTAATAAGGGTAAGGGCAACAAGAGCACATAAACTACAAGTTATGTTTCCTTCATTGATTCCATCCATATCCTCACCTTATCATTCCCCATAAAATAGGTCCACTAATCTAAGCATAAGCTAAGCTTCATTCAAGAGCATTAGCATATCAATGACAAGAGTGAAATCCCATTAGATGGTTATGGAAATCATATAAGGCTCAAGGGACTAAGAAAATACACACCTAATACACCACATGATCATATCACATATTTCGCTACCCCCAAATGGGGATGAAATTACTCACTAATCATTACACTAACTACATTAACAAAATGAAACATTGTACTAAAATTAAATTAAACTAAGCAAGCAAGAAATATTAAAGAAGCTAAAAGGACATAAAACCAAAGAAGCATGCAAGAATTAAAAGAAGATTACAAGAAACTAAAAACAATTATTTTATTAAAATGACTCACATTGAAGGTAGCACTCTTATCCACCTTGAGTTTTGCTTCAACGCTTACTCCAAGTAGAGAGAATGTCACCAAGCAATGGGTGATTACAATAGAAGGTGAAGAATTCTATTTATAGCCATAGAAAAGGTAATCCGGGACAATCCCCCGGTATGGGCCTACACCAATACCATAAATAGACTAAATACACACTAATACACGCCCCACATAAATTGTAGCGGATTCAGACCAAAAGTGACCGCTAATTAGCGGTCTTGGACCGCCAATTGGCGGTCTACAGTGTTCGGACCGCTCTGGATTTTTATGGGCTTTTATGGAAGACTTTTTTTGTCTTCGATGCATCTACTTGGCTTGTTGGAGCTCCGACCCGAATATAATTGCCAAAATACTCCCCATGATGGTGTGAAGTATTCTTGTTTGCTCATTGGTCCTTCGATCTTACGTTTAGGTCCTTCGATCTTGCATCTTAGTCCTTGAGTCTTTCAACTCGATCATTTTTCATGCTTTTAGGTCCTTTTATGACTCTTCTCTTCAAACCTCTTTATTTCTGAAATTCAAACATAAAGCTCGTTATGTCGCATTGTTTAGGGGAAATATAATGGATATAAGATACAAATGTAAGCATGAAATGATGTCAATCAGTGTGGTTTTAGGTAAAGGAAGGGGTGAATGCAATTCAACCACACCTTTACATGTGCCTTGGAATGAGAGGAGAAGGTGATGACGGTGGGTTGGGTTGATGTATATAAGTAAGGTGGGGTGAGAGACGTGAGGTTTCGGTGTGAAAAGAAGAGTTGAAGAAGAACAAGAACAAGAAGAACAAGAATAGAATCAAGAAGAGAATAAGTAAGTTGAGGAAGGAGAGGAATATGGTGAGTGTTGGGTTGTGTTTGTTATGAAGGAAGACCAAGAATCAAGTAAGTTGCAATCAAGTGAGATGAGAGTGAAAGGGTGATGTGAGGAGTAGAGTGAAGTGAAGTCTGAAGCAGGAAAGAAGCAAAGGAGAAGGAGCTGTGAGAAGATTCAAGCTTCATCAACTTGGAGTTCGCCGGAGAAAAGCTCGTTGGCGTGGAAGTGATCGTCGTTGTTCTTCTAAGGCTTCTTCAGGGCTTAAAGGTATGCCAAGTTCATTATTGGTGCTCACCCGATGAGTGTGAGGTGTTGGTTTGTGCATCGGTGACCGGAGGACGCGACGATGATCATTGCGCAGAAAGGTTGCTGCAGGTAATCTGTCGACTGACGGGTGTTTCGGTCGACCGACGGGTGTTTCGATCGACCGTTCGTAGTGTAATCGCTGGAGTTTTGCTCCTTACCGGTCGAATGATGCCTTGGGCGGTCGACTAGTTGTGTGATTTGGGCAAGCTCTGTTGCTTTTCAGTCGGACGGGTCATCTTGTTGTTCGACCGATTACACTGTTGGTAGGTCAGTTGGGGGCACAGACCATCTAAATGGTCGACCGCCTCTTCATCTGTTCGACCGATTGTACCTGTAGCAAGTTGGTTGAGGCCTAGATGTTCTAAACGATCGACCGCCTATATGATTTTTTCGACCGATAGCTTAAGTTAACTTAATTGTTGGATTGACCATTGTCTTATGATCCAAATGGTCGACCAGTGGAGTTGAAATTGAGACTTGATGCCCCTATTATATTTCTGTCGACCGGGTCCCCTTTGTCGTTCGACCGATGGGATGATTGTATTTAATTAATTTGTGGCGTAGACCTTCTAAAGGGTCAACCACCAAGAGACTCTTGTTCGACCGTTGTGATGTTTGTTGGGTTCGACCGATGGTTTGTGGTTCGAACCAATTACCAGTATTAACGGTTGACTGTTTGCCTTGTTCGGTCGACCATTTGTGCACTAGATTGTTTTGTTTGTGTAATTGTTTATGAACGCGTTGGCGCATGAATTTATATTATGTTTCCATGACATGACATATGCATTGAGACCATTGTAGTAGAATTGTGGTACAGTAGATCCTTATGTATTGCATTGCATGGTATCCGCCTCGGTGGAGCGGGAAGCCCACTCTGGAGATGGCATGCAAAGGGGGTATTATAGCTTGCGTGAGCAGCCCCTGGGGTATTGAGCATGCCTTGTCTTCAGCATCGAGAGTAAAGCAGTAGTACAACTTGTGTGAGCAGTTGTTGCCTCTTGAGTAAATATCGGTATTACAGCTTGTGCGAGCAGCCGATGTTTACAGCTGGTGTTTGTGGACCGTGTGTCCTGTGTGGTGGCGATGAGTTCGTGGACTATGCGGTCTGTGTGGTGGCGGTGTGAGCAACGGTATTACAGCTTGTGTGAGCAGTCATTGTTTAGTTGGTTTGAAACCTGCATTGTTGGACGGATGTCCTATTTTGTCATTACCTGTGATATGCCATGATATACTAGCATGATAGGATCATTCATTGTACGTAGTGTGCATGTAGGTGGACTTGGTATACTGGGTTTTCTTTATGAAAACTCAGGCATCGTTGTTATGTTGCTTTTCAGGACTGTCGCAGGTTCTAGTAGGGTGGTGACCAAGGACGAGCACATTTTGGATTACATGTATCCTTTTTTTGATGTAATCATACGTTTGGCAACTCTTGTATTTGGTGCACCTAGTGTATATATTTTAGTAGCGTCCCAAGTGTTTGGTTGTTGATCTATTCATTCATTCTTGTTAAAAGTTTAAAATTTTCTGTTTTTCAGGGACGTTACAATATCATACAATGCATTCATGTTATATATCATTTATTTTACCACATAATTGTGCTACTTGGGAATTTGCTTCTTATATTTCAGGGTTTAGGTAATAAAGAAGAGAAAGAAAGCAAAAAGGATCTAAAAGAAGAAGAATGGACTAATTTCGAAGGATTCTGGACCTGTTTGTAATACTCAATGATGTGATATTTAAGTTTAACAACAGGTGCATGGACGGGATGAAGCGGTGGCAAGTATGGGTCGATCCACAGGGAGGTGTGTCAACTCTGGTTCTTTTGAAGGCAAGTGGGAAAATAAGGGAAGAAGAAGTGATTACACTAAACTAAACTATGCGACGTTATACTAGTAAGCAACAAACAAAGGCGACAAAAGCAAGCAACAACGAAACTAAACTAACTAATAAAGTAAGCTGGAATTAAGGAATGGAAACCCGTAAGGGGTGGAGTGTGTGTACACATGAAATTAATGGTGATGAATGCATTCAATATAGCACAAGTTTAGGTAGTGTTGTTATGCATAGGAAGTACCTAATGGCAAGACCTATCATCCAAATCACTAACCTAGTGATTTATATAAGCATAAACAAGTTTGTTATTAAGAACCTAAACAAGCATGGGATGTACCTAATGAATATGGCAGAAACCATCAAGTTAAGTATTCTCTCTAATTCAAACAAGCATACTCACATTTATCACATAAAGCAACATATAGCAATCATTCCATTCTACATGACACGTATGAACATCAACTCCACCCCCAAAGGGAGATGGAACTACTCACACATTACTAAGCTAACATTCATATTAAGGAAAGAAAACATTCTAATTAATTCTACGAAGATTAAAAAACCGAAATTAAAGACTTAAAAGAAACAACAAGAAACTAACAAAACATTCTTTATTGCTCACTCACATTACAAGTAGCATCTCTCCACCAGAGTTTTGCTCTAAGGCTTAGCTCCTAGTAGAGAGAATGGCCACCAAGAGAGGAGATGTATTACAAAGGAGGAGGAAGAGTTCTATTTATAGCCATGAAAAAGGTAACCTAGGACAACCCCCGGTATGAGACTAATTGTATACTATAAATGGACATAAAACAACATAATTCAACACTCGACTAAGACATGGTTCACTTGGAGCCATCTAGACCGTTGATTGATGGTCGGAACTGCTAATTGGCAGTCCAGATGTCTTTGATCGTCTCTGACTTGATTTCTTCATGTTTGGTGAACTCAATTTGGTTGTTGATGTTTAGGAACGCATCTAATTGCCAAAATACTACTCATGATTGTGTGGAGCTTCTTGATTTGCTCATTGGTTCTTTTGGTTTACATATGTGTCGCTCTCTCTTGCATCTTAGTCCATAAGTCTTACAATTCAGTCTTTTTCCTTGCTTTTAAGTATTTTTTGAGTCTCTTCCTCTCAAACATGTTTATTCCTCAGGCTTAAATATAAAACTCGTTACGTAGCATTGCTTATTCTAAAAATAAAAGATATAAGACACAAATATATGCATGATATGATGTCAATCAAATACCCCCACACCTAACTTTTGCTAGTTTCGAGCAAAACACAAGAAAGAAAGGAAAAAAATGAAAGAAAGGAAAAGGTATACATAAAACAGGAAAATCCTAACGCACTTTCGTAGGAATCACGGTTGCACTTAGCATGTGCAACAAGCCATTAAACCCCATTGTCGCCAAGGATGAGTGTTATCTCCTGAGGGTTTTCAGCGGATACACTCACAAAATCAGAACATAGATGCATTATTCAACCTATCAACACGATTCTTTAGACCTATTTTTGTCAATCATTGGATACAGTAATACTACAGTCTGACTTTATATAGGTATTTAGTCCACACACCTAGTCTAATGAATCATTCGTGCAAGTTAGTAAAGGATTTAAGTGAAAGACATGGGAAACTTTAACATCCTCCGGTGATACAAAGGGTAAAGTCCATTAATGTTCTTATTTGCATTGTCATTGCATTTCTTTTCTCTTTTTTGTTTTTTTATGTACAAACATGAAATCTCAACCATTCATGCAAGAATATGAATGGTTGAGTGTGTGAGAGGTTCATGAAGGAACATGACCTCCTCGACTTCAGCTGGTGCCCCCTCCAAGTAAGGTTTGAGGAATTGTCCATTAACTTTGAACACGTCCTCATTCCTTAGGTTCAAGATTTCAACCGCTTCATGAGGAAATACAGTTTGCACAATAAAAGGGTCAGCCCAGCGAATACGGAGCTTAACTGCAAACAGATGAAGCTGAGAATTGTAGAGCAATACCTTTCTTCCCCTGCTGTAAACACCTTTCCCATTATCATTTGATCATGAAACATCTTTGCATGGGACTTATGAATTTTGGCATTTTCATACGCATCATTGCGTAGCTCTTCCAATTCCACGATGTCTAGTTTACGCTACACCCTTGCTTGATCAAGATCCATATTCAGGTTCTTGATCACCCAGAAAGCACGATGCTCGAGCTCAATAGGTAGGTGGCAAGCCTTGTCGTATAGTACCCAAATTGGCCGTAAACGTGGTGCGGAAAGCCCACAACGCGTCATTCAGTTTAGTCGACCAATCCTTCCTCGAGGAAGTAACCGTCTTCTCAAGGATTTGCTTTAATTGACGGTTAGAGACCTCGACTTGCCCACTAGTTTGCGGCTGATATAGGGTCACAAGCTTGTGGGTGATCGAATACTTCCTCATAAGCGATTCAAAGGAGCGATTTTAGAAGTGGGTACCCCTATCGCTGATTATGGTACGAGGAGTACCAAATCGCGTAAAAATGTTCTTTAAGAATTTGGTGACCACCTTGTTGTCATTTGTCTTCGTGGGGATAACCTCTACCCACTTAGACTCATAGTCAAATGCCAACATAATGTAAACATTCCCGAACGAATTCAGGAAAGGACCCATAAAGTTGATGCCCCACTCATCGAAGATGTGGACGACAATGATATTTTGCAAAGGCATCATATCATGTCGACTAATCCTGCCAAGGCCCCGACACCAATCACATTTCTTACAAAATTCGTAAGCATCTTTGAAAAGTGAATGCCCGTAAAATCCAGATTGGAGCACCTTGGCGGCAGTTTTCTTTGCTCCAAAGTGTCCTCCACGTGCCTTAGAGTGACAAAAATGGAACACACTTTGGAACTCGTTATTTGGGATGCACCACCTGAAAATTTGATCAGAGCATTATTTGAATAGGTAGGGGTCGTCCCAGTGAAAGAATCTGACATAAGATATAAAGTTGGTTTGGTCAGATTTTGACCAACCCACGGGAAGTGGCACGGTCACGAGGTAATTCACGATGTTGACAAACCAAGGGTTATCTTCGATCGTGAACAATTGCTCGTCAGGAAATTTGTCATTAATAATATGGTCCTGGGGGTTGGTTGTCTGAAGACAAGACAGGTGGTCCACTACAACATTTTCACACTTTTTTTGTCCCGAATCTCGAGATCAAATTCTTGTAACAACAAGATCCATCTCAAGAGTCGAGATTTTGTATCTTTCTTCGCCATGACGTGCCTGATGGTTGTATGATCATAATAGATAATCACGTGGGAGCCAATCAAGTATGATCGGAATTTTTACAAAGTGAATATGATCACTAAGAATTCTTTCTCGATCACAGTGTAGTTCAATTGGGCATCATTGAGTGTTCTACTAGAATAGTAGATCACATGAGGCATTTGTCCAATCGTTTCCCAAGCACTGCTCCCACAACGAAGTCAGATGCATCACACCTTAACTCAAAGGGTTCAGTCCACACTGGTGCCTTAATTATGGGAGCTGAAGTCAGCTCTTTTTTCAAGGTCAAAAAAGCATGGTGGCAATCCAGTGTGAACTCAAAAATGACATCCTCAGCCAACAAAGAGTTTAGAGGTCGAGCAATTTTGCTAAAATTCCGAATGAACCGCTGATAGAGTCCAGCATGCCCTAAAAAGGTGTGGATATCCTTCACATTACGTGGCGGTTGGAGATTAGAAATAAGACCCACTTTGGAGGGGTCGACCTCAATTCCCCTACTTGAGACCATAAGTCCAAGTACAATCCCTCGCTTCACCATGAAGTGACATTTCTCCCAATTGAGAGCGAGGTTATTCTCACGACGTCGCTTGAGGACAAGGTTCAAGTGATGAAGGCACTCATCTAAGGAAGCGCCCAATATGGAAAACTCGTTCATGAAAATATCAAGGAAACGCTCTACCATATCGGAGAAGATGTTGATCATACACCTTTGAAACATTGTTGGCGCATTACATAACCCAAAGGGCGTGCGAATTCGGTTGTAACCAGAGTATCCATCAAGAAAACAACAATACGCATGTCCAGCCAACCTTTACAACATTTGATCAATGAATGGCAATGGGAAATCATCTTTCCGTGATGCCGCAATGAGCTTGTGACAATCAACGCAAACTCGCCAACCAGTTTGCCGGTGTGTTGGTATAAGCTCATTATGCTCACTCTCAACAACCGTCACACCTGACTTCTTGGGAACTGATTGATACGTTTTAATTATAACCGCAAGAGCACGGCCGCATTGAAACGGTGGCAAATACGGGTCGATCCACAGGGAGGTGTGTCGACTTTAGTTTGTTCGAAGGCGAGTGGGAAAGAAAGGAGAGAAATGAGTTATGATCTAAACTACACTATAATGCAAAAAGAAATGGGAAATACGCAATAAAACTAAACCTCATAGGGGGTAGAGAAAGAATGTGAATATTAAGATATGTGTATGTGTTCAATTATGGTCATCACAACATGTAGTGCCTGAAAATCATAAAACTAAATTCAATTTTGCCTCCACATGAAATAAGATAATACAATAACATTAAAACATACAACACAACAATTGGAATGAAGCTAAATGAACTCATGTATAAAGACCAAACCTCACTATGCCTCCACATGAAATAAGATTTAGACAATTATTAAACCATACAAAACATTAACAAAGATAAAGGCAACAAGAGCACATGCAACTACAAGTCATGTTTCCTTCATCAATTTCATCCATATCCTCACTTTATCATTCCCCATAAAATAGGTTCACTAATCAAAGCATATGCTAAGCTTCATTCAAGAGCATTAGCACATCAAAGACAAGAGTGAAATCTCATTAAATGGTTATTTAAGGTTCAAAGGATTAAGATAACAAACACCTTATACATCACATAATCATATCACATATCCCCCCCCCAAATGGGGCTGGAACTACTCACTCATATTTAAACTACAACCTATTTTAACAAAATGAAACATTCTACTGAAAGGAAATTAAACTAACCAAGCAAGAAATATTAAAGAATCTAAAAGGACATAAAACTAAAGAAACATGCAAGACATATGATAGGAAATTAAACTAAGAAAGAAACAACATAACTAAAGGAAAACTTTATTAATTTGAAACTCACAATACATGTAACCTCTCTCAACCAGGGCTTTTGCTTCAAGGATTTTACTCCTAGTAGAGAGGATAACCACCAAGATAATGATGAATACAAGGGACGAGGAGTTCTATTTATAGTCAAAGAAAAAGGCAATCGGGGACAATCCCCCGGTATGGGACTAATACAATACCAAAAATAGACATAACAATTATACATGACCCGACCAAACCACACTGGATCCGAAGCAACCCGGAACGCCAATCAGCGGTCCCAGACCGCCAATTGGTGGTCCACAGGGTTTGGATTTGGTTGGGCTTTTATGTGGGCTTTCCTGGATGGTTTTCTTCATGTGTGTTGTACCCAAGTCGGTTGATGGAGCTCCGACCCGAATCGAATTTCCAAAATACTCCCCATGATGGTGTGGAGTTTTTCATTTGCTCATTGGTCCTTTGGTTATGCATTCGGGTCCCTCTCTCTCGTATCTTAGTCCATAAGTCTTGCAACTTAGTCTTTTTTCTTGCTTTTGAATCCTTTTCTTGTCTCTCCTTCTCAAACATACTTATTCCTGAAACTTAAATATTACACTATTACATAGCATTGTTTGGGTGAAAGATAATGGATATAAGACATAAAGGTATGCATGATATGATGTCAATAAGGAACCACATGGACATGACTCACCCACAAACTATCAGAGATAGTATAGATTACATCATGATCCAAGCACTTAAGAACCTCCTTTCGAACGGATTCTTTCAGCACAAGATTCAATCTTTGTTGTGAGACCCGACGGGGCCTAGAATTCTCTTCCATGTGGATCTGATGCTGGACAGTACCATGACTTATTCTCTTGATGTCCTCCAAGGACCACCTGATAGCCTCTTTGTTTTCAAATAGCACTTTTTGGGAGGAGTCTCTTGATCTTTTGCAAGATCAGAAGCAATAATGAGTGGTAATGTCTCATTATCCCCTAAAAAGATGTATTTAAGGTTATCGGGGAGTGGTTTAAGCTCAACCGAAGGTGGGTCCTTGTTGGATTCATAGTTAATTTCAAGAGGCTCAAGGGTCACAGGGTAAGAGGAGCAAGCACCCAGATATGCCTCTTCATCCAGAAGTTCACAGGCTGATTCCTCAAAATCATCTCCAATCGCAACCTTGTGATTAGGCACCTCAATAATATATCGATGTGAGTCGGACATGCCCAATGACTTAAGTCCATCCATGTCCTGAGTGAAATGGGCTTCGACAACATCGTCGAAGAGCCCAGGTTGCTTACTAAGATTAAAGATGTTGAAATCCGTCGTGAGGTTTCCAAAAGATAACCCCATCAAGCCATTGCGACAATTGATCAAAGCATTAGATGTCGCCAGAAATGGCCTCCCAATGATCACTGGAATTTGTCCTTATGGGTTGGGCACATGTTCAGTATCCACGATGATGAAATCAATTGGGAATACGAACTCACCCACTTTAATAAGGACATCCTCCACAATTCGTCGTGGAATCTTGACGGATCTGTCAGCCAACTGGAGGGTGGTTCTCGTTGGCTTAAGATCGCTTATTCCAAGGTCATCATGTCCCGTAAGTCCACACCTCACTAGTGCAGAAAAGTCCATATACGTCGGATATATAGTGGTATAGACGTCGGATTTCGATGGTCCAAGTACCCGACGTCTATTTCCCCGTCGTCTATTCCTTGTTGTATAGACGTCGGCTATATACGACTGACGTTTATACAGTGTATATAGACGTCGGCTATATACGACCGACGTCTATTATATGTTAATTAACAAAAAATACATTGGAATGTATATCGGGCATTCTGCACTCACATTAATCAAGCCCAAGATGCCCAAGTGCCAAACTTTAAACAAATAACCACGAATATCAAGCCCAACATGCGCAGGTGCACCAAGTCGCTCGCGTTCAGCAGTAAAGGAGTGGTGGAGTACATCAACCACAACAACAAAAATAAATTCTCCGATGTGGGACTAAACTATTACACCAAATAGACGTCGGATATATACATCGACCAACGTCTATTCATACAACATGACATATAGACGTCGGGCATGTTATACATCCGACGTCTATACTTTGAAATAACAACAATTAATAAAAAAATACGTCCTATAGACGTCGGCTACCATATGCAACCAACGTCTATACATGAGTTAATAGTAAAAAAAACGTTGCAACCATTTTAAGCCCAAGTTGCCCAAGTGCCCCAAGTGCCAATCTTTTGACCATTAAATATATATATGTATCTCACTTGGATTTTGTAGTGTGGTACCAAACTACCATTTAGAAGTAAAGGAGTGGTGGAGTACTTTAACTCCACCAATAAAAAACTTTCTCCAATGTGGGACTAAACATGTCACCATACACACACATGTGTATAACACAACACACATGTGATTGTAATTATTTTTAAATCCACATTATTCTTATACAAAATAATCCACATAAATTCTTACACGAAATAAATCCTAAAAATTGCGTTATTTCTTATACAAAATAAATTCCAAAAAATGTGTTAATTTTTACACGAAATAAATCCCAAAAAAATTGCGTTATTTCTGATACGAAAGAAATCAACATAAATTCTTATACGAAATAAATCCAAAAAAATAAACAAAAAATATTTTCTTCTTTCAGGAGGTATAGACGTCGGTTATACTAAACAACCGACGTTTCTACAAACCTATAGACGTCGGATGTCCAAATATTCGACGTCTATACCTATAGACGTCGGTTGTTTGGACATCCGACGTCTATTTGGTGACGTCTATCGAGCATTCTGCACTAGTGCCTACTACACACGGGAGTAGCAACCTGAGCTACAGCAGCTCGATCCAACTCTAAACTCTCAATCCTACATATAAGAGCAATCATTTTCACCTCATACGTGATAGTTAACTCAACTTGATATGATACAACTCGACCAGAGGACTTGGCGGCTGGTGGCTCTCTCATGGTATCCCACACAAATGTGTGTTTGGCCATTAATTCAAAAGTATCCCACGCCTCATCGATGAGTTTCATTTGGAAATCACTCTGACACATCGACTACAACAATGTACGGGTGTTGTAGTTGAGGCCCTCGTAATCAATCCGCCACAGCTGCCATAGCTCAAGTTCATGATGAGGGTACTGTTGGAGAATGTCTTTCAACCTCTCAAAGAAAGCATGAAAAGATTGGGTCTTAGTTTGATATATTTGATGTATCTGGTGTCATATTGTTGAGTTTGCCTTTCAGGGCAAAATCTCTTCAGAATGACGGTCACAAAGTCATCCCAAGACCGAATGGAGCTCGTCGGGAGGCTGTACATCCATCTCTTCGCGTTATCCTTCAACGCAAAAGAAGTCATCCTCAACCGGACTGAATCCTCGTCAAGCTGTTGAAGCTTCAACATGGAGCATACATCCTCGAATTCACGTATAAAAATATATGAATCCTCCTTATTGGCAGTGAAGGTAGGAAGCATGCTCACATATTGAGGTTTCAACTCATAGTTGTTCCCACAAGCTGGTGGAAGAACTATGCAAGAATGTTGTGTTGCCCGAACATGATGGGTCTGCTCCTACAAAGTCAACGGTTTATCCCCTCGAGCTAAAGGTGGTGGTGCACCAAGAACTCGATCCTGACCGAATCCCTCTTCCTCCCGAGTCAGAGGAGAAGGAGGAGGTCTACGTGGGGGTGGGAGTGCACTGAGGTAATCCATGTATGGAACCTGGTTTCCCCTATCTTCACGCTCCAAAAGAGCTCGAGGCAGAGATATGTGATCACCTAGACCGTCCAAAGGAGAACAACTCTAAAGCAACACACAACGGAAGGTGTAATCAGAGGAGGAGACTATAACAAAGAATATAAAGGAGGAGAAGACTCAGATGAGAGGGGAAGAATCCCTAGAGCTAGCGTGGGTAGTGGGAGAAGGTAAAAGCAAACATTGCTTAAATAGCTTATGACTATAGGTCTTTAGCTAAACGACGCCGAACTTCAAGTTCACTAGTCTCGACACGCCTCACCTCCCTACAACGAAAACCACAATACCCAACAAGTGATACCAGATCTGGAGATCCAGTACCTCATACTATCAACAAGGCAGGTGACGCCGATCAGGTCATGACGGTCTCAACTGGATCACTCTCCCAGTGCGTCCGAAATCCTTAGGGGCCAATGTTTACTTGCTTTTAAGGCTTTGATTAATGTGATTTTTTGGGATAAGGAAAGTGTGATGAAATCCCCCACCTTATCTTGTATGGGACATCTCTTCTTAGTAGCGTTTTGGAGTCTTAATCTATAAATCAACTCTCAAAACAAACGCTCAACTCACACTTGTTTCAATGGAATTCCTACTAATTAATGCATCGTCATACAAATGGCATGAATGAGAGTAGGAAATGCGTACCTCACGCGAACGCTCAACAACTGAAAAGACAAACTACTTGCCTAAGTCAAGTATATGATGCATGACCTAAACAAGCAAGAATGCCTGATTGAACGTTTTTAAAATAACCGCAAGTGCACGACCGCATTGAAGCGGTGGAAAATACGGGTCGATCCACAGGGAGGTGTGTCGACTCTGGTTTGTTTGAAGGCAAGTGGGAAAAGAGGGAAAGAAGTTGTGACTACACTAAAGTAACTACGCTAAGCTAGAACGAAAAAAACAAAGAAGATGAAAGCTGGAAATCAGAAATGGAAACCCCCTAAGGGGTGGAGCGTGTGCACACATGTAAAAAGATGGTGAAGAATGTATTCAATAGGCACAAATGTAGGTAGTGTTTTCATGTATAGGAAGTGTCAAAAGGTTATGGCAAAACATATCAATCCATTCACTAACCTAGTTGATTAACATTCACATATACAAGTTGGTTATTTCAGAACCTAAACAAGTATGAGAGGTATCTAATATTTGTGGCAAAACTTATCAACTGAAGTCTTCTACTCCAAACAAGGAAGCATACATTCACATTTATCAACACATTCCAAAATAAAGCATTCATTTCCATTCTTTAATGCATATATGAACATCATCTCCACCCCTAAAGGGGGATAAACTACTCTCTAATCATTACACTACAAACTACATTGACAAAACGAAACATTCTAATGAAATGTAATTAAACTAAGCAAACAAGAAATATTAAAAAGCTAACTGAAAAGAAACTAAACTAAAGAAGCATGCAAGAATTAAAAGACAATACAATATTAAAAGAAATTAAGAAAAATTATTTTATTAACATGACTCACATTGCAAGTGACATTCTTCTCCACCTTGAGTTTTTGCTTCAAGACTTTTACTCCTAGTAGAGAGAATGTCACCAAGCAATGGGTGAATACAAAAGGAGGAGTTCTATTTATAGCCATAGAAAAAGGTAATCGGGGACAATCCCCCGATGTGGGACTAATAAAACCTTCCCAGAATACACATAAACACATAACCCATGTCATGGAGAAACTGGGTCGGATTCGGAGACAAACGGACCGCTAATTGGCGGTCACCTTTTCTCGGATCCGACCCATTTTCGGATATGTTCTTTATTTCTTCAATTCTTCACATGGGGTGCACTTGGATCGGTTATAGGAGTGTCGGCTCGAATTTAATTACCAAAATACTCCTCATGATGGTGTGGAGTTTCTTCATTTGCTCATTGGTCCTTTGGGGTTACATTCGGGTCCTTCTCCCTTGAATCTTAGTCCCCAAGTCTCACAACTCAGTCTTTTTTCTTGCTTTTAGGTCTTTTTATGCCTCTTCTCCTTGATCTTCTTTATTCCTAAAACTCAAACATAAAACTCATTACGTAGCATTGTTTAGGTTCAAGATAATGGATATAAGACACAAATGAATGCATGAAATGATGTCAATCAATGCCTAATCTTTTGCTTGGGATTTCAGTGGCCAAGTTGATTAAAGGGGATTGATTATGAATCTGATGGGAAACTACATGTCAAAACATGCCAAATTGAGCCCCATACTTTATATTGAATTTAGAAACAACCAAAAGAAAGTAGAGAGAAAACTGAGCTCACCATGCCCAAGTGCTTGTTTTGTCCTCCAAAATTCTCCTGGTATCTGCCCTTGATGTTTAGATCTCCTAAAACACGCAACAAATAAAAATAAAAAATTAAACTCACTCTAATCTGCCAAACCAGAGTACGGACTGAGCACCTCCCTGGCAACGGTGCCAAAAACGTGATGTGAATATTTATGTTTAATTGCAAGTGCACGACCACGATGAAGCAGTGGAAAATCCACATGGAGGTGTGTCGACTTTGGTTCTTTCGAAGGTAAGTGGGAAAAGAGGAAAAGCAACAAACAAAGGTGACAAAAGCAAGCAACAACGAAACTAAACTAACTAATAAAGCAAGCTAGAATTCAGGAATGGAAACCCCTAATGGGTGGAGTGTGTGTACACATGAAATAAGTGGTGATGAATGCATTCAATATAGCACAAGTGTAGGTAGTGTTGCTATGCATATGAAGTACCTAATGACAATATCTATCATCCAAATCACTAACCTAGTTAATTTATATGAGCATAGACAAGTTTGTTATTAAGAACCAAACAAGTATGGGATGTACCTAATGAATATGGCAGAAACCATCAAGTTAAGTATTCTCTCTAATTCAAACAAGCATACTCACATTTATCACATAAAGAAACATATAGCATTCATTCCATTCTACATGACACGTATGAACATCAACTCCACCCCCAAAGGGAAATGGAACTACTCACACATTATTAAGCTAACATTCATATTAAGGAAAGAAAACATGCTAATTAATTCTACGAAGATTAAAACAACGAAATTAACTAAGCATGCAAGACTTAAAAGAAACAACAAGAAACTAACAAAACATTCTTTATTGCTCACTCACATTACAAGTAGAGAGTTTTGCTCCAAGGCTTACCTCCTAGTAAGAGAGGAGATGTATTTCAAAGGAGGAGGAAGAGTTCTATTTATAGCCATGAAAAAAGGTAACCCACGACAACCCACGGTATGGGACTAATTGCATACTATAAATGGACATAAAACAACATAATTCAACACTCGACTAAGACATGGTTCACTTGGAGCCATCTAGACCGTTGATTGGTGGTCTGGAACCACTAATTGGCAGTCCAGATGTCTTTGATCGACTTTGGATTTGGGTGGCTCCTCTCTGACTTGATTTCTTCATGTTTGGTGAACTCGATTTGGTAGTTGATGTTTAGGAATGGATCTAATTGACAAAATACTCATCATGATGGTGTGGAGCTTCTTGATTTGCTCATTTGTCATTTTGGTTTACATTCGGGTCATTCTCTCTTACATCTCAGTCCATAAGTCTTAAAATTCAGTCATTTTTCTTGCTTTTAAGTCCTTTTTGAATCTCTTCTTCTCAAACATGTTTATTCCTGAGACTTAAATATAAAACTCGTTACGTAGCATTGCTTAGGCTAAAAATAAATGATATATACACAAATATATGCATGATATGATGTCAATCACTCAAGGAACTGCACTAAAATCAAGAGGGATCGAACTCTCATCCCTAGTGTGAATGATGACAACGTCCACAAATGTCACTACTACTACCCTCAGCTGACCTTTGCTTCTTCTCAGGGCGATAACTGAATCTACTCCTTGGCTAACTCTTGTCTCGACGAATACCACCTTCAAACCCCCTTCTCTCTTGAGTGTGCATCGGGTGGGTGTTGGCGCAAAAAACGATCGAGAACCTCACCCTGGTCCCCATTGTGGCCTCCTGGCGTGCGCCTCTATAAACGTGCCCATGCACTCCAACTAGTCTCACATTGCTCGTTTGTCCTCGTCTTGAGACCTAGGCGTGAAGGAGTCTACACGCCTCAATATGGCACCTCGACAAGGTAGCATCTGCCCACCCAAACAAGAAACCACAAAACTCGCAAAACTAACGAAACTATGCTAAAGGATACAAACTTTGGTTGTACGCAAATGGACTGACCGGAGCTCTGATACAAACTATAACGCAATTAATCCACACTCGGGACACAACAATCAATCACAACTATAACAAGCAAAAAAATAGACATTAAATAAAAATAATCAAGTTGAGACCTCAATAAAAAACATAACATAATGTCAAAGTTATAGTACAATGTGGAAATGAAATACAAGAAACTCTGAATTCCTACTACATGAGACGATATGGAAAATACATGACAACCCAGCTCAACAGATCCAGTCTACGTGTCCAAAGCCTGTCGCCACTAGACACCTACCGCATCCCACCTACATATACACAAGTCACACCTGAGTTTTGAAAACAAGAGCTCGTACACCACCCCAACCCGGCACCATACTAGGTACACAAGTCATGCCTAGTCTCGTGACCCAAAGCGACCATGCATCCCAGCAAGGCCGAGCGTTCACCTCGACCCTACTACGCATCTGATACACAAGGCAACACTCAACTCGCTCTCTCATCTGAATTGTCACACGTCCTGTGGTGATCCTGCGTCGCAGCCAGACCGAGCGTGCACCCTTGACAAGACTGCGCATCCAATCCACAAGGCAATGCCCTACTCCAACCATGCTACCGAGCTTGTAAGCCCAACTCAAACGGCCACTCATCACAATGTTGGTGAGTTGACCAGTCCACCTCCAGCTCCGGGAATCCAACTGCACGCCCGAGGCCGCAAGCCTAACTCCAACGGCCACTCGTCACAAAGCTGGTAAGTCATCCTAGACCGCCACAAACAAGGGGAACACGGCTTCA
The DNA here is from genome assembly GCA_963682175.1 of Triglochin maritima. Taxonomy (NCBI): domain Eukaryota; kingdom Viridiplantae; phylum Streptophyta; class Magnoliopsida; order Alismatales; family Juncaginaceae; genus Triglochin; species Triglochin maritima. Next base: position 28,707,615 of record OY821789.1, read on the forward strand.
GGAATTCAACAACATGCCTGAGCCCATGAGCCTAGCTCCAGCAGTCACTCGTCACAATGCTAGTAAACCATTCTGAACCATCACAACCAAAGGGAAATATCCAAACATCTAATCATATGTGCCTCACACGCCATCTCATTACCACCCTGTGCCCAAGTCTGTTAGCAACGCTCTCCAACAACCACTCGTCACAACATGGGTGTGTTGGATCGTGTGGGTTATGGGTCCACTAATCACTTTTAACCTAATTACCTACTCCTTTTATCGATCGAGTTATAAGCAGCGGAATTTAAACAACTAAACGAGCAAGTAAGAAATAAGCAAACCACAATGGAAGTCGTAGGATTTTTATAGAGGTTCGGCACCCCACCCGGGTCCTAGTCCTCTCTTGCAAGCTCCGCTCGGATCACCGAGCTCTGCCCTCGACTTCACTAACCACTCCCCGTTCTGGACCGGGAGAGAACGCATTTACAAGTCTTCCAGCTCGCGAACAACCCTCGCCGAGCTTGGATCCACCTCTCACAAACCGAGAGGATCACTTCGGGCTCTCACCGAAGTCTATGCTCTTTGTCTTGGGCTTTCATCAAGACTCTTGCTTCTTTGACAACAACAATTGAGTGGGACAACACTCTCTAAATCTTGTAGAAATAAGGAATTGATTCTAAGTGTGGAAATCTGAGGTTTTGAGTGTTTGGGATTCTCTCTAATGTTTGGGACTTTTGTAGTAGGAGAGTTGTGTTAAAATGTGTTTTACAACTCCTTATTAGGCATTAGAGAGAATAGAGCCGTTGGGATTGATTGGGTAAGAGTTGATGTGTGATTACATAAAATAGAACCTGCAGGACCCAAGTCTGGCTAAAATCGGTCGACCGGATCGGGACGAACGGTCGACCGTTAGGCAGTATTGCACTAAGTTCGGTCGACCGGTTAAGCAACGGTCGACCGCCCAACGCTACGACTTAGGTACACTTAAGTTATCGGTCGAACACCTAAGGGGAAACGGTCGACCGATTTGTACAAGGCACTTTGGGGTTGACAAACAAATAGATATTCGGTTGACCGAAACAGGTCTAACGGTCGACCGTTTTTCAACAGGAGATTTGGGTTTGTCAAGAGATGGACAAACGGTCGACCGATCATGGTCCTCGGTCGACCGATACAAGAAATGTATTTGGTGTATTTTTGGTTTAATACGAATACGACCGTTGGGTATATACGACAAAAGTAACGGTCGGAAAATTAAGTTCAAACGGTCGACCGAAAGAGATGGTGCGGTCGACCAAAACTGGAGAGGGAAACACAAACTGGATTACTTGATCATCCAGTCGACCGAACGGCATGTTGCGGTCGACCGTTTTTGTTCAGACAACTAAAGTTCGGGTTTGGTGTTTTCCGGTCTAAGTTTGGGTGATCTATGGAAGTCAAAATAATGTGAATTTTTGTGTGTGACTTCTATAGGGAACCTAGTGTGTGTTTAAGTTGATTTTATCTCAAGTATGCTCAAAATACACAAGTTCCTAAAGACTCAAAGAAATACAAAATACATGTCTTCAAATGAGCTTGATTACATGTCTTGACTTGTTTTCCTTTCTTCCTTGAGTCTTGATCACCTGTAGAGGTTAGCACAAAGCAATATATATGAAATGCAATATGTGTGCTACTCTACATGATCATAATTAAGATTAGGTTAATTAAATCATCAAAACATAGATTAAGGCCAAAAAGCCAACAGCGTGGACAACCAATTCCATGAACCTCACACAAATCACACAAGACAAATAGTAAACGTAATTTACCCCCAAAAGAACGGGTCATACAACCCCAACATAAACGTAGAGTAATAAGCATAAACAAGACTAGAGAAACATAAAAGTTGCAAGGTAAAACTATAACTCTAAAACACAAATTTAAAAGGGTACAAGGGTATAAGTGTAATTCCACTAAAGTTTCCTTACGAATCATAAATCTCATAAGTTTGGGGGAAAACAATAAATTTCTCAATTAAAATAGTTTACTACAAATATATAGAAAGTCCAGGGAAAAAGTGCATTTTTCCCCAAATTAAGTTATTTCCCAAAATTACGAAAAGTCCAAGTTTTTTTCCAACAAATAGCCTAATTATTCAATTATTCTTTATTTATTCAAGTATAAATAAATCCAGGTTTTTCCAGCTAGTATGCCACCTATAAATTATTTAACCAAATACAATTAAATCCAGGTTTTCAAGACAATTAATCTAGTTATTCATAGTTTAATCAAATACTATTAAATTACAAAATTATTCTGCAATTAACTCATATTAGCTTATTCAACCAAATACTCATAACATCCAAGGTTTTTCCCACAATTAACCCAACTAATTCATTTAACTAAACCAACTAAAATCCAAGGGCTTCTTTGTAATTATCCCAATCCATCCTTATCCAACCCCTACCACCACTGTCGTCTTACCAGCCATCTAGCCACACGCCTCCACTGTAGGGCGGTCAGCCACTGGATGCAGTGGCTGACGGTCACTGATTGACATCATTTCATGCTCATATTTGTATCTTATATCCATTATCTTTCACCTAAACAATGCTATGTCACGAGTTTTATGTTTAGTTTTCAGGAATAAATAGGTTTGAAGAGATGAAGCATAAAAGGACCCAAAAGCTGGGAAAACGGACTGGATTGTGAGATCTGGGACCAAGATGCAAGACAAAAGGACCTGAACGCAAGACAGAAGGACCTAAGAGCAAAACAGAATACTCCTCACCATCATGGGGAGTATTTTGGCAATTCTATTCGGGTCGGAGCTCCAACATGCAAAATAGATGCATCAAATACCAACAAAGCCTTCCAGAAAAGCCCACAAGAAATTCCAGAGCGATCCGGACACTGTAGACCGCTAATTAGCGGTCCAAGACCGCTAATTGGCGGTCACGTTTGGCCCAAATGCGCTCACATTTCTCCATCACATGTCTTAGAGGATGTTTAGGCTATTTGTTGTATCGGTTTAGTCCCACATCGGGGGATTGTCCCGGATTAGCTTTTTCCATGGCTATAAATAGAACTCTTCACCTCCTATTGTAATCACTCCATATTTTTAAGTGGCAATTCTTCCTACTAGAAGTGAGGCCTTGAAGCACACACTAAAGTAGGAGGATGCTACTTTTAATGTGAGTCATTTTATCAATAAAGTTTTGTGTTTCTTTCATTGTTTATTTTATGCTTCTTTTATTGTTTGTGCATGTTTTAGTTTAATCGTCTTTTAATTCTATCTTAGTTTTAATTTGCTTTCTTTTCATAGTTTAATAATTAGTGTAATGTTTAGTGAGTAGTCCCATTCCCTTTGGGGGGTGGAGTAGATGTACATACATGCATTAGAGAATGGGATGAATGCTTTAATTTCAATGTGTTGATTAAACATGAATGTATGCTTGCTTGTTTAGGATAGAATTTATAACTTGATGAGTTTTGCCAAAATGATTAGACACCTCTCATGCTTGTTTAGGTTCTGAAATAAACAACTTGCATATGTAAATGTTAATCAACCAAGTTGGTGAATAGATTGATAGGTTTTGCCATAACATTTAGACACTTCCTATGCTTGATAAACACCACCTTCATGTGCTTAAAGAATGTATTCTACACCCACCTCTTTGCTTGTGTGCACTCACTCCACCCCTTAGGGGTTTTCCATTCCTGAAATTCCAGCACTTCTATTTTGTTCTTAGCTTAGTTTTTATTTGATCGTTTATTTCTTTGTTTCGTATTTCGTACTTCTTAGCGTAGTTTAGTGTAGAGTAGCGTAACCAACTCTCTTCTCCATTATTTTCGCCACTTGATTTCGTGCAAACAAGAGGCTGCTCACCTCCCTGAGGACGACCCGTACTTGCCACCGCTTCATCGCGGCCGTGCACTTGCGGTTTAAATTAAAACGTTCAACAATTTTTTGGCGCCGTTGCCGGGGAGGTGCCAGTCCAGACTCTTGTTTGGACGATTCGAGTGGATTTAATTTGTGTGTTGTAGTTTTTCTTTGTTTAAGGAGACGGGGAATAGAGAGTGGAGGCTACTGGAGAAATTTCCAGACGACCTGAGCACTTCAGACCGCCAATCAGCGGTCTGGTGAGCTCTGTTCATCTTTTAATTTCTTGTTGTTGTTGCTCTAAATGATCTAGTTATCTGGGACTCAATTTGGCATGTTTTGACTTATAGTTCGTTCCCAGATCAATAATCAAACCTCCTTTAAGCAACTTGGACCCTAAAACTCAAAGCAAAAGATTAGGCATTCATTCTTGTTTAGGTCATGCATCATGTATGTGACTTAGGCATTTAGATTGTCTTTTATCTTAGCTTTATTTTCTGTTGCTGAGAGCTGGCGTGAGGTACGCACCTTCTACTCTCATTCATGCATTTCGTATGAACATGCATTAGTTAGTAGGAAGTGCATTGCAACAAGTGTGAGTTGAGTGTTGTTTGGAGAGTTGATTGCTAGATTTAGGACTCCAAAACGCTACTAAGGAGGGGCTGTCCCGTAAAAGATAAGGTGGGGATTTCATCACCCTTTCCTTCGCCCCAAAAACCACACTAATCAAGAGCCTAATTTTAAAATCAAGTAGACATTGGCCCTAAGGATCTTGGACGCATTAGGAGAGTGATCCGGTCCCTACCGTCATGACCTGATCGGCGTTGCCCACTTTGTCGATAGTAGGAGAGACGAGATCCCCAGATCTTGGCTCACTTGCTGGGCTTTGTGGTCCTCGTTGTAGGGAGGTGAGGCGTGTTGAGGCTGTGTGACCTCGCAGTTAGGCGTCGTCTAGCTGTAAGGACCTATAGCGACCTTAGGATTGCTTGAGCCTTGTTTGCTTGTGTGCTTCTACCTGCAGCCATCCGCCGTAGCATAAGGACTTCTTCCCTTCTCTCCTGAGTCATTCTTTCTCTCCTGTGTTCCCTCGTCTTCTCTTCTACGTACATACTTCATTTGAAAAAAAAAGAGTTGTGGTTTGTGTGTGCACCTTTGTGCATGCTTTCGTGGACACGAGACGAGAGTGGTCGTTTGACGAGGAGCGTTGTCAATCCGGCTTCGGTCATCGATTTCTCGACACCTTCCTCCTCTCGTGTCGCACGTAGTTCGGGTCCAATGGTTGCTAATTTCCGTGAGGAGGAGCAGTTGTTGGACCTGCCTGCTCCACCAGTTCTTCCAGTTGTCATTCCCATACCTCTTCGTGATCGATGCTACCCGAGCCGTACAGCTCTACCCTCATGCATCGTATTACCAGAGGCTAATGGGAACCATTTTGAGGTTAAGCCTCAATTCATTTCCATGCTCCCTCATTTCACTGGGAAAGGTGACCCCTATATCTTTCTCAGGGAATTTGAGGAGGTCTGTGCTATGTTCAAGCTGCAACAACTTAGCACAGACTCCATCCATCTTAGGCTCGTTCCTTTTGCACTAAAGGATGACGCCAAGAAGTGGTTGTATAGCAACTAGGCGAATTCCTTTAGGACTTGGGATGAGTTTCAATCTGCATTCCTCAAGAAGTACTTTCCTAATCATCAGACTCAAAAATTGAGGAACGAAATCAATTCGTTCTATCAACATGAGACCGAACCATTTCATGCATATCTTGAGAGGTTCAAAGAGCTACTATCCTCGTGCCCTCACCATGGCATTGAGTTGTGGCGTCTTTGTCAGATTGTGTATGAGGGTCTTCACATCCCGTCCAGAACGCTCCTTGAGTCCATGTGTCAAGGAGAGTTCTTGGGAAAGGATGAAAGGAAGGCATGGGCCTTCCTAGAAGACCTCGCTGAGAAAACCATGCAATGGGAGAGTGTGAGGGAACCACCTACATCATCTAGTATAGGAGCGAGGATCGCGAATGCAAACTCAACTAGATCGGGTACTGCATTTGCTATCGATACCACTACGGCCACCGAGGCACGCATGACGGCCTTAATGCGCCGTATGGATTCGATTGAGCTCCAAAACCGACAAAGTGCACCTCACATGTCCACATCTGGTCCAGTTCCTTGTCATTCATATGGTAGGATAGGTATGGAGCGTGTCAACGCCATCTATGACAGAGCTAGGAATGACCCATACTCATCATCTTATAACCATGGATGGAGGAACCACCCCAATTTTTCATGGAACCAAAATAATGCCCCAGGTGGTCCTTCAAACTCCTCTAGACCACCTTCCCAATCACACCAACCTCCCCTGCATGCACATTCCTATCAGCCACCCCAAGCACAAACGACCAATCAATCGGGTTTCCCAAATTCCAATAATATGGAAACCCGATTCAATTCGCTTGAGACCTTGACTCGTGGACTTGAAAACTCAATGAAAATTTTTATGTCTACCACAAGTCAAGTTCTCACTTCAAATCAGCAGACCATGAAATCTCTAGAGCTTCAGATGGGCCAATTGGCTCAGTTTGTACATGAGAGAGAGAGAGGGTCTTTTCCTAGCCAGCCTGAGGCTAACCCCCGCATGTACCAACAACAACAAATGCAAAATGAGAATGTGGTACCTCGGGGGAGGCAAGTGGACCATGTGGAGGAACCTGTTCACCATGTCAATTCCATTGCGACCTTAAGGAATGGAAAACAGGTTGACAATCACATTTCCTTGCCACACCCACCACCATCTATGCAGCCCCTCAGTGGGAATGGTGGTGAAGAAGAAGCTGAGGGTGAGGGTAATACACCAAAGCTTTCTTCTCAGGCACAGCAGAAAACCTACCTGCCAAAAGCTCCTTATCCAAGTAGGTTAAACAAAAAGCAGAGTGACAACATGGACAAGATATTAGAGGTATTTAAGCAAGTGAAGGTTAACATCCCCTTGTCGGATGTCATCCAACAAATACCTCAATATGCCAAAGTGTTGAAGGATCTCTGCACAACCAAGAGGAAGACCAATGTTCCTAAGAAAGCATTCTTGGCTGCAAATATCAGCTCACTTTTGTCAAATCCTACCTACACAAAATACAAGGACCCTGGGTGTCCTACTATTCAGTGTACGATAGGGGACACTAGATTTAGCAATGTTTTGCTTGATTTAGGATCAGCGGTCAACCTCCTCCCATTCTCTGTTTATCAACAATTGAACTTGGGAGAATTGAAATCAACTAAGATCACCCTCCAATTAGCGGATAGATCCATTCGTATTCCCATGGGGATTATCGAGGACGTGCTTATCAAAGTTGGAGATTTTATATTTCCAGTCGATTTTGTTGTCCTCGATACCAATCCTGTTGCGAACACCCACTCTCAAATACCTTTGATTTTGGGTAGACCATTTCTGGCAACCTCCAATGCCTTGATTAATTGTAGAAATGGTCTCATGAAGCTCTCATTCGGTAACATGAGTGCCGAGTTTCATGTGTTCAACTCTGGTAGGCAACAGGAACCCATGGATGAACCTTTAAATCTAAATCTCATCCACCAATTGGAGAAAGCACCACAGAATCAACGAACACCCCTAACCCCAATGCAACCCATTGAGAATGTTCGTGGGCCCAGCGAAAACTCATTGCCCTTCGCAATGCAACAGAGTGAGCTGGCCTCAAACATGAATGTCCAAAGGGAGTGTTCGTTGCATGATTCAGTTGAGAGCACTAGTGAGAGTGAGACACCTCATCATATGCCTATACCAGAAGGTGTCTCTACCTCATGTCCTGTGGCCATTGAGCCATTTGAGCTTCATATTGACTCCAACAAGGACCCACCTATGACCGAGCTTATGCTTGATGATCTAAACGATGGTGGGAGGTCCTTATTGGATGACTTGGGGAGAAGCCCCATTCTTAGTGATGCAAGTCTGTTGCATCCATCGAATGAGCCTGAGGAACTCATTCCGACGCACCCGCCTATTAGTTGGAGGGTTTTCTTCGATGAGCAATTAAACCCTAGTGAGGCAACACAACTTCATTCTTTGTTGCCCACACCCAACCAATATCATGAGGGGTTCGAGCCTTTCAGCTTTGACATTTCACCTCTCATGACACCTCAGAGTACCAGTGGAGTTTGCCCATCTCGGCAAGTCTCTGGTCCTCCTGACTTGATGTTCTCATTTGATGTTCCTTGACCAAATGATTATGAGAATATCTTGGTTGATGTATATATCTTAAAAAAAAGAAAAAAAAAGTGTGTAATAAAAGACTCCTTCAGTGAGCATCGATTGTTGTGGGCCCCAACCCTTGTGTACTTGGGCCCAATCTCTTCACGTATTTATCTCCCTTCTTCAGCTTCTCACAGGTTTTGAGGGAATTTGGGTTTGTGTCCATCAACATGACCCTGAACGTCCCTTTGTACTTCATGTTGGTGAGATCTTTCCTTCTTCATGCATGTATCCATGTAGTATCTTGTTCACATTCATTGAGGACAATGCATGAAGTAGGTGTGGGGGGGTGTTTTACGTGTGTACATAGTCGAGTCTTTTTCCTTTGGTTTTATTTTCTTTTGTTTGTATTGTTAGGGTCATGTTAGTGTGCCGCATTTAATATCGATATATCTGCTTCCCATGATCCTTGGGTGACTTGTCTTCTTTTGCTTGCCTAGTACTTTAAAATTTTCACATTTCTTTCAAAATCGTCATGTGTTTGCGAAAGAAAATATTTTTGTGGGTTTTACGTGTGTTTAGCATGTGCAAAACCGTTGAGAGGCAAAGTAAAAAGAAAGCTCCCAAAATTGTCTTGAACTTGATGCATTAGGATTTCTAGTTTACTGGCTTTAGGTCTTGTCGAGTCGTTAGGATGCACCCTGGTTTTCCCTCAGGGGGCGTGTAATCATAGGGTTTCAGTACTCAAACATTTAAAGAAGTCCACCCTGAACCTAGTGAGTCAAATAATTCGTGTTTGTGAGTATAAGGAAGTTTGTCGTAGTCAAGGGCCCTTAATCTTTTTTTTGTGAAACTTAAGTGTAGGGGTTTTGGTTCCCATGTAGATAAATAAGTGGTGTTCTCTCTTCTCGCACGGCTCCTATCACTCGGGAAAGTAGGTCTGAGGGGACTTTGTGCCTGGTGCTTTCGAGTCATCTGACTTGGGATGCGCCGACCGAACTCCCGTTACACGGGTGGTAGGGATCGCCCTATGTGGAGATTTGGGGGAAGGTGTACGTGATAGTGTAAGTCCTCATAGGCAATGATGCACGAAACCTGACCCTGGGAGAATCAAACACCAACCAATAAAATGCTCCAAAGAAAAAAAATGATGAAAGAAAAAAAAAAGAAAAAAAAGCAAATAAGAACCAAAATGGACTCTACACATTGTATCACATTCAAAAGTTAAGGTTGCCCATGTCTTTCACTTAAGTCCTTAACTAACTCTCACGAATAACTCATTAGGCTAGGTGTGTGGACCGATTACATATATAGAGTCGACCCGTAGTATTACCGTGTCCCATGATCGACAATATGAGTCCAACGAGTCGTGTAGCTAGATTGAATAATGCATCTTGTTTGGATTTCTGGGTATATCCGCTGAAAACCCTCAGGAGACAACACTCCTCCTCCTTGGCAACAAGGAGGTTTAACGGGTTGTTGCACGTGCTAAGTGCAACCGTGATTCCTACGAAAGTGAGTTAGGATTTCTTGTCACAGAGTTGTCTCTCTTCCTTTTGAACACACTTGGTCAACAATTCACTGATTGACCATTCAACATTATATGTATTATAAGAGACCTTAAAGAGATCATACTCAGTTGACAATGTATGTAAGGAAGTGGACCAAAAAAGAATCAACAATGGTAATTTTTGAGACATTGAGCTTTCCAGCAATATCTCGCATTCTCATAATGTATTCTCTTATGTTTCATTTCCCAGTATAACGCATGGAAGTGAACATTTGAATCAAGGCACTCACCTTTGTCCGGTCAAACCCAACAACTGCTTCTCAATAGTATCAAGATACACAGTCGCCAAGTTGTCAGGTGTCATAGAACCCCTGATATCCCTAGGCACATGTTGTAACATATACTGCAAAGACAATCTATTGGATGTTTCCCATTTCTCATAAATCAAATTTGCATCCACATTGCTTTTGTTTGTAAGTCCAGCTGAAGTTGACACTCGAAAGCAAAGGTCAAGATCAAGCAAGCCCAATTTAAACAAAATTGACTCCTTTCACTCAAGGAAGTTTGTGTCATTCAACAAAGGCACACGAACCAAACCCTTTTCAACTGCAAATTAAAATTTACTCACATAAATGATTTTATTCAAACATGTAAACCAAATCCTCACATGTTTTAACATTAACAAATTGTATCATCACTACTTCTACGTTGGCAGAAATAACAACATGCTAGTATTTAATCAAGGTAACATAAAACCAATCTTACTTACATAAAGCTTTATGTAACATAACTTTGTTGGAAGTTTAAATATTACATATTCATTACATAAATAAAGTTGTTTCACCCATTTAGATACGAGCATAACTTATTCACGTTGGTGAAGATTAGTTAATCTCATTTATCCAAATGCAACTTGAATGTCAACCTCATGTAACCAAGATAATCAATTCTTCCTACTTGGTGTCACATAGGTGAAATGTCAAGTCATCCAAATCAAAAACTCTTACAAGATGTTCACGAAGTTTTACCTGCACAATTTAGATTAAAATGTGAATAATAACATAATAATGCTAAATAATAATTTAAGACAAGATAAACATGGCTTAAATATCCTTTAATAGCAGTCAAAATATGTAAAGTCCGTCACAAAATAGTCCAAATTGTCCTAATATGCAAAGAAAACAATTGTTGTCAGGTCCAATATGTCCTTATATGTAATTCTGCAATATATAAGTATCCTGATAAAAATAAATTCTAGAATCATTACGCAGAACGGATCATATTTCAGATTATCTAATAGTAGTTTTTCGGTCCAAAATTCCTTGTAGAATGTGTTATGGAAAAACGTTAAACAATGCACAACATAAGGACTAAAAAATAATTTCAGAAAGTAATTAAAGTTTCTGAAAATTACAGCAAGATAATTCTGAAATAATATCAAATGAACATGCTAAACTTGCAATTAAACAAGATAACTAACATGTCAAAAAAACCAAACAACAAAGAAAATATTTTGAATTCAACAAACTATAGCACATCATAAACCAATCATGCAGAATATTGTCTTTACGGGTGAATATGAATAGTCATATGATTATCCACTTAATTAAAAGCAAAATGGATTTGTGCAAAATCCATATAATGATTAAATCATATCATTTGCATTTTAGATGACAATAGATTAGGAATAATTACCAAATAATAATCGTTCCACATAAGTGGAAAGTCATTATCTCATGTCAACCAATGATATAAATTTTCATTCACTTACCAAATAAAGAGAAATAATTAAGGTTATGGAAACAAATGCTCCCAATTAAAATCATACAAATATGTTAACTATTCTCTTTAAATAAAAAGGAAAAGTCATTATTGAAATATCCAAAAGTTTCCGATTCCAAAACCGTTGCCAAATTCAAACTTTCAGATCTTGAATAAGGAAAGAGAAATTAAATTTCCAAATCTTTCCAAATACCAATTCTCTAGCAAATTCACATTAAGAACTATAGAAAAGAAAAGGAAAAATGAATCCAAAAGGTCAAAGCAGGGTCAAACTATATGAGTTTTTCCATACATTTTGTTATAGTTCAACATGCATACACGAATGCAACAACTTGCATGTGACGTGCATTAAGCAGGGCCCAAAACGTATATGGGAAAACAAAAACGGTTCTGAATGTAGGAGACATGAATCTTTTGTAGCATGTAAAAAAAGCATAAATCCGAACAGAAATCAAGAGAAAAATGACAAAAACCCATACTTCTTGATACCAATTCATGGAATCTAACGAGACTTACTTGAAGTCTTCTTATTCCTACGAACACCACTTCCGGACTCTTATGGACACGAGTCTCTCTCTTAGACATAAACGATGGATATCACAAAAAAAATTGATGTGATGTGTTGAAATCTTAAATCTTTTTTGTAACACATCACATAACGTGTTATAATATGTCACACTACCACTTTACCTTAATGTGCTCCTTAATAGATTAGTCAAATCACATTTGTTTGGACATTAAGACTTTGGGTCCGACATTCAATTGTAAGGTTACACTACTAGTCGATTCCACATTTACTATGCATGTTGATACTAAGCCTAATTTGTGCATGGCAAATGACAGGCGCTTAAGCTTTTTCGCATCTTATGGAAGTTCAATTCGAGAAGGGAAGATCCGCTATTATTGGTGTATGTCAAGTTTTGCTGGTAATTATCTTTAACATGATATATACCTATGTGTAAAAGAAGTTATTTTCAAAGTAGAGATGAGTGCAAAATAAAAATAAAGTACTATGTTTATCGAAAAATAGAAGAAGCAACAAAACTTAGGAAAATCATATAAGACTCAAATGACCCCAAAAGTCCGTACTTACTTTCAGGAAGTCACTGTAAGTTTCACTCCACATTTAGTATGTTTTTATGATAATTAACTTTAAAATGTGGAAAGATATTAACCCCAACCTCATTTTTTCCTCCAACCCAATTTCTCTCTCCGCTACGTCAGCAAAAAAACACTATGCAACACACCACTCAACCCAACCCATTTTTCACTTCTTAACCCCAACCCCACTTTCAACACTCTCTCTCATCCACATAATTTTTTACCTCATTTTCTATTTCATCACAAAAACACATAAACTACTAATTAAATTATTTCTGCAGTAACTTAATCTAATTAAATTACGTTAATTGTCAAATAATTTCAAAAAAGTAGATTTAATTAAAATTCGACAATTACATAATACGATAATTTTAAATTAAATTATTACAATACGTATTACAAACAAAATTAACTTGCATTTCTTCTAAAGCGTTGTCATATATTTTCGATCAAATCGGCTCGCAATGCTATCTTACCTGTTCACACAGCATGCGTTGTCGGACGAATCTTAACTGCTCACGCAACATGCGTTGTCGGACGAATCTTAACTGCTCACGCAACATGCGTCGTCGGACGAATCTTAATTGTTCAAACTTGTCCAGTAAATACATGTGATGGTTTAAAGAAGGTTATTGATTGATCGTTTTATACTAACCGCAAGTGCACGACCGCGTTGAAGCGGTGGCAAATACGGGTCGTCCACTGGGAGGTGTGTCGACACTTGGTTTGTGCGAAGGCGAGAGGTAAAGAAAGGGAAGAAAGATGTATTACACTACACTACACTAAGCTAAACTAGTAAACAAACAAGCTGAAATGAACTAAACAACTAAGCTAATCAACTAATGCAAAAGATAAAATCACAGGAATGAAAACCCCTCAGGGGTGGAGTGTGTGTGTGTGTGCACATGAAATAAATGTGATATGAAATGCATACAAGAAGCTCAAGTAGTTAGTGTTGTTAATGCATAAGAAGTACCTAACTATGGCAAGACCTATCATTACAACACTAACTTATGTGCATAATATGAGCAATGCAAGGTTGTTATTAAGACACTTAGACAAGCATGGAATGTACCTAAGCTATGGTAGAAACCATCAAGTAAGGTTCTTAATAATTCAAGCGAGCATACTTATATCAACACAAAACATTCATATTAAGCATTCAAACCATCTACATAACATGTACACACACCTACTCCACCCCCGAAGGGGATGGAACTACTCACACGTATTTAAACTAACTACTCTAATAAAATGAAGCATTATACTGAAATAAAACTATACTAATCAAGCAAGAAATATTAAAGAAGCATAAAACAAAACAAGCACCAAAGCAAACACATTAGCTAAACAAGAATTAACAAGCTAAAGAAAACATCTATTATTAACTCACTCAAATTACAAGCAGCTCTTCCTCCACCAGAGTTTTGCTTCAAGGCTTCACTCTTAGTAGGGAAGATGTCACCAAAGAGAGAGATGGATACAATGGGAGGTGAAGAGTTTTATTTATAAACATGGAAAAAGCTAATCCGGGACAATCCCCCGATGTGGGACTAAACCAATACCAAAAATAGACTAAGCATACACTAATACACGTTCTACAGAAAACTAAACGGATCCTGGGCTATATGGACCGCCAATTGGCGGTCTATAAGCTTTAGATCCGTCTGGTTTTCTTTGTGGGCTTTGCTTGAAGTATTTCTGGGTCTTGGATGAATCTACTTGGTCTGTTGGAGCTCCGACCCGAATCGAATTGCCAAAATACTCCCCATGATGGTGTGGAGTTTCCTGTTTTGCTCTTAGGTCATTCGGTCTTACGATCAGGTCCTTCTCCCTTGCATCTTAGTCCCCAGGTCTCACGATTAAGTCATTTTTCTTGCTTTTGGGTCCTTTCATGGCTCTTCTCTTCAAACCTCTTTATTTCTGAAATTCAAATATAAAACTCGTCACATAGCATTGCTTAGATGTAAGATAATGGATATAAGATACGAATATGAGCATGAAATGATGTCAATCAGTTATATAAACTAACATTTTGGATTTCATTTTCCACAACAACCCTTAAGGCACTACCGCAACTTACAAGAGAATGTCGTCCCCTGACCACAATCGTGACTCACAGCGCGGACGAGGCACCCCTCAGCCATTATTTTCCAGTGGTTATGGACATATTCCACCACCCTTCCCTTACCAGTTTGACCCTTACAACAATCCAAGTTCTTCACAAAATCCACACACACAATATTTACCACCACAACAACCTTACCCACAACAACAATATCCACCATCACAACAACCTTACCCACAACAATAATATCCACAACCACAACAACCATACCCGCAACAACAATATCCACCACCACAACAATATTACAATTCATTACCGCCTTATGAAATGTATGCGAACCTACTTACTGGACATGCATGTCCTACTATCCCAATCTCAACTTTTGATGATGAGGATCAACATCACGATCAACCCTCCACAGAACCAAGACGACGTACGTCATCTCCATCACCAACACGATCACTACAACCAAACAAGCTGAAGGCCTGGTCCACGTTGGATGATGAAGCGTTGATCTCGGCTTACATGCAAGTTAGTATGGATGCCGTTGTAGGCACCTCGCAAAAAGCCGGAGCTTTATGGGGTAGAGTGGCACGCGTGTACGAGCAGACTGCTAGTTCAAACAAGATGATAACTGCACGCCTCTCGGACTCATTGAAAGGTCGTTGGAGAAGGTTTACGCCATTAGTAATGAAGTGGAGTGGTTTCTATGATGAAGCTATACGACGGAAAAGGAGCGGATACAACCACGAAGATGTCGTTCGTGATGCGCACAATATTTACGAATCCACTGTCGGTACCAAATTTTCATTCCTCCATGCATGGGAAATGTTACGCAAGTATCCAAAGTGGGAGTCGTTGGTAAAACCCGGTTCAAGAAAGGGAACACGTGCACGCCCAACAATAATTGAACGTGAGAAAGTAGATAGTACTCCAACATCAGGAAGCGGGACTAAAAGAAAAAGCACGGAAGGCTCTTCGACCCGGTCATCTCCGCTAGACGAAACAACACCATATGAAACTCCACAACAACCTTTTCAGCGCCCAGAAGAGGTAAAAAAGGCAAAGAAGAAGGGAAAAGCCCCAACACCAATTCAACTGGACGACCGAGTTGTGGAGCTGTGTTCAAAACTTGAACATTGTTCACCAGTTATAGGTGAAAAATCAGAGCGAAAACATATGTTGAAGCTAGCCACAGGGAAGATAGCATTGATGAACACACTGTTTAGTAAGTCGAGCCGCACAGAAGTGGAAGATCAGACACTCGCAAAGTTACTGGATTGGGCAGAGAAAAATGGACATCTTTAATCGGTTTAGTTACGTATTTTGCTGTTAATCAGTTGAACTTATTTTAGAATGATGTATTTGGTTTAAATACATTTCCTTCATATTTCCAGTTATGGAAGTAGTCTTATCTATATGTGTTTGCTTGCGTAAGCAGTTAATGTTAATTTAATGTCCTTTATTTTGGGTTATTTTTACATTTATTTAATTTCGTTTTTTTACTAATTAGTTGTAATTATAATGCACACCCCCAACGTCTCGGTCGGGGGTCTCGCCGGTGAGGTGGCGGGGTGGCAAGGGGGCAGCGCCCCCTGAAGATTTTTTATTATTGAGATTTTTATTAGTAATTCTCTGTCGATTTTTTGGGTTACTAATGTATTTTGGGATGAACCTAGATAAATTCGTGTGTTCTATTTTATTATGGTTTTTTTATCTTACTAATTTCCTTTAATTACTTACATTTATAATAATTATTATTTTTACATTTATCTTACTATTTTTCATTAATTATTTTCATTTATTTTAATTTTCACAAATATATTCTAATTATATAAATTACTATACATATCAAATATATATTAAATAACAAAAAAATAACAAAAAAAAGCAAAAAAAATAAATTCAGCCAACCTGGGCTGGCCACGTGACCAGCCTGGGTCCACCCCCCATTAAGGGGGGCTGGGGTCGGGTCCCCCTCCGACCCGACCCCAAAGAGCACCCGTTAAGGGTGCTCTTATCTCTGTCCTCCACATCATTTCGGGTCCGTGTTGGTAAAACTTTAAAAAAATTCTAAAATTTCTAAACAATTATAAAACGTATTTTCAAAAAAAAAAACAAAAAACAAAAAACAAAAATTCTAAAAATCAAAACAAAAAACACAAAATTTATTTTTTTATTTGACGACGCGGGCGTTTCAACGCCTGCGTTGGTGACCTGGTCGAAGATGACAGCGTCATCTTCGGATGACCGGGTCGGTGATCTTAAAAATGCCCCCGTAAGGGGTGCTCCCTTAGAAGTCAACTCTTATCCACTCCATCTAAAAGATAGATTGACGGATTGGTGGGGTGGAAATCTAAACCTGACACAAGCTTTGGGAGGGACGTGGTAGATCGACAGATTAAACTTTCTCATGGACAACTTTTTTTTAAGTGTAGAAAAGAGACAAATTGGTGAATTGAAGACCTCCGTTGGCACATTCGACGTAAGACTACACCTTTTCGAAAGCTCTTAAACTACGTTTTGTGGGCATGATTTCATGTCGGTGGTTAAAATACTTTCCTTGCTGTAACTACACATTTTTTCTACGTATTTTTGCCAATTGACGATACTACAAGAATAGACGAATTCACAAATCTGCAAATCTATTATGACCTACTTTTGGAAAATGAATTTGAACTTACGAAGAATCCCACATTTCCAACTGACAAGTGGAACATATCAAATGACATCTTAAGGCCAAGTTATGACCATTACGACATAAATTATGATTAGCGCCTGACTTTACACCCACAAGATGGATAATCCTCCACGTAACCCCTCAACCGACCTAATAAAGAAACAAAACCAAAGACCCCAAGCCACCCACCTCCATCCCAAAAAAAGATAATAAATAAAACAAAAAATATCCGAAAACACCACCCCAAAATATCTCCCCCAAATCCGACCACTTTACTTTTGCAAGTTGGACTCTCCATCACCTCTCACCAGATCCCGACACGCGTCCTCCTTCCAGAACATTCCGAGCTCTGAAATCTCGACATGTCCCGAACCGCTCTTGCTCTGCCTTTGGTTTAGATTAGATTAGATTTGATTTCTTCCTGTCCAAGACACGACCCGACACTTGGAGAATCAAAATATCTTCGCTTCTACCATCACGGTCTCGCTTTTTGCATTTGGGTTTCGGTTTGGGTTTTTCGTGTTTTTTCGTGGTTCAGGGGAGGCTTTATAGGTTGGTGGGAGTGGCTTATGATCTTCGATTTTCGGGTGCCAAATGGGAGAAGATTGAGAACCCACTTGGGTTTTGGTGGTTTGGGTTCGGTTCTGTCGTCAAAATCGAATCTTGGGTTGGTTTTGGGTTGTGGGTCAGATCTTGTTAAGGTTTTTTTTTCTTGTTTTGGTGAAGTTGCGAAATTTGGTCTTGCTCTAGTTCTTGTTGTTGGGATCGTTTCTTTGGTGGTTTCAACTGATTGAGATCGATTTCATGGTCAAAATCCAATCTTTTAGCTGTTTTTGTTGTTGCTCTTTTTTTTATCACTGTTTCAGTGTCCAAAGTCCAATCTTGCAGTAGTTTCTGTTTTTTTGGGTCTGATCCCATTCATCATTTTTAGCTGTTTTTCACTCTAATTGGGGTCAATTTCATGTTCAAAATCCCATGTTGCATCCAAATTTTCGATTGTTGTTCTAACCTCAAAATCACACCTTGCATCAATTCCTGTTATTGGGTCTTATCTCACTAATAATCTTTTTATCTATTGGAGCTCAATTCCACTGGCAACATCTGTAATTGCATGTCCTCCTGCAGTAACTTTAGATTCTAGACAGACCCAATATTAGTTTGTGGAGAATTTAGTTTGGTTTTTCCACCAATGGATTCCATGAATCCAGTGAAAGAGGAGTTCCCAGGGAGTTCCACCTCTGATGCCATCCCATCCACACCTCCACGCCCAATGGAGGGTTTGCATGACCAAGGACCCCCACCTTTCCTCACCAAAACCTATGAGATGGTGGATGATCCCATCACCGATCGGGTGGTGTCGTGGAGCGAAACTAGCAATAGTTTTATTGTGTGGGATCCCTATAGCTTTGCCATGGATTTGCTGCCTAGAAACTTCAAGCATAACAACTTCTCCAGCTTTGTTAGGCAGCTCAATACCTATGTGAGTTACTAAGTTGCTTGTTTTGTTTGGATGCAAGTGCAAGTTTGTGGGGGATGGTGTGTTTTGTTTCATGATCATTATGTTGAATGATGGTTTGGAACTTTGTTTTCGTTTAAGATTGCGTTTGGTAAACTGGTTTCGCGCAGTTGGTTTGTACAGTACCGTGATGTCTTTATAGTCGTTTTAAAGGTTTATTTTGGTATTCTGATGTTGGATACATCAGACTTTACAATTATGAAGATTTTTTCCTGCAAGATTCTAAATGGGAGTTATTTTTATGGTGAATGTAGCTCTTGACGGTTACAATTGGTTGAAATCAAAATCCTCAAGCATTCCTTAATTCATCTTGCAGATCATGCTATAGTCTTAAGGATATTAAATATGCATTGGTAATTTATTTAGGTTGCAATAGCAGTGAGGAGTGTGTTTAAGAAGCTGTTTTAGTTATGTTCTATGCTGAAGGAGAAATATGATACTAAAGTTTTGGGTTGGGACCAATCAGGTAATTAAGACGAAAATGAAAAATTTCTTTCAAAAGACTGACTTCACTTTTGGGTACAACTTTGTGTTGAGGGGGACCATTGGTGTCCTAGTACTTGGTTTCTATCCTTACTGCATTCTTCTTAAAACGTTATTTTTGATAAATATTTAGAAATTTGTTGTCATAGAAGCTGAAATAATTGCCTTTTCAGACTAGTGATTATGTCACAATTTAGTAGCATGTAGACACTCAATGGTGAAGCTAATAGTTTTTGTGGACATGTGAAGTTTGAAATGTAATGGTTATTGTTTTTAAATGTAGCCAAAATGCACAATGGTCTATGATTACAAGAATTATGTTGAGGTACTGATTGATAGTTGCATTATGGCTACAATAAAACTGTTTCTTAGCTATCCCTTTGTTTTGTTTCACTGTCCTGGTTTACTTAATGTTTGTGGTATTGCTATATCATGCATGGTTACTTTGGACTTCCTGATGAATGGGATGTTCAAGTGTTATTCTAATAATTGTGGATATCCATTCCATATCCATAACAATCAAATATGAGGATGCTTAAATAAGTTTTACATGGCGGATTCATATTTTATTTCTTGTACTGCTTCTACATTCTTTCACACTCATCCATCATTTGGAAACTCATTTTGTTCTCGTTAATTTCTTGCCGACTTAAATTTAATGGAACAAATTCTTAGTATATGCCATTATGGTAATTATTTTGTATATGCAGGGATTTCGGAAGGTTGATCCGGACAGATGGGAATTCGCCAACGAAGGATTTCTGAGAGGAAAGAAGAATCTTCTAAAGTCCATCAAACGTAGAAAACCGTCTTCCCATCCTCCAAACCAGCAACAACCAGGTGGCCCTTGCGTAGAAGTTGGGTGGTTTGGAGCGGAGTCAGAGGTCCCACGTTTAAGACGAGATAAAAACATCTTGATGGCAGAGTTAGTGAAGCTTAAGCAGGAACAACAAGCGAGTCGAGCTCATCTTCAAGCAATGGAGGAAAGGCTTCAAGGGACGGAGCAGAAACAACAATTGATGATGACATTTCTTGCTCGGGCAATGCAGAACCCAGCTTTCATACAACAACTCATCCAACAAAAAGAAAGAAGAAAGGATCTTCAAGTGGCCTTTAGCAAGAAAAGGAGACGACGTATAGACGGAGGGAATTCTGCTGAGTCAAGTGGTGGACATGTCATCGACCTGCCTATTAAAATGGAAACCGGAGCACAAGATGGTTACGATTATGAAGTTTCGGATTTGGACAATCTAGCTTTGGAGATGCAAGGCATTCAAAAGTCCAATACTGGGAAGGAAGAAGCCATTACAAGCAAAGAAGACGACGACAAGGAGCTAAATGATGAGTTCTGGGACGAGTTGTTGAACGATGGGATTCAAGGAGATGTAAGTAGATCAGACGTTGAATGTAAAGCTGGTGTGGATGTAAATGTTTTGGTTGAGAAATTAGGTTTTTTTGGTCTCTGACACCTTGAAATAAAGAATAACACTTCTTGACTTCGCCCATCCATCTGTTGTGGTTTGTTAGCAACCTTTTATCTAGTTTTCTCTTGCTTTTTTTACTCATGCAGGTTAAGTCACGAGGTCTGGTCTAACTCCGTTCTTTATTTCTGGAAGATGGCTCAACATGGAGTACTCCTCTAGCGGAGAAACGTTGAGAAGGTTAGTTTTTTTTGTTTGTATTTTTATTTTGCCATACTTCTAACATGTAAGTTTTGACTTTAGTTCCTCCGTGTATTTAATTGAGCTTTTGGTTTAAAAGCCTAATTTGAGTATGATTTATTACTTAAACGATAAGCTCGTGTTTTGGCCTCTCAAGGCAAGCAGTAAACTAACGATAAAAAAAAACAAATCAGTAATTTAACTGAATAAGAGATTTCGAGTTACATGCATTTTTTGCTTGTAACGATGAGATTAATCTAGATGTATGATAAACAAGATTCTGCTACTTCGGCAAAATTGAACCATTGGGGACGGGCAGACATTGGCGGAGTGTCCAAGTTCAGGACTTTGGACTCACCCTGAGTAGGCTAGAACTCATCAATTTATTCGAAAGAAAGGAACTTATGTAATAATCTTGGACTTGTGTTCCCTAAATCATACGAACAGGACAATAGAAGGGCTAAAAAGGTTGGGTGGACCTGTTCAATAAATTGTCCAGGATCATTGCAACTTTTTGTGCTGCTTAGACTTACCGACCTAAATGTGCGATGGTTATAAACTTGTAAATTCTTTAACGAGGCATGTGTAGATAAACTGGAATATGTTGCTTATAATTATATTGCTGATGTTTTTATCTTCAGTAGAAACATCTCAACCATTTCTTAGTTTGAACCATTTGAGAGTATCAAATATAACGTCCACTCATGCCATAACAAGCTAGTTGAATCAAGATTTTGGGTTAGATGGGCTTAATAAGTGCATCAGCTTGGAATTTTTTTTACTTACATGTGCTTATTTTGTTATATTTATTGGTAGGTTTCTGCGACTAATTGTAGGTTGGTCCATTTCAGACTTTCAGGAACCGATATGAGAACGTGGTGGTATATCCTGTGAAGTGAAGGGTGGTCGCTTCGCTAGTCGGTATCTGTGTACAGATTTGTCAAGGTTAGCTATTGTTCAGACGACCATTGAGATTATGTTGATGTAGATCTTCAATAAGACCACTTATTCCACCATTGATTCTTTGTGTTCGTCATCGGTACCGAACACGTCGAATTATGATACTGAACATTGGATTTGATCATTATCAGTATATTTTAATTCTATGCAGTAACTTGATCTTTCCATTTGCGCATAGCGGTTTGTATATATGCATGTTGAAGTTTGCTTCTATTCAGGTTATAGTCATTGTGTGGCGATAGTCATTGTGTGGCAAAGTTCCAACGCCAATGTGACCAATTGTTAGTTGTGGCAAAGAAGATGCTTGCTTTCTTTGGTTGTTTTGGAACTTTTTAGTTGTTGAAACTTAGTGTTTTTGGTGTGTGTTTTTGGAGGTGTATGTCTCTAATTACTCATTCCGCCATCAATTAGTCTATCGTTGTAACCCACCTGCCTAAGAGTATAAATGGTATTTGGGTTGGGTCGAACATGATCCAAAACATTTTTTACAGTAACCCGACCCGTAATATTGGTTTGGGTCGGGTTGACGGATTAAGCAGATGGGTGTTTCTACCACAAACTTTAAACATATCAAGTTTTACATTAATTAGTAAAATAATCTATTACATGCATTGCTTTCAACAAGAAATTACCCATATGAACTTTACGAAGTTGTAGCTCAATTGACCGGCATGCCAATTGCCAAGTCTTGACTCTAAAAGCACCGAGTCTCGACTCTAAAAGCGAAGTGAAAACAAATTCCACCTTGTGGGGTTGGGACTTTTAAGGGTTTTTTTAATTGAATTGTTAAACATCATCCGTGTCAATTATCGTTGTCCTTATCTTATTGCTACTTATATCTTTTTTCATTTCATTCTTCCACCACCACTCTTTCCAATCATAAAAAACAATGTCTTGGAGGTAGGAAATGAGACCGTGGATGTTCCGGTGTACTCGAATTCGGTAAGATTTCCTACTTTAAAATTAAAAAAATGCATGGGCATCCTGCGGAGCTACCTCCTTGAGGGCGTTTGCCCGAGATGCCCATGCCTTGGGGAGCGGTTGGGGTAGCCGCCCTAATTTTTTTAATTTTTTTAAAAATTGATTATTAATTACTTATAATTTTTATTTGGTAAAAAATAATTTGTACTAATTGGTAATTAGTAAAAAATAATTAATAATTTTATTAATTTAGTAACTTAAATCCATTTAACGATTTTTTATTTTTTAAATTTAATTAATAGTCATCGGTTACCGTGGGGGAAAATGAAAATTCATACCCTTATGCGTCGTACATGTTTACGAAGAAGATTCATCACCTTATCATCCACGTAGACGGGATATATCTGCTTCGGTTAGGAGGGAGAGATATTTTACGTTGTCGTCAGACACGTGATGACTCATTCAATGATGATGAAGTTTCATATGAGGTGGAGGACAAGAGTGACGATGAGGGCCGGTATGGGAATTGGAGTGGCATGAGGAAGAAAGGCAGGGGGTGTATGGTAGAGGATGGGGGCGAGAGCAGCAGTGTGGTAGAGGACGGAGGCGACATGGTAGTTCTACTACTAAGTATCTAGTTCGGAAATGTAGAGGTGGTAGGTTTGTGATAGGCAATTCGAGTTCGTGCACTATGGATGTCTGAGCTCACAAGAAGAAGAGGGTTGAGGATGATTTTTGGATCGTGACTGCTATGATGCTCGATGATCCTATAGATGGTAACGTTATTCATAGTTTCGAGGGTCGCATCGCTAGACGCATTTGGGTGGGAAATGATCAGAAGGTTCTGAAGTGCCATAATTGGAACAATTTATATTACACTACAGGGTTGACGATCAGTTTTGAGTGCAGATATCACGGGGTTCATTACTGCTAGTGGATTGGGTCACTTGCCTTGGAGCATGTTCACTCACATTGACATGTCGTTGATATCTACGTTCGTGAAGCGGTGTCAACCTGACACGAACTCTGTTCACCTGTCTTTTGGAGAGATGACGATCATGTTGCATGACGTGGTCTAGATCCTGCGCATTCCTGTTGATGGTCGTGTGGTCCGTGCTCAGGCATCGATGGGTGCGCTGAAGAGTTATGTAGCCGAGCTACTCGTGGTGAGCGTTGATGGCCTTGAGAAGGATAGCCCATGTTGGAGTGGCGGTGGTGTTAGCATTGACTTTGTTGACGAGTTATGCAAACGAGGACAACCTCCGCGGGCCGAGGAGACGCAATTGACTACCTACCTGTTCTTACTGCTCGAATGCATCTTGTTTGTCGACAAAAGCGGTTGCAAATTCAGACCACGCGACATATTGGAGGTTAGGGACCCGGATACCATTGGTGAGTACTCATGGGGGTCGACGACGTTGACATACCTGTATCGCCAGTTGGGGATAGCTAGCCAGGCTGATTGTGGAGGTATTGCGGGTTGTCTTACGCTGCTGCAGGCTTGGATATATGAGTATTTTCCTCCTTTCCTCCCGCATCGGGAGTGGAAAATCATTAAGTCGTGCTATCATCATTCAAGTATGTGGACCGTCCAAAGCGAGGATAAAAGTGAAGGGCGATTGTTCCATTCGTAGATGGCTAGATCAGATGACTGCATCGCAGGTATAAAACTTCATACCATTTACATATATTTAATTATAATAATTATTATTAACGTTTCAACGTTTAGGTTGAGTGGTTGTCTTATGGTCCTGACTCTGCTGCAGAGGTGCCGAGGACTTTATTGATGAGCCTTATTCTTTATCGGGATATCATCGAGTCTTATTTGTCTGATCGCGTGTTGCGTCAGTTAGGATACGTTCAGGTGATCCCGATTGACATCCCGACCCCAAAGCACGCAGTGCGATCTGAGATTGCGGCGACGTGCGACCTAAGCTATCCTGCTTCAACCGTGGAATCAACTTGGCGGACAATTCCAAGAGGAGGCCGATTCACGTTGATCTGACACGTAGCCGCGACCCGTCCACTTATGATGCAGATTATTTGGATTGGTTTTGTAGGTACTAACATCCCTCTCTTGTACGCGGTATCGTGCAAAGACTTGCTAGACCACCGGATAGGACATTTGCCGATACAGTAAGTATTTAATTTATTTGTATTTCTAATGTATATTTTGTTTTTATTGTTAAATGACTGTTATTTTGCTCTTATATACAATGGATGGGAATGACGATACAGTGTACGCAACCGTTCTTGGAGTTTCGGGATCTGATGCAGAACGACCAGACGAGAGCTGCATGTGCAGAGTTGGATGTGATCATAAAGTCGTGGAACAGTCAGTTAGGCATTTCTAACCATGATTCGGAGGATGAGTCATAGTTGTAGTCGAGTTGTACCATGTTTACTTTATTATCTATTGTACTTTTATTATTTGTATTTGTTTATCTGTTGTACTCTTATTATCTATTTATGATGAACATATTTTCTCCGTATTTTCGATATAATGCATTTGAAATCTGATAAAAAAGCAACACGATATAATGTACGAAGAGATTATACATTAAAAATCCAGTAATTTAACAAATACATTACAAATTACACATTACAATCAAAATCTACTACGTAACTTCTCCCAATATGCTCTCCTCTGTTTGTACTCCAGATCCCATCCAACAACACTCTCATCTCGCATTTGAAACCACATGGTTGCTATAGGTGGTATTGGGAATCTCTCAGATAATTCTAAGCGAATATAATATTTGTAACTCCCTAAATGAGCAATGATCAACTCTGTGCATGACTTCATCATGGTAGACGGACTCTCCCAAGGTAATATTATAAGACACGGGTACAATGAACCATCCACTCCAAGTGAGAAACACATAACTACACATTTGTAAATATTGACAATCGGGAACAAGTCGCACCAAATCTCCATATAGTGATCCTCACCACAAGGTCCTCCGCCCCAATCAATTCGCTGACGAGTCTGTACGTCACTGTCATAATAAACGTGCTCTAAAAATGGGATGCGCCCCTATCACATTGGAAATCGTACGACGGGCGTAAAACTAATTGTCTTGACCTCCATGGAAAACATCGGCAACACATCGAAATCCACAGTTGTCATCAACACGTATATCATTCCACCGCTCCAGAAATGGTCAGATGATTCCTGGAAGTTTATCCACATATGGGAAGTCATCTACGTCAATCCGTCCAAACACTACAAGATGAACAAAATAGCAAAGTTATATATAATAGCTGAAAGAACATGTTTACTGAAAAAAACAGTGAATTTATAATAATAATAGCAAACATGTCATCATAACAGATCTTGTACTCATGTTTACGAACGATCGAGACAAACTAGAAAATCGACCACGACCCTACTCCGATTACTAGAAGATTGACCACGACCTCGCTCAGCATAATCAAAGCCACTCAAGTCCCATCGTGTCGACTTTTCCCTTGGTCGACCTCAAACCTTAGTATTTTCTGTGGGCTCAACATAGTTCGACTGATCGGGGTGTAGCTGCGTGTATATAGTACGAGAGACCCTACGTATTACTGCATGGTTGCTGTTAAAAATCTCGTCAACGAGATTCCAAAAATGCTTGACGTCTTGTAATGACAGATCCACAAACTTTGGGTTGTCCACTCCTCTATTGACAAGTGTTCTCCAGAATGGATGAATATGCTCTAAATAAATCCCTTCGCCTGACTCAATACAACCGTGGATAGTACATGCACAATGAATCACATGTGAAGTCAGAAAAGCGCACCCACAACAATATTCAACTTCATCACTTAAGTCCTACATTCTCTTAAATTCATGACTCAACAATGACAAGCAATAAAGGGAGATTCGACCATTTAGATGAATATATGAAGCATTTCTGAAATTAGTGTAATTTCAACATCGCGAATCTTCAAGAACGTTTTGAATATTCGTCAGCTGCATTTCAATAGCAGCGTTGACGCGATCGAAAAGAGTATCCAAAGCTGCAGTCGATGAAGTGATCCAGTCTTTCAGAGCCGAATGAGCGCTTTCGACCCTACAGTTCGTAGTGTTGCTGAAACGAATGACTTTATTCGTCCAATTCAACACAAACTTTTCTTTATGCACTAACCATGTCCCTTCCAGATACTCCGTGATAGCCGGCCAAGTCCCATACGAATCTTTCAGAAGATTAACAACTCTATTATACTCGGTTTTTGTAGTAGAAAGCATGATTTTCCTCCACTTTCCGTACTTCAAAGTCTCTGCCATCTACTTGTTTTTGCCAAATGAGTGGAATACATAGTTGTATACGTCTTTGTTGATATGTTAGGTGCAAAGTAAATAAGCAGAGTCAGGAAAACCTCTCTCACTGGTCGCATCAGGCCTAACTCTCGGTCCGTTATTATTGTAGTCGGGCTGACAATACTGCATAACAAATCTCACAACTTCTCCAACACCTACCGGTAACTAGACTCGGTCTCATCCTTCATAATGGCATAGTCGATAAGAAAGTTCATGTTTGTTGGTGTCACCCAAACCATCTCGAACAAAGGCATCTTGTACTTGTTCGTTTTGTATGTCCAATCCATGCAAATTACCGAAGGGTATATGCGTAACAACTTAACTAGCGTCGGATGTGCCAAGAATACGTGAGTGACGACATTAGTTTCTTCATCCACCATAATCCAATACAAGTACTGATACTGCACTGCCTGATGCAGAAACTGTTGAACGAGATTCCTGTCTTCAGATTTCACCCGCCTTATGTAATCTCTATAGTTATAAATGTGTCTCTGATTCGGATTATCCTATTAGAATTTTTCCTTTACTGCCAACAAGATGTTACGCGGTTACGCTTGTGCCTCAGTCATGCCATGAACAATTTTCTTTGCTCCAAGACTAAGACAGCCGATCTGTCGGTGACCCTCTGGATAAACTGCAAGTCTGTGGTTGTGCTGATCATGGGAACTATCAAAAACTGCAACTCATCCATCACGCTCCCATCACTCGACCACCTTCATCAAGAAACGACACCCGCAACCCTTTCTCTTCGTGTTCTTTTGTACTGCAATATCCATATCCCGCGAACCCATTTCATTTCTGCGATCGCATCTTCGATAACAATTCATTCGACTATCTCGTTGTGGTTTATATGAGGATACTACCAAAAAAAGCTGGCTCCGATGACAACTTGTTGCACCCATGTTGTCACGTCCTTAATTGTTGGAAATACTTGTTGACTTACAAAAAGCTCACTGTAATCTACCCCGTCACCACCGAAAACATGCAACGGAACCTGAAATAATTTGAAATAACACAACACGTAAAATTAAAAAAAGGCATCTGGTTTGGACGCCCTCCCATTGGGGAGGTGTTTTGTGCAGATGCCCCGGTTGATTTTTTTTGGCTTACCTCACCGGATCTAGACTCTTCGCCACACATTTTGGTGGTGTTGGTACTGGTATAGTGAGACAAACTGAGACAAAAGTCTTATTTTAAGAGACGAGACAAAATGAGTATTAAAGAATGTAAATGACAAAATGGTAATTGACGTATGCGATTTAAGTAATTTGTAAGGGATGAATAGTAATTCCCTTTTTAATTGTGGTTTTTAAAGAATCTTTGGAGTTTGGGTTAACGAGAGTTATATTTTTTGTATGTGTGTGTAGATAATATAAATATATAAAAATAAAATTTATAAATATACTATGGGGCTTGGTGTCATGTAGTATAAAGGCATCGTAATAGAGGTGTAAGCGGGGACGGGTGGGGTGGGTTTTTGCCCCACCGCTATCTACCTCGCCTAGGGTAAGTGCTAGGCGGGTCAAAAAAAACGTTACCCGCCCACCTATGGGTGGACTAGGTAGGGTGAGTTTGGCGGTTTATTCTTTGATCAGGCTAAATACACAAAATCAATCATTTTCCTTAACATTTTCTGTTTTGATCAAAGGTAGATACAAAAAATCAAGAAAAAAATCAATTGATGTATGCTTTTAAAGTTATATACAAAAAGATCAAAACTAAATACAAACAAATTAAGAGAAATACAAGGGTTATGCGGGGCGGGTAGCATTTTTCTGTCCACAACTCGCATTATCCACAAGGGGGGGGGGGGGGGGGGGTTTCAAACCCACCCCATTTACAACCTGAATCCCTCCCTGACCCGACTTGTTTTCAGTTGGGTTGGTAGTCGGGTTGAACATAGTGATCCATATATGTGCTTGGCAATTTGGGTCGACTGAGATTAGACCAACGGGTTAATGGTCACTAGCACTATCCCTGGTTAAAAGTTAACTATGTTAGATTTGATGAGCTACGTTTCTTGGATGGTGGGTGTATGTGCGAAATGTAAATGATGTTCATGTTTACGCAATCTTGAATTCTTTGGTCGCACTTTCCTCTTGACTGTGTTGTCAAGAATGTCAAACTCGCGGGCTAATGCATTTTGATGTATTGATATTTCATTTGAGGTTGGAATTTCAAAATGTGGTAATAGTAAGACAAATTGAAAATGTTACATACGTTATGTTTTTTTGTTTTTTGTTTTGGGTTTTTTATATGTGGGTCTTATTACATGTCATATCATACATCTAGTTTGATTTAATCTTCTATTCAGAGAACCTTATGATGCTTTTTAGCGATGCAAATATATATTTGAATTTCTTTCAATGAATCGGTTCGTTTGAGTATTGTATTCATCATGTTTCGAACACATTTAAGGAACATCGTTTTTTAAGTTGGTTATTAGTGGACGTAGTTCGGGGGACCTGATAAATGGACACCATGACCTTGTAATTTACACAAAGTCCTCTAGTATTTTTTGAAGTGTTGCACCGAATTTTCCCTGAATCACATATGATATTTAGGTTCTAATTTCATTTGAATTAGTTATTCGTTTCCGTAGCATGGATTTAGTGACGTTGTGATTCATTGTCGGATCACTTATATTAGTTTGGTTTTAGTATCACTTATGTAAGTAACATGGTTATGCAACATATTTGTGATTTTTAGGTGGGTGTCCCCATGAGAATTGGGTTGTAGTATCATTTCAACTGATTATTCATTGTAAGTAGCGTGGATTTAGCGACGTTGTTGTGATTCTTTATCAGGTCATCTATACTAATTTGGTATAATATCATTTTAACTCAACATTCATTGTAAGTAACATGGATATGCGACGCTATTGTGATTAACAGTCTGGTCATCCATGCTATTTAGGTGATAGTACCAGTTCACCCGATTCATTGTCGAACCTTCTAGGTCCCCTTAAACTCTTTTTCGGGCCTTCTATTGTTGCACCACGTCCCTTCCGAACATTCCTGAGGGTGTAGTGATTGATGGTCGGGTGACCCATATTATTTGGGTGATAGTACAAGTTAAGAAATTAGTTCCAATGAACCTTGCTCATTTGGGAGAGTCTTGGGTTTCTAGGTTAGTTCTTCACCATTTCTCAACCTAAATCGTGTTTTGGATCTGGTTTTTTGTTCTCTTTCCTGTTATGGGAGAATCCTTGAGTGCTAGTGCAGCCCTCACCGACATGGAGGAGTTCCCAAGTCTTAAGAGTGTTGTAATGGGCTGTGAAGGAGCTAAAGGTGTGGGTGCAGAGCAGCCTAGGGAGATTGCTCAGCCCGCAAGTGGTCTGATCTCTTTGAGAAGAGGGTCAAGCCCAGCACTTCCCTGGATTTAGTTGCACCAACTATTAGGGAGGGAGGTGCTAGGGTTGCTACTATCTCGAGTCAAGAGCAAGAGGATGCTAGTGGTGCATGGAAGAAGGTGTTGATGGGTTATTTCATGGGGTTCTCTCCCCACTTACCCACACTTGAGAGGCACTTAGCAAAGGTGTGGAGGATCTCGGGGGAGTTAGAGATTGTGCGACGGGGGTCCAATATGATGATTTCAGATTCTCGCTAGACACCGATCGAATTTTCGCTCTTGAAAATGGTCCATGGTTTGTGAGGGGGGCGCCACTTATCCTCCAACCATGGTCGACTGGTATTAAAACCTTGGATAAGGTTTGCATGATTCCCATTTGGGTGAGGTTCCCCTACTTGGATCTGAAGTTCTGGTCAAGGAAGCACCTAGGCACGATTGCAAGTGTGTTAGGGTCACCGATGTACATGGATGAGAACACGGCAACGGGGCGTCGGTTAGCTTACGCCCGAGTGTGTGTGGAGGTAAGCGGTGACTTTGATTATCCATTACAAATATTGGTGCAAAATGAGAAGGAGGAGGGTGAGGTCGTCTTTGTGGAGTACGAATGGAAGCCATTGTTTTGTAAGTTGTGTTCCATGTTTGGTCATTCCGAAGCTCGATGCCCTAGCAAGGGATCAAAGGAGAGGTACATTGTTGGAAGGGAAGCTATGGGATGAAGGAATAGGTGGGTGGAGAAAAGGAAGGAGAAGGAAGGTGAGAATGGGAGTAGTGGAGGAGGGTTTGCTGGTGATGCAAGTAAGGGGACGTGTGGGCTGCCGGAGCTGGAAGTTTTGTCCGAGGGTGCTGCTCCAGCAGGCCTAGCAAGTGCAATGGAAGGGTGTAACGATGAAGGGGCTGATGAGAGGTGCAATGGTACTTTGACTAACGGAATTGAGAGTATTCCGTTAGAGGAGGAGAGTATGCTCAGTTCTGGAAGAGAGATGGGAAGCTCCCTTGTTTTCTCCAACAAGAGCCCTACCAAAGAAAGAAATCATTGGGGTGGGGCTGCAAAAGATAAACCTAGGGAGATGGGAACCAATGGGAAGGGGTCTGGAAAAGGGAGGGGACCAATAAAAGCTGAGATAGGTGGAGGGAATGGAGAGAAGCCAATGGGAATTGAGATAGGTGGAGTGAAAGGTTTGTGTGTGGCTGAGAATAGCAAAGATGACTCATCTTTAAGGGGAGTTCATTCCTTGTTGGGTGCAGAAGAGGAAAGAGGGAAAGGCTTAGTGGAGGAAGGGATGTGTAGGGCTGAGAATAGAAAAAAAGCCTCCCCATGCAAGGTGTCACGTGCGGAAGAGGAATATGGGCAAAGCTTAGTGGAGGAAGTAGGTGTAGGTGCACCAAATAAGAGTGATTCACGTTGGGAGCTAGAGGGTATGCATGGGATACAAAGGAGTGGTGTCGTGCAACTTGAAGAGGGGGAGATACGGAGTGGATGGTTGCACAAGGGTGGACTCCATTAGCCTATGGGAGAGCATGCACACGAGGGTGAAGGAAATTCACGTAAGGCGATGGTGCATGGGCTGCATGGGGGTGTCTTGAGGATGGAAGAAGAGGCACACTCGCCAAATCAGTTCCACTTACTTGCTGAGATGGAGGGGGAGGGCGAGAGTAATTTGCTGACTTGTAAGGGTAGTCAAAAGAACGCATGAGGGGACCCTCACAGCTCAACCTCGAGGAAGCTACACCGCCTTATTCATTCAGGTACGTGAGAGTGGTGGATGTGGCAAAGAAAAGGAAAAGTAATCGAGGGAAAAAGGGAGTTCACTCCCCAACCTCACATCCATGAAGTGCCTTTGCTGGAATGTACGTGGTGCAAATGCCTAGGGGCGCCCGTACATGATTCGAGATAAAATTCACCGGGGGAGAGCAGATTTGGCTTGTATCATTGAGCACAAAGTAAAGAAGAAGAGGATGACAAGGTTTGTTAAATCTATATGGCAAGACAATTGGGAGTCAAATAGTGAGGTGGTAAATTCTGGAAGGATCCTTGTATTGTGGAAGGATTCAGAATACCAACTTCAGAAGACCCGGGAGACAGATCAATTGGTTCACATGGAGGGTATAGTTCGGGCCACAGGTCAGCAAGTCGCCATTAGTTTTGTGTATGGGGATAACAACTATGTTACGAGGAGAACACTTTGGGAGGCCTTGCGTGGGTGCAAACCTGCTGCTGACGTAGCATGGATAGTCTTGGGGGACTTCAATTGTATTAGGAGTGTATGGGAGAAGCGTGGAGGTGGTGGGTTAAATGCGGTGGCAATGGCGGAGTTTAACAATTGGATTGACACAACTAGTTTGGTTGAGGTACAAACAGCAGGAGGTGACTTCACATGGTCGAATTCGATACATGGGCCCGAACGGATAGAGACGCGGATTGATCGAGCTCTTTGCTCCCAGGTGTGGTTCGAATGCTTCCCGGATGCAATTTGTTATGTGGATGGTAAAGAGCTCAGCGACCACTGTCCCTTGATGGTGGATCTCGAACCTCATGGTGTGCAGAAGAAGAAGATGTTCTGGTTCATGAATGCTTGGGCTGGGCATGACCAGGTTTTGGGGGTGGTAAAGGAGATGTGGTCGACATACATTATAGGTACCCCAATGTTTCGGGTGGTGGGGAAGTTGGAGGCTGTTAAGAGGGCACTTAAGACGTGGAGTGATGAGGTGTTTGGGAATATAACCGAGTGTCTTACTGAGGAAAGGAATGAGCTACAACAGATTCGAATGGAGATGGAACGCCTTCCGGATGAGGAGGGACTGAGAAGGAAGGAGAGTGAGGCGGTGGATAAGCTATCCCACCAATTGGGGATTGAGGAGTCGATTATTCGACAAAAATCTAGGGTGAAATGGTTGAGGGAAGGTGACTCAAACTCGAGGTTCTTCCATGCTTCTCTTAGGGTGAGGAGAGCCACCAACACAGTGCGTAAGATAGTTGAGGGCGAAGAGACGATCGAGGACGAGGATCAAATTCGTGAGGCGATACGTCGCCGGTTTGCTAACTTATTTGCTTCTAATGTGCAGGGGGGTAACATTGCGGATGATATTGATCTTCCTAAGTTAGAAACTATGGAGGCTGGGCTGCTCACACGTCCGGTGACCATGGTTGAGCTGGAATTCGTGGTTTTTCAATCCAATAATGACAAAGCACCGGGACCGGACGACTTTAATGCAAAGTTTTTCAAGGTGGCTTGAGAGGTTATTAAGCACGATCTTCTTAAGGCTGTTGCTTCTTTCTTTCGCGAGGGTAAACTCCTCAAGCAAGTAAATTATACGGTGATTACATTGATTCCAAAGAGAGGCCCAACTACGATTGATGACTACCGACCGATTTCCTTATGCAATATGATGTATCGCTATATCTCAAAGATTCTTGTGAATAGGTTGAAGGAGTGTTGCCCAAGCTTGTAAGTGAGAACCAAAGTGCTTTCATCCGAGGGCGTCAGATTGGGGACAATGTTTTGCTGGCCCACAAATTATGTCACAACTTGCATTCTGAAAAAGGGATGGGACGCATGGCTGTCAAGATTGATTTGAGGAAGGCGTACGACACGGTGTCATGGCGATTTCTGGATGAGGTGCTATGTAAGCTCGGGTTCAATGACAAATGGAGGAAGCTGGTGGGGGCGTGCGTGAAGGCCTCCTTCGTGGTGAATGTCAATGGTGCCTATTCGAGGCCTTTCGTGACTTCCAATGGACTCCGACAAGGTGACCCACTAGCCCCATACCTCTTTGTTCTTTGCATGGAAGTGCTGGGGGGTTTGATGCGTCGTGAGGAGAGGAGAGGTGGGCTTCGACCGGTTAAATGTGGTTCGATCTCGGTCTCACACTTGATGTTTGATGATGACGTAATGGTTTTCACGAGTGCCACAAAGGCTGATGCCCAGCGCTGAAAGAGGTGCTGGATGAGTTCTCACGATACTCGGGGCTGCAACTAAACAACTCTAAGAGCCAAGTATTCGTGGGAGGGAGCACACTGGACGGGGAGTGGATTTGCATCCATCTTCGAATGCAGCAGAGCACCTTCCGGGTAACATATCTTGGGTTGCCACTTTTTCATCGAGGTTTGCGAAGACGCATTGTGAAGCACTCCTGGACAAGGTAAGGGGGAGGCTGAGCTCATGGAAGGACAAGCTCCTCTCCATGGCGGGGCGAGTGGAGCTAGTGCGTAGTGTGCTTACATCCTTTAGCATTTATTGGATTTCGGCCTTTCTCGTACCACGGAGTGTGCTTCACGAAATAGAAAGATTGATGATGCACTTTGTTTGGGGGGGGGGGGGGGGAACGAAGCGGTTGGCTGCTGTCTCGTGGCAGGACATATGCACTCCGAGGTGGGAAGGAGGCCTCGGTTTGCGTCGATTGGTGGATTGGAATGATGCTGGCCTTCTACGTTTATTTTGGATCATTGCGTCACATGATACATCCCTTTGGGCCTCTTGCTTGCGGAGTAAGTACCTAAGGAGAAAGACCATATGGATAATGCGGCCTCCAGCAAATTGCTCTTGGGCGTGGCGAGGTCTCATGCGAGTTCAGAATATTGCGAGGGAGAAAATGATTTTCAGACTAGGTGATGGCCGGAGGGTGAAGTTCTTTGAGGATCCGTGGTGTGGCCCGCCACTTCTAACCTTGTAGAGGGGGAGAGAATGAGGTATGATCTAGGGGTTCCACAGGATATCATCGTGTCCCACTTCCTCGAAGATGTAGGTGGAGAGTGCCTCGACTACGCTCCCGAGCTCTCACACAACTTTGGGCCCGGCTGCCTACCATCCAGGTGGGCAGGGGGGAGGATGAGCTCTCATGGATGGGTTGTAGGATTTCATGTTTAATTATACATATATATTTTCGAAATTTTTATGTATAATAAGGATCATTTACAATTTTGTTTGATTTATTTCATGCATGCATCGGTTTGTTTTAACATCTAGTTTCAAAAACTCTATTAAAACAAACAAGGGCTCCGAAATTCATACCTAAAAGTTCTCAAAAACTTCTTGAAGATTCGAAGACGTTGGGGATGCTTCTCGCCGCGCCGGATGCCTCCGAGTGTTCACCGAAACCCTAAACAAGGTTGGAGAGAAAGGAGCTAGCCAATCGATCTCCAAACAAGCTTAGAATCTAGCTACAAACCCCTTCCTTAGCCTTTGAGATTTCTCCTTCCAAAGACTTAGAAAACTAAGAGAATTTTCGTGGGATTTTGTGGTGAATTAAGAGAGAAAATAATTATTGAATTGTGTAACCCAATTAGGGAGAATAAGGACCTATTTATAGGTTCCAATCTTACTCTTAATCATGGCTATTCTTTAGCCACGTTTTTCTTTACATTTTCTCTCATAAATTAATTCCTTCATGTATTACATGCACCCACAAAACGTTTGACCAAGTTTGGAGCTAATCCAACCATCAATCAAATTAATCTCTTAATAATCAAAGGCAGAAAATCAATCGCTGTTCGGTTGACCGAGACCCATTCGGTTAACCGAATATGTCACGATTGGTTGACCGAGTACTAGACGGATGACCGATTCTTATAGGGAAAAATTCTCCCTAACCGATCGGACGAATTCTCGTCTAAGACCGAGTGCCATTCGGTTAACCGAAAATATCGGAACTTAACATTATTCGGTTGACCGATTTTGCTTCGGTACACCGTACCAAAGTTCCAGGCACTTTGGTCAAGTTCGGTTAATCAAATATGACTATCCGTTCCATGTTCGGTTGACCGATCCACAGATCCTTCGGTCGACCGAACCTCAACGGATTACCGAACTTTTACCCGATTTTGCCTTTTTCAAATTTTGGATTTATTTCCAACAAAATTTGAACTTAAGGGGGTTTTAGCAAATTCACAACTTATGCAATGTATTATCCTATGCAATAATAAATTATTGCACCCCATAATATATGCATCTCATATGAATTTATCATGACTCTAATTATGTTTATATACAACATAATTGATTTTACTTGTTCACCACATGTGTCATATTTTCTATGAGAAACCCGACACATCATATGAACCAAAAATCAAGCTTCTTGTTTCCCGGTTTCTTGCGGTGTGACCTATGGGAGGATCTAGACTAAGTTGGCAGTGATATTAAGAGCTTAATATCACAATCTATAAGCGGTATCTAGCTACACATTATAGCTCCCAATTAGTTAGATGTCTTAATTCCACTCGAACCAAAACCCGATCCATTTAGTGATAGAGTGCACCACTTGTGTCCGTCCCTTGCCTCATGATATTAAGAATACACACAAAGTAGTATTGTATCATCTTTGTATTAGTATTCATTTCTTGATCTCTTTAAGCTAGTTATAAATATGTGACTTAACTCAAATCACATTGTGCACATTATAACTTTGCTTTATCAAGGGGCCCACTAATATCATCACTCAATTAAGAGGGGCAATGATAATCTTTTGACTAACTATCTTCTCCAACAATAGTTGTACTTAACCAACCAATGCCTTTACACTACACTGATCGATAGTTCAAGACACTGATCTAATTAAGTATTCCTTAAGTGATTAGATATAAGTCTCATATCAAAGGACCAAAGACGCAGTAAAATATTAATGACACAGAAACACATTTCTATAATATTTTACTTATTAGGTCTATTCAGTATACAAAAGTAATATTTTCCTCTTTTGCATACCCGTGTCGTCACTCACTTGTAGAGCTACAATAATCTATGACCAACACGACAATCTTAACTCGGTAATTAATGTTCCATGTTAATTACCATGATTGCGAATATCTTTTGTTTTATGTAAACCAATATCTTTTAGAGCTCTACGGTTAAGGACCAAGAGCCTCTTCCTCAACACTTCTAAAAGACGAATAACATAAACAAGGAACAAAATGATTTCTCATTCAATTCATAATAATTGACATTTAAAAGTAAAACTTTTAGAACACATTCCCTTCAATCTCCCACTTGTTATCAAAGTTTTCTTTCACATACATTCTCAATGTATAAAACATTAATAACTAGGGTAACCTTCCTAAATCACCTATCAAGCCAATCCACATGGATCCTCGGATCCATGGACTCGAAATATATTTCGTCTCTTAGCTTGGTATGAAGGTTTGTTGAATGGATCAGTTGTGTCACTGTTGTGTCCACCTATTTATTTATTTTGTCTTTCGTTGGTGGTTGAGTTAGCTGTAGTGATATTACTCCTAACTGCACTAGCTCATACCTCCACCTTCGATAATGATGACGCATCATTACTCCAACCTCCTATTGTCAAGAATTCCTATAAGAATTGCATCAAAACAGCCCTCGGCTATTTTCTCCTTTGTCTTCCATAAACAAGAACCTTATCTTTAGTCCGGTTAAGGTACTTCAGAATATTTTTGACCGCAATCCTATGATTAGGATTTGCGTTGGATTAGTGAGCTCTTGTCACGTTTAGAGCATACGAGATATTGAGTCTTGTGCAAGTCATTGTGTACATGGTCCTTCCTTTTGCCGAAGCATAAGGGATACCTTCATGTACTCCAAGTCTTTGTGTGATTGAGCACATTGAGACTTCTTGAGTTGCACACCTATACTCATACTTATTGGCACATTGTCCATATCGGAATTGTTCACCCTGAACATTTCAAAGACCTTGTCAATGTATACACGTTGACTGAAGCCAATGAGTCTACGGGATGTATCTCAATGTATCTTGATTCTCAAGATGTGTTGAGCCTTATCCTTTTCTTTTCATTGAATACACTGATTTCAACGAAATTTTGTCGTTTGCTAATGCAAAGGTATATGATTGCTCATGAGCAATATGTCATCGACATATAAGATCAGAAGTACTACATGGCTCCCACTAATCTCCTTGTATATACAAGGTACTCCTTTACTTTGAATGAAGTGAATTTTCTTCACCTCTTCGTCAAAGCGTTTGTTCCAACTCCTCGATGCTTGCTTCAATCCATAAATGGATTCTCGAA
Organism: Triglochin maritima; assembly: GCA_963682175.1. NCBI lineage: Eukaryota > Viridiplantae > Streptophyta > Magnoliopsida > Alismatales > Juncaginaceae > Triglochin > Triglochin maritima. Next base: position 28,746,000 of record OY821789.1, read on the forward strand.
ACTTGCATTTCTTCTCGCTACTATTTGGATCATCAAAACCTTGAGGTTGTACCATGTACATATCCTCCTCCAAGTTCCTGTTTAAGGAACGCCATTTTGATATCCATCTTCCATATCCCACAATTGTGAAATGCGGTAATAGTGAGCATAATCCGAATAGATTTTAATATGGGAACTTCTCAAAAATTTCATCAAAGTCAATTTCTTGAATTTGAGTATAACTTTTGCTACAAGCCTCGCTTTGTAGGTTGTCAAGTTACTATCCATGTCTATCTTCCTCCTAAAAGCTCATTTATACCAAATGATATTTTCTCTTTAGGAAGGCTAATCAAGTTTCATACTTGATTATCATACATGGATTCTACTTCGGATTCCATGGCTTTTAACCATAGTTTGGAGTCTTTTCTATTGCTTCTTGGAAGGTCGAGGGATCTTTGGTATCTAGTACCATGATCTCATGAAGTCCCACATACTTATTGGGTTTCTTCCTTTCCCTCATTGACCTTCTTAGTTCTTTTGGTTCTTCTTGTGTCTCTCGAACTTCTTCCACAATTTCTTGAGGAATAGGTTCATGTTCGACTCTCGAACGCACACTAGGTGAGGATGATTGAGATTCTCTCACAATTTCTTGTAAGGATCTCTCGCTCACGCTCCCACTAACCAAATGAATCTCGGCTGGGCCTTCATGATCTTGAATGCAACATTCACATCACGATCTTGTAGAGTATCTTGAGTTTTCTCAAACTCAACTCTACTCCCAGTACTTTTCTCTCTTTTCCAGAAATTCCAGAAAAACATATCTCTCTCTACAATCTTTCGATTGGAGGTGATATATCAAAAGTAGTATCCTCTTGTCATACGAGGATAACCTATAAAGAAGCACTTAATCCGTTTTTGGTTGAAGTTTGGTCGACATCAATTTCTTGACGTAGACCTCACAACCCCAAATCTTGAGAAAGTTGAGCTTAGGTGTCTTTCAACTCCATAGCTCATAAACCATTTTATCCACGGATTTGGATGGAACATTATTTAGTGAGTTTGTCATTATTTGTAGTGCATAATTCCAAAAGTAAATCGGCAATTTAAATTGACTCATTATTGATCGAACCATGTCGAGCAATATCCTATTCCTACTTTAGGAATGAGTCAAATTAGGTATTCTAAGCACTCACCCCTACGAACCTTTCATAGAGACTCGATATTCTTGTTGAGTCGGTTCACTACTTCATCCTCGAATTCCTTGAACTTGTCAAAGAATTCACTTTTGCTTCCCATTAGACAAATATAGTCATAATGACTATAGTTGTCTGTGAACAAAATGAAGTACCTTAAACCGTCTCTTGCACTTGTACTTATCGGACCACATACATTAGAATGTATCATATCCAATTAGTTATTCGTTTTCGTTCCTTTCTTCTTGAAAGGTCTCTTGGTCATTTATTTGACCAATCCGATAGTGCTACAAGATTGTATCATTCACGTGAGTTATCTTAGTTTCTCTTTTGTTATTGTTTGTTTGAGTTTGTTTATTATTTATTTCAAGCAAATAGAAATCATTCTATATGAATGTATTTGCATAGAAAATTCCATTCTTCGATATAGACAAGCAAGAATTAAAATATTTATTAAAATTTATCCATATCTAAAACTTGATACAGAAATGTTCTTGCTAATCGAAGGCATATAACAAACATTCTTCAAAGCATAAATTTAAATCACTAGACTATTGAAGCTCCATAGAATCTTGTACAATCGCAGCGATGGTTGTACTATTTCCAATCTTCAATATCATCTCGTTCTCCACGAGTTCCTTCCTATCATTCAATAGCTGCACATCAAAATTATGTGAGCACAAGATCCGGTAACCATTACCAAATCAAGGATAGAGGTGATTAAATTTATCTCAATAACAAACATACCTATGGCGATTCTCGGGCGCCTACGTTCAATCATCCCATTTTCAAGGTCTTCCTTGTACTTGGGGCAATTCGGTCGGATGTGTCCCTTTTCACCGCAGTGAAAGCACTCCGTGTTGGGAGTTGGAGATTTGAAAGATTTCCCCCTTGAGGCACTCCCATGAGCACCTCCTACTCCATTGCTCTTGATTGACGTATCTTTGGTAAATTTGTCTTTACCTTTGTTGATCTTTTTGCTCCTCTCATGGACGGCTAGGACGTGATTGTCCTGACCTTTGCCCATGTCAACTTCAGCCGTTTTGAGAGTGTTGTGAGGCTCCTCAAGACTCACCCCTTTTTCACGCACATGATAGTGCATCACAAAGTCCTTGAAGGACGGGGCTAGAGAGCCAAGAATCAGATCTTCGGCAATGTCCTCGGGCATTGGAGAAGAGAGCTTCGACAATTTCTCAAGGTATCCTTGCATCGTGAGAAAATGCATAGATACCGATGTTCCCTCCGCCATATGGCACCTTGTGAGTGCGATGGTGGTCTTACCTTGACCATTGAACTTCTAATCTCGAGTGCAAATAAAACTCTAAACGACATTGTGGGCCAACAAACTGCGATATTGATCGAGCACGTTGTTTTCCCAAAAACTCTACACTAGCACAAGTAGGGGTGACCAAGGACCGGTCCGGTCTGGGTTTTTGGACCGGACCGGACCCAACCGGTCCAGTCTCCGGTCTGGGGTCTGGAGTCGATCCGGTTTCGGTCCGGTCTGGGTTTTTTTAAAATTTTAAGGTTAAAAAATTGGTTCCGGACCCAACTGGTCTGATCTTCGGTATGTGTTGGCTTTTAGGCGTTAATCCATGTTTTGATGATTTAATCAACATAATCTTAATAACAATCAAATGTAGTATAACACACATTATACCTAGCTTAAATATTGTATTGTGATAACATCTACAAATGATCAAGACTCAAGGAAGAATGGAATCCAAGTCAATACATGTAATCAAGTTTTTTGAAGACATGTAATTTTGTATTTCTTTTGTGTCTTAGGAATTTGTGTATACTTGAGCATACTAGAGTAAATAACTAATCACACACACACCAGGTTCTTTCTAGAAGTCACACAAAATCTCAGATCATTTGAACTTCAATAGGTCACCCAAACTTAGACCAGAAAACACTTAAACCTAAACATGAACTGTCTGAGCAAAATCGATCGACCGAACGAGTTCTCTGTTCGACCGATTGGATCAGTGAATCTGTTAGCCAATAGTGTTAAACCGGTCGACCATTTTCAGCATTTTGTTCGACCGTCTACACGTGTCATTTGACCATTAGACTTGTCGTATTCACATTTTTATCCATACCCCAGAAATACCTTTACCACTGGTCGACCGTGGACGTAGTTTCGGTCGACCGAACATATGTTGGGTTTTTTGCCTTAATATATGTTTTGATCAACCTAATCTTAATTATAATCAATGTAGAGTAGCACACTATGCATAGCATATATATTGTATTTTGCTAAGTTCTACAGGTGATCAAGACTCAAGGAAGAAATGATTCAAGTCAAGCATGTAATCAAGGTCTTTTAAAGACATGTAATTTTATTTCTTTTGAGTCTTAGGAACTATGTGTACTAGAGCATACAAGAGTAAATAACTACTCATATACACACTAGGTTCCTTGTTGAAGTCACACACAAAATCTTATAACATTTAGACTTCAATAGGTCACCTAAAACTTAGACCGAAAATCACTAAACCTAAACCGAAACTTTCTGTGCTAAATCGGTCGACCAAAACAAGTTTTCTATTCGACCAGTTTGGTCCGTTTATTCTGTTATAACCAATAGTCATTTACCGGTCGACCGTTGCAGGATTTTTGTTCGACCGTCTACACGTGTCAAGTGACCGTTAGACTTGTCTTATTCTACAACGGTCGGATTTCCTAAATCCCAGAATCAAGTGTTCATCGGTCAACCGTATACCTAGTTTCGGTCGACCGAACATTAGGGTTTTCTCAAACCCCAAATTGACTGTTAGTTTTCGGTCAAACGTTTCCAAGAAACCGATCCACCGAACCTAGAGTTTTTCTTGAACCCGGAAGTGTTTGGAAATTCCCGGTCGAACCGACCTTTCGCTTAGTTCGACCGATCCATCTTTTACTTGACTGATCCCCAATTTAGTTCGACCGTTCACTTAAATGAACTTAAGTTATACCTAGATTTGATCGACCGGTCGACTGGTATGCCCGATTCGGTCGACCAATTTTGTTCTGACTACGACCTGCACTTTACTATTTTCTGTTTCTTACACAACCTACCTCTTTAGTTCAACGGTTATAACATGTTGCCTTTTTGGCTAATTATTGCTAATATGTTTTGATGATTAACTAACATATCAATAAACACACATATTCCATTAAAATAATCGCATGCATATATTGTATTTCTAACATTTCAGGAATCAAGTTGAATCAAGACAAGAAATCAAAAATGAATATTAGATAGGTTTACATTTCTTGTACTTAGTTATATTGTAACTTGACACTTGAAATCTTTGATAGATTGCATTTCTTAACCCCTAGGGAACCTATAGAAGTCCTTCAATTAAGTCCATATCATATTGACTTCAACAGGAAATCGACGAAACAAAGAAAATCCGTTAGAACAAGATTTCTTGGTGAACCGGTCGACCGGTAGAACCATCTAGTTCAACCGGATTTCAACAAAACCTTTTTGTTTTCCAAACAGTCGACAAAGAACCTCTTTTAGTTCGACCGTTTCAATATCTGGTTTCCCAATCTAAATTGGTCGACCGAAATCCCTCTTCTGTTTGACCGTTTCCTTTTGTCGACCGATGGAACTCAGCTCGATCGATACAAATCGTCTCACCTATCGTATGTTAACACGTGTCTCAGTTAGTGTGACAACCGGTCGACCGAAACTATGTTTTGTTTGACCGATTGCATTTCCATATTTGACATAAATTTGACTGTTAAGATTGTCGTATTTTAAAATGGTCGTATACCTACACGCACCTAACCCCCTCATTTAGATTTGGTCTTTCGGTTGGCCGAAACTCTTTTAATGGTTGACCGGTTCATGAAACCTTCCAGCTCCACGACTTATTGGAAGTTTCCGGTTGAACCCACGATACATTTTGTTCGACCGTTCTCCTTTTGCACAGATTTATCTAGACAAAATTTTCCAAACGGTCGACCGAACCTTGTTATCTGTTCGACCGTTCACTTAAGTTCTAGCCCAGTTGTACCATCTACACCTTTGCTCGACCGAATTGTTTTATTTTCACATACCGGTCTACCGGTTGACCCGATCCGGTCGACCGTTGGTGTTCATAAATGTGTCATGTCATTCTCTGCTTTGTGTATCTTTACACATCTCTTTCTAATTTAATCCCAACAACTAGATTAAGTTTAGAGCTTGTAAATAGAGTTGAGAACACACTTCTAAGAGACTCAATCTTTCTCCAAGCTCAAATCTTACTACTCCCAAACTTGCTCTAAACATATTTTTTCTTCAAATCTTTCCACTTGAAACTAGCTCATTGATTGTATCATTCATTTCAAGTGCCCAAGATTAGTTTGTTGAAGCTGTTCATTCAAGAGTTGTACTAGCTTCCGGCGTGAAGATCTTCTCAGATTGTGAGAAGGTGGTCCACGCTAGGCGAGAGTGTTCACAAAGCTTGTTGTGTAAAGGCTTGATCTCGGACCGCAACAGATATTGGATTTAGTGGAGGACGCGAAGTTGTTAGAGGAAGAGCATATCGTAAAACAAGACTAGGATCCGGTGGTGGATCCAAACCTCTATATATCGATCTTGTGGTTTGCATCCATTTACTTCATCTTTATTTGCTTAACTTTTAATTTGACATCGTTGTTTTAAAAGATTGTAATTAGTCTATTCACCCCCCTAGACTAATATTAAGGCCTAATAGATCCTACATTTGGTATCAGAACCTTGTATATTGCATTTAGACAAATTCACATTTGTAGCAATGACCTACAACGCGAGGGATTCCACACCGGTAGACCTTCGTTGTTTGATGGAACCAACTATGCCTATTGGAAGAAACGTATTGTTGGCTTTTTGGCCTTAATCTATATTAATTTTGATGATTAATTAAACTAATCTTAATCAATCAACCTAATCAATCAAAGTGAGCGAACACGATTACATGCATTGCATATATATTTGTATACTTGCAATCATATTAATAGGTTGATCAAGACAATCAAGGAAATGAACCTTGGGACAAAGACATCAAGACTCAAGACTTTTAATCAAAGCTTTAGATCAAGACATATAACTTTATATTTATTGAGTCCATAAGGTTTAATGTAAACTTGAGCATTAGGATTCTGTCCCGTCATTCCTCGGTAAATCGAACCTATTTCGGTTAACCGAATCATACCCAGTTCGGTCCACCGAACACCTGTCGGATAGCCGAATTCTTCCCACCAGTAAAACTTAGGTATTCTCTGGAATTGCCCCTACGGAAGACCAAACTACCTTCAATCGACCGAATAGCCTTGGACCGGTTTTGGACTTTGCTCCAACGGTTGCATTCAAATCGAGTCCCTAGAGCCCAATTAACTTGACCCACTTCAGACGACCGTACACACATCGGTCTACCGAATCCTTATTGGCTTTAGGAGCCCAACGGCTATTTTACACGTGGCACTTAACCGTTATCGATAAACCAATTTCCCATACAATGTCAGTGCAATACCCGCGCTACTTCGGTCTACCGATGTATTCACGGTCAACCAAACTTGACATAATCAGAGCCCAATCAATTCTACTGTCCACCTTGGAACGGTGAACCGAATGTACTTCGCTGAACCGAATTTAATTAGGGCTAAATAGATAAAAGCTACTGGAGGTTGGTGAACGGTGATCCGATACATAATCGGTCAACCGAGTTCTTATTTCAGACCAATTCTTCGGACTATCGTTTGGATAACGGTCGACCGAATATGCCACGATTTCTGTCCGAGCTTAAGTCACAGCTTGCATTCTCATTGGTCCATTTCCCACCAACTCCCAAACGGCTAGATGAGCTTGAAGGCTTATAAATAGGACCTCATTTGGTTGCTTTGGACATCTTGAACACTTCCTATCTATCCAATACTCAAACTCAAATCTTCTCCATCTTCAAGCTCTCAATCCACAACAGTCAAGTCTAAACTTCACCACTTGCATATCCAATTCAATATCATATCCAAGTGTGCTCAAGTATAGAGTGTTAGTTAGATTGTGATTCCAATTCCTTATTCAAGAATCACCAAGTTGTAAAGCTTCGAGGAAGCTCCCTCTCGGGTTGTGAGAGGAGACACGAGCGAGGCGAGGTTGTTCGCGAGGCTCGGTGTTGTAAACGGCGTTGATCTCGGCCCAGAATGGAGATCGGTTAGTGGAACCGTAAGCGAGGCCCGGGGGATCGAGCGAGGCTTGTGAGGAGGACTAGGACCCGGGTGTGGGTGCCGAACCTCTCTAAACTCCGGCGTCGTCATTTTTATGGTTTGCAATTGTCTCTTCCTTAATCCTTCAATTATTATTTTTAATTCCGCATTTATCCATCGATTAGAGGGCCATAGATGATATAACATTATATGATCCCCCTATCACTGAGGCCTAAAAGCAATGATGTATGATATCAATTAAGCATGTAATATCCCTAGATTAGAACCAAATGTTAAAATAGTCAAAATTGAGAGGATTCAAAATATTACCCAACTTTTGATCCTCTATTTTGTATTGGTTCCAATCTCCTTTCGATAGCGACGACGACTTTATGAATTTGATCCAAATGATTTCCTTGAAGCTTGGAATCGATCTTTTGTTGCTTGAGCCGATCGCTATCGATTCTCCTTTCTTCTAAGTACCTAAAAGTGAAGAGTTTGGTACCCAAACAACTTTGGGTCCTTTAACATTAATCTTTGGTACCCAAACCATTTTGGTCTTAGGTGCCCAAACACTTGAGGAACTTTTATTCACAAAAAATGCTTTCCATTCATAGTAGTGTGAATAACATGGTTTTTGTAGTTGTTAACAAAATAGCCTACATCATGCTTATCTAAAGATTGTTTTTGACTCCTTATGAGCATATCAAGCATTTTCTTTCCACTTGTGAATTTTTCAAGATCCTTTTGTAATTGAACATTCTTAGCAATTAGATCTTGAATATCATCGCTACATGAAGGTTTTGCATTTAGAGTTGTAATTTCATCAATCAATTGAGTGTTCTCTAATGCAATTTTATCATGACTAGCAAGCAATTCATTCTTCTCATTCATGATAGATTCAATTTGAGATTGTAGCTCATTGATTTTCTTTCTTGCTAGTTTATTCTTTTGACAAATTTTCTCAAAATTTTCAAGCAATTCATTGAATTCATATTGAAGTTCATTATATGCATTTGAATCAATTGAATCACGACTAGAGCAAGAAGATACCTCACTATCATCATCTTTTATTGCAATGAAGCACATCGAGGCGAATTCCCTTCAATTGATGAAGATGATGAGGTGTCCCAAGTAGCTTTGAGAGCTTTCTTCTTCTCTTTTCTCTTGATCTTCTTCTTCTTCTCATTTCTCCTTTCTTTCTCTTCTTTGAGAAACTCCTTAAATTGATGTGTCGTCAATTGTTCCTCGATGTCACTATCTCCGTTGGTCGAATTGGCGACGACATGTAGCCCCAAGGATTTCTTGACTCCCTTCTCCTTGCGGTCTTTCATTTGTATCTCATATGTCATGAGACTACCCATTAGCTCCTCGACCGATAATTTGGTGAGATCTTGTGCTTCTTCGATGGAAGTCGTCTTCTCCTCCCAATCGTTGGTGAGTGACCGGAGAATCTTTCGAGTCATTTCTCCCTTGCTAAAATCCTTGCTAAGTTCTTTAAGAGAGTCAATGATCTCGGTGAAGCGAGTGTGCATCTCGCTTATGTTTTCACCGGATTGCATACGAAATAATTCATATTTATACATGAGCAAATTAATCCTAGTTTTTTTCAATCTAATTGAACCCTCATGATGCATTGCTAATGTATGCCAAATATCATAAGCACTTTCACAACCTCTTACCCTATTGTATTGCCCTTCATTTAACTCACAATACAAGATATTCATAATGCGGGAATTTATCTCCGCTTCCTTAATTTTGGGTTTTCTTAAGGATACTATTTCATCATCATTAGGAGGTGTGTATGAGTTTAATATGAATGTCCAATATTTCAAATCATTTGATTGCAAATATATTCTCATTCTTTTCTTCCAATAGTCATAGTTTAACACATTAAACAAAAGTGGCTTAGATGTAGATAATCCTTCACAATAATTAGAACTAGATGTCATGCTAAATTACAATTAAGTAAATGAAATTAGCAACCTAATGCTCTGATACCAATTGTTAATGTTAAAGGACCCAAAGTTATTTGGGTACCAAAATCTTCACTTGTAGGTACTTAGAAGAAAGGAGAATCAATAGCGATCAACTCAAGCAACAAAAGATCGATTCCAAGCTTCAAGGAAATCATTTGGATCGAATTCATAAAGCCGACGTCACTATCGAAATGAGATTGGAACCAATACAAAATAGAGGATCAAAAGTTGGGTAATATTTTGAATCCTCTCAATTTTGACTATTTTAACATTTGGTTCTAATCTAGGGATATTACATGCTTAATTGATATCATACATCATTGCTTTTAGGCCTTAGTGATAGGGGGAGCATATAATGTTATATCATCTAATTAAGGGGGAGAATTATGAAATCTTATACATTTACATCATATGCTTGTATTGTTTGCATTTGATTGATGTCAAAGGGGGAGAATGATAAGGATTGAACTTCAATTTACTCATATTATGCATATTGTTAGGGGGAGCATCTTAAACATGCATAGTTTACATATATGAAAGGGGAGCAATCATATAGAATAGGGGAAAACTTAAATTGAAACTCAAGCATTAAGATATAGATTTGCCATCATAAAAAAGGGGAGATTGTTGGCTTTTTGGCCTTAATCTATATTAATTTTGATGATTAATCAAACTAATCTTAAAAAATCAACCTAATCAATCAAAGTGAGCAAACACGATTACATGCATTGTATATATATTTGTATACTTGCAATCATCTTAATAGGTTGATCAAGACAATCAAGGAAATGAGCCTTAGGACAAAGACATCAAGACTCAAGACTTGTAATCAAAGCTTTGGATCAAGACTTGTAACTTTATATTTATTGAGTCCATAAGGTTTAATGTAAACTTGAGCACTAGGATTCTATCCCGTCATTCCTCGGTAAACCGAACCTATTTCGGTTAACCGAATCATACCCAGTTCGGTCCACCGAACACCTGTCGGATAGCCGAATTCTTCCCACCAGTAAAACTTAGGTATTCTCTGGAATTGCCCCTATGGAAGACCAAACTACCTTCGGTCGACTGAATAGCCCTGGACCGGTTTTGGACTTTGCTCCAACGGTCGCATTCAAATCGAGTCCCTAGAGCCCAATTAACTTGACCCACTTCAGACGACCGCACACACTTCGGTCTACCGAATCCTTATTGGCTTTAGGAGCCCAACGACTATTTTACACGTGGCACTTAATCGTTATCGATAAACCAATTTCCCATACAATGTCAGCGCAATACCCGCGCTACTTCGGTCTACCGAAGTATACACGGTCAACCGAACTTGACATAATCAGAGCCCATTCAATTCTACTGTCCACCTTGGAACGGTGAACCGAATGTACTTCGGTGAACCGAATTTAATTAGGACTAAATAGATAAAAGCTACTGGAGGTTGGTGAACGGTGATCCGATACATAATCGGTCAACCGAGTTCTTAGTTCAGACCAACTCTTCGGATTACCGTTTGGATAACGGTCGACCGAATATGCCACGATTTCTGTCCAAGCTTAAGTCACAGCTTGCATTCTCATTGGTCCATTCCCCACCAACTCCCAAACGGCTAGATGAGCTTGAAGGCTTATAAATAGGACCTCATTTGGTTGCTTTGGACATCTTGAACACTTCCTATCTATCCAATACTGAAAGCCAGATCCTCTCCATCTGCAAGCTCTCAATTCAAAGTTATAGGGTATGAATGTTCCTTAGGCCTTTGACCTTGGATTAGGAGAAAAAGACTACGACTATTGAAAAAGCCAAAGATCTCTTAAAACTGAAAATGGAAGATCTCATAGGAAGCCTCATGGCCTATGAGATTCAAATGGAAGAAAGAAAAGAGAATGAGAAGGAACGGGAAGGATCAAGACGGAAAGAAAAGACGATTGCTTTGAAAGCAACCTCAGATTCGAAAACAATCAAAGACGAGGACACCAATGAAAATGTCACATTCCTAACCCGAAACTTCAAGAAGTTCCTCTCCAAAGGAAAATTTGCAAGAAAAGGAGAATCATCTCAACCGTTCACTTGCTACGAATGCATTAAAACCGGCCACATGAAGAAGGATTGCCCCTTGCTTAGGCCAAGAGATTGTGAACGAAGTGAAGAGAATAGATATCCTCCTAGGAGAGAAAGGGAGGAGAGACCAAGAAAAGATAGAGAATAAAGGCCCTCAAGAAGAGACAAAGATGAGAGGTCTAGAAGACGAGATTGCGATGATAACAAGAAAAGAAAACATCGTGAGAAAATGGGAAGAATGCCCTCAAGGCCACTTGGGATGATTCTAGCTCATCAAAGGACTATAAATCTGAGTACTCTCAAGAAGAGGAAGCACACATGTGTTTCATGGCAACCAATGCGGATTTCGATTCAAGCTCACCTCCATCATCAATGGAAAGCAACAACAAGTAGTGGAAATCGATGACGATGAGGTAACTTCTCGTGAGGAAATCTCGTATGATGATCTATTAGATGCATTTCATGAACTTGCTGAAAGATATGAAATGATATGTCATAAAAAACAAATTAGGAAGAAAAGTGCATCAAGATTTATCTATCAAATGTGACACTTTGGTCTAAGAGAATGATTTGCTAAAGGATGAAATAAAGACCTTGAAATCTACAAAAGAATGTCATGTAAATGAAGATCTTATTGCCAAGAATGAACAACTCACAAAAGATATAGAGAAATTCACCATAGGAAGAAAAATACTTGACATGCTTCTTGGCACCCAAACTCAATCCCTAATAAAACATGGCTAAGGATACAAGGGAGGTAAACAAAAGAAATCCACAACATATTTTGTTAGAATGAACAACTATTTTCTTAAGAAAATAAATTATTCAAATGTTTGGGTACCTAAGATCACCCAAGTTTGGGTACCAAAAGTTAACCCTTAAGGACCCAAACAAATTTGGGTACCCAAGTCTTCACTTGTTTCCTTGTTTGTAGATACAAGGAGAAAGGAGAAGTGAATTCTCGATAGCCAGTGCTCGAGGCACGTGACAAGAGACTCCCAAGTTCCATCAAGCATAAAGCCTAAGACGAGAGAAACTGTCACATTTGGAGACAACGCTAAAGATCACATTGTCGGCATTGGTAATGTTGGCAACACTTCTACTCCAACTATTGAAAAAGTTTTATAAGTAGATGGTTTGAAACAAAACTTACTAAGTGTTAGTCAATTAACCGATAAGAATTTCCTAGTTGTGTTTCATAAACCTACATGTCATATCATTTCTAAACATGACATGAAAATTGTTTCCAAAGGTTATAGATCAAATAATATTTACATTGTGCATGTTGATAACCTTAGCAATTTAAATGTTGAAACTTGTCTAGTTTCCTGACATGATGAAGCTTGGTTATGACATAACGTTTGGGACATATTAGTATGTCACAATTGCATAAATTATCCACACTTGAATTGGTAAGATGACTACCTAACATCGATTTCAAAAAAGACATGATTTGTGATGCATGTCAATTTGGAAAACAATTTAAATCGTCTTTCAAATCGTTAAATGTGGTGTCAACTTCAAAACCCCTTGAGCTTTTACACTTAGATCTTTTTGGACCCTCAAGGACCGCGAGTTTAGGAGGGAAAATATATGCCTTTGTGATCGTTCATGATTTTTCAAGATTCACTTTGGTCTTGTTTTTAGCAAACAAATATGATGTATTTGAAAGATTTAAAAGTTTTTGCAAACGTGTTCAAAGGGAAAAAGATTCTAACACAATCGTTATTCGTAGTGATTATGGTGGAGAATTTTAAAATGAATCGTTTCAAAAAAATTGTGAAAAATATGAAATTGAACATAACTTCTCCTTTCCTCGCTTTCCTCAACAAAATGAGGTTGTTGAGAGGAAAAATAGAACTCTTCAAGAATGGCAAGAACCATGCTTGTGGAAAAAGATTTCCAAAATATTTTTGGTGCAAAGCCGTTAATACATCTTGTGTCCCCGGCTACTTTTGTGTTTAACTCCTTGTTCCTTTTGCAATTAAGTCCCCGGCTACTTTTGTGTTTAACTCCTTGTTCTTTTTGTAATTAGGTCTTGAATGCTTTTATGCTTGGATACATTTCCATTTGAAACCCGATAATCTTGAGCTTGGTCTTTATGATAGAAATGAGTCTTTTGCACGCGTTTATGCTCGGGATGTGGGTAATTTGTATTCAGGTCCCTTTATTCTGTAAATAAGACTAAACACATACCTTAGTAGCATTTATTGATATAAAAGTAATCTAAATGAAAGACATATAATGCAATGTATGCAATGCATCAAATACCCCCACACCTAGATTTTGCTAGTACCTAGCAAAACAGAAGATACGAAAAATAAAAACAGGGAAATCCTAACTCACTTTCGTAGGAATCACGGTTGCACTTAGCATGTGCAACAAGCCGTTAAACCTCTTTGTTGCCAAGGAGGAGGAGTGTTGTCTCCTGAGGGTTTTCAGCGGATATACCCACAAAATCCTAAATCAACATTTCATTAATAGTTCTCAATATCCTTACCTCAACCTTATACATCTCACCGAGAATTCTTGCATGCTCATTATATAAATCTAACTCATTAAAAATATGACTTGGTCTTTGTTCCTCCAACATTCACACCACTAGCCCTTCTACACATGATATCACTTAAATTATTTTGCACGCCTCCTCTGGTGGTGAAGTATACTTTGGATCAACCATGGCATGAATCATTCTTTTAGCTTTGGGCCTTGAGTATTTTTTTTTTCTTTTCTTCCGCGATTCAACACATTTGCTTTTTGACACTTTTACCTTTTTTTGCATTCGTGTAGCGAGTTTGGTCGATAATCCCGAGCTGGTAGACTCAAGTTACCGGGTTTTAAGATACCCCTACGGACCAGTGACTCAAAGGCTTGGGCTTTTGTAATCATTTTGCAAAATGTGTTTTCCTCACTTTATTCCTTTTTACTTTTATTTTCCCCAAGGCTTAATTGCTATTATACGTCCACACTTCCCGGTATATTTTCCTCAACTTCTGCTTTTTATCAACCACTTCAAAGATTTGATTCATCCAATTTAAGTTCCTACATGTCTTAAAGGGTAATGAGTTATTTCTTTGGAACTTCGATTTATGTCATAATTTCTACAAGCAGAACTATATAATAAGGAACAAAAAATTCAATGCAATTTGTACTCGGGTTTTGGTAGTTCAATCTTAAGCTATGTCATGAAACATTGATTTTTTTTTACTAAAAGAACAGAAAAATAAAACAGATAGATAGACACCCCCCACACCTAAATCATGCATTGTCCTCAATGTATGCAAATATAAAGCAAATGCACTTATTACCTGAGTCAACTTGCGGTAGAGGGGTTGAATTTGCTCAGAGTCAACCATAGTCAGAACTGGATTGAATGACACCATGTTGGTGCATGTATCCAGTTGAATTATGTCACATGTTGCACTGAGAATCCTGAGGCACAAATTGCACACCCCTCACATGTATTGATTCTCTTATTTGTTCGAGTGATGGTGGGTGTGTCGCAGAATTACTCCTCCTTTTCTCACTTCCTTTTTGATTTTGTGATGATTTATTTGATTCAGAAATCTTATAAATACGCGATCTCATCACAACATCACTTTGATTGCATACTATTTCTGGCTCATTATCAACATAAAAGATATTAAATTCAGCTTTTAAGTTTCCAAAAGATAGTTGCATGAGCCCATTTCGGCAATTTATCAAAGCTTCAGAACTGGCTAAAAAGGGTCTGCCTAGTATCACATGGATTTGTCTCTTAGGATCGACAACAGGTTCAGTGTCTAGAACGACAAAATCCACTGGGTAAATGAAGTCACCAACCTTAATCAAAACATCCTCTACTATACCTCTTGGTTTCTTAATAGAGCAGTCAGCAAATTGAAGAGTTGTCTTAGAGGGCTTTAGTGGACCAAGGTTGAGTTGCTCGTAGACCGAGAACGAGAGTAGGTTAACACTAGCACCAAGGTCTAGAAGGGCTTTGTTGATAAAAGTATCTCCTATTGCACATGAAATTGTGGGACACCCAGGGTCCTTATATTTTATAGGAGATGAGTTGAACAAAATAGAGCTTATGTTTGCAGTTAAGAAAGCCTTCTTTGGTACGTTGGTTTTTCTCTTTTTAGTGCACAAATCTTTTAAGAATTTAGCATAAGCAGGTATTTGTTGAATCATATTCAAGAGTGGAATATTCACCTTAACTTGCTTAAATACTTCCAAGATTTTCTCCATTTGTGCACTTGAGTTCTTTTTGAGTCTATTGGGGAACGGAGCTTTAGGAACATAGACTCGCTCAGGTTGAGCTAGGGGTTCAGGTTGAGTAGGTGGGTTGGGCATTTCAGATTGGACGTCAGGTTCAATTGTTAGGTCATATGTGGTTTCTTGATGGCTAGATTGATTAGACGTTCTAGGATTTCCCACATTGTTATCAACTTGTCTTCCGGACCGTAATGATACTACTACATTTATTTGTTCGAACGGTCCTTCCTCATTGACCATTTGAACCGGTCTAGGGTTGTTATTCCCTGAAGGTGGTTGATAGGGCTTATATTGATTATTAGATCTTGGGTTCACCTCAGGTTGACTTGGAAACCGACCCTTTTCTCTTTCACCTACTATTTGTGCTAGTTGGCTGACTTGTGTCTCTAGCCTTTGGAAGGACTGGTTGGTTGTTTGTATAAAGGTTTTCATCAAATTTTCCAAGCTTGTCAACCTAACCTCATGATCTCCATTGTTACTAAACCCAGATGATGTATTATTTTGGTTATACGGGTTTGGTTGTTGTCTAGGAGGTTGACCTAGTTGGTTTGATGAGAAATTGGAATTATTACGCCAACCCGAGTTATAGGTTGATGCGTATGGGTCATTTCTAGCATGGTTAAACGTGACATTAACTTGTTCCCAGTCCGCACAATCCTCCATTAAATGACCAGTCTGACCACATCTAGAGCAAGGAATAGACGAGGCTTGATTCACTCGGGTTTGTAGCTCTAGACTTTCCATTCTGCACATAAGGGTAGCTAGTTTTGCTTCAGCCGCTATGTTGGCATCTACAGCTAAGACACCCGGTTTTGGTTGACTTGCTATTCTAGATCCAATACTCGGGTTAAGCGGTGTTCTAGCATTGTCCCATTGCATACTGTTTTTAGCTAAATCCTCAAGAAAAGTCCAGACATCATTTTCATTTTTGACATAAAGTTCCCTTGGCTTACGGATTCTACCATAACCCTAGATGTGGGTGTAAATCCCTCATAAATAATTTGGCACAATTGCCATCTTGGAATTCCGTGATGAGGGCATTGGGTCAGCACACTTTTAAATCTTTCAAGATAGGAATAGAACGGCTCGCTCTCAGATTGAACGAATGCAACAATTTCATTCCTAATCCTCATAGTCTTATGGTTGGGGAAATATTTTTTTAGGAAAACTTGAACAAACTCAGCCCAACTTCTAATGGATCTTTCGGCTAGACTATATAGCCATTTCTTAGTGTCGTCCTTCAGTGCTAGAGGCACGAATTTCAGACGCACTGCCTCCTCAAGGATATGCTGGTATTGCATAAGAGAGCAGATTTCCTCAAATTCTCTAAGGAAGAGATATGGGTCTTCCCTAGAGGTGAACTTAGGCAACATACTCATGTATTGTGCCTTAAGTTCGAAGTCGCGACCCTGGATGGTGGGCATAACGATGCACGATGGCTGAGCAGCCATCGCTGGGTAGCATCGCTCCCTCAGAGTTATAGGTTGTGCAACAGGTGGGTTCACTACATTCTCACCCATTGGATCCGGGTGAGGTGGTGCAGCAGATGGATTGGGGCTAAGTTCCAGACTGGAATCTAGATGAACTCGTGAGAGTCGATTACTCAAGTTCCGAATCCAAATCTGAGTGCACCGGGTTGAATCAATTTTTGAATTCAAATTCGAAATTTAAATTCCAAATTTAATTTCAAGAATTAATTACAATTTTTTTTCGTTTTTTTAAAAGGGAAACAAACAATAGAATGGGGAAAGATGAGAAAGGAATCCTAATCTAGAGAATTGAGGTGAGAAGAGAAAGAAGACTCAGATGAGAAGAGAAACTTAACTCTAAAGATAGAAAAGAGGGTCGGTCAAAAATTTCCTAAGAAAGCACGGTGCAAACAATCCTAGACATAGTGTCGCTTAAATCTAGACGACTCCTAACTGGTTGAGTCGAATTGATTTGCTTGATTCACCTCACTCACTAATCAAACCAACTTGGCCAGGCTGTGTATAGCTAGTGGGGGCGCTTCCGACAGAGTCGGTGCCAATTAGACAACCACTTCGCTTGGAAGACTTACGTCAACACAAAAACACTTTCTAGAGACCAAATTAAATTCAATCAGCTTCAGGTCATAGCAAGTCAAACCAATCTTCTCCTTAATTGAGTATGAATCCTTAGGGGCCAATGTCTAATTGATTTTAATTTTAAGGCTTAGGTGACACTTTATCCACGGAAGGGTGATGAAATCCCCACCGTATCTTTCCCTACGGAGTTGCCCTTAAGATAGTTTAACTTAGATCTAACAAAGATAGTCAAACAATGGTCTTTAGAGGGGGCAATTTCAAGGTTGAATGTAAATTATATTATATGCTTAAATGCAATCGATAAAACCGCGATACGTACCTTGCCTCCAGCACTCTTCAACAAGAATTAATTTGCAAGAATTTAGCAAGAATAATGCAAACAAAACATTATATGATGCATGCACTAAGTTCTTCTAGTTTTGCCAATTTTTAGGTCAGAGTTAAATTATTGCCAATTATGGAATTTAAGCTTAACACGTGCAGTTCTACAAAAGGAAATTTTCCAAAACTAGAAAGTACGAGTAAAAAGGCAACAAAGGTTACCTACGCAATGCTCAGTCGGGTTCACCTCCCGCTCTCGAACTTTCCAGATGCTCTACGCGTCCACCCAGAGATGGAGACGACCCCAGAAAAATTTGAAGCCCAGAAGCCTCTGTTGTGCGGCGATTCCGCCGCAAGTTCTTCTTGATATGCGGCGATTCCGCCGCCGTTGTTGCTCAGACTGCGTTCAGATTTCGCCGCGCGCTCTGTTGTCTCCTAAAACACAAATCCAAATACTTAGATCGCGCACAAGATAAACAGAATAGAATCGAAATCAACAAAAAACAAAATCTGCGTCGCCTCCCCGGCAACGGCGCCAAAAACTTGATGAGAATTAAATTTATACCGTAAGTGCACGACGTCAATGAAGACCTGGCAAATACGGGTCGAACACAAGGAGGGAGAGATCTTGTTATTTTTGTGATTTTCGAGTAGGGGAAAGAAGAGAGAGAAAACATGCGTTTGGTTTGAGATTTTTGGTTCTTAATTTCTTAAGCAAGAACAACAAAAACAAATTAAGAGTAAAGCAAAGAAGGGTGAGAGTCCAGCGGGTGAAGGTTTAGATTTCGGGTTTTGATTAGAGAAATCAGAAACTTATAATAAATCATATTAGTTATAAAGCATTACATGATAAATGATTTAATACAAACTCAAGTAATCAAAATATACTAACACGAAATTAAAATAATAACCTTATTCTCTTCTCATCACCCTAAATCCGTCACCCCCACCCTTTGGAAAGAGTTAGAAACTCATGGAAGGAGGGAATGAGAAGGGGTCCTAGAGAGGTTACAAAAGAAAACTAAAAACACAAAATAAAACAACAAAACTTTATTACTAAATTATGGAATAAAAACTAGAACATAAGCTAAGGACTCTCACAACATCGTTTCAGGGCTATTTATAGCCGATACAAGGGACTTAGGTATAAAATAGGAAAGTACACGCGTCAACACGCAACCGATAAAAAGTTTAGAGCACGAATCTAATTTGGTGCGGCGGATTCGCCGCATTTTGTACATAAGGTGCGGCGGATTCGCCACCTTTTTAGCTCCGATTTAATCCGGATTTTTCCTGTATGTTTATGGTATGATTTGATCCTCCTTTGCGCGTCTGGATTGATTTTTTCCATTCTTTTGAGCTCCGGATTAATTCTTTCATATATTTGGAGATCCACATTGATTTTTCTTTAGATTTTCTCCAAGATAATATTTTGGTGCTTTAATTGCAATTAGGTCCTTGTCCTTTTGCAATTAAGTCCCCGGCTACTTTTGTGCTTAAGTCCTTGTTCTTTTTGTAATTAGGTCTTGAATGCTTTTATGCTTGGATACATTTCCATTTGAAACCCGATAATCTTGAGCTTGGTCTTTATGATAGAAATGAGTCTTTTGCACACGTTTATGCTCGGGATGTGGGTAATTTGCATTCAGGTCCCTGTATTCTGTAAATAAGACTAAACACATACCTTAGTAGCATTTATTGATATAAAAGTAATCTAAATGAAAGACATATGATGCAATGTATGCAATGCATCAATAGGAGTAAAGCATATATAGTCTTCAATAAACGAATTAGTTGTGTCGAGGAATCTCTACACGTCAACTTTGATGAATTGGTATGTGTAGATAACTCCTCTCTTGATGATGATACATGGATAAAATTAGACATGTATCATCACAAGATGCCACACTTGAGTCTCATCAAGAACCTCCAAGTTCTCCACAAAAGAACAAAGAGGAACTTCCCATGGATTGAACCTATAGAAAGGATCATCCAAAGGACTTTGTGATAGGAGATGTGTCTGAAGGTGTGACAACACGTTCTAGAGCTCTTGTAGTTTGTGACTCTTATGCATTAATCTCTACATTAGAACCCAAAAAAGTAGAACAAGTATGTAATGATGAGTTTTGGTTAATGGCTATGCATGAAGAGCTAAATCAATTTGTTCGAAATGATGTTTGGGAACTAGTTGAAAAACCAACCAAACAGTTATTGAAACCAAATGGATCTTTTGAAACAAACTTGATGACCATGGGAATGTAGTTAGGAACAAAGCTAAACTCATTGTTTAGGCTATCACCAAGAGGAGGGTATAGACTTTGATGAAACTTATGCTCCCGTTGCTCGCATGGAAGCTGATTGACATCATTTCATGCTTATATTTGTATCTTATATCCATTATCTTACACCTAAGAAATGCTACGTGACGAGTTTTATGTTTGAATTTCAGAAATAAATAGGTTTGAAGAGATGAAGCATGAAAGGACCCAAAAGCTGGGAAAAATGACTTAATTGTGAGACCTGGGGACTAAGATGCAAGGGAGAATGACCTGAACGTAAGACCAAAGGACCAAAGAGCAAAACAGAAAACTCCACACCATCATGGGGAGTATTTTGGCAATTCTATTCGGGTCGGAGCTCCAACAAGCTAAGCAGATGTATCGAATACCAACAAATATATCAAGAAAGCCCACAACAAAAATGAGCCCGATCGAGAACTAATAGACCGCCAATTGGCAGTCTATTTAGATCTGGATCCGATAATCTTTGGTGCGCATGTGTATTAGAGTGTGTTTATTCTATTTCTGGTATTTGTTTAGTCCCACATCGGGGGATTGTCCCGGATTAGCTTTTTCCATGCCTATAAATAGAACTCTTCACCTTCCATTGTACATATCTCCCTCTTTGGTGGCCATCTTCCCTACTAAGAGTGAAGCCTTGAAGCAAAACTCTTGTGGAGGAAGGGCTGCTTGTATTGAGTGAGTTAATAATAGATGTTTTTCCTTTAATTGTGTTGTTTCTCTCTTAGTTTAATTTCCTTTCATATGCATGCTTGCTTGTTTGTTTTGTTTTATGCTTTTTAAATATTTCTTGCTTGATTAGTGTAGTTTCATTTCAGTTTAATACTTCATTTTGTTAGAGTAGTTAGTTTAAATATGTATGAGTAGTTCCATCCCCATTTGGGGAGTGGAGAAATATGTGACATGATCATGTAGTGTATTAAGTGTGTGTTATCTTAATCCCTTGAGCTTTATATGATTTCCATAACCATCTAATGAGTTTTCACTCTTATCTTTGATATGCTAATGCTCTTGAATGAAGTTTAGCTTATGCTTTGATTAGTGTACCTATTTTATGGGGAGTGATAATGTTAGGATATGGATGAAATTAATATTGGAAACACAATTTGTAGTGTATGTACTCTTGTTGCCTTTACCTTAGTTAATGTCTTGTATGTTTTAATGATGTGGTCTTATCTTAATTCATGTGGAGGCGTAGTAGGGTCTAGTCTTTATACATGAGTTCATTTAGCTTCGTTCCAATTATTGTCTTGTATGTTTTAATGATGTAGTCTTATCTTAATTCATGTGGAGGATAAGTTGGATGTAGTTTTATGATTTTATGCACTACATGTTGAGAGGAGCTTAATTGAACACACACACACACATCTTTCTATTCACATTATTTCTCTACCCCCTATGGGGTTTAGTTTTATTGCTTCTCTTCCTTTCCTTTTTTGCATTCTAGTGTAGTAAGTGTAATCAATATTTCTCTCCATTTTTTACCACTCGCCTTCGCACAAACCAAACGTCGACACACCTCCCATTGGACGACCTGTATTTGCCACCGCTTCAACGCGGCCGTGCAGTTGCGATTAATATAAAACGAATCAATCAAGTTTTTGGCGTCGTTGCCGGGGAGGTGCTCTGTCCAGACCTTGGTTTGGACGATTCGAGTGGTCTTAATTTTTTGTTTGTAGTTTTGCTTGGTTTCAGGGATCCTAGAGCTCAAGGAGAGGCCACTAGCAAAATTGGAGGCACAGAAGCGCCAAACAGACCGCCAATCAGTGGTCTAGGACCTCCAATTGGCGGCCGGTGAGCGTTTCTTGTTCTTTTTTTGTTCTGGTAGTTGTCTGGTTCATTGTAGTTATCTGAGAGCACTATTTTGCATTTTGTAACTTCTAGTTTGCTCCCAGATTTAATTTCAAACCCCTTTAATCAACTTGGCCTTAAAATCCAAAGCAAAAGATTAGACATTTGCTATGTTTAGGTCATGCATCATCTAGTAATGACTTGAGCATGTTAATTGTCTTCTCTTAGTTTTAATTTTTGTCATTGATTGCTGGAGCGAGGTACACATTCCTTAACACTCATTCACGCATTAGGACATCCATTAGTGAGTAAGGTTTGCATCGAAACAAGAGTGAGGTGAGTGCTTGTTTGGTGAGTTGCTTGCTAGCCTAAGAGTTCAAAACATCTTTAAGGGGCATCACCTATAGTCTTCAAAGATAAGGTGGGGGATTTCATCACCCCTCCCTTAGCCCCAAAAAGCACACTCAAGTTAAGCCTTAATCTAAAAGCAAGTAAACATTGGCCATTAGGACTTGGGCGCATTAGGAGAGTGATCCGATCACGACCGTCATAGCCTAATCGGCGTCGCCCACTTTGTCGATAGTAGGAGAGACGAGATCTCCGGATCTTGGCTCACTTACTGGGCATTGTGGTCTTCGTCGTAGGGAGGTGAGGTGTGTTGAGGCCGTGTGACCTCGCAGTTAGGCGTCGTCTAGCTGTAAGGACCCATAGCCAGCCTAGCTTGTTTGAGCCGTGTTTGCTAGACTAGGCTTCTATCCTCACCCTTTACCCACGCTAGCTCTAGGGATTCTTCCCTCCTCATCTGAGTCCTCTCCTCATCTATTTTCTACGCGTACTCTCCTCCTCTAGTACACCTTCTGTTGTGTGTTATTTTAGAGTCGAGTCAAGCATTTTTATGCGAGGTTGGGCTCATTCTGGTGAGAGCGCTCGACTTGAGAGAGTGCATTTTTCTGAGATGGACGGTCTTGGTGAGCGACCATCTCCGCCTCGTGCTCCTTTGGAGCATGAGGCTGAGTCATCTCGTGGTGGCGAGGGAGTTCGGGTTCCATACATGGATTACCTCGGTCCGTTCCCACAACCACGTAGACCTCCTTCTCCTCCTCCTCTGACTCGAGAGGAAGGGAGATTCGGTCAGGATCGAGTTCTTGGTGCACCACCATCTTTAGCTCGACAGGATAGACCGATGACTTTGTGGGAGTGGACTCATCTTGTTCGGGCCGCACAGCCTTCTTGCATAGTTCTTCCCCCTGCTCGCGGGAACAACTATGAGCCGAAACCTCAATATGTGAGAATGCTTCCAACCTTTACTGCCAATAAGGAGGATCCGTATATTTTTATACGCGAATTCGAGGAAGTATGCTCCTTGTTCAAGCTTCAACAGCTTGACAAGGATTCAGTCTGGTTGAGGATGATTTCTTTCGCGTTGAAGGATAACGCGAAGAAATGGATGTACAGCCTCCCGACGAGCTCCATTCGGTCGTGGGATGACTTTGTGACCGTATTTCTGAAGAGATTTTTCCTCAAAGGAAAACTCAACATATACGACACCAGATACATCAAATGTATCAGACTGAGACCGAATCTTTTCATGGTTTCTTTAAGAGGTTCAAGGACCTTCTCCAACAGTGCCCTCATCATGGACTTGAGCTATGGCAGTTGTGCCAAATTGTTTATGAGGGCCTCAACTACAACACCCACACATTGTTGGAGTCGATGTGTTAGGGTGACTTCCAAATGAAACTCATCCATGAGGCATGAGACACTTTTGAGTTAATGGCTGAACGCATCTTTGAGTGGGACACCATGAGAGAGCCACAAGCCGCCAGGTCTTCTGGTCGAGCTTGATCATATCAAGTTGAGTCATCGATCGCGTCTGAGGCGAAAATGGCTGCTCTCATGCGTAGGATTGAGAGTTTAGAGTTGGACCGAGCTCCTGTAGCTCAGGTCGCTACTCCCGGGTATGGTAGGTGTGGACTTACGGGTCATGATGACTTGGAATGCGTTTACGCTCCAAGGGATACTGAGCATGCAAATGCGATGTTTCAACAGAGGCCCCGTAACGACCCGTACAGTCACTCCTACCACCTGGGATGGCGTAACCATCCTAACTTCTCTTAGAGGCCTAGTGGGGGTAACGGTCAGAGCTCTCACGCTCAACCTCCACCTTATCAACCTCCACGCCCATCGACGACCTACCAACCCCCACATCAAAGGTCTCAACACCATAATTACTGATGAGAATTTTATTTATACCGTAAGTGCACGGCGTCGATGAAGACGCGACAAGTACGGGTCAAACACAAGGAGGGAGAAAACTTTGTTATTTTTGTGATTTTCGATTAAGGAAAGAAAGAGAAAGAAATAAGGTTGATTAAAGATTTTTGGATTTTCAATTTTCTAAAGCAAGAACAACAAAAACTAAAAAGAAAATAAATATGGATGAGAGTCCAGCGGGTGGGAGTTATGAATCTTCGAGTTAGATTAGGGATCACGAAAATTATTATAAATCAAGTGAGATATTAAACATCATATGATAATTGATTTAACAAAAACTCATATATCAAAACACTAACAAGAAATAAAAATAAAAACAATCCCTCTTGTCTAACCCTAAATCCGTCACCCCCACCCTTTGGAGGGTTTGAGAAACCCATGGGGTGAAGATGAGGAGAAGGGGTCATTGAGATCATCGAGAGACTATGAAAAAGGAAATATTACACTAAACTACGATCTACGAAACCAAATGCAATTATTCTAAGCATGCAACAAATTATTCTAAGAGAAAAATAAAGAACAACTAAATTACTCTACTCTACTAGAATTAAGAACAAGAAATAGTAATCTAAAACTAAGCTTACGAAAGACAAAAACAATGGAGAAATAAGTGGGCAGAATTTTATTGCTATAGAATGGAATAAAAAAAAAAAATCCATTACAACATAATTTCGGGGCTATTTATAGCCGATACAAGGGACCCAAGTATGAGTAAGGAAAAGACACGGGCTATGACACGACAGGAAGAAATCAGGGGGCACAGATCGCACACCATGCGGCGTTTCCGCCGCACATTGACCGTCAGATGCGGCGGAATCGCCGCATGGATGGCTCAGATGATGTTGTGCTTTTGCGGGTGTGTTTTTGGTATGTTCTAGATGGCCTCCACGCGTCTGAATTAATTATTGCATATCTTTGGAGATCCGAATTTAATTTCTTCTTGAATACTTCTCCAAAATAACTTTTCAGTCCTTCTAATTTACGATCAGGTCCCTGGTTTTTTATGCAATTAAGTCCCTGGCCCTTTATGTGATCAATTGGATTTCAACTTGAGCTTGAATCTCTAGCTAATTGGTCTTTGTGATCTATTTGAGTCCATTGCACGTGTTTTAGCTCGAATATTGGTAAATTCCATTGTAACTCCTGAATTGTGCACAATTGCTCAAAACAATACCTTAGTAGCATTTATTTATATAAAAATAATCTAAATGAAAGACATATGATTCAATGTATGCAATGCATCAAATACCCCTACACCTAGATTTTGCTAGTCTCGAGCAAAACAAAACATGAAAAATATAAGTATGAAAGCAAGGAAATCCTAACTCACTTTCATAGGAATCACGGTTGCACTTAGCATGTGCAACAAGCCTTTAAACCCCCTAAGTTTCCTTAGAGGACGAGTTTTGTCTCGTGAGGGTTTTCAGTTGACACACCCACAAAGTCTTAATTCAATATTTCATTAATAACTCTCAATATCTCCACCTCAACCTTATACATCTCACTTAGAATTCTTGCATGCTCATTATATAAATCTAACTCATACAAATTCTGACTTGGTCTTTGTTCCTCCAACATTCACACCACTAACCCTTCTACACATGTTATCACTTAAATTATTGTACATGCCTACTCTGGTGGTGAAGTATTGTTTAGATCAACCATGGCATGGATCATTCTTTTAACTTTGGGCCTTGAGTATCTTAAAGTAAAAAAAATTCCCCGTGATTCAACATATTTTCTTATTTGACACTTTTACCCTTTTGCATTCTTGTAGCTAGTTTGGTCGATAATCCCGAGCTGCGAGACTCAAGTTAACGGGTTTCAAGATACCCCTACGGACCAGTGACTCGAAAGGGCTTGGGCTTTTGTAATCATTTTGCAAGATGTGTTTTCCTCACTTTTATTCCGTTTTTTTACTTTTATTTTCCTCAAGGCTTAATTGCTATCAGAAGTACACATTTCCCGGTATATTTTCCTCAACCTCTGCTTTTTATCAACCACTTCAAAGATTTGATTCATCCAATTTAAGTGCATACACGTCTAAAATGGTAATGGGTTATTTCTTTGGAACTTAGATTTATGTCATAATTTCTATAAGCAGAGCTATATAATAAGGAACAAAAACTCAATGCAATTTGTACTCGGGTTTTGGTAGTTCAATCTTAAGTTGTCATTAAACATGGAAAAATTTTTTTGAAACAAAAATAAAACAGATAGATAGATAACTAGTCACCCCCTACACCTATATCATGCATTGTCCCCAATGTATGGAAAATTAAATAATATAGGAAATGCAAAAAATAATAAAGTTACCGCCTTCGGGATGATGACTCTCCACGGTCGGAGAGTGCTTTGTTCAGCTTGCTATTGAGGCGCTTTATCCCGCTCCACATTCGGGACCTATGCTCATCAGAGTTTTCTGGGGTTGACTGAGCCCAGAATGTTGCGGAGTCTTTAGACGACTCACTTGATTGCTTAGCATCCTCCATTTCTAGAGGTGTCCACAGGTCCGCTATAGTGCCACGATAGGAGGAGGTCTCTCATTCCACCGTACAAGGGAGCATGTCGGCTTTGTACACATAGAAAGACTCATGGGCCATGAAGTGCCGACAGATAGTGGTGACAAGGCATGGCAGACGTTGGGAGCGGCGTTGGTGGCCTTCTCCAATGGTGGTCAGAAGTCGTCGGCACATACAGTAAGTGCGATCACGGGTCATCAGGGAGTGAACGATGCCCATCTCAATGGTGCGAAAAGAAGTGTTGTGGGTATTACTCGTGACGTTTTGGCATGCCCACCTACATGCTGTAAAGACATTTTGGTACATGGATGTGCCCTTGATACCCCGATCACGGCTAAGCACACAATCTGGTCCGATGAGTGACCGATAGAAACTGATTTCCTCGGATGGCAAAGTGGAGGCCCCTTGTGGTATGTAAGTCAAGTTGGAGATGATGTGGAGGTCAATCGCCCAGACTTTGTTTCTCCAACTCAGTAAAATGTACCCACTATCCAGGTCCATGTCAGTGATACTGCTATAGAACTCCTCCACTAAGCTAGGGCAGTAAACATCATTGTTATTATGGACCAAGTAGCTCCAACTCCGTACTATGATTTCGTCGTAAAGGTGAGTGCCATATTGATCCCTAACAAGCAACGGGCGGAAGTTCTTCTCGGGAAACATCATGGTGATAGAATATTGCTAAAGTCATACACGTTAGATTTAGAAAAATAAGTCATGTACTTCCACCGTTCTCCAAAAATAAGTCATGTACCAACACTTTTTTTTTGGAGAAATAAACTAAAACTTAATCAAAGTGAGGAATTGCATGTAAAAACACTACTTCCTCTGCAACATTGGAGGGACGATTTAAGTAGGGCTTCAATCGATGCCCATTAACTTTAAAGTTTTCACCGTTCTCCGGATTACTGATCTCGACCGCTCCGTGAGGGAAAACGGTTTTGATCATGAAAGGGCCGGTCCAACAACTCTTGAGTTTGTCAGAAAAGAGATGAAGGCGAGAGTTATAGAGAAGGACCAACTGTCCAGGAGAAAAAGATTTCCTAACAATCGATTTATCATGAAAAACCTTGGTCTTTTCCTTATAAATTTTAGCATTCTCATAAGCTTCATTTCTTATTTCCTCAAACTCAACTAAATCCAATTTTCGAGCATTACCGTCTGCCTCTAAATCCATATTCAGTTGCTTAATAGCCCAAAGGGCTCTATGCCCCAATTCGACCGGTAAGTGGCACGATTTTCCATAGACTAATGATTGACATCATTTCATGCTCATATTTGTATCTTATATCCTTTATCTTTCACCTAAACAATGCTATGTCACGAGTTTTATGTTTAGTTTTCAGGAATAAATAGGTTTGAAGAGATGAAACATAAAAGGACCCAAAAGCTGGGAAAAAGGACTGGATTGTGAGATCTGGGGACCAAGATGCAAGGGAGAAGGACCTGATTGCAAGACAGAAGGACCTAAGAGCAAAACAGAATACTCCACACCATCATGGGAGTATTTTACCAATTCGATTCGGGTCGGAGCTCCAACAAGTCAAGTAACCGCATCAAAGACCAACAATACCAGAAAGAAAAGCCCACAACAAAAATGAGCAGGATCTGAACCATATAGACCGCTAATTGGCGGTCCATTTTGACCCAAATCCGCTCAAATTTCTCCAGCACATGTATTAGAGGATGTTTAGGCTATTTTTGGTATCTGTTTAGTCCCACATCGGGGGATTGTCCCGGTTTGCCTTTTTCCATGGCTATAAATAGAACTCTTCACCTTCCATTGTAATCACTCCATATTTTAAGTGGCTATTCTTCCTACTAGAAGTGAGGCCTTGAAGCACACACTAAAGTAGGAGGATGCTACTTTTAATGTGAGTCATTTTAATACAAGTTTTCTTTATTATGTTGTTTGTTTTATGTTTCTTGTTTTGCTTTGCTTAATCTCATTTCATTAGTTTTATTAGCTTAGTTAATATGCTTTCTTTGTTTAGTTTAATAATTAGTGTGATGTTTAGTGAGTAGTTCCATCCCCTTTGGGGGGTGGAGTAGATGTACATACATGCATTAGAGAATGGGATGAATGCTTTATTTTTGATGTGTTGATAAAACATGAATGTATGCTTGCTTGTTTAGGATAGAATTTATAACTTGATGAGTTTTGCCAAAATGATTGGACACCTCTCATGCTTGTTTAGGTTCTGAAATAAACAACTTGCATATGTAAATGTTAATCAACTAAGTTGGTGAATAGATTGATAGGTTTTGTCATAACATTTAGACACTTCCTATGCTTGATAAACACCACCTTAATTTGTGCTTAAAGAATGTATTCTACACCCACCTCTTTGTATGTGTGCACTCACTCCACTCCTTAGGGGTTTTCCCATTCCTGAATTCCAACATTCTTCTTTTGTTCTTCGCTTAGTTGTCATTTCATTGTTTGGTTCTTCCTTTCGCATTTCCTACTTCTTAGCGTAGTATAGAGTAGAGTAGCATAAACATCTTTCTCCCCTATTTTTGCCACTTTATTTCGTACAAACAAGAGGCTACTCACCTCCCTGAGGACGACCCGTACTTGCCACCGCTTCATCGCGGCCGTGCACTTGCGGTTTAATTTAAAACGTTCAACAAGTTTTTGGCGCCGTTGCCAGGGAGCTGCCAGTCCAGACTCTTGTTTGGACGATTCGAGTGGATTTAATTTTTGTCTTGTAGTTTTCTTTGTTTCAGGAGACTCACATTGAGAAGGGGAAGCATCTGGTGAAGTTTGGAGGCGGTTTGAGAGAAGAAGACCGCCAATCAGCGGTCTACAACCGCCAACTGGCGGTCTTGTTGTTTCATTTCACCTCTAAATTTCTTTGGAGTATTTTTTTATATGATATAGTGGTCTGGGACTTAATTTGGCATGTTTGGACTTATAGTATGTTCCCAGATCAATAATCAAACCTCCCTTAAGCAACTTGGACCCTAAAACTCAAAGCAAAAGATTAGGCATTCTTTTTGTTTAGGCCATACATCATGTATGTGACTTAGGCATTTAGATTGTCTTTTATCTTAGCTTTATTTTCTGTTGCTGAGAGCTGGCGTGAGGTACGCACCTTCTACTCTCATTCATGCATTTCGTATGAACATGCATTAGTTAGTAGGAAGTGCATTGAAACAAGTGTGAGTTGAGCGTTTTGTTTGGAGAGTTGATTGCTAGATTAGGACTCCAAAACGCTACTAAGGAGGGGTTGTCCCATAAAAGATAAGGTGGGGGATTTCATCACCCTTTCCTTCGCTCCAAAAACCACACTAATCAAGAGCCTAATTTTAAAATCAAGTAGACATTGGCCTTAAGGAATTCGGACGCATTAGGAGAGTGATCCGGTCCCGACCGTCATGACCTGATCGGCGTTGCCCACTTTGTCGATAGTAGGAGAGACGAGATCTCTGGATCTTGACCTACTTGCTGGGCTTTGTGGTCCTCGTCGTAGGGAGGTGAGGCGTGTTGAGGCCGTGTGACCTCACAGTTAGGCGTCGTCTAGCTGCAAGGACCTATAGCGACCTTAGGATTGTTTGAGCCTTGTTTGTTTGTGTGCTTTCTACCTGTACCCATCCGCCGTAGCTTAAGGACTTCTTCCCTTCTCTCCTGAGTCATTCTTTCTTTCCTGTGTTCCCCCGTCTTCTCCTCTACGCACATTCTTTGTTAGAAAAAAAAGAAAAAAAAGTTTTGTTTTGTGTGTGTGCACCTTTGTGCATGCTTTCGTGGACACGAGACGAGAGTGGTCGTTTGACGAGGAGCGTTGTCAATCCGGCTTCGGTCATCGATTTCTCGACACCTCCCTCCTCTCATGTCGCACGCAGTCCGGGTTCAATGGCTGCTAATTTCCGTGAGGAGGAGCAGTTGCTGGACCCACCTGTTCGACCCGTACTTGCCACCGCTTCATCGCGGCCGTGCACTTGCGGTTTAATTTAAAACGTTCAACAAGTTTTTGGCGCCGTTGCCGGGGAATTTGAGGAGACCAGTGCTTCCAGTTGTCGTTCCCATACCTCTTCGTGATCGATGCTACCCGAGTCGTACAGCTCTACCATCATGCATCGTATTACCAGAGACTAATGGGAACCATTTTGAGGTTAAGCCTCAATTCATTTCCATGCTCCCTCATTTCACTGGGAAAGGTGACCCCTATATCTTTCTCAGGGAATTTGAGGAGGTCTGTGCTATGTTCAAGCTGCAACAACTTAGCACAGACTCCATCCATTTTAGGCTCGTTCCTTTTGCACTAAAGGATGACGCCAAGAAGTGGTTGTACAGCAACCAGGCGAATTCCTTTAGGACTTGGGATGAGTTTCAATCTGCATTCCTCAAGAAGTACTTTCCTAATCATCGGACTCAAAAATTGAGGAACGAAATCAATTCGTTCTATCAACATGAGACCGAACCATTTCATGCATATCTTGAGAGGTTCAAAGAGCTACTATCCTCGTGCCCTCACCATGGCATTGAGTTGTGGCGTCTTTGTCAGATTGTGTATGAGGGTCTTCACATCCCGTCCAAAATGCTCCTTAAGTCCATGTGTCAAGGAGAGTTCTTGGGAAAGGATGAAAGGGAGGCATGGGCCTTCCTAGAAGACCTCGCTGAGAAAACCATGCAATGGGAGAGTGTGAGGGAACCACCTGCATCATCTAGTATAGGAGCGAGGATCGCGAATGCAAACTCAACTAGATCAGGTTCCGCATTTGCTATCGATACCACTACGGCCACCGAGGCACGCATGGCGGCCTTAATGCGCCGTATGGATTCGATTGAGCTCCAAAACCAACAAAGTGCACCTCACATGTCCACATCTGGTCCAGTTCCCTGTCATTCATGTGGTAGGATAGGTCATGTAGAAAGCGAGTGTGGGTCCATTCCTCCTGAGATGGAGCGTGTCAACGCTGTCTATGATAGAGCCAGGAATGACCCATACTCATCATCTTATAATCCTGGATGGAGGAACCACCCCAATTTTTCATGGAACCAAACTAATGCCCCGGGTGGTCCTCCAAACTCCTCTAGACCACCTTACCAATCACACCAACCTCTCATGCATGCACATTCCTATCAGCCACCCCAAGCACAAACCACCAATCAATCGGGTTTCCTAAATTCCAATAATATGGAAACCCGATTCAATTCGCTTGAGACCTTGACTCGTGGACTTGAAAACTCAATGAAAAAATTTATGTCTACCACAAGTCAAGTTCTCACTTCAAATCAGCAGACCATGAAATCTCTAGAGCTTCAGATTGGCCAATTGGCTCAGTCTGTACATGAAAGAGAGAGAGGGTCTTTTACTAGCCAGCCTGCGGCTAACCCCCGTATGTACCAACAACAACAAATGCAAAATGAGAATGTGGTACCTCGGGGGAGGCAAGTGAACCATGTGGAGGAACCTGTTCACCATGTCAATTCCATTGTGACCTTAAGGAATGGAAAACAGGTTGACAATCACATCTTCTTGCCACAACAACCACCATCTATGCAGCCCCTCAGTGGGAATGGTGGTGAAGAAGAAGCTGAGGGTGAGGGTAATACACCAAAGCTTTCTTCTCAGGCACAGTAGAAAACCTACCTGCCAAAAGCTCCCTATCCAAGTAGGTTAAACAAAAAGCAGAGTGACAACATGGACAAGATAGTAGAGGTGTTTAAGCAAGTAAAGGTTAACATCTCCTTGTTGGATGTCATCCAACAAATACCTCAATATGCCAAAGTGTTGAAGGATCTCTGCACAACCAAGAGGAAGACCAATGTTCCTAAGAAAGCATTCTTGGCTGCAAATATCAGCTCACTTTTGTCAAATCCTACCTACACAAAATACAAGGACCCTGGGTGTCCTACTATTCAGTGTACGATAGGGGACACTAGATTGAGCAATGTTTTGCTTGATTTAGGATCAGCGGCCAACCTCCTCCCATTCTCTGTTTATCAACAGTTAAACTTGGGAGAATTGAAACCAACTAAGATCACCCTCCAATTAGCGGATAGATCCATTCGTATTCCGATGGGGATTATCGAGGACATGCTTATCAAAGTTGGAGATTTTATATTTCCAGTCGATTTTGTTGTCCTCGATACCAATCCTGTTGCGAACACCCACTCTCAAATACCTTTGATTTTGGGTAGACCATTTCTGGCAACCTCCAATGCCTTGATTAATTGTAGAAATGGTCTCATGAAGCTCTCATTTGGTAACATGAGTGCCGAGTTTCATGTGTTCAACTCTGGTAAGCAACAGGAACCCATGGATGAACCTTTAAATCTAAATCTCATCCGCCAATTGGAGAAAGCACCACAGAATCAACGAACACCCCTAACACCAATGCAACCCGTTGAGAATGTTCGTGGGCCCAGCGAAAACTCATTGCCTGTCTTCGCAATGCAACATAGTGAGCTGGCCTCGAACATGAATGTCCAAAGGGAGTGTTCGTTGCATGATTCAGTTGAGAGTACTAGTGAGAGTGAGACATCTCATCATATGCCTATACCAGAAGGTGTCTCTACCTCATGTCCCATGGCCATTTGAGCTTCATATTGACTCCAACAAGGACTCACCTATGACCGAGCTTATGCTTGATGATCTAAATGATGGTGGGAGGTCCTTGTTGGATGACTTGGGGAGAAGCCCCATTCTTCGCGATGCAGGTCTGCCGCATCCATCGAATGAGCCTGAGGAACTCATTCCGATGCACCCGTCTATTGGTTGGAGGGTTTTCTTCGATGAGCAATTAAACCCTAGTGAGGCAACGCAACTTCATTCTTTGTTGCCCACACCCAACCAATATCATGAGGGGTTCGAGCCTTTCAGCTTTGACCTGTCACCCCTCATGACACCTCAGAGTACCAGTGGAGTTTGCCCATCTCGGCAAGTCTCTGGTCCTCATGACTTGATGTTCTCATTTGATGTTCCTTGACCAAATGATTATGAGAATATCTTGGTTGATGTATATATCTTGTAAAAAAAAGACAAAAAAAGAAAAAAAAAGAGAAAAAAGTGTGTAATAAAAGACTCCTTCAGTGAGCATCGATTGTTGTGGGCCCCAACCCTTGTGTACTTGGGCCCAATCTCTTCACGTATTTATCTCCCTTCTTCAGCTTCTCACAGTTTTTGAGGGAATTTGGGTTTGTGTCCATCAACATGACCCTGAACGTCCCTTTGTACTTCATGTTGGTGAGATCTTTCCTTTTTCATGCATGTATCCATGTAGTATCTTGTTCACATTCATTGAGGACAATGCATGAAGTAGGTGTGGGGGGGGGTGTTTTACGTGTGTACATATTCGAGTCTTTTTCCTTTGGTTTTCTTTTCTTTTGTGTGTACTGCTAGGGTCATGCTAGTGTGCCGCATTTAACATTGATATATCTGCTTGCCATGATCCTTGGGTGACTTGTCTTCTTTTGCTTGCCTAGTGCTTTAAAATTTTCACATTTCTTTCAAAATCTTCATGTGTTTGTGAAAGAAAATGTTTTTGTGGGTTTTGCGTGTGTTTAGCATGTGCAAAACCGTTGAGAGGCAAAGTAAAAAGAAAGCTCCCAAAATTGTCTTGAACTTGATGCATTAGGATTTCTAGTTTACTGGCTTTAGGTATTATCGAGTCGTTAGGATGCACCCCGGTTTTCCCTCGTGGGGTGTGTAATCATAGGGTTTCAGTACTCAAACATTTAAATAAGACCACCCTAAACCTAGTGAGTCAAATAATTCGTGTCTGTTAGTATAAGGAAGTTTGTCGTAGTCAAGGGCCCTTAATCTCTTTTTGTGAAACTTAAGTGTAAGGGTTTTGGTTCCCATGTAGATAAATAAGTGGTGTTCTCTCTTCTCGCACGACTCCTATCACTCGGGAAAGTAGGTCTGAGGGGACTTTGTGCCTGGTGCTTTCGAGTCATCTGACTTGGGATGCACCGACCGAACTCCCGTTACATGGGTGGTAGGGATCGTCCTATGTGGAGATTTGGGGGAAGGTGTACGTGATAGTGTAAGTCCTCATAGTAAAAAATGCACGACACCTGACCCTGGGAGAATCAAACACCAACCAATAAAATGCTCCAAAGAAAAAGAAAAAAAAGAAAAAAAAGAGTCAAATAAGAACCAAAATGGACTTTCCACATTGTATCACATTCAGAAGTTAAGGTGGCCCATGTCTTTCACTTAAGTCATTGACTAACTCTCACGAATAACTCATTAGGCTAGGTGTGTGGACCGATTACATATATAGAGTCGACCCGTAGTATTACCGCGTCCCATGATCGACAAAATAAGTCCAACGAGTCGTGTAGCTAGATTGATTAATGCATATTGTTCGGATTTTGTGGGTATATCCGCTGAAAACCCTCAGGAGACAACACTCCTCCTCCTTGGCAACATGGAGGTTTAACGGCTTGTTGCATGTGCTAAGTGCAACCGTGATTCCTACGAAAGTGAGTTACGATTTCTTGTTTTTCGCATGCTTTTCTCTTTCTTTGTTTTGCTCGGGACTAGCAAAAGTTAGGTGTGGGGGTATTTGATTGACATCATTTCATGCTCATATTTGTATCTTATATCCATTATCTTTCACCTAAACAATGCTATGTCACGAGTTTTATGTTTAGTTTTCAGGAATAAATAGGTTTGAAGAGATGAAACATAAAAGGACCAAAAAGCTGGGAAAAAGGACTGGATTGTGAGATCTGGGGACCAAGATGCAAAGGAGAAGGACCTGATTGCAAGACAGAAGGACCTAAGAGCAAAACAGAATACTCCACACCATCGTGGGAGTATTTTACCAATTCGATTCGGGTCGGAGCTCCAACAAGTCAAGTAACCGCATCAAAGACCAACAATACCAGAAAGAAAAGCCCAAAACAAAAATGAGCAGGATCTGAACCATATAGACTGCGAATTGGCGGTCCAAGACCGCTAATTGGCGGTCCATTTTGGCCCAAATCCGCTCAAATTTCTCCAGCACATGTATTAGAGGATGTTTAGGCTATTTTTGGTATCTGTTTAGTCCCACATCGGGGGATTGTCCCGGTTTGCCTTTTTCCATGGCTATAAATAGAACTCTTCACCTTCCATTGTAATCACTCCATATTTTAAGTGGCTATTCTTCCTACTAGAAGTGAGGCCTTGAAACACACACTAAAGTAGGAGGATGCTACTTTTAATGTGAGTCATTTTAATACAAGTTTTCTTTATTATGTTGTTTGTTTTATGTTTCTTGTTTTGCTTTGCTTAATCTCATTTCATTAGTTTTATTAGCTTAGTTAATATGCTTTCTTTGTTTAGTTTAATAATTAGTGTGATGTTTAGTGAGTAGTTCCATCCCCTTTGGGGGTGGAGTAGATGTACATACATGCATTAGAGAATGAGATGAATGCTTTATTTTTGATGTGTTGATAAAACATGAATGTATGCTTGCTTGTTTAGGATAGAATTTATAACTTGATGAGTTTTGCCAAAATGATTAGACACCTCTCATGCTTGTTTAGGTTCTGAAATAAACAACTTGCATATGTAAATGTTAATCAACTAAGTTGGTGAATAGATTGATAGGTTTTGCCATAACATTTAGACACTTCCTATGATTGATAAACACCACCTTAATTTGTGCTTAAAGAATGTATTCTACACTCACCTCTTTGTATGTGTGCACTCACTCCACCCCTTAGGGGTTTTCCCATTCCTGAATTCCAACATTCTTCTTTTGTTCTTCGCTTAGTTGTCATTTCATTGTTTTGTTCTTCCTTTCGCATTTCCTACTTCTTAGCGTAGTATAGAGTAGAGTAGCATAAACATCTTTCTCCCCTATTTTTGCCACTTGATTTCGTACAAGCAAGAGGCTACTCACCTCCCTGAGGACGACCCGTACTTGCCACCGCTTCATCGTGGCCGTGCACTTGCGATTTAATTTAAAACGTTCAACAACTAACCGGTAAGGGACATTCCTAAATTGGTCTTGAAAGCGGTCTGATAGGCCCACAATGCATCATTAATTCTTACAGACCAATCCTTACGTGAGGCATTAACCGTATTTTCCAGAATTTGCTTGATTTGTCTATTGGAAACCTCAACTTGTCCACTTGTTTGAGAGTGATACGTGGTAGCTAACTTATGAGTTATGGAATATTTTCTCATCAAAGCTTCAAATGATCTATTACGAAAATAAGTACCCTGGTCACTGATAATGGTACGTGGAGTACCGAATCGGGAGAAAATATTCTCCTTCAGAAATTTGACAACAACTTTGTTGTCATTGGATTTTGTGGGGATAGCCTCAACCCACTTGGACACATAGTCCACAGCTAGCAAGATATACTCATTCCCAAAAGACATTGGAAACGGGCCCATAAAATCGATGCCCCAAACATCGAAGATATCAACTATGAGAATAGGGTGCAGAGGCATCATAACTCGACGAGATAGTTCTCCTAGCATTTGACATCTAGAGCAAGAATTATGAAATGCAAATGCATCCTTAAATAGGGTGGGCCAATAAAATCCACACTGTAAAACTTTGGCCGCGGTTTTCTTAGCTCCAAAATGTCCTCCACATGCTTGGTCATGACAAAAAGATAGAACACTTGCAAATTCCTCCTGAGGAACACATCTCGTAATGATTTGATCCAAACAATACT
This sequence comes from Triglochin maritima, assembly GCA_963682175.1. Lineage (NCBI taxonomy): Eukaryota > Viridiplantae > Streptophyta > Magnoliopsida > Alismatales > Juncaginaceae > Triglochin > Triglochin maritima. The sequence goes on from OY821789.1 coordinate 28,783,529, forward strand.
TGAAAAGCTAAGGGTCGTCCCAATAAAAATTCTTCACTAGGGACCTAAATTTGGTTTGATCGTTCTGAGACCATTCAGTCGGGGTCACACCAGTTACTAAGAAATTGACTATATCGGCGAACCATGGTTCGCCAGACACAGCCATAATCTATTCATCCGGAAAGTTCTCATTCACTGGTGTGTTATTCACTGGGATAAGAGGAATTCTAGACAAGTGATCGGCGACTACATTTTCACAACTCTTTTTATCACGGATTTCGACATCAAATTCTTGTAGTAGTAAGATCAAACGCAATAAACCCGGCTTGGCATCCTTTTTGTTCACAAAATGTCTTATTGTCGCATGATCTGTGTAAATAATCACATGTGTGCCTATCAAATATTGTCGAAATTTTTCCAAGGCAAAAATGACTGCTAGAAATTCTATCTCGGTTACCGTATAGTTCAATTGGGCATCATTCAATGTTTTACTAGCATAATATATCACGTGAGGTTTCTTTTCAATTTTCTGACCCAACACCGCTCCTATGGCGTAATCTGATGCATCACACATTATCTCAAAGGGTTGGGTCCAATCGGGTGAATGAATAATGAGTGTCGACGTCAATTCCCTCGTAAGGTGGTTAAAGGACTCCAAAGATTTATCAGAAAATTCAAACTAACCCAAGCACCATCGGATATAGGGTATATAATTCCATTGTCCAACCACTTAAGCATTTCCTTTTTGACCGCCTCAGTTAGGACCGGGTTAAGCCGCCTTTGCGGATCCCTACGGGGTTGAGTATTATCCTCCCAATGGATCCTATGTTGGACTATAGATGGGCTAATCCCCTTGATGTCGGCCATGGTCCATCCAATAGCTTCTTTATTCCTACTGAGGACTCTCAACAATTCCTTCTCTTTATTGGGGGTCAAATCTGATGCTATGATAACTGGGAGGGTGGATGAGGGTCCTAAAAAGGCATACTTAAGTGTAGTAGGAAGAGGCTTCAACTCTAGTGATGGTGGTTCTTGTAGTGAGGGTTTGGCTTGAGGTCTTGGTTCGGCTAAAAGTCCACCTAAGGCTGACCAATTGGGTGAAGATCGATTCGAACCTATATGATTGATTTGGTCACACATTGTGGTCTCACCACTCAGGTTCTTTTGAAAATCAACTTCATCCAATTGGGTGAAATTTAAGTAATCCGAAATCAAATCATCCTCACTACAATCCTGAATATAATTCAATTCACTCAATTCATCAGAGAAATTTCCAGGTTGCTTCCCTAAGTTAAAAATATTTAGCTCAGCAGTCAAATTTCCAAATGACAATTTCATCAATCCATTCCTACAATTAATTAGGACATTGGAAGTGGCTAAAAAATGTCTTCCTAAGATCACAGGAATTTGATTGCTAGGGTTAGCAACAGGCTCCGTGTCTAAGACAAAAAAGTCCACAGGAAATATGAATTCACCCACTTTTATCAGAACATCATCAACCACACCTCTAGGAATCTTAACAGATCTATCAGCCAATTGGAGTGTGGTCCTAGTCTGTTTAAGGTATCCTATATACAATTATTTATATACAGAGTAAGGAAGCAGATTAACACTAGCACCCAAATCCACCAAGGCCCTATTGATTAAGGTGTTACCAATTACACATGAAATAGTTGGACAACCAGGGTCTTTATATTTGATTTGTGTGGGTTGGGTTAACACAGAGCTTATATTTGCAGTTAAGAAGACTCTTTTTGGTACTTGTGTTTTCCTTTTCTTGGTGCATAAGTCTTTTAAGAATCTTGCATAAGGTGAAATTTGTTGAATAGCTTCTAATAGAGGGATGTTTACTTTTACTTGCTTAAAAACATCCAACATTTTCTCCATTTGATTTGTATGATTCTTATTAAGTCTATTAGGGAATGGTGCTTTAGGAATGAATACTATTTCAGGTTCAGTTGGTTCAATTTGAATTGGTTCCTCAGATTTAATTGGTGGCTCATTAGATGGCTCAGGTGTGACAGAATTATTAGGCTCATTAACCAAAGGATGAGTGAGTTTGTTATTAACAGATTTTTCAGATCTTAATGTAAGTATAGCATTAATGTGTTGATGTTGCTCTTCTTCTTGAACCATATGAACTGGTCTGTTATTATTGTTCACATTAGGAGGTGGTGCATTATGTGGTACATTAGGTGGAGGCCTAATTTGTTGAGGATTGAATGATTGAGGATTAAATGGTTGAGGTGGTTGATATGGCATATGTTGATTATGTGGATTGTTAATTCTTGGGTACACCTCGGGTTGGCTTGGGAATCTTCCTTTTTTCTCTTTCACATACAACCTATGCTAATTGACTTACTTGAGTTTCTAGCTTTTGAAAAGATTGAGTAGTTTTTTGAACAAATGTTTTCATTAAGTTTTCCAATCCAGTTAATCGGACATCACTATTATTGTTGTTGTTGTTTGGGTACATTTGTTGTCTAGGTGGTTGGCCTTGTTGGGGCATGGGTGCAGGATTTGAATTCCCTTGGTTCCATGAAAAATTGGGATGGTTGCGCCAACCTGGATTATAGGTTGACGAATAAGGGTCGTTCCTAGGACGATTAAATGCAGCATTAACTTGTTCCATGTCCGAAAAAATGTGTGCACACTCCTCCAAAACATGACCAGTTTGACCACACCTAGAGCAAGAAACAAAAGAGATTTGATTAACTAGGGGTCGGGTTTGAAGCTCTAGACTTTCCATCCTACGCATAAGGGTGGCCAATTTCGCTTCAGCAGCTACAGAAGCATCTACAACTAAGACACCTGATCTGGATTGATTTGCTATTCTAGATCCAATACTCGGGTTGATCGGTGCCCTAGTCGTGTCCCATTGCATATTATTATCAGCTAAGTCCTCAAGAAAAGTCCAAGCATCATTCTCATTTTTGGACATAAAGTTTCCTTGGCTTACAGATTCTAACATAACCCTAGATGTATGTGTCAATCCCTCATAAATAATTTGGCACAATTGTCATCTTGGAATTCCATGATGAGGGCATTGGGTCAACAAGTTCTTAAATCTTTCCAAATAGGAATAGAACGGCTTGGCTCGCTCTCAGATTGAACGAATGCAACAATTTCATTCCTAATCCTAATAGTCTTATGGTTGGGGAAATATTTCTTTAAGAACACTTAAACAAACTCGGCCCAACTCCTAATAGATCTTTCGGCTAGACTATATAGTCATTTCTTAGCATCGTCCTTCAGTGCTAGAGGCACGAATTTAAGACGCACTGCCTTCTCAGAGATATGCTGGTATTGCATAAGGGAGCAGATTTCCTCAAATTCTCTAAGGAAGAGATATTGGGTCTTCCTTAGAGGTGAACTTAGGCAACATACTCATGTATTGTGCCTTTAGTTCGAAGTCGCGACCGGGTATGATGGGCATAACAATGCACAATGGTTGAGCAGCCATCGTTGGGTTGCACCGATCCCTCAGAGTCCTAGGCGGGTCCACTACATTCTCACCCATTGGATCCGGGTGAGGTGGTGAAACAGGTGGATTGGGGCTAAGCTCTAGACTGGAATCTAAATGAACTCGTGAGAGTCGATTGCTCAAGTCCCGAACCCAAATCTGAGTGCACCAGTTTGAATTAAATTTATTTTTTTTTCAAAAATGGAAACAAACAATAGAAGGGGGAAAGATGAGAAAGGAATCCTAATCTAGAGAATTGAGGTGAGAAGAGAAAGAAGACTCAGATGAGAAGGGAAACTTAACTCTAAAAGATAGATGAGAGGGTTGGTGAGAAGTTTCCTAAACAAGCACGGTTCAAACAATCCTAGACCTAATGTAGCTTAAGTCTAGACGACTCCTAACTGGTTGAGTCGAATTAGTTCGCTTGATTCACCTCCCTCACTAATCAAACCAAATTGGCCAGGTAGTGTATAGCTAGTGGGGGCGCTTCCGACAGAGTCTGTGCCAATTAGACAACCACTTCGCTTGGAAGACATACGTCAACACAAAAACACTTTCTAGACACCAAATTAAATTCGATCAGCTTGAAGTCATAGCATGTCAAACCAATCTTCTCCTTAATTGAGTTTGAATCCTTAGGGGCCAATGTCTAATTGATTTTAATTTAAGGCTTGGGTGACACTTTAGGATTGTGATTTGTGGGCCACGAAAGGGGGATGAAATCCCCACCGTATCTTTTCCTACGGAGTTGCCCTTAAGATAGTTTAACTTAAATCTAGAAAAGATAGTCAAACATTGGTCTTTAATTGGGGGACAATTGCAATGATTGTATGCAAACTAATTTATATGCTTAAATGCAATCGATAAAAAATGTGCACGTACCTTGCCTCCAGCACTCTTCAACAATGAATTGATTTGCAAAATTTAGCATGCATAATGCGAGAAAATCTCTAAATGATGCATGCACTAAGGCCTTTCTAATTTTGCAAGATTTTAGGTCACAAGTTGAATTAGTGCCAATTATGGAAGTTTGCCCTACACATGCAATTCTACCAAAAAGGAAATTTTCCGAAAATATAAATTACGAGGAAAAGGCAACAAAGGTCACCTACGCACGCTCAGTCGGGTTTACCGCCCACTCTCGAAACTTTCCAGTTACTTTATCGTGTCCACCCAGAGATGAGTCGCGTCCCAGAGAAATTTCACGCCCAAATTTCCAACCCGTGCGGCATTTCCACCGCAAAATATATTGCGTGAGCGGCGTTTTCGCCGCTTATTCACCTCGGATCGCCTCCGGAGTTTTGCGTCGTCTCTACTACTTCCTGAAAAGCACAGAGAAAACGTTAGATCGTGAAAACCAAAATCCAAAAAAAAAAAAGAAATCACAAAAACTTGAAATTCTCGTCACCTCCCCGGCAACGGTGCCAAAAACTTGATGAGAATTTTATTTATACCACAAGACGACGTCGATGAAGACGCAGCAAGTACGGGTCGAACACAAGGAGGCAGAAAGCTTTGTTATTTTTGTGATTTTCGATTAAGGAAAGAAAGAGAAAGAAATAAGGTTGATTAAAGATTTTTGGATTTTCAATTTTCTAAAGCAAGAACAACAAAAACTAAAAAGAAAATAAATATGGATGAGAGTCCAGCGGGTGGGAGTTATGAATCTTCGAGTTAGATTAGGGATCACGAAAATTATTATAAATCAAGTGAGATATTAAGCATCATATGATAATTGATTTAACAAAAACTCATATATCAAAACACTAACAAGAAATAAAAATAAAAACAATCCCTCTTGTCTAACCCTAAATCCGTCACCCCCACCCTTTGGAGGGTTTTAGAAACCCATGGGGTGAAGATGAGGAGAAGGGGTCATGAAGATCATCGAGAGACTACGAAAAAGGAAATATTACACTAAACTACGATCTACGAAAACAAATGCAATTATTCTAAGCATGCAACAAATTATTCTAAGAGAAAAATAAAGAACAACTAAATTACTCTTGTAATATCCTGATTTTTTTAGTTTAGGTAATAGTCAAATATCTTAATGGACTAATTAAGATTGTTGGATGATTGTGTGGTTTTAGGAGAAGATGAAATTTTGAGAAGAATATTGAGAAGAAAAAGATGGAGATTTTGAGGCAAGTACTGATTCGTTATTCTTCAGTTTCATATCATGTCTGTCTCTCTTGATATTCGTAGTTGCATGCATGTTGAGCATTAATATTGATTTTATGGATATGCATATGATTGCATGGTGGTGTTTCGGTCGACATGTCCTGTGGCTGTGTGTATGTTTCTAGCAGAGCAACTTAGGAAAGAGTTGCCTAACGGACAGCGTGGAGCCACCCGAGAGAGGAAAGGGCTGCCTGTCGTTAGTGTGGAGCTACCAGGTGTGCGTCTGACAGATTGATAGATTTCAGAAGCACAGGATGTGGTCGAATCTGAATGGGGGTTTCAAATTGATATGCATGCATTTTATTTGTGATGCATGTCTCTTGATTGTGCTTATTGACTGAATGTCATATTCTGTATTATTTTCCACATGATTATGATTATGATTGATTGATGGTTGGTACTTGCGGATTGTCGAGCTCACAAATTGTTGATTATATTTTTCAGATTAATTATGAGCCTATCAGATGAATTTAAATATCAGAGTGCGCAGCGGTCAGGATCGTGGATCGTATCTTAACGCACCGGGTTCGGGCGGGTGATCAGTTGTCCGGGCTCGGGGCGTTACAAATGGTATCAGAGCAATACGATCCTCGGAATTAGTCGGAATCGGATTTGAAATAGAAAATTTTAATTGAATTGGAATTTGAGAAATTGAATTTAGAAGTATTGACTATTGATTTAAATGTGAATTTTGACTTGGTTGGATTTGCTACCAAATTATTAATAAATAATGAAAGATGAATTTAGAGATATTTGGACTTGAGTTCAAATGTGAATTTGGATTTGGTTGGATTGATTATCTAAATTATGAGCGATAAGTGGTGTTAGGTTTTTAGATTTGATAAATAATGAGTTGAAAAATTTGTATTGATTTGTTTGGATTGAGACAGTATTGAGATCAAATTTCGAGGACGAAATTTCTTTTAAGGAGGGTAGAATGTAATATCCTGATTTTTTTAGTTTAGGTAATAATCAAATATCTTAATGGACTAATTAAGATTGTTGGATGATTGTGTGGTTTTAGGAGAAGATGAAATTTTGAGAAGAATATTGAGAAGAAAAAGATGGAGATTTTGAGGCAAGTACTGATTCGTTATTCTTCAGTTTCATATCATGTTTGTCTCTCTTGATATTCGTAGTTGCATGCATGTTGAGCATTAATATTGATTTTATGGATATGCATATGATTGCATGGTGGTGTTTCGGTCGACATGTCCTGTGGCTGTGTGTATGTTTCTAGCAGAGCAACTTAGGAAAAAGTTGCCTAACGGACAACGTGGAGCCACCCGAGAGAGGAAAGGGCTGCCTGTCGTTAGTGTGGAGCTACCAGGTGTGCGTCTGACAGATTGATAGATTTCAGAAGCACAGGATGTGGTCGAATCTGAATGGGGGTTTCAAATTGATATGCATTCATTTTATTTGTGATGCATGTCTCTTGATTGTGCTTATTGACTGAATGTCATATTCTGTATTATTTTCCACATGATTATGATTACGATTGATTGATGGTTGGTACTTGCGGGCTGTCGAGCTCACAAATTGTTGATTATATTTTTCAGATTAATTATGAGCCTATCAGATGACTTTAAATATCAGAGTGCGCAGGGGTCAGGATCGTGGATCGTATTTTAACGCACCGGGTTCGGGCGGGTGATCAGTTGTCCGGGCTCGGGGCGTTACAACTCTACTCTATTGGAATTAAGAACAAGAAATATTAATCTAAAACTAAGCTTACGAAAGACAAAAACAATGGAGAAATAAGTGGGCAGAATTTTATTGCTATAGAATGGAATAAAAAATATATATCCATTACAACATAATTTCAGGGCTATTTATCGCCGATACAAGGGACCCAAGTATGAATAAGGAAAGGGCGCGTGCTATGACACGACGGGAAGAAATCTGGGGGCACGGATTGCACACCATGCGGCGTTTCCGTCGCACATTGACCATCAGATGCGGAGGAATCGCCGCATGGATGGCTCAGTTGATGTTGTGCTTTTACGGGTGTGTTTTTGGTATGTTCTAGATGGCCTCCACACGTCTGAATTAATTATTGCATATCTTTGGAGATCCGAATTTAATTTCTTCTTGAATACTTCTCCAAAATAACTTTTTAGTCCTTCTAATTTGCGATCAGGTCCCTGGCTTTTTATGCAATTAAGTCCCTGGCCATTTATGTAGTCAATTGGATTTCAACTTGAGCTTGAATCTCTAGCTAATTGGTCTTTGTGATCTATTTGAGTCCATTGCACGCGTTTTAGCTCGAATATTGGTAAATTGCATTGTAACTCCTGAATTTTGCACAATTGCTCAAAACAATAACTTAGTAGCATTTATTTATATAAAATAATCTAAATGAAAGACATATGATGCAATGTACTCCCACATCAAAGGTCTCAGCACCATAATTACCAACCTGCTCTTGCCTCATCGTCGGGTTTTTCCAACCAGACTCCACCACCCCAGCGGGTTGACCCCAAGGACCCTTCTTGTGATGCGACCTTTCAAGCTTTGCAAAGTACAGTCAAGACTTTGGAAATGCAAGTTAGCCAGTTGGCTCATCAATTCCATGAACGCGAGAAGGGTCAGTTTCCGAGTCAACCTGAGGTGAATCCTCGGGGTACCCATTCTCAAGGAATGACACCTTTACCTCATGCTACCTCTGAACCGACCCATCATATTAATGTGATTCATACTTTGTGGTCTGGTAAGGAGGTGAACAACCACATTGGGATGCCATCTTTGTCATCACCATCTTTGAGGGAGCCGGATCCTGAGGCTCCCTCCACAAATACTTCCAGGAAGGAGTCAGATCCTGAGGTTCTTTCTACATTTCCTTCGACAAAGGGGCTGAACCCTGAGGTCCCCTTGTCTCCTCTTGTGTCGAAGGAATCAGATTCTGAGGTCCCCACTCATGTTTCTTTGGACCAGAATTTTGGGGTTCCTTCACACCCTTATGCCCCGAAGGTGCCATTCCTTGAGCGCCTTAAAAAGAAAACCTCAGATCAGCATGACAAGATGCTTGAGATGTTTCGGCAAGTTAAGGTGAACATCCCTCTATTGGAGGTGATTCAGCAAATGCCACCTTATGCCAAGGTTCTCAAGGACTTATGCACCAAGAAGAGAAAAACTCATGTTCCAAAGAAAGCTTTTCTTTTGGCTAACGTGAGTTCTTTGTTGGCACAACCCATGAAAGTCAAGTACAAGGACCCTGGTTGTCCTACTATCTCTTGTGTGATTGGTGATGTGTCCATACATCGAGCCTTATTGGACCTTGGTGCATCTGTTAATCTTCTGTCATATTCTGTCTACGTCCACCTCAGTCTTGGAGACCTCAAACAAACAAAAACCACTCTTCAATTGGCTGATAGGTCTATGAAGAAACCGAGGGGTGTGGTGGAAGATGTGCTGATCAAAGTGGGAGAGTTCATTTATCCAGTCGACTTCTTTGTCTTGGATATTGAACCTGTGCCAAACCCACTTGGACAAATTCCTGTCATTCTGGGGCGACCATTCCTTGCGACTTCCAATGCATTGATCAATTGTCGCAATGGTCTGATGTGCTTGACTTATGGTAGTCAATGCGCTGATTTCAACATCTTCACCATCGGCAAGAAGTCAGGTGCCTTCAATGACCCTGTTGGGGTCAACCTTATCCAGGGTTTGAATGAAATTGAAGTTGAGGGCACCTTCAAATACTTCAGAGAATTGTTCAATGAAGATCCTGAAGGTGGTGAAGATGTTTCACCTGGGTTGGCACAAGAAGGTGCCTTATGTTCTGATCATGTGGCCTCAGTGCCACCTCCTTTTGATCTTGTGACCCTTAGCCACATACTTCTGATCTTGTGGCCCTTGAGCCACATCCTTCTGATCTTGTGGCCCTTGAGCCACATCCTTTCGATCATGTGGCTTTTGAGACACAAGATACCATTTTTATGGCCTCTGGGCCACATGATCTTCATTCTGTATCTGCTAAGGACCCCATGTGGGTTAAGAATCAACCACCTGATACCCTTCAACGTGATAGAGGTTCACCTCTCATTCATGCCTCCTATCTTCCTCACTCTCAAAAGGCATCAAACGACCACAACGCTTATAAGAGTATCAGGTGGTCAAGCAATTCTGATTTGTACGTCGTGAGCCCATGCATGTGCATTTTTGGCTCGAGAGATGGTGGGTTCCCATTTGATGTCCCTTGACATATGAAGATAGGAGCCCATTTTTGTACATAGTTATAAAAAAAGTACAATAAAAGACTCCTTTAGTGAGCAACGATTGTTGTGGGCTCCAACCCTTGAGTATTTGGGCCCCCTTTCTTTCACGTATTTGGTCTCCCTTTTTAAGTATCTCACAGGTTTTGAGGGGAATTTGGGTTGTGTCCATCAACATGACCTTGAACTTCCCTTTGTACTTCATGTTGGTGAGATCTCTCCTTTTTCATGCATACATCCATGTAGTATCTTGCTCGCATTCATTGAGGACAATGCATGAAGTAGGTGTGGGGGGGTGTTTTACGTGTGTACATAGTCGAGTCTTTTATTTGGATTTTGTTTTTTTGTGTGTATTGATAGGGTCATGTTAGTGTACTGCATTTAATATCGATATATCTGCTTGCCATGATCCTTGGATGACTTGTCTTCTTTTGCCTGCCTAGTGCTTTAAAATTTTCACATTTCTTTCAAAATCTTCATGTGTTTGCGAAAGAAAATGTTTTGTGGGTTTTGCGTGTGTTTAACATGTGCAAAACCGTTGAGAGGCAAAGTAAAAAGAAAGCTCCAAAAATTGTCTTGAACTTGATGCATTAGGATATCTAGTACAGTGGCTTTAGGATTTATCGAGTCGTTAGGATGCACCCCAGTTTTCCCTTGGGGTAACTAATCATAGGGTTTCACTGCTCAAACATTCAAAGAAGTCCACCATGAACCTAATGAGTCAATAATTCGTGTCTGTTAACTTAAGGAAGTTTGTTGTTGTCAAGGAACCTTTAAATCTTGTTGTGAGACATTAAGTGTAGGGGTTGTGGTTCATGTGTAGATACGAAATAAGTGAGTATGTGTTCTCTATTCTCGCATAGCTCCTATCACTCGGGAAAGTAGGTCTGAAGGGACTTTGTGCCTGGTGCTTTCGAGTCATCTGACTTGGGATGCGCCGACCGAACTCCCGTTACACGGGTGGTAGGGATTGCCCTATGTGGAGATTTGGGGAAAGGTGTACGTGATAGTGTAAGTCCTCATGGGCAATGATGCACGAAACCTGACCCTAGGAGAATGAAGCTCCAACTAATAAAAAGAAACAAAAAAATGGTAATGCAAATAAGAACCTTAATGGACCTTACACTTTGCATCACTTGAGGATGTTGAGGTTATCCATATCTTTCACTTAATTCCATATTTAACTTGCACGAATGGTTGATTAGGTTAGGTGCGTGGACTGATTACCTATATAGAGTCGGCCCGTAGGATTACCGCGTCCAATGATCGACAACATATGTCCAACGAGTGGAGTGTCTAGATTGAATAATGCATCTTGTTCGGATTTTGTGGGTATCTCTGCTGAAAACCCTCAGGAGACAACACTCCTCCTCCTTGGCAACAAGGAGGTTTAACGGCTTGTAGCATGTGCTAAGTGCAACCGTGATTCCTACGAAAGTGAGTTAGGATTTCTTGTTTCTCGTTTGTTTTTCTCTTTTTTTGTTTTGCTCGGGACTAGCAAAAACATAGGTGTGGGGTATTTGATTGACATCATTTCATGCTTATATTTGTATCTTATATCCATTATCTTACACCTAAGCAATGCTACGTGACGAGTTTTATGTTTGAATTTCAGAAATAAATAGGTTTGAAGAGATGAAGCATGAAAAGACCCAAAAGCAGGGAAAAATGACTTCATTGTGAGACCTGGGGACTAAGATGCAAGGGAGAATGACCTGAACGTAAGACCGACGGACCAAAGAGCAAAACAGAAAACTCCATACCATCATGGGGAGTATTTTGGCAATTCTATTCGGGTCGGAGCTCCAACAAGCTAAGTAGATGTATCGAAGACCAACAAATACATCAAGACAAGCCCACAACAAAAATGAGCCCGATCGAGAACTAATAGACCGCCAATCGGCATTCTGTTTAGATCTGGATCCGCTAATCTTTGGCGTGCATGTGTATTAGAGTGTGTTTATTCTATTTCTGGCGGGGGATTGTCCCGGATTAGCTTTTTCCATGCCTATAAATAGAACTTTTCACCTTCCAATGTACATATCTCCCTCTTTGGTGGTCATCTTCCCTACTAAGAGTGAAGCCTTGAAGCAAAACTCTGGTGGAGGAAGGGCTGCTTGTATTGAGAGAGTTAATAATAGATGTTTTTCCTTTAATTGTGTTGTTTCTCTCTTAGTTTAATTTCCTTTCATATGCATGCTTGCTTGTTTGTTTTGTTTTATGCTTTTTAAATATTTCTTGCTTGATTAGTGTAGTTTCATTTCAGTTTAATGCTTCATTTTGTTAGAGTAGTTAGTTTAAATATGTGTGAGTAGTTCCATCCCCATTTGGGGAGTGGAGAAATATGTGATATGATCATGTAGTGTATTAAGTGTGTGTTATCTTAATCCCTTGAGCCTTATATGATTTCCATAACCATCTAATGGGTTTTCACTCTTATCTTTGATATGCTAATGCTCTTGAATGAAGTTTAGCTTATGCTTTGATTAGTGGACCTATTTTATGGGGAGTGATAATGTTAGGATATTGATGGAATTAATATTGGAAACACAATTTGTGGTGTATGTACTCTTGTTGCCTTTACCTTAGTTAATGTCTTGTTTGTTTTAATGATGTAGTCTTATCTTAATTCATGTGGAGGCATAGTAGGGTCTAGTCTTTATACATGAGTTCATTTAGCTTCATTCCAATTATTGTCTTGTATGTTTTAATGATGTAATCTTATCTTAATTCATGTGGAGGCAAAGTTGGATGTAGTTTTATGATTTCATGCACTACATGTTGTGAGGAGCTTAATTGAACACACACACACACACACACACACACACATCTTTCTATTCACATTATTTCTCTACCCCCTATGGGGTTTAGTTTTATTGCTTCTCTTCCTTTCCTTTTTGCATTCTAGTGTAGTTAGTGTAATCAATCTTTCTCTCCATTTTTTACCACTCGCCTTCGCACAAACCAAACGTCGACACACCTCCCAGTGGACGACCCGTATTTGCCACCGCTTCAACGTGGTCGTGCAATTGTGGTTAATATAAAACAAATCAATCAGAAGCCATACACATGTAATTAGCATATGCAACTTTTATGGATATCAAACTCTTTCAAATGGATGTCAAAAGTGCTTTTCTAAATGGATTTATTAATTAAGAAGTTTATGTTGCTCAACCCCCGGGCTTTGTAAATAGAACTTACCCAAACCATGTTTTTAAGCTTAAGAATGCTCTTTATGGGCTCAAACAAGCTCCTAGAGCTTGGTATGAGAGGTTGAAAAACTTCTTAATCAACAAAGGTTTCTTTGTGGGTAAAATGGATACCACTCTTTTTGTGAAATATTATGATCATGATCTATTAGTGGTACAAATATATGTGGATGATATTATATTTGGTGCAAGGAACCCGCGTCTTTGCAAAAAAAATCTAATTCTATGCAGGGCGAGTTCGAGATGAGCCTAATTGGTGAACTAAACTTCTTTCTCAGACTTCAAACAAAACAAACTTTTGATGGAAACTTCATAGACCGAGCGAAGTACACGATGGAACTTCTAAAACGCTTTGGTATTGAAGATAGCAAGCCATACAAGACTCCCATTAGCACTGGAAATAAATTGGACAAAGATGAAAATGGCAAGGATGTGGATATCAAGAAATATCAAGGTATGATCGGATCATTGCTCTACCTTACTCCAAGTCGCCCCGAGATCATGTTTGTTGTATGCTTACGTGCTCGTTTTCAAGCATGTCCAAACGAATCTCACTTAAATGCTTTGAAACAATTTTTTCGATATCTCAAAGGATCTCAAGATTTTGGTTTGTTTTACCCCAAGACTAGGGTTTTTGATCTTGTTACTTATAGTGACGCCGACTTTGCCGGTTGCATTCTAGATCATAAAAGCACTAGTGGCACTTCCCATTTTCTGGGAAAATCTCTTGTCTCTTGGTTTAGTAAGAAACAAAATAGTATTGCATTGTCTACAACTTAGGCCGAATATATAATCGTCGGTTGTGCATGTGCACAAGTCTTATGGATGAGGCAAACTCTCAAGGACTTGCAACTTGAGTTTCAAACTACCCCTATTTTCTGTGATAATACGAGTGCAATCAATCTTTCGAAAAATCCCATTTTGCATTCTAGAACTAGGCATATTGAAGTATGACATCATTTTCTTAGAGTTCATGCAACTAAGGAAGTCATCAAACTTATATTTGTTCCCACAGATGATCAACTTGCGGATATCTTCACAAAACCTTTAAATGTTTATCAATTCTATCACATTAGACTAAATCTATGCATGTGAAATTTAAATGATCTTTAATTTTGAAATGTCATGCCATAACTTTAAAAATTAAAGCCTGATAGTGTTCTTTAAGTATCTTGGATTTTTGATGTGGTTGTGAGTTGTTTGTCGTGTTCTGATTCTTTTCGGTCGACCGGAATAGGCATTCGTCCGACCGTACTAATGTGTTTTGAGCTTGTTTTATCTTTTGTTTTGTTTCGGTCGATCGGACTAGGATTTTTGTTTGACTGATTTCGTCCTGCTCGTTTTGATCCTTAAGTTCACTTAAGCGATCAGTCGAACTAATCTTGATTCGGTCGACCAATTCTTCTTTCTCATTCACTTTTTCATTCGACTGAATTTTGATCCGGTCCTACATCATCTCTGTTTTTTGTGTTTTGGTCGACCGGTCCATACCTCTTGTTCGACCGAAAAGTTCCAAGCGGTCTCTATCTTACTCTTCTTACTAGTTTGGTCAACCATTTTAGCCTTTTCGTCTGACCGATAATTTCCAGTACATGCCCATTTTCCTCTCCCTTACCCGTTCGGTCGACGAGGTTGCTCTCCTCGTACGATCGGATATTTCCAGACTTTGTGTGGTCACTCAATCGACCATTTTAAAAAAAAACCTTTCGGTCGACTGTTCCCGTCATTTCAGTTCCTTTTAGGGTAAAATCATGTTTTAACTCCTTACATTTACTCCACCCCTTTTCAAACCCAAACTGCCACCCCTCTCCCTTCGGTCGACCGCCCGTCCCATTCCGGTCGTCCAACGCTTATTTCTCCTCCAACTTTTGTCTCCCCTTGCCTTCCTCTACCCATTTCCACCCTCCTTTTTCGTACTTCACCATCCTCCTCGTTGATGGGTCGTCAAAAGATGTCCATCACCAAAAAACACGATGCTTCGGAGGTTGTCGCCACCGAACGCCGAAGAAAAAAGAGATAAGACACCTAACTGTCTTCTTCACATGCTCCGGCTCCTCCGATTACTCCTCTATTTCACTTCTTTCTGGTCAACGATGTCGCTCAAAAGGCATGGGATGATGAATTCTCGGTTGCTTCCTTCATTCCTTGCCGTAAGGTTGAGGTAGCGGATTTCATCAACTTTTCTTTAAGATATTACTTAGATGCAAATAAGCTCACATATTCTCTCACAAAACTAGCATCTAAACCTTATTATCCCTTGATAGTGCAACAATTCTACTGTAATCTTAGAAAAGTCCCCGATCGACACGTCTTAGGTACTATGATAAACGTGATTGAATACCGGCTTACACCTGACTTGATAGCTGAAACTCAAGGTCTAGAGTCATTTGGTATTCACATCTATTTAGACCAACCACAAGTCGCTCTCCCTGGTACCGAAGTTGAGAAAATGGTCGATGAGTTATATGTTATTCCACCTCCCCGGGTAAATTGACGATCTAAACATAATGCCTTTCTTTTACATCCACTACCCCGAATCCTTGCCCAAATAGTCTCCTACAACCTTTATCCTAAAATTTTCCACCATAATGAGATGTCAAATATGGAGCTTTTTTCATTTACTATATCTTTAAGAAAATTTTGGTGGATTGGCCGCACTTCATCATCTTGCACATGTGTCATCGGAAAGGGACGTATCTTCCTTATCCCATGTTGCTCTCAGCTCTTTTTGCTCATTGAAAGATCAATGTCTTTTCATTCTGATTGATTCGTTTTATATTAAACCGCAAGTGCATGGCCGCGTTGAAGCGGTGGCAAATACAGGTCGATCCACAGGGAGGTGTGTCGACTTTTGGTTTGTTCGAAGGCGAGTGGTAAAGAAAGGAGAGAAAGGTTGGTTACACTAAACTACACTAAGATGAAAAAGGAAATGAAGATATGCAATAAAACTAAACCACATAGGGGGTAGAGAAATAATGTGAATATAAAGATGTGTGTGTGTGTTCAATTATGCTCCTCACAACATGTTGTGCATGAAATCATAAAACAAAATCCAACTTTGCCTCCACATGAAATAAGATAAGACTATATTGTTAAAACACACAAGACAATAATTGGAATGAAGCTAAATGAACTCATGTATAAATGTTAGACCTTACTATGCCTCCACATGAAATAAGATAACTCAATATCATTAAAACATACAAGGCATTAACCAAGGTAAATGCAACAAGAGTACATACACTACAAATTGTGTTTCCAATATTAATTCCATCCATATCCTCACCTTCTCATTCCCCATAAAATAGGTCCATTAATCTAAGCATAAGCTAAGCTTCATTCAAGAGCATTAGCATATCAAAGATAAGAGTGAAATCTCATTAGATGGTTATGGAAATCATATAAGGCTCAAGGGATTAAGATAACACACACCTACTACACTACATGATCATATCACATATTTCTCCACCCCCCAAATGGGGATGGAACTACTTACTAATCATTACACTACAACCTACATTAAAATGAAACATTCTACTGAAATGAAATTAGACTAAGAAAGAAAGGAATATTAAAGAAGCTAATTGAAAGGAACATAAACTAAAGAAACATGCAACAATTAAAAGACAAGATTAAAAGAAACTAAGAACAATTATTTTATTAATAATGACTCACATTGAAGGTAGCATTCTTCTCCACCTTGAGTTTTGCTTCAAGGTTTACTCCTTAGTAGAGAGAATGCCACCAAGCAATGGGTAATTATAATGGAAGGTGAAGAGTTCTATTTATAGCCATAGAAAAAGGTAATCCGGGACAATCCGCCGATGTGGGACTAAACAAATACCAAAATAGACTAAACATCCACTAATACACATGCTCCTGAAATCTTAGCGGACCCGGGCAAACCTGGACCGCCAATTAATGGTCCCAGACCTCCAATTGGCGGTCTACAAGATCTGGATCAAGCTCGTTTTCATTCTGGGCTTTGTTTGGTATATTTGTTGGTCTTGGATGCATCTACTTCGCTTGTTGGAGCTCCGACCCGAATAGAATTGCCAAAATACTCCCCATGATGGTGTGGAGTTTTCTGTTTTACTCTTTGGTCCTTCGGTCTTACGTTCAGGTCCTTCTCCTTTGCATCTTAGTCCCAGGTCTCACAGTTCAGTCATTTTTCCCTGCTTTTGGGTCCTTTTATGCTTCATCTCTTCAAACCTATTTATTTCTGAAATTCAAACATAAAACTCGTCACGTACCATTGCTTAGGTGTAAGATAATGGATATAAGATACAAATATAAGCATGAAATGATGTCAATCACATTCCCTTCGGTGGTCTACAAGTTTCCTATCTGTAGGACTGCCTTATCCAAATGAAGACGATCACCATTTCCTCTCCTCCATCCTCCGACGAGGACATTGAAGCCGAAGAAGAAGATGAAGCTGATTTGAGATGGATTCCTCGTCGGGAGCCTCGGGAGGCATCTCAGCCTTGGGGCAAAGGCGATGTGAATGCATGAACCTATGGTGGTGGATGGACTGTGGATCGTCCGAGCTCAAGAGACACCCATTCCCTTCAACAGCTCTCTGATCTCTTTGATGCATTCGAGGCTTCCTCCAATGCTCGGTACGATGAACTCAAGGCAATCGCCTCTACGTCCTCTATTCAGCTTACTCACATAGAAGCTTCGTTTGACTCCCTCTCCTCGTTTCTTCGTGATCAGCAACTTGGTTGGCTATGCTTGTTCGCTTGTTGTGTGTTTGTTTTTATTTGGATGTTTGCTTTGAACCATGTGATTTGTCCTTTATCCTACACATTTGGTTGATTGTCTAGTTTTTTATTATTGTTGGATCTTTGTTATGCCTTGTGACATTATGATGTGTGCTTTGCTAAATTGTATGAATTTATGGTTTTGAGATTCATTTGGCATGTTTGGCTATGATTGTGTCTTTTTGGCATTTTAGTTGCACTTCCGTTATTTTATCTCATGATAAACCTTAATTGTGTATCATTTTTCATGAGTACCGTCTTTTTTATCATGCCAAAGGAAAGAAATAAATACATGCTTATAGATAGTGGAGCAATAAGATAGCGGGGGAGCATTAGAAATTGCTTAATGATGATAAAATTTGAAAAGAACGTGTATTTAGTATGATAAGTTGTCATCATCAAAAAAGGAGATTGTTGGCGATTTGGCTAATAATTGCAAATCCGTTTTGATGATTAACTAACATATCAATAAACACACGTATTCCAGTAAAATCATCGCATGCATATATATTATATTTCTATCATTTCAGGAATCAAGTTGAATCAAGATAAGAAATCAATAATGAAGATTAGATAGGTTTACATTTCTTGTACTTAGGTTATATTGTAACTTGGCACTTGAAATCTTTGATAGATTGCATTTCTTGACCCCTACGGAACCTATAGACGTCCTTCAATTAAGTCCATATCATATTGACTTCAATAGGAAATCGATGAAACAAAGAAAATCCCTTAGAACATGATGTCTGGGTGAACCGGTCGACCGGTAGAACCATCTGGTTTGACCGGAATTCAACAGAGCCTTTTTTTCTCAAACGTTCGACCAGAAATCTCTTTTAGTTCGACTGTTTCAATATCTAGTTTCCCAGTCTAAATCGGTTGACTGAAATCCCTCTTCCGTTCGACCGTTTCCTTTTGTCAACCGATAGAACTCAGCTCGACTGATACAAATAGTCTCACCTATCCTATGTTGACATGTGTCTCAGTTAGTGTGACAATCGGTCGACCGAAAGTATGTTTTGTTCGACCAATTACATTTTCATATTTAACATAAATATGACCATTAAGATTGTCGTATTTTACAATGGTCGTATACCTACACTCACCTAACCCCCTCATTTAGATTTGGCCTTTCGGTCGACCGAAACTCTCTTAACGATCGACCGGTTCATGAAACTTCCCAGCTCCAAGACTTACTGGAAGTTTTCGATTGAACCCACGATCCATTTTGTTCGACCGTTATCCTTTTGCACAGATTTATCTAGGCCAAATTTTCCAAACGGCCGACCAAACCTTGTTATTGTTTGTTTTTTGGCCTTAATCTATGTTTTGATGATTTAATCAACTTAATATTAATTATAATCAATGTAGAGTAGCACACATATTGCATTGCATATATATTGTTTTGTGTTAACTTCTACAGGTGATCAAGACTCAACAGAGAAAGGATTCAAGTCAAGACATGTAATCAAGCTCAATTGAAGAGATGTAATTTGCATTTCTTTTGAGTCTTAGGAACATTATGTAAATTGAGCATACTTGAACTAAACCCTACTCAAACACACACTAGGTTCCTTATAGAAGTCACACACAAAATTTTATATAATTTGGACTTGAATAGATCACCAAAACCTAGACCGGAAAACACTAAACACTTAACCTGAACTATCTGCCCACATTCGGTCAACCGCAACAGACCGTTCGGTCGACCGAGTGATCAATTACCAGTTATTATTTTATTGTCCGGTTTCGGTCGACCGTCAAGACCTTTTCAGTCGACCGAGTTAACATAATTTTCTGACCATTTGTTTTGTCGTTTTATACCCAATGGTCGTATTCGTATATTTCCAAATACCCCAAAAATACTTTCTCCTATCGGTCAGTAGAGGACCTTGATCGGTCGACTGAACTTAAGATGTCTCGACAAACCCAAACTGCTTGTTGGTTTTCGGTCGACCGTGGGCCTTGTTTCGGTCGACCGAATTCGATCGTGTTTGTCAACCCCGTAGAGCATGTTATGAATCAGTCGACCGAACCTTATTCGACGTTCGACCGATCACTTAAGTGAACTTAAGTCAAAGCCAAATTTGACCAACCGGTCGACCGACATACCCGATTCGGTCGACCGATTTTGTTCTGAATTTGGTCCGGTAGATTTCTATTTTGTGTTTCTTACACAACCTTTACCCAATTCATCCCCAACGGCTATAATTGTCTTGGAGCTTACAAATAGAGTTGTAAAACACATTTTAACATATCTCTCCTACTACTATTTGTCCAATACATTAGAGAGAAACTCCCAAGCTCCAAATTCCCCAATCCTACACTCTAAGCCTAAATTCCACACCTTTGAACATAACCAAATCATACTCAAAGTGTGCTCAAGATTTAGAGAGTGTTGTCCCACTCGATTGTTGTTCAAGAAGCAAGGATTTCGGTGAAAGCCAGAAGTGTTCCCTCTCGGATTGTGAAAGGAAGAAAGTCAAGCTAGCGAGGGTGTTCGCGGTGCTTGTGTTGTAAAAGGCATTCTCTCCCGGCCCGGAACGGGTAGTGGATAGTGAAGTCGTGAGCGGAGCTCGGTGATTCGAGCGGAGCTTGCAAGAGAGGAATAGGACTCGGGTGGGGTGCCAAACCTCTATAAAAATCCCCTGTATCATTGTGGTTTGTTTTATTTCCTCTTTACTTGCTTGTTTAGTTTTTAATTCCGCTGCATATTCTTGATTGCTTAAACAAGTAGGTAATTAGCTTAAAAGTGATTAGAATTAGAGACCCTTTTCGATCCCTACAGTTATCTATTCGACCGTTCGCTTAAGTTCTAGCCCAGTTGATTCAACCGTTTGCACCTTTGCTCGACCGAATTCTTTATTTTCACATGCCGGTCGACCGATTGACACGATCCGGTCGACCGTTGGTGTTCAGAAATGTGTCATGTCATTCTCTGCTTTGTGTATCTGTACACAATCTCTTTCTAATTTAATCCCAACTGGTAGATTAAGTTTAGATCTTACAAATAGAGTTGAGAACACACTTCTAGGAGACCCAATCTTTCTCCAAGCTCAAATCTTACTACTACTCCCAAACCTGTTGTAAACATCTTTGTGCTCAAATCTTTCCACTTGAAACTAGCTCATTGATTGCATCATTCATTTAAAGTGCCCAAGATTAGTTTGTTGAAGATGCTCATTCAAGAGTTGTACTAGCTTCCGGGTGGAAGCTATTCTCGGATTGTGAGAAGGTGGTCCAAGCTACGAGAGGGTGTTCGTAAAGCTTGTTGTGTAAATGCTTGATCTCGGCCCACAACGGAGATTGAATTTAGTGGTGGACTGTGCTCAAAGTTAGAGTGTTCATACTCTTGGTTACTACTTGTTGTCAAGAAGTTGTAAAGGTTTCGGTTAAAGCACAAAGCATTCCTCTCGGATTGTGAGAGGAGGAGCCAAGCTCGACGGGGGTTGTTCGCAAGCTTGAAGATTGTAAAGGTGTTGTCTCCCGGCTCGGAACGGGGAGCGGATAGTGAAGTCATGAGCAGAACTCGAAGTGTCGAGCGGAGTTTGCAAGAGAGGACGTAGGCGGGTGGTTAAACTTCTGTAAAATCTCTGAGTCCATTTGTGGTTTGCTAATTTCTAGTTTTTACCTGCTTTTTTTTATTATTTCTGCTACATCTTTGATTAAGCAAGTAGAGGTTAATTAACTCTAAAAGGGATTAGATAAATCCAAAACTACATGTTCCTATAACATAGACATCTCTTGAACCCCGTAATGCTAGTTTTTATCGGTCGACTGTATCAACCATTTTGTTCGACCATTTGTCCCTGGACTTTCCTGAACAATAATTCTGGATTGCCTAATCGGTCGACTGTCCCACTTTTGGTTCGTCTGTTCACTTAAGTTATAGCCATGTTCGTTTGATCGCCCCTTGTACGGTCGACCATTTGTTTATGGAACTGTCTGGATGCCACTTCTAGACAGAATCCGGTCGACCATTTGACCCGTTTCGGTCGACCGAACTTAACCCAAACAGTGACCTATGATTTTCTGTTTTGTGTTTCTCACACATTCATCTACCACTTTTGTCACAACGGCTATAACACCTATGAAAGAATATGAGATGAACTCTAGTATAATGAACATCTTATTTTGTGGCTTAAATGATGGAGAATATAATAAGATTAGAGGTTGTGAAAGTGCTTATGAAATAGGGCATAGACTGTAAATGCATCATGCGGGAGATAGTAAAACTAAAAAACTTGTTTTAGTCTCCTCGTGCATAAATATGAAATTTTCACTATGCAAATCGGTGAGAACATAAGCAAAATGAACACTCGCTTCACCGATATCACTAATTCTCTTTTGGTTATTGGAAGAAAAATTAGTGAAGGAGAGATGACAAGGAAGTTTCTCCGATCGTTAAGCAATGATTGGGAAGACAAGGTGGTTGCAATTGAAGAAGCACATGACCTATCCCAACTAAAAATGGAGGAGCTAATTGGAAACCTCATGTCTTATGAGCTCCAAATAAGTCATAAGAGGGAAAAGGAAGCTTCCAAGAAGAATCCAACCTTGGCATTACATGCAAAATCAATTGAGCCAAGGACAAGAGAAGAGAATGAGGACATTGAAGTCCTTGCTCAAGACTTCTTCAAATTCCTCAAGAAGGATAAGGAACAAATGAGAGAAAGAGGAGGAAGAAGAAGTGAGAAGAGAGAAGAGAGAAAAAGAAAAGGGGAAGGAAGTGAGTGAGTGAAAATGAGAGAAGAGAAAGGGAGGAGAAAAAGGAGAGAAGGGAGACGAGAAGAGCAAGAGCAAGAGCAAGAGAAGAGAAAGGAATGAGGAATCTCACAAAGCCACTTGGGATGACTCTTCATCACCATCATCATCATCCTCCTTCTTGCAAAGTAGAAGAGAAGCTGCTCACTCATGCTTCATGGCTATTGAGGATGAACAAAGTGAGGTAGCTTCTAACTCTTGCTCTACTAGATCTTATTCGTGCTCAACTAAATCATACTCTAGTGATAACTCAAAATCTAATGCTAATGATGATTCATATACACATGATGAGCTTCAAAATGGATTTCATGATTTAGTTAAACAATATGAGATCATTTGTGTATAGAACATGAATGCTAGAAAGCAAATAAATGATCTCCAAAACCAAATTGAAATGATCATGAATGAGAAAAATGAGGTGATTGTCAGACATGAAAAATATGCATTAGAACATGGTAATCCAAATGCAACACCTATTGATGTTTAACAACTAGATCTTAGAGCTTCTAATGAACAATTAAGTAAAGATCTAGAAATGTTCACAAATGGAAACAAAATGCTTGACATACTTCTAGGTAGTCAAAGGCAATCTTTAGATAAACATGGCTTTGGATACAATGCTAAATTGAAAAACCATGTATCTCATACTACTTTAAATGACAAGCATTTGTTTGTTAATCAAAATTCTTCAAGTGTATGGGCTCTCAAAACCAAAATGGTTTGGGTTTCTACAGCTAATGTTCAAGGACTCAAAGTTTTTTGGGTACCTAAATCTACACTTCTAGGTACTTGAAAAAGGATGAGATTGGTAGTGACCGGGCAAACTTGGAAAGTCGAATTCAAAGTCAGTTGCACTATCGAAAGGAGAATTGGAACCACATATGAGGAATGGAAATTGGGTAACATTCATTTATCCTCCTAATGTTAATAGACTTGCTTCCAATATGAAATCTGAATGCTAATATTGTACGATTTTGTGTCCCTACGTATGTGTATATTTTAAAAAACTTAATACAAGCATACATGATCGATTTCATACTTTCAGCAATTTTTATGTACATTGTTTTGTATTTATTCTAATATCATGCAAACCTACCTATATTAAAATAAACAAACAAGAGAGGATCATACCCAAAGGTTCTCTAAAACATTTTCGAAGATCCGGAGTTTTGTTGTCCGTCGAATCGCCTCCAAGTGTTCACCAAACTCTAAACAAGATTAGAGAGAAAAGAGCTAGCCAATTCAATCTCTAAATAAAACTTAGAATCCAGTTAATAACCCCTCTAAAGCTCACGAGATTTGATCTACAAAAGCTCTGACTAATTAAGAGAATTTCGTGGTGATTAGTGGAGATATTAGGGGGAGAGAATTTGCATTAATACTTATGAAACAAGTAGGGTGAGAGGTCCTACTTATACCCTCACAAATCACTCACATCATGAACTATTCTCTAGCTATGATCTCTTGTTTTTCTCCCCCAAAAACCAATCACAATTTGCCACATAATCACCCTCAAAACCGTTTGACCAAATCTGGAATTAATCCAACCCCTGATCTAACTATTCTCTTAATAATTCTGGCAAAACCGTGTTGAACGGTTGACCGAAATTTCCAATCGGTCGACTGAACATTTAAGTTTTTATAAGTTCGAACGGACCGAAAGCCAGACGGTCAACCGAATATTCATGAGAAAATTTCCCTGGAAAATTTTGGTCGAACCACATCTCACTCCGGTCGACCGTTTACTTACCAAAATTTCTCCTAGTCAATTTCGGTCATCCGAGTCCTTGTACCGGTCGACCGTTATATCACCAAAAAAACTCCTGGATATTTTCGAACGACCGTGTACTGAAGCTCGGTCTACCGATCACATTATCACGACACGTACTGATAATTTCGGTCGACCCACACATTCCGATCATTTTCCGGTCGACCGTCCCTAAGGACCCGGTCGACCAAACTCAAAACAACCTACAGTTATGACCCTGATTTTGCATTTGTCAAATTTTGGATTTATCTCCAACAAAATTTGATATTTTGGGGATTTTAGCAGATCCATATCTCATGTAATATATTATTCTATGTAATGTTAAATTATTACACCCCATAATATATAAATCTTATATGAATTTATTAATGATTCTAATTATGTCAATTTTCGTGACATATTGATTTTATTGTCTCACCACATGTGTCCATTTTCACATGAAATCCGACACATCATATGGACTCAAAATCAAGCTTCTTGTTTCCCAGTTTTGTGGTGTAACGTATAGGAGGATCTAAGCTGAATTAGCAGTGATAACAATTGACATGAAAAAGTAAAACTTTTAGAAAACATTCCTTTCAAATATTGTCATATCTTTCATATCATTCATTGCATATCTTATAAATTTGGGAGTAGAACACCAAATGCTTTATTGTCACATGTTTTAATTGATGTCAAAAAGGGGAGAAAATTGAGCTTAATAGACCAACCATATTGATAAGGAGAGCTTAATGAAAATATTTATCTAGAAAGGGTAATGAAGTGCAAAATTAATGGGGATCAACTTCATTACAAGAACTTGGGGGATGAATTCATTGTAAAATCTTGTTTTTGATAAATGTCAAAGGGGGAGAGAATATTAGGGGTAACTTGAAATTTGAACAAAAACTATGCACACACATAGGGGGAGATTGTTGGCTTTTAGGCCTTAATCCATGTTTTGATGATTTAATCAACCTAATCTTAATAACATTCAAATGTAGTGTAACACACATTATGCATGACATATATATTGTATTGTGCTAATATCTACAAGTGATCAAGACTCAAGGAAGAAAAGAATTCAAGTCAAGACATGTAATCAAGATTTTTGAAGACATGTAATTATGTATTTCTTTTGAGTCTTAGGAACTTGTGTATACTTGAGCATACTAGAGTAAATAACAAATCACATACACAATAGGTTCCTTATAGAAGTCACACACACAATCTCAGATCATTTGGACTTAAATAAGTCACACAAACTTAGACCGGAAAAAGTTAAACCTGAACTATCTGAGCAAAATCGGTCGACTGAACGAGTTCTCTGTTCGACCGATTGGATCAGTTAATAAGTTAGCCAATAGTGTTAAACTGGTCGATCGTTTTCAGGATTTTGTTCGACCATCTACACGTGTCATTTGACCGTTAAACTTGTCGTATTATACCAACGGTCGTATTCACATTTTTATCCATACCCCGGAAATACTTTGACCACCTGTCGACCAAGGACCTAGTTTTGGTCAACCGAACATAGACATCTCTTGTACCCTATAGTGCCAGTTTTTATCGGTCGACCGAATCAACCATTTTGTTCGACTGTTTGTTCCTGGACTTTCCTAGACAATAATTCTGGACTGCCTAATTGGTTGACCGCCCCACTTTTGGTTCGACCAATCACTTAAGTTATAGCCATGTTCATTCGACCACCCCTTGTACGGTTGACCGTTTGTTTCTAGAACTGTCTGGATGCCTGTAACGCCCCCCGATCTCGCAGGTACGCACACAGGGAATCAACTCAAGTGTCGCGATCAGAGACCTTCGTTATGACCGAAGGAGTTACAAAGAAAGACTGACAAGACTGACCAACTCGACAATATATGAAGACATACATGTATAGCTGACGAATAAAAGTAATCGAAGTAACTGAATATCTTTATATGAAAGATTCATTAAAAAATTCGAGTTTCGAAAGGAAATACATCAATAAAGCGGAAGAAAAAGATAACTGAAGACTCTGGTCGACGTGTCCCTCATGTACAGAATCTTCAACACTCGTCAAGTCTGCCCTGTGGAAACCTAAGTACCTGCAAGCACCGCATCAACATATGTGTGAGGTTTCTATAAAGAAAACTCAGTATGACCCTGGCCCAATCGGAGTTTTATAGAAGAATGCATGCAGTCTATCTAAGACAAAAACAGAAATAGGAAAAACACATAATGCATCAGAAGGCTACAACTCCATTAGTCGTGCAATCGGGTAACACCCACAGAAATCCCTCCAAGGGAACCAGAATACCAACCATGATGGTTAGAAACAGAACAGAAAAGCATTGAATGCAACAAAAGGCTACGACTCCATAAACTGTGTCAGTCTGGCGCACCCGAACACATTCCTCAAAAGGAACCAGAACACCAGCCTCGCTGGTCATAGACGGTCACTCGACAGTGACCCACCGCTCGGCACAAAACGGTGCCCCGGATAAGTTTTTCCAATTCGCGGCAAGTGACCTACATGGTGCCATCGTGAACTTGGGAACACCTACCCTGAGACAGAATGGCAGCGTGCCTGCCCAGGACTTATCTTACGCCTGGCCTCCCAACGTGAAGGTCTTATTCGAATGGCCACTTTAGCTAAATGACACACTCGTGGCCCGTCGGCCCAGAAAACAGAACGTGCCCAAAATTATTAGTCAGATTAAATACAATGCAAGCTACTTAAGCATCTAAAATCTAATACGGCTACAGTGTGTGGAACGAGCTCAAGGAAGAGTATCTGGATACCCTCCTAGCAGCCCCATACCAACTCAAAAATCAGACATACCAATCAGGAACAAACAAAACTCACAATATCAAACAAACATTACCGAATCGGTAAATCGATATAACAACTAAATTTATTCATCTACAGGTCATGATAGGGACATTATGAGGTCTGAAATCATAAGGGTCATTCATGAGCACAACATAACACATCACATCAGACATAGATCGGCATGAACAGAGTAACATAACCATGCAAACAATAGAAGATATCAAAATTGCACCACACTACAATCAACGATATGAATTATCAATTTCAGAGCATACATGGAATCAAATTAAAATCTCATAATATGATTAGATCATATGTGGGCATGAAATAGCTTATATATCAGTAATACAACATGGTTAAACATGCACATAATATCAGAGGACTCAATCTATCCAATATTATTATCTATGCGGACATTCGAAAGCATGTGTTGCATTAAGATATAATATGAATAACATATAACAAGAAGGAGTCCAATTTAGTTCCTGAGTGCATGCATATCAAAAATATCAAAGAATATAACCGAATCAGATCATGAATGTATCAAATGTGCTGCTGGACCAGAAATGACTCAAACCACAAATCACAGCAACCATCGCACACAATGCAACCGATAGCATCAGATAAATCACAGAAAATACAAACCTCACAGCCATGCATATGGATCCCTGACTCATCCAAACCACGTGCTCAGAGCATCCTTCCCAGATGGTCTGAGGTGGGAGAAGGTCAGAGGAAGTTTGTCGAAGCCATTTGGTCCAGCAACCGAGCAAGAAG
Organism: Triglochin maritima; assembly: GCA_963682175.1. Lineage (NCBI taxonomy): Eukaryota > Viridiplantae > Streptophyta > Magnoliopsida > Alismatales > Juncaginaceae > Triglochin > Triglochin maritima. The sequence goes on from OY821789.1 coordinate 28,811,447, forward strand.
CGCGCAAGATGCACCAACCTCATGGTTAACATCACTCTAGCGCACCATGCTCAAACCAAACAGGCCAATCTGACTCCTCACACCTAGCCTCCCAAAGGTCCGTCCCCACCCCCCTCCTGACCCCAGACACCATCTGGAACGGCTGCACCAGCCAACCGTCCAAAGCTAGGACTCAAAAGGGTTGAAGGCAAACCTTAGTTGAATCTTGTGTGCGCCAGCCACACCCAACCAAATCCGTGGCCACCCTCAAACTCGGCCTAGAAGGAACACCTTCACCTCTAGTTGGACCTCACCGCAGCTCCGGTCCCCCTGGCTACCTACAGCCAGCCCCCATCTAGCGCATGCAACAAACATGCGCTAGAAGGGATCTGGTTGGTGGTGCAACCATTGCACCAGCAACCACCTGATGTTGGTCGGCCCCTCCAGCCAACATCCCCTCCCATAAAACTCATCAAGGGATAGGAGAATACCTGATTTTCCGGAATAGGACCTTAGATTGCTGGAAATCAGCCACCAAAACCCTCCTCCAAGTCGCACACAAAGATGCCCACTAGTTGCTTCTTCAAAGTCTGCCGGAGATCAGCCAATAGCTCACTGGAGATGGAGGTGGTGGTGATGGACAGAGGTAGTGGCGTGGAAAAGAGAAGGGAAGGGGTGTGGGGACGAATGGGGGCTGGTTTGTGTTTGTGTTTCAAGGAAACAAACACAAAAGGCAAAGGTTAATGCAATAAGGACCAAATTAAAACATACCATATAGCTACCAATTCAAATGTTTGCAAATCTCAAGCGATCTCCTCTTACTGATGTGGCAGACACATCACCCAGCCTTCACACTTCAGCCCTAAATGCCTCTTCAAATCCCAAGCCAACCACAGACACGAATTGCACTCGATCGACCCGATTAAGTCAATTGATTGCAAAACTGCCCGACATGTCACACCCGCCCACGAGTCGCATTAACTCGCCCAAAAAAGAAACTTTTCCACGAAAGGAAGCTTTTCAAAACAAAGCATAAAATCACACAACTAACATCCTTCATCTAGAAAACACAAACTTGGGTATAAGGATGAATAAGACTTACTAAGGTACCGGAGAAGCGGGTCTTACAACGCCACTTCTGGAAAGAATCTGGTCGACCATTTGACCCATTGTGGTCGACCGAACCTAACTCGAACAGTGACATGTGATTTTCTATTTTGTGTTTCTTACACATTCATCTAGCACTTTTGTCACAACGGCTATAACATCTTAGGAGCTTATACATAGAGGATTGAACACATTGTTTAGACAACTCTCCCACTGACAATTTTGTCATACATTAGAGAGACGTCTCACAATCCCAAAAGCTCTTACACTACACTCTAAGCCTAAATTCCACACATTTGCTCATATCCAAATTCACTAAAAGTGTGCTCAAGTTAGAGAGTGTTGTTCTATTCAATCTTGTTGTCAAAGAAGTAGAGGTTTTGGTGAAAGTCTAAAGCATCCCTCTCGGATTGTGAGAGGAGGAAATCAAGCTCGCGAGGTTGTTCGCGGAGCTTGCTTTGTAAAGGCGTTGTCTCCTGGCCCGGAATGGGGAGCAGATAGTGAAGACGTAGGTGGAGCTCACGGATTTGAGCAGAGCTTGCAAGAAAGGAAATAGACGGGAGACTGAACCTCTATAAAAATCTTCCGGTGCCATTGTGGTTTGTATTTATTTCTATACCTTTGTTTTAATTGTTTCCGCTGCATCTTTGTTTGTTTAGGTAGAGATTCAAACTTAAAATTGATTAGATTTAGAGACTCATAACAATACTACAGTCCGGATCGGACCCAACCGGTCCGGTCTCCGGTCTGGGGTCCGGAACCAATCTGGTTCCGGTCCGGGTCCGTTCCGGACCGGCTGCTCACCCCAAAGCACAAGGCGAGAATTTATTTTTTCTCTAAACCCTACACAAAATATTATGTTTGTAATATAAAATATCACCAAATATTCTGAAAACCACCACAGAAACCATGGGCAATGTTGTGGTGGGAGTGAGGCGGAGCAGGGCACACATGAATGGTTGTCGGCGCCGAAGGCCTTGTTGAAGCTATGATTGACATCATTTCATGCTTATATTTATATCTTATATCCATTATCTTTCACATAAACAATGCTACGTTACGAGTTTTATGTTTAGTTTTCAGGAATAAATAGGTTTGAAGAGATGAAGCATAAAAGGACTCAAAAGCTGGGGAAAATGACTGAATTGTGAGATCTGAGGACCAAGATGCAAGGGAGAAGGACCTGAACGCAAGACAGAAAGGCCTAAGAGCAAAACAGAATACTCCACAACATCATGTGGAGTATTTTAGCAATTCAATTCGGGTCAGAGCTCCAACAAACCAAGTAGATGCATCAAAGACAAAGAATATCATCCAGGAAAGCCTCCAAGAAAGCCCAGACTAATCCGGATCCTGTAGACCGCCAATTGGCGGTCTGGAACCGCTAATTGGCGGTTCAGGTGGATCCGAATCCACTTAGCTTTTTCTGGCACGTGTATTAGAGCGTGTTTATGCTGTTTATGGTATTTGTTTAGTCCCACATCGGGGGATTGTCCCGGATTAGCTTTTCCTCTAGCTATAAATAGAACTCTTCACCTTCCATTGTAATCACTCCATGCTTGTGGCCATTCTCCCTAATTGAAGTGAAAGCCCTGAAGCAAGAAACTCAATAGGGGAGATGCTACTGGTATTGTGAGTCTTCAATTAATAAAATGTCCTTTGTTTTGTGCCTCTTTTATGGTTTGTGCATGTTTTAGTTTAATTATCTTTTATTAAATCTAGCTTAGTTAATATGTCTTCTTATCTTAGTGTAATCGTTAGTGTAATGTGTAGTGAGTAAAACTACTCCCATTTTGGGGGTGGAGATGATTATCATATATGCAATTAAGGAAGGACGGATGTTTATTTCGAAATGTGTTGATTAATATGAATGCATGCTTGCTTGTTAGAATAGAACACTTCACTATATGGGTTTTGCCACAAGTTTGAAGACACCTCCCATGCTTGTTTAGTTTCTTAAATAACCAGTTTGTGTTTATGAATGTTAATCAAAATAGGTTAGTGATTTAATTGATGGGTTTTGCCATGATAAGTAGACACCTCCCACACATGCAAACACTACCTACACTTGTGCCTAAGCTGCCTATAGGAAGATATGCTTGCCTCCTTATTGTGTATGTGTAGTCACTCCACCCCCTAAGGGGTCTTTCTCTTACTTATTCATGCATAGTATCAAGTTCTCTAGCTTAGTTGAAGTATTTGTTATTCTCTTTCTTTCGCATTTGCTTCTTCGTAGTTAGCGTAGCTTAGATTAGCATAAACAACTTTCTTCCACCTTTTTGTGCCACTTGATTTCTGATAAACAAGAGACTGCTCACCTCCCTGAGGACGACCCGTACTTACCACCGCTTCATCGCGGCCGTGCACTTGCGGTTTTAAATAAAACGTTCAATCAAGATACAGTGGAGGGTGGGCCCAAGGATGTGGGTTGCGGTGGTGGTGATGGTTGTAGGATTTCGTGTCGCCATGTATGTATATATTTTTAAAAAATTAATACAAACATACAAAATCGATTTCATATTTTCATTGATTTTACGTACATGTATTTGTTTATTCTAATATCATGCATTCCTACACATATTAAAATAAACAATGCATAGAGGATCATACCCAAAATTCTCTAAAACATTTCAGAAGATCCGGTGTTTCATTGCGCGTCGAATCGCCTCCAAGTGTTCACGAAACTCTAAACAAGATTAGAGAGAAAAGATTTGGTCAATCAATCTCTAATTAAACTTAGGATCATACCCAAAGGTTCTCTAAAATATTTCAGAAGATCCGGACTTCCGTTGCTAGACGGTTGACCGAATATGCATGAGAAAATTTCCCTGGAAATATTCGGACGATCCGCGTCTTTCTCCGGTCGACCGTTGACCCACCAAAATTTCCCTGGCAAATATTCATCGAACGACCTTGTCACCTTCGGTCTACCTAAAGTATCCCAAGATATCTCTTGGATATTTTCTCTCTGTTAACCGTTCACGCTCGATTGGCCGAACACAATTGTCAAGACACTCCAGACAATTTCGGTCAACCAATTGTGTTTACCCGTTCCCCATTCGGTTGACCATTCCGAAGACACCTCGGTCGACCAAACCCTAAACGGTTTATACTGTTTGACCCCGATTTTGCCTTTGTCAAATTTTTGATTTATTTCCAACAAAATTTGATATTTTGGGGGTTTAAGCAAATTCATATCTTATGTAATATATTATCTTATGTAACATTAAATTATTACACCTCATAATATATACACATCATATGAACTTATTATGATTCTAATTATGTCAATTCTAATGACATATTGATTTTATTCATTCACCACATGTGTCCATTTTTCACTTGAAACCCGACACATCATATGAACTCAAAATCAAGCTTCTTGTTTCCCAGTTTTGTGGTGTGACCTATAAGAGGATCTAGGCCAAATTGGTAGTGATATTAAACACTTAATATCCCAAACTATAAGCGGTATCTAGCTACACATTATAATTACCCAATTACCATAGATGTCTTTGTTCCACCCTAACCAAAACATGATCCATTTAGTGATGTAAGTGCATCACTTGTGTCCGTCCCTTGCCTCATGATATTAAGAATATATACAAAGTAGAAATGTGTCACCTTTGTATTATATTCATTTCTTGATTTCTTTAAGCTAATTATAACTATGTAACATAATTGAAGTTACATTTTGCACATATAATTTTGTTTTATCAAAGGGGCCCACTAATATCACCACTCAATTAAGAGGAACAATGATAATCGTTTGACTAGCTATCTTTTCCAGCACAAGTCATGTTCAACCAACTATTGCCTTTATCACTATACTCATGATAGCTTTTGACAATAATCAAATTAAGCACTTCTTGAGTGAAAAGATATAAGTCTCATATCTTAGGATCCAAGACACAGTAAAACATTAATGACATGAAACACAATTCCATAATCTTTTACTTGTTAGGTCTATTCAATATATAAAAGTAATCTTTTCCTCTTTTATATACTCGTGTCGTCAATTATTTGTAGAGCTACAACAATCGATGACCAGCACGACAATCTTATCTCAGTGATTAATGTTCCATGTTAATTACAGTGATTGTGAATAACTTTTGATTTATGTAAACTATTATCTTTTAGATCTCTACGGTTAAGGACCAAGCGCCTCTTCCTTAACACTTCCAAAGGACGAATATCATAATCAAGGAACAAAATGTTTGCACATCCAATTCATAATAATTGACATATAAAAGTAAAACTTTTAGAACACATTCCTTTCAATCTCCCACTTGTTATCAAAGTTTTCTTTCACATACATTCTCAATGTATAAAACAATAATAACTAGGGTAACCCTCTCTAATCACTCATCAAGCCAATCCACGTGGTTCCTCAGACTCATGGACTCGAAATGCATTTCGCCTTGGCTTGGGATAAGGGTTTGGTGAATGGATCAGTTGTGTTGTTGTTTGTGTCCACCCATAACAGATTTATTTTGCCTTCGTCGATGAAGTCACATGTGACAAAGTAATTACGATACATGTACTTCACTTTGTGGTGTGATTTAGGATCCTTGATTTGCGAGATAGATGCACTACTATCGCAGAATAGCTCTATTGGTCCCTCGCATGAGTGAACTACTCCAAGCTCTTCAAGGAACTTCTTAATCCACACTCCTTCCTTGCTCGCTTCAGCGACAGCCATTACTTCGGAAGCGGTGGTTGAGTCGGTCATAGTGTTTTGCTTCCAACTACGTCAACTCACAACTCCACCATTCAGAAGGAAAACGTATCCTGATTGCGACCTTCTATTGTCGCGATCACTCATGAAACTCGTATCTGAATAGCCCTTGGCTATTAACTCCATTTGTCCTCCATAAACAAGAAACATATCTTTGGTCCGGTTAAGGTACCTGAAAATATTCTGACCGCAGTCCAATGCTCAGGACCTACGTTTGATTGATGACTACTTGTCACGTTTAGAGCATACGAGACATTGGGTCTTGTGCAAGTCATCGCGTACATGATCGATCTTATTGTTGAAGCATACGGGATATCTTTCATGTACTCCAAGTCTTTACGTGATTCAGCACGTTGAGACTTCTTGAGTTGCACACCCATACTCATTGGCACATTGCCCTTTTTGGAGTTGTTCATACTGAAGTTTTCCAAGACCTTGTCAATGTATGTACATTGACTTAGGCCAATGAGTCTACAGGATCTATCTCTATATATCTTGATTCCCAAGATGTATTGAGCCTCACCCATATCTTTCATCGAAAATGCAGATTTCAATGAACTTCTCCTTTGCTCAAGCAAACGTATATGATTTCTCATGAGGAGTATGTCATCGACATATAAGATGAAGAACATTATGTGGCTCCCACTAACCTTCTTGTATATACAAGGCTATTCCTTACTTTGGACGAAGTGAATCTTTTTGACTTCTTCGTCAAAGCGTTTGTTCAAACTCCTAGATGCTTGCTTCAATCCATAAATGGATCTTTGAAGCTTGCATACTTTCTTGCTATTCTTTGGATCTTCAAAACCTTGAGGTTGTACCATGTACACATCCTCCACCAAGTTCCCATTAAGGAATTCCGCTTTGACATTCATTTGTCATATCTCATAATCATGAAATGCTGCAATAGCGAGCATAATCCGAATAGACTTGAACTTGGCAACCAGTGAAAAAGTTTCATCATAGTCAATTCCTTGAACTTGAGTGAAACTTTTCGCTACAAGCCTCACTTTGTGGGTTGTCAAGTTCCCATCCATGTCCATCTTCCTCTTGAAAACTCATTTATTTTAAATGACTTTTTTTCCCTTGAGGAAGGTCAACAAAGTTTTATACTTGATTATCATACATGGATTCTATTTCGGATTCCATGGCCTTGAACCATAGTTTGGAGTCCTTTCTTTCCATTGCTTCTTGAAAGGTCGAGGGATCATCGGTATCTAGTACCATGATCTCATGAAGTCCCAAATACATATCGTGTTTCTTCCTTTCCCTCGTTGACCTTCTAAGTTCTTTTGGTTCTACGTGTACTTCTCGAACTTCTTCCACAATTTCTTGTGAAATTGGTTCGTGTTCGATTCTCGAACGTACACTAGGTGGCGAAGATTGAGTTTCTCTCATAATTTCTTGCGAGAGTCTCTCACTCACGCTCCCACTAACCAAAGGAACCTCGGTTGGGCCTTCATGATCTTGAATGTTATCATTCATATCATGATCTTATAGAATATATTGAGTCTCCTCAAGCACAACTCTACTCTCACTACCTTTTATTCTTTCCAGAAATTCATTTTCTAGAAATACTGCATCCCTCTCTACAATCACTCGATTGGAGGTTATATGCCGAAAGTAGTATCCTCTTGTCTCATGAGGATAACCTACAAAAAAGTACTTATCCACTTTTGGTTGAAGTTTGGTCGACATCAATCTCTTGACGTAGGCCTCACAACCCCAAATCTTGAGAAAATTGAGCTTAGGTGTTTTACCACTCCATAGCTCATAAGGTATTTTCTCTCCGGATTTGGATGGAACATTATTTAGTGTGTAAGCCGCAGCTTCTAGTGCATAACTCCAAAAGTAAAGCGACAATTCAGCTTGACTCATCATTGATCGAACCATGACGAGTAATGTCATATTCCTCCTTTCGGATACCCCATTCCACTGAGGTATACCAGGATGGGTGAGTTGTGGTATAATACCACACTCCTTTAGGAATGAGTCAAATTCGGTACTTAAGTACTCACCTCCACGATCTGTTCGTAGAGACTTGATTTTCTTGTTGAGTTGGTTCTCTACTTCATTTTTGAATTCCTTGAACTTGTCAAAGGATTCACTTTTGTTTCTCATTAGATAAATATAGCCATAACGACTATAGTCATCCGTGAACGTAATGAAGTACCTAAAACCATCTCTTGCACTAGTATTCATCGGACCACATACATCGGAATGTATCAAATCCAACAAGGCATTCGCTCTCGGTCCTTTCTTCTTGAAAGGCCTCTTGGTCATTTTGCCCATTAGGCAAGGTTCGCACATCTCCAATGATTTAAAATCAAGTTGACCAAGAAGGTTAGCTTCTTGCAATTTATTGATGCATTTTTCATTTATGTGACCAACATGATAGTGCCACAAAAGTGTATCATTCACGTGAGTAATTTAAGCCTTTTGTTATTGATTTTTAAGATTTGTTTATTATTCAATTCAAGCAAATAGAGACTATTCCTAACGAATGCATTTGCATAGAAAATATCATTCTTCGATATAGACAAGCAAAATTTTGAAATATTTATATTAAAATTATCCATATCCAAACATGATATAGAAATAATATTCTTGCTAATTGAAGGCACATAATAAATGTTCTTTAAACATAAATTTAAACTACTAGATAATTGAAGCTCCACAGAACCTTGTGCAATCGCAGCAACGCTCGCACCATTTCTGAACTTCAAAATCATCTCGTTCTTCACGAGTTCCTTCCTATCCTTTAGTATCTACACATTAGAAATTATGTGAGCACAAGATCCGGTATCAATTACCCAATCATGGACAGAGGTGGCTAAATTTATCTCAATAACAAATATACATTTGGCCTTTTTTGGGAGTTTACGCTTAATCACTCCATTGTCAATGTCTTCCTTGTACTTAGGGCAATTTGGCCAGATGTGTCCATTTTCACCGCAGTGAAAGCACTACGTGTTGGGAGTCTTAGATTTCGAAGAATTCCCCCTCAAGGCACTCACACGAGCACCTCATACTCCCTTGCTCTTGATTGACGTATTTTTGGTGAATTTGTCTTTACCTTTGGTGATCTTCTTGCTCCCTCCATGAACGGCTAGGACGTGCTTCTCCCGACCCTTGCCCATGTCAACTCAGCCGTTTTGAGAGCGTTGTGAAGTTCCTCGAGACTCACCCCTTTATCACGCACATGATAGTGCATAATGAAGTCCTTGTAGGACGGGGCTAGAGAGGCAAGAATCAAATCTTCCGCAATGTCATCGGGCATAGGGGAAGAGAGCTTCGACAACTTCTCAAGGTATCCTTACATCGTGAGAAAATGCATGGATATCGATGCTCCCTCCGCCATGTGGCACCTTGTGAGTGCGATGGTGGTCTTACAACGCTCTTTAAAGCACTATCCATAAACATCTTTGTTAAAGTTTCCATGGTCTTTTTGGGTTTTGAATCCAAGTATTTTGCTTGAAGCGAGTCACCAATGGAGGCCAACATTAGACTATGAACCTGGTTCTCTTGGTCTTCCCACTTGGCTTTTGTCTCTTTCTCGTTATCAGTTGTCTTTTCATTTCATTTTGGAATTTCACCATCCAAATATGAGATAGTTTCTCAAATTTTAACACGATATTGAGCTTGTTTCCAGTTTATGAAGTTTAAGCTATCATTTGCCAAAGGATGTTTTTCAATCATAGATCGCACAATATGTTGAATATTCGACATTTCTACAAAATATATTATAGGGGATTTAATGTCAATTTTATGTTTTAAAAAATCAATACCGCAAATAAAAATTTGTTCATAAATGCAGCAATTCAAGATCCTATCAATTATAATACAAACTAGCTAATGGCTATCGGATATATTATAAAATCAAGGTAAGAAAACATTTTCTAATCATAACCATTTTGAAATATCGCAACATTTGCATTTTCAAACTCTTATGACTCTTGTCTTTTTAATTAATACGGAATTTGACCATCCTCGTAAGAAAAACTCTTTCTCAAAACCGAGCTAGGGTTCCGGGTCTTGTTAAGAAAACTTATTTCATTTGATACGAGATACGTTTATCCATTGTATTCACAAACAAATATACTAAGTGTCCACTAAGGGTGAATCGCACCTCGTACATCTATTCATGGCACAATAATAGACAACCTTATATCTCCCACTATTCCCAAAGATGGAGGAAGCTATCTCCCGCTAAGAGCGATCAGAATATCCCTCGATCGATCGCTTCTAGTGGATGAAATAAAAAAGAAAAATACTCTTAATTTTTAGTTGGACAATTTAAACATTTATGTGTGATTTTAGAATTTAGGTGATCATTCATATTTATCATCTATACACATCCTAACATACATCCATACAATCACATACATGTCAAGCACACAAACATAAATATACCCATTCACACACACATTGTGTGAGTTTATATGTTCCCGTGTCCTTGATCCTTACGCTTCTTCAGTGTCTTCCTCTTGCACCACAGATGTTGATATTGCAAAAAATATAAACATGTATCTCTCAATTTTGAAAATTGTCTAGTGCAAGTCTTATGTAAAAACTCTCTCATACGCATGCATATACATAGAAATTTGGTTTTTACATATACATAAGCCACTGTGATTGAATAATAATAACATACACATTCATTCATTCACACATGGCTTCATTGGAACATACAAACTCACATATCTCTGCATTAGAGAACTTGAGCAACACATATACATATACTATAAATTACTCGATTTAGTTTATCATGAATCTCTAAATAAAACAATTCTAAAACCATTTTAAATCCATTAAAAATGATTTAATGCATCCATAGTTCAAAACACAAAACATTTGAACCGTTGTTTATCCAATTTCCAAAAAACAAAATTAAGGAAAGATAAACATATGCCTTTTTCGTTTTGTCGATTCCTTATAACTAATGCATGATATAAACATGCATGAATGAGAGAATGAATGCATGTACCTCATGCCAGCAATCAACAACAAAAATGTAAAGCAAAGAACAGACAAATGCGTGCAAGGTCTACAAATGATGCATGACCTAGATGGCAATCAATCTACTCTTTTGCTTTGAGTTTTAAGGTCTAAGTTGATTAAAGGGGATTGATTGTTAATCTGGGAGCAAACTAAAAACTAGAACATGTAAGATTGTGCTCCCAGACAACTAATATGAAAACACGAACTACCAGAACAAAAATGGAAGCTAAAGACGATCACCAGGCCGCCAATTGGCGGTCCCAGACCGCTGATTGGCGGTAACTGTTGAGCGTTTCGCTCTCACATTCCTCCAGTCGCCTCTCCTTGATCCTCAGGATCCCTGAAACAAATCAAAACTAAAAACGAAAAATTAAAACCACTTGAATCGTCCAAACCAAAGTCTGGACTGATCACCTCCTCGGCAATGGCGCCAAAAACTTGATTGATATGTTTTAATTAACCGCAAGTGCACGGCCGCGTTGAAGCGGTGGCAAATACGGGTCGATCCACAGGGAGGTGTGTCGACTTTTGGTTTGTTCGAAGGCGAGTGGAAAAGAAAGAAGAGAAAGGAGTTACGATCTACACTACAATGTGAAAGGAAATGGAAAATAAGCAATAAAACTAAACCCCAAAGGGGGTAGAGAAATAATGTGAATACAAAGAAGTATGTAAGTGTGTGTATTCAATTTATTCTCATCACAACATGTAGTGCATGAAAATCAAAAAATTAAATCCAACTTTGCCTCCACATGAAATAAGTTAATATCATATCATTAAAACATACAAGACAATAATTGGAATGAAGCTAAATGAACTCATGTATAAAGACTAGACCATATTATGCCTCCACATGAAATAATATAACACAATATCATTAAAACATACAAGACATTAACTAAGGTAAAGGCAACAAGAGTACATGCAACTACAAATTGTGTTTCCAATATTAATTTCATCAATATCCTCACATTATTATTCCCCATAAAATAGGTTCATTAGTCTAAACATATGCTAAGCTTCATTCAAAAGCATTAGCATATCAAAGACAAGAGTGAAATCCCATTACATGGTTATGGAAATCATGTAAGGTTCAACGGATTAAGATAACACACACCTAATACAACACATTATTGATATCACATATTTCTCCACCCCCAAATGGGATGGAACTACTCATTAATCATTACACTAACTACATTAACAAAAAGAAACATTGTACTGAAATGAAATTAAACTAGGAAAGCAAGAAATATTAAGGAAGCTAAAAGGAAAGGAAAGTAAAACTAAAGAAGCATGCAAGAATTAAAACACAAGATTAAAAGAAACTAAGAACAATTATTTTATTAAAATGACTCACATTGAAGGTAGCACTCTTCTCCACCTTGAGTTTTGCTTCAAGGCTTACTCCAAGTAGAGATAATGCCACCAAGAAATGGGTAGAATACAATGGAGGAGGAGTTCTATTTATAGTCATAGAAAAAGGTAATCCGGGACAATCCCCCGGTATGGGACTAAACGCATACTATAAATGGACTAAATACATGCTAATACAACACCCGACCAAGTCTTATCAGGTTTGGATCCAAATGGACCGCTAATTGGCAGTCTATAAGTGTTGGATCGAGTCTGGATTTTGGTGGTTAGGTTCTAGATTGATTTCTTGGTGTTTGATGAACCCGATTCGGTTGTTGATGGTTGGACCCAGATTTAATTGCCAAAATACTCATCATGATGGTGTAGAGTTTCCTGATTTGCTCATTGGTCCTTTAGACTTCATCGGATCCTTCCCTCTTGCATCTCAGTCCTCAAGTCTTGCAACTCAGTCATTTTCCTTGTTTCTAGGTCCTTTTATGCCTCTTCTCCTCAATCTTGTTTATTCCTAAAACTGAAACATAAAACTCGTTACGTAGCATTGTTTAGGCTCAAGATAATGGATATAAGATACAAATATATGCATGATATGATGTCAATCAGTAAACTAAAATTAATTATATAGTCTAATCATTGAAAATATGAACTAAATGCTCTGATACCACTGTAGGATTTTGTTTCCCCATTTATGTATATATTTGAAAATTTTAATACAAACATACAAGATCGATTTCTTATTTTCATTGATTTTATGTACATGTATTTGTTTATTCCAATATCATGCATTCCTACACATATTAAAATAAACAAAGGATAGATAATCATACCCAAAGGTTCTCTAAAACCTTTCAGAAGATCCAGAGTTTTGTTGCTCGTCGAATCGCCCGCCGATTCGCCTCCAAGTGTTCACCAAACTCTAAACAAGATTAGAGAGAAAAGAGCTAGTCAATCAATCTCTAATTAAGCTTAGAATCTAGCTAATAACCCATCTTTAAGCTCCTAAGATTTCTATCTCCAAAACTTAAGACTATTAAGAGATTTTCGTGGTGATTAAGGGAGAGATTAATGAGAGAGAGAATTTATGCATTAACATAAACAAGTAGGATGAGGGATCCTTTTATAGGCTCCCAAAACATCTTTAGCAGGAACTATTCTTTAGTCATGATCTCTTGCTTATTCTCTCCTAAAATTAATCTCAAATTGCCACATAGGTATCCTAAAAAATGTTTGATCAAATCTGGAATTAATTCAACTCATGATCTAATTATTCTCTTAATAATTGAGGCAAAAATTGTGTTGTTCTGTTGACCGAGAATTCTTCTCGGTTAACCGAACCATTCGGTTTTAACACATATTCGGTGGACCGTGAGCTAGACGGTCGACCGAATATGCATGAGAAAAATTTCCTGGAAAAATTCGGACGATCTGCGTCTTGCTCCGGTCGACCGTTGACCCACCAAAATTTCTCCTGACGAATATTCATCGAACAAAAGACGAATATCATAATCAATGAACAAAATGTGACAAAACCAAAATTTCTTCATTAACACTTCCAAAAGACGAATATCATAATCAATGAACAAAATGTTTGCACATCCAATTGATAATAATTGACATACAAAAGTAAAAAACTTTTATTCGTTTCGGTACTAGCCAGTAGGAGAGGGTTTGTGCATGGGATTGCGACGAGGGAGTGGGAGAGGGTTTCGGTTTGGGTTTGGTTGAGAATAGATGGTTTCGTTGGATTGGGAAATTGGGTAGGTTTAATTGTTAATGGTTAATTGGGTAATTGGATAGTTTGTCATTTGGGTAGTCGTGTATTTCGTGTACATAACTAATGATACACGAAATGATTTCGTATGCCTGTAGCACAACATGAAAACAACACGAAACACGAAATCTTTAAACTTAAACACAGATTTTTTGTATCGTGTTTTTGTGTCAAATTGTTAGGTCTACCTGGGGCAAGCATAAAGAAGGGTTAAAGAATAGTGTACGTCTTCAAGCATTCAAATAATGGTAAATATCATGTCTCAATAACATGTTGAGCTATGTTAATCTTACGTTGTACTTTCAAAATTAGCATTCAACCCGTGCGTTGCACACAACAGCACTTGTAACCTCACGAAGTAGTAGATTTGTTTTCATATTATTTTCATATGCAAGTCTAACTTCTACTGCGTGAACCAATTTTATCAAGCAAAATAGTCCATCGAAAATGAGAAGCCGATAAACATAATTACTTTTTCCTGAAGTGGTACTTATTCAAATAATAATGTTGCATCCCAACAAAAAAACCATTATCAAATTTGTAAATATTATCATCAGAAACACAAACTCCTAACTATAGATCTCTCGTCTATTTGTCCATAGAATCTTTCCCTTGTTCATATCTTGCAATTCTATCTTCACCCCGATGCTAGCATCTCCCTTCGATAAAATGAAGGGTTAATTACAGTTTGCCCCCATGAACTATCCTTTGGTATCACTTTGCCCTCCTGAAGTTTCAAAGTTAACAGTTACCTCCCCTGAACTTTAATTTTGTAACACTTTGCCCCCTTGAACTTCAAAAAGTAATTATTTAACACACATTCGACGTTTTTTCTCCTAATTGTTTTTGTTGTATCCCCAATACACTCCTAAACCTATATTTACGTGAAAGTTTGGTTGGAAACGAGGTCAGATTGAGTGTCAAGCTGACCCAAATTCCAACCATATCCGACCTCCGTTTGGATCCAAACTTTCACGTAAATATAGGTTTAGGAGTGTATTAGGGATACAACAACAAAATTAGGAAAAAACGTCGAATGTGTGTTAAATAATGAGTTTTTGAAGTTCAATGGGGCAAAGTGTTACAAAATTAAAGTTCAGGGGAGGTAACTGTTAACTTTGAAACTTCAAGGGGCAAAGTGATACCAAGGTATAATTTAAGAAGACAAACTGTAAGTAACCTTAAAATGAAATCACCTTTGAAAGATGAAAACACAAAGAAGATGCCTAAAAGTACATGTCAGAATGTTTCAGGTAAAACAACACATAATACATGATAAAAGCACCTTGTCATGAGATGCCTAAAAGGTTTATTTCATGTCATAAAATAAAAGGTTTATTTCATGAGATGCCTAAAAGGTTGTCTGACGTGTTATGGCAATATATCAAAAAAAAATCCGCAGAAACATGATTGCTTAATTTGTTGCAAGTAAAACTTCTTCATCAACTTTTTGCCGATCTTCCAACATACTTGTACTTATTTAAACATGGAAAAGCAACATGACATGATTCTATGACACGGTCATTGGACATTAACAATTAATCCACGACAAGAGATCCACCAATAATTAATTAATTGGTTTTTTACTTGGATACACTGTGTCGATAACTTATTTACATTTGTATTTTTCATATTTACTTGAATACGTCTTATGTGTTGTGTTTTTACTTGGGTGCGTCTTCCCCGTCAACGGGACCCACTACGTCAGACCTCCGTAACCTCTCGTAACACCCCCGTCAGACTCTACAATCCCCAAGTAACTGATTTACACTTGTGTTTTCCATATTTACTTGAGTACGTCTTACGTTCTGTGTTTTTACTTTGGTACACATTCCCCGTCAATCCTAAACTTTAACATTTGGTGGGTGTGACTTCGTTTTAATTGAGGTTAATATATTAAGTGAATGTATTGATTGAATGTGAGTGTGACTTGACTTTAAATGATGTGCATGTAATGATTTATGGTTGATTTGTGCTTCTATGACTATGATGCCTAGATGTTGGATTCATTTATGCTTACATCTCAGATTGATTTGTGCTTAGATCTATGTATTTCTCATGTTAAAGTTTAGGGTTTAAAAACATATATAAAAATGTTAGATCATTACATGCATTTCTCATATTGATACAACACGTAAAAACATATGCATTTCTCAGATTGATTTGTTTAGGGTTTAAAAACATATGCATTTCTTAGATTGATTTGTGCATTTCTCAAGTCACACTGACATTCAATCAATACATTCACTTAATGCATTAACCTCAATTAAAAGTAAGTCACACTCACTAAATGTTAAAGTTTAGGGTTGATGGGAAAAGTGTACTCAAGTAAAACCACAACACGTAAGGCGTACTCAAGTAAATATGGAAAACACAGGTGTAAATCAGTTACTTGGGGATTGTAGAGTCTGACGGGGTGTTACGAGGGGTTACGGAGGTCTGACGGAGTGGGTCCCGTTGACGGGGAAGACGTACCCAAGCAAAAACACAGCACGTAAGGCGTACTCAAGTAAATATGAAAAATACGTGTGCAAATCAGTTATTGGCATCTTTTGAAAACTTACGCAAGTAAAAAAACCAATAATTAATCTAGCTCTTTTGACATACTACTCCAGCATATCAAAGGTAAGTGGAGCTAAGAAGAAAATAGCTAGGCTTATTAAGTTAAGCATATTGTCAAACAATCGCTAAACTTGAGGTGTCCTGTTTAAAGATCATGCACTACGGAGATGAAGAGGAACATGAGGGGGCAAGAAAATCCATCATGTGAACAATTCATGCATTAAAAGACAAACACGCATCAAAATATACATATAAGAAAGAAATTAAATAAGTCATCAAACAAAAGATCCAAATTAAAGAAGTCACAAAGCTCAATGTTAATACTTATTAGTCCAAGCTAAGAAAAAGAACTGAAGAGAAAGAGAGGAATATCCTGGTGGCTTGGTGTGCCTTAGGGCATAGCAGGAAATAAAAATCATTGTGGTTGTGAAATGCAATCCTAACCCTTCCAACTAGGGGTGTAACTGTAAAGACCTAACCTAATTGGTTTAATTGGTGTTTAGGTGTGCTAATTGGAGGGTTTGCGTGGGAAGTTGAAGAGGAATAGGAGAGGGTTGTTGGTGATGCGTTGGGTGACGTGAAGGAGGTGTGGGTTGTGGAGTAGGGTGGCTGTGGATGGAGTGTTTGCTGTTAGTGTTGGGTTTTAAGAATGGTGATGCATATCTCTCTCTCTTACTTCACACTCTCTCACGTTTCTTCTTCCTCTCTTATTTTCTTCTTCTTCAACCTTTCTTCCTCTCCTGTGGTGCTCGAGCTCAAATGGAGAAGGTGCGCGTGCGGCAAGGAGTGATGGGCGTGGTGCGGTACAACGAAGACGCACGTGAGGTCGCGGTCTCGAGGTGCCGTCGTGTGAGCTCCGGTGTCTTCGTCGTTCTTCAAGAGAAGGTATGCCAAGTTCTTGCATTAGAGGCCTTTAGTGATCACCCACGTTGGGGTGATGTTGTGGTTGGTCGCGGAAGGTCGGAGACCTCGCCGGCGATGAGGTTCAGCGTCAAAACCTCGGCTGGCGCGAGGTTGAAGACGACTGTCGGTCGACCGGGTCCCTCGGACAGTCGACCGAACGTAGTGTATTTCGTCTGTCTGTGGTGTTTCGGTCGACCGGGTCCTTGTGTTCGGTCGACCGGGACTTAAGTGTACCAGACCTTTAGTGTGGTTTGCGGTCGACCGTTATATGACGTAGATATAATAGGTTGACCCTGTTAGTTTTCGGTCGACCGAGACCCCTGAGTCGACCGATAGTTGTGAAATTAATGTTGACCAGACTCTGGATTTTGACCTCGTTCGGACTTATGTTTTGCGCAAATAGTTCGACCTTCGGTAGACCGTTGGGACTTATGTTTTGCGCAAATAGTTCGACCGTGGCAGACGCTTCAGTCGATCGATTCCCTTGTGGAAGCGGTCGATCGAGTTGTCACTTTCGGTCGACCGATTCCCTTGAGGAAACGGTCGACCGAGTTGTCTTTTTCGGTCGATCGTTTTGCACATGACAGAATTCCTGGTTCCGCTTAGGATGCCAACTTTGTCCACAGAAACTCGTGTCCTCGCCTTGTGCGTGAGCCGGGAGGTGACGGTGGGCGTGTTACGCGTGCCTGCCCAGGGACCGCCGTGTGGAAGAGTGTGGGTATCCGGAACGCGTCACCTCGATGTATGGATCATGACTATTTCTGGTGGAATGTTTGACTCGCGTTAGGGTAGCAGCCTGAGGGATCGCGGATCCCATTGCTTCAGCGGGCACGCAACTGTCGTTGGGTGAAGTGACTACCGGCATGAGGGCTACGGAAGTCGCTGCCTTGCTTTTATAGCGGCGGAGTTGGTGTCTGCACGTGGAGCTTGTTGACCCTGCGGACTTCGGTTCGGATCTGTCGATTGTCTGGCCCTTTGTGTGGCGGATATGTTTGACTGGCCTTGATGACAGTGATTGAACGTGTCGTGCGACCTGTGTGGCGGTGGTAGGGCCCCTGTGCGGCCTGTGTGGTGGCAGGAAGGATCGCGCGTGGCATGTGTGGTTGCGGCGATGGACTGCCGACGATGTGTTCCGGCAGGTAGCTCGACTGGGCACCTATCGAGCGAGGTACCATGCGGCCTGTGTGGTGTCGGTGATGGACCGACCTGAGCGACGGCTCCGTTGGTGTCGTGGTGGACCGTTAGACTGTATGTGCCTACGGTAGGTCTCTACGGGGACCCGATGTTGGACCGTGCGGCCTGTGTGGCGGCGGTGATGTTTGACCGTGTGGTTTGTGTGGTACCGGTTGTTGTTGGACCGTGCGGCGTGTGTAGCGACGGCGATGTTGTGGACCGTGGGGCCTGTGTGGCAACGGTGGCGATTGTAGACCGCGGGGCATGTGTGGCAGCGGGAACGATTGCAGGACGGATGTCCGGTTTTGCCCTTGTGGGATGTTTACTGCTTTGTATTCTATGTCATGCTATACTAGTATGTTAGGGCATATAGGTGAGCTTGTCATACGGGGTTTCATTATGGAAACTCAGGCATTGTTGTTGCTTCTTTTTAGGACCGCGTTAGGTTCCGGCGGGTGGTGACCGAGGGAGATTGCACTTTGGGACTGGATCTTGTCGTCTACCTACTTTAGGTTGTCGTGATTACGTGTTTATGTATTACGTATTCTGATGTAATCACTCTTTTGACAAACTCTTATGTATTATGGTGCACCAGTTGTATTTGAGTATTTCTTTCAGTAATGTCCCCACTCTTGATGTTTTATCCTCGTGTTTCCCTTGATTTTAAAAGTTTAAATTTTCCGTTGTTCGGAGATGTTACAGTAAGCGGGGTGGCATGGTTTTTTGCCCCATCGTTACCCATCCTGCCTAAGTTAGGCGGGGCGGGGCAAGGTAAAAAAATCTGCTACCCGCCCCGCGTAAGTGTGGACTAGGTTATGCGGGGCGGGTTTGGCGGGTTTTCGTTTGATTAAAGCTAAATACAAAAATCAATTCATTTTCTTTAACATTATCCATTTTAATCAAAGCTAGATACAAAAAATCAAGAAAACAAATCAATCAATGTATGTTTTAAAGCTAAATACAAACAAAATCAAAACAAAATACAAACAAAATCAAACAAAATACAAAAAAAATCAAACAAAATACAAGGCTTATGCGGGTTGCGGGTTATATGGGGTGGGTTGCGAGAAAACCGCAACCTGCCCCGCTTATTATCCGGGTTGTGAGGGTGGGGGGTTGGCGGGTAATATTTTTTGTCCGCAACCCGTATTAGGCGGGGCAGGTTGCGGGTAAAATCTTACCCATTTACAGCCCTACTTCCAACATAATGAAAAGCCAAAGAAAAATAAAATCGAGATCGTGAAATAATCTGTATTCTATAAATTTCAGGAAAAGGAAAAACTTTTGGTTTTGTCACTTAACTAAGACAAAAATAGCAAACCACGTACCACGGTACCAATGATGACAGCTGTTGAGTTAAAAAAATCTTCCACAGTGGCCTCCGTAGGTTTAGATCTTGCACAAATCACATACATCTTTCAGAGTTTTCAAAATTACTTACCTAAAACCAAATCAGGAATTTGTTTTTTGGATTTAAAACCTGGTAGGGGATCAAGAGTTGGTTGCAGAGAGCAATTTCCGGTCCGGTCCGGACCGAAACCAACCGGTTCGGGTTTCGGTCCGGCCCACCGGAGCGATTCAGGTTTCGGTCCGGTCCAGTTCCAGACCAAAACCCAAAAATCCCCACAAAAGTTCGGTCCGGTCCGAATTTTTGGACCGGTCCGGTCTGGTCCGGGTCCGGTCCGGTCTGAGTCCGGACCGATGCTCACCCCTAGTTGTAGCATTGGACGTAGACTGCAATGCTACTGCCAACGTCTTCATCTTTGCTGCCCCCGAAATACCATTCGTGATCTTTCTTCTCCGTTTCTGATTTGGACATGCAGAAAATGTAAGTGATGGATTGTCAAACAGGAGTTGTTAAATGTTTGTAAAATTCCATGTGAAATCATGGACTAAAATCATACCGCGACTTATATGAACTTTGACTTTGCAAAATCATTAGAGAAGTTGAATTTGAAAATGGTCAAGAGTTAATGAGTGTATGAAGTTAGAGAAATTGTTTATCATAGATGGCAGGGGATGATGCCAACAATTACCCCACCCAAATGGTAAGTAATAACTATATTTTTTTAGAATATTGAATTTTCTTCTTATTTTGTTTCTCCTTTGTGATTAAAGATTTAATTTATGTCGCTTTGTGAAGCGGATGTACTTTGTGTTTCATGTCGCAGGAAGCACTAAATGCTGTATAGATCTTCAAAACTCTCTGAATATATATCCTGCTAATTAGACCTTTTAGTGCACGTAGTAAAAGATTATAGTTAGATTTAAAAATTAACAGCCTATGTGATGCAAGGGATTGGGTAAGTTGTATGTCTCAACTTGACCTTATCAAGAATCAAAAGATAAAGAAATGCAAATATTATTTTTATTAAAAAAACTGAAAAATAAAAAGGAAATATAAATTTCTCTTAACATACAGAATAGTCTTATACTCTTATATTCATACATAATCTCATAAATCAACAATGGTTCATCTAAATTGACAAAAAGATGGCAAACAACATTCTGCTGTGAAATTAAAGGTATCTCTACGTTGAAATTGTTGACTCTATAGACTATAAATATTCTCATTTAAATGTTTGTTGTTGTTCTTCCAAATTTGGTCTAGGAATTGGTGGTATTTTTGACCATGAACACTAATTTCTTGACTGAAAACAATAGATGATAACTTTTGCTATCTTTCAACTTTACTTGTTCACCCTGTATGATGTACCTTCATCGAGATGCAAACACCCAATAGTACACAAAAAACTAAATTTAAACATAATTAGATAAACAGACAAAATTTAATTGAAAAAATGACTTACTACCTACAATCTTCTCCCCCTCCTTCAAGATCTGTGGTACACCCTAAACAAACTTGACACACAAAATGTGATGGGTCTGACAATTCAACAAAGATGTGCTATGCAAAAAGATATACTGTCATAGTCTACAAAGCGGTAATAGATCCCAACTAAATTATAACATAATTACATAAACAAACAAAATTCGATGGAAAAACGACTTATTACCTACAATCTTCTCCCCCTCCTTCAGAAATATGATTTGACTAATTTTTCTTCATGATCTGCGGCACACCCTAAACAATCATCACAAACAAAATGTGATGTGTCTGGTATAAGTAATGACCCCAAAAACAGAAATGGTTTAAGTAGACCCCAAAAAATGACTTACTGCCAACAATCTTCTCCCCTCCTTCAGAAATGTTGTTCACCTAATTTTTCTTCAAAATATGTGGTACACCCTAAACAAACATGACACACAAAATGTGATGGATCTGACAATTCATTAAACACGTGTTATGCAAAAAAAAATATTGTCATAGTCTACAAAACGATAATAGATCCCAACTAAATTATAACATAATTACATAAACAAACAAAATTCGATGGAAAAATGACTTACTACCTACAATCTTCTCCACCTCCTTCAGAAATGTGATTTGACTAATTTTTCTTCAAGATATATGGCACACCCTAAACAATCATCACACACAAAACATGATGTGTCTAGTTTAAGTAATGACCCCAAAAACATAAATGGTTTAAGTAGACCCCAAAAATGAAACATTGTGAATGAAAAGGTCGTCATTATCACTTATAAATCCAACCATTCAGCCCTTGACAGTGTTGAAAATAGGGAAAGCACAAATGCACAATCAAAAAACAAAAACATTTCTCAATAGCTTAACTAACAACACAACTAGTGAGGCATAAGGTGAGTACTCGCATCAATTTGTCCTTTCTTTGCAACATTGCGTCAATCCTTGACAGCAACACCCGTCTTCCACTCAAAATCCATTGTCATCATCACGGGCGACTTATGATATGGAGCCCCAAAGCACACGATGTGGTATGCCTTCTCCGATGATGTGAATGCAAAGTTCCCATAATCGACCCGATCCCCGTAGTGCATATTATTTCCTTGAGGTGAAATCCCTAAGACCAACCCATAACTTAAAATCCATATGGAAAAAGGTGGAAAAAAATGAAACGAACATGCTCCATGTTGAATCACTCAAGACATTTGTTGGGGGCCATAGAATCGCAAGAAAAACCACCAACGATAACCAATGGAGTGGAAGGTGAAGGCATTTTAAAGTTGGCAGAGACAGTGTTTGGCATCGGGCGTCGTTTGGGAAGGGCAGTTGTCGATGGGGCTTCGGATGAGATGTTATGGAGGGACACATGTAGAGAAGCGATTTTAAATTACATTTCAAAATTTCACGTAACTTATTTTAATTTTGACTATTCAACTAAAATGTTAATGTGATTTTCCACACATGCATGTATTTTTATGTATAGAATAAAAATTAGGAACTAATAAGATATCATATTATTTTTTGTAGTTATCACTTATAATTATATTTTTACTCAAACAAGGTAAATGAAAGTGACGTTATCCATCTATAAAGTATGAGTTTGTAAATTTCTCGCATTTAGAAGTATTACTGTAAAGACGTGAGAGAGAGTGGGAAGTATGGGGTGGTATGGGTGGAGTGATGTGTGTATGGGTGGAGGTATGGTGAGGAGTATGGGTAGGTGTAGGGTTTGTTTATAAAAACCAAAACTTAACCCTTTCTTCCCTTTTCTCTTCTCCATTTCGTTTCCACTCAAACTCACCCATTCTTCTTGCATCCCGGCGACCAGATGAGGAAGGAGAGGAGCTCCGGCGACGTGGTGAAGGCGCAAGCGAAGAAGGAGCGCCGGGAACGGAGGAAAGAAGGAGAAGGAGCTAGAAGCGACGCCAGAGTAGAAGGAGCTCGCCGCGCACGTCTTCTTCGCGGTGAAATGTATGTCAAGTCTTCATAGTAACTCCCCAAGAGGTGTGGGAGTGTAGGGGGCGGCGTTGGTGCCGTTTTCCCCGGTGTAACCCCACTGAACCAAGGTTGAAGATGACTGGTTCGGTCGACCGTTGTGTGTCTCGGTCGACCGAACAGCGTCTAAATGATGCCTGTTCAGTGGCGATATTGTAGTGTTTCGGTCGACCGTGTGAGGTTCGGTCGACCGATATTTTATAAAAATAACTTGCTGCCCGAAAACGGTCGAACGACGTCTGTGTGACGGTCGACCGTTTATGCCAAATTTTAGCGGGAATATTTTATAAGGGTTATATTAGTCCGGTCGACCGGTGGTTGTTCGGTCGACCGATTCCAGTAGATAGGGTAGACAGACCTTTGGCCGACCGAGTGTGTGTCTCGGTCGACCGAACTGCGCAAAGTCGGTCAAGAGCGTTGACCATCTAAACGGTCGACCGCTCTGGATCCGGTCGACCGACCGCGTGCAGTTTTCCTGTAGTGAAGTGCATGTTGATCCGGTTGACCGAAAGAGTATCGGTCGACCGAATGCAGTGGGCAGGATTCATGCAGTTTTCCTTATCGGTTGAACGGACCCTGGTTCGACCGACAGGATATATATGTATATAAAACGTATAGCGTAGACCTTCCAAACGGTCGACCGCTAGATTTGACCTTGTTCGACTGGTGGGTCGAATTATCTTTCCTTGGTGGATTTATCCACATACGTGACGTCGAGCAGAGGCGACTACCGGCTGCCGAGCCCACGGTCGATCACCGGACCTCGGAGCTACGGATTTCACCTACGACGAGAGCGTATTTCTGTTGGACCCCTCGTGGATGCCGGTGCGGCAGAGGGATGCCTGCCATGCCTGTGTGGGTGGTAGATGCCTTCTTCCCTGGTGGGGGAAGGGGATGCACTTTCCCTGTGGGGAGAGCCGAGACCTCCTCGTGTGGGCCTGGATTGGCAGGGGGATGTCTCCCATTGCCCCTGTGTGCGGCTGGGAGATGAGTGCGGCGACCCCCCTCGTGTGGGCCTGGATTGGCAGGGTGGGGGATGTTTTCCATGCCCCTGTGTGCGGTTGGGAGATGGTCCGTGGCGGTTGGGGCATTCATTGGACCCGAGGCGGATTGCATTGCATGAGCATTCTTGGCATTTTCATCTGTATTTCTGTATATGTAGGAGATGTTGGCATACGGGGTTCCTTTTGGGAACTCAGGCAGATTTTATGTTTCATTTTCAGGGAGCAGGCGGTCTTAGGTTGGTGGTGACCGAGGGGAGTGCCTCCGGGATCGGGTCCTGTCTTCTTAGCTTTTTGTAGAGGTAGTGATTACAGTAGTTATGTATTAGACATGTAATCGCTCTTTTGACACTCTGTATTATGACTTCCACGTGGAGATATTTTATATATATATTCTGTTGACTTTTCCGGTAGCGTGCCCTTGTTGACCGTTGACGGTCGTATGTTTGTGTTTTAAATTTGAAAAATTTCTTCCGCTGTTTCGGAACGTTACAATTACGGAACTTTCAAAATGACGCACCTAAACGTACCCAAAAAGTAATATGAATTAACACGGTTTTCTAAGTCCGACTCAAATGAGAAAAAGTGTGTCGGAATTATTATTATTATTATTACTACCGCTACTATTATTATTAAATAGGAAAAAAACTGAGATATTATTGCCAAACACAAGAAATGGGTTGTTTTCAAAATCAGAGTGACAACTTCAATACCATCAACGTCAAACGCGCAGAAAGAACTCAAATACACTTAAACTAATGTCAATAGAAATTCATTAAATTAAGTGTAACGTATAGTTATGCTTTAAGCAACATACCCTACTTATATATAATAATAAAGAAGAGAGAATTGATTGTAACGTTTTTGTCTGAAGTCTTCAGCCAATTAATGAAAGTCTAAGCTTCAAAAAAAATCAAACAAAGCAATCAATAAACTTGCCGAGAAAAATCTAAGATTTACATAAAACTTTGTCTGCTCTCGCACTTAGGCTCGTAATTGAATGTATGGGTCAGGTATTACATGTTCATCATGTTCAGTAGGGTTACTTAGAAATTAAGAGTCAGTCGCTTAAGAGCTACCAATTTAGAATAATTCTGTTGGTAGATCTCCAATCCTATATTAATCAGGAATAATCGGCTAAGGATCAAATTATAGCGTTTAAGTTACATTTGAATTTATTAATTAAAAATATATTATGCTTTCGACAATAAGATCACAAGAGCTTAACCGACACTCATAGAATGGTGAGAGAGCGAGATTTTGTGATATAAGTCGCTGTTCAGGATCTAAGAAGAAAATCTCACTCCTACCAAACACTCTAAACTTTTATATATGTGCCGATATTCTTTGTCGTTGTAACATCAGGTGCAAGGATTTTAGGTCAGGGAGGTCACATTTGTAACGACGTTCCAAAAATAATTAAAAATTTATTTGTTTCATGTGGTTGGGGTTTTTATTAAGTATTTTACCCATAAGTAGCTAAATAGATACTCATGTATTAGACTAATTGGACAAAATCTCATGTACATAACTTATTTTTGGCATTTGAAAATGTTCAATGTGTTGAAATCTCGATGAGTCAAGAATCCAGGGGGGTCAAAATCCCAAGAAGCCTTTTATAAAATAAGTGAAATACCAAAATTCATGTTGTCATTTAGGCCTTAATCATGTTGATTTTATTGATTTTATCAATCAAATCTTAGTCACAATCAAATTGGATCAACACATTTTATGCATTGTAATATAT
This sequence comes from Triglochin maritima, assembly GCA_963682175.1. Lineage (NCBI taxonomy): Eukaryota > Viridiplantae > Streptophyta > Magnoliopsida > Alismatales > Juncaginaceae > Triglochin > Triglochin maritima. Next base: position 28,837,622 of record OY821789.1, read on the forward strand.
TTGTATCTCATATGATTGGGTGATCAAAACTTTAGGAGAAAGAGATTGAAGTCAATACATGTTATCAAGTTACTTGAAGATGTGTAATTTTATCTTTATTTGAGTCTTTAGAAACTTTTATAAACTCAAGCATACATGTTAGGATAACCATCCATATTCACTCTAGGTTCCATCTAGAAGTCACACAAAATCTCACATTATTTGGACTTCAATAGATCACACAAATCTTAGCCAGAAATAACTCAAACTCAACTTCAACCAGTCTATGCACAATGGCACAATGATCGACCGAAACTTAGCTTCCATCCGATCGTTTGTAAACATCAACTTCTTGGTTAACAGTCGGCCATCTATCATTCTTGTCCATTCTTTGGTTTTCAAATTTCCTTTTCAAGTCGTTTGTTGTTGTTATTTCCCAACGAGTATTTTGATGATTGTGCGTGCCTTTACCCAATTTGGATTTAAGGCTATAGGTCGACCGTACCTCCTTTAACAGTGACCAAATAGGTCACAAAATTGGACAGTAACTTTTCTTGATTTCGTTTGACCGCCTAACCATCGACCGTTCCCACAATGTCCAAAATTCAAACTCCAGTTTACATTGTATGGGTTCGACCAATATGCGCATTCGTGCAACTGTTAACTAAAACAACTTAAGTGGACGGTCGAATGGATTGTCTTAACGGTCAACCTTGACACCCGATTGTTTCATTATCTCTTTTGTCTTTTTCCCAATGACTATATGGATCTTAAAGCTCATAAATATGAGTTCAAACCATAGTTTAACACATCTATTAAACTCGTATATGCTTCCATTCTTAGAGAGAAATTTCTCCACTTTCAAGACTCCAAAATCCTACACTCAAGTCTAAACTTCATCACTTGTGTTCCAAATTCCTATCATACCCAAATATGCTCAAGTGTTAGAGTGTTTTGTGATTCCACTCTTATTTTGCTGAATCTCAACGATTGTAAGGTTTCGGGAGGAAGTCATCCTCTCGGATTGTAAGAGAGAACCAAATTCAACCAGGGTGTTCGCGAGCTTACTTTATAAATGTTTGATCTCAGCCCGGAACGGAGATCGGATTAGTGAAGTTATGAGCGTGGCTCGTGGTGATCAAGTGAGGTTTGCAAGAGATGATTAGGAAAAATCTGTGATCTTCTTGTGGTTTGCTTGTCTCTACTTTTGTTTGTTTTCCGCTGCATACTTCATCATTAGTAGAGTTATTTACATGACATTGTGGGTCATAGATCCAACAATTTAATGATCAAAATGCAAAACAATAAAATCCCCCCCCCCCATTGTGGCACCATAGTTGGTAACTGTAGGATTTCGTGTCCCTATGTATGTATATATTTAAAAAAATAATACAACATACAAGATCGTTTTCATATTTTCAACAATTTCTATGTACATTACTTTGTGTTTATTCTAATATCATGCAACCCTACATTTATTAAAATAAACCACAAAGATAGAATCATACCTAAAGGTTCTCTAAAACCTTTTTGAAGATCCGGAGTCGCGTTGCTCGTTGAATCGTCCATGGATTTGCCTCCGAGTGTTCACCAAACTCTAAACAATATTAGAGAGAAAAGGATCTAGTCAATCAATCTCTAATAAGACTTAGAATCTAGCTAATAACCCATCTTTGAGCTCCTGAGATTTCTATCTCCTAAACTCAAAATTAATAATAGATTTTCGTGGTGATTAGAGGAGAGATTAATGAGAGAAAGAATTTTTGCATTAGTATTAAACAAGTAGGAGTATGTGCCATTTTATAGGCTACCAAAACATCCTTATCAAGAGCTATTCTTTAGCCATGATCCCTTGTTTATTCTCTCCTAAAATTAATCTCTAATTTCCACATTAGCACCCTAAAAACGTTTTAATTAAATCTGGAATTAATCCCCCATGATTTAATTAATATCTTAATAATTCAGGCAGAATCGTTCTGTTCGGTGGACCGAGTATTACTCGGTCAACCGAACTGTTCAGTTTTAACACGTGTTCGGTGCACCGTGAGAGAAACGGTCGATCGATCCCGTATGAGAAAAATTTCCTGGAAATATTCGGACGAACCACGTCTTTTACTCGGTCTACCGTTGACCTACCAGAATTTCTCCTGGGACAGTCTATGGATGACCGTGTCACCTTCGGTCTACCGAAAATACTCTTTCCCGGTTGACCGTTCACACTCGCACTACTACAGAAAAGGGAATATTCGTCGGCTGTAAGGGCTTATACACGTCGGATATAAGCACACCCCTATCCGACGTATATGTGTGCGTCGTCTATACATAGACGTCGGCCATCGTATAGCCGACGTCTATACCTAACAAATAGACGTCGGCCTTAATTAGACTCCGACGTGTATTCTTTAATGTATAGACGTCGGTTAATTAACATACGACACCTATACTTTAGGTATACACGTCGGTTAACTAACATACGACGCCTATACTTTAGGGATAGACGTCGGGTAACTAATATATGACGCCTATACGTTAGGAATAGACGTCGGATTACATAGAAAGCCGACGTCTATTCCTTTCTTCAGAGGAATAGACGTCGGCTTGTAGAGACAACCGACGTCTATTCCCAAACCTGGACAAAAAAAAAAAATAGGATCCGACGAAATTGTTTTTAGTCATCGTCGTCGTGTACATACAACTGCACCAAATTCGTTCACCTATAAATTTCATCCACATACATCCATATACATCCACATACATCCCACATACATCCATACAATTGACATTCACAAGCATACATCCACATACATCCACAAGCATACATGCACAAACACAAACACAAAAATACAACCACACAATTGACATTCAACACACTTGCAATTAATTCATTCTAAAATTAAGGCGATTATATTAAGGCATAAAGTGTAGGTTTGTAATACAAGTGCACTTGTTAACTAAATTACAAAAAATACAATTGGCAGTAGAACCTCTTAGTTCGTCAGCATGTTTCTGATGAAATAGCGAGCCCATCGGTCGCGAGTTTCATCGAGCTCCTATTGCGAGAATGGATCACTACTTTTTGGGAAAACCTATCAAAAAAATACAAGTGTGTTGAATATTAATAACTAAATATTGAAACTACAATTGAATATACAATTGAATAACGATCTACATTACCTCGGTTAGACATACGTCTTGAGTTGCCACATCGAGGATTTCCTCCATGTATCTCATTACGTAGTAACCGCATTCCGTATTTCCAACCTACTTCCGGTACTACAAACATAGGAATTCGCTAAATATTTGTTCCTAACTTAATTAACAAAAATGGGAAAGAACGTACTCTCATTCCATGTCATGTTATTCCAGATTTTGTGGTTGTTCTACTACCACCTAAAGCTCTGTAAACCTTAATTGCCCTGAGTAGCACAAGTGAAAATATCATTCAATAATACTAATAAAAATCCAAGAATTACTTTTTTGACAACTAAACGAACTTACATATTTAGAAGTTTCTTTATTGAGTCCCTTGGTTTATTCGACCCCAACGGATCAAACCAATATGCCGAATTAGTCGGGGGCCATACAACGACAAGCATCCAATGAGCCCTGTTATATATATAATTAGAAGCTTATTACAAAATAAAATTTCACTTTGAATTACAAAGTTTACCTCTCATGATAAGGGAGCAGATAATATCTTTTGTCTTCTTCTTTAAAGAATGTCCCAAGTTGACCCGATTTATCATCATTCCCGTATATATATGTAGATGGACTGATAAATCCAAATACTTGATCCTCGGGAAATATTGACCTTCTGGCGTCGTAAAGATGTCTACAAGTATAAAAATTATAATTTATTATAGTTTTGATAAAATTATTCAATACTTTTCATTGTATACAAAAAAACACTTACTTCACTTGCACGTCGATAATCATGATACACAACGAATCCATCGCCATGAACTGCATGATATCCTCTTTGGTGACGTACAAAGCGGGAGGCAACCCTTTATCCCCCTCCAAGTCCAAGGTACTTAGGGATTGTGCTTCCCTACCTACCATACATTGATACAACATTTTGCACATACTTGGAAGCGAATTAATGTTGATCGGAGATTGGTTGTTTGACCCTTTGCTCCGGGGGCTTGACACCTTACAAAGATGTATAGAACCGTTAAAATACAATTGTTAACAAATTTGAAGTTTAAAGTCTTTCAAAGTTAAACTGTACCTCATGTTTGTCGTTTAACTCTACTAAATAACTAGGCCAACGCACGAACCCACCGATAGCATCGCCGAGAGTAACAATCTCTTCTTCCGGAAATGGCACAAAAGCACCAGGATCTAAGCAACTCTCAACTACAACCTTCAATTCTCCCTCTCCTACCTCTGTGAAGTGGTGTCTGGAGATGTTATAAACTTTCCCGTGTCCCACCAATCTTCGATCAGGGTCTTCGACAAATAAAGCACATCTAGATCCATCCACGAACTTTCCAAACGAGGGATTGTCGACGAGGGCCAATTCTCGAGAATGAGACACGAAATCATCATGTCGATGAGGGTGGAACACTGGCGGAACTGGAGTAGTCTCCGCGGAAGAACCGGTCTTAGGACGGGTAGGAGAAGTAGGCAAATCACGATCCAATCTCTCCGTAAGAAGTTGCAATGACTTCTTCAAATCTGCGATCTCTTGCTGGCATTTGGTATGACCAGTCGTCGAAGTAGACCGTTGAGTCTTCCCATAATATTGTCGAAGTCCAACTCTACTCCCTACCCCTCGCACACGACCGGGGTGTTCGTCGTTTCCCAAGGACTCGCGTAGAATATCATTCCGACCATCGGAAGCAAATTTGCCTTGAGATTCTCTCAACTTCAGAGAGTCCTAAGTTTAAAACAATATTTACTATCATTTGAGCAATATAAAATTAATGATTCTGAATTAATAACATATATATAAGTGATGCAACTTACTATCTTCGAGCCGATAGCTTGCGACTCGTCTGTGACGTACTCCCCTCTGGAGTTTACTCTCGCTCTATTCCAAGAATCACAACGAGCTACGGGAGAAGGAGGAGATAGGTTACTTGCTTGCTCCTCACTCATACCGGAGTCAATTACCTCCTGACTCTTCTGAGCAATTTTTTCAGCCATCATTTGTGCTTCTAACTTCTGGTACCCCGCTCGAGACATACGATGGGTATACTTGTTAGAAGATCTAATCTTTTGGTTTTTTGCTCGGATGGCCTAAAATCAAGTTTATTAGATTGTCACTAAAATCAATAACTAACAAGTTTGTTTTGAAACTCAGTTACTATATTATAAATTAAACTTAGTATACCTCAAACTCCGGGCTATCTCTGGATTTTCTGAATAGCTCCCATTGATTCGGAGTGATAAAGTTATAGACATCGCATGGATTTCTATCCTGGTAGTCTCCGAATATGTACTTGTTCGTTAAATTTGTTTTGAAATCCCTCCAACGAACTGACATGTATGTCATCCACTTCTTCTTTCAACTTGTCAGTGGATTGGAACTCAAAAGATTCCTACAACACGTTAACTTTATATATATCAAAAGTTCAACTAAAACTATAGAAATCTATAATGGAACCATTACCTGCACATTATCACATATTGTGTCCTTCAACTTCTCATCTACATCAGCCCAACTGGATAAACAAATGTCAACTTTGGCCCTCGCTAAGCTACCCAGAAAACTTTTCCAATTATCAGACAGCATGCCTAAGGGCTCAAGACGGTCATCAAACTGGATTGGAACTCTACCGTCTCTAGTTCTTCTGCCCACGAATTCTTTCATGAGACAAGGACCTCGTGTACTGTATGTCTTCGAACCTTCAGACTCGGAGGAAGTGGGTTTCTTTTTCGGAGCCATTATACTATAAAAGATAAATTCAAGTAATTAAATAACGTAAAGACATGGATTAAATGTCTATTACAATGTGTTACAACAGAAAATTTGCACCTTTACTGTTTTTTTTCCTTAATGGATTTTCAATCCATATACCTTCACCGTGGTCATCTCTAAACATACAAGTCTCAACATTTATTTCTTCATCTACTGAGTTCAACTCAGGTGCTTGCTTAGACAAAGGTGGTGTCTCTTCATACTCGATCAGACTATCATCTGATACAATATTTTTCTTTCCTTCCAAAATTACTGCCCATTTCTTATCACACGAATCAGCCACATAGAAGACTTGTTTCGCTTGGGAAGCTAGAATAAAAGGTTTTCCTTTATACCCTTGTTTTGAAAAATCAATTAAAGTGAAGTCATAGTCATCCACTCGAACTCCTGTTTTATTATCAGCCCACTTGCATCTAAATATAGGTACTTTGAATTTAACAAAGTCTAGCTCCCATATATCTTCAATTACACCGTAATAGGACATGTCGGCGTATACAGGATTCTTGTCTTTAGAACTAGACAAATGCAAAGACTCTGCTATTAAGGTGACGCCACTGTTCTGAACAACACTTTTCGCATCTTCACAAACTGTGTAGAAAGAATATCCATTGATATCATAACCACTGTAACTTATAACAACAGAATGCAGACCGTAAGCCAACCACTGTATTGTCTCAGAAACATCACGCTTGTATGCTAGATTTTTGAACCAAGAGATGAAAATCTTATTGTGACTATTAATTACTTGTTGATTACTCCACAAAGGATTTCTTTCCTTTAGAAACTTCATGTGTTCATTTAGGTATGGTTGAACTTCATTCGAATTGCACAACACATAAAAATATGCTGTCATTAAGTCATCGCCATTTGGATTTAACATTTTCATCCCACGTGTCCCTTTACCATCGGCACGTTTATCATGACGATTCTTCGGAAGTCCAACAGTTTTGGTGTTTGCTAGGTATCCAGTGCAAAACTCGATAACCTCCTCAGCTATGTATCCTTCAACAATACTAGCATCTGGTCTTTGACGATTTTTGCAATAACCTTTCAACACTTTCATATAACGCTCGAAAGGATACATCCACCTTAAGAAAACTGGTCCGCACAATTTAACTTCTCTAACCAAATGAATAACAAGATGAATCATAATGTCGAAAAAAGCCGGGGGGAAGAACATCTCCAACTGACATAATGTGACCACAATTTCATTCTGTAACTTGTCTAACTGCACAGGATCAACCACTTTACTGCAAATCTTATTGAAAAAGGAACACAACTTTATTATTGCTTGTCTAACATCTTTCGGTAATATGGATCTCAGTGCTACAGGTAACAACTGCTGCATTAAAGTGTGACAATCGTGAGACTTCATCCCCACAAGTTTCAAATCCTTCATAACAACAAGATTACTGATATTTGAAGAATAACCTTGTGGAACCCTTACATCGTGCAAACACTGACAGAGAATTCTTTTCTCCTTTCTAGACAATGTATAACTAGCTGGAGGTAAGTAATTCCGATCTCCTTTCTTCTCTGGTGCCAACATTGCTCGTATACCAATATCAACAAGATCAAGTCTTGCATTATATCCATCTTTGGTTTTACCAGGTATGTTCAACAGAGTGCCAACAAGACTATCACAAACATTTTTCTCTACGTGCATCACATCAATACAATGTCTAACTTCTAAAGTTTTCCAGTAAGGGAGATCAAAAAATATTGATTTTTTTTCCAACTACTTTTGTCGTTTGCTCGTTTGTACGGTTTTCCAAATTCAAATTCAATGTTCCTTACACGTTCATACACCTTTTCGACGCTGATTTCAACTGGCGGATTCTGAAACTCCTGTTTTCCATTAAATGCCTTCTTCAACCTACGATAAGGATGAGAGTTCGGCAAAAATCTTCGATGACCGAGATAGACAGTCATAGAACCATTAACTAGTTGCAAAGAACATGTATTTTCCTCGCAAATTGGACAAGCTTTATGACCTTTGACTGAATATCCAGACAGATTACCATAAGCTGGAAAGTCATTAATCGTGCAAAATATCATTGCCCGCATTACGAACGACTCCTGACGATAAGAATCAAAAACTGACTCTCCGTCATCCCACAATTTCTTTAGGTCATCAATTAAAGGTCTTAAATACACATCGATGTCGTTTCCAGGTTGTTTCGGACCAGAAATCATTAAGGACAACATGATATATTTGCGTTTCATGCATAACCACGGGGGTAGATTGTAAATTACAAGCAGAACGGGCCAAGAACTGTGAATGCTACTCAAACTACCGAAAGGATTCATTCCGTCGGTACAGAGCCCAAGTCGTACATTCCTCGATTCTTCACCAAACACAGGAAAGTCGACATTTATTTTTTTCCACTGAGGTGAATCTGCAGGGTGACGTAGCATCTGATCATTTGGTTTCTCACGATCAGCATGCCATGTCATATTCTTGGAATCCTCTTTACCCGCAAACAAACGTTTAAGCCTTGGTATTATCGGAAGATACCACAAAATCTTAGCAAGAGGTCCTTTGATTTTCATCTCATCAGCCTCTTCATTGTGGTTTGGTCCACTACGTTTCATTTTGTATCTTGAAACATTACACCTGGGACAGGAATGTAAGTTTTCAAACTCACCCCTATACAATATACAATCATTCGGGCATGCGTGTATCTTCCTATATTCCATTCCCATAGGGCACAACACTTTCTTTGCATCATAAGTTCTATCTGACAACTCATTATCATCTGCAAGCATCTCTTTCACTAACTTCAACATTGATGTGAAACTCACATCGGACCAACCATTTCCAGCTTTTAAATTGTACAACTTCAACACCGCTGACAATCTAGTGAATTTGGTACAATTCTTATACAACGGCTTCTCATTGTCACTCAACAAATTACCAAGTAAATCGGGGTTGGACGAAAACTTTTCAGCCATATCCTGAACCATTTCCTCTAAGTGATCTTCCACACTAACATCTTCTCCAGCATTCTTAGAATGACTACATGATTCATTTTCGCCGTGCCATATCTACCGTCTGTAATTTGGGTCGAAACCTTTCTCAAACAAATGATCTTTCATTTTTCCGAAAAGTCAACACTGACATATTATGACACTTATTGCACGGACAATACGCCATGTCGTTGTCTTTCATTTTCTTAGAATGTTTTTTGGCAACCTCTAAGAACATATTCACTCCCTTCTCATACTCATCACTCAATCTGTTTGAAACTATCCACTCTCGATCCATTTCAATCTAAACAGAAGCAAGAATGATAGTTATTATTGAAGAAAATAAATAAAATTTCAATTTAAAAGAATGTGTTCGTAGATGAGAAGATTCGGAGACATTAAGATGAGAAAAGAATGACTCAGAGGAGAAGAGATGAAGTCCTTAATCTAGCGTGGAATAAGGAAGGTTAGAAATCTAACTAAACAATCAAGGCCAAAACAAACCTAAAGTCCACTATAGGTCCTTAGTAATAGACGACGCCTAACTTCGAGGTCCCACCGAGGACCACTAGTCTGTAGGAAATCAAGAACCCGGAGGTCCCTAATATCTCAGGGAGACTAGATGGGCAACGACGTTCAGGCCAAAACGGTCTTAAACATCGAGGACCACTAATCTATAGGAAATCAAGAACCCGGAGGTTCCTAAAATCTCAGGGAGACTAGATGGACAATGACATTCAGGCCATAACGGTCTTAAACGGTTTCCTCTCCTTAATGCGTCCGAAATTCCTAGGGGCCAACGACTAATTGATTTTATTAAGGCTCTTTTATTAAGTGGTTTCTGGGCCAAGGAAAGGGTGATGAAATCCCCCACCTCATCTCCTATAGGTGACTGCCCCCTAAGTGTTTTTCATACCTTAATCTAACAAACAACACACCAAACAAACACTCACCTCACTCTTGTTCCAATGCAAGTCCTACTAACTAATACGTGCTTTCTAATGAATGATGAGTGAAAGATAGTACGTACCTTACGCCAGCAATCTACGACAGAAATCGTAAATAATCGAAAAATACAATGCATGCAAATCCTATATGATGAATGACTTAGCAAATATTGTCTAATCTTTTGCTTTGGGTTATTAAAGGTCAAGTTGTTTAAGGGGGGCAATGAGTTATTATAAACTAAACATTTAACTAAACAAAGTAAATAAACATTTAACTAGACAAAACATAAATAAACATGAAAGATCATTTTTCAGCATAAATAAACATTTAACTAGACAAAACATAAATAAACACAAATAAATGTATGAACTCACTAAACTAAAGATTTATTCTAATTTGGACATTTTTTATGCAAACCCATAGAAAACTACACATATATACAAATTGAAAACTTAACAATCTATTATATGATCTGTTGACTCATCTAATGGATGGATTTCGGATTATCTTCCGGAATTATCGTCTAATGGGATATTATTATTTCTAATGGCAAGAGTTGTAGCATTTAATTAACAAACTTCTGATAAACATTGGAAGTACCATTTGATCTTGGAATGAAATTGCAAAAAAAATAAAATTGACCACACAGTGCGGAAGAGCTTACAGAGTCAAAAAACAAATACCTAATATTGCCAAAACCAAACTCATACCACCATTGTGTGTGTGTGTGCACGTGTGTGTTTTAGGGCAAGTTCAACCTTCATAATCTTCAAAATGCTTAAGAAGGTGGTGCAACAACATAAAATAAGAAAATAAAACAGATCAAGGAAATTATATAGCGACTACGAACTTTAAGTGATCCAATACTCATTTGTTATTTCATTTAAGCTACACACATTGATTTCATACACATTTTTTTCAAGTTATCTTATATTTTAGTAAGATTGCTTCATGTACTTTGAACCTAGAAACGTTAGAACTTACAAGACACCACAGTCCACAGCTTATGGCAAAAGATATAACAGTAAGTTTAGTTAGCAAGAAATTCTTCTTGAGCTGTCATTTTTGTACAACTGGTAGATTGATTGCCTGAAGAAAGTTTAGCACATCGAAATCTTTAAGTATTGAACACCGACTAAAACTACAAATCATTGTTATCTGCAAGCCTTATCACCGAAAAAAGGATTAGCATGTGATTGATCGTTTTATATTTAACCGCAAGTGCACGGCCGCGTTGACGCGGTGGCAAATACGGGTCGTCCACTGGGAGGTGTGTCGACACTTGGTTTGTGCGAAGGCGAGAGGTAAAGAAAAGGAAGAAGGATGTATTACACTAAACTACACTACAATGCTAAACTAGAATGCAAAAGGAAATGAAGATAAGCAATAAAACTAAACCCCAAAGGGGGTAGAGAAATAATGTGAACATAAAGAAGTGTGTGTGTTCATTAAGCTCCTCACAACATGTAGTGCATGAAATCATAAAACTACATCCAACTTTGCCTCTACATGAATTAAGATAAGACTACATCATTAAAACATACAAGACAATAATTGGAATGAAGCTACATGAACTCAAGTATAAAGACTATACCCTACTATGCCTCTACATGAATTAAGATTTCACTACATCATTAAAACATACAAGACATTAGCTAAGGTAAAGGCAACAAGAGCACATACACTACAAATTATGTTTCCAATATTAACTTCATCCATATCCTAACCTTATCATTCCCCATAAAATAGGTCCACTAATCAAAGCATAAGCTAAGCTTCATTCAAGAGCATTAGCATATCAAAGATAAGAGTGAAAACCCATTACATGGTTATGGAAATCATATAAAGCTCAAGGGATAAAGATAACACATACTTAATACACTACATGATTATATCACATATTTCTCCACCCCCCAAATGGGGATGGAACTACTCACTACTCATTACATTAACTATACTAGCAAAAGAAAGCATAATACTGAAATGAAAGTTAACTAAGAAGGCAAGAAGCATTAAAGAAACATAAAAGGAAAGGAAAGACTAAACAAACATGCACAAATTAAAAGACAAGATTAAAAGAAACTAGAAGAATTATTTTATTAACAATTGACTCACATTGAAGGTAGCATTCTTCTCCACCTTGAGTTTTTGCTTCAAGGCTCACTCCTTAGTAGAGAGAATGCCACCAAGCAATGGGTAATTACAATGGAAGGTGAAGAGTTCTATTTATAAGCACGGAAAAAGCTAATCGGGGACAATCCCCCGATGTGGGACTAAACCAATACCAAAAATAGCCTAAACGAACATTAATACAAGTCCAGGAGAAATTTCGACGGATCCTGAGCAATATGGACCGCCAATTAGCGGTCCAAGACCGCCAATTGGCGGTCCAAAATCTTCGGATCGTGTTGGAATTTGTTTTGGGCTTTTCTTTCTGGTATTGTTGGTCTTTGATGCGGTTACTTGACTTGTTGGAGCTCCGACCCGACTCGAATTGGTAAAATACTCCCCATGATGGTGTGGAGTATTCTGTTTTGCTCTTAGGTCCTTCGGTCTTACGATCAGGTCCTTCTCCCTTACATCTTAGTCCCCAGCTCTCACAATTAAGTCATTTTTCCTGCTTTTGGATCCTTTCATGGCTCTTCTCTTCAAACCTTTTTATTCCTGAAAACTAAACATAAAACTCGTCACGTAGCATTGCTTAGGTGTAATATAATGGATGTAAGATACAAATATGAGCATGAGATGATGTCAATCAGCATGACCTAACTATGAAAACATTTCTATGAGTTGTGTATGGTTGACAACAAAATTACAGTACTAGTTAAGGTCAAACAAACTCCATACTTATCGAAGATGAACGTAAAGGGTTGAATGAGGGCTTTGATGGATTCCATACAAACACATACCACCATTTGTTTGTGATAGTAGTTAATAACTCGCAAGTGGAAGGGGAGATCCAAACAAAGCCCGATATTCTTTTGGAAGAAAATACAAATGGTTGATGGAAGAAAACTTACATGTGGAGAGAGACGGAGGAAGACGGGGGAAGAAGGAGAAGAGGGCCGGAGATGTGGAGGAGAGTTTGGGAGCTCGCTGCGGTGCCGGAGACGGTGCAGATCGGTCGGCGGTTGGTCGCGGAGGAGAGTTCGGTCGCGGGACGGCTAGGGTTTTTGGGTGGGTTTCGTCTGAAATGAATGAAAGAAAACCGTCTGTCTGATTTCTTTAAGACCTATAGACGTCGGATGTTATATAACGCCGACGTCTATACCTCGACGTCTATGTGGATGACGTATAGACGTCGGTTGTCCATTACGTCTGACGTCTATATGGAGACGTCTATACCCTATAGACGTCGGATATAAAAGGTACACAAACCACCGACGTGTATAGGTCGACGTCTATAGGGTATAGACGTCGGCTAAACGTGTTATTCCAAAACCCGACGTCTATAGTGTCACATAGACGTCGTCTTCCATTACAACCGACGTCTATTCTGTCCTCTCCACACTAGACGTCGGTGGTTGTAACGGCCGACGTCTATTTGACGACGAGTAAAGCCAATTCTGCACTAGTGTCGGTTAACCGAACCCGATTGTCCAGACACTCCAGACAATTTCGGTCAACCAATTGTGATTACCCGTTCCTCATTCGGTTAACCGATCCGAAGATACCCTGGTCGACCGAACCATGAACGGTTCACCGTGTTTGACCCCGATTTTGCATTTGTCAAATTTTGGATTTATTTCCAACAAAATTTGATCTTTTTGGGTTTTTAGCAAATTCACATCTTATGTAATATATTATCATATGTAATAATATTAAATTATTACACCCCATAATATATATACCTCATATGAATTTATTATGATTCTAATTATGTCAATTCTCATGACATATTGATTTTATTCATTCACCACATGTGTCATATTTTCACATGAAACCCGACACATCATATGAACTTAAAATCAAACCTCTCGTTTCCCAGTTTTGTGGTGTGACCTATAGGAGGATCTAAGCCAAATTGGTAGAGATATTAAACACTTAATATCTCAAACTATAAGCGGTATCTAGCTACACATTATAGTTACCCAATTAACATAGATGTCTTTGTTCCACCCGAACCAAAACACGATCCATTTAGTGATGTAAGTGCACCACTTGTGTCCGTCTCTTGCCTCATGATATTAAGAATATATACAAAGTAGAAATGTGTCATCTTTGTATTATATTCATTTCTTGATCTCTCTAATCTAATTATAACTATGTAACTTAACTCAAGTTACATTGTGCACATTATAATTTTGCTTTATCAAGGGGCCTACTAATATCATCACTCAATTAAGAGGGACAATGATAATCGTTTGACTAGCTATCTTTTCGAGCACAAGTCATGCTCAACCAACTATTGTCTTTATCACTACACTCATTGATAGTTTTTGACAATAATCAAATTAAACACTTCTTGAGTGAAAAGATATAAGTCTCATATCTTAGGATCCAAGACACAGTAAAAACATTAATGACACGAAACACAATTCCATAATGTTTTACTTGTTAAGTCTATTCAATATATAAAAGTAATCTTTTCCTCTTTTATATACTCGCGTCGTCAATTATTTGTAGAGCTACAACAATCGATGACCAACACGACAATCTTATCTCGGTGATTAATGTTCCATGTTAATTACCATGATTGTGAATAACTTTTGATTTATGTAAACTATTATCTTTTAAAACTTTACGGTTAAGGATCAAGTGTCTCTTCCTTGACACTTCCAAAAGACGAATACCATAATCAAGGAACAAAATGCTTGCACATCCAATTCATAATAATTGGCATATAAAAATAAAAAAATTAGAATTCTTTTCAGTAATACGGTATGATGTGTTTGTTTGTTTTTTTCCTTTCTTTCTTGATGTTCTACTACTTTTAGATGACATAGCAAGTGGTACAATTACAAATGGAATATGAAAATGAAACCCGACTATTACAAGACACAGTATAGTTGGGGTTTTCCGACCAATGTACCAGAAAATATCAAGATGCATGTTAGTATTTGAGGCTTTAGTTGTTTAGTACTTGGAGGCAAGTTATCTGCTTGTACGCTTTGCCACTCTGCCATGTGTCACCCGATTAGTGGATAGTGGAAGTCGGTGGAGAGCACGTTTAAGTGGAGTTGTTGTTTTGCTTTGTTTGCTATTCGATCCCTCTGTCTGTGTCAAATTACGTGTCACGTCGTCCAATTAATTTTCTTCAATATCTACTACAGGGTCATTAAAGTATTAAAGAGATGTAAATAGATTTGAATTTCTCTCATCAAATCGGTCAATTTGAGTATCATATTCGTTATGTTTCGAGTACTTTTAAAGATGGTTATTCTTTTTTAGTTGGTTCTTACTCCAGCAAATTTACATACCCGTAAAATTGACATTAAGACATTGTACATTTACATAGAGACATTTTGAATAAAAAACATGATATTCACCTTTGTTTGGGATCTTTTTAACTCTTATTGGTTATTATTGAACCAGATTTTGAACACGACCATGAATCCACGTGAGCGCATACCAAAAATATAGGGACCAACCTGAATGAAAATTTTCTATATTCGTAAGGTCTCCTCCCAAATTAACATTATAAACACTACAAAGTATAATCAAATAGATCATTACATCATATTGTCAAGTACTGTTGAGGTCGCTTTGTAATTTGTATACAAGATAGGAGAGAGAGAGAGAGAGAGAGAGAGTGAGTGTTCGTGAGAAATAAGATGGAGGAAGTTGGAGATGGTAAGTTGTATAAAGGTATTTTCTTCACTAATAAAGTAGAGTAGATTCATGGATTAAATTCTATCTATCATGATTGACTAGGTTTTTATTGTACATAATGTAACAACAGAAAGAAAAAAGAGATTAAGAATCGTGGGTGAAGGAAAAATGGAGATTGGATTTGGTTTGTCGAATTAAGCTTGTGGTTATGAGACAGACAAGTACAAATTCGTTATTTTGTGGTTTCATGTCTTGTCTGTCTCTTTTGTTATCTCAGTTTGCATGCATGTTGAATATAGATATTAAAATGATATGCATATGTTTGCATGATTGTGTTTCAGTCGGAACGTCTTGTGTGTATGTTTCTGTGATTGGTCACTTAGGACAGAGTTACCTATGGGGCATCGCCGACGTAAGCTATATATAATCACAACACTAAAGAAAATACTAGAAGGATATTGTGTAAAGTTAATCACAATATGGTCTAAATTTATCAAAGGGATATTGTGTCGAGTTGGATGCCCCCCCCCCCCCCCCCCCAAAATAATTGTCGGGACCTAATGAGGACAATTCATCTAAAAATGGGGTTGAATTTTTGGTAGCCGAAGGGACCCAACAATTAATCACACGACTCAATGACCATGGTTTATTGGTAATGGGATCAAATTTATACTATCACCCAAATAGCTAACACAGGTGACACGACTTATGTTAGATTTTAGGCCTTAATCTATATTGATTTTGATGATTAATCAAACTAATCATAATCAATCAACTTAATCAATCAAAGTGATCAAACATGATTACATACATTAAATACATACTTGTATACTTACAATCATCTTAATAGGTTGATTAAGATAATCAAGAGAATGAGCATTGGGACAAAGGCAACAAGACTAAAGACTTGTAATCAAAGCTTTTGACCAAGACTTGTAATTTTCCATTTATTGAGTCCATAGTAAAATATGTAAACTTGACCACTAGGTTTCTGTCCCGACCAAGTTCAGTCTACTGAACCCCAAACGGTCAACCGAAATCATTCAGCAGTATAACTTAGGATGCTCTCTAGAATTGTCCAGTTGGACAACCGAACCACCTCTGGTCGACCAAAGTGCCTCAGACCAGTTTCGAACTTTGCTCCAATCATCGTATTTGAATCAAGTCATAGAGTCCAATTGACTTATCCAATTTGGAACGACCGAATGTTTGTCGATCAACCATTTCGATCTTGGCTTTAGGCACCTAACGACTATTTTCACGTGACACTTGACCATTGTACTCAACGACTATTTGAGCTTTAATTGTCAACGGAAAATCCACCCTAACTTTGATCAACCAAAGCATACACGGTCTACTGAACTTGTATAAACAGAGTTTAATCAATCGTACTATCCACCTTGGAACGGTGAATAAAATTAAATGGGTCGAAATTGAAAATAGTTACTTGAAGTTGATGATCGGATAATCGAACCTTATTCGGTCTACTAAACCCCTTATTATGACCAATCCATCAATCTTGTTTCGGACTACTGTTATATCAACGGTCGACCGAATAGGCTAAGAATTTGCTTGAGCTTATACTCTTGCTTCTCATTGGTCCATATCTTCACCAACTCTCCAATGACTCTCTAAGCTTTGAAGTCTATATAAACACCACTCAAAAGACACAATTTAGAATCTTACACTCCATTCAACTATAGTCTTTGTGTTCTCAATTCCTAAGTCTTCAAAGCTTAAACATACTCAATGTTTCATCTTCACCACCTGCATATAACCTTCATATCCATATCCAAGTGTTTTCAAGTTAGAGTGTTTAGATTGCGATTCCATTTCCATATTCAAGAATTACCAAAGGGTTGTAAAGCTTCGAGGAAGCTCCCTCTCGGGTTGTGAGAAGAGACACGACCGAGGCGAGGTTGGTCGTTAGGCTCAGTGTTTGTAAAGACGTTGATCTAGGCCAAGAACGAAGATCGGATAATAGAACCGTAAGCGAGGTTCGGAGGATCGAGCGAGGCTTACGAGGAGGACTGGGACCGTGTCAATGCCGAACCTCTCTAACTCTCCGGTGTCGTTTTGTGGTTTGCTTGTTCTATCTCTTAATCCCTTAATTAGTGTTTTAATTCCACATTTAGTTTAGAGATTAGAGGGTCATCGATCCTAACACATTATCACAACACCCTCGCTACTGTTCGAGAAGGACGTGGTGCAACATTAGAGGATCTCCAAATGAGTTTAATCAAACCTAGTGAGGAAGGTTTGACAGAGGTTGGGGGTTAATTAGTATTATCACCCAAATAGCATGGGTGACCTGACCATCAATTACAGCACGGTCTTGAATTACTAAAGGACTTTGCGTCGAGCTAAATGACCCCTAAAATAATTAACTGAGACCCAATAAGCACGGTTCATCGATAAATTTGGTCGAATTCATAATATCACCCAATTAGTATGGATGACCCAAAAATTAAGCGCAACATAGTCACAAATTAATGATCGGACCCAATGAGCATGGTTAATCTGAAAAATAGGGTGGAATTTGTTTTATCTGTTAATAGCATGGGTGACCCGATTATTGATCACAACACTCTCGATTGAACGCCTGAAAAAGAGTTTAAGGGGGACCTAGTGAGGAAGGTTTGACAGAGAAGAGGTGAATTGGTACTTTCATGCAAATAGTATAGGTGACCTAATCGTTGATCACAACAACGTCGCATATCCATGTTACTTACAATGAATAGTGGGTTATGATATTAGAACTCAATTAACATAAGTGGCCCGACAAAGAATCAAAAAGTCGTCAAATACTATAGCCTGATTAGTATAAGTGACCCGCCCAAAATCACAACACTGTCACATATCTATGTTACTCACAATGATTAGTCAATTAAAATGATACTATAAACAATTAACACAAGTGATCCAACAGAGAATCACAACACGTCGCCAAATTCATGTTACTTACATCAAATAATAAATTTAAATGATACTAGAACCTAAATATCATATGTAATCCAATGAAGAATCAATACAACATTTCAAAAAATACAAGGTCTTTATGTAAATTTACAAGGTCTTGGAATTGCATGTTGGGGTGGTTTCCCCAATCAATTCCTCGGTGGACCATTGGTCTCCCAAACGCACCCCAGATGCCTGAGGCGTGGTGGCTTATAAGTCAAGGGCCCTCACTATCAACAATTGTTTTTTTAGTAAAGTCACCCTGCAGAGCATGATTTGGTATTACAGTAGGTCATGGGTTCGAGTCGCACCTCTGCCGGGATGGAATTTCCTATGGGTGTTTGTTGGTGTGGTTTCCCCAGTCAATTTCTTGGTAGACCGTTGGTCTCCTGGACACATCGCAGATGCCTGGGGCATTGTGGCTTATAAGTCAAGCCCCCCCCTAGCAATTGTTTTTAGTGAAGTGGTAAAGTCGCCCTGCAAAGCATCACTACATTCACTAACAATCAACTTAAAAAATGACATTCCTCAAAAGTGACCGAAATATGACGAATATGGTTCTCAAACAAACAACCTTGAGGAGAGGAACTCAAATATATATTTACATCACTAAAATACGTCTTGGGGTTCTATAAATAGGAGATTGAATCAATCTAGTTATATGACATGATCCGTAATAACACAAAAATAGAGAGACCGAGATGTACCCCCCCCCCCCCTAAATGAACATACATTTCAAATTTTCCTTAGTTGTTAGATGATCGTGAGGGTGCATGTTGATACTGCAGTTAGTTATCACTGAAGAAAAATTTCGACCTCCAGTTTTATAATTCTAGTTTTCAGAAGTTTTATTCAGGTGATCAATACAAAAATATATTTATGATAAATAAAAATTAACAACTTTTTAAACATAACTAGATGGGGCTTTTTAGGTGAATACCACATGAACCACACTTTCTTTAGTTCTTGAGTGAACTGGGGAACTCCTCTCTACTAGAATTTTGGAAATCATAGAAGTAATGAAAAACTTTTGTTCTAGATATTTATTTTTTCTTGCAAATCAATCACAAGGAGTGTAAACCGGCATATGGACCTCAAACACTCAAATAACTAGATGAACTCATAAAAGGATTCATTCTCGACACATCTAGGCATATTTTTACCTTCATTCATTAATTCACGACAATGTGTCAAAACTCTAAAAAAATCACTTCTGAACCAATCTCTAATCAAGCTCATATATGCACAAATATTTGATGATAAAGCCAAGCAAATGTTTAGTTCAGGCCGAAATTTAGGACATAGGGTGGTGAGAGAGATAGTTTGTGATGTAAGTTGCTTTTCAGAATCTAAGAAACTCTCTGACTAAGGCAACTACTATTTTAACTGCTTCAAACTGTTATGAGTTTTTTGCTTGCATGCCACGTGAAAATAATGACATTCCTGAAATGTCATTTGGAAAATTATTTTGCTTGAATGTCACTCAAAAAAATTATTTGCTTGTATGTTCACTTGCAAAAAAACATGTCAATACTTCACTAACACTATTAAGCATATGTTCCTTATTTAAAAATTTACAAAATGAATCCAGAATTATCTACAAATTTGTTAAAAATTAAGCTCTCTCCTTTTCTCATTACAATCACATCATTTCTCTTCTTACTCTCTTTCTCGTTTCTTGACCAAATTATTTATTTTTGGAGAAAAAATTAGTTGTATACATAATTACTAAAATATGTCTGCATTCAATTGTTGTTAATCGTCTATTAGTGCAATTGTATATCATTTTCAGGTTTCGACATGTAAAATCTTATGAATTTCTCGTGTCAATACCGTTAAATTTTGTTTTAGATTTTGGTTGGACTTTTTCGTGATTAATATTTAATTTTAAGTTTTGTATTTGTAGGAATTAAGCACTTGATATCTAAATCCCAAATAGCTTTGATATAGAATCAATTACCATGATGGTAGGGTTGAGAAAAAAATTAAGTTCGACTTCATATTTCAGAACTACCGTCCTTGATGCGGAATTTCTCCCAAAATAAAAGATTCATTCCAGTTTGGGTTTTCTTCGACCGGTTCTGAAATATTTACATTTTTCCAAAAATAAACTTAAAATCGAGAAGGGCAGTTCCGTCATTTGGCACTGACCGACGTCATCTCTCATCTCCAGCACCATATAAATACCTCCCTCTCCTCCCTCTACTCAACAAACTTCCATCAACTCCACTCTTCCTTCCCCTCCAAGTCTAGGGTTAGGGTTAGGGTTTCCCCTCCGAATCCACCCCCAATGCTCTGGATCTAGCCCCGATCGTCGGGACGCGATGGGATCGGCGCCGTCGACGCCACGGAAGAGCGCGCCTGCGAGGGACGCCGCGGAGTATCTGATCGCGACGTTCGTCGGGGAGAAGGCGTTTCCATTGACTTCGGAGTTCTGGAGGAAGCTGCTCGAGGTCCCCGTCGCGATCCGGTGGCCGAGGTCGAGGGTCGTCGAGGCTTGCGAGGTGCTTGGTGAGTCGGTTGAGATCTGAAGAATTTTCGATTTTTTTTGGTGATGGATGTGGTGTGGATTTGGTTGAATTTAGGTTGAGGATGTGGAAATATTGAGTGGTGAAGTTGTGATTTTTAGCCGAAGAGGCGAGTTTTAGAGGCGTGTGAGTGGTGATGATTTTGGTTTTGAGGGATAGGGAATGAATGTGGTGTGGAGGGTTTGGGGTTGAGATCTGGGAATTTCGAATTTGTTTGGTGAATGTGGTGGGTTGGAGTTGGTGGTATTGTGATGGTTTGGTTTTGAGGGTTCGGTGTGAATTTGGTTGAATTTAGCTTGAGGATATGGAAATAATAATTGGTGAAGTTGAGATTTTAAGCCGAAGAGGCAAGTTTTAGAGGTTTGTTTTAAGTGGGGGTGATTGGTTAGTCGTTAGTGAAATGGTTATTTTTAGCTGCAGCAATGGTTTTGGATTTGGGGTTTTGTGTGATTTTTGGTGTGGATTTGGGGTTAGGGGGTATTTTTGGTTGTTTGACTTGTTTATTAAGATCTGAAAGCAACTTAAGTAATAATATTTGTGGATTTAGCTGCAGGAAGGAGCTGTAGATGCGTGCAAGTTCTTGTTTTTTTTATTTTGGTTGTTGTTGGAGTTTGACTTGTGGTTTTTTGGGTTCTTGTGTAGCAAATGGTGTGTTTAGCTGCAGCGACTGAATACTTTCTTGCCTTTGTTCTTTGCATGTGGATTGTGTTTCGATTCCTGGAAAATTTGAGGTGTGATTTTAAAAACTATTATTCGTGCTGTTTCTCCCTTATTGGTAAAAAGCTAGTGTTTTAGGTGATTTTCGTTGGCATTCTTGTGACATCTGAACGATGAAGAAAAAAAGGATACAAGAGGTGAAAAAACAAAAGGACGGGAACAAGACCCCATCACAGTCAAAAACAAAGGTAAAATGTCAGAAAAAACCCACAAGAAGTGGGGAAAGAAAAGGAGATAGAAAAAATCACAATAACCCCAACAAGATACTATTCTACAACAGAAACTCCGCTGCACTTTCAGAAATTTGTAGTCACAGATAGACATCTCGAATAGTCTTTTGTCAGATCTCCCCAATTACAATTCTTTTGTTATCAAAACGTAGTATATTACGTGTGACCCAAATATTCCACCATAAGACAAGATGACCAAGACTTCCAACCAACTTAACAGGTCCACTAGGAATGTTCAAAGTTCACTTACTCCAAAATTCTCTGAAATCATCACCTACATCAGCCATACCCTTACCAAGCTTATATGTAAGCTTATCTAACAAAGTTCTGGTAACCTCACAATTTCTGAAGATGTGATCATTATGCTCTTCTTCCTTCAAACAAAGTGGGCATCAACTAGCCAAATACCACCCATGTGATTTCAGGACGACCTCCGTCCAAGTCTTACCATGAAAAATCAACCAAGCAAGGACGAATTTTCGGCGGCGCATTTTTATTCCAAATCAGCGTAACGATGTCTAAGGACGGCCCTGGGTCAAGAAGAATATGATATAGGGATTTGACTGAGAAAGAAAAATTAGATCAGAACTTCCAAATAAAAGAGTCATCAACAGTAATGGAGAAGGAGCACGAATTTAACAAGCCCAGAAGAGAGCAAACCGGGAGAAAGCTATATTCCAAGTTGGTGACGAATCCTGCCACGTAAGTAGATCAACAACTCATGCCTCCTTATCCACCGCTAACCTGTAGAGTAGGGGAAAAGTTACCATAAGTGACGACTTGCCCACCCATCTATCTAACCAGAACTAATAACCTCCCCATTTCCTACAACACACCTCATTCCCAGTTGTACCACATCCTCCCCTTCAAGAACACCCTTCCATAGACCTTTGATAGTTTTGTAGGAGTAGGGAATCATTCATAAGTCACGGTAGTATTTATCTGGATTAAACGTTTCCACAAAGGTAGATCTGGGTCAGGCGGACCAGACAATCTCCAAACTCATTTACCCAACAAAGCTTGGTTAAAAGACTTAATATCTTGAATGCTCAGTCCTCCTCTCGATTTTGGTTGACACACAATCTTCCATGGAACAAGAGGGTAACCAGTGTTTTTCTCACATTTTTCTCCTTTCCAGAGGAAGTTACTTTGTAGACTACTCATTTTTTTGCCACACTCGACGGGACCACAAAGATTGACATAAAATATATGGGTAAATTAGTCAAAACAGATTGGATTAACGTCAATCTACCACCCTAAGACAAAAAAAATTCATTTCCAACCTTCCAGTCTAAGATTCATTCTCTCCAAAATCGGATCTCAATCTTGTTTGTGGATTTTTTGGGTGACAAAGGTAGTCCTAGATATTTACATGGGAAAGTCTCAAACTTTGCACGCAAGTATGTTTGCACGATCAGATATTTCTTCATCTCTCATATTTAGACCTAACACGGAAGATTTATTCCAGTTAACAAATAATCTTGACACCCACTCAAAGATCGTAATTATGCAAAATAAAGTTCTGATTGATTCCTTATCCCCCTTACAAAACAACAAAGTATCATCCGTATATTGAAGGAAATTGACTTCCTCCCTGCTTCTACTCACCTTAAATCATTCCCACATTTTATGTTGTTTGAGTACCTCTACCTTCCCCCAAGGATTTCTCCGAAAATGGTAAAAAGTAGTAGAGAAATTGGGTCTCATTGCCTAATCCCTCTTGAACTCTTAAAAAACCCACAAGGTGAACCATTTGCTAGGATTGAGAATTTGGCAGTAGACACAATAGCATTAATCCACCCTCCATTTATTTCCAAAGTTCATAAGTTGCAACAAGTCAAGAATCTCACAATCCACACAATCATACGATTTTGCTAGCTCTAAGCACTAAACCAGGTTTTTTAGATCGTGATCTAGCCTCCACACATTCTTGAGCGACTAGGAAACCATCAGTAATTAGTCTATCCTTAACAAATGCAGACTGGTAGCACGAAGAAAGTTTTGGTAGAACCGATTTGAACCTTACCGACAATATTTTGGAAAAAAAATTAAGACAACAATTGAGAAGTTTAATAGGTCTAAAGTCATTCATGGTGATCGCCCCCGACCGACTTTTGAATTAGGGAGATGAAAGTTGAGTTGACCGGGGAAAGATCACGACCCTCAAAACAGTCCATAATAAAACCCTCAACCTCTGGGATCACAATTTCCCTACACTTTTGGTTAAACATAATAGGAAAACCGTCAGGTCCAGGGGCACCATCCGACCGCATTTTAAAAACAATGTCTTTGATTTCTTGTTTTGTTATTTCAGCCTCAAGAGTCATGTGATCCTCCTCGGTAAGAGATCTAAAATTAACGTTAGTGGCCCACGAGAACGATCCAGTCCTTTTCTCGAAGAGTTATTTGAAAAGGCCTATCGTCTCTTGACAAATGCCATCTTTATCCGACACAACCCCCGAATCAGTTGTAACTCACGAATGTTATTGAAACGTTTTCGACCATTTGCATTTGCATGGAAAAACTTGGTATTTTTGTCTCCTTTTAACCATTTAATGTTTTCGACCATTTGCATGGAAAGACTCTTAATGTCATGTTCAGGTGATGAACAAACCCTAGAAAAGGCATTGCAATTTAGTTATACATACTGCCATTTTGGTGTATTTGATGTTTCTTAGCCGTGATTTGGTTTTTTTTGTTGGAAATTTTTATAATGCAAAACCTTTTTTGGGAGTTGGTGTAGAAGAAGCACACGGTTGTCCGAAGTATTGATGACATATTTTCTGTTTCCAATTGGCTTCCACACACAAATGCTGATTTTAAGACAAATAGATATTTGTTTGGCTTGCTACTAAATATTCGAACACTGAAGAACATGAAAGTAGTTATTTAGCAAATGCCCACTTGATATTTTTTCTTTAAATTTTCTCTTCTGCTGGAAGGGTTGAGGACAATGATGACAGGATTTAAGTGTAAAGAAATTTACCAATTCTTTGTGATGATGTAAAGGTTTAATTAGATTGCAGGTAGCTGTGTGATAATAATCATGAAACTACTGAGCTGTTTAAGCTGACTAATTCTGAACGGACTGAATTAATGAACTATTTACATTTTTTTATTGATACTATATGACAACAATTATGAACTGATGGAACTATTTAAGCTGAGGTAAGGTCCTCTCAGCTCCCAATTCCATCAAGAGGTAAGGTCCGTACAGCTTCTTCCTAACAAGCCGCTTGTTGGAGAGCAAGTAGCATTATAAATATGATTCAGATTGAATGGGTATCAACCATGTTCATATTCAGTCTGAATTCCTTACTTCAGATACATAAATATGCAAATAGTAGATATGGATAAAGTCTAGATACGTATAACAAAATTAAAAATAAATTATTTTATTGATATATGTATATATCTATGTCCATTTCTACTGTGTCAAAGATTAAGTTGTTTTTTGACATTTGGAGTATCATGGACTATATCAAAGTGTTATTTAAACGATCTGTATTTCTTTTATTGTGGAATCGCAGATGGTCAGTTGCATTTGCATCATTTGAGTCAATTGGAAACAACCTCACTGTTTTATAGTGGTAGGGTTGCGTACATCCGACCCCCCCCCCCCCCCCCCCCCCCCCCCCCTACCTCGCTTAGGCGGGAGCCTTGGGGTTATGTTGATGATATATATATATATATCTGAATACACTCAAATCCATATACAGGTAATGAGGAATGATATCCATATCATTCTCAAAAAACAGATGAGTATATGGATGCAGATTTGATGAATGTTATGTATTGACCACCCCAAATGATGACATTTGATGGCACCATAACGTGAAGGTGCTATTTTGGTCCAAATGTCCAATCAATTGTGACCTGTTTTAGCCTGTTACCGATAAAAGACCTGTTTTAGTCTGTCTGTTGCTTCACTGAAGTGTTTATTTAGGTGACAACTTCCTTGTGATTACAGCAAAAAATCGAGTATCATCTTCAAAAAGGGTAATAAATATAATCCATTATCCATGAAAGTAAGCCCAAATAGCCATCTTTTTATATTTGGCTCTCTCAGAAGCATCGTAAGTATAGGTCCATCATCCATTGACTCGATGGTTTGAGTCCCATTTTGTGATAGTTTTATGTTTTTGGTTGAGTCTATGTAGTGTGGGTTGTTCGGCCTGGTTGGTTTGAGGGTGGCCGTGCTGTGGGTGTGCGGTGCGGCTACTTTTCTCCTGTGTACAGTTTCTTCTTTTTAATATAATTAATTTTACTGATAAAAAAGTAACCACTTTTTTTATAGCCACTATTATCACATGATTTGCTAGTTTGGTGTGCGCAGCTCTCATGCTGAACAGTGTTTCTATCACCTATTATGATATACAATGGGATGGCATGTTGCTCCAATCAGTTGAATTTTAGCGAAATCATAAATCGTAAATGAATAAAAGTCATCATTTTAATCCCAATGAACTATGATTACAAGTCTTCTTTTTTGTTGTTGCTCCACTGTAGTGTTTTTTTTCTGGGAGTATAATAGTTTTGCCTTTTATTTTGATAGTTGATGTAATCAGCGCTTCTGGTGACAATGTGTTTTTCTCCGCACCTTTATCTTTTTCTTCTGGGTGTGGATGCAGCACAGAATAATAGCCAGACTAGGCACATGGCAAAGATCTTGGTGCACCTAGTGTGGAGTCTGCAAGAGATCATGTCAACTCCAGCTGGATCTTCTGCCGCGTACATAAAGGCTATCAATGCTGCATACATGTCGTCCACATTTCTCAAGTATTTAATAGAAAATTCTAAAACAAATACATTTCAAGAACTATATCTCAAAATTCATGAAGAAGAAACAACAAAAGATCTCCTACCTAAAGGTAAATTGTATTTCTTTTTTTCGATTTTTAGGTACTAATAAAGGTAAAAGTTTGTATTTGTGTGAATATTCAAAATAAACCAGTAGATTGAGTAGTAGCTATTTCAGTCTTCTCAGTTCTCTAAATATCATGGTTTCACTCTACGCCCAAAGGGTTCTTCACTTTTTGTTTGAAGGAGTTATGAGCCATCAACCATGATAAATTGTATTTCTCTGCTGAATTTTACAGATGATAAACTTGAAAATTTTATAATGCGTGGAATATTGACCTTTATCGGCTCAACGGATGTAAGGTATTTTTGTATGCTTATTCTGCTTTATTATTATTATTATTATTGATATTGATAATAATCATTTATATTGTAAAACTCTTTTTTTCTTCTGATTCTTGTTGTATTTGCACTGTAAGTTCTAAGTCATGCTTCCTGCACCATGAGCTTCTGAACTTCATGTTTGCCGCGATGTCGACTCGGCTTTGTTCTGGGCCTTCTCCTGGAGTCAGTGATGTGCACCCATTTATCGATGCAGCAATGCTTCAGGTGATTGAAAAATAAGTGTGGTTAATTGATTGAGCTATGGGGTTCGAGTCTTCAAATTGATTTTTATGTTGCAGGAAAGTATTTTGGTTTGCTCTGTGGTTCGTAGGCTATTGCTGAATTACATCACCAGGCCACATATCCCTGTTAGCAGTTCAGGTTATCCTGTTTTCCCTGATGACAACCAGCCTGGTGTCATACAAAGATTTGGTTCTGCAGCTGGTATGCCTATATGTTCTTTTATCTTGCTGTTTTCCTTTCATGCCTTCTTAATTATTACATATTTTTTTCTATTTGGTTGAAGTTTACTAGGTAATTTGACCGTAGTTCTTTTATAAAATCTGTCATGTATTTACAACCACCCTTTTGCTAGTCTGATTCATTTGTCATATAGCAGAATTATTTTTGTTATTTATGGTTTTGCATAAATATGATTAATTATGAAATGTGGCATTATGCTTTATTCAAACATTAAAGTCCCAACAAGTATATGCCTTACATGAGGAACTTAGCAACAGGTTAATGAATCAAGTCAAGCCAAAATTTGGAGTATTGCTTATTATTGTATATTATTACTAAATTCCAAAAAAATGAAAACAAATTGATCAATGAGTCAGGCCACCTAGTCGAGCTCGAGCTATTTCGAGTTCTAGTCGGCTCGTTTATTGATCCGAGTTGGAGAATTGTTTTTTTACTTAGCTCCTTTATTTTTAAGCTAAACCGTAGTCAAGCCTTTATCGAGTTGAGTTCCAAGTTCGAGTCAGAGTTGACAGTCCTAGTGTGAACGTTTACTTCATTTCTATTGTGAAAAAAGGCAGTAGCGTTCAGTGAATTGAATCATGATGGGATTTTTTATGTGTTATGGGATATTTTATTAAGCAACAATGGTGAAATTTCCAGTTTATTGTATTAGCCTCTCATTGAAGAACTTACAACAATGTGCATTTCACAGCATAACTGCCAAGCTCTTTAAATATCAAATAATAAAAAATTATGTTCTTCAGAAGTTAGGTTTATAAATGTTAGCCATTTTTTCACTATGATTGATAGCTTCTGTGATCCAACAAATATTCTCAAAATTCAAACCTTCAAATCTTAATCAAATGTTGATTTTGATCCTGTGCATTGATGTTTCATTTTGCAGCTAATTTTGTCTTACTGCCATACTACACTTTTAATTATCTTGTCAGCTCAAGTGGTGAAGTCTCAAAATCTCCATTGGCCGACAATAGTCTACTTGTTTTGCTTGTTCTAATACACTATAGGAAGTGTATATTTATGGTGGACTCGTTGACAAATGATGTTGCTGAAAATGGTGGGTTAGATTTTTACTTGGATGAGAACATTCAATTTTCGGACAACCCTTATAGCAAGGCGCTAGAAAATGCCCGAGATATCGAATGTATGTTTTTTTTTCGTTTTAAAATTTGTTGCCTTGTAATTCTTGACTATTACTTCAACATTATTTAAACATTTTTTTACTTGCAGTTGATCGGTTGGATGTTGAAGGCAATGCTCAGAATGGGCCAGTTGTGAGATTACCTTATGCATCTTTGTTTGATACCCTGGGACTGTGAGTTCCTTATCTTGACCATTCTATGCTTTCTATTGTGTTCATGAATTATTACTCAAGTTGGAACCTGATTGTTTGGCGTAGTGGATAACTTAGATTGATTTTTCGCTTGTGGCAGCCTACTATTTGATGTTCAAGATTTAGTCATAGCATTTAAATATATATATATATATATATATATATATATATATATATATAAATGGGGTTATATGAAGGAAAAAAGATCTGAACATAGCTTTAATCCTATGTTTCCTGTGATGGGAAACAATTTGATTTGGATCTTCATATTATTATCCTTGAAGCCGGTAGTCATGTGATAAAGTTCCAGTTTATTGAGCATCCTGTACAGTAAATTCGGTGTATTTGGACATAGGTCTGGGTTGGTCAGGATTTCAGCCCTATCCACTTGGGTTTTGTACCCTCCAAAATTAAAACTGTACATATCAATTAGCTAGTTGGATACTGTGGTCTTATGGAACAGGTGCTGGAGGAGGATCAGAAGCCAATTTTGGGTGCATTTTGTCTATATTATTATACTAGATAAATGCAAGGATCTATCTTTGTCTTCGTATTATGTATTTCTGTTCATCATCCCCTTTAGATTTTGCATATTGCTCTGCTCGTGTTACCTCTTGTATTCTATCTACTTTGAAGGATAGTAACTGAAATTTTAAGAGCAAGAAGCATATTTGTATGTACAATGCTTATCTCGCTATATCTAGAAATCAATTACTACCATTTGATGCCACTTGTGCTCCAACTTTGAGCCTTTCAATATGATTCATTCATATTTTCGGTTGTGACTTCCTTGTGTTGTTCCTGGACTTCACGTTTCAGATGCTTGTATGAGGAAAGTTCAGTCTTGCTGCTTTATTCCTTGGTTCATGGGAACTCGGATTTCTTGGAATATGTGTTGGTGCGAACTGACTTGGACACACTGGTACGAATAATTTTGTCGTTTCATTAAAAGCATTGTAATAAGTAGAACAATTTACACCAAGGTTTTTATGACACTTCTGTATCTGTTTTGTTGCTTTGCATTCCTTGCAATAAAAGAGTTTTTTTTTTCATTTTGTTACTGTAATGTGAAAATGTCCCTGTAAATTTGTTCTCACCATATTTTAATAGCTGCAATGAGCTAAAAATATATGACATGCCATATTAAGATATTTGCTTGTTTATTGATATTAACAGCTTATGCCAATTCTGGAAACTCTTTATAACACTTCGCGGAGAACACCAAATCAGATATACATGCTGCTGATTATACTTCTCATACTGAGTCAGGATTCATCTTTTAATGCTAGCATCCACAAACTGGTATACCATGTTCTGTCACCTTGGGTATTGCATATCCTGAAAAAAATATGTAATGCAGTTTCTTTATATCTGCAGGTACTACCTAGCGTTTCTTGGTATCAAGAACGTCTTCTCAATAACACATCTCTTGGTTCATTGATGGTTATAATACTTATAAGGACTATAAAGTACAATCTATCAAAATTGAAGGTATTTGCCTTTTTCCTATATTTCATCTTTTGGTTTGTGTAATTGCTTCTCATTTATACTGAAAATAAAATTATGTGAAAACAACTTCATCAATAGTATGCATTTTGCTGTCCATTTTTCGAAGTATTTTTTGCTAATTTTCAGCAAACAGTCACTAACCGGTTAAAATTATCTATGCAGGATATGTACTTGCATACAAACTGTCTGGCAATTTTAGCAAACATGGCACCTCATACTCACAGATTGAGCTCATATGCTTCGCAAAGGCTGATAAGCCTTTTTTACATGCTTTCACGAAAGTAGGTGTCGTTTCTTTAGTTTCTACCTTTTGAATTTGTTAAATACTTGAATGATAATCTGTAGCTTATAAGTAAATGCAGCTTTCATTCAAGTTTTATGTGTCTTCAGATACACTAAGTTAGCAGAACTTAGAAATGATAAGAAGCATGATGATGAAGCTGTTCAAACTGATGGTGTCGATGTACCCGAAGAAGTATGCTTCATTTTCTACTTGTTTAATTAGATAAACTTCTGTTGATTCCATTTGATATTGTGCTGAAATCATATTGACAAATCTGCAGTCAACAGAGCTTCACATATATACAGATTTTCTGAGAATTGTGCTAGAGATAATCAATGAAATACTTACATATGCCCTGCCCCGTAATCCCGAGGTTGAATAATATTTTATCCAGGCCTCGGAGCTATTTACCTTTACCATTGCAACATTCCTAATATTCAGATGGCATGTAACTACCGCTTTATCATGCTATGTAGGTTGTTTACGCCATCATGCACCGGCAAGAATTGTTTCAACCTTTCAAGAATCATCCACGATTTAATGAGCTCCTTGAGAACATATACACAGTAGGAACTTCTACTGATTTGAATTAATTAAGTGCTCCACATTTTTTGTCCATTCCTTCGTATTTGTTCAATTTCATGTGGTTTTGAAGGTTTTGGATTTCTTCAATAGCCGTATGGAGACACAGCAATTTGATGGTGAATTGTCTGTAGATAAGGTCCTACAGGTCATTGTTATTAATTGCCGTTCTTGGCACAGTGAAGGCATGAAGGTGATTAATTGCTTTTCTTTTAAACTATTATCATCACAAAATTGACTCTCACATTCCCTTTACTTTTTTTCCCTATGGACTGCTACTCTAACATTTACATTGTCACTGATCAGATGTTCACGCAATTAAAATTCACTTACGAGCAAGAGAGTCATCCTGAGGAGTTCTTTATTCCATATGTTTGGCAGTTAGTTTTGTCTCAAAGGTACACCCTTCAGGCTTTATTTTCCTCTTATAGTTTTCTTGTTGGCTAGTGGATTCGTATTGTTACATAGCCGTTTTGCTTGATTGCGGGAGTTTATTATTATTTCACATTATTTCATTGTGAAATAATATTTGCCCTGTCATTGCAACTTTTTGAAGTGTTTCAACTTTCAATGATTAAGACTTGGCCATATGGGTGTGATGATGACCAATTTTGATTCTTTTAAAATCATAACTTTTGTTTATGGTTCTTACTTCGATAGAATTAGAATATTTTTCTGCAAGGTAGAGTTAGTATCTTTGTAATGCATCAACCATCATATTTGAAATAACTTTGTGGGAGGAATCTGTCTTTTTTTGGCAATCTAGCACTTCTCAATTGGTTCTGTGATTCTGTAATTTCTATTTTATATAACATTGATGTTGGTATATTATATTTGGCTCTGGTCATGTGATTTTACTTGGTTTCGTGGCTTTCAATTTCATTTGATTGTTCTCGTCATGTTAATGTTATCACTACTGATCATGTTTTCGACTGTTGTCTTGTGTCGGTTGATGAAGTGGGTTCACATTCAATGGTGAAGCAATAAACTTGTTTCCTGTGGAACTACAAGTGGTGAATGTAAGTTCTCTTGAACTTCACTTCTTGTTTGCTGCATGCTTCATTAAGCATCTTTTCTCATTTTCTTCTTGTATCCCCCCCCCCCCCCCCCCCCCAAGAAGAGCTGGTATGGTTTGTCATAATATTTACTACCACTCTTCTGTTTGACTGTTCTTTATTAAGTCAATATATCTACATGGGACTTGGCGTAATCGAAATATTTTCCTGTTCACGCTTTCAACCTAATTGCCAAATGACAGCTATTCCCATGTCTATTACTCGAGCATGTAATGCAGTCATCACTCGTCAGCGTTAAGAGTAGAAGTTTGATTTTTGCATGTTCTTAGATTATTTGAGAAGGCAAAGTCTGAAAACACGTGCAATTACTACCGAACAAAAAAGGAAAGAAAACACTTGCAATTACCAAGTAAGAATCGAACCACAAAAGACCTGGGAAAGAGATTTTTTTTAATCTTGTTTCATATATTCATTACGCACGCTAGTGCAGACTGTATAATCTTAACCAATTTCCATTTTGATTCAGCAGGATACTCTCTCTGGTGAAGTAAATGTATAGCGACCACTTCATGCTTCAAAGCTATTCTCACCGTCGATCACTTCCCGTTTGATGTACATAGTATATACCCATCACTCCTATTTTTTGTTGATAGCTTCTTGATTTCTGTAACTCTATGGAATCAAATCATTTCGTAATGTTCCATGCATAATATAAAATGTTAATAGTCAGCTCCTTCTGTGATGCATTCGTTATTATATTGACTACAAAAGGGGTTGAAATAGATTATACATAGTTCTACACTTCTACTCTCCCTTTGTATTTTGCTCTGTCATATTGTATAATAATAATAATACACACATATAT
The DNA here is from genome assembly GCA_963682175.1 of Triglochin maritima. Classification (NCBI taxonomy): domain Eukaryota; kingdom Viridiplantae; phylum Streptophyta; class Magnoliopsida; order Alismatales; family Juncaginaceae; genus Triglochin; species Triglochin maritima. The sequence continues at coordinate 28,870,902 of OY821789.1, forward strand.
ACTAGCACTACCCTGTGCTTTGCACGGCTAGATTTAGAGTGACATCATTCATACATTTCATAAAATAATAAGCACAAAGGATCTCTTTGTAAAACAAAAATTAATGAGATCATATCTCATGTAACACTTCAAACTATGAAAATAAAACTTTATTCAAATTTAATAAACATTATTCGGAGGTTCGAAACCTTCCGTCCTCGTCAATATTTCAAGCATCCTCTTTTGATACAATTATTTTACTGAACTGTTAAGCATCGCTCGTGAATTCTTAAATCGTCAGTGTCAATTATCATTTTGAATTTTTATCATTTCTACTTATATTTCTCTTTATTTCACTCTCCTACCACAACTCTCTTCATTTTCTCTTAATAATCAAAAACAATGTCGTGGGGGCTAGGAAAGGAGCCAACAAACGTTCTGTTACATTGGAATACGGTAAAATTTCTACTTTTAAAAAAACCGGGGCGTCTTTTGCGGACCCCCCATAGGGAGGGTGTCCAAGTCAGACGTTTTTTTTTAAATTTTGATTATTAATTGGTAATTAGTAAATAATAATTTGTATTTTTGTAAATTTAGTAATTTAAATCAATTTAATGAAATTTAATTTTTAAAATTTTATTAATAGTCATCGGGTTACCGTGGAGGTAAAGGAAAATCAATACTCTTACATGTACATGATTATGAGAGGATTCAACTTCTCATCATCTACATAGACGTGATGTATCTACCTCGGTTAGGAGGGAGAGAGAGTATGCACGTCATCATCAAACATGTAATGACCTGTTTGATGATGATACGTTTTCGATGATGAGGATGGCAATGAGGAAAGTGACCATGAGGGGCGGTATGGGTTGGAGTTGGAGTTGGAGTGGGAGGAGGCGTATGGTAGAGAATGGAGGCAACGTGATAGTTCTAATGTTGAGTATGTAGTTTAGAATGGTAGATGTGGTGGGTTTGTGACTGACGATTCCAGTTCGTGGATGCCCGAACTCACAAAAAGAAGGTTGATGATTCTTGGATCGTCACTGATATGATGCCCGATAGTCATACAGATGAGAGTGATTCTTAGTTTTGGTGGTCACATCGTTAGACGTATTTGGGCAGGTGAGAATCGAAAAGTTCTGAAGTGTCATAATCGAAATAGCAAAGTTATATATAATAACTGGAAGTTAGACAATAACAAACATATCGTCATACCAGATCTTGTACTCATGTTTACGGACGATCAAGACGAATTAGAATATCGACCACGACCTCACTTAACATAATCAAAATCACTCGGGTCCCATCATGTCAACTTTCCCCTTGGTCGGCCTCGAACCTTGATAATTTCTGCGGGCTCAACATAGTTCGACTGATCGCGGTGTAGCTACGCGTATATAATACGACTTGTGACGATTGATCCTCAAACTCTGGGATGTTCACTCCTCCAATGACAAGTGTTCTTCAGAATGGATGAATATACTCCAAAGAAATCTCTTCGACTGAATACAAAGGTGGATGGTACATACATAAGGAATGTCATGTGAAGTCAGAACAACGCACCCACATCTATTTTCAACTTGATCACTTAACTCTTGCATTCTCTTAAACACTCAACAATTGTAGGATCATGATGTTCTCTTATTCTAATCATTTTTAAGTTAATTATCTACTTGTTTAATTGATCAAGTTTATGCAGCGAAAATAAAACAAATAAACATGCAAAGGGATTTTTATAGAGGTTTGGCATCCCACCCGGGTCGTAGTCCTCAATTGCAAGCTCCGCTCAGATCACCGAGCTCCGCTCACGACTTCACTAACCACTCCTCGTTCCGGGCCGGGAGAGAACACATTTACAACACAAGCACCGCGAACACCCTCGCTAACTTGATTTTCTTCCTCTCAGAATCCGAGAGGGAACACTTCGGGTTTTCACCGAAATCCTTGATTCTTGAACAACAATTGAGTGAGACAACACTCTCTATTCTTGAGCACACTTTGAGTATGATTTGGCTATTATCAAATGTGTGGAATTTAGGCTTAGAGTGTAGGATTGGGGAATTTGGTGCTTGGGAGTTTCTCTCTAATGTATTGGACAAATAGTAGTGGGAGAGTTGTGTTAAAATGTGGTTTACAACTCTATTTATAAGCTCCAAGACAATTATAGCTGTTGGGGATGAATTGGGTAAAAGTTCTGTAAGATACACAAAATAGAATCTGGAGGATCCAATTCATAACAAAATTGGTCGACCGAATCGAGTATGTCAGTCGACCGGTTGGTCAAATTTGGTTTTGACTTAAGTTCACTTAAGTGATCGGTCGAACGCCGAATAGGGTTCGGTCGACCGATTCATAATAGGCTCTACGGGGTTGACAAACAAGATCGAATTCGGTCGACCGAAATAATGTCCACGGTCGACCGAAAACCAACATGCAGTTTGGGTTTGCCGAGACATCTTAAGTTCGGTCGACCGATCAAGGTCCTCGGTCGACCGATTGGAGAAAGTATTTTTGGAGTATTTGGAAAAATACGAATACGACCGTTAGGTATAAAACGACATAACAAACGGTCGGAAAATTGTGTTAACTAGGTCGACCGAAAATGTCTGAACGGTCGACCGAAATCGGGTAGTAAAATACTAACTGGGTAATTGATCACTCGGTCGACCGAATGTGGGCAGACAGTTCAAATTAAGTGTTTAGTGTTTTCCGGTGTAAGTTTGGGTGATCTATTGAAGTCCAAATTATATGAAATTTTGTGTGTGACTTCTATAAGGAACATAGTGTGTGTTTGAGTAGGTTTTACCTCAAGTATGCTCAATTTACACAATGTTCTTAAGACTCAAAAGAAATACAAATTACATGTCTTCAATTTGAGTTTGATTACATGTATTGACTTGAATCCTTTCTTTCTTGAGTCTTGATCACCTGTAGAAGTTAGCACAAAGCAATATATATGCAATGCAATATGTGTGCTACTCTACATTGATTATAATTAAGATTATGTTGATTAAATCATCAAAACATAGATTAAGGTCAAAAAACCAACAATGACAAACAACAATGATAAATTCGACCATTTAGATGTGGATATAGAGACTATGAAGTTAGTGCGACTTTGACGTCTCGATCCTCAAGAAAGTTTTGAATATTCCTAACCTGCATTTCAATAGCCGCGTTGACGCGGTCGAAAATATTGTCTAGAGCTACAGTCGATGAAGTAATCCAGTCTTTCAGAGCCGAATGAGCGTTTTTGACCCTATAGTTCGTAGTGTTGTCGAAATGAAGGACTATGTTCGTCCAATTCAACACAAACTTTTCTTTATGGAATAACCATGTTCCGTCCACATACTCCGTGATAACCGGCCAAGACCTATACGCATCTTTCAGAACAGACAACTCTATTGTACTCGTTCTCTGGAGTAGAAAACATGACTCTCCTCCACTTTCCACACTTAAAATTCTTTGTTATCTACTTGTTCTTGCCGAATGAGTGGTATGCGTAATTGTATACGTCATTGTTAATGTGTCTGGTGCAAAGTAAATGAGCAATGTCAGGAAATATCTCTCACTGGTCGCATAAGGCTTCAACCCCTGATTCGTTATTATTGCATTATGGTTGATAGTACTGCACAACAAATCTCTTAACTTCTCTGATACCCACCGGTAACTACGCTTGGTCTCATCTTTCATAAGTGGATAGCCGATAAGGAATTTCATGTTTGCTGGTGTCACCTCAATCATCTCGAACAAATGCATCTTGTACTTGTTCGTTTTGTACGTCGAATCCATGCAAATTATCAAATAGTATGTGCGTAACAACTTAACTGGCGTCGGATATGCCAAGAATGCGTGAGTGACGACTTTACTTTCTTCATCCACCATAATCCAATACAATTACTGATACTGCATTGTCTGATGCAAAAACTGCTGATGGGATTCCTATCTTCATATTTCACCATCCTCATGTACGCCCTACAATTATAAATGTCTCTGATTCGGATTATCCTCCGGGAATTTCTCTTTCACAACCAACAAGATGTTACCGTTTCGCTTGTGTCTCAGTCATATCATGAACAATTTTCTTGACCCCATGACTAAGACCGTTGATTTGTCAGTGACCATCTGGATAAACCGTAAGGTTGTGGTTGTGCTGACATGTGAACTATCAGTAACTATGAATTATCCATCACGTTCCCGTTGTTCGACCACCTTTAGCAAAAAACGATACCCGCAACCCTTACTTTTCGTGTTCTTCTGTACTGCAATATCCATATCCCAGGAACTCATTTCCTTTCTGCGATCGCAGCTCAGATAACAATTCATCTGACTATCTCATTGTGGTTTATAGGAGGATACTACCCAAAAAAAAATCTCGATAGCAACTTCTTTCGCCCATGTTGTCGCGTCCTCGCATGTTGGAAATACTTGACTTACAAAAAGCTCATTATAATCTACCATGTCACCACCCAAATCTTGCAAAGGAACTTGAAATAACACATCATATAAAAAAATAAAATTTGGGTATTAAATGGAGGTGTTTTTGTCAAACGTCCCAGTAGAAAAAAATATATTATGGTAACTTATCCCGCTGAATTCATACAATTCACCATACATTTTCTTAGTGTTGGTACTGATAGAGTGAGGAAAACTGAGAGAAATCTTATTTTAAGAGACAGATCGAAATGGGTATTAAGTGGAATGTGAATGACAAAATGGTAATTAGCGCAAACAATTTAAGTAATTCGCGGACAACGAATAGTATTTCTCTTATTTTATCTATTTTCTATTGTTCCTAAAGTCATACCCCCAACTAGGGGTGAGCTTCGGTCCGGGACCGGACCGAAGACCGAAATTTTCCGAAGATCGGACCGAATAAATTCGGTTCGGTCCAAAACCCGAATTTAACCCTTAAAATTTCGGTCTTTGACAGGACCGAACCGAATCGGACCGGACTGAAGACCGAATTCCCGTGGTCTCCCGGACCGAAGACCGGATCGAAAAAGTTCGGTCCGGTTCGGACAGAACCGAATTTTGCTCACCCCTATCCCCAACAAAACAACCCACTTGTTGTCATGGTATCAGACTATCAGTGTTTTATCATTGTCTTCCGTGATAATAATAGTTGACGAAGGTTCGTTAGACATCACTTCCACCTTGCGACATGGATTTTGGAAGCAAAATCAAAGGGAGGATGAAGATCACCTAGATCTCCCATAAAATAAGGGTTATACTTCAGGAAGAAAATGTAAACTGCATCAGGAAGCAACCGTAAGTATCTGATAATAGCACATCACTACTGTGGTACTTTTTTCCAAAAAAAAGCACATCATGGGATTACCATGTTAATGCATACATTGCAAAAAAAGAAAAGAAAAGAGAGCGGTTAATTGTGACCTTGATGTTCGTTTAGTTTCTGAAATTGTTGTTCACATGGTCGTAGGTTTTCGATATAAATTCCAAAATGCTAAGCTAACCTCTACATGAGACAATATGGAAGGCCAAACTGAAGAACTTTGTTAAAATCAGATATGGTACAAAGATAATAGATTGATCTAAAGAATGATGAAAGCTAATAATAGAGTCCAAAAGATTGTTACATGGTATAGGTACTTGATTGATCAACCAACTTATTATTGTTTTCAACATTGTGGTCACAGCAAAAGTAACACAACTTGCAAACTTGACTGAACTACCCTGTAGTCACGTGATACTTCTTTTGGGCAATTGTTACATTGATCATTTTTCCTGAGGTAGTAACTATGGTATTTATTAGCAAAAAATTCACTTTCGGTATTAATCAGCGGTTTTTATTTGTATCTAGATCTAAAACACCTCAAATTGCAGTCAATTAGGCAAAATCCTCAAGTTATAGATAGACACGTAAATATAACAAATTTCCTGCTAATAGACCCCAGCTTGGTTCACGAAGTGTGGAAAGACATTTAAAAAGAGACTACAGCATGACGATTATACTCTAGATGCACAATAGAGATACAACAAAACAATTTACAATCACTTCTATTAAAATAAAACGTTCAATACAATCATTAGTAGCAACCTAAATTGAAAAACAAAAATGAAAATGTGTAATCAACATTACCAATAGCATATATGGAACTCACGGAAAATTTAAAAATAGGCTAACTCAAAATAAACATTAATGCTCACAGTAGCACAATCCTTGCAGCATCTAGTTTTGGTACCTTTGCTCTAGGTATCTCCTTGCTTGGGACTTCACAGTCCCTATTCTCAAATTGAGGAATGCTTCGAATTTGGATTTAGTAGGCGGATTTGTGTCTGTAGCTTTTCATTTTTAGGACGGTTCAAAGGTCAGCAGTGGAGACCATTCAGTTTAGACGAATGATTCCTCACTTGCGCCAATACAGAGCCACTCAAAAAGTCTCATAACCGACTCCATGTTTTGCACCTGAAATCAGTAAAGGGTTGTATCCCAAAAAGATTAATCTTTCATTTAGAAACTACTGTTTTTTCTTTGGAGATTCTTTAGTAGTACACCAAAACACGTGATATCATTGCACATCGTCAATGCATCTGAAAATAGTTAACTTCTGTGAACTTTTAAAGCTTAATCTTTTGACTAAGGCGTTATTATTTGACTATAAAATAGGACATGCTGTGATGTTAAGCTAGAAGCTACCTTCGTAATTTTTAATGAACATATGAAGTTACCTCTAATGAATAAAATGACAAAATCCTTACAAATAGGGGATGATTGGACACAAAAACATGATGTTGCATATTCGCATAGTATACAATTTCATCCAAATGTTGGTCTGAACATGTTTACCAAGTTTATTAGTTTAATGATATTACATAAGGTTGAATACATAAATTATTTGGATAACATACTACCAGGACTAAAAAGTCTTACCATTTCTCCTAAATAAAGTATACTTGTTTTAGCAATGATAAGTGTGTTTCCTAAATAAAGCTTATCATTTTTGCCTATTTTATCTATGATCTGATTTGCCCTTATCTTCTATAACTACTTCCTTGTTAAGTAAGAAACAAAAACTCAAAGATCAAGAGCTTCTAATCAGATGACGGTTATAAGTATAGAAAAGAATTATAAGAAAAAGAATATAATTAAGATGCTATAATTCCCACCTTGGACTGCAAAAAACGGAAAAGAACAGAAATGTTAATGTAAACCAAGAACTTGGAACCACATAATTCATAGAAAATTTACATAGTATCATACTATAATGTGCTTTAAGTGTTCAAAAGACTATCAAATGCGAACAAATTTCTTATTGTAAGCGAAGGCAAAAATTTGTCTTACCACCAGTCATTCCTCTGTGAAAAGTATAGAAGCAGGACCAATGTTAGGCTGCATATTGGTACCATTCAATCTATCATCAATAAGAACCAATTTAAAGCCAAACGCAGAAACAGAGATTACATGAACATTTTAATGTAAAATATAAGATGAAACCAACACTCTAGTCCCCTTAGCAAGGTTCCTCTTGTTTGTGTAAGGTGTTACTGGTAAATTTGATTTGCAGTAAAAAACTATCACTTAGACCATCACTAATAACCAAAGCCAACTACACTAAAGAAGCCATTGTTGTAAGTAAGATATAGAACAAACTCTGCAAATCAGTAGGACAACAAATTAATTCTCTTACCCTCACAAATTAGCAATTAGTCGGTTAAACATGCAACTCATATAATAAGATAAACCTAATGTATTTTTGCATCACTAAGATCATATAATAAAAATATACCTAATATATTTTTACATTAATTATGGTCAGTTATCATACAACTACCTAACCCAGAAGTATTTGTAGATGATGCACTAACTATATTTTTCAACCCTAAGATCTTATGATAAAATTTGACAAACCATATAAAATATTTTAACCAATTGTTCTTTGAAGATGATTTTAGAGATAAACCTTAAGAACTTATCTTAGGCATGTAGTCGAATAGGTGATGCACATAAGAATAAGTTCACGTACGTTACCCAATCTCAACAATGTCATCAACCACACACATGAAAAATATCAAATTAACCAGAACACGAAACGCGCAAATATACCTGACCTACTCCTTAGAGGCTTAGAGTTTTTTGTAATGATAGAAAATTTCATTGTGGAAAAGGAAGAAAGAAATAGAAAGACAATTTCCCCTACCACCTGCTCCCTCTTTATCTTTCCAATTCTCTTGCGTATGGATAAATGAAGCCAAAGAATACTCCTATATCCATTGACCAAATACACATGAAACATCCACAAAATCATCATGCAATTATACATCAAGCATGATGGTGCAATTACCCTAACGTCCCGAAAAAGTGGAAAAAATTAAAATTTTAAAACACATCAATAGGAATAAGACCCAAAAGCATTGAACCGTTATTCATAAAAATATCCAAGAGGTGCATCATAATACATCAGAGTTGTCAAAATGTACGACTACATCAAGTACAGGGAAGTATAAATACAAGTAGTCATACAGTCTAGGAAATACGACGAGGATCCAATCCCAGAGTGCCCTCGTCCTCGGTCGCCACCCTTCAGAACATACTGCGGTCCTGAAATGCAAACATGAAACATTGTCTGAGTTTCCATAAGGAAACCACGTATACCAAACTCACCTCTATGCATGCTCAAGATACAGAAATGAACATATCATACTAGTAGCATGACAATATAAAATGCAACTGTAAACATCACCCTCCAAGTGGCAATAAGGACATCAGTGTTGGATCGTGTGGGTTATGGGTCCACTAATCACTTTCAAACTAATTACCTACTCGTTTTAACGATCGAGTTATATGCAGCGGAATTTAAACAACTAAACGAGCAAGTAATAAATATGCAAACCACAATGGACGCCGGGGTTTTTACAGAGGTTCGGCCACCGCCTACGTCCTCTCTTGCAAGCTCCGCTCGACACTTCGAGCTCCGCTCGCGTCTTCACTATCCACTCCCCGTTCCGGGCCGGGAGAGAACGCCTTTTACAAAACAAACTCCGCGAACAACCTCGCGAGCTTGACTTTCTTCTCTCACGATCCGAGAGGGTCACTTTGGGCTTTCACCGAAGTCCTTGCTTCCTTTGACAAACAATTTGAGTGGAGCAACACTCTCTAATTCTTGAGCACACTTGAGTAGGATTGGAATTAAGACTAAAGTGTGGAAGTTGGAGGCTTTGAGTGTTTGGGATTCTCTCTAATGTTTGGGACAAGTTTGTAGTGGGAGAGTTTTGTTAAAATGTGTTTTACAACTCCTTATATAGGCATTAGAGAGAATAGAGCCGTTGGGATTGATTGGGTAAGAGTTGATGTGTGATTACACAAAACAGAACCTGCAGGACCCAATTCTGGCTAAAATTGGTCGACCGGTCGACCGGTTAAGCAACGGTCGACCGCCCAACGCTACGACTAAGGTACACTTAAGTTATCGGTCGAACACCTAAGGGGAAACGGTCGACCGATTTGTACCAGACACTTTGGGGTTGACAAACAAATAGATATTCGGTCGACCGAAACAGGTCTAGCGGTCGACCGTTTTTCAACAGGAGATTCGGGTTTGTCAAGAGATGGACAAACGGTCGACCGATCATGGTCCTCGGTCGACCGATACAAGAAATGTATTTAGGGTATTTTTGGTTTAATACGAATACGACTGTTGGGTATATACGATAAAAGTAACGGTCGGAAAATTATGTTCAAACGGTCGACCGAAAGAGATGGTGCGGTCGACCGAAACTGGACAGGGAAACACAAACTGGATTACTTGATCATCCGGTCGACCGAACGGCATATTGCGGTCGACCGTTTTGGTTCAGACAACTAAAGTTCAGGTTTGGTGTTTTCCGGTCTAAGTTTGGCTGATCTATGGAAGTCCAAATAATGTGAATTTTTGTGTGTGACTTCTATAGGGAACCTAGTGTGTGTTTAAGTTGATTTTATCTCAAGTATGCTCAAAATACACAAGTTCCTAAAGACTCAAAGAAATACAAAATACATGTCTTCAAATTGAGCTTGATTACATGTCTTGACTTGATTTCATTTCTTCCTTGAGTCTTGATCACCTGTAGAGGTTAGCACAAAGCAATATATATGCAATGCAATATGTGTGCTACTCTACATTGATCATAATTAAGATTAGGTTAATTAAATCATCAAAACATAGATTAAGGTCAAAAAGCCAACAATCTCCCCCTTTTTGTTGATGGCAACATATATCTTAACTATATCTAAATGCATGGAATTTGTATTCATAAACTATGCATATTAATGCTCCCCCTATAGATGTGCATAGTTTGTATTCAATTTTATGTCAAATTCTAAGTTACCCCCTTAATTATCTCTCCCCCTTTGACATCCATCAAAAACAAAAATAATTATGACTTTAAGCATAGAATTTGGATGTCTTGTAATGATGTTGCTCCCCCTAAATTTTGCACTTCATTACACTAATAAAAGATATAACATTTAAGCTCCCCCTATCAATAAAGCTAGATGAAAACTATGAATATGATTCAAGTTAATTTCATTTAAGTTTCAACTTAGGCCTTATTCTAACATCCATTTAAAATTTGACATTTATAATCAATGGATGTGATAAATGATTTGCAATGAATAGGGATAATGATTTTCAATGAATTAAACATCTAAGGATATGACAATTAAGCATATTAACTAGATTGGAGTTAATTTGTCAAAAAATTCAAAGATAGAAATTTTATACCAAACTTGAATTTGATTAGCTCCAATCTTGACTTGGTGATGCAACCGGATTCGAATTTGACGTTTTGGCTTACCCGGTCACCACCAATCTCCTCCTTAAGCACCTACAAGTGTAGATTTAGGTACCCAAACAACTTTGGGTCCTTGAATGTTAGTTTTGGGAACCCAAACCATTTTGGTTTTAGGAGCCCACACACTTGAGGAACTATGGTTAATGAACATATGCTTGCCATTTAGTGTAGTGTGAGATACATGGTTTTTCAATTTTGAATTGTAACCTAAACCATGTTTTTGCAAGGATTGCCTTTGACTACCTAATAACATGTTGAGCATATGAGTTCCATTTGTGAATCTTTCTAAGTCTTTTCTTAATTGCAAATTACAAGCTTGAAGATTTAGTTGATCACACTCTATGGGTGTTGCTCTTAATTTATCAATATTTGATGCATTCTTTTCAAATTTAGCAATCACCTCATTCTTCTCATTCATGCATGTTTCAATTTGGCTTTGGAGATCTTTGATTAACTTATTAGCACTTTTGTTTTTATCACAAATGATCTCATATTGTTTAACTAAGTCATGAAATGCATTTTGAAGCTCATCATGTGTATAATTTTCATTATTTGCACTAGAGTTTGAGCTATCACTATAATAAGACTTAGTTGAGCATGAATTATTAGAGCAAGAGTTAGAATCTACCTCACTTTGATCTTCAATAGCCATGAAGCATGAGTGAGCCACCTCTCTTCGACTTTGCAAAGAAGACGACGATGATGATGGTGATGATGAATCATCTCATGTAGCATTGTGTGCTTCCTCCTTCCTTTCTCTTCTCTTGCTCTTCTCCTTTTCTCTTCTCCTCTCCCTTCTCTCTTTTTTCTTCTCCCCTTCTTTTCTCTCATTTTCACTCTCCTCCTTCTCCTTTTCTTTTTCTCTCTTTTCACTCCTTCTACCTCTTCTTTCATTCTTTTCTCTCTTATCCTTCTTGAGGTATTTAAAGAAGTCTTTTGCTAGGACTTCAATGTCCTCATCTTCTACACTCCTCCTTGGTTGGTCAATATTTGCATGTAATCCCAAGGTGAATTTGTTCTTGGATGTTTCCTTCTCCTTTCGATGGTTGATTTGGAGTTCATATGCCATCAAGTTTCCAATTAATTCCTCCATCTTGAGTTGGGAAAGATCGTGTGCTTCTTCAATTGCAACCACCTTATCTTCCCAATCGTGGCTTAATGACCGGAGGAATTTCCTTGTCATCTCTCCTTCATTTAATCTTCTTCCAAGAACCAAAAGAGAGTTAGTGATATCGGTGAAGCGAGTGTTCATTTCACTTATGTTTTCACCGATTTGCATAGAAAAAATCTCATATTTATGCATGAGGAGACTAATGCGGGTTTCCTTAGTTTTGCTATCGCCCTCATGATGCATTTGTACTCTATGCCAAATCTCATATGCACTAACACAACCTCTAATCCTATTATATTCACCCTCATTAAGGCCACAATACAAGATGTTCATGATTTTCGAATTCATTTCGATTTCTTTCATTTTGGGTCTTGTAAGTGTATCTAATTCATCTTCATTTGGGGGTGTGTATGGATTTTGAAGAAACATCCAATACTTAAGGTCATTAGAAATTAGGAAAATTTTCATCATATTCTTCCAATAATCATAATTTGACCCACTTAGCAAAGGAGGTCGAGTTGTGCATAATCCCTCTACGTGATTAGATGTACTAGCCATGCTAAAAATACGATTAAGTATGCAATTTAGCTAACAAGGCTCTGATACCATATGTTGGATCGTGTGGGTTATGGGTCCACTAATCACTTTCAAACTAAGTACCTACTCGTTTTATCGATCGAGTTATATGCAACGGAATTTAAACAACTAAACGAGCAAGTAATAAATATGCAAACCACAATGGACGTTGGGGTTTTTACAGAGGTTCGACCACCGCCTACGTCCTCTCTTGCAAGCTTCGCTCGACACTTTGAGCTTCGCTCGCGTCTTGTTGTACGTTTTAATTTAAAACGCAAGTGCACGGCCGCAATGAAGCGGTGGCAAGTACGGGTCGTCCTCAGGGAGGTGAGTAGCCTCTTGCTTGTACAAAATCAAGTGGCAAAAATAGGGAGAGAAAGATGTTTATGCTACTCTACTCTATACTACGCTAAGAAGTAGGAAATGCGAAAGGAAGAACCAAACAATGAAATAATAACTAAGCTAAGAACAAAGGAAGAATGCTGGAATACAGAAATGGGAAAACCCCTAAGGGGTGGAGTGAGTGCACACATGCAAAGAGGTGGGTGTAGAATACATTCTTTAAGCACATGAAGGTGGTGTTTATCAAGCATAGGAAGTGTCTAAATGTTATGGCAAAAATTATCAATTTATTCACCAACTTAGTTGATTAACATTTACATATGCAAGTTGTTTATTTCAGAACCTAAACAAGCATGAGAGGTGTCTAATCATTTTGGCAAAACTCATCAAGTTATGAATTCTATCCTAAACAAGCAAGCATACAATCATGTTTTATCAACACATCAAAAATAAAGCATTCATCACATTCTCTAATGCGTGTATGTACATCTACTCCACCCCCCCCAAAGGGATGGAACTACTCACTAAACATTACACTAATTATTAAACTAAGCAAAGAAAGCATATTAAAACTAAGCTAGAAATAAAAGACGATTAAACTAAAACATGCACAAACAATAAAAGAAACATAAACAAACAATGAAAGAAACACAAAACCTTATTGATAAAATGACTCACATTTCAAGTAGCATCCTCCTACTTTAGTGTGTGCTTCAAGGCCTCACTTCTAGTAGGAAGAATAGCCACTTAAAATATGCAGTGATTACAATGGAATGTGAAGAGTTCTATTTATAGCCATGGACAAAGGAAAACCGGGACAATCCCCCGATGTGGGACTAAACAGATACCAAAAATAGCCTAAACATCCTCTAATACATGTGCTGGAGAAATTTTAGCGGATTTGGGCCAAAATGGACCGCCAATTGGCGGTCTAAAAAGTCCGGATCCATCTGGAATTTATGTTGGGCTTTGCTTAGTGTATTTGGTGGTCTTGGATGCATCTACTTCATTTATTTGAGCTCCGAGCCGAATAGAATTGCCAAAATACTCCCATGATGGTGTGGAGTTTTCTATTTTGCTCTTTGGTCCTTCTGTCTTGCGTTCAGGTCCTTCTCCCTTGCATATTGGTCCCCAGATCTTACAGTTCAGTCCTTTTCCCAACTTTTGAGTCATTTTATGCTTCATCTCTTCAAACCTATTTATTCCTGAAAACTAAACATAAAACTCGTAACATAGCATTGTTTAGGTGAAAGATAATGGATATAAGATACAAATATAAGCATGAAATGATGTCAATCAAATACCCCAACACCTAACTTTTGCTAGTCCCGAGCAAAACAAAGAAAGAGAAAAGCATACGAAAAACAAGAAATCCTAACTCACTTTCGTAGGAATCACGGTTGCACTTAGCACGTGCAACAAGCCGTTAAACCTCCTTGTCGCCAAGGAGGAGAAGTGTAGTCTCCTGAGGGTTTTCAGCGGATATACCCACAAAATCCGAACAAGATGCATTAATCAATCTAGCTACACGACTCGTTGGACTCATATGTCGATCATGGGACACGGTAATACTACGGCTCGACTCTATATATGTAATCGGTCCACACACCTAGCCTAATGAGTTATTCGGGAGAGTTAGTTAAGGACTTAAGTGAAAGACATGGGCAACCTTAACTTCTGAATGTGATACAATGTGTAAAGTCCATTTTGGTTCTTATTTGACTCTTTTTTTTCTCTTTCTTTTTTTTCTTTTTTCTTCTTCTTTAGAGCATTTTAGTGGTTGGTGTTTGATTCTCCCAGGGTCAGGTTTCGTGCATCATTGCCTATGAGGACTTACACTATCACGTACACCTTCCCCCAAATCTCAACACAGGGCGATCCCTACCACCCGTGTAACGGGAGTTCGGTCGGTGCATCCCAAGTCAGATGACTCGAAAGCACCAGGCACAAAGGCCCCTCAGATCTACTTTCCCGAGTGATAGGAGTCGTGCGAGAAGAGAGAACACCACTTATTTATTTATCTACATGCGAGCCAAAACCCCTACACTTAAGTTTCACAAAAAGAGATTAAGGGCCCTTGACCACGACAAACTTCCTTATTAAAAGACACGAATTATTTGACTCACTAGGTTCAGGGTGGACTTCTTTAAATGTTTGAGTGCTGAAACCCTACGATTACACGCCCCCCGAGGGAAAACCGGGGTGCATCCTAACGACTCGATAAGACCTAAAGCCAGTAAACTAGAAATCCTAATGCGTCAAGTTCAAGACAATTTTGGGAGCTTTCTTTTTACTTTGCCTCTCAACGGTTTTGCACATGCTAAACACACGCAAAACCTACAAAAACATTTTCTTTCGCAAACACATGAAGATTTTGAAAGAAATGTGGAAATTTTAAAGCACTCGGCAAGCAAAAGAAGACAAGTTACCCAAGGATCATGGCAAGCATATATATCAATGTTAAATGCGGCACACTAACATGACCCTAGCAGTACACACAAAAGAAAACAAAACTAAAGGAAAAAGACTCGAATATGTACACACGTAAAACACCCCCCACACCTACCTCATGCATTGTCCTCAATGAACGCGAGCAAGATACTACATGGATATATGCATGAAAAAGGAGAGATCTCACCAACATGAAGTACAAAGGGAAGTTCAAGGTCATGTTGATGGACACGAACCCGAATTCCCTCAAAACCTGTGAGATGCTGAAGAATGGAGAAAAATACGTGAAGAAATGGGGCCCTGGTACTCAAGGGTTGGAGCCCACAACAATCGATGCTCACTGAAGGAGTCTTTTATTACACTTTTTTTATATGTACAGCAACAACGATATTCTCATAATCATTTGGTCAAGGAACATCAAATGAGAACATCAAGTCATGAGGACCAGAGACTTGCCGAGATGGGCAAACTTCACCGGTACTCTGAGGTGTCATGAGGGGTGAAAGGTCAAAGCTGAAAGGCTCGAACCCCTCATGATATTGGTCGGGTGTAGGCAACATGAAAGAGTGAAGATGTGTTGTCTCACTAGGGTTTAGTTGCTCATCGAACAAAACCCTCCAACCAATAGGCGGGTGCATCGGAATGAGTTCCTCACGCTCATTCGATGGATGCAGCAGACCTGCATCACTAAAAATGGGGCTTCTCCCCAAGTCATCCAACAAGGACCACCCACCATCATTTATATCATCAAGCATAAGATCGGTCAAAGGTGGGTCCTTGTTGAAGTCAATATGAAGCTCAAATGGCTCAATGGCCATGGGACATGAGGTAGAGACACCTTCTGGTATAGGCATATGATGAGGTATCTCACTCTCACTAGTACTTTCAACTGACTCATGCAACGAACACTCCCTTTGGACATTCATGTTTGAGGTCAGCTCACTCTGTTGTATTGCAAAGACAGGCAATGAGTCTTCGCTGAGCCCACAAACATTCTCAACGGTTTGCATTGGTGTTAGGGGTGTTTGTTGATTTTGCTGTGCTTTCTCTAATTGGCGGATGAGATTTAGATTTAAAGGTTAATCCATGGGAACATGTTGCTTACCAGAGTTGAACACATGAAACTCGGTACTCATGTTACCGAATGAGAGCTTCATGAGACCATTTCTACAATTAATCAAGGCATTGGAGGTTGCCAGAAATGGTCTACCCAAAATCAAAGGTATTTGAGAGTGGGTGTTCGCAACAGGATTGGTATCGAGGACAACAAAATCGACTGGAAATATAAAATCTCCAACTTTCATAAGCACATCCTCGATAATCCCCATGGCAATACGAATGGATCTATCTGCCAATTGGAGGGTGATCTTCGTTGGTTTCAATTCTCCCAAGTTCAGTTGTTGATAAACAGAGAATGGGAGGAGGTTGACTGCTGATCCTAAATCAAGCAAAACATTGCTCATTCTAGTGTCCCCTATCGTACACTGAATAGTAGGACACCCAGGGTCCTTGTATTTTGTGTAGGTAGGATTGGACAAAAGTGAGCTGATATTTGCAGCCAAGAATGCTTTCTTAGGAACATTGGTCTTCCTCTTGGTTGTGCAGAGATCATTCAACACTTTGGCATATTGAGGTATTTGTTGGATGACATCCAACAAGGGGATGTTAACGTTTACTTGCTTAAACACCTCTAATATCTTGTCCATGTTGTCACTCTGCTTTCTGGTTAACCTACTTGGATAGGGTGCTTTTGGCAGGTAGGTTTTCTGCGGTGCCTGAGAAGGAAGCCTTCGTGTATTACCCCCACCCTCAGCCTCTTCTTCACCACCATTCCCACTGAGGGGTTGCATGGATGGTGGTCGGTGTGGCAAGGAAATGTTATTGTCAACCTGTTTTCCATTTCTTAAGGTAACAATGGCATTGACATGGTGAACAGGTTCCTCCGCATGGTTCACTTGCCTCCCCCGAGGTACCACATTCTCATTGTGCATGTGTTGTTGCTGGTACACACGAGGGTTAGCCTCAGGCTGGCTAGGAAAAGACCAGGATTGGTAAGGTGGTCTAGAGGAGTTTGAAGGACCACCCTGGGCATTAGTTTGGTTCCATAAAAAATTGGGGTGGTTCCTCCATCCAGGATTATAAGATGATGAGTATGGGTCATTCCTAGCTCTGCCATAGATGGCGTTGACACGCTCCATCTCAGGAGGAATAGACACACACTCGCTTTCTACATGACCTATCCTACCACATGAATGACAGGGAACTGGACTAGATGTGGACATGTGAGGTGCACCCTGTTGGTTTTGGAGCTCAATCGAATCCATACGGCGCATTAAGGCCGCCATGCGCGCCTCGGTGGCCGTAGTGGTATCGACAACAAATGCGGCACCCGATCTAGTCGAGCTTGCATTCGCAATCCTTGCTCCTATACTAGATGATGCAAGTGGCTCCCTCACACTCTCCCATTGCATGGTTTTCTCAGCGAGGTCTTCTAGGAAATCTCATGCCTCCCTTTCATCTTTTCCCAAGAACTCTCATTGACACATGGACTCAAGGAGCGTTCTTGACGGGATGTGAAGACCTTCGTAAACAATCTGACAAAGGCGCCACAACTCGATGCCATGGTGAGGGCATGAGGATAGTAGCTCCTTGAACCTCTCTAAGTATGCATGGAATGGTTCGGTCTCATGTTGATAGAACGAATTGATTTCGTTCCTCAATTTTTGAGTCTGATGATTTGGAAAGTACTTCTTGAGGAATGCAGATTGAAACTCGTCCCAAGTCTTAAAGGCATTCGCCTGGTTGCTGTACAACCACTTCTTGGCGTCATCCTTTAGTGCAAAAGGAACGAGCCTAAGATGGATGGAGTCTGTGCTAAGTTGTTGCAGCTTGAACATAGCACAGACCTCCTCAAATTCCCTGAGAAAGATATAGGGGTCACCCTTCCCAGTGATGCGAGGAGCATGGAAATAAACTGAGGCTTAACCTCAAAATGGTTCCCATTAGCCTCTGGTAATACGATGCATGAGGGTAGAGTTGTACGGGTCGGGTAGCATCGATCACGTAGAGGTATGGGAACGACAACAGGACGCTCAGGTGGGTCCAGCAACTGCTCCTCCTCGCGGAAATTAGCAGCCATCGAACCCAAACTATGTGCAACACGAGAGGAGGAAGGTGTCTAGAAATCGATGACCGAAGCCGGATTGACAACGCTCCTCGTCAAACAACCACTCTCGTCTCGTGTCCACGAAAGCATGCACAAAGGTGCACACACACCAAAAAAAATTTTAACAAAGAATGTACGTAGAGGAGAAGACGGGGGGACACAGGAAAGAAAGAATGACTTAGGAGAGAAATGAAGAAGTCCTTATGCTACGGCGGATGGGTACAGGTAGAAGCACACAAGCAAACAAGGCTCAAGTAATCCTAAGGTCGTTATAGGTCCTTACAGCTAGACGACGCCTAACTGCGAGGTCACACGGCCTCAACACGCCTCACCTCCCTACAACGAGGACCACAAAGCCCAGCAAGTGAGTCAAGATTCGGAGATCTCGTCTCTCCTACTATCGACAAAGTGGGCAACGTCGATCAGGTTATGACGGTCGAGACCGGATCATTCCCCTAATGCGTCTGAATTCCTTAAGGCCAATGTCTACTTGATTTTAGAAATTAGGCTCTTGATTAGTGTGGTTTTTGGGGTGAAGGAAAGGGTGATGAAATCCCCCACCTTATCTTTTAGAAATAATTCAAGTGATATCATGTGTAGAAGGGTTAGTGGTGTGAATGTTGGAGGAACAAAGACCAAGTCATATTTTTAATGAGTTAGATTTATATAATGAGCATGCAAGAATTCTCAGTGAGATGTATAAGGTTGAGGTAGGGATATTGAAAACTATTAATGAAATGTTGATTTAGGATTTTGTGGGTATATCCGCTGAAAACCCTCAGGAGACAACACTCCTCCTTCTTGGCAACAAAGAGGTTTAAAGGCTTGTTGCACATGCTAAGTGCAACCGTGATTCCTACGAAAGTGAGTTAGGATTTCCCTGTTTTTATTTTTCTTATGTTCTGTTTTGCTAGGGACTAGCAAAATCTAGGTGTGGGGGTATTTGATGCATTGCATACATTGCATCATATGTCTTTCATTTAGATTAATTTTATATCAATAAATGCTACTAAGGTATGTGTTTAGTCTTATTTACAGAATACAGGGACCTGAATGCAAATTACCCACATCCCGAGCATAAACGCGTGCAAAAGACTCATTTCTATCATAAAGACCAAGTTCAAGTTTATCGGGTTTCAAATTGAAATGTATCCAGGCATAAAAGCATTCAAGTCCTAGTTACAAAAAGAACAAGGACTTAAGCACAAAAGTAGCCGGGGACTTAATTGCAAAAAGTCAAGGACCTAATTGCAAATCACGAGTAGCTTTTATTATTATGGAGAAAATCTAAAGAAAAATCAATGCCAAATATATGAAGGAAATAATTCGGAGCTCAAGAGAATGGAAAGAAATCATCCAGACGCGCAAAGGAGGATCAAATCATACCATAAACACTCAGCAAAAAACCGGATTTAATCTGACTTGATTATGCGGCATTTCCGCCGCACAACACCTACAACCTGCGGCGATTCCGCCGCCCCCTTAGCAATCCGTGTGCTCCAATTTTGTCCAGTCGTGTCTGTACACGTGTACTTTCCAATTTTATACTTAGGTCCCTTGTAGCAACTATAAATAGCCCCGAGAACGATGTAAAAATGGTCCTTGGTCCTTGGTCCCTTAGCTTATGTTCTAGTTTTTATTCCTTAGTTTAATAAATTTCTGTTGTTTTATTTCTTGTTTTTAGTTTTTTTTTTTTTTTGTAATTCCTCGAGGACCCCTTCTCCTTCCTCCCATCGATGAGTTTCTAACTCTTTCCAAAGGGTGGAGGTGACGGATTTAGGGTGAAGAAAAGATGAATAAATATTATTATTTTAATTTCGTGATTAGTATATTTTGATTACTTGAGTTTATGTTAAATCATTTATCATGTAATGCTTCATAACTAACATGATTTATTATAAGTTTCTGAATTCTCTAATCTAAACCCTAAATCTAAACCTCCACCCAACGGAATTCACCTCCTTGTTCTTGTTTTAGTTTTATTTGTTCTTCTTTCTTGCTTTAGATAATAAAAAACCAAAAATCTCAAAAACCCAATTTATTCTTCTCTCCTTCTTTCCCCCAATCGAAATCACACTAATAACAAATCTCTCCCTCCTTGTGTTCGACCCGTATTTGCCATGTCTTCATTGACGTCGTGCACTTGTGGTATAAATTTAAAGATCAATCAAGATTTCGGCGCCGTTGCCGGGGAGGCGACGCAGATTTTGTTTTTTTTTTTTGTTGATTTCGATTTTATCCTGTTTATCTTGTGCGCGATCTAAGTATTGGGATTTGTGTTTCAGGAGACAACAGAGTGCACGGCGAAATCCGAGCAAATTCTAAGCTAAACGAGCGGCGAAATCGCCGCACCTAGTTAGCAATTTGCGGCGAATCCGCAGCACACGTGGAGCTTCTGGGCTTCAAACTTTTCTGGGACGCGACTCATCTCTGGGTGGACGCGTGAAGCTACTGAAATTTCGAGAGCGGGCGGTGAACCCGACTGAGCATTGCATAGGTAACCTTTGTTGCCTCTTTTCCTCGTAATTTCTAGTTTCGGAAAATTCCTTTTATTAGAATTGCACGTGTTATGGCAAAAATTCCATAATTGGCAAAAATTCAACTCTGACCTAAAATTGGCAAAATTAGAAGACCTTAGTGCATGCATCATCTAGTGTTTTGTATGCATTATTCTTGCTAAATTCTTGCAAATCAATTCTTGTTGAAGAGTGCTGGAGGCAAGGTACGTATCACGGTTTTTTTATTGAATGCATTTAAGCATATAATTTAGTTGCATACAACCTTGCAATTGCCCCCCTCTAAAGACCATTGTTTGACTATCTTTGCTAGATCTAAGTTAAACTATCTTAAGGGCAACTCCGTAGGAAAAGATATGATGGGGATTTCATCACCCTTCCGTGGCCCACAAATCACAATCCTAAAGTGTCACCTAAGCCTTAAAATTAAAATCAATTAGACATTGGCCCCTAAGAATTCGGACTCAATTAAGGAGAAGATTGGTTTGACTTGCTATGACCTGAAGATGATTGAATTTAATTTGGTGTCTAGAAAGTATTTTTGTGTTGACGTAAGTCTTCCGAGCGAAGTGGTTGTCTAATTGGCACCGACTCTGTCGGAAGCGCCCCCACTAGCTATACACGGCCTGGCCAAGTTGGTTTGATTAGTGAGGGAGGTGAATCAAGCAAATCAATTCGACTCAACCAGTTAGGAGTTGTCTAGATCTAAGCGACACTAGGTCTAGGATTGTTTGAACCGTGTTTTCTTAGGAATTTTCTTACCAACCCTCTTTTCTATCTTTAGAGTTAAGTTTCCCTTCTCATCTGAGTCTTCTTTCTCTTCTCACCTCAATTCTCTAGATTAGGATTCGTTCCTCATCTTTCCCCATTCTATTGTTTGTTCCCTTTTGAAGAAAAAAACATAAAAAATATTTAAAAAAATGAATTTGTAATTAATTCTTGAAATTAAATTTGGAATTTAAATTTCGAATTTGAATTCAAAAATTGATTCAACCCGGTGCACTCAGATTTGGATTCGGGACTTGAGTAATCGACTCTCACGAGTTCATCTAGATTCCAGTCTAGAACTTAGCCCCATTCCATCTGCTGCATCACCTCACCCGGATCCAAGGGGTGAGAACGTAGTGGACCCACCTGTTGCACAACCTATAACTCTGAGGGATCGATGCTACCCAGCGATGGCTGCTCAGCCATCGTGCATCGTTATGCCCACCATACCGGGTCGCGACTTCGAACTGAAGGCACAATACATGAGTATGTTGCCCAAGTTCACCTCTAGGGAAGACCCATATCTCTTCCTTAGAGAATTTGAGGAAATCTGCTCTCTTATGCAATACCAGCATATCCCTGAAGAGGCAGTGCGTTTGAAATTTGTGCCTCTAGCACTGAAGGACGACGCTAAGAAATGACTATATAGTCTAGTGATGAGAATTAAAATTTATACCGCAAGTGCACGGCGTCTATGAAGACGTGGCAAGTACGGGTCGAACACAAGGAGGGAGAGATTTGTTATTATTGTGATTTCAATTGGGGGAAAGAATGAGAGAAGAATTAAGTTGGTTTTGAGATTTTTGGGTTTTAATTATTTAAAGCAAGAAACACGAACAAATAAAACTAAAACAAGAACAAAGAGATGAATTTCGTCGGGTGGAGGTTTAGATTTAAGGTTTAGATCAGAGAATTCAGAAACTTATAATAAATCATATTAGTTATAAAGCATTACATGATAAATGATTTAACATAAACTCAAGTAATCAAAATATACTAACACGAAATTAAAATAATAACATTCATTCATCTTCTCTTCACCCTAATCCGTCACCTCCACCCTTTGGAAGGAGTTAGAAACTCATAGAGGGAGGAAGAAGGGGTCCTTGAGACATTACAAAAGAAAACTAAAAGTAAGAAATAAAAGACAGAATTTTATTAATGAAAAGGAAGAATACAAAACTAAGATTAAGAATAAAAACTACCACCAAAGACTAAGGACCCTTCTAACATCGTTCTCGGGTCTATTTATAGTTGCTACAAGGGATCTAGGTATAATATTGGAAAGTACACGTGTCCAGACACGACTGGACAAAATTGGAGCACACGGATCGACTAGGGGGCGGCGGAATCGCCGCACATCATGCTCTGATTTGGTCCAGATTTTGGTTGGATGTTTATGGTATGATTTGATCCTCCTTTACGCGTCTGGATTGATTCTTTCCATTCTTTTGAGCTCCGGATTAATTCCTTCACATATTTGGAGATATACATTGATTTTTCTATATATTTTCTCCAAGAGAATAAAAGCTACTCGTGATTTGCAATTAGGTCCTTGACTTTTAGCAGTTAAGTCCCCGGCTACTTTTGTGCTTAAGTCCTTGTTCTTTTTGCAATTAGGACTTGAATGCTTTTATGCTTGGATACATTTCCATTCGTAACCCGATAATCTTGAACTTGGTCTTTATGATAGAAATGAGTCTTTTGCATGCGTTTATGCTCGGGATGTGGGTAAATTGCATTCAGGTCCCTGTATTCTGTAAATAAGACTAAACACATACCTTAGTAGCATTTATTGATGTAAAAGTAATCTAAATGAAAGACATATGATGCAATGTATGCAATGCATCATCTAGCCGAAAGATCCATTAGAAGTTGGGCTGAGTTTGTTCAAGTATTCCTAAAAAAATATTTCCCCAACCATAAGACTATGAGGATTAGGAATGAAATTGTTGCATTCGTTCAATCTGAGAGCGAGCCATTCTATTCCTATCTGGAAAGATTTAAAAGTGTGCTGACCCAATGCCATCATCATGGAATTCCAAGATGGAAATTGTGCCAAATTATTTATGAGGGATTGACACCCACATCTAGGGTTATAGTAGAATCCGTAAGCCAAGGGAACTTTATGTCGAAAAATGAAAATGATGCCTGGACTTTTCTTGAGGATTTAGCTGAAAACAGTATGCAATGGGACAATGCTAGAACACCGCTTAACCCGAGTATTAGATCTAGAATAGCAAGTCAACCCAAACCAGGTGTCTTAGCTGTAGATGCCAACATAGCGGCTGAAGCAAAACTAGCTACCCTTATGCACAGAATGGAAAGTTTAGAGCTACAAACCCAAACCCAAGTGAATCAAGCCTCGTCTATCCCTTGCTCTAGATGTGGTCAGACTGGTCATGTAATGGAGGATTGTACGGACTGGGAACAAGTTAATGTCATGTATAACCATGCTAGAAATGACCCATACGCATCAACCTATAACTCGGGTTGGCGTAATAATTCCAATTTCTCATCAAGCCAACAAGGTCAACCTCCTAGACAACAACCAAACCCGTATAACCAAAATAATACATCATCTGGGTTTAGTAACAATGGCGATCATGAGGTTAGGTTGACTAGCTTGGAAAATTTGATGAAAACCTTTATACAAACAACCAACCAACCAGACCTTCCAAAGGCTTGAGACACAAGTCAGCCAACTAGCACAAATAGTAGGTGAAAGAGAAAAGGGTCGGTTTCCAAGTCAACCTGAGGTGAACCCTAGATCTAATAATTCATATCAATCCTATCAAGCACCTTCAGGAAATAACAACCCTAGACCGGTTCAAATGGTTAATGAGGAAGGACCGTTCCAACAAATAAATGTTGTAGTATCATTACGGTCCGGAAGACAAGTTGATAACAATGTAGTAAATCCTAGAACGTCTAATCAATCTAGCCATCAAGCAACCACATATGACCAAACCATTGAACCCGACGTCCAATCTGAAACGCCCAACCCACCTACTCAACCTGAACCTATAGCTCAACCTGAACCTGAGCGAGTCTATGTTCCTAAAGCCCCATTCCCCAATAGACTCAAAAAGAACTCAAGTGCACAAATAGAGAAAATCTTGGAAGTATTTAAGCAAGTTAAGGTGAACATTCCACTCTTAGACATGATTCAACAAATACCTGCTTATGCTAAATTCTTAAAAGATTTGTGCACTAAAAAGAGAAAAACGAACGTACCAAAGAAGACATTCTTAACTGCAAACATAAGTTCTATTTTGTCCAACACATCTCCTATAAAATATAAGGATCCAAGGTGTCCCACAATTTCTTGTGCAATAAGAGATACTTTTATCAACAAAGCCCTTCTAGACCTTGGTGCTAGTGTTAATAGCAACTATAAATAGCCCCGAGAACGATGTAAAAAGGGTCCTTGGTCCCTTAGCTTATGTTCTAGTTTTTATTCCTTAGTTTAATAAATTTCTGTTGTTTTATTTCTTGTTTTTAGTTTTCTTTTGTAATTCCACTAGGACCCCTTCTCCTTCCTCCCATCGATGAGTTTCTAACTCTTTCCAAAGGGTAGAGGTGACGGATTTAGGGTGAAGAGAAGATGAATAAATGTTATTATTTTAATTTCATGATTAGTATATTTTGATTACTTGAGTTTATGTTAAATCATTTATCATGTAATGCTTCATAACTAACATGATTTATTATAAGTTTCTGAATTCTCTAATCTAAACCCTAAATCTAAACCTCCACCCAATGGAATTCACCTCCTTGTTCTTGTTTCTTGCTTTAGATAATAAAAAACCAAAAATCTCAAAAACCCAATTTATTCCTCTCTCCTTCTTTCCCCCAATCGAAATCACACTAATAACAAATCTCTCCCTCCTTGTGTTCGACCCGTATTTGCCACGTCTTCATTGACATCGTGCACTTGCGGTATAAATTTAAAGATCAATCAACAAGAAAGCATACATTCATGTTTTATGAACACATCAAAAATAAAGCATTCATCTCATTCTCTAATGCATGTATGTACATCTACTCCACCCCCCAAAGGGGATGGAACTACTCACTAAACATTACACTAATTATTAAACTAAGCAACGAAAGCATATTAAAACTAAGCTAGAAATAAAAGACGATTAAACTAAAACATGCACAAACAATAAAAGAAACATAAACAAACAATGAAAGAAACACAAAACTTTATTGATAAAATGACTCACATTTCAAGTAGCATCCTCCTACTTTAGTGTGTGCTTCAAGGCCTCACTTCTAGTAGGAAGAATAGCCACTTAAAATATGCAGTGATTACAATGGAAGGTGAAGAGTTCTATTTATAGCCATGGACAAAGGCAAACCGGGACAATCCCCCGATGTGGGACTAAACAGATACCAAAAATAGCCTAAACATCCTCTAATACATGTGCTGGAGAAATTTTAGCGGATTTGGGGCAAAATGGACCGCCAATTGGCGGTCTAAAGAGTCCGGATCCATCTGGAATTTGTGTTGGGCTTTGCTTAGTGTATTTGGTTGTCTTGGATACATCTACTTCGTTTATTTGAGCTCTGAGCCGAATAGAATTGCCAAAATACTCCCCGTGATGGTGTGGAGTTTTCTGTTTTGCTCTTAGGTCCTTCTGTCTTGCGTTCAGGTCCTTCTCCCTTGCATCTTGGTCCCCAGATCTCACAGTTCAGTCCTTTTTCCCAGCTTTTGAGTCCTTTTATGCGTCATCTCTTCAAACCTATTTATTCCTGAAAACTAAACATAAAACTCGTAACATAGCATTATTTAGGTGAAAGATAATGGATATAAGATACAAATATAAGCATGAAATGATGTCAATCACGTCTTCACTATCCACTCCCTGTTCCGGGCCGGGAGAGAACGCCTTTTACAAAATAAACTCCGCGAACAACCTCGCGAGCTTGACTTTCTTCTCTCACAATCTGAGAGGGACACTTTGGGCTTTCACTGAAGTCCTTGCTTCCTTTGACAAACAATTTGAGTGGAGCAACACTCTCTGATTCTTGAGCACACTTGAGTAGGATTGGAATTAAGACTGAAGTGTGGAAGTTGGAGGCTTTGAGTGTTTGGGATTCTCTCTAATGTTTGGGACAAGTTTGTAGTGGGAGAGTTTTGTTAAAATGTGTTTTACAACTCCTTATATAGGCATTAGAGAGAATAGAGCCGTTGGGATTGATTGGGTAAGAGTTGATGTGTGATTACACAAAACAGAACCTGTAGGACCCAATTCTGGCTATAATCGGTCGACCGGATCGGGACGAACGGTCGACCGTTAGGCAGTTTTGCACTAAGTTCGGTCGACCGGTTAAGCAACGGTCGACCGCCCATGGTCCTCGGTCGACCGAAACAGGTCTAGCGGTCGACTGTTTTTCAACACGAGATTCGGGTTTGTCAAGAGATGGACAAACGGTCGACCGATCATGGTCCTCGGTCGACCGATACAAGAAATGTATTTGGGGTATTTTTGGTTTAATACGAATACGATCGTTGGGTATATACGACAAAAGTAACGGTCGGAAAATTAAGTTCAAACGGTCGACCGAAAGAGATGGTGCGGTCGACCGAAACTGGACAGGGAAACACAAACTGGATTACTTGATCATCTGGTCGACCGAACGGCATGTTGCGGTCGACCGTTTTGGTTCAGACAGCTAAAGTTCAGGTTTGGTGTTTTCCGGTCTAAGTTTGGCTGATCTATGGATGTCCAAATAATGTGAATTTTTGTGTGTGACTTCTATAAGAAACCTAGTGTGTGTTTAAGTTGATTTTATCTCAAGTATGCTCAAAATACACAAGTTCCTAAAGACTCAAAGAAATACAAAATACATGTCTTCAAATTGAGCTTGATTACATGTCTTGACTTGATTTCCTTTCTTCCTTGAGTCTTGATCACCTGTAGAGGTTAGCACAAAGCATTATATATGCAATGTAATATGTGTGCTACTCTACATTGATCATAATTAAGATTAGGTTAATTAAATCATCAAAACATAGATTAAGGCCAAAAGCCAACAATCAGTCCACCGATCCATCAATCCATCAACGGGTCACACGTAGGGACATACTGTAGGCACATACGGTCTTACAAAAAGTACGCAACACTCAACACGCGGCTACACTAAACATGGGGTTCGGTGAGGCATGTCTGCACGTCCAAGTCAGTAGTAACAGATCTGCACTCGTGGTCAACACCACATCGACGGAGTCGTCACTCAGGTGGGTCTATCTCACCTGGTTATGCCACAGCCAAGCTACCTGCCGTAATACATCGTCGATCAGTACACTCGCCGGAACATCGGCTCGAGTCAAATACGTCTGGAACAACAACGAACGATACGACAATCGCCATCAAGGCCAGTCGAAGGTATCTGTCGCCTATAAGGTCGGCCAATCGACTCATCCGGACCGAAGTCCGCAGTGTCATCTCTCTCCGTAGAGTCGTGCAACATCGTGCATTGGGATCCGTGATTGATTGAATCAGTTAAAATACTGCAAGTGCACGACCACGTTGAAGCGGTGACAAATACGGGTCGGTCCACATGGAGCGCGTGTGAGTCGGATTCACAATACTCGAGTGGGGGAGAAGAAAAGAGAGATGTGATCTAAACTACACTACAATGCAAAAGAAATCAGAAAATAAGCAATTAAACTAAACCCTTCAGGGAGTAGAGAAAGAATGCGAATACGAAAATGTGTGTTGTGTGCATGTGTTCAAATGTGCTCATCAAAACATGTCATACATGAAATCCATAAAACTCAATTCCAATTTTGATTCCACATGAAATAAGATAAGACATTATGATTAAAACATACAAGACAATAATTGAAATGAAGCAAATATGTTCACATGCATAATGACTCAAATCCAACTATGTCTCCACATGAAACAAGATTTATCACAATCATTAAAACATACAAGACATCAATTTGGATAAAGCCAACATGAGCACATGCATGCACATGTCTTGTTCCCCTCTTCCACTCCATCATTATCCTAACATCATCATTCCCCATAAAGTAGGCTCACTAATCTAAGCATGTGCTAAACTTCATTCAAGAGCATTAGCACATCAAAGATAAGAGTGAAATCTCATTAGATAGTTATGAAAATCATGTAAAGCTCAAATGATTAAGATTAACACACACTAATCCATCACATGATCAACTCACCTTCTTCTCCACCCCCCAATGGGGATGGACTACTCTCTATTCATCTCTACACTAAAGAAAGCATAAAAACAACAATAAACCAAAATGTAAATTACTGGAAATAAGATTAACCAAACAACAACATAAAAGAAATTGCATCTAAGTAAAGACATTAAAGTGTAGAACAAGAACAAAACTAGATTAAGAAACAAAAATACAAAGTTTGCTCATCTCCAATCCCTTTATTACACTACTAAAACAAGAAACTAAAACCTACTCTAATGGGGAAGGAGGAAGAAGAGGTGGAGATGAGGGGTTACAATGGTATTTATAGAAGAAATAGGATGGATCTGGGAATAGTCTGACGGCTTTAAATTACATCTGATAGTCCAGGAATGCTCCAAACTGAATACCCGACCCACGATCGAATTCTCAGCCGTTTTGGACTATTTTGATCCGCCAGTGGCGGATCAAATGAATCTGATCGGGCTGAAATTATGTGTCGCGCTTGATTTCTTCATTTGGCACATAGGGTGAAGCTCTGGTCTGCTGACTCGAATCACTTTGAGTTTAATTGGTGAAATACTGATTTGATTCAAGTAATGTCTCACCATGTTTTGCACTTCACAATCAGGTCCCTCCGGGTTTGCACTTGGTCCTTCCTGATTTGCGCTCCAATCCTTGTGCATTACAAATTGGTCCATAACCTTCCAAATCAGTCAATAATTGTTACGTTTAGGTCATTTTTGCTCATTTCCTCTTTTTTATTACCTAACTCCTGAAACACTACAAATAACAACTCAAGTAGCACAATATTGGGGGTAAAATAAAGAATATATAGCATAAATATGATGCATGATATGCTACTAATCAGCGATCCCTTGGGTCTACTACTCCAATATTAGTCAAGTAAAACCTATACTACGCCAACTTCTATAATACAGAAGTGGCACGTCCCGAGTATCTACACTCTTCCATACGGCAGTCCCTAGGCAGGCACGACCAACGCACCCATCACTTCTCGACGTACGCTCTAAGCAAGCACACGGGTTTCCGTGGATAGAGTTTGACACTCTAGTAGAACGAGGATTTGGTTGTGGGCCCAAGTGGTCGACCAAAGAAGGTGCACCGGTTGACCAATCCCAAGGGAACATGTCGAACAGTCGCCTCGGTCAAACTCCGGGCTCACAACTCAAGCGCCAACGGTCAAACAAAAGGTGAAAACCGGTCGACCGCTACATGGTCAAAATTCGGACTAATACTAAGTCAAAATCAATGCAAAGGTCAAACGGCTCAGGGGTCCCGTTTGACCAAAATCAGGGGCTCACCTACATTCGCTATTGGTCGAACCATACATGAAACAGTCGATCAAACATTAAGTGAACTTAATTTACCGGTCGGACCATAGTCTAAAGCGGTCGACCGTTTAGATGGTCAACGCTGGGTCCACCCAAAATCACCAAGCAACGGTCGAACTACTCAGGGCCCTGTTCGACCGAAAACAACAGAAACTCTCTGAACCGAACAAAATATGTTCAACCGGTCAACCGCCGCAAGGCATCGTTTGACTGGTGCTGGGAAAAAACAGAGGTTTACACTAATATCGGTCGACCGCAAACAAACACCAGTCGACCGTTAAATTGCATCAATCTGGCCTTGCCAAGTATAACTTGATGCCCTCGTAGCCGGCAAGATCTCCGATCTTCGGCGTCGAGCCAAACTCACGCACACACAAGTGTGAGCAACAACTAATGCAACAACTTGGCATACCTCTCTTCCGAGACTGTCGAGGAACGCCGGAGTTCATATGACGACCCCTTCGGACCACAACCTCTCGCACGTCCTCCTCCTTGCATCAAACTCTATGCGGCACACCTCCGCGTTCAAGCTCACCACCAGCCACCGGAGCTCCCGTAACCACCTCTGAACCACCGGAAATAAAGGGAGAGAGATGAGAGAAATGAGGAGAATGTGGAAAAAAGAGACGTGAAGGAAAAAGAAGGGAGGGGTGGGTGATCCTCCCTTAAAAGCCAACCCTACACCACCCAACACTCCTTCCCATACACCCACGTTCTCACCATACCCACTACTCCTACCATCACATCAAAGAAACCTTCACCATACCTCCGACCTAATCTCCACTTAGCACCCTAATGGGGGTTTAGGATATAACAATTACAGCAGAACCTCCAGCCGTGATCCAGGTCTCGGTCACAAAAATAACACAATATGCAAAATAGATAGTTGCTAGCTCATGCTTGTTTGTGAGTCTATCATCTTGTTGAAATTTGGTTGGTTGATTGGTCTTAATTGGTCCACCACTTCTACAAAATCTAAGCACTTAGGTAATTGATGGACATCTAACTTTTCTTATAGTGTTGTATGTTTTTTGTATTTAGAAATGTGAGACTATTTTTCAACACTCTCTTGCACTCGGGATTTTTTTCTTCATTTCTACGAGTGGATTGTATGGGCTGGAATGGACCCCCCAGTCAATTGATCTGTTCTGATACAATATTGAAATCCAACATCCAAGCACTTAGATTAAAGGTAGCACTACAGGAAAAATGATCTTTCTCGACGGATGAATGCCGACGTCAATTTCGTCGACATTACAACAACTATATCGTGTCGGGCACGGAAAATTTGTGTTCGCACGAGATAAATTGGTGCACATGCCGTTATATACAAAATCTAGAGATTGGGATACAAAATGGGTGTATGTTTGATATTAGAGATTGGGATACAAAAGTTATTAATAATTTGTGCCATTTCAGTTCATATGTATTACTACTTTTGAGTGTGATATATTGATCCATCAATTAAAAGTTGTGCTGCTAAACCTCAATGACTTTGTGATGGGTGATTTTAGATTAGGCAACTCTTGTTTCAAGATTAGAGTTTGTTGAATTCATTTGTTAAATGTTGACCTAATGGAAACATGGAACTTCTAAGTTAATGTCCAATCGGTTTAGTTTTGGTTTGTGTTGGATGTTGTTGTGTGTGCTGAATTTTTAATGCTAACATGTTAGATTTCAAGTATATATGAGTAGATCCATGTTTAAGTTTGATGCTTCGTAGTTTTGTAACCACTTCACATTACATACTTCTTAGGTTCAGGTTTTTATTCTCATTTTAGTGATTCTTGACTTCTTTGATGTTGGATTGAATCATTTGATGAAAATTATTTATCCTAATCTTTTATCAATTTTACCATGATTAGGAGTCCCATACCTAGTTTAGTGGACGCATGTGGATTTGAATGCTTCTTTAATGCATTGTGTGTGTGGTTTCGACGTATTGCTTAGGTTTGTTTGTCGTCTACTTGCCATGGTTATAGACACAATTCATGTTCTCATTCACTCACATGCTCACAAGCGTGCATGCGCACAAACACAAACAAATCCTAATTGTCACACACCTACCTACACTTCTCAATCCTCATGTTATTTTGTTTCTCCACTCCTTTGAGACTTTATCACTTCATTTCCTCCAACTCAGGTGAATTTGCTACCTTCTACCCCGTGGAGTTCAATGAGAGTGACCGTGTAATATTAGAAATTCAACCGTTCAATGAGAGTGACCGTGTAACATCTACATTGCTCATATGAGGAGCAATCTAGATTTTTTAGATTTGACGTGTATAACTGATCTTGCAAAGAAGATGGTTAAGAGGGGAATAGATGAAGTTTATCCTTTGGGTTTTTTTGTTTATCAAGTTAGTTTTAACTTTGTCGGTAACAACAGCAGTTGAAAGAGCATTCTCGGTTATAAAGCTTATAAAGACCAAATTTCGTTCACTTACATAGAAAATAATGTATTTAATTATGTTGATACTGAAACGATCATGAAACTATTTCAATTTCAGGAAATGAAACCGAGAAGAACTATCTTCTAATGACTTTTATGTGTGTTTTTTATGTTTAAGTTTATTAATCGTTTAGTTCAACTTTTACCGTCAATCAAACCCATAATAGTCAAAGTTGGGTGTACGTCAGGCATGCTTCTCTTGCGGACCTTTATCCACAAGATGATAGTGTGTATATCCATCAAACCTATTCTTCAGTTGTCAAGAAACATAATCACATGACCGCACACAAATTTAAAGAAAGCTATATATGTGACTTAAGGAATATAAAAAAGAAGTGATAAAGCAAAAGAAGAAGTCATCCAAAATTCTGTCTGCACTTTCTCTGTGCAAATGGCACATATGTGCAGTATGGTGCATAACCAAACACCAACAAAGGCAAGATGAAAACAAGGAAACAACAGCTTATGCCACTGCAATGAAACAGCAACCTAAGCGAAATTGCTGTGATTAGTCTAGGTCTGTTTTCATGGCAAAATAAAGTAATCAGTAGGTAAGATAAAATTGATGTTTTTTTGTCGCTCATCGACTTAATATCAGACAATGGGATTGATGCGAACTCATTTTAGATATCGGTTGAGAATCATCGTGACAAAAATGATCAAAACTCCAATATTTGAGCAACATGGATCCGTTGGGTGGGGAAGAAAAAAGAAACTAACATCACATATAAATAAAAATAAAAAAACGAAGTAGGTAAAAAGATATTAATTTCTTACAAAAAAATTGATAAAAAATATAATATATTTTTATTTTTCTTGAACGATTTTAGCTCCTAGCAAAATATATTTGAACTTCTCTTTTCCTTGTTCTTCTCACAAAGGTTATCACTCTTAAAACTGGCTTAATTACCTAATCGGTGAGATGTACATGAGAGTACATCTTATAGCTTACATGACAAAGGATGAGATAATCATTAGCCTTGTTGGTAAATTTGTAGCTTTGAATGAAGAATCTTGCTTTCTAGTGTTTAATTATATTATATTATATTAGTAAATATATTAAAAAACAATAACAAAATAACAAAAAGTGAGACTTAAAGGATCTCATGATTTGAAAACACACATCAATCAAATAATCAATGACCCAATGAAGGTTTTGGGGCTCATGGAAAAGGCTGTGGTGGTGGCTGTGAGAGTGTGAGTAGCCCTTTGCCTACCTTTATGCCCTTCTCAAGTGTTGTAGGCTTGTATCTTTCTTTTACCATCACTCTCTTCTTTAAGAATATCATGGTGTTCAAGTTCAAATGAAGGACCTTTTCTTTTCTAGGTGTTTTGTAACACAGCACCAAAGGAAAGGGCTGAACGTGCAAATCTCACTTTATTTCTTTTTTTTATCACATTACATTGTATATTTTTATATAATGAACACATCAATTTCGACCAGTGAGGCGTGTTTAGTTTTAGGTTTGACCGTTAGAATTGGAAAATTGGACTTCTCAAATATAAATGGTGTATGGTTAGCTTATTGAATTTATGAAATTTGAGTTCTTAAGTTAGAAATTCATACAGTGATTCTCTTTACTTCACAAAAACTCAAAAAAAAACTTGATTTTTTTTGAATTAGGTGATTTTTTTATTCTTCCAAATTATAATTATCATTAAAACAAATTACCCAAACTTCAACTCGCTCCCTTAGAGCACCATTAACGCGTGCTCTTTGGGGTCGGTCCCCTTCAGAACCGACCCTAGCCCCCCTTAATGGGGATGGACCCGGGTTATTTATTTTTTTGGGTTTTTTATTTTTATATTTGTTATTTAATATATAATTGATATGTATATTGATTTATATAATTAAAATTTATCCGTGAAAATTAAAATAAATGAAAATAATTAATTAAAATTTGTAAGATAAATGTAAATAATTAATCAAAATTAGTAAAAATAAATGTAAGTAATTAAAGAAAATTACAACACACGAATTTATTCAGGTTTACCCAAAAACGAATTAGTAACCAAAAAAACTGGTAGAGTATTACTAGTAAATCTCACTGGGGAGCGAGACCCCGACTGACCCGTCGGGGTGGGCATTAAATCCAATTTTTCGAAATTATTTGGTAATTAGCATAATTTAATTAGATTAAGTCACCGTAGAAATCATTTATTTAGTAGTTTGTGTATTTTTGTGATGAAATAGAAAATAATGTAAAAAATGATATGGATGAGATAGAATGTTAAAAGTGGAATTGTGATTAAGGAGTGAAAAAATAAGTTAGATTTAGTGATGGATTGTATAGTATTTTTTGGTGACATGACTAAAGAGTAAATTAGGAAAATATTTTGGATTGTTGCTCTTGCGCCGGAGTTCCTAGGGTTCAATATCTTTCTTCGGACCGATCACACTCAACTACAATTTAAAATGTATCGGGAAATGGAAATCAGGAATATCAAATTCTCAAGTTTATTAGGCAAAAGTGACAGTAATATAAACTCATCAGAAAAGTATAGAAGTAGACGTAACTCCTAAAGAATATATGCGCAAATTGGCCGGAGTGTCTTTTTATCCAAAGTAGCATAAAATTCGATCTTTGGAGAATATTGAGGTGCATTACATATAATCTAAACTTTAGCCGACGAGAAATTATAATTTTGAAAAACATTAAGGCCAAATAATGTCTTCAAAGGAAGATGACGTGGATTCTTTGATTCCATGTCTAATATGGTTGGTCTCATCCACATCTCTGCTTTGAATCTCTCTTTTCTCTCTCTCTCCTCCCGTATTTCCAAAATTTTGACCACATCTTACAACTTTCTCACTCCAACAACAATCATAACACAACACTACTACAAGAAAAAGAGGTGCCCACCACTCTGATCTCTGAATCACAAAATGGTTGCAAATCTCTCCACCCTAATTTCAAGTGATCTTCTTAAACCATGAATTGGTAAATTTTCCCATACTTCATCATGCATGCATGTAGTATATTCAATCATAATCAACTGAGTGTAGCTTAATAAGTGTATCTATATGTACTATCTTGCATTTTAGGTAGTTATTAGAGATGAAGAAACACAAAACAAAGAAATGCAAATACCATCACGATGGGTCAAAAAATATCAACCAATTTAGCCACAAGGATTCACAAGACATTGGAATTGCCACCATCCAATGATGACACTTTTTTGGCTGAGTCAGACCACTGACACCTGTACCCTGGCCTGCATGTGTAATACAAAAGCTTTTCTTGGGTCTCATCCCTCTCCTCTCTCGCTCTCTCTCTTCACCACCCTATATCTGTGTGTTATCTCACTTGATTCTCCTAGGTAGATAGGACAATTGAGAAGCCAAAGATTTTTGTCTCTGATTTCCTCTAATTTCCCTACACAAACAAAAAAAACCACAAGCAAACAAAGATCAAACAACAAACACACATGTCCAACTCAACCTCCACCACAGCAACATCAAACAATGACATGTTCGGCCTCAACCCTTTGTTCCCATCCATCTCCTCCAACCAACATGACCATCAACACAAACCCAAGAAGCAGAGAAACCAACCAGGGAATCCAGGTAATTAATCGATTCGTTAGCTATATATAAATTTGTTTTCAAGAAAATTTTGTGATGGCATATGGTGTAATTTTGGCCATTTCAGACCCAGAGGCTGAGGTGGTAGCATTGTCACCAAAGACCCTCATGACCACCAATAGGTTTGTGTGTGAGATTTGCAACAAAGGCTTCCAGAGAGATCAAAACTTGCAACTACACAGGAGAGGACACAACCTTCCATGGAAGCTAAGGCAGAAGAGCACAAAGGAGGGTGTGAGGAAGAGAGTGTATGTTTGTCCAGAGCCAACTTGTGTTCATAATCACCCTTCTAGAGCTCTTGGGGATCTAACTGGGATTAAAAAGCACTTCTATAGGAAGCATGGGGAGAAGGTGTGGAAATGTGATAAGTGTTGTAAGAAATATGCCGTTATGTCTGATTGGAAGGCTCATACAAAGACTTGTGGGACTAGAGAGTATAGGTGTGATTGTGGTACACTTTTCTCAAGGTTGGTGCTTACAATTTATTGGTAATTAGTTTCATATTATAAAGGGTTTTTCTTGGAATGTTTGGTTTTTGTTTTTGTTTTTAATTGCACTAATGGTTGTTAGGTATTTTCTCTTCTTTCGTAATTTTTGTGGGCGTGCTTTTTTTTTTTTTTTTTTTGTGGGTACTCTAATTGCACCACACTATTTGGGGTATTATTTGTTTCTCGTGTTTTCTGGGTAGTAGTGATGCAATGACAAGTATACCAAATATTAATGTATTCTTTTGGTGACTAAGCTTGAAAATTTTTGCATCTCAATTTCCACTTATTTATATGTAAACAACTACCTCAGTTTCTTGCCCTTATTTTCTAAGAATGTTTTTTTCTGATTTTTAGTGAATTTTCACTTTTGTTGCAATTATGTTTGGGAAGTATATTTATTTTTGCACTCATGTTGTAAGAATAGCAAAATGAAAGCCCTTGAGTTTTAGAACTTGCATTTGTGTAGGCTTTTGTCCTCACTTTATTTTTTTCAAATTTCATGTTTTACTGCAATTTGGACATTCTACTATTAGATTGTCAAATGTGTTCTACTCGTGTCCATTGTTTGCATCACGTTCCCTTAGTTAAGACTCCATTCCAATACGTAGATTGTGGTCCTTGTCTTGAATTTGTTCAATGCTTTCTTACTATATTTTCTATTGTGCTATTTTTGCCTTTTCCAGTCTTCAAATCCTTCATTGTTTCCATTACATTGTGGTATTTACTCACTTCTATCGGTCATTAAAAAAGGCAGAAGGTTATATAGCTTTTCTTGCTTAATATTGTGCAAAGTTATCCTTTTTAATTTTTAGTATTGATCCATATATAGATCACTAATTACTTCCTCTATGAAGAACCTAATCCCTGACCCACGTCATAAACATGAGGCACAACTCTCTCTTTTTTTAAAGTTGCTTTGTATTAATTAATTAAATAAGAGAGTTAGAACTTGTTACCGCTGGGTGAGGAGGACCTGCGTCAGGTCATGAACAATGCATGCAAGTATGGAGAAAAGAAAATAAAAAACATTTAATTTTATGTTATTGGATTTATTTACCAACCCCTTTATTTTTTGTAAAACACCGTGCTTTTGTGCATGCACCTTTTTTTAAATTTCTTAGTCATAGTATAGGAGCTATAATTTTAATTTTTTAGTACATGATATTGTTCCATAATTATTTACGGTTCTTACCACTCAATGGTAGTATTGTTGGCACCATACTTTTGTGTGACAAGTAATGTGCCTTTTATAATTAGGAAGGTAAACATGTGTTCTGGCCCTATATCTATATGGTGAGACCGTCAAAGAGTTGGTGTTTATATGGAGGGAATATAATAATATTTTATAATAGCATGAAGTTATATCCAAATTTGTACACTATTATCTTGGTTTCTGTTTTCTCAAATCATGTTTTCTACACCTATTTACTCAAAAAACATCATGTTTTCTTTCCTCACCTTCATTTTATCCTTTGAAGAACATAGAGTAGCTTTCACATAAAAAGGTTGGACTTAAATCTAGAGATGTGTTCTTGGTTTATGTTCCTAGAAACTTTTTCACCACTGCAACTTTCTTCTGTGGCTCTTGGGGGGCTAGTTTGGAACCTCTCTCTCAGCCATTATCATCATTTCTATTCTGTTCTGCTCTAGTAATGATGGTAGTAGTAGACTAGTAGTTGGTAGTCTTCTCTGAAAAGCCTCTCCTAACTCCCTTGCTTCAAAAGGCTTGTTCTTTGTATATAACAAAAATAGTCAAACATTAAATAGTGGAAGAAAATCAAAGATGAATTTGGAGGTTTTGGGGTAGTAATGTACTTCTGAAGTTCTGATAAAGTAGTGTAATTCTATTAAAAAATTATGTTTTTTTGCAGTAATCAAACCTCCAATGAGATCCATTTTACTATGTTGTAATATTTGTTTATGATTATTGTAAGGTCAAAGATTTAGCAAATATATTAGGTCTATTTGCGTAAGGTTAAAGTAAAAAAATGTACCTGTGTGTGAGATTTGTACTCATGTGAGTTCTGACAAAATAGTGATATGGTAGATATATAAGTCAAATAATGATGGTTAAGGGAAGCTGTGCAGAAGCAAAAGGCTTTTTTTGGTTTTAAAGCTTTAAGTTCTGACATTGATCTACTGACTGGGGTCTGAACCCAAGCAAATTGACGGATATGTCATTTATTGGGACAGTTCAGGAAAACCATCAGGAACAAGTTGTACTTCTTTATTATAATAAAAAAAACAAGTTGTACTTCTTTTGAAATTTTCATCTTTTTTTTTTGAAAATCATTTACAAGGATTCATTCAATCATTCCTATACATTTTGAGGGCTGTGGGGGGCTTCTATGGATTTATCACAAATCATATTGAACTAATTAATCTGATGAGATTAAAAATTATGGTGGAAAAGAACAAATGTTTTTCTTAAACTTGTATACCACATTTTTATGGGTTTTTTTGTATTTTTTTTTTTTTTTGCAGGAAGGACAGCTTCATCACCCATAGAGCATTTTGTGATGCATTAGCTGAAGAGAGTGCAAGACTATTTGCTACCGCCGCCACCACCACCGCCACCACTCCATCATTCCCATTCTCATGGAACCAACTTGAAGACCTCAACCCTAACTTAAACACCATAACATCACTCAAAACGTCTCCTCCACACCACAAACTCTTCATGGCCACAACCACATCTTGTGATAACAACACCACCATCATCCAACCCCAGCTCTCTGCCACTGCCCTCTTGCAAAAGGCCTCCACAATTGGATCCATACCCACAACCACAAGTTCCACTAGTTTTGCAGGTATGATGTCGAATTGGCACGCGGAGAGCCACAGGATGACAAGGGACTTCCTCGGGGTAGTGGTGCCGGCAGGCGGTGGGCAGGATGAGCTGTTGTTGTCAGGACTAGGTTTGGAATTTGCATACCCGTCACCTTGTGATCATAACACCACAAGTAGTACCACTACTGCAAGAATTGGCTTCACTCCACGTATGTGGGGGGACTGCTAGGGTTTTGCATGGGCCATGCAGGGCACGTGATGCAGGGTGAAGATCAGCTTCTTATTTTGTTTCTTTCTTGTTTTTGTTGGCTTGTTTAGTTCTTGTCTGTTTTTACTTAATAAGCTGGTATTAAAAGGTTAGGGTCAGTTTGGAGGGAGATTGTGTGTTGTGTAACTTGTGTTTGTGACATGGAATTTTTTATCATTATTTTTTTGGCTAGCTATATGTGAGTTATTTTTGTATTTTCAACGTATTAATGTTTGAGCTACTAACTAGTTGAGGTTAACGTACATCCTTAATCATAGATTGGTTAGTAAATTACATGTTGGGATTTAATTAAAAAA
The DNA here is from genome assembly GCA_963682175.1 of Triglochin maritima. Classification (NCBI taxonomy): domain Eukaryota; kingdom Viridiplantae; phylum Streptophyta; class Magnoliopsida; order Alismatales; family Juncaginaceae; genus Triglochin; species Triglochin maritima. The sequence continues at coordinate 28,911,029 of OY821789.1, forward strand.
TTACAAAATGCATTCAAAGAAATGGTTGAGATAATAAGAGGTGCTCTTATCAGTTGAAAGCTTGAATGTGAATGTTTTCAAAATTCAAAAATGGTTCTTACTGATTACATGTTGAGTATAGATAGATTTTGCATCTATACCCTCCATTTTAGTTTTATATGTATCATTGTCCTTCAATTTTGTTGTATATATATGGATGATTTTTTAAATGATGTATACATGCTTGGATCAAGACCTTAGTGTTCGGGACGTACCGGCACGGCATGCCATGCCAGTGGGTCGTGCCCGACACGACAGGCCCGACGGACCGTGTCGGCATGGCTTAACGGGCCCAGGCCAATCGCCCGATGGGCTTGTGTCATGTCGTGTCGGCACGAATCCCACCTCTACTTGGATCATATATAACATCCAATCTCGGTAGATCTTAATGTAAATTCCAATAAAGTGTTTGGACGTGTAGTTTTTTCTGTTTTGGTTTCGTATAGAAAAAGATATGATTTGACGGTTCTTAAAATTTGAATTCTTATCATTCAATTTTACCATTCACAATTGTTTTCAAATAGATTAATATTGTGAATATAGATTACCACGAGGTATGTATCTTTCGAGAATTTGATTTTTGGAAAAACTTTTTTTAAGCTTTTAAAAAATCTAAGTATGGATTTGGAGTGTTTGGATGCTTAAGAAAGAAAATTTAGATTATTACATAATCGTAACTTACAAAACTACACGTGCGAGTATTACCTTAGACTTACCCTTATTAAGATGGCAAGACACCAACATTTTACATTAAAACTTTTAGACGACTTTGTTCTTTTTTTCGTGACTAAACAATTTTCTCTAATTTCTTCATTTTTTTAAATGCTTCTACTATTACTTATATTGCAACACGTAGTTTATAATCATCCTTAATCTAACTTATTATGACCTTTTCATTTGAATTACTATCTTTTGATGAGAAAAAAGGAAAGTGTGGTGCAATCGAGGATGTGCCATTTCTAGCTAGCAACGGTTTAGGCTGCATGCCATATCTACTAGTAAGCTGCTGCAGCATGAAAACTTGAAACCCCAATAAATATCGCATGGCACCACAATTAAATCCGAGTTTCATGATTTTCTCCTCTTTTATATTTATTTTCTTTATATGATTTTATTTTAAGTTACATACTACGGTCATGTTCCACTAGTAAGGTTTGGTTCATGTAGATACTGAAGACCGATTTTTTAAAAAAATAAGTCTATCTGGGTTTATATTGTCTGAATATAAATTGTGCTTGTAACCTTCTGTCTCTAAAAATAGGGTGTCCTGACCATCCAGCAACTATTTCTTCTCATTGTCTATTTGAGCATGCTTGCAAGTTGCAACTTCTAGAAAAAATTACGCTTTAAAGAGAGCCAAAAACAATCGAAGATGCATGCTACTAAAAATGTTTATTTTGCTTGCTTCGAATTTTTCTGTGTTATTATTTTGGTTTTTTGTTCTTTAAAATTATGATTTCGCTTTATAGGTACACTGCTCTCTAGCTATCAGCAATATATGTGCATATTTTTGCCATGGAGCGTTAAGGAAATGATGTTGGAAGAAGAAAGGAAGCCTAGAAAAGACCTCAACCACCATGGATTTAGATGACTAGGATCCTTCATTAAATTAGCTTTTTTCTAGTTATTTTCTTCATGTTATTTTTGTTGAATTCATTAATTGGGGTTATAGTGGTTGAAGTTAGTCCATTAGGGCTATGTTGATTGAATTTGTTTTGCTTTCCACTTCATGAACACCTTTGCTAGCATGGCATACGGAGAAACACAAGAGCTTTCACTTTCAGAAGTTGATTCAAAGTAATCAAGGTGTGATTCTTTGATGTGATGTGATTTAATTTGGGAACATTTCTGTATGGTGTGGCTCCAAAATCAAATAGCACAATGCCCTACTTAATGATTACACTGGATTAGAAGAAAGTTTTATGGGACTGGCCATGAGAAGAATTGCCGCGACTTAAAATCTCACAATATTCAACATTAATAAAATTTCTAACTACTTTAAATTTGTAAATTTACATGACAAATAATGTGTTTATAATTTTTTCTCTCCTATTTTAGTTTTTTTGAACCAAAAGGTTATTGGGGCTCATTTTGCTACTACTAGCTAGCAACTTCGTTTTGGTGATTATTATGAACCTATCCTCTAGGAATAGGAACTTGAAATAGATTCCTTTTACTCAACAATGGTTAGTGCTATATCTTTACATGTTGATATCCGAAATTAAAAGATGTTAAGTAGTTTTCTTCAAATGAATGTAAACTTCAGTGTGTTCATTAAAATATGCTAATCAAGCTAGTTCAATTTGTAGAAGCTTTTTTTTGAAATGGTCAAGAACATTACCACCCTAATAAAGCAAGTTGCACCCTTTGATGTGGTTGAAATATAGATAACATTTTCAATATACATTTTACTCTATTAAGTAATATTGGAAAACATGCATTTTCGAAACAAATAAAGCAACATATATATTTAAATGCAATCAATTTCTGCAATTCGCAAAATGCCTTCATTCCGTTGGAAATGCAAACATAGGAAACATATGTGACATTATTGTAGCAAATTCTCAAAATCAAGTTTTAATTACCATACCAAATAGATTATTGTATAACAAAATGTAAAAGAAGCCTGCAGCGATTTATTACTATCTAGTCCACTCCATACCGTCCTTAATTAGTAATAAATGTTTTTTTTTCTTGTAACAAGTTTATAATATTTCCTGTTCATAATTAATCAAGTTTAATGAAGTCTAGAATTCTGCTAGTTTAATATTAGATGGGCATAAGATATGGTTATTATATAATGTAAAGGCAAGAAAAGAAAAGGGAAAGATATATATATATAGATGGACATATGATGATCAATCATGGAGATGTCAACGCATGGGAATAGAAAGGTTGCTTGGATGGGGTAAACGTATTTACAGATCCAGATTTTCTCTCATGTCTCTTTCCAAAATACGCTTTCTTGTGCTCTGTGAGGAAGTCTCGGGTTCTCTTGGGATTGAAGATAACTAATATCCTACACAATACCCTTTTCAATTTGAAAATTTTGTCAAACTGCCACTGTAAAATAGTCACTGTTTGTTTAAGTATATCAGCGTTCCCAAGAAGAATAGAAGATTAAAGACAGCGACCATCCACAACACTCACAAAAAGTGGGCTAATGATAAAAAAGAAAAAGATTGAAAATGTGTCTTGTGTTGTACCACTACCAATTATATTCGAGAAAACAATTGCGTTGAGCGAATTTAATACTTAACTACAGTTACCAATTATATATGATCATCATTCATTGTATTTGTATTAGATAACTACTCCTTAACAAGAAGAAAAAGTGATTCATTGGTCCTGCTTTGCACATAAAATATCTATCTACTTTAGAATAGTTAGGAATATGTCTACCAAAAACATGTGGTCCCACTAGTGCAGAAAAGTCCATATACGTCGGATATACAGGGGTATAGACGTCGGATTTCGACGGTCCAAGTACCCGACGTCTATTTTCCCGTCGTCTATTCCTTATTGTATAGACGTCGGCTATATACGACCGACGTCTATACAGTGTATAAACGTCGGCTATATACGACCGACGTCTATTATATGTTAATTAACAAAAAAATACATTGGAACGTATATCGGGCATTCTGCACTCACATTAATCAAGCCCAAGCTGCCCAAGTGCCCCAAGTGCCAATCTTTTGACAAATAACCACGAATATCAAGCTCATCATAACCAGGTGCTCCAAGTCGTTCGCGTTCAGCAGTAAAGGAGTGGTGGAGTACATCAACCACACTAACAAAAATAAATTCTCCGATGTGGGACTAAAGTATTACACCCAATAGACGTCGGATATTTATATTGACCGACGTCTATTCATACAGCACAACCTATAGACGTCGGTCATGCTATACATCCGACGTCTATACATTGAAATAACAATAATTAATAAAAAATACGCCCTATATACGTCGGCTACCATATACAACCGACGTCTATACATGAGTTAATAGTAAAAAAAAGACGTTGCAACAATTTGAAGCCCAAGTGCCCCAAGTGCCCAAGTGCCAATCTTTTGACCATTAAATATATATATGTATCTCACTTGTATTTTGTAATGTGGTACCAAACTACCATTTAGAAGTAAAGGAGTAGTTGAGTACTTCAACTCCACCAATAAAAAAAATTCTCCAATGTGGGACTAAACATGTCACCATACACACACATGTGTACAACACACATGTGATAGTTATAATGATGTAACTATTATTACACAAAATAATCCCCATAAATTATTACACAAAATAAATCCCAAAAAATTACGTTATTTCTTATTCAAAATAAATCCCAAAAAAATGTGTTAATTCTTACACGAAATAAATCCCAAAAAAATGTGTTTTTCTGATACAAAATAATCCACATAAATTCTTATACGAAATAAATCCAAAAAAATAAACAAAAATATTTTCTTCTTTTAGGAGGTATAGACGTCGGTTATACTAAACAACCGACGTTTATACAAACCTATAGACGTCGGACGTCCAAACATCCGACGTCTATACCAATAGACGTCAGATGTTTTTATATCCGACGTCTATTTGGTGACGTCTATTGAGCATTCTGCACTAGTGTCCTTTAATTGGTTACTGTAAATCACCAATTTAGAGAATGATTAGTAGTAGTTGTTGCCAAGGCGGGTCATCAGATAAACAATTCAAAAGGATTTCATGGTTGGATGTAATCACACTTTGGCATATTTCGGGGGATAGCAACAAGTTGTAGTAGGGATATGCTAATCACACATTTGTTTTTTTGGGGGTTAGCGGGGTTTTTGCCACCCAGCTAGTTTTTGTAACCATTTTTACGTGTGTAAAAAACATGGTTGTATACATATAGTCATGTTAGCTTCAAATTACCAAAAATAACAACCATGAGGGGAAATTGATGGGCTAATTCTGATAGAACTGATCAAAAACAACCCACTAGATAAAAAGAACCTCATGGTCTAATGATGTTGTTTGTTTTGTAAAATTGTGGGGTATCAAGATTTATACTATTTAGGGGGAGGCCACATCACATGGATGGTTTCTGGGGATTATCTTGGCTTTTCCTAAAGAAAAAACAAAAAGCATAATCACAATTATGGGATTCGAACCAAAGGTGGGGGGAGAATAAGAGGTGGAGAGAGTAAGGACCAAAGGGTTTATGGAGGTGGGAATAATGGTGGGGTTTGGTGCATGGGATATCCCTAACCAGCTTTTAAAAAGTAAAGAATGTGCATGTGAGATGCAGGGTTTAGTAGTGCATTACATACCATTTGCCTACTAAAAAGGACTGGTGGCTCCTCCTGTTTTTTCTTCTTTTCTCTTTCCATCTTTTCCCTTCTTTTCCTTGCACAACCAGACAAAACCAAAAGTGCACTCTCATCTTGGGCTTCCAACCTGGGAATCTTTAGTCCTAACGGCTGAAACATCTAAACATCACAATTTGTTTCATTTTATACAATAGAAAAGCATAAGGTATTTGTAAATTTTGCAAGGAAAAAAATAGGATAAGTCACATCATATGAAATTGCTTTTTATCATGACTATATCATGAGTAACGACTAAAAAGTCATCTATTTGCACTTATGTCACTAAAAATCTTATTTATTTGCATTTATGTCATTATTTTTTCAAATCATATCACTATGTTAACTTTACAACTAACTCCGTTAATATAAATTAATTTTAATTGTACATTTTGAAAAATTAACTCTTAACAACTTATTACTCTCGCAGATGCGAAAAGCCATCGGGGGAACTTATTAAGGCCGACAGTTATCTGATTTGCTACAGCTTTCTTGACATTACAAAGACTCTATTTCAAGAAAGATCAACTCATATCCTTTATTGTCTCTGCCGACTACAACGTCCTGAATGCAACGTGGATGAAGAACAATAGGTTGAAAGAAACCTCCACCCAAGTGGTTGAAGTCATTCTTCAGCAACACTTTTGGAGCAACGTTGCGAAAGCACTCAAAGTCTCACAATTAATGGTTAATGTTCTTAGGTTGGTGGACGGTGATGAGAAACCAAGAATGGTTATCTTTATGACACAATGGAGAAGGCCAAGGAAACCATCATCCGAAACTTTATGGGTAACCCAAGGCATTATCAAAAGATCGTCGACTGCATCGACAAGAGATGGGGTGAAGGTGTTGGTTTTTTTGCCTTAATCTATGTTTTGATCATTTAATCAACCTAACTTAATTGTAATTAATGTAGAGTAGCACACATATTGCACTGCATACATATTGCTATGTGCTTACTTCTACAGGTGATCAAGACTCAAGGAAGAAAGGAAATCAAGTCAACACATGTAATAAAGCTTATTTGAAGACATGTAATCTTAATTTATTTTGATTCTTAAGAACTCTGTGTAATTGAGCATACTTGAGCTAAAATCAACTCAAACACACACTAGGTTCCCTATAAAAGTCACACACAAAATTTCATATAATTTGGAGTTCAATAGATCACCCAAACTTAGACCGGAAAACACTAAACACTTAGCCTGAACTGTCTGCCCACATTCGGTCGACCAAAACAGACCGTTCAGTCGACCGAGTGATCATAAATCTTGTTAGTATTTTACTGCCCAGTTTCGATCGACCGTCCAGACCTTTTCGGTCGACCGAGTTAACACATTTATCCGACCGTTAGATTTGTCGTATTATACCCAACGGTAGTATTTGTATTATCTCTAAATACCCCAAATACATTTAGTGTATCGGTCGACTGGTGACCTTGTTCGGTCGACCGAACTTAAGATGTCTCGACAAACCCAAACTGCTTGTTGGATTTCGGTCGACCGTGGACCTTGTTTCGGTCTACCGAATATGATATTGTTTGTCAACCCCGTAGAGCCTGTTAGAAATCGGTCGACCGAACCTATCTCGATGTTCGACGGATCACTTAAGTGTCTTTGAGTCATAGTCTTTGGCGGTCGACCGTTCCTTAATCGGTCGACCGAACCGAGTCCAAAATTGTCCAACGATCGACCAAACTTATACAGAATTGCATCCTGCAAGTTTCTGTTTTGTGTATCTTACACAATCTTTACCCATTTCATCCCCAACGGCAATAACTCTTTAAGAGCTTATAAATAGAGTTGTAAAACACATTTTAACACATCTCTCCCACTACTATTTGTCCCCTACATTAGAGAGAAAGCTCCACACATTCAAAAGCTCAAAACCTTCCACACTTAGTAATCAATTTCATATTCTACTCAAGTGTGCTCAAGATTAGAGAGTGTTGTTCCACTTCATTGTTGTCAAAGAAGCAAGGGTCTTGGTGAAAGCCCAAGACAAGAGTATAGACTTCAGTGAGAGTCCGAAGTGATCCCTCTCGGATTGTGAGAGGAGGAGCCAAGCTCGACGAAGGTTGTTCGCGAGTTTGAAGATTGTAAAGGCGTTCTCTCTCGGCCCGGAATGGGAGTGGTTGGTGAAGTCGTGAGCGGAGCTCGGTAATCCGAGCGGAGCTTGCAAGAGAAGCTACGACCCGGGTAGGGTGTCGAACCTCTGTAAAATCCCCCGTCTCCATTGTGGTTTGCATTTGTCTTTCCTTTACTTGCTTGTTTAGTTTTAAATTCAGCTGCATATCTTTGATCGATTAAACAAGTAGGTAATTAGTTTAAAAGTGATTACAATTAGAGACTCTCTCGATCCCACAGAAGGAAGAATGATGAGGTCTCTCCTACACTCATCCAGATTGCTACTTAACCCGGGGTCCTTCTTCTCAACTCCGGTAGATGAACGTGTTGGCTTTTAGGCCTTAATATATGTTTTGATTATTTAACTAACATAATCTTAATCACAATCAAATGTAGTGTAACACACATTATGCATAGTATATATGGTATTGTGCTAACATCTATAGATGATCAATACTCAATGAAGAACGGAATGAAGTCAAGACATGTAATCAAGCTAATTGAAGACATGTAATTTTGTATTTATTTGAGTCTTAGGAATCTATATGAAATTGAGCATACAAGAGTTGAAAATCATTCGCATACAAACTAGGTTTCTTGTAGAAGTCACACATCATATTTCAGATCACTTGGACTTCAATAGATCTCCCAAACCTAAGTCGAAAAAACACTCAAACTAAACCTTAACCATATTGTGCAGAACGGTCGACCGAAACTAGTTTTCCATTCGACTATTTTTATCAGTTAATCATTACACCAATAGCGTTTTTACCCAGCTACATTGGTCGACCGTTTACCATATTTTCATATGATCGTTATCCTTGTCGTCGTATTATACAACGGTCGTATTCGTATATTTCACGTAACCCCTAAAACGTATTTGTCCACGATCGTACTTTGACAAGAAAATGGTCGACTGGATGTAGACTAAATTGTGTTCCCAAACTTACTGATATTTTCGGTCGGACGTATTCTATTCTTGTGTTTGACCAATTAACTTTAACCTGGCCAAAACCCTTTAAACGGTCGATCGCCCTTATATTTAGTTCGACCGTTAACTTAAGTTATAATCGTTTAGGTTCGACCGTTGTTCTTGTTAGCTCGAACGTTTCCTTATTTTCATGGAAACGGTCGACCGTTATCCCGTACAGGTTGACCGGTATTGGACAGATTTATTGAACTTAGTTTTCTGTTTTGTTTATCTTACACAAATCTTTACCAAATCTTCCCCAACGGCTATATCTCTCTGAGAGCTTATAAATAGATGTCCACATACCTTATTTAGACAACTCTCCTACTCCAAACTCACGCATACACTAAAGAGAATCCTTTCACTCCTAGAATTGAAAGGAATGTGTTCTAAAAAATTTACTTTTAAATGTCAATTATTATGAATTGGATGTGCAAATATTTTGTTCATTGATTATGGTATTCATCTTTTGGAAGTGTTAAGGAAGAGGCGTTTGGTCCTTAACCGTAGAGCTCTAAAAGATAATGATTTACATAAATCAAAAGTTATTCACAATCATGGTAATTAACATGGAACATTAATCACGAGATAAGATTGTCATGTTGGTCATCGATTGTTTTAGCTCTACAAAAAGGTCTTGGAAAGGTTCAACATGAACAACTCTAAATTATTGCATCGATTGTTGCATCAAGAAATTGTTGCATCAAGAAATTGCAAGAAGCTAACCTTCTTGGTCAACTTGATTTTAAATCATTGGAGACGTGTGAACCTTGCCTAATGGGAAAAATGACCAATAGGTCTTTCAAGAAGAAAGGACTGAGAGCAAATGACATGTTGGACTTGATACATTCCGATGTATGTGGTCCGATGAGTATTGGTGCAAGAGACGGTTTTAGGTACTTCATTACGTTCACGGATGACTATAGTCGTTATGGCTATATTTATCTAATGAGAAACAAAAGTGAATCATTTGACAAGTTCAAGGAATTCAAGAATAAAGTAAAGAACCAACTCAACAAGAAAATCAAGTTTCTACGAACGGATCGTGGATGTGAGTACTTAAGTACTGAATTTGACTCATTCCAAAAGGAGTGTGGTATTATACCACAGCTCACCCCTCCCGGTACACCTCAGTGGAATGAGGTATCCGAAAAGAGGAATAGGACATTACCGACATGGTTCGATCAATGATGAGTCAAGTTGCATTGTCGTTTTACTTTGGAGTTATGCACTAGAAGCTGCGGCTTACACACTAAATTATGTTTCATCCAAATCCGTAGAGAAAACACCTTATGAGCTATGAAGTGGTAAAACACAAGCTCAATTTTCTCAAGATTTGGGGTTGTGAGGCCTACGTCAAGAGATTGATGTCGGCCAAACTTCAACCAAAAGAGGATAAGTGTTTCTTTATAGGTTAGTCTCGTGAGATAAGAGTATACTACTTTTGGCATATAACCTCTAATCGAGTGATTGTAGAGAGGGATGTCGTATTTCTAGAAAATGAATTTCTGGAAAGAATAAAAAGTAGTGGGAGTAGAGTTGTGCTTGAGGAGACTCAAGATATTCTACAAGATCATGATATGAATGATGACATTCGAGATCATGAAAGCTCAACCGAAGTTCCTTTGGTTAGTGAGAGCGTGAGTGAGAGACCCTCGCAAGCAATTGTGAGAGAAATTCAATCTTACCCACCTAGTGTACGTTCGAGAATTGAACACGAACCAATTCCGCAAGAAATTGTGGAAGAAGTTGGAGAAGTACACGTAGAACCAAAAGAACTTAGAAGGTCAACGAAGGAAAGGAAGAAACCCGATATGTATTTGGGACTTCATGAGATCATGGTACTGGATACCGATGATCCCTCGACCTTTCAAGAAGCAATGGAAAGAGAGGACTCCAAACTATGGTTTAAGGCCATGGAATCCGAAATAGAATCCATGTATGATAATCAAGTGTGGAACTTGGTTGACCTTCGTCAAGGGAAAAAGGTCATTCAAAATAAATGGGTTTCAAGAGGAAGATGGACATGGATGGGAACTTGACAACCTACAAAGCGAGGCTTGTAGCAAAAGGTTTCACTCATGTTCAAGGAATTGACTGTGATGAAACTTTTTCACTGGTTGTCATGTTCAAGTCTATTCGGATTATGCTCGTTATTGCCGCATTTCATGATTATGAGATATGGCAAATGGATGTCAAAATGGAATTCCTTAATGGGAACTTGGAGGAGGATGTATACATGGTACAACCTCAAGGTTTTGAAGATCCAAAGAATAGCGAGAAAGTATGCAAGCTTCAAAGATCCATTTACGGATTGAATCAAGCATCAAGGAGTTGGAACAAGCGCTTTGATGGAGAAGTCAAAAAGATTCACTTCATCCAAAGTAAGGAAGAGCCTTGTATATACAAGAAGGTTAGTGGGAGTCACATAGTGTTCTTGATCTTATATGTCGATGACATACTCCTCATGGGAAATCATATACCTTTGCTTGAGCAAACGAGAAGTTCATTGAAATCTGCATTTTCGATGAAAGATATGGGTGATGCTCAATACATCTTAGAGAGATCAAGAAATGAATACAATATAAAGATGACACATTTCTACTTTGTATATATTCTTAATATCATGAGGCAAGGGACGGACACAAGTGGTGCACTTACATCACTAAATGTATCGTGTTTTGGTTCGGGTGAAACAAAGACACCTATGTTAATTGGGTAATGTGTAGCTCGATACCGCTTATAGTTTGAGATATTAAGTGTTTAATATCTCTGTCAATTTAGCTTAGATCCCCCTATACGTCACACCACAAAACTGGGAAACAAGAATCTTGATTTTGAGTTCATACGATATTTCGGGTTTCATGTGAAAAAGGAACACATGTAGTGAATCAATAAAATCAATATGTCATGAGAATTGACATAATTAGAATCATCATAAATTCGTATGAGGTGTCTATATTATGGGGTGTACTAATTTAATATTACATAGGATAATATATTACATAAGATTTGAATTTGCTAAAAATCCCAAAAGATCAAATTTTGTGGGAAATAAATCCAACATTTGACAAAGACAAAATCGGGGTCAAACACGGTAAACCGTTTAGGGTTAGGTCGAGCGAGGTGTCTTCGGAACGGTCAACCGAACAGGAAACGGGTACACACAATTGGTTGACCGAAATTGAAAGGAGTGCATGGAAAATTGGGTTCGGTCAACCGAACGTGAACGGTCAACCGAGAGAAAATATTCATGAGCTATCTTGGGATATTTTCGGTAGACCGAAGGTGAGACGGTCGTCCGATTAGATTCGACCAGGAGAAATTTTGGTGAGTCAACGGTCGGCCGGAGCAAGACGCGAATTGTCTGAATTTTTCCAGAGAATTTTTCTCATGCATATTCAGTCGACCGTCTAGCTCACGGTCCACCAAACATGTGTTAAAACCGAATGGTTCGGTTAACCGAGAAGAATTCTCGGTCAACCGAACAACACGGATTTTGCCTGAATTATTAAGACAATAATTAGATCATGGGTTGGAATAATTCCAGATTTGATCAAACGTTTATGAGGATGCTTATGTGGCAATTTGAGATTAATTTTAAGAGAGAATAAACAAGAGATCGTGACTAAAGAATAGTTCCTAATAATGATGTTTTGGGAGCCTATAAAAGGATCCATCATCCTACTTGTTTATGTTAATGCATAAATTCTCTCTCTCGTTAATCTCTCCCTTAATCACCACGAAAATCTCTTAATAGTCTTAAGTTTTGGATATAGAAATATCAGGAGCTTAAAAAGGGGTTATAAGCTAGATTCTAAGCTTAATTAGAGATTGATTGGCTAGCTCATTTCTCTCTAATCTTGTTTAGAATTTGGTGAACACTTGGGGGCGAATCGGATGGCGATTCGACGAGCAACGGAACTCCGGATCTTCTGAAAGGTTTTAGAGAACCTTTAGGTATGATCCTCCATCCTTTGTTTATTTTAATATGTATAGGAATGCATGATATTAGAATAAACAAATACGTGTACATAAAATCAATGAAAATATGAAATCGATCTTGTATGTTTGTATTAAAATTTTAAAATATATACATACATGGGGACACGAAATCCTACAAGAATCCCAAAATTCCTACACTCCAAGCTTAAACTTCCACACTTGATCCAAATTCTTATCCTACTCAAAGTGTACTGAAAGTTAAAGTGTTGATACTCTTGTTCTCTTGTTTGTCAAAGGTTGTAAAGGTTTCGGTGAAAACCCGAAGCATCCCTCTCAGGTTGTGAGAGGAGGATCCGAGCTCAGCGAGAATTGTTCACGAGTTTGTGGTGTAAAGGCTTGATCTCGACCCGAAACGAGATCGGATTTGTGAAGACGTAGGCGGAGCTCGTGGGATCGAGCAGAGCTTGCAAGAGAGGAAGTAGGACCCGGGTGGGGTGTCGAGCCTCTATAAAATCACTGAGTCTTCTTGTGGTTTGCACACCCTTATTGTCTCTACTTGTTTTCACTTATAGTTTCTGGTGCATATCATTGAATTAAGTAGAGATTAAAGAAATTGATTAGATATAATTAGAGGTTATCGATCCTACAGAACGAACCACAACCATTAACTAGCATATGTCAAGATTCTTAGACGTCATTTATTGCTTTGTTCATACCCGTGAAAGGTCATGACAAGTGTTCAACCTTGCTGAATCGTTACACCTCTCCACTAAGAATGTTCGGAAATGACATTGTAAAGAGACAACGCACCGAAAAAAGACTGATTGATTCGGGCGTGCGTACGGAGAGGACATGAAAGACGAGACATTGCAGAGGCTAGCACTAAAGGTTCTCGGCATAACGTGATCAGCTTCCAGTTGCGAGCGTAATTGGAGTGTGTTCGAGCAAATGCACATGAAAAGAAGAAACGGATTGGCGACGAAGAACTTGAATGATTTGGTCCTCATGAACTATAACCAGAAGTTGCAGCAAAGATTTGAAATAAGAATGGAACGTCCCGATTTCTTTGATCCTATCGGTGTAGACTACGACTTCTTTGAGGATTATCCTTGGTTAGCAAAAAATTGAGGATCCGGACTTCGCTAAGGAGGATCTGACGTGGGCTGAGGTGGAGGAAGCTGCCTTAGGACCTTCATCTTCATGAAGACGGGCTTGTCGATCCACGACGTTTTTAACTACACCTTTCTTAAGTGGAGGATTAAATGAATACATCAACATAACTTATTAGAATTATGGAGATCCAGGTACATTGAGTTCTAATGCTCCCCGGGATGTCGATGAAGACTTCATTCTCACAGATGATGAAGAAGTCGACTAGGAAGACGTCTACATTGACTATCTGAACGACTCCATGGAAGACAATGATTGACGTTCCTAACTTGATTTTAGAAGCATGTGTCTAATTGATTGAGTATGACACTTGTATTGTATTTTTTGTCTTCTAAATTGTATTACTGACTTTAGAATTAATAAAATAAAAAGGCTAAGTGTTTGGGTGGGTAGAGGGAATACCTAGTGAGACTATGGTCAGTGATCTAGAAGATTCTATATTTTATTTGCATTTTCCCTGTTTTTTCCAAAAAAAAAATCATAACTGTTTTTCATTTTAAAAAATCACCCACACCTGGTGTCTTTGTTTTCATTTAAAAATTTGTGCGAGAAGAGAGATCACCTACTCACTTATTTGTTTCACTTATTTGGGCTTTTCTGGATGTCTTTGTTGGTCTTTGATGCATCTACTTCGCTTTCTGGAGCTCTGATCCAAATAGAATTGTCAAAATACTTCCTATGATGGTGTGGAGTATTCTTGTTTGCTCATTGGTCCTTCGATCTTACATTCAGGTCCTTCGATCTTGCATTTTAGTCTTCGAGTCTCAACTCAGTCATTATCCCTGCTATTAGGTTCATTTATAGTCTCTCCTTCTCAAACCTACTTATTCCTGAAAACTAAACATTAAACTCGTTACATAGCATTGTTTGGGTGAAAGATAATGGATATATGACACAAATATATGCATAAAATGATGTCAATCATGACACAAACCATTTTTTTCCAAAAATTTATGCCTGGTCACTTGCTGCCTTCTTCTACAACTGGATAAATAATAATTTTCTGGGAGGAACAGATCATACCTCAAATTAATAAGCGAAGTAGATTGAAGTAAAGTTACCCAATGGGAGAAAATTATGAACAAACCTGAAGATTTAGGAACCAGATAGAGAGTCCGTAGTTTGACATTTTAAGTGAGAAGGTTAGGACTTAGGATCCACATATGTCGGATGAAAAATGCAACAGGAAGTAGTTGCAAGTGTGCAGCAGCCCATCAAGATTGGAAAAAAAACAACTAAAACCAACGTAAATAAAAGTATGAAACCCACACCATAATGTATTGAGTGAAATGAAAATACATCACATCCACGAAGATATCGATAGACAATAACTTTTGGATTAAAAATTGTTCAGAGTGGATTCGAAGTTCACACATTCCAGAAGTGTGTAATTCAAAATTTTCATCATCACAACAAATCAAAGTTAACAAATTGTTACATATCAACATAAGCCCACGGTCCAAAAGCAACTGTATTGCTTTTAAGTCTAGCAATCGTGTCGTGTATTTTCGTGTCGTGTTTGAAAAAATTCATGTCCAATAAACAGGACACAAATACGACCCGAACTTAACACGAAAACTAACCAAAATTATTAATATTTTAACATTGCAGTGTTTACTCTAAAATATTTCATTAGAGTAAACCAGGAATGAAATCTCCCAAATGCTGGAATGAGAGCTGAGGGGTGTTGATGGTTTTATAGGTTGGAGTGGATGGTAAGAATTTGCATCATGCGATGTGGGACTAATTTTTCACATCACCAAACAACATAAAACAATTTGTTAATACATTGTAACATTTAATATATGAAAGAGGCAAAGTTGGCGTGATGATTGGGTTTGATTGAAAGTCTGTCCGATTAAATTTAACATTTCGGCAAAAAAATAGGTGATAGGATTCGAACCTAGGTCACCTAAGGTGAACTAAAGGGGTCAAAGGAAAACTTGATTTATTATTAGGATACAATAAATTAGTGTCATTCGTGTACTTTTCTGAGTACACAACTTAAAGAAACGAAAACACTGAGACACGAAATCCTTAAACCCAAATACGAAATTTTTGTGTCGTGTTTTCGTGTTCCGTGTCAAATTGTCATGCCTAATTGGTTTGTCAGAACCTCTATCAGGGTTCACAGTTGCTTGAGGATAAAACAACCAATTACTTGCAGTCACAGCAAAATAACAATTAACAACACTAGTGCACCAGCTTGAAAAGGCTGCTCGATTTTCGCAAGGGATCATCATGCAAAGTAACTGAGTCTAACTAAGCTCGTTATAATCAGCTCCTTCCCCTGAACTTGGTTTGATCAACTGTGACCCCAAGAAACTGATGCAGTACATTTCTGAAGGCCTGCAATGATTTACATAAGCTAATCAAATGACATTAAACAACAAAAATACGTTACAATACTTGCAAGAACAAAATTAAACGTTACAAAAATTTCAACATCTTTGCATAAAATACAACTGAAATTGATGCAAGCAGGGGCATGCAGATGCATATGGAAGATCAAGTTCAATTCTCTCATAAGATTTACTTTCTGCATATATTATCAATTCAAAGAATAAATATATGTATAAATATATGTCAGAAAACACTGGGCAATCTCGCTCCTGTACGGGTAAAAATATACGAAGATATGTCGGAATATGCTGGGCAATCCCGCTCCTGTACGGGTAAAAATATACGGACATATGTCGGAAAACGCTGGGCAATCTCGCTCATGTACGGGTAAGGTAGGTAAACCTATTTGGGAAACTTCAACTCATCATAATATCTACTTTTCTAAAAATAACAATTATTTTTTACAAGGATGTACTGGAAGGCACTGGGCACACGTTGATCCTCTAGTATGCAAATTAGGTACAGGTAAAAAAAAGCAACCTTGTATTGATCGACGAAAAGAGGAGAGATACAAATGCAATGCAAAAGAAGACTAGCAGAGTAAGCAAATGATGATACTAATTTCAGACCCCAGCAAAATCTTTTTTGAAAGTTATGAGATGGTCCTAAGTTATCCATCTCATGACTATTTTTTCACGCTTATTGACAACTTACAAAGCTTGAACTTAGAAAAGCATCTTTCCAAGCTAGATTAAGACAACCTAGAACATAATCTCTGGAAGATATGATTATAGGGCAGATAAGCTACCTGAAAAGAAAATGATTCTTTCTTACTCAGAAGAGCATCCATTGCTTCGAACTGATCATCAAATGCACTGTAGAACTGCTGATAAAACTCACTCCTGTAAGCCAAAAGATTAAGCTCAAAATTTTGATCCGTGGGTCATTTCAGAGAAGCCAAGGGAAAGAATGTTACTGCTGTTCTTTTGTTGACAGGCGATCTATTTCATCAAACTTTCTTGTGAGAATTTCTGCTGCTGTTGGCGAAAGAGAGTGCAGAACAAGAGCTTCCAGTGTTCGAGGAAAGTTATGCTGAATAACATGCTTACATATTACTAGTTGATCCAAAGAGTAAGCAATTAGCAACGTTACACAACATAGTCGGCTCAGCAATGATAATCCACCTTTTTACAATATGACCTATTATCTATTAATTGCAAGGACAATGGATAAACAAATGTAATAATATTTGGTCACGGGAGTGAACATTTTACTGTTTAATCTTCTGAAACAGTACAACAGGTCATCAAGATCAAGACTTAGACTTGCATTCTTTTTGTAATATTTATTCATTTGGCTAATTTGCTGTAAGGTACTAGTTCAACAGGTTATTTGCAAACAAATTGTGAAGAATGGCATTCCTGAAAAGCCAATGATCAGAAAGATCCTCGATGTATATTGTGCTTTGGATTCTGAAAAGACACCATTACATGTAAAGCATGTGTCTCATACACCTAGAACACTATAAGTTGCACTATCGGGTATGAAGTAAATTGTCGTCTCTGGATAAATGGAGTTTAAAGGGAAGTTAGCACTTCATACATTTGGGTTGAATTTGACTTACTTTGATATCAAAGCTATATCAGAGTCATTGTCTTGGACTTTATCAATTTAGCAAACACACAAAATTCTACCTTTAAGATTACAATCGCTTTAGGCTTAGTCACCACTTGAACATACATCTTAAAATGCAAATCAAACAAATATGGAAAAAGCATGTGAGAAACTGGAGGTCTGAGCTTACCACCATGGTCAAGAAGACCTTTTTCAGCACAAGGGGGTCAAGGACCAAAAGGAGCCTAGCAACTGGGTCATCTTCAGAAGGAACATCATCCAAATTTGAGGATAATTCCTGGCTATTGGTTGCATCGACTTCTAAGCTTACAAGGCTTGAGTTTGTCATTTGGTCTGTATTAACATTGACTTTCTGATGCACCAAGGAAACAAGCTCGTGAAGAGCCTGAAGAATGAGTGGCTCCAGACTGTCTAGTGATATCTGACTATTCTCTTCACCATCCTCGCTCGACACAAGTGCATGTGGAGATGAAGCTGCACCTGGGGGAACAACAAAAGGCAAATGCACAATATCAATTATTGATCGGTAAAGATAAAAACGCATAGGGAAGCTACAATCTCAACAAGGTTATTTTGCACTTCATTGCATATTTTACAGGATGATGATAAATAACAGATTGATTAGATTCTCGTCATTGAAGTAATTGCAACTAAGACATTTCGAATATTTTTACTATTTAAACCCAAAAAAAACTTAAGGATCTACAAACAAATGCTGATTTAGAATAACCAAATGGTTAACATATAAACATGTCCAATCCACTCCATCTTGTTCCTTACATCCACAAATTTGTGTCAGCACAAGCACCTCACTAAATAACATTATCCACCCTAGTTTTAATTCCCATGACTGATTCCTGAAATGGACAACAGCTATTCATGTAATAGAATTTGTCTCAAACTTGATTGCCGCTATCCAATTTCAGCTTACTACAGGATGACGCCTAAAACAAAACATTAACTTTATAATTCTATCTTCGTAAGCTTGGTAAGTATAACTTCAAAAGTAATAATAAACCAATTATAAAAACTACAAATCTAGTTGGATGGTAGAAATCACCAACTTAAGTTTATACAACCTTTTTATTTATAAAATGAAATCATGCAAAACCGAAGTGCTCCAAAAAGTAAGTTGGGCAAGGAGCTCACCAGCTGAAGTACCAGTTGTACCAATTTCAAGTTTCCCAACTTTTATTTTGTCCCTAGCCTTCCCAAGCTTGTGCTCCTGTCCTATTTACACAAAGGGAGGAAGGCAATACAACTCAGATGTGTAACTTGGGAAAACAACTAATAGCGTTTGCTTTGAGAAATTTCATATGAAATGGAAGATCATGATAGGAGAATGACATACCATTTCTTTCTCCACCATTCTTTTAATTGATCAAAGATGCAAGGTGAATATACATGATAGAAACACAGAAAGAGACCGACATCAGCAACTTTAAAATGTGGTAGAATGCAAATAAAAAATGACTATATAATATCTAAAAAAGATTTACCTATTCAATATACGACGGAGATAGTAAGCATCCATATGCCCCAACATGTTCGATATCAGATTTGACTGCCACCAGAAGTTCACAGCAATAGTGACATCATCACTGTCGACTTGGTGAAACCTGGTAAAAAAGAGAAATGTTGCAAAAATGAAATCTTAGGCATAGTTGACATTCAAATATTTAGTATTTTCAGATACAAAATAACTGATAGAAGCTCTACTCTTAATTAGGAAGAACCCTTAGAATAGGAACTTCCTTGAAGTCTTAAACTTGGTATTGAAAGACACATTGTTGTCCCGTCCCATTATCAAAACCACATTAGATTTGTTAGAAAGTGGGCACACAAGATATCAAAACCCAACCACAAAGGCAAGCAAAACAAAAAACACAAGGATCTAATGTGGTTTAGTCAGGAATGAACTAATCAACTGGTGTGGAGACGTCCAACAAGATATTGTCAAAGACAATGTAGACAAGGAGCTCCTCTGAGTGTTATAGTTGGTGATTTTTTTTACCAGTTATTGTCAGTGAAGTAGCTTTTTTAATAAGTTCTCTCAAACAACTTACTACTCAAGAAACCTTGATCTGAGCAACAGCGCTCCACGTAAATTTCGTAATTGGATCCCTAAAGGATCCAAAATTCCAAACAAAACACCATTGATCACCATGGTCCATGGATAGATATGCTTTAGTCATCATAATCATGTTGCAACTGAGACAATCAGGTTGGTGTAATTGGGTCTCCAAAGCAAACATTTGAAATCGACTAGTCGGACAATAGTATAATGAGACACGCAAAAGTAGTTAAATTTCATAACTGAAAGTTAAAAATGGATGCTAGTATAATAGAGCATTATTTATAAAAGTATATATAACAATAAAATGGGAAAGGCATTTAAGAAGCAAAAGTTGAAATCAATATTTAAGTTGCACAAAATAACTTGCCAGCCTTCAGGAATAAAAATCGCATCCCCAGCCTGCAGAATTGCCCTTTGGGAGTAATTGGCTGAATGCTTGGCTCTTGGATGACACTTGAAATCAGGAGTTTGTATATCAACAGCACTAGCAAAAGTGTCAATAGAACGTGATGATCAGTTATCTTAATTCTTATTGGCTCTTAAATGAAGGCACATAAACAAGCTCAACCAGTGTAGCATACCTGTGATTAGAAGCCTCGCCATAAATAGGCATTGGATAAAGTAGAGGACTTGCTGAAGGAGGCCAGAGGACAACTGATACTCACAGCAGGAAAGAGTAATTTGAGAGCATAATTAAACAACATTTTAATCATATTAAATGAATAGTAGCATTTTCTAACCCATACCTTGCTTGCATCCACAAAGCACACATAACAGGTTATGATGAGGATCATAATGAGTACTCGATCTTGTTCGGGCACTATTCATCCAAAAATTAATAGATACCAATTGTTTTGATGCTAGAAATATAGGCTGCATAAGAAGCACAAATTTCAGATAATATGTACTTGGTAGTACAATGCCCATTCAACATTAGGAAGTTGACACATATAGACATCAACATCCACATACTAGTGTTCTATTAATTTATCACAGAAATTACCAATAAACTGGCAAGTCACAAACTGTGTACTTCACATATGTGGGACCCCCTATACCCAGGGTCGTTTTTGCGTCAAGGTGATTTAAACGTAAATTCTACATTTAATACATTTTTTCCTTGGAAAGCCAAAGAGAGGGAGAAGCTGGTAATGCTATATTTATTATATTAGCCCAAAAAAAACTACATTTTTAGAACTTCAAAGTAAACTAGAATATCTCCAATGAGGCAATGATCATTAAGCCTACAATGTTTTTGCAGTTTGTCATTTAAAACACAAAATAACATTGTTAGAGAACTAAAGCATGAAACAAGAATTGTACGGTTTCAATATCTTCTCTTAGAGCCTCCAGTTTCGTACTTCCTCTGCTTTCACAGCTTACAATTGGCACCTGCATAACAAGAAAGTTTAAAATATTTAAACTGGAATTTTCTTTCTGCAAGTAGAAAGTAATACCATGAAGGATGAGAAACAGGAGCACCATACGGCCCCTTGATCTGGTCTTCTGAATAAATGATGGCTAAGTTAAAGTCATCTACAATTTGGAAGAGTTGGCAAACTGGCAATAGGCCTTTCTGAGATTACAAGATACCTACTTAATTGTTACCTGTGCTAAATAAACTTGATCGGGATTGAGTGCATTTGTTGAATGTATCTCATCTTGAACAACTGGTGTAAAGTCACAAAGCTTTTGTGCAGCATCGGTGGAATCACTTTTATAATCAGAACTTTTACATGATTTGCAAGACTTGATGAAATCAGAAAATGGAATACGAACCTACCATCAGCATACATGAACACAATTTAGGAATGAATGTAATAGAAAATGGAGTTGATATGGACAGCAAAGCATGAAAAGAAACAAAAACTGTACTCAGTCAGACAGGTCAGAAAGATATACCCTCTCATGACTTTGAAGGTCACCATAGAAGACAGGTGCCGATCTGGACAACATAGCCTCCACAGAATTCGAACCGATTTTATCCTGTTGAATTTAGCAACATGTATTTAAAAATTGCTAAATGCTGTGAATGGTGTTGTTTGCCAGAAAGCTCGTCATTCTGAAATCTGAATGAAGCACAGCTATCATACTCTTGTTAAGTTTGCATGAAAATCACAACCCTTACATTCAAAAGTTCAACTAGAACTGTGGAACAGGGATGAGACTTGCAATAAATCTCTTATTTTTATTTTTTTAAATAGATGCATCAATTCAATCTCCTGACACTGAAATTTCAAATGTATGGGTCGTAAAGCATGAAAAGAAACAAAAATTGTACTCAGACAGATAGGTAAGAAAGATTTATCCTCTCATGACTTTGAAGGTCACCTTAGAAGACCAAATGTCTTGACACTAATGTTTGGTTGTTGGATATTTTATTGTCTAAACCATATTAAAATATCGGAGTCCAACTCAAACCAATAAGTGTTTGTGGAGTGACCAAAAATGTTATAGGTTACGACAGTGTCCTTAAGTTCCCAGTGAGAGACTATTCCCAACACAACTAGACAAGTCCATGACTTTCTCGAAAGACAAAATGTCACTACTCATTGCAACACTTCTCCGACATTAGGCATTGTAACCAAGTTCCACTTTATAAAATGCTATATTTTACGAAACAAAGAGAAACAACCAACAGACGTCATAATCCTCAAAACTCCCAAAACTAATCCTTGAGATGGTCAAGCCCGTCGTTAGTGGGATCTTACTTTTTATGATGTTTCACAACTTCACGGCTCCACAAAACACCTAGAGACGATAAAAGCGACAAAATCAAACCACAAAAGGTGTTGGGGAAAAATTGACTAGGACTTGTTTACCTACTCACAAGGATGTTGGAGGGCTTGTGCACTCCCATCGTTAGTGGGATCTTACTTCGTCATGATGTTTAACAACTTCACGGTTCCACAAAACACCCAAAGACGATAAAAGAAACAAAATCAACCAACAAAAAGTGTTGGAGAACAAGAGGTTGGTCAAGGGGGACTTGTTTGCCTACTCACAAGGACATTGGAGGGCTTGTGTGGGAGAACAAGAGGTTGGTCAAGGGGATTCCCTCAAATTCGGGTGGAGGTTTCATCAACTAGTGATCTTCGAACCCTTCATTGGTAGGGTTTTGGTTGGAAATGGAGTTTGTTGTGGTTTCATCTCAAAGCTAAGTCTGTGACACTATCCTTTGGAGTGAGGCATGAAAACTCCCCATGATCCATTCTTGCATCAGTTGGCGACATTGTAATGATGGACATGTGCAAAATTCCAAGCTGATCTCTTGAGTACAGTAATCAACCATTATGTAAGTTTGAGATTTGATCATAAAACTTTTGGGTACTCACGCTCATACCCAACCATCGAACCAAGCTCAAGTTAGTGAGAAATACAACAAATTTAACCCTCCACTTAAGCATAGTTCGGTGGTCAGGCATGGACCCATGTAGCTACAGGTTAATGGATCAAATCAAATAATATCACATGGTCCATTGTGTGGATTGTACTGGTCGTAGGGCTGTAAATGGGTTGAATTTTACCCGCCCCGCCCCGCCTAACGCGGGTTGCGGACAAAAAATTGCTACCCGCCAACCCGCCACCCGCACAACCAGCATAATAAGCGGAGCGGGTTGCGGTTTTCTCCCAACCTGCCCCGCATAACCCGCAACCTGCATAAGCCTTATATGTTTTTGATTTATTTTGTATTTAGTTATGATTTAGTTTGTATTTAGCTTTAATTTTTTTGTATATAGTTTTAAAAACATACATTGATTCATTTTTTCCTTCATTTTTGTACTTAGCTTTGATTAAAATAGATAATATTAAAGAAAATAAATTGATTTTTGTATTTAGCTTTAATAAAAAGATTAAACCCGCCAAACCCGCCAACCCGCCCCGCATAGCCTAGTCCATCCTTACGCGGGGCGGGTAGCGGAATTTTTTTTTACCCCGCCCTGTCCCGCCTACCCGCTTAACTTTGGCGGGGCGGGTAGCGGTGGGGCGAAAATCCGCCCCGCCCCGCTTACAGCCCTAACTGGTCGCCCTAAAATTCATGCATTTATCCATCATCAATGGAACGTTGCAATTCAAAATTCAAATGACATTCATAGTGCACATAATTTTCAATGTTATACATGAGGTATGCATATCAAGTGTATAATGTATAAATCATGCATATTATTTATCTATCTACGTAAATTTGATGATTTAGCATTGCATGTACAATATCACACAAAAATTGTACATGAATTGCACGACAAATACTCTACCATGTCATACCAATCCTTGGTAAGACCAAACATCAGTGATTCACCAACTCATTGATTTGTACTTTAACATAATCAAACTCAACACTAACATGCATGAAAGTAGTATGAAACAATGAGCCCCACAAGTACAACTGAGTCAGGCCTACATATTAGGAAACAACCTTCACTGGTTGATTGTGCTTCCAACCAAACTAATATTTTACATTGTACTTCATTATTTATGTGTTGAGCCCTTCTCCCAAACAACTAATTACAATCGTCAAACTACCAAAAGAGATTCCACTTGAACAAGTTTACCAGTTTGTTTAAAAATAACATGTCATATCTTACTCCAACACTTCTTCAATAATAGGAATTGTAACCTATTCACACTTTATCAACTACCAAAGTGTGTCTTTGGTTCACATGAAATGAAGGGAAATCCTGAACTCTTGTTCCTTGGTTTCCCTTTCTTTTAGAGAAGTGGGAGAACTCCTCCATTGTGCAAACTTTCAAGTCACAGAGCTCCAACCTAAAATCCAGTTCTAAGTTTTATGTTTTTTTTTGCAAACCAACCACTTATAAGTCATTCTAAAACTATAACTTTCCAATCCTTAAATTCTCTTTGTGAATGGTAGGGAGAGAGTGAAGGAAAGAAGCAAAAGGGAATGATGGATGGTGAGTTATCAGGGTGAAAATTTTGACTGCTACACACCGTTAGTGGGGCGTAGCAGGGCAGGGTTGGGGGGTTGAGCAAAGGGTTCACATTTGTCAGAAATTGATGGAATACCTAATTAATCGAGTTAATTAAAAGTTGATGGAGAAATAGAAGGTACGAGATAATTCAGAGACGATAATTCCTTAACGACATCATATTGTATTCTACTTGTGCCCTTTGGGGGTAGTCATGGATTTAATATAGCAAGTAGTACTTATGCTCGATAAACTTCCAAGCATTTCCTCATTACTACATTATCATGACTTACTTTTTAAAACCACTCAAAAAGAGTTTCATCACCTACGAATTATTAAAAATGAGCTTGATCACTATACAAAGCGAAAATGGGGAAAATCACTTAATGTACACGTTTTTAAGCCATGAGACTCCTTTTGGAACTTAAGTTCCAGATTTTTTATAAACTTCTTTAACTACTGATCACCGACAAACCAATTTAGAAGTCTAGCTCCCAGGGTTTTTAATGTTTTCTATGCTACCAATCACACCCTAAAACTAAAATTCATTGCCCAATAAATATGCTTGAACAGAGAGAAAAAACACAACGCAATCCATTTCAAACTCCTAAAACCCAACGTCCTAACCTCAAGGTAGCTGAAATCGCTGTCCCTCGAATCCCACTTTGTCACTAAGTTTTGAGTAGTTTCAACTCAAAACTATGTTTGAGGCATTAACTTTCTTTCTTATTTAATGGAGCTTGACGCTTGAAGATCCCTCATGACCTATTCTCGCATCAGTTGACGACATTGTAATGATGGATGAGTGCAGAATCCAAGGTGATCAGTCGAGATTACAAAATTGATCATCATGAAAGTATGAGATTTGATCCAAAAACCTTTGGGTATACAAGCTCATATCTGACCATCAAACCATGTCCAGGTTGGTGAATAAATACACCAAATTTAACCATCAACCTGAACATGATTCGGTAATCAGACATGGACTCATGTAACTACAGGTTCAAGGATCAAATGATACCTCATGGTCAATTGTGTGGATTTTACTGATCAACCTAAGATTTATACAATTATCCAACATCATTATTCTTTGATTGGTTATCCAACATCAATAAAATCATGCAATCTAATAAAAATTCATATTATACATAAATTTTCAATGTTATACATGAGGTGTGCATAGTGTGTGTATAATGTATGCATCATACACATAATTTATGTATTTGTAGAATTTGTTTTACATACATGTGTATATCACACAAAAATTGTACATGAGTTGCACAACAAATATTCTACCAAGTTGAATCAGTCCTTGGGAAGACCAAGCCTCGATGATCCAACCCACTTATTGATTTGTACTTAGAACATAATTAAACTTATCACTAATATTAGAACATACATGAAACTAGTATTATACAATAAGCCCCCACAAGTACAACTCATGCCTGCAAACGTTTGCACTTTGAAAGAGTCCTCCCACTAACACTCTATCAAGAATTCAGGATTTCCCTTCACTTACTAGCAATGGAGTGGCCTAAGCCCCTTGTGAACGAAAGTTCGCACTCTTTTTGTAGACGTGGGACAATGTTTATGATAGCATTGCGTAGCCAACACTCCAATTGTGGTAATATAGACACCATTAGGCAATTGGTAAAGTGTAAATGGGTTACAACTCCTATTACTGAATAAGTTTTGGAGTGAGCGACGTGTTATTTTTTTAACAAACTGATTATCTTGTTGAAGTGGAATCTCCTTTGGTTGTTTGACAACAATAAAAAGTTGTCTGAGAGATGGGCTGAACACATAAATAGTGGAAACATTACAAAATATTAGTTTGGTTAACCGGTACGAAAATTTGGTTGGAAGCACAATCAAGCAAGGAACATTGTTTCTAAGTAACGGGGAAGTCTAGTTCCAAGTTGCTTTAAGTTTCTTGCAAACCAACCACCCAACAGTCATTCTAAAACTCTAATTTTTCAACCACTTAAATCCTCCTATGAGTGTGATTCATAGCTAGGAAGTGGAGGGAACTAGGAGGTACATAACTTTTGTTCCATGTCTCCCAAGGTGTGATTGGTTTACAGGAAGTGATGGGAAATTTAGAACTTGGATCCATGACTTCCAAAGAAATTACAACGAAAGTGGGGAAAGTTATTCACAGTGAAATTTTGTAAGAGTTAGGAAGTCACAAAACTTAGTTCCCATAATTATTTTAAGTTTTTTTTGTAAACCAATCACCAGAAAAACATTCCGAAATTCAGTTCCCAGACTTCCAAACTATTTTCCTGCATACCAATGACATCCTATTTTAAAGTGGAAGTGAAGAACCCGCTCTAAGTATTCTAGAACCTAGATTCCATAACTTTTTAAAAATTTGCAAGCTACCAATCACCCAGAAGTCAGTTTAGAAGCCGAGTTATCACTTCCTTAAAATAATCTTAAAAACATCTCAAACTCCTAAAATCGAACCACAGATAAGTAGATAACAATTCAATCCAATCCGAAACTCGTAAAACGGAACCTCAAGGTAATCGAGGCCGCCGTTCCTCGGATCCCACTTCCTCACGGCATCCCACCCCTTCACGGCTCCACGAAACACCTGTTAGGAAAACAAACGAAAGCGACGGAATCAAGCAATGTCGGGACGATTTCGAGGGGGGTTTGGGTTGCTACTCACCGCGGGGACGTTGGAGGGCTCGATTCGGGAGGCGAAGAGGTCGGGCGAAGGGAGATCGTCGAGGTGGAGGAGTTTTAGGGTTTGCTCCACCTCCGATCCGAATTCCGGTTCCGCCATGGTAGGGTTTTGGCACGAACGTAAGCTTGAAAGGCTGTAAACGTAATTTTCAAACCCTGGTGGAGTTGAGCTTTTTTTGAAAACCGAACAGGTCCGTTTGAAACGGGTTCAACCGAAGTTCGGTAATAAACCTTCACCGTGTTAGATAATTTCGTGTTATCGTTTTAAGTATAATTTAAAAAATTTATTTATTTAGTTATTTATTGAAAATAACTAAGTAACATATTATATTGATATTTTTAAATAACATTTTGATTGATCATTATCAAGTAAAAACAATCAATTATGTATCAATTATTTATATTTGTATCTTCACAAATTATCATAATAAAGTAATTCAACCATATAAAAAAATTGTGTTAAGTTGTATCTAAAGTGTTTGTATCAGAAATTAACAAGGCATTACGGTAGAATAATGATTTGCTCAATCAAAAAATGGAAAGCCAATTAAGCCAACCAGAACCTGCACAAACCAGTCGAAATAGATTGGTTTCTCGTTTGGTTAGATTGTCTGTGTTTTTGCTTAAGACGATGATGTGTATGAGTTTGGGCCATCTGGATGGGGAAATGTAGTTTTTTTTAGACACGGATGTGGGTGTCCCAAATGGTTTCTGCTGGTTGGTTGGGGATTGGATTTGGTAGATTTGTACGTCAATTTGTAGTTGACCAAAAGCAAATAAAGTGTGGCTTCTCGCGTTTGGCTTGTGTCTGGAACACATAGCTAAAGCAAGTATATGCATTTTTTGGTTGGTTGAGGTTTGAAACCCCATGGAGTCGATAGCACATCGTCAAATTTTCTAATGCGAGTAGATAAGACTTTATCGCGGTGTTCAGGTAGGCGACCGCCTAGGCGGTAGGAGGTCGCCTAGGCGGTCGCCCGTGGCGGTGGTCGCCTGGGCGACCACCGCCTTTCGCCCAGCTCTGCTGGGCGAAATAGGCGATCGCCTAAGCGATCATTTCGCCTAGGCGAGAGCCGTTGGAGGCTCTCCAACTCCAACGGCTCTCTGTTTTTTTTTTAGTTTTTTTTTCAAAAATTACAACTTTGCCACTAGTTCCAAATCCTATATAAACCCCTCCAAACCTCTTCATTTTTCACACATCTCTCATTCTCTTCTTCTTCATAATTCTATTCTCATCATCAACTTTCCTAATCACCAAGTTTTTGCGATTAAGTCTCCGGTCTGGTGCTTAGTTTTGAAGTTGGAAAGTGAAGTCTCTGATCCGGTTCTTCATTCTTCAACCGTCAAAATCAAGTGCACTCTTTCTAACTTCTCTTTAGAATTAAATTAATTAGTATTTTATTTTCATATTAGTCTAAATTTTATATTAGTCTAGTTTTAAGATATGGCTTACGTACCCGGCACTAGTCTACCTATGCATCACGAGAGTTACGATGACCTAAGACCTACCCGTACAAATGACCCCGGTTGGAATACTGCCCATTACATTAATGCTAATGATAAAAATTGTATTGTCTGTGAGTTATGTGGTAAGGAAACTAGAGGTGGTATAGCCCGTCACAAACAACATCTTCCACACACACCCGGTAGCAATGCTAGACCTTGTGATAAAGTTCCTGACTCTATTAAACAAGACATAACTGCATACATGATTAGAAACAGTAGGACATTACAAAACGAAAATGTATGTCTTGATGATTATGTAGACCGAGAAAACATAGAATTTGATCTAGAAACCGAGTCGGGTTCCGGTTCTGCTCGGACCCCAACCTCCCGTTCTCGCCCCGTTCCTGGTCGACAGAGACAAAAACAACATTTGTGGGC